>CM060939.1:230103475-232603475 GCA_030765085.1 Allium cepa | reverse complement strand
CACTCTAAGGGGCACCACATAGTTTTGTATTTCTTAAAGCTTAATCAACAGGTCTCAGTATTTACGATATCTCATTTGGTATGTCCTCTCCTTTTAAGAACTATTGAATATCATACTTTCATTTAAAATTTAAGGACTGAATCTCTCCTTTGATCCGACGAGATCAATGAAGAGATTCATTTTTGTGACTCCCTCTAACATTCCAGGATTTTAGCCAAAAATTATTTTGTAATTTAATACAATTTTTGGATAATATTGTGAAAGTATTTGTAAGTATTTCGAAAAAAATATAAAAGATGTGTTTGAATAGACAATAAATAAAGAATTTAATTTTGGAATTCAAATGTAGATATTTTGAAAATAAATTGAATTTGGAAACTCTATATTTTGGAAGTAATGAACATTTGATTTCTAATTTTAGTGTATATGTATGTATATATTGATTCAAAAAAAATTGTATAAGATTATATATTTTTCTTTAATTGATTTCTAAATCATCTTTGTTTTATAAAGCTATATAAGTATTAGTAATGAATATGTGTGTTTATTTATTAAAATATAATTAGTTTTAAAATCAATTTTCTTTAAAACAATAAAAATATAAGTAATTAAAATGTATGAATGCAAATGTAAATCAAGAATTAGTAAAAGCTTTAAACTTACATATATGTATGTATGTATATATATCTTTTGAAAAGAAAATGTTTTGTATATATACATGAGATAAATATTTATAAAATCATAGTTCATAAATATAGTTGATAAATAAACACAAAGCTTAGCTGTGAATGTATATTTTGAAAGTAAAAAAGTTTAAAATACATACACCCATGTGAATATAAACATATGTTAGGATATGAAAATATAAATGCTTAAAGGTTTAAAAACAAAACTGATAAAATAAATTGAAGTAAGGATATAAACACAAAATATATACATCTTGATATTTGTAAAATGAATTTTTACATATGATAACAAATGTAAGCTTATTTAGCATGCAAAGGTACAAGTGTTATTTTAATAAACAAGTGGTAAAAGATAAATTTCTTTTTTTTTATTTGGAATTAGAAGACATGCATAGAAAAAAGGTAAAAAAAAGTAATCAGGCTATTTTCAGTTTTCTTCTCAAATCTGAGAAAACCAAAACTCAAATCCATCTTCAATCTAAAATCTTAAACAAAGATCAAAACCAGAGCAAAAACAAAACATAGATAAAAGAAAAAAGAAAAAAAATCAAAGCTACAACCTGAATAACTTTTTCAACTGGACTCAAACATCAACCTGAAGCAACTAATTCAAACATCAAGAAACAAATCAGTTTCAAAGCAAGAATCAAACTGAAGTATTTAAAACAGTTTTCAAAACCTGGAAAAATCAAAAGCTCAACTTAAACAGTAAAGCAAGCAACCTGATTCAAAGGCCGGAGATAATTCTGAAGCAAAGAGGAATCAAAGATTAATGCAAGCTAAAGGTTCAACTCAATATACAGGCAACTAAACCAGGATCAAATGGCAGATAAGATTCAAATTTTAAAAACACTTCCAGAATTCTTTATCCAGGCTTTCGTTCTCTGTTATCTAGGATTAGGTGAGCAAACCTTAAAACCATCAGTATATTTATATGTGTTGCTTATGACTGTGATGATGGAAACTTGAAATGGATGCAAATGCATGTGAATAAATTTAAATTGCCTATGCATGTCAGTTTACACACACACACACACACATCATACAGTTATTTTACAGGCATATGATTTTATTACAAAAATTCATATCTCAAAATTAAATAGATTTTGGTAATGATATTTAAATGAAATCTAGTTGTAATCACCTGGTTTAAATTTTTAAAAAAATTATGAGCATAAATATCAAAGGGATTACAGGTAGAAGGAAAATTACAGTAAAAAGTAAATTTAAGTCCAAATTCAAATCACCGGAAATCATATTTTGATTTCATAACCAGATTTGATATTGAAAATAACAATTTTTGAGAATCATTTCCAAATTTTTGCTTGGTAAATCATTAGAAATTGTAATATGAACGGAAAATGCACTTTGCTTAAATTCCGACGAACTGTAGTGATTCGAAAGTCGGAATTCTTGGTGAAGATAGATTAAGCATCTGTGATCATCAAAAAAATGATCAGTAAAATTCCAACTCCCGTGTGGTGGCCATGCGAAGTTAATATAGGGTTTAAGGATAGGGTTGTGAGGGCTGGGTTCTCGTGGTTGCTGCGTCGTCGTGGGAGGACTAAGGATGATCGGTATGGGGGGAATCGACTTAGCAGGCTATGGTGTAGCCATGGGTGGGACGACGTGGTTCTAGGTAGTCAAGATCGACGTTGGCAAGGTGGATTCGTGGTTCGAGTTCTTTTCCATGTGAAGGTCGATGGTTCAAAATCGATTTCAGGCGACTTCAAAGAAAACTTGGAGGCCGTGATGTTTGTATGGGTCATCGAAGACGTGGGGGTGATCGCGATGATGGCCAGTGGCGATCCAATCCCGTGTACACGCGTACGATGGTGGAATGGTGTCAGCGGCGTGTCAGCATTGGACTTGGCTTTAGAGGAGAAGCGTTGTGCTTGTGTTCAAGCGCGTGAGAACAAAGGGTTCGACTCGAAGAAGAAAATGATGTTCGGGAACCTTGGGTTTTGCTCTGGGTTGTGTTCGAAGTAGCTCATGTGGGTTTAGATGTGTAATAGTTTTAAGTTTTAAAAAAAAAGTTTTGAGTTCCAGGTTTTAACAAGTTGAAAGAAAAATTTGTTACCAGTTTTCAATTATAAAGCATGAATAAGTTTTAAAGTTTTTTTAAATGATTAAGTTTTCTAAGCAACCTATTTAAACAAAATTTTAAAGTCTATTTAAAATAAATAAGTTTTTCAAAAGAATATAAAGCTCAATTTCCAAAGTAGATTGGATTAAACAAGGTTCAAGTTTTAATTTTTAAAGGGTTTAAAACTGTCTTGGTTTATAAAAAAAAATTTAGACTAATTATCGTATTTGATCTCTAATTGTTTTCAAAATTAAAAGGATTTCAATTATTTGATTTAAATGATGATTAAGTGATTAAGAAAGATAAATGGTTTATCTGTGATTTATTAAAGTGGTAATTAACTAAAGTACAATTACTTAAGGTAATTGATAAAGTATAATTAATTAATTAAAGTAATCAAAGGATAATTTATTTCTTAATTAAGGATAATTAATTAAGATAATTAAAGGGAAATTTATGAAGGGCTGATTAATTAATGGAATTAATTAAGGAATGAATTAAAGGATAATTACTTAATAATTTAAAGGTTATTGATTAAAGATAATTAATTTAATGGTAATTATTTAAGGATTAATTAATTATGTGATTAACTTAAAGGTTAATTTAATTAATATGATTAATTAAGGGATAATTAATCAGGGTAATTTGTTTTGATTAATGGTTCATTAATCAAGATAATTAATTAAGAATAATTAATCAAAGGATAATTGAGTAACTAAAGGATAATTACTTAGTAATTAAAGGGTATTAATTAAAGTAATTTATAAGAGCATAATTAATTTAACGTGATTAATTAAAGGTAATTAACTAAATAATTAAGGTTGATCAATTACTAATATCAAAAAATTTGTAATTAATTAATCAAGATTTGATAATTAATTCATAAGTAATTTATTCAATTGGAAATTAAATTGAATTTATTTGGATTTAAACAATTAATTAATCCTATTTATAAATGATTATTGAATGCTTGGATTGCTTATGAATGTTTGCATTGTATGAAATACCTTGAATTGATTGTGATATCTGGATTGTAATATTCCGTGCTATGAATTGAGCTGTGTGTAATTTATTTAATTATTTTATTCATTTATCTATGATACATTTATCTGTGAATTTGTGAACGAAGATAAGCGATATAGGATTATACTGCTTATCGATATTACTGTGCTTGAATCCGTAATGATGAATCTGTAATGATTGATGATGTTGCACTATTATGTAAAACCCCTAGACCACACCATACATAAACAAATATGGATTGCACGAGGAAATTGGTTAAGTCACAAATTTTTGAAATGGTTTTAAAGTTGAATTTTGAATCCAAATTGGTTTTGGAAATTAAATTGGATTAAATATGAAAAGCTTTTGAAAAGGGATTTTAAAGATTAAAGTTATTTTGAATAAATTGATAAAGTTTTGAAATTTAAATAATTGGATTTGAATTCATGTTTTGAAATTGAATTCCATGTTTGGAAATTATGGTTTAAAAAGGCCATACAAGTTATAAATGTGTTTATATGGGTTTTGAACCATTTTAAAAGTATTGTTTTGGGAATTTGAATTTAACCCAAGGACTTTTACTTGCATAAATGAAATCGGGGTTTTTCGGAAATGAAAACTTTTGTTTTTCAAATAATAATAGCTTTCATTTAAAGAAAGTATTTTCAATTTGTATTGAAGGGATTTCAAGTTTTGAAATGAAATTGTTTTTAAAGCTATGAATTGAATCTTTGATTTAATGGTTGGATGAGTAAATCCGATTTGAAGTGAAAATTATTTTGAAATCTGTGAATGATTCTTTGTGAAAAAGGGGTGAACTTTGTGAAGTAAATCTTTTTGTTTAATGATTTGAAAATGGTAATTTGTTCAAACCATTTGAAAGAATAGTTTTGGGTTTTAAGTTGTGACTTAATTGAGATCCCATTATCCATATTATTTTTAAACATTGCACTCATTATTCGGTTTAGCCGGGAGAGGACCTTGTGTCATATAACCCATTTCGAATAATGATATGACGTTATGGATTGCATTTAAAGATCGGTGGTGAAGATCGAATATTTTCAAAAGCGAAAGTATAACTCGTCGAATGTCTCTGCATTGGCTGATACCCAGTATAGAGATTTGATCACCCTTTGTGATGAGAAGTCTGGACGTGATTAGGGATTATCTGGATTTGCAAGGGCTTCTTTGTAAAGTGCCTTTGGTTCTGTTCGAACCCGGAACAGACTTGTATGGATGTATGTCTGACATTACACTTTGAGATGTAAAGCTGGTTTCTATCAAATACATTTCTGCTTGGTGGCGGAGATTTATTCTCTTAGCTTAACACCCTTCTCTGAGATGTACGAGCTCAGAGGTTATGTAGTTGATGGTTACTAGTGATACATTCCCAATTTGGTAATGTGGCATACGATGTGTTGCTGATCATTTGTTGATCAAAGCATGGCTTAGTGAAAAGAGTACCTTTGTGGAAGAGACCTCGTCGAGCCTCACAACCCGAAAATGGTCAAAACAGGAATTTTGCGGCAAGGTTGCAGGGGTCGTGCCCCTAGGGTATGTCCATTTATTCTGGATTAAAGGTGTTATCATGGTATGGAGCCCAGATATTTAACTATGTGGTTGCTGCATACTTATTGCTGTGTGGTTGTTTGTTGGGGGCCCCTCGGATAAAGGTCGCGAACGACCGGGGATGGCATATCTTTGGTGTTACTCCCGGGAAGGGAGTACACCGGCCTTGTGTCGGTTGGGAACCAATTTGGTTGCTGGGGGCATCCCTCTAGAGGCATTCCATTTTTAAGGAAGTTCCTTAGCCTGACCATTTGTTGGAAATCCAATCATCCAATACGAGCCCTTTACGGTTTTAGTTGTATAACCTGCCATCTACTTATGGTGGAGCCCCACTGTTTAGATGGTAGCTATAGTAGGCATAGTTCGAATTGTCTATCCTCGCTAAGATTAATATTATACTTTCGAAAGGTTTTCTGCACTATGCACTAATAATAATATCAAATGGTTTTCGCATATCAAGCATTTTTGACTGTCATAAGGAGAAATCTCTTCCAAGTGTGCGCTTGCATTGTGTGTGTGGCGGGAGGCCTTAGGGCAGTTTCATTTTCCAAAAGGCATTACAGATTTCAAATCTTAAATTATTTTGTTGTTGTTTTAAAGATAAACTATTTTTGTTTGCTCATACCAGTCCAATGACTGACCCAGAGTTTATTTTTCCCTTCCTAAACTCTGGGTGCCCATAATTTTCCACACGGGCAGTCTAGAGTTCGGTTTTTTAGATAATCAAATAGTAGTAGTAGATTCAGTAACCTTCAGTCTATGGAAATCTTCTTCAGTATTTGGATGACTGACCTTGCTTAGTACCACTTGATTGGGAGTTCGAGCTATTTCTGGATTGGTGCTTTGGAGATGGAGATTGCTAATACTGGAGTCCTTCTTTGGAGTTCAAGTTATCTCTTTTCGCTGCTGTATCTTGTCTCTGATATTTATGGATCTGTTGTGTCATATTGTATCAGATATTGTATCCGTTGTATATCAATGATATATATTATTCATTTCTTCCGCTATGTTGTCATACTTAATGTGTTATAAGCTCCGGCGAATCGGATTGAACGTTTGAATCTACGACATTCGAGTACAAGTGAAGTACAGGTGTCGATTTTCGAACGCGAAAATCCGGGTCGTCACATTTGGTATCAGAGCTGAAGGTTGAACTTTATCTTTTGGAGTATAACACATTAAGTGACTCATTAGAGATAGCGTGAAGTTTACCCTAGAATGAGTATATCCCTAAGATATCCGTCTGCACGCCTTAGTAAATTCTCTTACTATCCATTGATAGTGAGTATGAGTGCAAGAAGAGGACGAGATAGGGTACAGGGAAGTACCACTTCATATGGTTAATACCTGTAAAAACAACAGGAAATAATATTCTCTCTATCAATCTCTTTTGATCACCATTCAATTTCAGTTCTTCGATTGCTTCGTGGCAGCTCGAGGGAGAAGCTTCGGTCTGGTGGTTGCCCTACCAACTCGTGTAGATAAGTCCCTAATTCGTATTCTCTTCATCAAATTTCTACCAGCTTTTCGAATTCAACTTTAATGAAATTGAAATTTTATAGGAATAAATAGGTAAATTAAATATGAAGTTAAATATGATGATCTGTATTAATAAAGTGATTTCGATTAAAACCAAATTTATTGTGATTTATCAAAGTCCAAAGTAGGACAAGCTGGTGCATACTTTGTGACATTCCAATCTGAATTGGGTATCAATAGTCTGTTCCTTTGGGTCCGGATTTATTCTACGAATGGTTAGTTACCCTGCGAACTAATCGATGCCCCTGCATATTTCGTAGATCGGATGACCTTAGTACTTCATGAGATATTGAATGAGTTTGTTCTCATATTTCTTATATTCTGATTTGGTAAACCAAATACAGAATAACTATACAATTTGATCTGGTGAACCATCACTTTGTGTGTTCATCTATTCTTTGTGGTCTCCCTACTTTCAAATTTCAAGGATGAAATTTTCTTAAGGGGGAATCTGTAACATTCCCGAATTTTAGCCAAAATTTATTTTGTAATTTAATACAATTTTTGGATAAAATTGTGAAATTTTTTCTATGTATTTCGAAAACAAATATAAAAGATGTGTTTGAATAGACAGTAAATAAAGAATTTAATTTGGGAATTCAAATGTAGATATTTTGAAAATAAGTTGAATTTGGAAACTCTATATTTTAGAAGTAATGAACATTTGTTTTCTAATTTTAGTGTATATATGTGTATATATTGATTGAAAAAAAATTGTTTAAGATTATATATTTGTGTAATTGATTTCTAAATCATCTTTCTTTTATAAAGTTATATAAGTATTAATAATAAATATGTGTGTTTATTTATTAAAATATAATTAGTTTTAAAATCAGTTTTCTTTAAATTGATATAAATATAAGTAATTAAAATGTATGAATGCAAACGTAAAGCAAGAATTAGTAAAAGCTTTAAACTTACATATATGTATGTGTGTGTGTGTGTATATCTTTTGAAAAGAAAATGGTTTGTATACATACATGAGATAAATATTTATAAAATCAAAGTTCATAAATATAGTTGATGAACAAATACAAAGCTTTGATGTGAATGTATATTTTGAAAGTATAAGGTTTAAAATACATACACCCATGTGAATATAAACATATGTTAGGATATGAAAATATAAATGCTTAAAGGTTTAAAAACAAAATTGATAAAATAAATTGAAGTAAGGATATAAACACAAAATATATACATCTTGGCATTTGTAAAATGAATTTTTACATATGATAACAAATGTAAGCTTACTTTAGCATGCAAAGGTACAAGTGTTAGTTTAATAAACAAGTGGCAAAAGATAAATTTCTTTTTTTTTATTTGAAATAAGAAAACATGCATAGAAAAAAGAAAAAAAAGTAATCAGGCTATTTTCATTTTTCTTCTCAAATCTGAGAAATCCAAAATTCAAATCCATCTTCAATCTAAAATCTGAAACAAAGATCAAAACCAGAGCAAAAACAAAGCATAGATCAAAGAAGAAAAAATCAAAGCTACAACCTGAACAATATTTTCAACTGGATTCAAACATCAACTTGAAGCAACTAATTCAAACATCAAGAAACAAATCAGTTTCAAAGCAAAGAAGAATCAAACTGAAGTATTTAAAACAGTTTTCAAAACCTGGAAAAATCAACAACTCGGCTTAAACAGTAAAGCAAGCAACCTGATTCAAAGGCCTGAGATAATTCTGAAGCAAGAAGGAATCAAAGATTAAAGCAAGCTAAAGGTTTAACTCAATATACAGGCAACTAAACCAGGATCAAGTGGCAGATAAGATTCAAATTTTCAAAAACACTTCCACAATTCTTTTTCCAGGCTTTGGTTCTATGCTCTCTGGGATTAGGTGAGCAAACCTTAAAACCATCAATATTGTTATATGTGTTGCTTATGACTATGATGATGGAAACTTGAAATGGATGCAAATGCATGTGAATAAATTTAAATTGCCTATGCATGTCAGTTTATACACACACACACATCATACAGTTATTTTACAAGCATACGATTTTCATGCAAAAATTCATATCTCAAAATTTAAATATATTTTGGTAATGATATTTAAATGAAATCTAGTTGTAATCACCTGATCTAAATTTTAAAAACAATTATGAGCATAAGTATCAAAGGGATTACAGGTAGAAGGAAAATTACAGCAAAAAGTAAATTTAAGTCCAAATTCAAATTAGTGGAATCATATTTTGATTTCATAACAAGATATGATATTGAGAATAAGGATTTTTGGGAACCATTTCCAAATTTTTAGCTTGGTGAATCATTAGAATTGTAATATGAACGGAAAATGCACTCTGATTAAATTCTGACGAACTGTTGTGATTCGAAGGTCGGAATTCTTGGTGAAAACAGCTTAAGCGTCTGTGATCATCAGAAAAATGATCAGTAAAATTCCAACTCGTCGTGGTGGCCATGAGAAGTTAATATAGGGTTTAAGGACAACGTTGTGAGGGCTGGGTTCTCGTGGTTGCTGCATCGCCGTGGGAGGACCAGGGTTTTCGGTATGGAGGAAATTGACTAGGCAGGCTGTGGTGCAGCTATGGGTGGGACGGCATGGTTCCAGGTAGTTGAGATCGACGTTGGCAAGGTGGATTTGTGGTTCGAGTTCGTTTCCAGGTGAAGGGCGATGGTTCAAAATTAATTTCAGGCGACTTCAAGGAAAACTGGGAGGCCATGATGTTTGTATGGGTCATCGAAGACGTGGGGGTGACCGCGATGATGGCCGAAGGTGATCCAATCGCGTGTATATGTGCACGATGGTGGAATGGTGTCAGTGGCGTGTCAGGATTGGACTTGGCTTCGGAGGAGAAGCGTTGTGCTCGGGTTCGATCACGTGAGAACAAAGGGTTCGACTCGAAGAAGAAATAAAGTGATGTTCGTGAACCTGGGGTTTTGCTCGGGGTTATGTTCGAAGTAGCTCGTGTGGGTTTAGATGTGTAATAGTTTTAGTTTTAAAACAAAAGTTTTGAGTTCCTGGCTTTAAAAAGTTGAAAGAAAAAATTATTACCAGGTTTCAATTGTAAAGCATGAACAAGTTTTAAAGTTATTTTAAATGATTAAGTTTTCATAGCAACCTATTTAAACAAAATTTTAAAGTCTATTTAAAATAAATAAGTTTTTCAAAGGAATACAAAGCCCAATTTCCAAAGTAGATTGGATTAAACAAGGTTCAAGTTTTAATTTTTAAAGGTAAATGTTTAAAACTGTCTTGATTTATAAAAAAAATTAGACTAATTATCGTATTTGATATCTAATTGTTTTCAAAATTAAAAGGATTTCAAATATTTGATTTAAATGATGATTAAGTGATTAAGAAAGATAAATGGTTTGTCTTTGATTTATTAAAGTGGTAAGTAACTAAAGTATAATTACTTAAGGTAATTGATAAAGTATAATTAATTAATTAAAGTAATCAAAGGATAATTAATTAAGGTAATTGAATGGAAATTTACGAAGGGCTAACTAATTAATGGAATTGATTAAGGAATGAATTAAAGGATAATTACTTAATAATTTAAAGGTTATTAACTAAAGATAATTAATTTAATGGTAATTGATTAAGGATTAATTAATTATGTGATTAACTTAAAGGTTTATTTAATTAATATGATTAATTAAGGGATAATTAATCAGGGTAATTTATTTTAGTTAATGGTTCATTAATTAAGATAATTAACTAAGAATAATTAATTAAAGGATAATTGAGTAATTAAAGGACAATTACTCAGTAACTAAAGGTTATTAATAAAAGTAATTTATATGAGGATAATTAATTCAACGTGATTAATTAAAGGTAATTAACTAAATAATTAAGGTTGATCAATTTCATTAATATCAAATGGTTTGTAACTAATTAATCAAGATTTGATAATTAACTCATATGTAATTTATTAAACTGGAAATTAAATTGAATTTATTAGGATTTAAACAATTAATTAATCATGTTTATAAATGATTATTGAATGCTCGAATTGCGTTTGAATGTTTGAATTATATGAAATGCCCTGAATTGATTGTGATCTCTGGATTGTAATATTCTGTGTTATGAATTGAGCTGTGTGTAATTTATTTATTTATTTTATTTATTTATCTGTGATACATTTATCTGTGAATTTATGAATGAAGATAAGCGATATAGGATTATACCGCTTATCGATATTACTGTGCTTGAATCTGTAATGATTGATGATGTTGCATTATTGTGTAAAACCCCTGGACCACACCATACACACACAAATATAGATTGCACAAGGAAATTGGTTAAATCACAGATTTTTGAAATGGTTTTAAAATTGGATTTTGAATCCAAAATGGTTTTGGAAACGAAACTGGATTAAATATGAAAAGCTTTTGAAAAGGGATTTTAAATATTAAAGTTATTTGAATTCCATGTTTGGAAATTATGGTTTAAAAAGGTTATGCAAGTTATAAATGTGTTTATATGGGTTTTAAACCATTTTAAAAGTATTGCTTTGGGGATTTGAATTTAATCCAAGGACTTTAACTTGTATAAACGAAATCGGGGTTTTTCGGAAATGAAAACCTTTGTTTTTCAAATAATAATAGCTTTCATATAAAGAAAGGATTTCCAATTTGTATTGAAAGGATTTCAAGTTTTGAAATGAAATTGTTTTGAAAGCTATGAATTAAATCTTTGATTTAAAGATTGGATGAGTAAATCGGATTTGAAGTGAAAATTATTTTGAAATATGTGAATGAATCTTTGCGAAAAAGGGGTGAACTTTGTGAAGTAAATATTTTTGTTTAAAGATTTGAAAATGGTAATTTTTTTAAACCATTTGAAAGAAAAGTTTTGGGTTTTAAGTTGTGACTTAATTGAGATCCCATTATCCATATGGTTTTTAAACTATGCGCTTATTATTCGGTTTAGCCGGGAGAGGACCTTGTGTCATATAACCCATTCCGAATAATGATACGATGTTATGGATTACATTTGAAGACCGGTGGTGAAGACCGGATATTTCCGATAGAGAAAGGATAACTCGTCGAATGTCTCTGCACCGACTGATCCCCAGTATAGGGATTTGATCACCCTTTGTGATGGGAAATCCGGACGTGACTAGGGATTACCCGGATTTGCAAGGGCTTCTTTGTGAAGTGCCTTCGGTTCTGTTCGAACCCAGAACAGACTTGTATAGATGTATGTCTGACATTACACTTTGAGATGTAAAGCTGGTTTCTATCAAATACATTTCTGTTTGGTGGCGGAGATTTATTCTCTTAGCTTAACACCCTTCTCTGAGATGTACGAGCTCAGAGGTTATGTAGTTGATGGTTACTAGTGATACATTCCCAATTTGGTGATGTGGCATACGAAGTGCTGCTGATCATTTGTTGATCAAAGCATGGCTTTGTGAAAAGCGTAGCTTTGTGGACGAGAACTCGTCGAGCCGCACAACCCGGAAATGGACGAAATAGGAATTTTGCGGCAAGGTTGCAGAGGTCGCGCCCCTAAGGTATGTCCATTTCTTCTGGAATAAAGGTGGTATCATGTTATAGAGTCCAGGTATTTACCTATGTGGTTGCTGCATACTTATTGTTGTGTGGTTGTTGGTTGGGGGCCCCTCGGATAAAGGTCGCAAACGACCTGGGATGGCATATCTTAGATGTTCCTCCCGGGAAGGGAGTACACCGGCCTTGTGTCGGTAGGGAACCATTTTGGTTCCTGGGGGCATTCCTCCAGGGGCGTTCCATTTTTAAGGAAGTTCCTTAGCCTGACCATTTGTTGGAAATCCAATCATCCAATACGAGCCCTTTACGGTTTTAGTTGTATAACCTGCCATCTACTTATGGCGGCACCCTACTGTTTAGATGGTAGATATAGTAGGCATACTTCGAAATGTCTATGCCGGCTAAGATTAATATTATACTTTCGAAAGGTTTTCTGCACTATGCACTAATAATAATATCAAATGGTTTTTGCGTATCAAGCATTTTTGACTGTCATAAGGAGAAATCTCCTCCAAGTATGCGCTTGCATTGTGTTTATGGCAGGAGGCCTTATGGCAGTTTCATTTTCCAAAAAGCATTGCGGATTCCAAATCTTAAATTCTTTTGTCGTTGTTTTAAAGATAAACTGTTTTTGTTTGCTCATACCAGTCCCATGAATGACCCGAAGTTTATTGTTCCCTTCCTAAACTCTGGATGCCCATAATTTTCCACACGGGCAGTCTAGAGCTGGGTTTTTCAGATAATCAAATAGTAGGAGTAGATTCAGTAACCTTCAGTCTCTGGAAATCTTCTTCAGTCTTTGGATGACTGACCTTGGTTAGTACCACTTGATTGGGAGTTCGAGCTATTTCTGGATTGGTGCTTTGGAGATGGAGATTGTTGATACTGGAGTTCCTTCTTTAGAGTTCAATTATCCCTTTTCACTGTTGCGTCTTGTCTCTGATATTTATGGATCTGTTGTATCATATTGTATCAGATATTGTATCCGTTGTATATCAATGATATATATTATTCATTTCTTTCGCTGTGTTGTTATACTTAATATGTTATAAGCTCCGGTGAATCGGATTGAACGTATGAATCTACGACATTCGAGTACAAGTGAAGTACGGGTGTCGATTTTTGAACGCGAAAATCCAGGTCGTCAAACGCCCCATCCCATGAACCACATTAACAAAGGGTATTACTGGGTAATATGTCTGTTGATGCAGAGAATAGGGTTGGATAGGAGTGACCAACTATAGCCATAACTTCAATATCTATTGAATACGTCGACAAATACCCTATTTTTTTCTATCTCAGCTAGGTCGACATATCTAATAAATATTTAATACAAAGCCATAAGTGGCTATAGGATCTATTAGAACAAAATACAACAAATCGAATGCAAAACACATCACAAAATAGTAGATCATCATATACATACGTACATACATACATACATACATACATACATATACATACATACATATACATATATATGTACATATACAAAATGATACACGTCAAGTGGTATAGCAACCACAATACACAAGAGAGTCAAGAATATACATATCAAAGTAGCAACCAAAAAGGACTACACAAAAAGCTATAACAAAAAGAGCTAGCAGAATAGTCCATGTGGAAGCATAATAGGCTAAGTCCAAATGAACGTAACCTGAATCACCTCGGTCTGATCCAAGTGTAAAATAAACAGGCCAGTCTAGCTAAACAAATCAGTTTACAAGGATAAGCGATAATATGAGCATAAGGATAATGTGATAACATTCTCAAGTGAGAAAGGACAACTAAAGTGTATGATTACATCAAGTGATAATATGGTATCACTACACACACATATAATATCAACAGAGATAAAATAGCCCATAAAACGCTAAAAGTTGCGAGCCTCATATCATCGACATTCATGAAACATCAAATATGGTTTAGGGAAAAATCAAAACCCGCCATCTTGGCAAACCTAAAACTTGCATAAAGAGATCCCATCTTAAACACACTATAAGGAAAATATATCTCCAAAGAGGAGAATAAAATCTCAAGTAAACACAAAAGGGAAAATCTCATATAACACCAGTGTAGGTAATTCAAATCTCAAAAATAGAATTCCCAAGAGTTCAAATTCTCGAACGGTAATTGCCACAAATATATATTGAATGGTTCAATGGACAAAGTCCCGAAAAGGGCAACACACTAGGGAAATCATAAACATCAATGAAATCATCGCAAAGATATAACACGTGCTTATGGCTGAAGCCTCCAAGTACTACTCTCTCAAAATAAGGCGTCGTGTCTGTTAGATAAACATCCCAAAGGACAATAAATACGTTTCTTGGACAGACATCCTGAAGGAAAACATCTCGAAGGACAAATACATCGCAATAGACAATTACGTCTCTTAGAAAAACGTCCCGAAAGACAAATGGCCCGAAGGTCCAGTACTGGCAAATACGTCACTTAGAAAAATGTGTCACCAACTTTGAATAGGAACCCAAACAGTGTTAACGTGTGTCTCATACCACACGTTAGCACTAAACAGTTTACTAACCGCTAGTAAATTTTACATTAAAAGTAGTAAAAAGTATACTTATCTCATCGGTAAACTGGACGCAAGGTCAAAACGATCAAACAGACAAGTGGGGAATTAACCGATAAGATAAACGCACGTGTCTCATACCACATGTTTTACCAAACCATTTAATTCTCCTTCTCTTTCACTCAAATATAGAAAAAACATGTATTTTATATATAAAATACTTTATTTGAGAAAACAAACTTTTAAAATCATTTTTTGAAATCAATTTTTGAAGATAATATTTGAATTCCATTATTATAGATAATAAATAGATTTCATAGCTTAAAATAATTTAAAAATATTATATAATAATTATTTTGAAAGCCAATTTATTTTAAAAATTATTTCAAAATTGTTCGGAAAAATCCGTGCTCGAAATCAAAGAAATCGCTCATAACCATCATTCACCATAATAAAAAGCGATTTCTACAGCAAAGGATAACTACTTGCAAGCTAACTTGCTATTATTCATTGTATTAAACACAAAAATGAGAATAGAAACGCTGTCTATTGAATGAAATATTAGGCGGGATTTTATTTTTACATTGACCGCCTTGTATTTCACTTCATTTCGTTTTGCTTCTTAACTTTCTCACAATATTTTCATCAATTCCACTTTTATTCCCTTTTAATAATCCTCTCAAATTACAAGATCGTAAAAATTGGTCCACTTCTGTCTTCCAACAATCTTCACCTCCATAACTCAACAACCTTAATTAAGGTTTAGCTATCAAGTAAGAGAGATGAGGCAGAAGTAGACCGTCGTTATTCTCTAGTTAGTAGTTAATAATCAGCAAAATCCCTAATTTTTTCCACTTGAATGGCATGTCACACTTCTGTCAGTTACATGGCATTTTTCTTTTCACAGCCAAATTGCATGTCTTAGAAGAAACTGGAACTTGATATGGTTGGGTTTCGATTTTTTTTAAATGCCATTCTCGTCGAATCTCAATAATATCTAGATATAGCCGATTGTTATTATTTATTTTTATTACCGCATTTTTGCAAGTGTTGTTATTTTTAAGCATCAAATTCTACTAGCTCAATATATAGCCTCAGTCCTGTAAGCAGTGGCTGTGTGGTGGATAACAATTTAGTCTACTTAGGTGGTGGTGTAGAAGCAAAAGAAATGAAAGAGAAAAATATATTATGTGCTACTTAATTGGCTTGATTTTTTAAGATGGAAACTCAAAATAGTAGTGGTGATTTTATAGTAAGTGTTGAATTTAGGTCTTCCAATGTCAATAGTCAATAAGAAGTGCACAAGCAAGGAGTGTTGAATTTTGGTGTTTCAATGTCATTAGTAAGTGAAGTGGAGCAATACACAAAACAGTCCTCAATGGCTTTGTGATCTATGTGCATAATAGAAGATAAATAGTTGAGTTCTTGTTTATTGTGTGAGCTACGGTTAATTTTTTTTAAGCCGTTATATGTCTAGTGTTTAATCTGTAGTTGCCAAATTGCTAAAGTTTGATCAATGAAAAAGATGTGTTGATTCGGTCCAACAAATTTCGTATGTTGAATACTGTTTATTTAAGTATTGCTGGTGAACTATGAAAATGGTTTATGTTGTTAGTGGTTAAGAAATTTGATATCTTTTAGCTTTAACTTCTTGTTTCACTTTTGTTAGTGTTATAAATCTTATAGGTCAGCTTCATGCAATGTAAATGATAGTGGAAATAGTAATATAATTACAAAAGTAAAAACCTTAGAAATACATATGATACCATGATGTCCAATAAGCAGGAATATACTGGCAGCTATCCAAATATCGATCATGGACTTGCAGGTGTGGTTCTTGCTATTGTTTACACCTTTTCTTAGTTTCTATAACATATTATGAAGTTGTTGAATTTGTAGTTTCATTATTTGCTAGATTATATGACATGCATGCTAAATTTATTTCTTTGTAATTATCAATGTAATAGTAATTTAATCAATATAACATTTTATTAATCATGGCAGGCATGACATAAGAGTAACACTAATAAAACTATTTAAACAAACTAAAAGTACGAAGTAGTTTCAATATAACTGCCCACAGATGTATATTCCCTGGACATTTGCGTTCTATATCATTTTCAGGAACTAGATACAGTCACTCGATTAACTAGCAGTTGTTCCCTTTTTATATTTCATTGCAAGCACAAAATTTGTAGTTGCAATTATTGATACAACATATGCACTACAAGACTATGTTCTATTCATAGAAAGTGGGGATTGCATGAAAACATGACTTACTAAGGTTGTGTATGTTAGGTATCATTTAGGGTAAAACATTGCTTGTGTTCACCCAATCTTAACCTAAACGAAAATTTGGCGATGAAATTTTACATTTCCCTCCTTATTCCTAAGCCGCCATACATTCCTTTTCCCTTTGCTTCCAAATTCCAAAATAGCCTCTATGAATCTCCTCTCCACTCACACAAATCGTCTTCAATCGCGAATCATGATTCTCCTCTCCTCTCCCCATGCTGTTTTAACCATTGTATCCGAGGTACTATGCTTTCAGCTTCCTTTTTGGTTGTATTTAAAATCCTCCCCGACGTTGCTAAAATTATACCGATAATTGTAGTTTTCATTGTGAATGATTAGTTGTTTTGCTTAGATGAAAATTTAAGCAAATATTTTTCAATGGCGTAACTGTTAAATTGATCGCTTAGCTTGTTAAATAAAATTTGTGAAATGCATCAGGGTTGTAACTATGAAGTATGAAAAAAAAATTAGAGTTTTCGGTGCAAGGTTTTTTACATAGTTTAATCCATATGCAGGAACTCCATGATGTCCCTTTCTTTTTCTACACAACGAATTCTCCAACTGCTGTTACGTGCAGTGTTTAATGCTGGATATTGCATATTGGCTCTTATGTCAGCCCACTCGCCCTCAGAACCGATGCCCCTATGAATGTGGTTTGGGATATCATGCATTGCTGGGTACTCATTTCCTATCATTTCTTTTTTATTGTTGAATACCACCTCAATTTTCTTAAGTCTTTTGCTTCTATTTATCCACTCATTGATACTAGTGGCAACCGCAAATCTCATAATTCAAAACTTGTGTTTGATGACCTTATTAATATGAACTATTTTCGGTGCTAATTATAATTGAAATCGGTTAAGGTGTTTGTCTCATTTCAAAAGAATATTTGAGGCATTTTCTTTTCTAGTGAAAAATATAAGTCTCTCTTATACACACAGCAAGGAATGTATAAACAGAGTTTGTGACAAGTGATTTCATTGGGCAATGTAGGTGAAGAATCATCTTGTTAAAGGGAAACAACAAGCTCAATCAAAATCGTCTGGAACTGCTATCCTTTCAAAAGAATCAACTCTTCAAGTGAGTTTTTTTTCACCTTTATTTAGAACAATAAAGGACTAGCTACATTTCACTGGCTAAATGTTGTCATGTAGACTATAAAGTAGTGTTATGTTAAACTAGTGATTTTCGTCTATAATGGACTTTTTAAATTTTAGTATTTAACTAGTTGAAGGATATTGTATATTACTCTAGTAATGAGATAACATACGAAAAAAATTGTTCAAGGTTGAAAATTACAAGCTGATAATATATATTAGTTCCACTATTTAAAATGCTAGGCAAATTTATTAAACATTTTAACATATTATACCTACTAATAAAGTTAATATATGCTTTAACTTTTCTAGTATAGAGCTAAATTTATCCAACAGATTTATGACACTAACTTGAGTGATAATAGCTCGACTGTGGATGCTCTTAGCATTATATTCTTTCTTATTTCAGTTTTAAAAAAATTCATACATAGGTAAATGCAAGCTTTTACCACTTAACTTTTAGGTAAGCACATGATAAATAGAAATAATCATACAAAAGTATAAAATGTAATATGATAATGACTATTCGATTAAATCCTCAAATTGATTTTGGTGTTTGGTTGGAGCTTGAGTTATCCAAATAAATTTATTATTCAAGAGCTAGTATGAAATTTATACAAGGATTTAGGACTATGTTTCTTACTGAATTTAAGTCCCACTCAAAATGGTCATTGTTTTTTGGTAATTTACCAACATACTCTGATACCATCTAAAGTTCTATTAAAAGCGAAAACCCAACTTCAAAATTGTTAGTGAGAGATCACAATTTACTTATATCTTAACTATGTAGTTGGAAATATAATTTGAATTTGTTAAAGAATTTATTTACCATAAATAAAAAAATAATTTGTACTACATATTATTATACTTTTTTATCTTAAATATTAAATACATAACTAGATTGGAACCTTTGTTATCAATTGTTGGGTCTAAGTTCTAAATCAAATTGTGGCTTGTTTTCATGTATTAATTTTTAAAAATGGAGCTTTGAATATAGACTGGGATGGATGGTGGTGATGTGAGTATTTAGTAGTTTGTTGTGTTATATTACAGTGCCTAATGGTTATGAAAGCATACTATGGCAATGTTTGTACTATAAATTTTTAACCTATTAAAGGAATGGTTCAAGGTACTAACCAGCCGTGTCATAGTGGCAAGACATACGGTCATACACATAAGTAATGTTAAAAGAGTGATATCAGCTTCAGCCATGATTCTTGGTTCTCAATTCTCATTTCAAAAATATAAATAACATATCGTCCAGCTAACTAATATGCGTATAGATATAGTGTGCAGTCAAATTAAGCATATGAATTGAAATATTTTGTGTCCATTAGTTTAAAGTAGAATAAATTTGCTCTATATACAATGATTCATTACCAACCTTTATCTACAGTAGGCAGTACATATAGTATAGCTTTGGTAAGATGCTGTAACGATCCGTAAATTTCGTGGGTTTAATTTGATTGAATTAATGAGTTTTGTAATTAAATTTAGTAGAAATAAAAACTTTATAAACAAATAATTGAAATGAACGCTAAATTAAATTATATAAATGGTGACTTAAAACCTATTTACTAGCAATTTGAATAAATTTAAATAAATGAAATGGGGTAAGTATTATACTTGGACATAAATTTCATTAAAAAGGAATAAACTAATATGTTAATACAAATTAAGGAAATATTGGAATAAATGATAATTCCATTCATATGTGTAAGCAGTTATTATAAGTTGCATGTTGAAAGGTTGATTGAATTGGAATTTAAAATTTAATTTAAATGATTTTTTTCATAAAGGTTAACAATAACGGAAATTTAGGAAGTAAGGTTAGAACAAGTTGATAAGTAATAACCAAAATAAGGGAATAGTATTAATGTAAATAAAGTTGAAACAAATTGGATATAGAAAAATAAATGTAAGCATTTAATAAATTAATTAATGTAGATTTCAATAAATGGTAATTGAATAAAAGTCAACGTTATCTAAGTAAGCATATTACTTGCTGGGAAGTAATACGTAATTGATTGAATGTAATTACGAAATATAAAATTTGTGTATACACAGGATTTTAACGGTGAGTGTTAAGTAATAAACCTATAAAGGCATGTAAAGGAAATAGGTAACAATCTATATGTTATTTATTTTATTTTGAATAAGGGTTAGAATTCAAATTTCAATTAAAGGAGAGTAGGTAGTACGTCATTAGAAAGTAAATTTAAATGTAGGATAACAACTATTATAAATTCCCTAATTTATTTGGTCAATAAATTTATTTGAAATAACGATCATTTAAGTGTGAGTAATTACAATGTCGTTATTGATCATAAGCGTTACTTTAATAATTATGATTAATTGAGAAATTAATACGAGAAGTAGGTAAATAACTGTGAAAGTAACACGTTATAAATTGATTATGACCTAAACTTAAGTGTAAGTTAAAAGTTAAAATTGAATCTAATCCATTAAATTGGAAACTTATTATAATAAATAGGATTCAATTTATAATAAAGGGGTTATTTTAATAAATACTATAATAGGTAAATTAAGTTACTTTATAGTGAGATGGGAATTGATTTAAAAAATTATATATTAATAAGTAAATCAAGATGATGAAATTTATGAATTTTAGAATTTGAATCTTTAATAGTGAGTTAATTTATAATAGTTGGATTTATTGCCAATAAATGAAATCAAATATTTAATTATTACGTTAAATTAAAAATTTAGTTGGAATTGGGAAATATTTATGTAATAATTTTAAATCCAATGGTAAACCCTTCTATTTGGAATTAATAAATGGAATAATTATGAATTTATTTAATTTAATGGAAATTTTAGAATTTATCTATAATTTTGAATTTTATGAAATTGAAGATTTCTATTGATTAATCTTTAATAAATTGACTTTTAAAAAATTTGTTAAATCATTGTAAATGTTTGAAAATTTTAAAGTGATAAAGATTGCAAATTTCAGAATTTAAATTTGAAAATTTGATTTAATTATTTATTTTAAATTTATTTAATTAATATAAAAATAACCATTTTGGTCACGGACTCGGATTTCGATGAAACCAGTTTCATAGGATCCGTAGCAGTGAATTATTGTAGGGTTTCAAGTTTCGTAGCGATCGAACTTGTCGTTTGATCGTACGAGCGCAAAACGCCTTAAAATCGATTTCATTGAAATCAATTTGAAATCAGTTTGAAAATATTGTTTTCGGCATAACTTCTTCATACGATGGAATTTGGACGTGAAACTTTTTCCATCGTGCTCAGAATATTTTAAAACACCTATTTCGATATAAGGGTTTACCCAATTTCCTTCTAGGGTCAGAATGGGCTTTTTGGGCCACGTTAGCGGTAGCACGTATATCTATCAACCCGATCCATCTATTTTTTTTAAACTTTATCTATATAAACCCAGTTATAAACCCTAGCCTCCATCTATTCTCGTTTGTTTGTGTATACAATCTCACAGCTCCTCCTCTTCCAATGGCTACAAACACTAGATCCAAATACTATTCAAAAAAATCAAATCCAAAGCCAAAATTCAGTCTCCTCAAACCATAGCAAATTATATATGGATTTGAAGCTTTCGACGAACGCAACCTATATCTACAATTCGCTTTTGAAATCGAATTAAAATATTTCCAGAAAACTCTAGTTTATTCTCGGCCATCCGTTGCGTCGAAATCTTTTGTTGCCTGATCGGAAATTGGTTTCTGGGTATTGGAGAGGAAGCCGAGGGGATCGTATCTAGGTGATTGGTTTGACGTTTTGACGGCTGGATTTGGCGTATAATTCGATAAAGGTTGAAACCCTAGGCGGCGGGCAGCTGTTTTTCGTGAGCATTCGTCGTTAGGGCATGGGGCCGTGGTGGAGAGGCGCGGTTCTGGCGGTGTCGGCGAAGTTTTGGAGGTGCGACGGTGAAGCATCGAGTGGCGCGGTTGCGATGTTGTTCGAATGGGTCGCGTTTTTTCATGGAACCGAGGCTCGTGTTTATAGCATGGGGAAGAATCACGTGACGTGGTAATTCTAATTTAGTTATTAATTATTTTGTTTTGATTTCAAATCATTCTAAATCCAATGACTCTCTCATACGATATCCGTTTCACACGCGGTTTTCTCCACTAGGTTCGTATTGAAATTCCGGACTTGATGATGCTAGTTTGGACGGATTCGGCGACTGTCAAATTTTTGAGTTTAAATTGGATTTAAATTCAATTTAAATTCAAAAGGTGAGTGTTTTAGCCCACTCACAACTTCTAAGTTTTCTTATGTTTGTTAAATTGATTTAAGATATCAGTAGAAATTTATCTATGACATTTTTGCATATTTTATTCATCATCTCAGTTAAATCGCATTTATTTAATTTATCTGTTAATTAATTCTATTATTGCATATAGATTTACAGTTAAAAATTTATTTATTTGCATATAAACTGCCAGTTAAACAGTTATTATATTCATTATTGAATATAAACTGTTAGTTAATACCTGTTATTTATTATCTGTTATATTTCATATGCTCTATACTGATGTTGTTTAAATTGGATGATGATTTGAAATAAATGGTTGATGATTGATATTTGGATGAATGGATATTTATTTACATAAACTGCAAGTTATCATGCATTTCATTTCATTCGGGATTGCGGTTTTAAATGATAAACAACCGCATTTTTTTCATTTTTAAATTGCGGATTGAAATGATAAATATCCGTATCACTTGACCATAGGATAGAAAATTATATACAGGCACCGCGGTATATATATATATATATAATTATTTTTGAAAGGATTTAATGGTTTTGGTACGGTTTAATAAATATTAAATTTGGATATTATATAAATATATTTTATATATACATGTGTAGTTAAATTTTGAATTTAAGCTATGTATAAATCGGTTAAATAAAATAAATAAGTTGAATAATGTAGTTTCATTGATTTAAATCAATTAAGATTGGATGGTAAATTTGGAATTTATTTGAATGGAACTTATTTAAACATTTCACTCCATAAGTTGATGTAAAATAAAGCTTGGAAATTTAATGGTATGATATTTATAACTGGATTTTCATTCAAGATAAATTAAACGAATATTTCTAGCATAAATAAATTGAAGAAAATATTTAAGTTGTTACAAATTGGAATTTTATATTAAATGATTTTTGATCTATTATGAAACATTTCAAAAGTAAATAATAGGATAATGAATTGGTGAATATAAATTTCCAATCTTAAGTTTTGAAATTGTTAAATATTGAAAGTTAGAAATATATTGAAATTGAAGTGGTTTATTTAACTGAAAGTGAATTTAAAATTTATGGATTTAGACTAAATATTAAATGTATAAAATTGAAAAATCACGGAAATTATTTTATTTTATAATGTAGTTTTAAACTCAAACTATTTTATTCTATATACTGTTTGAATATCCAAACCATTCAAGTTTTAGAAGTTATGGTTTTAAAGCTATGAATTTCGAAGTATTAAGTTTTGAAAGTTATAATTCAAATGTTTGGTTTCCAGATATTATAAATTTTAAAGTAGTATGATTTTGGAAAAGAAATATATTTGAAATAAAAATGATATTATTGATTTGGGTTTTATAAAAATAATATCAAAATGAGTTGTTTTGGAAATGGAAATAATATCGTATTTATGGGTTTTGAAATGGATAATTATATTCTGGTTTTAAAGTATAAACTATTTTAAAGACCGCGGTGTTATAATAATGTTTGGTTGTTAAAGAGACCGGGATCGAAAGTTGTCATACTTTCTGCCAACTCCGAAAACCACTTTAACAACCGTATACGCGGTGGAGATTCCAGAATGAAGAGGTTGGTGGTGGCGTTTCCTGTAAGGTAAATACGTGGACCTAACTCCCATGAGTTGGAATAAAGTGGCTAAAACAGGAGCGATTGACGGGTTAATAAGGTAGCACCTTTGATCGGACACTTCCCTTCGATAATATACTCTGACTTTGGATTGATTCGGTGGCCACCTTCACTTTTGATTTCTTTGATTTGGGGGAGTTTGTCCGAGGTGGGTGGTAGCTGCGCGTTACCACCGACCCAGAAGCGTAATTGGTATATCTACCCTGGCATCGCCTAGTTGTGCCGTGTCACCTACCCTATCGCACCTTGTACGAGTTTCTATTTGTGTCGTACCTATGGAGTGTCTTCTCGTAGTCTCTCGATTAGGAGATATGCAGGCATTGTATAGACTATTGGCACTATTACATGTTAAGGTGGAAAATGTAAAGCCTTAATGCTATTTTAAAGTAAGTTTATTTTACAATTGGACATTATTATAATAGCGAAATATACTATATAGTAAATTGTTTAACAGATCCTTAGGACATGTAAATCCCGAGCATCTCTTGAGTTACTACACTCATATTTATTTCTGTTAATAGAACTCACATAAGATCTTTTAGTTCTGACTCGAGTGTTTTTGTTTTTCAAATTCGCTCGGGTCAGTCCGAGCATTTTAGGATTTGAAGATTTAGCTCTGGAGGACGAAGACGAAGACTTCTATTATTATTATTTATTATATTGCACTACACTCATACTGTTCCGCTGCATTGTTATTGGTATGTGTAACTCTGATATGTATTATATAAATAGTTTTGTAAACAGATTTATAAACTGTACAATTGATTATTATATTTTATCCTTCCGCTGTGAGATTCTGTTTTCTTTTTATTCTTTCTTGTTTTTCTTATTTACCCCATAACAATCCGCCCTTCCGTATGATTTGAATTGGCACGTGTGTCGATTTAAACCGTGCGAAAAGGCGGGATGTTACATCTGGTACCAGAGCTTTGGTTTAGCGATAAACCTTAGCTTTGTGGGGTTTGACTCTTTATTAATAGGGTAGTAATACCCTATGGGAGTCGCTGAGTGTGTATATATGAGAGAGCGTATTTGTTAGTATTATAAAAAGGTTTTAATATTGTGTTAATCTATTCCGTTTTGTATTTATAAATTCTGGTTGGTGCATGGGACGCTGTGACATCAATAGGGTTTTCTAAACACTTAATAGGACAGACTGACATAATATTTGTTTTAATATAGGTGAATGAAATAATTTTGCCTATTATATTTTCTATATATAAAATAAATTTTTCAAATGATATCTATATTTGGCTGCAATAGATTGGTTGTTAGGTAATAAAGTGTATAAATAATAGTAGAAATAAGATTGAAAAATAAAATAAATGAAATTCGGAAATTTAGAACTTAAGTTCCGGGGTTTTATAATTTCTTTCGAATAAGTTTTGGAATATAATAATATTGTTTATAAGTATTTTCTGATATAAATATTTAATATAATTCGGAAGAATTGTTTTAAAGAAGATTTTGGAGAAAATAAGTTTTGTACTTTCCTTTCTATCGCTGGAAAATAATTTCGGTGAAGGCGACCGCATCATCGACTTTCATTTTCGAGTTTTGAAGGGAAAGGCCACTGTAGTAGTTTTACTGCAGATTCTTTTCTGAAATATATATATATGTATGTATATATATAAATTTTGAATTGTTTTATATATGATTAGAGATATATAAGTTGTAAGAATATATTTATCTATTATTTTAATATAAATTGAAATTTAACCGGTATTAAATTCTTAAATTTCCATTAATTAATTGTTTCAATTATTGTAGTAAAATGAAAGGTAAGTAATTAATAATTGAAACCTCTAATTTAGGTAAGAGATTTAATGCCAAGTTATAAAGGAAATAAAAAGGAAGTTGAAATTGTAACTTATAAGAAAAAAGGGTAAAAATTTATTGAACAATGAATTAATTAAAAGAAATGAGAAAACTTGTATAACTTTCAATTACATTCTTTAAAAGCATATATATAACTTACCAAATATTAGAAGCTGAAATGTTTAATAAGAAATGCAATGGAAATTGTACAGTAAAAATATGCAATGAAAGGGTTCAATAAATTGTTCTTATTTATTGGAATTGGTGGTATAGAGTTATAAACTTAAGTTTAAATTGATAAATGAATGAAAATGAACTTAAGTAAATAGTTGAAGCTATTTATAAATAAAATTAGTAGGAAAATGAATACTGTAATAAATGAAATTAAGTAATAAATAAATGAGGACATGCAATAATAAATGAATGAATAATTTTGATTAAATAAAAGGAACTGACATGACCTGAGTTAATGGAATTTAATAATTGTAAGTAATAAGAAAAAGTAAAAAAAAACAAATGAGACATACATTTAATGAGTAAACGTGAATTAAAAAGATAAATCACTATATAAATAAAAAAGAAAATCAAACAACAAAGGTATGAGATGAAATTAATATTAAGTTAAGTTGATTGTTGTTTGGATTTGTTGTTGTTTAGTTGATGGTTGTTTGGGCAAGGATACTTTAAAATTGGATTTGGGTGAATGAATAATCTATTTAGTTTTATCTAAGACTGTTGAGTAAATGATGCGCTAATAGATTATTCTTCATTCCGTACAATTTAAAAGTTTTGAACCCAAACAACTATTTGTTTGTTTGATTGAATGGTTGTTTTGTATTTGTTGTGTATGCTGTTTGTTGAAATTGATGGTTGTTGTACTGATTTGTTATTAGTGATTGAAACCACTTAAATATTTCATTTTACATAAATTGTTAACCCTTTGGATTTTATAAGTGAAATGCAGGTTATGGAAGCAATTGCTACTGCTTTTGGTTCTATAAATTAAGCGCAAATTGCCCGACAAATAGGTACATTTCGGATTACGGTTTATAGCGCTATTTTATATATTTTCCCGGGTTGGGATATAATATTTTGGATAATGTATGTAATATAATTGTTATATTTTGATATTATATTTTCTCCCGAGCCTCTTCGTGCAAAGGAAACTCTGCCGAAATTTTTCGTAAATTTTTGGACTTAAAAATTATTTTGAAAATGTTTTTCCAAACTTTATTTATTTAAGTATAAAAAGATATAATGATTATAAAATGGGTATATTTATATAAAGTAATAAATTTTGTAAATTACTATTTATAAGTTAATGTTTGCACAAAAAATGGGCAAACACCTCCAAGTCGTATGAATTAGTTGATTTTATGTTGTATTTAGTGATTTGGGTGATTTATGCAAATATATAAAAAGCAGGGACTAAACTGTAAAAGACACACAGATTTATAGTGGTTCGACCAGAACGTGCCTACGTCCACTTTATATGTTATTCTCCTTTTCTATTCAGATTACAAGTACAAAGCTTTGATTACAAGTAACAGAAAGTTGTTTGAAAGTTCTATCCGTGCTTGAGCTCTCAAACTTGTCTGCCATTGTTGTACCCCCGCCTCTCTATTTATAGAGTGAGGTTGGGGGTAGGGGTCTTGGATGTATATAGCGGCTGGTGGGCCTGAGCTGATGCAATCTGGCCTAGGAGTGTTAGTCCGGTATGCCTTGGTCTGGTGGAATTTGGCTCGGCAATGAGTGGAGTAGGTTGGTTTGGTAGGAGGTGGTATGTTGTTTGGACCGGTAGTAGGTGGAACCGGTGGTAGCTTGGGAGAGTTGGTTCGGTGGGAGGTGGTATTGGCTCTGGTTCGGTGGGCATGGAAAGGAGGTTGATTCGGTAGGCAGGGAAGGAGGTTGATTCGGCTATGTGGAGAAGGGAGTTGGCTCGGCAATGCATATAGAGGGATGGTTCGGTAGTAGGTAAAAACATGCCCAACATTGTCCCCCCAAAGTAGGGCATATGCTTGTATATGGCGTGCTTTGTTTTGCTATCATCCGGTCTCTAATGCCGAACCAACTGGTCTGGTCGTTGTTTTTGCTTATAAATAGGGGCCTAACACCTTCGTTTTTCCTTATCAGCCGAATCAACTGAATTCCGAACCAACTTTATCGCTTAGAACAGCCGAACCAATCAGCTACCGAATCAACTCAACTGCCGGACCAGGTGAGTGTTCCTCTGCCGAACGAATTTTATGATTGAACCACCGAATGGACTCATACCGAATGAACTTGATAACTTCGATTTACCGAACGAACTTGAGGGGTTGCAAGTACCGAACGACACTCTCGTATTTGAATTGCCGAATGAAACTTGTTTTTTATATCTCTACTTCTAACGACGTGTTTGTTTTTGGTGTTGCAGATAATGTCTCGCAAAGTGGAAACTCGATCAGATAAGAGGAATTCCAAGGACGAAGGAGAGTCTGCTTTAGTGCCCCCAGCTCAGCCAGGACTGGAACGTCGTCGACCCACCCCGAGATCGCTAGTAGATGGGTATGGTCCCCAAGAGCTTCCGAACTCTCCTCCTTATTGCTTTCTGAGCTCTCTCAGAGAGGAGCAGCTTGATGTTATCTCCCGCTCCTTTGGGATTGATAGAGCACGCATGTTGTTGCCAGGGAAGGGGGTCATGCCATATAATCCCCTTGAAGGATACTTCGCTTATAGTAGGTACCATTGTATGTGTGGAGCCGTTCCTCCAATCAATGCTTGGATAATTAGCTTCGTCACCTATTTGAAGGTGGCCCCTTTCCAGCTCCAGCCCAACTCCTACGCTATCTTGGTGTGCCTACTCGTGATTTTCTAGAGAAAGTACGGGCGCCCCCTTCTAACCGGGAGATTCGGTATCTATATAACTTGAGAGGTTACAAGAAGGGGTCTCCATATATCAGCTTGGAATCGGCCGTGACCTTCAAGCCGGTCTTGGACTTGTATTCAAAGTTCACCATGTTTAAGAAGGAATGGTTCTTCGTCCAGGATGAAACTGTTTCGATCCACCGCTTTACCTCTGGCTGTAAGTTGAAGCTTATTTATAATTTCCGTTCTGACTGAGATGCTTCTTCTTATGTGCTTTTATCTCTTGCTAGCGACAGGTGGCTTTAGGTCGTGGAGAATGATCATCTGGTTCAGATCGCCGCGGAGATAGAGACCATTTCAGGAAGGGATAGGTCAGCTTCTTACCTAATCAGGAATGCCACTCTCCTAGGGCACAACTTGATTCTACCACATCAGTCTGTGGTCAAGCAGAGGGATACGGCTGAGGAAAGAGCTGCCAAAGCAAAAGGAGGGGCCGCGACAAAGAGCAGCAAGAGGAGACCCTTCTCGATACCTCCAGTCGTCGGTGGGAAGAAGCTCAAGAAATCTGATGGACCATCTCCCAGTACATGCCCAGATGTTCCGGAGGAGGAAAGTGGAGAGGAGGAAAGAGGCGAGGAGGAGAGCGGAGGTGATGGAGAAGGTGATGGTGGTAACGGTGGCGAAGGACAGAGTGGTAGTGGAGTTGGTGCCTTGACCTCCGAGCAAGCATGTGAGATTCAAGAGTGGACGGATGATGCTTTCCGCCAAGCCTTTGAGGGGTTGGAGGAAGGGTCGGCCTTGGTGGGGAAACCGAAGAAATCTGATAAGACCAGGACTGGTGCCAGTCCATCTTCTGAGAGCATTTCAGCTAGGGCAACTCCAGCGATTCAAGGTGGATTTTCGACTCCTCTTTTAACTTCACATGTTTCTTGGACTATAGTCTTATGCACGCTTGTAACACTAGGTTTTTATTCCAGGAACGGGTAAGGCGGCCAAGACATCAGACATTCGGCACCGCCTTGAGCAATTCAAACTCTTCAAAGCTTCTGCTAACCCGAAGCCCTCGAATGACCGTTCCGGTGGCGTAGTCAGTTACCGTCCTCTTCTCGGAGTCATTGAAGAGGATATTCAAAAGAGAAAGAGGAGGCGTTCCTTATTCGAACCTTCACTTGGACCTCAGCCCCCAACCCAACCTATTCGTGACGCCACAGGAGAGGATACTGAGTCCATACCATCTCCGCATCCATCAGAGAATCCCTCCGTTACTCATGTTGATCGTCCCGGCTTGGCCCGTAACCCATTTGCGGGTCATCCAGATCTGGACCCGAGTTCTCATGATATTTCTTTCGATGAGGTTACAGGTGAGCACCTCCTACCCCACAATCCTATGGTAAGGGTGCTTGATGAGGCTAAGTCTTTGGATCTCGACTTGTTGACCACTCGGATTGTGACTATGGGGGATGAGACCAAGGCAAACATCGATCGGGTGGCTGAAGAGACCAAGAAGTTAATGGAGCATCACGCCCGACTGGTCAAGGCTGGAGAGGAAATTGGAAGTGCTAACATTCGGCTGCGGCTAATGGTTTCTGATCAGGCCAAACAACTTGCCGATCAGGCCATTCAGATCTCCCAGCATGAGGCGGCCTCCAGACGGCTAAAGAAAACTATGGAGGAGGCTAGCAGAGCCGAGCTGCGAAAGATGGAGGCCACCTGCAAGGAACGAATCGATATGGCCATTGCCATGGTGGATGAGGTTCGGAGAGCGGATCTTGAGCGGATCTTGAGCGGCCATTGCCAAGCTGAAGGAGGAGATGGGGGCGATGCGGAAATCCCTTCAGGCTGACTGCTCGAGATACCGATTGGAGAGAGATGCTGCCGTCGCAAGGCTGTCGGCTTCCGAGGCCCGGATGAGAGAGTTTGAGGAGAACGAGGGGATGATGGATGAGATGCTCCAGGACATGTACTTCCGTACTTGGAAGCAGGGCAACCTGTCCTGGATGGATGACTATCCCCGGGTCATGGCTAGGATATATCTTCGGGCTTTGGAGGAGCCCAAGGCTGAGGCGGATAAGGAGGGTGGTGTAGCTTTCAGAATGGATGTGGTCACGACCCAGTTTACCAAGGAGGAGAAAGTGGCAGTGAAGGAGGGCATGCGGCTGCTTACCGCCGAGGAAGTGGGTGTGCAGTTGGGGGATGATGATCAGGGAGCAGATGCTGTTAAGTCTTCCCTCTTAATTTTTTCTTAACTTGACTGCGTATCATTTATCTGATGGATTCTTCTCCTGAATCGGACAGGTGGGACCTCTGGCCAGCATGCTGGGAGCTCTGATCCAGCGGTCAAGTAGGTCCCGGAGGGCTAGTAGGATAGAGGCGGAGCCCTGCTGCAGCTGACTACTTTTTTGGTTTACTTGGCATTCCTGAATATACTAGTCCAAAACATTAATGTACTTTCAGGCTGTAATTACGTAATTATGTCATTGTAGCGAATGATTTTATTCTTATATAATTTTATAACATATGTTGATTCTGTCATATTTGAATGCTATCGTCATTTTGATGTGTTGCATAAGAAATATAGCTGTGTATATGCATGTGCTTTAATCGTGTTTGATGCTAAGCTCTTGCTTAAAATGTAATTTCATGTTTCGCAATGTTAGTGTGATGTGTGAATAGGCTATAGCTACATGTTTATGTACAAGAAAAGGAAGTACCGCCCTTCATGTTTTAGTTGTAGACGGTAGCTTCGAATGTTTTGTGTGACTGAGGATGGAATGCAGCTGAGTGACCTGTTATCCAGTTGTGAGTTCCCATTTCCACTAGCGAGTGTCTCCCATTTTGTGTCCTGTACTTTAGTGATCGTTATAGAGGATAGGAGGAAAGTTTTTATAAATAAAATGGAAATATAAGAAATAGTAAAACCTCCAATCACGGAAGGCCTTCGATGTGCTTAAGTTCGTGGCAAATGGGTTTTGTAGTCACTTTCCCTAGCTGTGGGTCTTGGAGACATTCGTCACCCATCTTACGCCTCCGCGGGGAGTTTTCTTTTTTACCACAGCCGTACTTAAGACACATCGGAGCCGAGATCGCGCACAGTAACTACCCGAGCCATTATGGCCCGTAATCGTGGGTATTATTCGATTTACCGTGGCCGGCTAGCGTGAGTGCCGATCGTCAACTGTGAACTGCCCTTCGGATGTGTTCCTCAATTAAGTCCCGGAGATGATGATATTCATTAGTATCATGCCCATGAGATTCGTGGAAACGGCAGAATTTTCCCGACTTAATTGCGTTATCTGATTCCTTCTTGTGCGGGGGGCGTTTGTATCTAACTTCATCTTGGGTGGTCAGGAAGATGTTTTCGATTGTTTCATTCAAAGGAGTGTAAGAGTCAAATCTCGGTCCTGGTCGATATAAACGCTTTTCTCCCCTCTTGCCCCCAGAATTGTCTCTAGAGTCATTTCTCCGAACATCCTTTGCTGCAGTGGGAACCCTGTCTGGAGTTGTCTTAGCCTGTTGCCCTGATTGCCTCTCAGTGGCAGCGTCTTCAAGTCTCATATATTTTCCGGCTTCATGGAAGAAGTCGGGTAATGTAGCTGGTTTTTCTTTCGTTAGTCGTCTAGAAAATTTAGTATCCGGATGTACACCACTGCAGAGGGCCATTAGGATAAGCTTCTCATCAGCGTCTTGGATTGCGGCCGCTGCGGCATTGAATTGGGTTAGATATTGTTGCACTGTCTCTCCTGGCTTCTGTTTGATATTAGATAGGGAATAAGCGTCCTTGTGTTGTTCCACATGAATGCGGAACTGGCTGATGAACTTTTCTTTCAACATTTCCCATGAGCTGATGGATTCTTGGGGCAGATGGCAGAACCAGGAGGTAGCTAGATCTGCCAGGAATAGTGGAAAGCATTTACACAACACTTCCTCTGTTGCTCCGCTCATTAGCATATGCTGTGTGTATCTCTGCAAGTGTACAACGGGGTCAGAGGTTCCCTTGTAAGGTTCCATTGTTGGCATTTTCCATTCCCGGGGGGTGATGGCAGTTTCGATATTGCGGGTGAAGGGGCTGGTTACCCTAGCACCTATCCCCCGAACCCTTTGTTCCCGTTGGACGCACTCTCTGAACAATCGTGCCATCCTTTCATCAGAACTTGGAGCGGATAGACATGAGTTTGGTTCTTCCCTGCGGGATTGATTCCGTCCAGATGACCTGTAGGGACGGTATCGTCTATCACTCCTAACATTCTCTAACAACTGCCTCTGGTCTTCCGGGGGCATGCTGGGTTCAGCCACAGTTGGCCCTTGCCTTGATCTTTCCCTTCTGGGTTCTCTTCTCAACACTTCCTCGGGTCCAACTTTGGGCTGGACTCCAGCTCGGCCCCGTCCCTTGGTGTTTCCATGGTTAGGTAGCATGACGGGCTCAGCTACATCCGACCCTTGCCTGGTACCTCCCCCGTTAGGTTCGGTTCCAAGCGTTTCCTCGGGTCGGAATTCGGGCTGAGTCCCGGCTCGTCTCCCACCAAAGCTGTTTCTGTTGTTAGCCTTTTCGAAGAGGAAAGACTTTTGTCGTCTCCTAGATCCTCCAGACCGGGACTCACCCCATGATTCAGTGTTGCGGTTGGTTTCTTCAACATCCCTTAAGCGTGACATGAGTTGATACACCAAGGCTTCTTGTTGAGATGCGAAGCGGTTAGTTACTTCAGCCACAACCCTGTCCAGATCCGCCCTTGTAATTGGTTGTTCCGTAGTAGGGGCTGTCAGATTTGCCTGATTTACATTTGCTGTTGGGACCGGACGATTGTCTTGATCTCTGATCACCGGATCTGGGATACAGACGGTTGTGATGTTCTATCCTTTGTTAGCATCTTTCTTCCGTCCGGGAGGCATGTTTCCCAAGCAATGAACGATGCTGATAGAAAAAGGGTTAAGTGGGAGAAGCTGAAGCTTCAAGCTCCTGAGTTCAATTCTCAGTGAAAGCACCAAAAATGTTTGCACAAAAAATGGGCAAACACCTCCAAGTCGTATGAATTAGTTGATTTTATGTTGTTTTTAGTGATTTGGGTGATTTATGAAAATATATAAAAAGAGGGACTAAACTGTAAAAGACACACAGATTTATAGTGGTTCGGCCAGAACGTGCCTACGTCCACTTTATATGTTATTCTCCTTTTCTATTCAGATTACAAGTACAAAGCTTTGATTACAAGTAACAGAAAGTTGTTTGAAAGTTCTATCCGTGCTTGAGCTCTCAAACTTGTCTGCCATTGTTGTACCCCCGCCTATCTATTTATAGGATGAGGTTGGGGGTAGGGGTCTTGGATGTATATAGCGGCTGGTGGGCCTGGGCTGATGCAATCTGGCCTAGGAGTGTTGGTCCAGTGGAATTTGGCTTGGCAATGGGTGGAGTAGGTTGGTTTGGTAGGAGGTGGTATGTTGTTTGGACCGGTAGTAGGTGGAACTGGTGGTAGCTTGGGAGAGTTGGTTCGGTGGGAGGTGGTATTGGCTCTGGTTCGGTGGGCATGGAAAGGAGGTTGATTTGGTAGGCAGGGAAGGAGGTTGATTCGGTAGGCAGGGAAGGAGGTTGATTCGGCTATGTGGGGAAGGGAGTTGGCTCGGCAATGCATGGAGAGGGATGGTTCGGTAGTAGGTAAACACATGCCCAACAGTTAATATTCTGAATAAGATGTATTATTTATTTAATTTTTCTTTCTCCCTTCTTTTTACTTTTCGGGGACGAAAAGTTTTGAGTGGGGGAGAGTGTAACGACCCGTAAATTTCATGGGTTTAATTTGATTGAATTAATGAGTTTTGTAATTAAATTTAGTAGAAATAAAAACTTTATAAACAAATAATTGAAATGAACGCTAAATTAAATTATATAAATGGTGACTTAAAACCTATTTACTAGCAATGTGAATAAATTTAAATAAATGAAATGGGGCAAGTATTATACCTGGACATAAATTTCATTAAAAAGGAATAAACTAATATGTTAATACAAATTAAGGAAATATTGGAATAAATAATAATTCCATTCATATTTGTAAGCAGTTATTATAAGTTGCATGTTGAAAGGTTGATTGAATTGGAATTTAAAATTTAATTTAAATGATTTTTTTTGTAAAGGTTAACAATAACGGAAATTTAGGAAGTAAGGTTAGAAAAAGTTGATAAGTAATAACCAAAATAAGGGAATAGTATTAATGTAAATAAAGTTGAAATAAATTGGATATACAAAAATAAATGTAAGCATTTAATAAATTAATTAATGTAGATTTCAATAAATGGTAATTGAATAAAAGTCAACGTTATCTAAGTAAGCATATTACTTGCTGGTAAGTAATACGTAATTGATTGAATGTGATTACGAAATATAAAATTTGTGTATACACGGGATTTTAACGGTGAGTGTTATGTAATAAACCTATAAAGGCATGTAAAGGAAATAGGTAACAATCTATATGTTATTTATTTTATTTTGAATAAAGGTTAGAATTCAAATTTCAATTAAAGGAGAGTAGGTAGTACGTCATTAGGAAGTAAATTTAAATGTAGGATAACAACTATTATAAATTCCCTAATTTATTTGGTCAATAAATTTATTTGAAATAACAATCATTTAAGTGTGAGTAATTACAATGCCGTTATTGATCATAAGCGTTACTTTAATAATTATGATTAATTGAGAAATTAATACGAGAAGTAGGTAAATAACTATGAAAGTAACACGTTATAAATTAATTATGACCTAAACTTAAGTGTAAGTTAAAAGTTAAAATTGAATCTAATCCATTAAATTGGAAACTTATTATAATAAATTGGATTCAATTTATAATAATGGGGTTATTTTAAGAAATTGTAATAAATACTATAATAGGTAAATTAAGTTACTTTAAAGTGAGATGGGAATTGATTTAAAAAATTATAAATTAATAAGTAAATCAAGATGATGAAATTTATGAATTTTAGAATTTGAATCTTTAGTAGTGAGTTAATTTATAATAGTTGGATTTATTGCCTATAAATGAAATCAAATATTTAATTATTACATTAAATTAAAAATAAATTGGAATTGGAAATTATTTATGTAATAATGTTAAATCCAATGGTAAACCCTTCTATTTTGAATTAATAAATGGAATAATTATGAATTTATTTAATTTAATGGAAATTTTGGAATTTATCTATAATTTTGAATTTTATGAAATTGAAGATTTCTATTGATTAATCTTTAATAAATTGACTTTTAAAAAATTTGTTACATCATTGTAAATGTTTGAAAATTTTAAAGTGATAAAGATTGCAAATTTCAGAATTTAAATGTGAAAATTTGATTTAATTATTTATTTTAAATTTATTTAATTAATATAAAAATAGCCATTTTGGTCACGGATTCGGATTTCGACGAAACCAGTTTCATCGGATTCGTAACAGTGAATTATTGTAGGGTTTCAAGTTTCGTAGCGGTCGGACTTGTCGTTTGATCGTGCGAACGCGAAACGCCTTGAAATCGATTTCATTGAAATCAATTTGAATTCAATTTGAAAATATTGTTTTTGGCATAACTTCTTCGTACGATGGAATTTGGACGTGAAACTTTTTCCATCGCGCTTAGAATATTTTAAAACACCTATTTCGATATATGGGTTTACCATTTCGTTCCGAGGTCAGAACGGGCTTTTTGGGCCACGTTAGCGGTAGCACGTATATCTATCAACCCGATCCATCTATTTTTTTTAAACTTTGTCTATATAAACCCATTTATAAACCCCGGCCTCCATCTATTCTCATTTGTTTGTGTATACAATCTCACAGCTCCTCCTCTTCCAATGGCTGCAAACACTAGATCCAAATACAATAAAAAAATCAATTCCAAAGCCAAAATTCAATCTCCTCAAACCATAGCAAATTATATATGGATTTGAAGATCTCGATGAACGCAACCTAAATCTACAATTCATTTTTGAAATCGAATTAAAATATTTCCAGAAAACCCTAGTTTATTCTCGGCCATCCGTTGCGTCGAAATCTTTTGTCGCCTGATCGAAAATTGGTTACTGGGTATTGGAGAGGAAGCCGAGGGGATCGCATCTAGGTGATTGGTTTGACGTTTTGACGACTGGATTTGGCATATGATTCGATAAAGGTTGAAATCCTAAGCGGCGGTCGGCCGTTTTTCGTGAAGATTCGTCGTTAGGGCGTGTGGTCGTGGTGGAGAGGCGTGGTTCTGACGGTCTCGGCGAAGTTTTGGAGGTGCGACGGTGAAGCATCGAGTGGCGCGACTGCGATGTTGTTCGAATGGGTCGTGTTTTTTCATGAAGCTGAGGCTCGTGTCTGTAGCATGGGGAAGAATCACGTGACGTGGTAAATCTAATTTAGTTATTAATTATTTTGTTTTGATTTCAAATCGTTCTAAATCAAATGACTCTCTCATACGATATCCGTTTCACGCGCGGTTTTCTCCGCTAGGTTCGTATTGAAATTCCAGACTTGATGATGCTGGTTTGGACGGGTTCGAAGACCGTCAAATTTTTGAGTTCAAATTGGATTTAAATTCTATTTAAATTCACAAGGTGAGTGTTTTAACCCACTCACAACTTCTAAGTTTTCTTATCTTTGTTAAATTGATTTAAGATATGAGTAGAAATTTATTTATGACATTTTTGCATATTTTATTCATCATCTCAGTTAAATCGCATTTATTTAATTTATCTGTTAATCAATTTTATTATTTCATATAGATTTACAGTTAAAAAATTATTTATTTGCATATAAACTGCTAGTTAAACAGTTATTAAATTTATTATTGAATATAAACTGTTAGTTAATACCTGTTATTTATTACCTGTTATATTTTATATGCTCTATACTGATGTTGTTTAAATTGGATGATGATTTGTAATAAATGGTTGATGATTGATATTTGGATGAATATATGTTTATTTACATAAACTACCAGTTATCATGCATTTCATTTCATTCGGGATTGCGGTTTGAAATGATATACAACCGCATTTTTTTTATTTTTAAATTGCGGATTGAAATGATAAATATCTGTATCACTTGACCATAGGATAGAAAATTATATATATGCACCGCGGTATATATATATAATTATTTTTGAAATGATTTTTATGGTTTGGATATGATACGGTTTAATAAATATTAAATTTGGATATTATATAAATATATTTTATATTACATATGTAGTTAAATTTTGAATTTAAGCTATGCATAAATCGGTTAAATAAAATAAATAAGTTGAATAATGTAGTTTTAATGATTTAAATCAATTAAGATTAGATGATAAATTTGGAATTTATTTGAATGGAACTTATTTAAAAATTTCACTCCATAAGTTGATGTAAAACTTATTAAAGCTTGGAAATTTAATGGTACGGTATTTATAACTGGATTTTCATTCAAGATAAATTAAATGAATATTTCTAGCATAAATAAATTGAAGAAAATATTTAAGTTGTTAGAAATTGGAATTTTATCTTAAATGATCTTTGATCTATTATGAAACATTTCAAAACTAAATAATAGGATAATGAATTGGTGAATATAAATTTCCAACCTTAAGTTTTGAAATTGTTAAATATTGAAAGTTAGAAATATATTGAAATTGAAGTGGTTTATTTAACTGAAAGTGAATTAAAAATTTATGGATTTAGACTAAATATTAAATGAATAAAATTGAAAAATCGCGGAAATTATTTTATTTTATAAAGTAATTTTAAACTCAAACTATTTTATTCTATATACTGTTTGAATATCCAAACCATTCAAGTTTTAGAAGTTATGGTATTAAAGCTATGAATTTCGAAGTATTATGTTTTGAAAGTTATAATTCAAATGTTTGGTTTCCAGATATTATAAATTTTAAAGTAGTATGATTTTGGAAAAGAAATATATTTGAAATAAAAATGATATTATTGATTTGGATTTTATAAAAATAATATCAAAATGAGTTATTTTGGAAATGGAAATAATATCGTATTTATGGGTTTTGAAATGGATAATTATATTCTGGTTTTAAAGTATAAAATATTTTAAAGACCGCGGTGTTATAATAACGTTTGGTTGTTAAAGAGACCGAGATCGAAAGTTGTCATGCTCTTTGCCAACTCCGAAAACCACTTTAACAACCGTGTACGCGGTGGAGATTCCAGAATGAAGAGGTTGGTGGCAGCGTTTCCTGTAAGGTAAACACGTAGACCCAACTCCCGTGAGTTTGCATAAGGTGGCTAAAACAGGTGCGATTGACGGGTTAATAAGGTAGCACCTTTGATCGGACACTTCCCTTCGATACTATACATTGACTTTGGATTGATTCGGTGGCCACCTTCACTTTTGATTTCTTTGATTTGGGGGAGTTTGTCCGAGGTGGGCGGTAGCTACGCGCTACGCGTTACCACCGACCCGGAAGCGTAATTGGTATATCTACCCTGGCATCGCCTAGTTGTGCCGTGTCACCTACACTATCGCGCCTTGTACGAGTTTCTATTTGTGTCGTACCTATGGATTGTCTTCTCGTAGTCTCCCGATCAGGAGATATGCGGGCATTGTATAGACTATTGGCACTATTACGTGTTAAGGTGGAAAATGTAAAGCCTTAACGCTATTTTAAAGTAAGTTTATTTTACAATTAGACACTATTATAATAGCGAAATATACTATATAGTAAATAGTTTAATGGATCCTTAGGAGATGTAAATCCCGAGCATCTCTTGAGTTACTGCACTCGTATTTATTTCTGTTAATTTAACTCACATAAGATCTTTTAGTTCCGACTCGAGTGTTTTTGTTTTTCAAATTCGCTCGGGTCAGTCCGAGCATTTCAGGATTTGAAGATTTAGCTCTGGAGGATGAAGACAAAGATTTCTATTATTATTATTTATTATATTGCACTACACTCATACTGTTCCGCTGCATTGTTATTAGTACGTGTAACTCTGATATGTATTATATAAATAGTTTTGTAAACAGATTTATAAACTGTATAATTGATTATTATATTTTATCCTTCCGCTGTGAGATTCTGTTTTCTTTTTATTTCTTTCTTGTTTTTCTTATTTACCCATAACAATCCGTCCTTCCGTATGGTTTGAATTGGCATGTGTGTCGATTTAAACCATGCGAAAAGGCGGGATGTTACAGATACAAACATGAACAAGACGGAAGTAGAAGAAAGTAAGTAATAACTAATGCTTGAAGTTAGTCCATTGGTACTTTAAATACAAATTAAATAAAAAAACAATCATTTAAAGACAAAATGGAATAAGCAGCTCATGTTTTTAAGTGTGAAATAAAAAATAATGGATGAGTTTGTTCATACAACTCTATACAATACTGTTTGTGAATTCATATCATTTTGGTAGATGGATTGGATATATAGTGTATATAAGTTGAGAAATAGAACATGTTTTGAAAAACTAAATTGTCAATAAAACCGACCGGTATATCACCTATGGTTCGAAGTTCCGACTAGCATGCCCTAATTCCGGCCATTTTGCTCTGGTTCCGGCGATGAACGGATCGAAATTCACCTAAGAAACCGGTTTCAGATATGAAATAGAGAAGAAAAGAAAAACCTAAATCGAGAATGTGAGGAAAAACTATTACCTGAGCATAAAAATTGAGGATGAAATTGGTTCATATTTTTTTATTTAGCCGAAGTATCACTGTTGGAAAATGGGTTTAGGAGGGACAACTTCCATTTGTTGAAGATGATGGCTTGGAGGATTAGGGAGAAACTAGCTAATTTAATTTAGGGCCTTATGGGCCTGCATATATAATAACAAGGGGACGAGAGATGGGTTCAACTTGCACATTAATTAATTATTTCCGTGGGAATTATTTATCAGTTTGGGTATTTTATTTAGCTCTTGCTATTTTATTTTTTTACAAAAGAAGGTATAAAACACAATATTTTGAAAGAATAACTTGTTTTGTTCATTTTAAATATAAACATGTAGTGTTTATTAATCTACTTACACAAAAACATTGTTCTAAAAATGATGAAATACATAACTGGAATTAAAACGAAATGTCCAGAATTTCCAAAACGGAACAAAAATATTAATAATTTCAAATGACCAAAACGGAACAGGAAACCTAAATTTGGAACCTTGATATCACCAGGTATAAAAGTTATGAATTCATATCTTTATAGCTATTTGTAAAGTTAACTTGGTTAGAATGACTAGTTGATCATGTGTATCACCAGTTCAGTGAAAAAACCAATGTATAGAAAATTGAGACATGTAGAAGATACTTTGGTAACTGTGCACGAATCGTAAGAGAAATTTATATTCCTTTAAGATGTCTTATTTAAGGCTGTCGGTACTTAGTTTGAGGATTTGACTACATCAATAGTGATGCATGTTATATCATATATGTTGATAGGAGATAATTTTGAACTCAAAATCCGTTTGAGCGTTGCTGTTAAGGTTGCATAATATAGATACATTTGAACCGTCAATGTGAATTGTTTTAGCTAATGTTTATACACATAATAGACTTTTATCATAAACTGATGCAAGTAAATTATGTTACTTATAAATGTTGATATAAAATTAGAATTGTAGGTAAGTTTTCTCAGCCTAATAATTTATGATTATATTTGTTTTTCCTTCAGAGGTTCGAATATGTTTTCTTCTTTTATAAAATTCTTGAAAAGCAAGGATCCTTATGATGGAACAGAGCAGGCTTTCCTTGCAGAACTTCAAGCTTTAGATTATCACCTAAAGGCTCATGTGTGTTCTGAGTTTATTCTTAAATCTGTTTGTTAAATTGAATCGAACTGGTAAAATTCTTGTCAGAGTGTATTACCAGTTGTTCTTCGATCCTTTTAGGGACCATTTATTAGTGGGGAGACCAACCTGGTACTTGACTAGAGCATGGGACCTAAGTTATATCATCTGGATATTACACTTGATCATTTCCAAGGCTAGAATGTTCCTGGCAGTTTGATCAATACTAATACTTATATGAAGTTATGAAACTAAGCCATCAATGTTTGCACTGATATTTATCTAATACAGTCTATGCACAGTAACTAGTTTATGCACGTCTAATCTTGTGTTTCACCTTTCTAACTATTGCGACCATTTATAGAACCTATTTGTAAGAGTTCAGTACCACTTGGGCCAAGAATTTATATGAAGAATATTTGATTTTTTTTCTTTTTCCTCTTTAGATTTAGATGTAACAAACTAAATTATTGAATCTTATAAGATAGTATCTTATCATCTTGTGAAAACAACAACTTATTCTGCATATCTTAAAGAATTTTTTTTTATATTTGGATTAGGTAGAAATTGTTAGTTCTTTGTGTAGTTTTCTGTTTGTTTGGAAAAAGTATTTTCACTAATTTTATTTGTATTTAATCACGTAAGCGGTATATGGTAGGATCACTGTCTTGGTCAATGCCACATATCACAACTTTCTTGCAAAGATTCCTGATTATAATCTGTATTGACTTAGAATACCAGCTGTTTTTGTCATGAAGAATCTTTTTATTGAGAGGTTGACAATATATGCCACAGCTAAAACTAAATTTTCAATGCGACACTCTTAGTTAAAACCGAGGCGTACATGCCTTGGTTAAAACCGAATCTTTTGCTTGGTCTCTTTCATTAGTTAACCTATTCTTTACTACACTTGTCAAAGCAAAATTAAGTAAGCTTAAGTTAGCCTGTTCTTTACTACACCGAGTCTATAAGAAAATAACTAATTTTATAGAAGTTAACTAAGTTTTATAGAAATTAGGTAAGTTTAAGTTTTCAAAATGAACTAAATTTATTAAAATATAAAAGTTAATAAAAGTTAACTAAGTTTTATAAAACTTGACAAAGTCTTATAAACATCCGTTTAAATTAGTTAAGTTTGTAAAATTTAACCGAGTTTTAATAAAGCCAACTATGTTTTATAAAAATTTAATTAAGTTTTGTAAAATTAAACTAAGTTAAATAAATTATAAAAATTATCTACGTTAACCAAGTTTAATAAAAAGTAAATAATTTTCTACCTTAATTAAGTTTTAAAAAACTAAAATTAAATTAATAAAAATTAATTAAGTTGCATAAAAATTTAAATAACTTAAACAAATTGTATATAAATTATATAATTATCTAGATATTGATAAAAAAATTATTGATAAAAAAATTTGTAAAAGGTAAGCAAATTTATAAAATAACAATTATGTTTACAAAAACTTAATAAAGTTATCAAAGTTTTATAAAAATTAAACAAGTTTATAAAAATCAACCTAATTTATAAAAATTAACTAATTTCTGTAGAAGTTAACTAACTTTTATAGAAATTAAGCAAGTCTATTAAAAAAATAACTATGTTTATAAACTTTATTTAAGGTTTTAAAATAAATTAAGTTTATAAACATAAAAAGTTAATAAAATTTATCTAATTATTATAAAATTTAACCAAGTTTTATAAAAATATGACTAAGTTAATTAAATTTGTAAAATTCACCCAAGTATGATGAAAATAATAATTGTGTTTTATCAAAATATAACTAAATTAACAAAGTTTTTATAGAATTTTTTAAGTAACATGAAGATTTTTCTATGTTAATTAAATTGCCAAAAATTAAGCTGGTATCATAGAGATAAATCAAATTATATAAAAATTAAATAAGTTTTAAAAAATTAATGGTATCTGCACTCGTTTAAATACAATAGTGGTTTAGAATTTAATAATTTCATAAACATCATATATTGTTGTTCAAAAGTGTCACTTTATATGCATATTTTTCAAGAACCATGTCTGTTACGAATAATTATTAAACTTTTTCCTTACATTTAAATAATACATTTGGCTTTAGTAAGTAGCAAGAAGGCGATTTGAAGTAATATGCGGCGTCATGTGTATCTTTAGTGATTGAATACTTCTATGTATCGTTTTGGTAAGATTGCTTGTGTATAATATTAGTTTTGTTTACTTGCTTTTGTCATCTTCATTCGTATTTATGAAATATAATGAACATATGTTGTTTTGGTGTAATTTTATCTGTTTACGTATAACGTATTGGTAATCAAATGTGATCTTAGTGATACTTAAATTCGTTGTACAAATATGCATCGAAACGTCAAAGAAGCATAGAAAATCTTATTGAATAAAACGATAGCATCAAAAAGTGATATAAAAGGCATCAATAGTGTTTCTAAAGCCTATAATATGTAATTGTTGAGAGCAGTCAAAAAATGCTATTGTTAAGAGAGTTTGGATAGAGCTGGTAAAACGTATTGTTAGAAACTTTTCATAGAGTTTTATTATCATTGTCTAATAACCCTTCCTATTTATAACATGTCTTTTACAGCGTGTGCAAAAAGGCTGTAACGACCCGTAAATTTTGATAAATAAATTGGTTAATTTAATAAGATTTTTGTAATTAAATTTAGAAAGAAATAATTTTTTTATAATTTATAATGAAGTAAATGTAAAGATTGAAGTGTAGCAATGGTTATTAAATCTAATTATTGACAATTGAAGTGAAATTACAACAATAATGAAATAGTGTAAATTGTTGCACTTGGGTATAAAATGGAAAATAAGTAAATAAAAGTAAGCATTGAACTAACCGATGAAATATTATATTAATTAATATAGACTTATTAAAAGAGTTGAATTGAATCAATCTATTTATTTAAAACTAATTAATTGATATTCAAATTTATAATAAATGGTTTTATTGTAAGAAATTTAAATTTGATACTACGGTGAATTGGAATTAAGATGAAAATGGAAATATAGAAGTATGTAATGCAAGGGTATCATAAATAGTAATGGAATAAAATTAGTGTTATATATGGACTTATTACCTGGGTTGATAAGTAACAAACTTATAAATGCAATTAAAAGCAAATAGGCGAAAATTAATATAGGTTGTTTATTTTTAATGTGATAAATAAACATTGGTAATCAATTGCAATAAATCTAAATTGAACGTTTTATTAATGTAAATTAACTAATAATCGGAAATAATGTTAATTTTATTCATAATATGATAATTAGTTGAAATAAAAGAATGGGAGTCGGGATTTATTAATTTATTGGAATTTAAAGTTAAGTAATTAGATTTATTGCAAATAAGTGGAAATTAAATATTAAATTACTACGTTAAAATGAATTTAGTTGATAACTGTAAAAATATTAGGGTAATTAGGTATATACTAATGTTAAATCTATATATAAGATGATGATTGATTGAATAAAGAGATTGAATACAAATGGTTTAAATTTAATTGAAATAAAATTTTATAATTTGTTGAATTTACTTAAATTGAAGGTAAACACTATAAATTTTGCAATAAATCCTTATTTGATTGATATGGAAATTTTGGTAAATGAATTAGAAGTTTAATTGTTATCAGAAATGATAGAAATGGTAAGTTAATAATTGATTCATAATAAGAGTAAAAATCAAAAAAATGGATTATTGGAATTTCAATTGACAATTAGTGAATTTATTTAAATTCGAAATTTAATACGGTGATGGGTAAATTAATTAATTTAAATTGGATATCTGATCCTGCCTAAATTGTTGGGAAGGTTTAAGAAATCAAAAATGATGAGATTTGTTGATTATAGAATTTATATTTGAAGAAGTGATTAATTAAATAAATATTAAATTATTTAATTAATTGGAAAATAGCCATTTTGGCCACTTACTCGGATTTCGATGAAACCAATTTCATCGGATCATAATGGTGAATTATTGTAGGGTTTCAAGTTTCATAGCGATTGGACTTGTCGTTTGATCGTACGGACTCAAAAGGCCTTGAAATTAATTTAATTGAAATCAATTGAAATCAATTTGAAATCACTTGATTTTAGCATAACTTCTTCATATGATGGAATTTGGACCTGAAACCTGTTCCATTGATTTTAAAATATTTTAAAACATCTATTTTGATACATGGGTTGACCCAATTTCGTTCCGGAGTCGAAAAAGGCTTTTCGGGCCATTTTATCATTTAACACGTATATCCAATCGATCCGGTCCATCCTAATTTCATCTTGCCTATATATACCCTGTAATAAACCCTAATTCATTTCTTATTCCTCATTTCTGTACGTTCTGTTCTATTATCTCCTCTTTCCAATGGCTGCAAACCTTAATTTCCAAATACAATTCCAAATCCAATTTAAACCCAAAATTTCAAAATCCACAAACCCTATCGAATTTTATATGGATTCGAAGCTCTCGAAGAGCGCATCTCAATTCTATTGTTCGTTTTTTGATCTGGGATTTCTTTTGACCAGGAATGCTCGAAACAGTTACGGCCGTCCATCGGTGGTTTTTGATCGGTGACCGATCGTCTTTTCGTGGGTACCGTTGTGGAGAGGAGATCAAGGGGATGACATCTAGGTGGTTTGTAGGGGATGTTAACGGCTAGATTGTCGAGATTAAGTCAATTAGGGTTGCAAAAATTTAGCGGCGGCGGTGCTTTGTGGCTCAGATCGACGGCGTGGAGGGGGTCGCGAGGTGGAACGCGTGGCCGGTGGGATTGTTGCTCGAGTGGCAGCCCTCTGGTGGCTCGCGTGTTGATGGCGACGACTCGATTGGTCTTCGATGGCTTAGATTTTATCGCGAATGAGATGAGAGTAGATAGGGTTCTGGAGCAAGAAAAGCTAGCTGACGCGGCGTGATTTCATTGGTCTGTTCCTTTTTTTATTATTCTACTTTAATTTCAAATCTAATTTTTAATGTTATAACTCGCATAATTTTCATATACGAGGTCCGTTTCATGCGCGATTTTCTCCGCTAGGTTCGTATTGGAATTCCGGACATTTTGGTGCTGGTTTGGATGGATTCTGAGACTGTCCAATTTTTGGGTTTAAATTGGATTTAAATTCAATTTCAATTCGAAAGGTAAGTGTTTTAACCCACTCACAACTTCTAAAATTTTTTATGTCTGTTAAATTAATTTTTGATGTGATTAGAAATTATTATGACTATTTGGCGTATTTTTAATCATCGTCTCAGTTAAATTGGATTTGTTGGATTAAATTATTGTTTAATTTATTATTGCATATAACTGCCAGTTAAATTAGTATTTAATTTATTATTGCAGATAAACTGCCAGTTAAATTGTTAATTAATTTATTATTGAATATAAACTGCCAGTAAATACCTGTTATTTATTATCTGTTCTATATTGATGTTATTGTTTGAATTGGATGATGATTGTGATAAATGGTTGATGATTGATATTGGATGAATGAATGTTGTATTTCATATTGTTATAAACTACAAGCTGTCATGCATTTTTATTTCATTCGGGATTGCGGTTTGAAATGATATATAACCGTATTTTTATTTTAAATTATGGATTGAAATGATAAATATCGGTATCACTTGACCATAGGGTAGAAAATTCTATACAGACACTGTGGTATATATATAAAAATATTTTGAAATGATTTCTATAGCTTTGTAAAGAAATATATGATTTTATGAGATATTGATTTGGATATTTTATAAATGTTATTTTATATATAGTTAAATTCTTGGTTTTAAGCTATGAATAAAATTGTTTAAAGTATAAAATAATTTTATATTAAATTCGATTTTTATTTAAAATATAATATGGATAAGTATTAACTTAAATTATAATTTAATATAGAGTTTATATTAAGCTTTATAAATCAAGGTTGAGAAGATAGTTTTGAAACTGATTTGAGATTTTATTTAAGTAAGAGTTATGTTTAATAAGAATCCATTTGGAACTTATTAAAATTGATATTTTAAAAGAATTTGGTTTTATAACTTAATTCGGGTTTAAGGTGATTTAAGTGAATATATCAAGTCTAAATAAATTGAGGAATATTCAGTTATTGAAATTTGAAGTTTTATCTAAAGGATGTTGGATGTATTAAGCAAATATTTCAAAACTAAAGAATAGTAAAGTAAATTTAATATATATATATATGAATTATAAAAATTTAGTTTCGAAATGTTGAATATTTAAGCTTTGAAATATATTGAATTTGAAATAGTTTATTTTGTGGATCGAATCTGTTTTGAAATCGATATAATTTGGAATGAAAACCAAATTGAATTGAAATTAATGATTTGGGGATTTGATTAAATTTAAAATTCAGAAATTCGGGTTGTTTTAGAATTGATTTGTGAAATTTAAGAAGCTAGTTTATTTTATAAAATATATTAATATTTAAACCAAGTAAGGGTGGAAGTTATGTTTCAAAGTTATAAATTTCAAAGTATTACATTTTGGAAGTGTTATAGTTTTAAGTCTTTGGTTTCGAAATTTTACAACTTTGAAATACTATGATTTTTAAATGATAACCTATTGATTTGGTTTTTAAAACGGAAATGATACGGTATTTATATGTTTTGAAATGGATATTATATTCTGGTTTTGAAGGATAATTATTTTGAAATGACCGCGGTGTTATAATAACATTGGGTTGTTAAAGAGATCGGGATCGGAAGTTGTCATACTCTCTGCCAACTCCGAAAACCACTTTAACAACCGTGTACGCAGTGGATATTCCAGAATGACGTAGGATGGCGGCAGCGTTTCCTTTGAGGTAAATACGTAGACCCGACTATCGTGAGTTAGCATAAAGTGGCTAAAACAGGAGCGATTGAAGGGCTAAGAAGGTAGCACGTTTTATCGGACACATCCCTTCGATATTATACTCTGACTTTTGGATTGATTCGTTAGCCACTTTTGATTTTTGATTTGGGGGTGTGGCTCGAGGTGGGCGGTAGCTGCGCGCTACTCGTTACCACCGTCCCGGAAGCGTAATTGGTATATCTACCCAGACATTGCCTAGTTGTGTCGTGTCACCTACCCTAGCACGCCTTGTACGGTTTTGATTTGTGTCGTACCTATGGAGTATCCTCTGGAAGCCTCTCGATCAGGAGGTATTACGGTACTGTATAGACTATTGGCACTATTACGTGTTAAGGGCTACATGGGTAACCCCTTAACGCTATTTAAAAGTAAGTTTATCTTACCATTAGACACTAATATAATAGCGAAATATTACTACATAGTAAATAGTTTAACGGATCCTTTGGAGATGTGAATCCTGATCATCTCTTAAGTTATTGCACTCATGTTAGACACTGGATAAGAGATGTCAAATCTCGTAAACATCTCTGACGCCATTCCACTCATATTTTTACTGTTGATTTAACTTACATAAGATCTTTCCAAATCAAATCCAAATTCAAAATTCAAACTCCACAAACCCTATCAAATTTTATATGGATTCGTAGCTCTTTAAGAGCGCATCTCAATTCTGCTGTTCTTTTTTCAATCTGAGTTTTCGTTTGACCCGGATTGCTCGAAACAGTTACGGCCGTCCATAAGTGGTTTTTGATCGGCGACCGATCGTCTTTTCATGGGTACCGTTGTGGAGAGGAGGTCGAGGGGATGACATCTAGGTGGTTTGTAGGGGATGTTAACGGCTAGATTGTCGAGATTAATTCAATTGGGGTTGCAAAAATTTGGCGGTGGTGGTGCTTTATGGCTCAGATCGACGGCGTGGAGGGGGTAGTGAGGTGGGACGCGTGGCCGGTGGTGTTGTTGCTCGAGTGGCGGCCTTCTGGTGGCTCGGTGTTGACGGCGATTGCTCGATTGGTCTTCGGCGGCTCAGATTTTGTCGCGAACGAGATGAGAGTAGATAGGGTTTTGGAGCAAGAAAAGCTAGCTAACGCGGCGTGATTTCATTGGTCCGTTCCTTTTATTTTTTTATTATTCTACTTTAATTTCAGATCTAAATTTTTAATGTTATAACTTGCATACTTTTCACATACGAGGTTTGTTTCACGCGCGGTTTTCTTCGCTAGGTTCGTATTGGAATTCTGGAAATTTTGGTGCTTGTTTGGATGGATTCTGAGACTGTCCAATTTTTGGGTTTAAATTGGATTTAAATTCAATTTAAATTCGAAAGGTGAGTGTCTTAACCCACTCACAACTTCTAAAAGTTCTTATGTTTGTTAAATTAATTTTTGATGTGATTAGAAATTTATTACGACTGTATGGCGTATTTTTAATCATCATCTCAGTTAAATTGGATTTGTTGAAGTAAATTGTTATTTAATTTATTATTGCATATAACTGCCAGTTAAATTAATATTTAATTGATTATTGCATATAAACTGCCAGTTAAATTGTTAATTAATTTATTATTGAATATAAACTGCCAGTAAATACCTGCTATTTATTATATGTTCTATACTGATGTTATTGTTTGAATTGGATGCTGATTGTGATAAATGGTTGATGATTGATATTGGATGAATGAATGTTATATTACATATTGCTATAAACTGCAAGCTGTTATGCATTTTGTAACGACCCGCCTTTTGGACAGTTTAAATCGACGATCAAATACACATGTCGATTCCAAACCATTCAAAAGGGCAGATAGTTATTGGGGTAAATAAGAAAAGAAAAGAAAGAGAAATAAAGGAAATGGAACAACACAGAATCTCGCAGCGGAACGATAAACTATAATAGTCAAATAAACAGTTCATGAAGCTGTCTACTATACTTTGACAATTATTTATACAACATTTATCAGAGTTTATACATATACAACAGAACAATTAAATAATGCAGCAGATAACATGATGCAAGGGTAATAATAGTAATAGTATACCAAATCTTCGTCTCCATCCTCCAGAATAGATCTTCAAAAATCTGAAAAACTCAGGACTGACCCGAGCGTAATGAAAAGACAAAACACTCGAGTCAGGACTAAAATATCCTTATGAAAGTTAAATCAATCGTAAATAAATATGATTGTAACGGCGTCAGAGATGTTTACGGGGTTTGACATCTCCTATCCAGTGTCAACGTGCGTGCAATAACTTAAGAGATGTTACGGGATTTTCCATCTCTCAAGGATCCGTTAAACTATCTACTATGTAGTAATATACGCTAAGTAGATAATGCCTATCAATAATATAAAGTATCAAAATAGCGTTAAGGCGTTACCATAATCCCCCTTAACACATTTTATATTCCCAAAAGCATATACAAGACCATAGTTTCCCCAAAACCGGAAGTCACCAGAGGGCAATCCATATACTCAAGGTACAAATCAAAACGTAGTGGCCGCGAATAGGATAATCAGTATGACAAGGTACATGAGGCGATACCAACTAGGATACTAGTAGTTGCTTGATCCGGACTGATGTTGGGCATAGCCAGCAGCCACCCCAACACCGCGAAACAACACTCCGAAATCAAGGGGTGCACCCAAATCGCATCACAAATGTAATAGATATGGTATCGAAGAAGTGTGTCCGCTAGAGGTAGCGAACCTCAATGGCCCGGCGCGGCTTCTGTTTTAGTCATGTCAGGGGTCATCCAATAATCGTTCTCTTTCTTCAGTCAACGCGTTCACCAAACCATCCACTTCATTCTGGATCAACACTCCGCATATAATAGTTATTAAAGTGGTTTTCGGTATCGACAGAGAGTATGTCCATATCCGATCCCGGTCTCTTTAATAACTACGTATTATTACACCGTTGGCTCTTTTACATTTCAAATCGATTCATAATTGATATCAAAATATCATATTCGCTTCAAAAATCAAATCCATTTCAATTTATAACTTCCCAATTCAAATCAATTTCAATTTCCATTCTACCGATTCAATTTCGATTTCAATTCAAATCAATGTCAACTCTGACTTCAATTTATTCAATTTTTATATTCACTTTCAATTAATTCAATTTCAATTTATATCGATTTGGAGCATGGTTTTTCAAAATATCCATTTAGAACACTTGCAAAATTTTCCATCAATATTCAAGTTTAAATCCAAATTCCAAATATGATTCAATTCCGAACTCGATTTCAAAATATCATTTTTTCCACTTTTACTTAGTAATATTCAAAGCTCGAATTAAAGTTAAATCTTTAAACAAATCAATTTCGACATTCAGTCATATCCAATTTCAACTTTTAAAGTCTCAACTTAATTATTTAACAACTCCTTTAACCAAAATTTATTTCAACTTAATTATTTCACAAAATTCCTTTAACCAATATTTATTACAATATTCCAAACTCAATTTTTCGATGAATTCAATTTCTATAAATCGATTTCTATTTATAATTTTTAAATCAAAACATTTAAATAAATTTCAAAACGACGATTTCAAAAATTATTAATTTAGCCAATTCGGTGTCCATATATAATTTTCTATCCTATGGCCAAGTAATTATTTATTTCAATTAAATGTCAGGGATGAGTATCTATTGCTTAAATTAAATCACAGTATCATATGTATGCATAACAGGATCTATATAAGCAAATAAACATCCAAACACTCAATTATCAACCAATAGCATCCATCAAAATACATCATCCAATAAACAATACAATTCATGGCAGTTTCATAATTATCAATGTCAGGTAATTTAATCGCAATTCAATTTTAATTTCAATTTAACTGTCAATTAAATTTTTCAACGGTTAATTCAAATGACAAGCTATATGACAATTAAATTTTTATCAAACAACGACAAATAAAATCATAACACTTCATAATATCAAATTTAACTAGCATAAAGATATTTAGTACGGTGTGAGCGTTACAAAACACTCACCTTGATTTTTCGATTTTAAATCAAATTGAACGACGTTCGATTTAACTCAAAATTTTATCTAGTTCCAAATGATTCCAATCCAGTTGCATTGCGTAGTGCTCGTCCATACGATTCCAACGCAAAAATTTTCGTGCGTTTTCGACCTCGTATGAAAAAGTTACGACATTTATAAGTTTACTCGAATTTAAATATAAATAAATTTCATTTTCCCTTATTTATTTTAACCTGCATCATCACTGGCCGTTGGATCTCACACCCTCAAATCCAGGCCACACTTCCTTTCTCCCTCCCCCACGTTCTTCCCCAGTAAAACATACGCGCGCACGAACCCAAAGCCCACGCGTGAAACCCTAATCACGCACTCGTCCACGCGCGCCTAAACTTCATCACACCACCGCCAATTCGAAGCCCATCACCAACTCCACCTTCGCCCAGAGCCATGGCAAGCTCGGTCAACTCCACCACCCTAGAAATGCGTGCGAAACTCGGCCATTCAAACGAGGATTGCAGACGATCCGTGGCCCCGATTCAGATCATAGCCGTTGGATGCGGAGTACTCGATGTGCTCTACAACTTCCGTGTTGATAAGTTTTCGTAAATGTTTACGGATAGAGAGGAATTTGAGGAAGAAACAAGGCAATTTCGGCCGTTGGTTGTAGAGGAGGCGGCTGGCCATTGTTTATGAAACCCTAGTTTAAATTTTCTAATTTATGAAGACAAGGGGCTATTTATAGGAAACGACGAATTCTCTTTATCCGGCTTTTACAAACTCCGAATTTCACGCGGTAACTGACGTTCCTAGGGTTTATCCCGCGTTCCGGACACAATGAAATAGGTTTCGGAAGCTAATTCGATCATCTGTGCGAGATATGGAATTAAACGATCAATTTAAATTAAACTGATTTAAACCGATTTCGATGCGTTTTGGCTCGCCCCGGACAAACGGTAAATCCGATTGACAAGAAATTTGAAATATTATAATAATATCACGTTACGGATCCGATGAAACTGGTTTCGTCGAAATCCGAGACCGTTCGAAAAATGACTATTTTAACTCGCCAAATTAAATATTAAAACAATTTTAACGCGTTTCGAGTTGCCACGGTCAAATGACAACTCCGATTGCTACGAAAATTAAAATCCGATAATAACTAACTATTACGGACCCGATGGAACTAGTTTCGCCCAATTCTGAGACTTTTCGAAAATTGGCTATTTTTCAATCGCTAATTAAATATTAAAATATTCAATTTTCACATATAAATTTTAAATTCAGTTTTAAAAGTTCTATAACATCACTATAACTCTAATATGATAAAATAAAATTTTACAAATCATTTTTAATCATATTAAACCCGTTATTCAATTTATCCAATAAATTCCAATTTTAAAATCTTATTAACTCTATTAAAATCCAAATATAACTTACATTCACTTTGGAAACCAATTTGAATCATATTAAATCAAATTTCAAATATTCACTCTATTTTCATATATTAAATTTCAATATCAAATTAATCATATCAAATTTGAAATTTAATTTATTCAAACATTCGTAATATTAAATTTAACAAATTTGATTATTCTTAAATCACTATCTTTTTGAGATATTCAAAACGAACTTATAAAAATTTAACTTTTGAAAGGAATTCAAATTATAGAACAACTATTTCCATTATACGGTTATTCAATTCCCATTATTAAATTATTCAATAAATTCCAAATATTAAATTTAAACAATTTCGCTTATCCAATAATTTATTATCCTTTGAAATATTGAAATTGAACTTATAAGATTCAACCTTTAAAACCAATTCACAATTTAGAACACTATTTTCATTTTACAGTTATTCAATTATTCAATAAGTTTTAAATATTTAATTTAAACAATTTACCTGTTCAATATTCAATATTTGATTTTAAATAGATTTTACTTATCAAACAATTACTCTCTTATACCCAATGAATACAACATTTATTATCCTATTCAACTATCGGTTGCAAAGGAATTCACTAAGTCGCATTTATTTTTCATTACTTGGATAATTATTATTGCAATTCCTTTCAGTTATTATTATTCCAAACGAATTACAATTTTTTTTCTAACATTAAATCACGAAATCTTATTAAATTAGCTATTTTAATTATCGGAAATTTACGGGTCGTTACACTCTCCCCCACTCAAAAATTTTCGTCCCCGAAAAGGAAAAAGGGAAAAGGAACTAAGTATAGAATCCAACATTAGGTATATTACTACATAGTAGATAGTTTAACGGATCCTTTAGAGATGGAAAATCCCGTAACATCTCATAAGTTATTGCACGCACATTGACACTGGATAGGAGATGTCAAACCCCGTAAACATCTCTGACGCCGTTACACTCATATTTATTTACGATTGATTTAACTTTCATAAGGATATTTTAGTCCTGACTCGAGTGTTTTGTCTTTTCATTACGCTCGGGTCAGTCCTGAGTTTTTCAGATTTTTGAAGATCTATTCTGGAGGATGGAGACGAAGATTTGGTATACTATTACTATTATTACCCTTGCATCATGTTATCTGCTGCATTATTTATTTGTTCTGTTGTATATGTATAAACTCTGATAAATGTTGTATAAATAATTGTCAAAGTATAGTAGACAGCTTCATGAACTGTATATTTGACTATTATATTTTATCGTTCCGCTGCGAGATTCTGTGTTGTTCCATTTCCTTTATTTCTCTTTCTTTTCTTTTCTTATTTACCCCAATAACTATCTTCCCTTTTGAATGGTTTGGAATCGACATGTGTATTTGATCGTCGATTTAAACTGTCCAAAAGGCGGGTCGTTACACATTTTTATTTCATTTGGGATTGCGGTTTGAAATGATATGTAACCGTATTTTTATTTTAAATTACGGATTGAAATGATAAATATCCGTACCACTTGACCATTGGGTAGAAAATTCTATACAGACACCATGGTCTATATATAAAAATATTTTGAAATGATTCTATGGTTTTGTAAAGAAATATATGATTTTATGAGATATTGATTTGGATATTTTATAAATGTTATTTTATATATAGTTAAATTCTTAGTTTTAAGCTATGAATAAAATTATTTAAAGTATAAAATAAGTTTAGTAATAAAGTTTAATTTTTATTTAAAATATAATATGGCTAAATACTTACTTAAATTATATTTTAATATAGAGTTTATATTGATCTTTATAAATCAAGGTTGAGAAGATAGTTTTGAAATTGATTTTAGATTTTATTTAAGAGTTATATTTAATAAGAATCCATTTGGAACTTACTGAAAGTGAGATTTTAAAAGAACATGGTTTTATAACTTAATTCGGGTTTAAGGTGATTTAAGTGAATATATCAAGTCTATATAAATTGAGGAATATTCAATTATTGAATTTTGAAGTTTTATCTAAACGATATTGGATGTATTAAGAAAATATTTCAAAACAAAAGAATAGTAAAGTAAATTTGGTGTATATATATATGAATTATAAAAATTTTGTTTTGAAATATTGAATATTTAAGCTTTGAAATATAGTGAATTTGCAATAGTTTATTTTGTGGATCAAATCTGTTTTGAAATCGATATAATTTGGAATGGTCTATTTGAAAACCGGAGTGAATTGGAATTTTTGATTTGGAGATTTGATTAAATTTAAAATTTAGAAATTCGGGTTGTTTTGGAATTGATTTGTGAAATTTAAGAAGCCTGGTTTATTTTATAAAATATTTTAATATTCAAACCATGTAAGGGTTGGAAGTTATGTTTCAAAGTTATAAATTTCAAAGTATTACACTTTGGAAGTGTTATAGTTTTAAGCCTTTGGTTTTGAAATTTTATAACTATGAAATACTATGATTTTAAAATGATATCATATTGATTTGGTTTTTGAAACGGAAATGATATCGTATATATATGTTTTGAAAAGGATACTATATTCTAGTTTTGAAGGATAATTATTTTGAAATGACTGCGGTGTTATAATAACGTTGGGTTGTTAAAGAGATCGGGATCGAAAGTTGTCATACTCTCTGCCAACCCCAAAAACCACTTTAACAACCGTGTACGCGGTGGAGATTCCAGAATGAAGTAGGATGGCGGCGGCGGTTCCTTTGAGGTAAATAAGTGGACCCGACTCCCGTGAGTTGGCACAAGGTAGCTAAAACAAGAGCGATTGACGGGCTAAGAAGGTAGCACCTTTTATGGGACACATCCCTTCGATATTATACTATGAATTTTGGATTGATTCGGTGGGCACTTTTGATTTTTGATTTGGGGGTTTGGCTCGAGGTGGGAGGTAGCTACGCGCTACGCGTTACCACCGACCCAAAAACGTAATTGGTATATCTAACCTGGCATTGCCTAGTTGTGCCGTGTAACCAACCCTAGCATGCCTTATACGAGTTTGATTAGTGTCGTACCTATGGAGTATCCTCTGGTAGCCTCCCGATCAGGAGGTATTACGGTACTGTATTGCAACGACCCGTAAATTTTAGCCGTTTATTTATTAATTTTTTTTTGTGAAATTTTAAACGATAAAATTTTGGAAATATAAATTTGATATTTGGAATGCGTCCAGTTAAACATAGCAACCGGTAAATTTTCGTCCGAAAATATGAAAGTTTATTTCGTGCATAAATTTACTTCAATTTAATCAGTTAAAAATCGATGAAAATAAAACGTTTTCAAAACCTAAATATTTTTATATAGAAAAATTCTAAATCATCTTTTGAGCACGACGTTAATTTTCGTTTTTCGAAATTTGGACATCTTTAGCACCGTCGATCTTATTTTTCTGTGTTTTTCATGCATTTTCCGTAGTATAAAATTCGAACTTTTATAATTACATCGTACCACTAATATCTGTATACCTTTTTGATCGTCTCGTCGTGTTTATCTCTTCGATGTATCCAAAACAGTGTTTTGAAGTCAGGTACGCAGCGGAATCCGTGAAACTGGTAGTCATATCGGTATCAGTTTTGAATATCCAGAATTTTCTTGTGTCCATTCAGATTTCACATGAATAATTCTAATGGCCTCTCTATATTCTTGATTTTACTTTTGACTGTTTGTTCACCTTTATTTATTTGATTCGGTTCGAAATATGCAAAAAGAAACGAAACGTGTTGGATTTTATGGCAGAAGTAATAGCACTTTATATATATATATATATATTCTCTCAAGCTCATCTTCTCCTTTCCTTATCCACGTTTTCTCAAGTCTTTTGTTCTCCCATGGCTGAATGTATCGGTTCCCTTCCTCAAAAAGAAAAAATAATAATAACGCCCATTCGTTTTGCTAGCGCCTGGAGTGCTCGTGCTTCACTGGCTCCACCATGCTCACGCACACCCATAGGCTCGCCACCATCGCTCCTCCTTGCTTCACCATCCACCGCTTCGTGCCATTACCCAGCGCTGAGCCCGTGCCGTCGTCTCCCTCTTCACCTCGTCCTGCCTACATCATCTCTGCTATCCCGCTGCAAGACCCTTCGCCTCATCACCCACTTTGACGACTCCATTTGCTAGTCGAGGCAAGGTATTCACTCATATATACATATAGATTTATATTCGTTTATAAGTCGTTACAATTTTTGTTATACATATTATTATATAAAGACTATATAAATAGCCCATGAAGGTTAAAGTCTATATATATATATTATATTTATACAAACACGTTATATGATTGTTTTGTATCCAGTTATAAGATTTTATGTTAATTTTTAATTGATTCGAAAGAAAATATGTTGTTGACATGTATATATATTTTATTTATTTTTTGAATATATATATATATATATATATATATATATATTTTGTTTTGGTAGTTCTATATAATGGCTGCGGCTTTATAGATACTTTTCAAATATATTAAGCTATGCCAGACATATTAATATGGTCTGATTTTTTCGAATTATGTGCTTGAATCCAAGTAATGATTTAGCAAATTATTATATATATATATATATATATCCGAATTTGCTTGTATTTGAAAGGAAAGGATTTTTAAACAGTATAAGTATACATTTTATATGAGCAGTATGTGTTACTTTTGGTTATATGTATAGTTTATATATATTGTAGTATACGTATTTCTGCATGAGGACTGTGTTGAAATTTATATAGCATATGCGTACGCTACGCATGGATTTTAGTACTTTATATTTGAAAGTAATATATATATATATATATATATATATATATATATATATATATATATGTATGTATGCATGGTATTATAAATTGTAATATATTTGTTTATAAAACATTTGTTTATATATTTTATAAGATATATATATATATATATATATATTATAAAATAATTCGTTTATGTTGATTTTTTTTATAAATGTTGATATTTGGATTTTCTTTGGGAATATATATATATATATATATATATATGTTATTTTAAAATTGAGTTTAAAATTTTATATTAATTATTAGATGTGATAACGTGAATTTTGTATACTAGATAATTGAATAATTATCGGATTAAACTATCGAAAGTAGAAATTTATAGATTGGATAGATAAAGTTCTGATAATAAATGATTTCTGGATATATAAATGAATTTGAAATAATAATAGAAGCTAAATTATAAATACCTAGATAAGTAATTATTTGATAACCTACTATGTAATTATTTATCATTGGCAGGTTATTCCTTTAGAACAAATAATGTATTGTTAAATATATAGATATATGGGTTGGCTTCAAATTTGATGTTTAATTTAAATTGAATTTGAATTCTAAAGGATAAATATCTTAAAATATTCTAGATTTAAAAATACATTATATATGATTTTAATTTATTTTATATATGATTGGTTTATGTCATTTTCTTTTAAAAAAATCATTTACATAAATTTTATATTTACTTAATGTAAACATAAACCTAAGACAGAAGCTTTTATCTAACATTTAAATCTTTAATTTAAATTGGAAAAATTACAAATGTAAATCATATATAATACAAGATTAACATATGCAAGGCATTACGCATAAAAAAAGTGGACAAGTGTGACAAATGTTACATTCTTAGACAAGTTTCAATTGATTTAAGATTAAAAAAAATTAAACAACATATAAAAGATAAAAATAAAAATTGAAATCAGTTTTCATGTTCTTCTTTCTCTCAATTTCCATTCCTCTTCAAATCTGAAAGAAACCAAATTCAATAAAAAAAATTCTGCAAAACCAAATACAAATTAGAATCTGTAAATAAATTCTGCAAACAAAATTCAATAGTGAAATCTGTTCCAATTTTCAACAACAAATTGAAGATCAACTTCAACTAGCATTTGCAAAACCCAAATTCAACAATAATGCAGTTTTAAGTCAACTACAACAGTTCCAGGAAGAAAATGTGATGCATCTGAAAATAGGTGAGTAACCTATCTTTTGAAAAACTAAATTTTACTTTATATTTGAATGCTTGGAAGATTGGATTATAGAAATGTCTCAATTATTACTTGCATGAGTAAAAGGATGTGATGCTTGGGTATATAGGTGATATTTATTTGAGTAAACACACAAAAATCTGATTAAACTAGATGTGTATATGGATAATCCTTGAAATATGATGTGACTATGCTGTGCATGTTGTTAAAGGTAATATTAATGCATATATATGTGAGATAGTGGTTGTGTTTATGACTGGAACAGGTAGGTATCCTTTGTTTAAGTCATTACAGGTTTTAGACCTGAATAAAACTTAAATCTTCCACTTAAAAGATTTTTTTAGGACTTGATCTCTGAATAAATCTCATGTATGTGAGTAACTCTTTTTTTTTTAAATTTTAAAACAGGTAATGGTTGATTGCATGTTTTAATCTGAAATGAATATAGTTTATGAAATTTGCAGTGAATGTTATATATATGAATATATATGTATGCATGTTTGTTTTCTGTACAATTTTGTTACTTAAATTTTCAAGCTGCTGTTTGAATTTTTTTTTTAAAAAAACATTATCTCTGGATTAAATCTTGGTATAGATTTAAGGCTTACACAAGATTTGTTCATTTCATCATAAAACTATAGATTGAAATTTTACTTAAGTTAAAAATAACTCTGTATCATCTCTGGAGTGTGTAAACAGGTGATCAATTATTAATTAGTGAAACTTCAAGTATATTGATTCGAAGTTTCAGGGTTATTAATCAAAATATCATACAAAATCATGATTTTTAAAAATAAAATAACAATTTTTAATGTTATATACAAAGAGCAGTTCCTTATTTCCTGCAATTTGTATTTTGAAGTTTTTCTGTTGCCCCATGTATCTGGAGGTGTTTTGTATTTACTCCTGGAGGTGGAGGGGAGATCGGTGAGTATAGGAAAATAATGGGTTTGGGTTGCTTTTCATTTTTGATGTTGTAATAGGGATTTTAAAATTAGAACCCTAGTTTTCTGGGTTAGGGGAAAAAGTGTTCATTTCGGCATTATTAATTGATCGAGTTCAACGCGATTGTGGGTGATGTTAACTGGAGCATTGACGAAGAGGTAGCCGGAGTTTCAGACCTTCTAATGGTCGAGGTGGCGAAGGCGAGGAGTTTTCCAGGATTTGGGTTGAGGAAATGTAGTTGTTCCAGGTTGGCTTTAGGGTTCTCGAATTTGTTTTCGAGTGTGGATCAGAGGGATGGGTGTTTGGATGATCTGAGAAGTTGATTGGTGACTGGTGGAGATCGTCAGAGGTGATCAGGGATAGCCAACGTCGATGTACATGCGCACGGCGACATGTATTTTCTGATGAAGATGGAAATTGTTGCATCTGTAGTTTACTCGTGATTTTCTCGAGGAAAATGAGTTTCAACTCGAAGTAGGTTGGGATTTAGCTCGAAGTAACATAGGGGAGGCTCGAGTTAATGTCATGTTTCAGGTTTTGCAAAACAAACAGAAACCTGTTTACAGTTTAAAAAAAATTAAAAGTAGAAGTAAAAGTTCTTAAATGCAAACTAAAATCTGAACTAAGTTTTAAACCTGGAATCTAATATGAATTCAACAGTTTAAATCTTGGTTTTGAAAGCATTTGAATTTTTTAAATTTTAGTTTGGGTTTTTAATAAAAACAGAAAAAAACTGTTTCTGTAACAACCCGAGATTTCGTAACAATTAATTATCATCATTAGACGACTGATTTGGCTGGCTGATGTTATTTGGAGTTTTAAATTGTTGAAATTCGTTTGAAAAAAATAAACAGTGTTATCAGAGTTTTGCGGGCTTCAATTGAACTTTAGCCCACGTTGTAACCTTGGGCCGTGACACTATTATCTAATCCGAGACCATTTCTCTTTTGTTCATTCACCAGACCGTTCCCCTCTTCTTTTTGCAATTCCTAACCCTAACAAAACAAAAAACGAAAGAAAATAAATGGTGGCGGCTCGATCTCTTTTTCATTCGTCTTCAAAAACTCGTGAAGCTCGTTCTCGTCGTTCCTCTTTTCAAAACTAGGGCTTTTCAAAATCGAAGAGGCCGACTTGTGTATCTAGCTCGAAGGGTGATTTCGTACCTCGCATCTGTCAAGGATCCATGCTCTTCGATGCTAAGGGTTTATGGATTTGGGGCTTCGATCCTTTGAGTGCTCTGCTTTGCGAATTAGGGTTGAGATGATTATCGGCTTGGCTTGGCTTCGCGCAGTTCTTCGATCGCCACGGCTTCGATTCTGGAATTTAGGCAGTGGATCTTGGGTTCTTCGACAAAGGTGAGTAAATTTTTCTTACTCACATCTAATTCAACTATGTGCGGCATTCGATTTTTTTGTTTTGTTTCCACTGAATTTGTCGTTTAATCGTTCGGTCGTTTGAGTATGATCGAATGCCGTGATTTGTTCTGACTTGTTCGAATTCATGAATTTCTTGCTTGCCTCTGTCTTATTGAATTGTTCATGGTTTTGACTTGAATTTTGATACGAAACTGACCTTGGGTTGTTGGTTTGAATTCTCGGTCGTTTTTAAGGTGACTTCGAGAAAATAATATTGTCTTTGATCAAGACAGCTACTTGATACTTGCATCCCCATGCTTCATGTTTTCGATCACTTGTTTGTGCTTAGGTTATTCAACTTGGGTGAAATTGGATTTGTGAAATTGCTGATTCCTTGTAATCCACGGTTGGGTGATTATTTAGTCATCTGACTTGTATTTTGTAGTCTTCCTTGTTGTCTAGTAGCACTGTCTTCATTGTTACATGATAACACTCGTGCCTGCATTGATATGGCACCATGTCTTCGAGTTATACACATCACTCTGTTGCATAGTTCATCTACTAGCTTCAATTTTGCATTCATATTGAATGTGAGCATCGTATTTTGTTCTGAATTTCTGAAGCTTGTTTTGGTTTTGACTCCTATAGGCTTGGTACATTGGTTTGTTGCTGAGTTCACCCATTTAGTCACCGTATATATATACGTATAGATATGTCTGTGCGTATATATGTATGTTGTGATTTTTATTCACCGGGCTTCAGTTTTTATTACTATTTGGATACATTTGTTGTCACTGTTATTTTGTGGTATTTTGATGCTAGTTTGTACATGCTGATTAAGATTGCAGTTTTCATTTTGATTTTCATTTGCTGTTGGACTTCATGTATATATGTAGTCCATTGTCCATGTTATAATGATACTGTAATTTGGGTTTGGTTCCATTTGCCTGTCGCCATTCAGTGGCATGTGTTCGTGTTGCTGTACATATGTTTTGTGTATACACATGTGTAAGCATACTTGTATATAGGTAGTATATGTTGCAGACTTATGTTGTCGTTCTTCAGGTTAGCATTTGCATGTCTCGAATGCTCATTTGCTGAATCACCATATAATTTGAAGTTATTGAGCTTCTTTCCTCACATGATCTGCTTGATATATTATTTGTGTACATTGCAACATGAACACTGTCTAGATATGTGTACATGTTTTCACTTGGCTGTCTTCATAATGGAAACTCGGTTGTTATAGGTCTGTACTTGAGCAGTGCATACACTTTATATGTTGGCTTCGGCCATTATGTCTTCGAATTTGATGACTTTGGTACTGTCGCTGACATTACTTCAACTATTTGATTATGCGAGTTTGTTTCTCTGTACTGCTGCTTTTGTTTGATTGTTGCATCTGAGTTTTTGTTTGATGTCCTTGGTTCTACTTGGGAATTATTTGCATCTGTGTTTCACTTGAGTTGAACCCTACTTTTCTTGGGTTTGACCGCGTGTTCGTTATGAATTTTCATTGTGTATATCATCACCGTAGTGGCAAGGCAGTGCACGCAAGCGTGAACTGCAGCCACACGGTATTCATTGGGTACATCATCACTGTTGTGGCAGGGCAGCGCACGCAAGCATGAACTGCAGCCACATGGTATTGGTTTTGGTGTTATTTCTTTTGCTTTTGATTTATGGATCTATTTCGTATTCCATATGTTGTAGTGGCGAGGCAGTATACGCGTGCGTATACTGCAGCCCTACTCGTGTTGACCTTTTAATTGATGTTCCAATTGTTTTGAATTGGGTCGCGTTATATTTACCGTTATCCGATTTCTTATTTAAGAATCGGATAGGTAAATTTATTTCTGTGACTGTCATCTATTCATTATTTAATTATTATTGCTTCTGTGCATTAATAACTGAGTTTGAATTAGACTGACCCGGGTATTATTTTCTTTTGAATGTAATACTCGGGTCAAACCGAGTATTTTCAGGTTGTAGATATTCTGCTTTGGGGTGCTGCTTGAGCTATGAAGATTTTTCATATCTTTTGGAGTTGTCGTGTCATAGTATAGGTTGATATGTATTCATGTATATTAGTCGATAATGTACTTGTATATATAACTTCCTGAGTCGACTGTTGTAGTTGTATCACATGTACCGTGTAAATGTATTGTAACTGACATCAGTTATTGTATATATATATGAGACTTTCTGTTTCATCTATGTTCCGCATTTATATAATCTGTGCTATTATTATATCTATTGTCCTAAACTATTATGAACCATCGTAGTTCGTTTTATACTGGAATTGGGTATGTCGATGGGAGTAAATAAATATGAGATGAAAAAAATGAAAAATATATACCACTCCTATCGAGGTAACCAATGCTAGTGTAAGGCCTAACTACGGATGGCCGCTCCTATCCAGCCTTATTCTTCATAATAACAGACAGTATTTCCTTTAACACTCTTTGTTATTGTGGGCATAGAGGTGGGGCGTTACAGTTTCTGTTTTTAAATTTAAAGGTAAAGTTTAAAATGCAAGTTGGAATTTAAACCGAGTTTTGAAAATCTGAAATTGAATATGAATTCAAATTAGAATAAGGAAAAATAGTTTACTTGATTGATAAATGATTAAGGATTAACGGTTAATTATTTAAGATTAATCAATCAGTGATTAAAAGATCATTAATTAGATTATTAATTTATGATTAGGGATTCATTAATCAAGTAATTAAGTGTAATTAAACTTAATTTAATCAAGTGGTTAAGATTTACAAATTAAGTGATTAGTGAGTAATTAGTTAAGTAATTAAAGGATACTTAACTAATAATTAAGAAGTGCTTAACTTGTAAATTAAGGTTTTATTAATTAATTAATAATTATGGAATAATTAATCCGTAAGTAAGGATTAATTAAGAAGTTGTTAAGTGGTAATCAATTAATTAATCAATGGTGATTAAGGATTAATCAAATGGTAATTAAGGATTGATGATCTGTTAATCAAGGATGGATTAACAGTTAATTAAGGATTATTAATTGATAAATAAAGGGAAATTAATTTGGGATTAAGGATTGATTAATTGATTGAGTGAGTTAATCAAGGATGTAGTTAATTAATTAAGGTTAGTAATTAATTAATGATTGTATAAGCAAGATTAAGTGATTAATTCTTAAGGAGTTAATTTAAGTAATTAAATTAATTATGATATGAATTGATAATACTTGCTTATGGATGACGGGTTGTTGAAGGTCCAAATTTAGAAGATATCTATTGAATTGATATCTATTAAAGATTAATTACTGTATTGGGTTAAGGATAATTTGTTTGTGAAATTAATTAAGGATTAATTACTTAAATGTAATTAAAGGATAAATGGAATGATATTGGGAGCTTTGATTAATTGTTATCCCTAATAAGTGGTTCGTGATGCTATGTGATATGATATGTTCTTTTTAAACTGTGAAGGTGTGGTTATCTATTGATGATGAATTACTGTGACATCCTGTGTTAATAATAGAATTGTATTTCACTTGAATAATTTAAGTTAAGTTGGCAAGGGTTTCGAAGAGACTGGAGTCGGGTATTAGCGAATACCTGAAACCACTTCGATTCTTATAATTTGAAATGTGAAACTAATAGGCTGAAGTGGAATGACTTAAGTAAAGTGGACCATTTAAATCTAAGTTGTGGCACTTAGAAATTAATGTGTGAAATGGTTAATGTCTATAATAACTTATGAAGTGTAGATCGATATAAGTTACCCTGGGTTTATATAAATTGTATGCTTTTGTATTCCAAGCTAGATGGGTTTACTCACGTTGGTTTCTAGCCTGACCCGGGTGTTACATTGATGTAATGCTCGGGTCAGACCGAGTATTTCAAATTTTCAGGTAAGGACGTTCTGGAGCTCAAGAGGTGAGCTGGATAGCAGGAACGTAAGGAGGGTACACGCTGTATATATTGTAGTTGTGTAACTAGGACATTGTTGTTTTAAACTGTCCAGTAATTGATAATGATTGTAACTCTGATGTATAATAATAAATGTACTGATACAGTTTTTCCTTTGTATAACCGTTATTATTATTTAATATTATAATTTGTCCGCTGCGAATGTGAGATGTTGGTGTTTCTGTTCTTCTTTTCTTCTTTCTCTTTCTTCTTTTCACTAACTATCTAGAAATTTCGGTATCAAAATTTTCGGGTTGTTACATTTGGTATCAGAGCTGAAGGTTAAGCGAGAACCTTGGCTCTGGTGGGATTACCCATTAAGGATAGGGTAAGTGGTACCCTAGAATGGGTTGAGTGTGTGTGTGTATATATATATATATATATATATATGAGAGAGCGTACTTGTTATTTTCTTATATAAAGATTTTAAATGATTTTATATAAGAATATATTTTGATGTATAAAGCAATATTTCTTTCAAATAAATATTAAGGGAATTGGTTGTTAAAATTATTGGAATTAAATTGAGAAGTAATAGAAATACAACCAAACTGAAATTGAAATTAAACAAAGATAAGTTTGAAATGGATTCAAACTAGAATTGAAATCTTGAGGTTGGGAAAGAATTTCAAAATAATATGAAATAGAACTGGTTTCAAACCCAAAAAATAGAATGGTTATTGTGTTTAATAATGGGATGATTGTTTTCCAATAAACAATAAAATGTTTTAAGGAAGTAACCATTTAAAGAGAATAACTTGTGAATTAGAAAGAATGTAAGTTAAAGAGGGTTTCAAATTGTGCAGTTCTGTATCCTAAATTTAAACATTTGAAATTGTTTTCAAAATGTTGAAGGAAATAATATTATTCAAACTACTTTGAATGTAATCTTATTTTTGAATAAGAATTTGTTTGTAGACTTTAAAATAATTAGCTTGAATTAAAACCAAAGGTGGTTTAAAATTTTAAAACATGGCTGGGAGGGCCAAGAAATAAATATGTATACATGTATATATGAGAGATATACAAATATCAAAGATGGTTTGATATGAACTCTAAATATTGAGTTTTAAATTGGGAATGAGATAGGATACCCAAAAGTGATATGTTTTTGAACTTATAAGTAGGAAGATTATTAATGTGAAGTTAAATAAGTTTGAACGATCGAACTAATTTGAAAATTTTAAAATAAATTTAAGATTTAACTTGGGAAGTTAAATGGTTGATTTGGATTGAGAGTTTGAGTGATCTCAAATTGGGTTTGAGATCAAAAAATTGGAAATGGATGGATGTTTTGAAATAATTGGATGATATTATCCTATTGTTATTAAAAATCTTTAAATTGCAAATTGATTTGTTTAAATGAATGAGAAATGGAGTATGGTAATCCATTGTTGAGATAAAAGGAAAATTAACCTTTCTTTTGAAACTAAGGGCATGGAATTAACTTGAACTAAAAATTTGACTAATTGAATTTGTAAATTAAAATTGTTTAAAAGCTTTTGATAAACGTTAACTTGGTTTAAGGGGTTAAACCAACCTTAGTGAATTTAACTCGAATTTATATAATTCGAAATGGTTTAAATTTGAGATTGAAATTGATTCTGACTTGAATTAATTGGACTTGAGATTGAAGATGACTAGGTTTAAAATTCAAATGGAAAATTTGAATTAGATTGATTTGAATAATTTGGAATTGTAATTAAAATTGAATAGTTTTAAATTCAAATGGAATTTGATTTAAATTTGAAAAGGAATTGAGAATTAATTCAACTTGAATTAGGAATAAATCAAGTCCAATGGAAATTTAAGTTATTTAAAATTGGAATTGGGTCAATTTAAATGAAAGTGGAAATTTAAATTGTATTAATGAGAATGGAGATTGGGAAGTGAGAAGTTTTGACTCTGGACTATTTTTAATAAAAATTGATTTAATATAAACCTATTTTTTCCAAGCTATTTATTATATATATAACTTTTCTTCTAAAAGCCAAACTATCTTATACTTGTTTTACAATTATTTTTGAAACTGTTTAACAATTTTCCAACTGTTTATAAAGTAATTACTATATTTCCAACTATTTTACAAAACTAGTTACTATCTTACAATTATTTTGCAATTTTCTAAAATTTCGATAATTATTTTAACTATTTTCTAACTATTTTACACCTATTTTACAAACTAGTAATTATTTTCCAACTACTTATCATTTAAAATTTTTTCAAGCTATTTTCTAAATAAACTGGTCGGAGTTCAAACTGTTATTGGTTAAGTACCCAATCGAGATAAGAATAGAGGTGATAATCCAAATGGATTGAAGCAATTGTGAGTAAGTGAATGAAAATCAAAGTGAATGTGAATAGAAATGGAATTGATTTGGCTAATAACCAATAAAGATAAATACGTAGGATGTACGTATATTATTCTATTCGCATAGTGATTTGATCCAGATTCGAGCACAGAATTTCGAGATAGTTATATCGATCCGAGTGGGATTTTTCACTCAATTTTCGACGGTGAACCTGGATATGGATTGTTGATTAGTTCTGGATATTCTCTATCATAGTTATGGCTATGCAAGGAGAATGACAGTTTCTGATCAAGAAACCAGATCTGTGTCCGCACTAGAAAGTCGGGTGGACAATACTAGTTCGGAAGTGAAATTGTGTGGTCGAGAGAGCGATCAAATTGGTATAGCGTACGAATGATATGTGTACATCGTACGGATTTGAATGGAAATGATATTGAAAGGAGTAATCAAATTTGAATATTTGATTTTGGATAAATAGAGTTATATATCCTAGTAATATAAGATAAAACTCCCCTTATTGAATCTTTTGCCAGAAGAAAAAGGGTTTTTGGAAATGTTTAAAGTATAAAAGGAGTTTTATACAAGTTTGAAATGATCCAAAGTTTTGAAAGATTTTATATATCTGAATATATATACATATATACATACATACATATATATATATATATATAAAGGATCAAATGAGGATCTTGGAAAAAGGTTTTGGGAACCTTTGGATTTGGAAAGGCTTTTGATTTTTGGGTAAAATCAATATTGAAATTTGGAAAGCCTAGTTTGAGAATTGTTGATTTTGGAATAATCGATTTTTTGTGAAGGAGCTCTATATGAGATCATACTAGGTGTATGATTTGAAGATACTATATGTATAGTATAAAGTGTTTTGATGATGGCTCTGAGGAAAAAGGGGCTCCCTTGAAATGAACTTCTCAGGAGTGCCACTGGGTGGTGCTGCCTTGAGCCCCAAGGGGGGGTTCTAAAGTTGATCCTGTGAGGAGTCCGGACAAAACTAGTTCCTGGGGATTATGAGTAGTGTATAACATAGCGAAAGTCGTGTGTGCCGCTGAGATCCAACAGTCTGCGTTTAATTTTATATCGGTAGACTACGACCTATGTAGGAGTGGAGAAGTTTCATTTCGACAGCGAAAATCAGAGGCCGCAGAGAGCCTACAGTTACACGGACTTTTGCTGTGATGGCAACGTACCCTGGAATGTAACTGTGATCTGTCGTGGGTTCCATGGCGTAATCGAGAGGCCACGGAGAGCCTGCAGTTACATGGACTTTTGCTGCGATGGCAACGTAACCCTAGAATGTAACTACAACCATGGTTGGGGGCGATGATTTCCAGAGCATTCTCACCAAAGATATATCCTCTATTTTCAAAAACTGTTTTCTATATTTTCATTAAAATTATTTTCCAACTATTTTCACTGGGTGTTGAAATCGGGTCTGCTAAATACTTATAGATTTTTAGTCGTATGCCTGATCAATGTATGATCGAATTTCTGTGACAACAAGGATGGACTGATTGAAACACCGAGTTATAAAAGTATTTTTATAAAAACTATTTTAGTAATATTATATAGATTTCTAAAGTGTTTTAAAAACGATCAATGAAAATTTATCTGATTATAAGCATTTTAAAATTCCGGCTTCGATTCTTTTCAAGGACGAAAAGATTCTAAGGGGGGAGAAATGTGATAACCTGAATTTTGGATATTAGATAATTGCATAATTATCTGATTAAACTATTGAAAATAGTAATTTATAGATTGGATAGATAAAGTTCCGATAACAAAAAATTTCTGGATATATAAATGAATTTGAAATTATAATAGAAGCTGAATTATAAATACCTAGATAAGTAATTATTTGATAACCTACTATGTAATTATTTATCATTGGCAGATTATTCCTTTAGAACAAATAATGTATTGTTAAATATATAGATATATGGGTTGGCTTCAAATTTGATGTTTAATTTAAATTGAATTTGAATTCTAAGGGATAAATATCTTAAAATATTCTAGATTTAAAAATATATTATATATGATTTTAATTTATTTTATATATGATTGGTTTATGTCATTTTCTTTAAAAAAAAATCATTTATATAAATTTTATATTTACTTAATGGGAAATATATATGTAAACATAAACCTAAGACAGAAGCTTTAATCTAACATTTAAATGTTTAATTTAAATTGGCAAAATTACAAATGTAAATCATATATAATACAAGATTAACATATGTGTAGGATCTAGATTAACCCTAGAGGGGGGTGGGTGAATAGGGTTATAGCAAATTTTCTCGATTTAAACACAGAAATAAACTGCAGAAATAAATATGCTGAAAAGTAAATCACACACAAAATTTACCCAGCTTCGGCAACCCCTGCCTACTGCTGCATTCACAGATTTCTATTAGAATTAAACAGTATCACGCTTACAACAACTCTACTAGACTCGCAGACCCTTTTGCTCCCGCTCACAAACACTCTACTAGACTCGCAGACCCTTTTCTCCCGCTCACAAACACTCTACTAGACTCGCACACCCTGCTCCCGCCTATAGAGTTTCATTTACTCGCAAACTCTGCTCCCGCCTACAATAGAGTTTCGTTTACTCGCAAACACTGCTCCCGCCTATAGAGCTCTGCAAACTCGCACCCCTGCTCACTGAACTAATTCTAAATAGACAATCTGACACTACCTAATCCCTAGGTGGTGATTTACAAATTCTTTGACTCGAAAAGAAAAAACAACTTCAAAAATTAAAACAGGAGCAAAAATTAAAATACGGACTTGAATGCGTAATTTTTGCTCAATTAAAAAATAAGAAAAAACCCTCTAAAAATTAAACCCTAAATAAAGACTAATTCCCCTTTAAAAATAATAAAGGCCGGCCCACTTGAACTTCACCGTCCCCTTTTCTTTTGCTTGTGAAAAATGTCGGCCTCTTATTGTCGAATTAGGGCTTCGGCTTCTTTCTCGAATTAGGGCTTCGTTCAGATGATTGATTACTGTTGCTAGCTCGTTCTCTGATGATCTTTCTCATGTTCGTTCTCTGATGACCGAAGACTTGCGTCGCTTGTTCTCTGATAATTGATTCTTCGAGATTGCAAATTGTTTGCAGCTGCTTCTCTTGATCTAGTTCACTAAATTGCGGTATGTATTACTTTCGTTACTGGTTCAATTGCTTGCTTTAACTTGATTGCACTTGATTGAACTCGATGGCCGATGATGATGAATTGGGATTGTATTTATATGAATTTGAGACACTTGAATTCGTTCGAATTAACTTGATACTTTCCTAAATTCTTAATTGCCTGATGCGCATGTCTTTCCTGATTTTGTTACACGTGATACTCACGGCTTTCCTGATATGTTTTAACTTGATAATCAAGGTTTTGAATTGAGAGCGTTCGATCCTTCTTGTATAAAAAAACAGTAACTTTCCCTTTGTACTTTGCGTTGACTTTTTCAAAGAATACAAATTTGAGTTTCAATGAATTCTGACTTCGGCCCATCTCTGCACTGTTGAATCTCGTTCATCTTGTAGTCTTCGACCTTTTTCTCTGGTACTTAAATTTCAATCATGATGTTGTTTGGTTATTTGTTCATGTGATTCCCTGTTTCTCGGTTACTGATGCATTAGTTGTTGGCATATTTGCTTTGTACTTCATTTGAGGTTGTAGCTTTGGTCTTTGTTGCTCTGGTCCTGTTGCCTTCAGTTGCTTGTTGAAGATATTGCACTGCATCACCACTGTTCTTTGCATTTGTACATATGAATGTGCTCACTGTTGTATTACAGTACACTGCATATTAGTCTTCTCATGTTTGAGGCTGTGCTTTTATTGACATTTGTTCACTTTGATTCTGCATAACTTGTAGCTTGCTGTACATATGAACTTGCAGTTTTCTGTCCACCTGTATCATGCTTGGCTTTGTGTAGTTGATGTTGTACACTGTCTTGTGCATTGCCCCATTCACTGTTGCTGTGCAGTTGCAATGCCTTGCTTGGTCTCTGTTACATGCTTGCTGTTGCATGCTTGTGATATTCATGTTGATTTGATGATGCTGGTATTTGCTGATATATTACTTTGAATTGCATACACTTTATGTTGACATTTTCTTTGACACAGATGCTACACTTGTTCATTGTTGTTCAAGTGTACTTGTCTTCATAAAATTGTCACTGTGCTTCTGACCTTTCTGGTCTCTGATCATTGCTTGGTCATCTTGGTGGCTTGAGCATTTGGTCTGTGTTGCATTGTTCCATGTGTCTTGCCTTTGACTGTTTGCATTGAGTTGTTCATTGCTTGGTTTCTGTTGCCTTGAATTTCTGGTTGGAGCTGTGCACACGAGTTGGCGAGGCAATGCACACGTGTATGAATGTACACGTGTGTATTGCAGCCACTTATGATTACCTGTCCCTGTAATATCTATATGCACGACTTTGTGATGAATTCAAGTGTGAATGATGACGAACAACCCAAATAACTGAGGCAAACGATATTTTCAAAAATCGTATTTCATTTTATATTGCAAAAATATTTCTTTTTCAATTTTACTGCGTTAGTGAATATTTTTGCAGATTTCTCAGATGCTGGATTCAAACTGGCATGCAGTTGAAGACAAAATACGAGTGTGAGTGATATGTAGTGAGGTTATAAATGTAAATTGAAATCGTGATGTATTCAAAAAATGTATATGTATAGTGAGAGCTTGAAATTATACTATTCAAGATTGTAATAAATATTTGTTTGAATAAAATTTCTGTTTGAATTCAAAAACTGCGTAACTTGTTCTGTTTGAATTCAAATTCAAATTCTGTGTAATTTATTTTATTCAACAAATATTTATTTAATCTATGAAAAAAACAAAATAGTACATTACCAAATACATTTAATTGAATATATATGTTTATTATCATCAAACAAAAACATATAAGTGCATATTCAACAATCTCCCCCTTTTGATGATAACAAACATATATTTAAGATTTTGACCGTGTTAAAATGTATTTGACCAATTATATACTCTAACCAATTATATACTCTAATTGGTCCCCATATTTAAATGCTTCCTCTCTACATGATGCTCCCCCTACATATATGCATACAAATAGAAATATATTCAAATCAGCCTAGATGCATATGGAAAAATTATTTGACCTTTGCTTGATTCTATTTGACAAAATCTTAACTTTTCTCTCCCCCTTTTGTTATCAGCAAAAGAATAATAGTGTGAGAGAAAAATAGAGATAAAGTGATCGATATTAATCCAACATTAATCTCAAATTGAATATAAATATTAAACTTCAATAAGAATCAAACAAAAACCATAACTACCCTTGTTAGGCGCATATTCCAATTTTAGAAATGATGGATATGGTGTTCATATAAAATCATACAGTTGAATCAACTTGTGGTATTTATATCAGGAATTTGAATATCTACTAATCATGCATAACCGTTAGGACTTTTAAATGAGATTAGTAGTATTCGAATTTAATTTTAAAAAAAAATGAAATCAAGTATCTTCTAACCACGCATGACCATGAGGACTTTTAAATGGGATTAGAATCAACTTGTCTATTTAAACAATTTAATTTTGATGTGCGTTCAATACATGCATAACCGTAAGGACTTTTTAAATGAGCATGGAAGCACATAATAAAAAAATTCAAGTAATTCACCCATGCATAACCGTGAGGACTTTTAAATGAGAGTGAATACTTTGAATATTTATTTATTTATTTAAAAAATATGACATGAAAAACAAATGATTCCTGATTATAGTACCACATATCGACAAACTATATTGAATATTTGATAAACCATGGTCGATAGAAATAATGATAGATATAGAAATGGTCATGGAATCTTTACCCAACAAAAAGTTTTATAATTCTTGTTTTAATTCCTAAAGAAATTTTCCAAATATACTCTCTTGAGTAATGTATGTTAAATATCAACACTCATCACTTTTTCAATCACTATTTATCTCTTTGATAATTAGTAGGGAGTCGGATCAGTCAAAATTTGTCATTTAAAATCAAATAAAATTAACTAATCTGAAAAAAATGGTCAAACAATTATTTTCTCGAAGGAGTTATATGAGAAAAAAAATTCTGCTAAATGAAAAATTATTTCAAGTGAAAAATATGCAGATATTTTCTTTGAAAAACGATGCAACAAATAAATGTTTCAAAATAAATTACGTTCAACTCGTAAGTTTTCTATCAACTAGATTACTAGTATGAATTGCATCTGAATTTCTTTTTCAAACCAAAATATCACTAACTGGATTCGGTAAACCAGACATGAAGTGTGTATCAAAAATTTCAAACCCAATTTTAGCAACAATTTAAATGACATTCTTTGGATTTTGAATTGAAGCCATGTTCACACTCAAACAAATATCATGGTGTTAATTTCAGAAACCATAGGATAAACAATTATATTCATGAGTAATCAACAGTCAATCAACATCTTAATTATTTCAAAAACAATTTCTTGAAGTTTCAACAATTTCTTAAAATCCTTTTTCACATGAGTTTGAAATCGTGCAAATTTACAAGCAGTGATCAAAATGTCAAAATATGTCTAAGTGTAGCACGAGTAATCAAGGATCAATAAAATACCATCATTTGACCAAACATATTATGTTCAATGATGAAAGGATGGTTGGTCTACTTTTGAGCACAAATCAAAGTAAGAACAAGTCAAAAAAAAAACTATCAATAAGTCAGAATTAAAGTCATCATCACATCATTATCACAATTTTGGCTGATTTAATTCAGAATATGGTGCAGATTATCACATTTAATATACCTTCACCTGTTTTACCTTTACGATATTTTCTCGTGATTGCCCATTGTGATTCTGTCACCTTTATACTAGGCTAAGGAACTTTGCTTTGTTGCCCGTTGTGTTTCTGGAACAGCCAAAATCCAGAGAACACCGTTGTCGTTCCTTAGCCTGCCACCACACCTACACGATGAAAGATTTTTGTGACCTATTTCTAGGTCCATGATTGTTAGTGGCAGAAACATTATGAATAAACAAACCCTTTGGAACCCAAACTTGTTTAGACTTTTCATTCTTGTTCCAATAGACATGAAATTTGTTTGTAGAATTCTTAGGAACCCAAACTTGTATAAATTTTGTGTTCTTGTTCCTATGACTACAATTTTCAGAATGATGTCCAATTATTTCACATATATCAAAGACACTTTTCCCTTTTGCATTATCCTCAGCTTGTGTTTTCCCAAAACCAAGTCCTTTTCTGTTGTTAGCAAAAAGTTGATTTCCCAATAGCATGTTGAAAGATTTTTCGCCTCTTGAAAAGTTATTCAAAGATTTCTCAAGATTTTGGACTTTGGTTTTTAGTGTTGTATTTTCAGTGACAAGTGAGGGGCATCGATTTATAAAATCCTTTTTCCTAGTGTCGATGGTTTCCTTAAGATTCAAGTTTTCTTTTTCAAGATTCTCAGAGTTATTCTTAAGTCTTGTCAATTCTGAATCTAAAACTTTACATCTTTTACATTCTAGGTTTTGAATATTTTCAAGTTCAGTTTCTAACCTAAAATTTTTACGAGCAAGTCCTCTCCTATCGGTTTTCAGTTTTTCAATTTTAGATTCAAGAGCATCAACTACTTTAGTAAGATCAGAACACATAAAAACAAGATCTCTATAGGAATACTCACCTTCCTCACTAGATTCCTCTGAGCTTGAATCTGAATTTGATTTCGCCATAAGACACAAGTTAACCTCCTCTGAGCTGCTATCCGAAGCTTCTTCTCCTTCTTCATCATCCCAAGTCGCTGCAAATACCTTCTTCGCCTTTTTCTTTCCTTTGTTGTTTTTGAGAAGTGGACATTTTGGTTTGATGTGGCCAGGCTTGTTGCAGTTATAAGATGTCAGTTCACTATCGGAATTTTCGGAATCTTTTGACCTATTGCCCTTTGTTTTCTTCTTGCGTGGCTTGAATCTAGACCATCTTCTAAGATTATTGACAGCCATTGCAAGCTCTTCAATTGGATCTTCTTCATCGCTTTCTTCTTTGCTCTTTAAGGCAATCGTCTTTTTCTTTGGTTCGGAGTTGTTGCGTTCTTCCTTTGCTTTTAGCTCAAGCTCATATGTCATCAAGTTTCCAATCAACTCCTCCATGCTTAGCTTACTCAGATCTTTCGATTCTTGGATTGCCGTGACTTTTGCCTCAAAGTTCATTGGTAAGACTCGTAGTATCTTCCGCACAAGCTCTACCTCAGTGAATACCTTCCCAAGTGCTCTAGCGTTGTACACCAAAGTTGAAAAGCGTCCAAACATGTCCTTTATGCTCTCGCCTTTGTCCATCACAAAGTTCTCGTATTCATTGCTGAATAGGGCTAGACGAGACTCCTTGACTTGAGAAGTTCCTTCGTGTGTCACCTCCAAAGTGTGCCAAATTTCCTGTGCTGTTGTACAATGAGAAATTCTGTTAAATTCATTTTTATCAAGAGCACATATCAAAGCATTCATGGCTTTAGCATTTGTCGTTTTCAATCTCTTATCGTTAGCATCCCACCTATCCTTCGATTTAGGAATCTCAGTATCACCAACGATTATAGTGGGAGGTTTATATCCAGTTTCAATAATATCCCAAACATCATAATCAACGGAACTAAGATAAATACTCATCCTAACTTTCCAATAAGCATAATCGTTCCCGTTAAACATGGGTGGCCTAACGATAGATTGCCCCTCAGAAAAAGCATTATTTTGTAGACTCATGACTCTAGAGTTAAATAAAAAATATACCGCGCTCTGATACCACTTGTAGGATCTAGATTAACCCTAGAGGGGGGGTGAATAGGGTTATAGCAAATTTTCTCGATTTAAACACAGAAATAAACTGCAGAAATAAATATGCTGAAAAGTAAATCACACACAAAATTTACCCAGCTTCGGCAACCCCTGCCTACTGCTGCATTCACAGATTTCTATTAGAATTAAACAGTATCACGCTTACAACAACTCTACTAGACTCGCAGACCCTTTTGCTCCCGCTCACAAACACTCTACTAGACTCGCAGACCCTTTGCTCCCGCTCACAAACACTCTACTAGACTCGCACACCCTGCTCCCGCCTATAGAGTTTCGTTTACTCGCAAACTCTGCTCCCGCCTACAATAGAGTTTCGTTTACTCGCAAACACTGCTCCCGCCTATAGAGCTCTGCAAACTCGCACCCCTGCTCACTGAACTAATTCTAAATAGACAATCTGACACTACCTAATCCCTAGGTGGTGATTTACAAATTCTTTGACTCGAAAAGAAAAAACAACTTCAAAAATTAAAACAGGAGCAAAAATTAAAATACGGACTTGAATGCGTAATTTTTGCTCAATTAAAAAATAAGAAAAAACCCTCTAAAAATTAAACCCTAAATAAAGACTAATTCCCCTTTAAAAATAATAAAGGCCGGCCCACTTGAATTTCACCGTCCCCTTTTCTTTTGCTTGTGAAAAATGTCGGCCTCTTATTGTAGAATTAGGGCTTCGGCTTCTTTCTCGAATTAGGGCTTCGTTCTGATGATTGATTACTGTTGCTAGCTCGTTCTCTGATGATCTTTCTCATGTTCGTTCTCTGATGACCGAAGACTTGCGTCGCTTGTTCTCTGATAATTGATTCTTCGAGATTGCAAATTGTTTGCAGCTGCTTCTCTTGATCGAGTTCACTAAATTGCGGTATGTATTACTTTCGTTACTGGTTCAATTGCTTGCTTTAACTTGATTGCACTTGATTGAACTCAATGGCCGATGATGATGAATTGGGATTGTATTTATATGAATTTGAGACACTTGAATTCGTTCGAATTAACTTGATACTTTCCTAAATTCTTAATTGCCTGATGCGCACGTCTTTCCTGATTTTGTTACACGTGATACTCACGGCTTTCCTGATATGTTTTAACTTGAAAATCACGGTTTTGAATTGAGAGCGTTCGATCCTTCTTGTATAAAAAAACAGTAACTTTCCCTTTGTACTTTGCGTTGACTTTTTCAAAGAATACAAATTTGAGTTTCAATGAATTCTGACTTCGGCCCATCTCTGCACTGTTGAATCTCGTTCATCTTGTAGTCTTCGACCTTTTTCTCTGGTACTTAAATTTCAATCATGATGTTGTTTGGTTATTTGTTCATGTGATTCCCTGTTGCTCGGTTACTGATGCATTAGTTATTGGCATATTTGCTTTGTACTTCATTTGAGGTTGTAGCTTTGGTCTTTGTTGCTCTGGTCCTGTTGCCTTCAGTTGCTTGTTGAAGATATTGCACTGCATCACCACTATTCTTTGCATTTGTACATATGAATGTGCTCACTGTTGTATTACAGTACACTGCATATTAGTCTTCTCATGTTTGAGGCTGTGCTTTTATTGACATTTGTTCACTTTGATTCTGCATAACTTGTAGCTTGCTGTACATATGAACTTGCAGTTTTCTATCCACCTGTATCATGCTTGGCTTTGTGTAGTTGATGTTGTACACTGTCTTGTGCATTGCCCCATTCACTGTTGCTGTGCAGTTGCAATGCCTTGCTTGGTCGCTGTTACATGCTTGCTGTTGCATGCTTGTGATATTCATGTTGATTTGATGATGCTGGTATTTGCTGATATATTACTTTGAATTGCATACACTTTATGTTGACATTTTCTTTGACACAGATGCTACACTTGTTCATTGTTGTTCAAGTGTACTTGTCTTCATAAAATTGTCACTGTGCTTCTGACCTTTCTGGTCTCTGATCATTGCTTGGTCATCTTGGTGGCTTGAGCATTTGGTCTGTGTTGCATTGTTCCATGTGTCTTGCCTTTGACTGTTTGCATTGAGTTGTTCATTGCTTGGTCTCTGTTGCCTTGAATTTCTGGTTGGAGCTGTGCACACGAGTTGGCAAGGCAATGCACACGTGTGTATTGCAGCCACTTATGATTACCTGTCCCTGTAATATCTATGTGCACGACTTTGTGATGAATTCAAGTGTGAATTGTGACGAACAACCCAAATAACTGAGGCAAACGATATTTTCAAAAATCGTATTTCATTTTATATTGCAAAAATATTTCTTTTTCAATTTTACTGCGTTAGTGAATATTTTTGCAGATTTCTCAGATGCTGGATTCAAACTGGCATGCAGTTGAAGACAAATTACGAGTGTGAGTGATATGTAGTGAGGTTATAAATGTAAATTGAAATCGTGATGTATTCAAAAAATGTATATGTATAGTGAGAGCTTGAAATTATACTATTCAAGATTGTAATAAATATTTGTTTGAATAAAATTTCTGTTTGAATTCAAAAACTGTGTAACTTGTTCTGTTTGAATTCAAATTCAAATTCTGTGTAATTTATTTTATTCAACAAATATTTATTTAATCTATGAAAAAAACAAAATAGTACATTACCAAATACATTTAATTGAATACATATGTTTATTATCATCAAACAAAAACATATAAGCGCATATTCAACAATATGCAAGGCATTAAGCATTAAAAAAATTGACAAGTGTGACAAATGTTACATTCTTAGACAAGTTTCAATTGATTTAAGATTAATAAAAAATTAAACAACATATAAAAGATAAAAATAAAAATAGAAATCAGTTTTCATATTCTTCTTTCTCTCAATTTCCATTCCTCTTCAAATCTGAAAGAAACCAAATTCAATATAAAAAAGTTCTGCAAAACCAAATACAAATTAGAATCTGTAAATAAATTCTGCAAACAAAATTCAGTAGTGAAATCTGTTCCAATTTTCAACAACAAATTGAAGATCAACTTCAACTAGCATTTGCAAAACCCAGATTCAACAATAATGCAGTATTAAGTCAACTACAGCAGTTCCAGGAAGAAAATGTGATGCATCTGAAAATAGGTGAGTAACCTATCTTTTGAAAAACTAAATTTTACTTTATATTTGAATGCTTGGAAGATTGGATTATAGAAATGTCTCAATTATTACTTGCATGAGTAAAAGGATGTGATGCTTGGGTATATAGGTGATATTTATTTGAGTAAACACACAAAAATCTGATTAAACTAGATGTGTATATGGTTAATCCTTGAAATATGATGTGACTATGCTGTGCATGTTGTTAAAGATAATATTAATGCATATATATGTGAGATAATGGCTGTGTTTATGACTGGAACAGGTAGGTATCCTCTGTTTAAGTCATTACAGGTTTTAGACCTGAATAAAATTTAAATCTTCCACTTAAAAGATTTTTTTAGGACTTGATCTCTGAATAAATGTCATGTATGTGAGTAACTCCTTTTTTTTTTTTAAATTTTAAAACAGGTAATGGTTGATTGCATGTTTTAATTTGAAATGAATATAGTTTATAAAATTTGCAGTGAATGTTATATATATGAATATATATGTATGCATGTTTGTTTTCTGTACAATTCTGTTCCTTAAATTTTCAAGCTGCTGTTTGATTTTTTTTTTAAAAAAAACATTATCTCCGGATTAAATCTTGGTATAGATTTAAGTCTTACACAAGATATGTTCATTTCATCATAAAACTATAGATTGAAATTTTACTTAAGTTAAAACTAACTCTGTATCATCTTTGGAGTGTGTAAACCTGTGATCAATTATTAATTAGTGAAACTTAAAGTATATTGATTTGAAGTTTCAGGGTTATTAATCAAAATATCATACAAAATCATGATTTTTAAAAATAAAATAACAATTTTTAATGTTATATACAAAGAGCAGTTCCTTATTTCCTGCAATTTGTATTTTGAAGTTTTTCTGTTGCCACATGTATCTGGAGGTGTTTTGTATTTACTCCTGAAGGTGGAGGGGAGATCGGTGAGTATAGGAAAATTATGGGTTTGGGTTGCTTTTCATTTTTGATGTTGTAATAGGGATTTTAAAATTAGAACCCTAGTTTTCTGGGTAAGGGGAAAAAGTGTTCATTTCGGCATTATTAATTGATCGAGTTCAACGCGATTGTGGGTGATGTTAACTGGAGCGTTGACGAAGAGGTAGCCGGAGTTTCAGACCTTCTGATGGTCGAGGTGGCGAAGGCGAGGAGTTTTCCAGGATTTGGGTTGAGGAAATTGAAAGTGCGGTGTGTATACAATTATATGTGCTAATATAGTATACACGGATCGTGTAATATGGATTACAATACAAATGCGGAAATAGATGATAATAGCATTGTAAATAGAAAATAGAAAAATCACACCAGAGATTTTTATACTGGTTCGGAGCACCGTCCTACGTCCAGTCCCAGACTTCTATCTGGATTTTCACTATTAACTACCTCGCTTCACCCGGAGGAACAGGTTTACAATACCCGAACAACCGAACGGGATTTCACGCCTCTAATACACTGAGGACTTCAACACTTGCCTCTTTCAACACAGAGGACTTCAACAAAAGAACAAATACAATTGTTGTTGACAACTTGTGTTCTTGAAAACACGGATTTGTCACTAGCAGTACACCCTTCCTATAATCTTATCCTCAAAGTATGCGATATGATGTTTTGAAAAGATTAAGGAAAGTATATTATTGAATCAAAGGATATGAAATAGTTTCAAAGATTCAATAAATAATTTAGAGCTTTTATAATACAGTATTGAGATCAGAGATTAGATTAAAAGAATATATGAAATCGTTGTAAAAACTTGTATTTGAATCAATGATTTAGATGAGTATATATAGAGAAAAATAGTTGTAACTCTTTGTGAACAGTTGCCATTAAGAGTTATGATCATTGATGAAAGATAGGAGATGCAACCTTTGGAGAAGAGAAGTGTCTTTTGGAAAAGTTGCTTTCTGTTTAAAAACGGTCGACATGTCAAAAATGGACCGGTAGACAGGAATTCAAATATATATATACGTTATGTGCATGTGTGCACGTTCACTGTGCAATTTACACAGGAACGGTCGACCGCACCTATATTGACCGGTCGACCGGTGCCTGTTAAATTGCACATTGAATTGTGCAACTGCATGCAACTTATAAATTATTCGTATATATATTGATTCCCTTGATATGCATGATTATTTGAGGATAGATTTTAACAAATTTATTACTATTACAACAACAAATAATCAACCTATAATCTAGAGTACCATATATAGCTCTATTGACCTTGTTTTTGTCGATCGCCTTGTTTGTCAGAAATCAATCGCCTTATTTGTCAGAAATCAAAACTTTCATAAAGCTTGTGACTCAACATTCTCCCCCTTTTTGATTGATGACAATATATATATCTGCAAATCTGAATCTCCCCCTGAGTATGTGATTTCTTTCCTGCAAGCAATTGTTAGCCCTTTCTCCCCCTTTGTCATCGACAAAAAGGAGTAACAGATTACTAGAATATGATATGCGTAGAATGAATATGATAAGCATAGAAAAATAAATCATTAACACATCAAAGACATAACAGAGTTTACTACAGAACATAATGTTAATTGAAAAGCATAAATAACGACACTATTTAGTACAAGTGTCGAAGAATGTTTTTAAAGAGCTAAAACATAATAGAATCTAGGATGAAGCAGATCGAATCTCCTCTTCATCATCGTCATCGTCGTCATCATCATCATCTTCATCTTCTTCCTCTTCCTCCTCATCATTGTTATTAGCCACAAGACACATATCTGAATTATGATTAATATTCATATTTAGAATATATATATTTCTGTCTCTATAACCTTCAAAAACCAAATTATGGTCTTTATCTAAAATACTACACTTATTATTTGAAAAGGAAATTATAAAACCCTTGTCACATAACTGACTAATACTAAGTAAATTGTGTTTTAAATTTCTAACTAGCATGACATTAGTAATAAGAGGTAAGTTAGATGTACCGCAATTGCTCACATCGCCTTTGCCGATGATATAACCTTTTGAATTGTCTCCAAAAGTGACTGAGCCACCATCTGAGTATTTAATATTTGTTAATAAGCTCTTGTCTCCCGTCATATGCTTTGAGCAACCACTGTCCAATATCCACTTTCCTCTTTTCTTCAATGGGACCTGCAAAAAATAGAATTAAGTTCATGGTACCCACTTTTTATAGGGTCCTAAGAGTTAGGTCTTAGGAGTCCAAACCCATTTGGGTCCGGTATCCCCTTTATATATATAATTGTTATTAAAATGTACATTATTCATGAATTGCTGAATGTATTTGTTCCTAATCAAATTATTATTTGTTTTAGGAACCCATATTTTGATAGTCTTGACATTTCTCTTTTGAAATTTCACAACTGGTTTTGGTTTGAAATATAATAAACTAAGATTTTTCTTAGCTTCAGTTTTTTGTACTTTCTTCTTCCTTTTATTTCTAAGATGTTTCTTAGTTTCATGTTTGTTATATCCCAAACCTTGTTTATCTGAAATAGATTGTGAACTTTCAATGATTTTAGTCAAATTTTCTCGACCTTTGTTAAAGTTAGAAACATTTTGAGTAATGTCATCAAACTTTGTTTGTAAACTAGCTTTTTCTAGGTCTAGAATTTTGACTTTTGCTTTAAGTTCATGATTTTCAGTAGTGAGAGCATTATTTTTCTCTTTTTGAGCTTCTATTTCTTGACTCAAAAGAGATATTTGAGAGTCAACATTAGATGATGATTCTTGAATATTTTCAAGTTCTTCTTCTAATATTTTCTTCTCATCTTTTGACATATCTCGTTCAAACTCTGCTCTACTTAAATCTGCTTTGACTACTTTTAATTGACGTTTTAAGTCTTTATATTTGACTATCAATTCAGCATTAATATCAAGTAATTCATCAAATGTAGGAATTTGTACCTCATCTTCTGTTGCCATAAAGCAAACATTAGCTTGTTCATTCTCCGAATCACTTTCACTTTCTGATGAAGATGACTCTGAATCATCCCATGTTACTGAGAAGGCTCGTTTCTTTGATTTGTCCTTCTTATATTTGAATTTGTCATTTTCTGACTTTTTCTTTTGTTCTGGACAATCCTTCTGCATGTGTCCCTTTTTATGGCAGTTAAAACATTCTTTAGCAGATGAAGATGGTTTATTTGATCCAGGTTTCCTTTTATTGTAGCGACTGGCTTTTCGATATTTTAGGAATTTTTTGAAACCTTTAGCAATGAACGCCAAATCTTCATCTTCAGAATCTGATTCATTTTCATCTTTCTCAACATGAAATGCTACATTTTTCTTTTCTTCTTTCTGTTCTTTTCTAGCCTGCAAATTTGCTTCATAGGACATTAAATTTCCTATCAATTCATCTGGCTTCATGACGGAAAGGTCATTAGCTTCTTCAATTGCTAATACTTTTCCTTCCCATTCATTAGTCAGAGAATGTAGGACTGTTGAAACAACATCAAAATCAGAATACTTTTGTCCTAACCCAATAAGTGCATGGTGAATAGTTTGAAACCGTGAATACATGTCATTGATTGTTTCATTTGGTTTCATTTTGAAATTTTGAAATTGACTTTTCAGCATGGCTATTTTGGCTTGTTTAACCTTGTTAGTACCTTCATGAGTGATTTTTAGCGTTTGCCAAATTTGATATGCAGTAGTGCAGATACTAACACGGTTATATTCATTTTGGTCTAATGCACAGAACAACATATTTATTGCTCTTGCATTTACGGCTGCTGCCGTTTTCTCAGCCACAGTCCATTCTGAATAATCAGTTGTTGGATTCACTATTTCTCTTTGAGTAGCATTCCAAGCATCATAGCTACTTGATTGCATAAAGAATGACATACGTGTTGCCCAATAACTGTAGTTAAGACCATTGAAAAATGGAGGTCTTTGTGTCGATTGCCCTTCTGTGTAAGTGGTGTTTTGAGTGCTAGTACTTGCGTTATTTGCCATATTACAAGAATATATCAAATAACTGTGTTACGGTTATATGATGACCGTGCTCTGATACCAATTGATAGTGCGGTGTGTATACAATTATATGTGCTAATATAGTATACACGGATCGTGTAATATGGATTACAATACAAATGCGGAAATAGATGATAATAGCATTGTAAATAGAAAATAGAAAAATCACACCAGAGATTTTTATACTGGTTCGGAGCACCGTCCTACGTCCAGTCCCAGACTTCTATCTGGATTTTCACTATTAACTACCTCGCTTCACCCAGAGGAACAGGTTTACAATACCCGAACAACCGAACGGGATTTCACGCCTCTAATACACTGAGGACTTCAACACTTGCCTCTTTCAACACAGAGGACTTCAACAAAAGAACAAATACAATTGTTGTTGACAACTTGTGTTCTTGAAAACACGGATTTGTCACTAGCAGTACACCCTTCCTATAATCTTATCCTCAAAGTATGCGATATGATGTTTTGAAAAGATTAAGGAAAGTATATTATTGAATCAAAGGATATGAAATAGTTTCAAAGATTCAATAAATAATTTAGAGCTTTTATAATACAGTATTGAGATCAGAGATTAGATTAAAAGAATATATGAAATCGTTGTAAAAACTTGTATTTGAATCAATGATTTAGATGAGTATATATAGAGAAAAATAGTTGTAACTCTTTGTGAACAGTTGCCATTAAGAGTTATGATCATTGATGAAAGATAGGAGATGCAACCTTTGGAGAAGAGAAGTGTCTTTTGGAAAAGTTGCTTTCTGTTTAAAAACGGTCGACAGGTCAAAAATGAACCGGTAGACAGGAATTCAAATATATATATACGTTATGTGCATGTGTGCACGTTCACTGTGCAATTTACACAGGAACGGTCGACCGCACCTATATTGACGGTCGACCGGTGCCTGTTAAATTGCACATTGAATTGTGCAACTACATGCAACTTATAAATTATTCGTATATATATTGATTCCCTTGATATGCATGATTATTTGAGGATAGATTTTAACAAATTTATTACTATTACAACAACAAATAATCAACCTATAATCTAGAGTACCATATATAGCTCTATTGACCTTGTTTTTGTCGATCGCCTTGTTTGTCAGAAATCAATCGCCTTATTTGTCAGAAATCAAAACTTTCATAAAGCTTGTGACTCAACAGAAATGTAGTTGTTCCAGGTAGGCTTTAGGGTTTTGGAATTTGTTTTCGAGTATGGATCAGAGGGATGGGTGTTTGGATGATCTGAGAAGTATATTGGTGACTTATGGAGATCGTCAGAGGTGATCAGGGATGGCCGGCGTCGATGTACATGTGCACGGCGACATGTATTTTCTGATGAAGATGGAAATTGTTGCAGCTGTAGTTTACTCGTGATTTTCTCGGGGAATATGAGTTTCAACTCGAAGTAGGTTAGGATTTAGCTCGAAGTAACATAGGGGAGGCTCGTGTTAATGTCATGTTTGAGGTTTTGCAAAACAAATAGAAACCTGCTTACAGTTTTTAAAAAGTAAATTAAAAGTAGAAGTAAAATTTCTTAAATGCAAACTAAAATCTGAACTAAGTTTTAAACCTGGAATCTAATATGAATTCAACAGTTTAAATCTTGGTTTTGAAAGCATTTGAATTTTTTGTAAATTTTAGTTTGGGTTTTTAATAAAAACAGAAAAAAACTGTTTCTATTTTTAAATTTAAAGGTAAGGTTTAAAATTCAAGTTGGAATTTAAACTGAGTTTTGAATATCTGAAATTGAATATGAATTCAAATTAGAATAAGGAAAAATAGTTTACTTGATTCATAAATGATTAAGGATTAACGGTTAATTATTTAAGATTAATCAATCAGTGATTAAAAGATCATTAATTAGATTATTAATTTATGATTAGGGATTCATTAATCAAGTAATTAAGTGTAATTAAACTTAATTTAATCAAGTGGTTAAGATTTACAAATTAAGTGATTAGTGAGTAATTAGTTAAGTAATTAAAGGATACTTAACTAATAATTAAGAAGTGCTTAACTTGTAAATTAAGATTTTATTAGTTAATTAATAATTAAAGAATAATTATTCCGTAATTAAGGATTAATTAAGAAGTTGTTAAGTGGTAATCAATCGATTAATCAATGGTTATTAAGGATTAATCAAATGGTAATTAAGGATTGATTATCTGTTAATCAAGGATGGATTAATAGTTAATTAAGGATTATTAATTGATAAATAAAGGGAAATTAATCTGGGATTAAGAGTTGATTAATTGATTGAGTGAGTTAATCAAGGATGCAGTTAATTAATTAAGGTTAGTAATTAATTAATGATTGTATAAGCAAGATCAAGTGATTAATTCATAAGAGTTAATTTAAGTAATTAAATTTATTATGATATGAATTGATAATACTTGCTTATGGATGATGGGTTGTTGAAGGTTTGAATTTAGATGATATCTATTGAATTGATATCTATTAAAGATTAATTACCGTATTGGGTTAAGGATAATTAGTTTGTGAAATTAATTAAGGATTAATTACTTAAATGTAATTAAAGTATAAATAGAATGATATTGGGAGCTTTGATTAATTGTTATCACTAATAAGTGGTTCGTGATGCTATGTGATATGATATGTTTGTTTTAAACTGTGAAGGTGTGGTTATCTATTGATGATGAATTACTGTGACATCCTGTATTAATAATAGAATTGTATTTCACTTGAATAATTTAAGTTAAGTTGGCAATGGTTTCGAAGAGACCGGAGTCGGGTATTAGCGAATACCCGAAACCACTTCGATTCTTATAATTTGAAATGTGAAACTAATAGGCTGAAGTGGAATGACTTAAGTAAATTGGACCATTTAAATCTAAGTTTTGGCACTTAGAAATTAATGTGTGAAATGGTTGATGTCTATAATAACTTATGAAGTGTAAATTGATATAAGTTACCCCGGGTTTATATAAATTGTATGCTATTGTATTCCAAGCTAGATGGGTTTACTCACGCTGGTTTCCAGCCTGGCCCGGGTGTTACTTTGATGTAATGCTCGGGTCAGACCGAGTATTACAAATTTTCAGGTAAGGACATTTTGGAGCTCAGTTGGTGAGCTGGATAGCAGGAACGTAAGGAGCGTACCCGTTGTATATATTGTTGTTATGTAACTAGGACATTGTTGTTTTAAACTGTCCAGTAATTGATAATGATTGTAACTCTGATGTATAATAATAAATGTACTGATACAGTTTTTCCTTTGTATCACTGTTATTATTAATCAATATTATAATTTGTCCGCTGCGAATGTGAGATGTTGGTGTTTCTGTTCTTCTTTTCTTCTTTCTCTTTCTTCTTTCCACTGACTATCTGGAAATTTCGGGATCAAAATTTTGGGGTCGTTACATTAGAGGAGATATATATGGATATAATATTTATTTCTATTCAGTTATATGAAGATGATTCTGATTCTTTTCCATCAATTCATATTTATCAGCTTTGATCGTTGAATTCGCGCCAATTTGTTTTGCGTGGATTTGTAATTCAATTTCGGTGTCTGTACCGGTGTGCATATCCATGTAGTCCTCTGTATTCTCTAGCCTCGAAAGGTGAGCAATCACTCACGATTAATGTTCTTTTATTTATTAAATTTGATTTCAATTGAAACAACAATTGAAATATGCTGTTGTAGTTATTTACACCGTTATATATGTCATTACCTGTACCAGTTCACCCGTGACATCTGACACCATTATCTGCTAATTATACGATGATAATCCCATTTGGTTGATAATTGATTGATTGTTGTTTATATTGGGTGTTAAATTATAATGTATAAAGTGATAAATATTATGCAATTGGATTTGACGTAGGATAGTTAAAAATTTGAATCGACATATGTGTTAAATTTGATTAGTTAAATTTGTATAATATGACCCCTTAAACGTTTAATTGTTTGACACGTAGAAAAATGGTTAATTACCCTTGAACCATTTGAATTTATGTTGTATTAATTGATGAATTATAAAATTGAATAATTGATGTAAGGTGTAGAATTGCATAGAATAAAATAGTGTAATAATCTTTAATCTACATGAAATGATAATGTAGATTCTAGGGATACTTATATTAATTTGCATAAACAACAATGTAAATTAATACGATCATTTCGGGATTATTTGAATTAATTATTGGATTGTTATTGATGTTTGCTATTGCTTGTTTATTTACTTGACACCATCCCAGTTATCACACTGCAAGTTCCCTTTGCTATGCTTTGATTTGTGAATTTAAATGGAATCGGGTTGAAATGATAAATACCTAAATGAATTTGACTTAGGTAGAGAATTAAATAACCGATTGGTCAAAAATTTGATTTAAAAATAAAATAAAGATTTTATTTGAATAAATAATAAACTTTTGAAAATATGTTGGAATTTGAAGTTTAATGAAAAGTAATGTTAATATTAAATAATATTAACTGAAATATTAACAAAGTAATTAATGAAAGAACGTTGTTTAATTTAAGAAATGATTGAATTAAGTTTTGAAATTATTTAAGAATTACGTTATGAAATTATTTAATAATTAAGTATGAAATTATTTAATAATTGAGTTTTGGAATTATTGAATAATTAAGTTTGAAATTATCAATCAAGTTTGAAATTATTTAATAATTAAATAAAAATTGAATTATTTGATAATTAAATAAAAAATTGAATTCTTGATAAGAAAAATTGAACTTTGAATAAGTGAATTTGAACTTCGTTAATAAATGAAATTGGCTTTCTTTATTTATTATGTTTTGGAAAATTATTTAAGTAAGTTAATAAGTGAAATTGAACTTCTTGAATATGTGAAATTTAGTTTCTTTATTATTTGTGTAAAATTTGGAACTAAGTAAAGAAATAAGTGAGATTTAACTTCTTTAACAAGAAATAAATGTGATTTATTGGAATAAATATAAGACTGTAATTTAAAGAACTCGATTGACGAATTTAGTTCAATTCAATTTGTAAGTTGATATAATAAAGTTGAAGTTAGGAAATTGATTTAATGAAATGTAAATTCAATAGAAATTGTTTTGGATGAAAAATTAACTTAACAAATATTGAATGAAATCGATAAATGAATTTAAAATGATTTGAATGTTAAATTAATTTAAATAATTATCGAATGAAACTTATATACAAACTTGAATCAATATTTGAATTGTTTAGATTTATATTGAATTATAAGATTTTGAAATGATAATTTGGAAGTTAAACGTAAATTATGGAAATTGATTTAAAAAGACAAACGAAATGTTGACTACAAATTTTAATTGAAATTGAATTTGATTTGGTTTTGAAATATATTAAACGACCTATCGGTGTAATAATCACGAAAGTTATTAAAGAAACCGGAATCGGTTATGGAAATACTCTTTGTCTAAACCGAAAACCACTTTAATAACTATACACGGAGTGTGATCCAGAATGAAGTGGTTGGAATGATGTACGTGATGACTGAAGAAAGAAAACGATAATGGATAGCCTTGACACTTGTGTCAAATTGGAAATGACTAAAACAGGAGCCGTGCCGGGCCAAATGGGGTTAGCCACCTCGAGCGAACACACTTCTTTGTAACTACTACTCATTGCTTGTTATTGATTGGTGCACCCTCGTACTTTTGGGAGTGTTGTTTCGTGGTGTTGTGATCGCTGCAGCGATGTGTTTTCACCAGTCCGGATCAGGCAAACAGTAGTTTCACCACCTTGGGTATTGCCTCATGTGCCTTGTCATACTTGTATCCCAATATACTCGACCACTACGAATTAGTTTTGTGTTATACCTATGGAGTACTCCCTGATATCCCACTAGTTTACGGTGGAGTTTACAGTGCTGTATAGACTATGACACATATATAAAATGTGTTAAGTGGAATAATGGTAACGCCTTAACACTATTTTGATACTTTATATTACTGATAGGCATTATCTATTTAGCGTATATTACTACATAGTAGATAGTTTAACAGATCCTTAGAGGACGGTTATTTCAACGTCCTTTGAGTTACTGGTATTTCAGTTGTTATTTTGCTTGAGTTGGATTTGTTGATATAAGAATGTTAATCCTGACTCGAGTGTTTTGTGTTTTGCTTTACGCTCGGGTCAGACTGAGTGTCCCAGCTTTCGAGACTCACCTTTGGAGATGGGGCTTCACTTGGAGATCCAGCTATCTATCCAGCTTTCTGATATTTAGTTGATTCTAGAGATGTATTCTGATATTGTATTCGACTATTGTATTCGGGACTTCTATTGTAACTTTTTAACTCTGTTATTTATATATAGTAGCTTCATGAACTACTATCTTTTGCTTTCGCCGCATATTATTACTCTATGTCTGTGATTCTATGATTATTTATTTACTGTATATGTTCAGTTTTTCCAAATTTAAATTAACAATTCGGTATTTTGAATTATTCAAGTCCGACATGTGCGGATGCGAACAGTCCAAAATAGCGGGTCATTACAGTTGGTATCAGAGCTTTGGTAGCTCTAGGCAAATCTTAGCATATAGGGTAAACGTATTTACAGAAACACTTTCATTCGAGTTTGAATCTCTTCCTTTTTGACTTGATTCCTTTGAATTTTGGAACGTTCCCTGCGGTTTCAAAATTCATTTGTTTCCCTCACTATTCGTCTTCTTTCAATTCTGGAGTATCCTATAACTCCACTTCGAATGACCCTTATAATAAATCGGCAGTCTTGCCAATCTTTGAATTATTAGTAAATGGGTGAAATTCTTTTATAATAGACATCGATTTAATGGAGATTTCTATATCCTCGGTTTACAATGCTATCTATCTCCTGCTATACCTGAATTCTACTTCTTGTGATCGAATGTAGATTTGCCTCGAAATTCTGCATCGATCTTATTCTTGAAGTTACGGTCGTCCCAGTTAAGGTTGCCCGTAAATTAAATAAGCTTATCCAACTCTCGATTTTGTTAATTGAATTGTCTTATCTTCTGTTTCAAACTTATTATCGAATCAAAATTATCTTTGATTTGATTTCCATTAAATTTAAATCTCTATACTTATTTTGAAATCCATTCTTGTATCGTCGAGCGAGGAAGCGTATTTGTAAATTTTCATCAAAAATGTTATATATATTGTGTTGTTTGAGTTGTTGATGTTGATTTGGATTTTCGTTCGATTCGTCTGATCAACGCTATCGATAGGATTTCCAAAACACTTGAGCTGAGCAACTGACATAATATTGTTTTCAAATTTGGTAAATAAAATAAATTTTGAATGATTATATTATAACAAGTATAAATCTTTCTGAAATTAAACTGTTATTGAATTTGTTGTTCAAAATAATAATATTTGATTTTCATAAATCACTGATTATTTCATAAAATAAATAAATGAATTTATAAAATTTGGCTATAATTTAATTTGGAATTTGAAATGTATTTAAATTAGTATTTGAGAATTTAATATCTGGTGATTTCAAACTTTGATTTGAAAATTTTAAAGTGTATAGTTTTTAAAATATCTTTCAAATAGAAATCTTTTCAAAGAATTTAAAATGTTTAAATCAATGCTCTCCTATTTTGTCGCTGGAAAATAATTTCGATGATGATGGCCGCATCATCGACATTCATTTTCGAGTTTCGAAGGGGAGAGACTATTCTGTAGCTTTGCTACGGTTTGTTTTGAAAAATAAATTGATTTGAATTTCATAAAGTATGATTTGATTTGTAATATATATTGATATAATTTAAATATGATTTGATATATTATATATATATTTATTTATTTCTAAATAAACTTGAAGTTACTCGGAATTTAATACTGAAATTTACGATAAAGGACAATTTCAATTATAATATGAAATCGAAATTTTGAATAAAAATTTAAGCCTGAATAATTAAATTAGAAATTTTCTTGTATAATACTAAATTGCATTCAATATAACTTACCAAAATTTTCAAAAGTTAACTATGTAATTGAATATTATACAGTATAAAATGATGTTGAAGGAATGAATAAATTTGTGTGGTTATAATAAGTAAATATACTTAATATAAATGTGATAAAATATATTAAGTAGAATAAATTTAATAATAATTTGGAATAAAGAAGAATTAATTTGTCGAATAAAGCATGATTACAATAAATGACTGTTCAAATTTATGATCTTTGGAATTGTTAATTTAAGAAATTGGATAATATATAATATAAATTGTCTTTATAAATAAATTGTGAGTGCGTATAATAAATGATATTCACTTAAATTTAAATTATAAATTGGTTAATAGAGATAAATGGAATAATAGGTTAGTTGAATAATAAATGGATTAATAAAATAAATCATCGTTTGAAATAAATTTTGTAACAAACAATGATAAATTGAAAATAAACCAAGTTAATGAAATTCCATGAGTTAAAGTCAACTATTGAATATTAATTAATTTAAATTGAATTTATATGGATGAAATTAATTGTTTATTATGTAATTCAAGTCTATTTTCTTTTGGTTGTTTCTATTCTCCTACTTCCTTCCTTTTCGAGGACGAAAAGTTTTGAGTGGGGGAGAGTGTAACGACCCGTAAATTTTAGCCGTTTATTTATTAATTTTTTTGTGAAATTTTAAACGATAAAATTTTGGAAATATAAATTTGATATTTGGAATGCGTCCAATTAAACATAGCAACCGGTCAATTTTCGTTCGAAAATATGAAAGTTTATTTCGTGCGTAAATTTATTTCAATTTAATCAGTTAAAAATCGATGAAAATAAAACATTTTCTAAACCTAAATATTTTTATATAGAAAAATTCTAAATCATCTTCTGAGAACGACGTTAATTTTCGTTTTTCGAAATTTGGACATCTTTAGCTCCGTCGATCTTATTTTTCTGTGTTTTTCATGCATTTTCCGTAGTATAAAATTCGAATTTTTATAATTACATCGTACCACTAATATCTGTATACGATTTTGATCGTCTCGTCGTGTCGATCTCTTCGGTGTATCCAAAACAGTGTTTTAAAGTCAGGTACGCAGCAGAATCCACGAAACTGGTAACCATATCGGTATCCGTTTTGGGTATCTAGAATTTTCTTGTGTCCATTCAGATTTCACATTAATAATTCTAATGGCCTCTCTATATTCTTAATTTTACTTTTGACTGTTTGTTCACCTTTATTTATTTGATTCGGTTCAAAATATGCAAAAAGAAATGAAACATGTTGGATTTTATGGCCGAAGTAATATCACTTTATATATATATATATATATATATGTATGTATGTATGTATATATTCTCTGAACCTCATCTTCTCCTTTCCTTATCCACGTTTTCTCAAGTCTTTTGTTCTCCCATGGCTGAATATATCGGTTCCCTTCCTCAAAAAGAAAAAATAATAATAACGCCCATTCGTTTTGCTAGCCGCCTGGAGTGCTCGTGCCTCACTAGCTCCACCATGATCACGCGCACCCATAGGCTCTCCACCACCGCTCCTCTTTGCTTCACCATCCACCGCTTCGTGCCTTTACCTAACGCTGAGCCCATGCCGCCGTCTCCCTCTTCACCTCGTCCCGCCTACATCATCTCTGCTATCCCGTTGCAAGACCCTTCGCCTCATCACCCAATTAGACGGACTCCATTTGCTAGCCGAGGCAAGGTATTCACTCATATGTACATATAGATTTATATTCGTTTGTAAGTTGTTACAGTTTTGGTTATACATATTATTATATAAAGATTATATAAATAGCTCATAAAGGTTACAGTCTATAAATATATTTATACAAACACGTTCTATGCTTGTTTTGTAACCGGTTATAAGATTTTATGTTAATTTTTAATTGATTCGAAAGAAAATATGTTGTTGACATGTATATATATTTTATTTAATTGTTGAATACATATATATTTTTGGTTTTGGTAGTTCTATATAATGGCTGCGGCTTTATAGATACTTGTCAAATATATTAAGCTATGCCAGACATATTTATATAGTCTGATTTTTTTGAATTATGTGCTTGAATCTAAGTAATGATTTCGCAAATTATATATATATATATATATATATATATATATATATATATATATATATATATATATATCTGAATTTGCTTGTATTTGAAAGGAAAGGATTTTTAAACAGTATAAGTATACATTTTATATGAGCGGTATGTGTTATTTTTGGTTATATGTATAGTTTATATATATTGTAGTATACGTATTTCCGCATGAGGATTGTGTTGAAATTTATATAGCATATGCGTACGCTACGCATGGATTTTAGTACTTTATATTTGAAAGTATTATATATATGTATGGTATTATAAATAGTAATATATTTGTTTATAAAACATTTGTTTATATATTTTATAAGATATATATATATATATATATATTAAAATAAATCATTTATATTGATTTTTTTTATAAATGTTGATATTTGGATTTTCTTTAGGAATATATATATATATATATGTTATTTTAAAATTAAGTTAAAAATATATATTAATTATTAGAGGAGATATATATGGATATAATATTAATTTCTATTCAGTTATATGAAGATGATTTTGATTCTTTTCCATCAATTCATATTTATCAGCTTTGATCGTTGAATTCGCGCTGATTTGTTTTGCTTGGATTTGTAATTCAATTTCGGTGTCTGTATCAGTATGTATGTTCGTGTCATCCTCTGTATTCTCTAGCCTCGAAAGGTGAGCAATCACTCACGATTAATGTTCTTTTATTTATTAAATTTGATTTCAATTGAAACGACAATTGAAATATGCTGTTGTAGTTATTTACACCGTTATATATGTCATTACCTGTATCAGTTCACCCGTGACATCTGACACCATTATCTGCTAATTATACGATGATAGTCCCGTTTGGTTGATAATTGATTGATTGTTGTTTATATTGGGTGTTAAATTATAATGCATAAAGTGATAAATATTACGTAATTGGATTTGACGTAGGATAGTTAAAAATTTGAATCGGCATATGTGTTAAATTTGATTAGTTAAATTTGTATAATATGACCCCTTAAACGTTTAATTGTTTGACACGTAGAAAAATGGTTAATTACCTTTGAACCATTTGAATTTATGTTGTATTAATTGATGAAGTATAAAATTGAATAATTGATGTAAAGTGTAGAATTGCAAAGAATAAAATAGTGTAATAATCTTTAATCTACATGAAATGATAATGTAGATTCTGGAGATAATTATATTAATTTGCATAAACAACAATGTAAATTAATACGATCATTTTGGGATTATTTGAATTAATTATTGGATTGTTATTGATGTTTGCTATTGCTTGTTTATTTACTTTGACACCATCCCAGTTATCACACTGTAAGTTCCCTTTGCTACGCTTTGATTTGTGAATTGAAATGGAATCGGGTTGAAATGATAAATACCCAAATGAATTTGACTTAGGTAGAGAATTAAATAACCGATTGGTCAAAAATTTTATTTAAAATAAAATAAAGATTTTATTTGAATAAATATTAAAGTTTTGAAAAGAAGTTGGAATTTGAAGTTTAATGAAAAGTAATGTTAATATTTAATAATCTGAAATGAAATATTAACAAAGTAATTAATGAAAGAAAGTTCTTTAATTTAAGAAATGATTGAATTAAGTTTTGAAATTATTTAATAATTAAATAAAAATTGAATTATTTGATAATTAAATAAAAATTTGAATTCTTAATAAGAAAAATTGAACTTTGAATAAGTGAATTTGAACTTCGTCAATAAATGAAATTGGGTTTCTTTATTTATTAAGTTTTGGAAAATTATTTAAGTAAGTTAATAAGTGAATTTGAACTTCTTGAATATGTGAAATTTAGTTTCTTTATTATTTGTTTGAAATTTGGAACTAAGTAAAGAAATAAGTGAGATTTTACTTCTTTAACAAGAAATAAATGTGGTTTATTGGAATAAATATAAGACTTGTAATTTAAAGAACTCGATTGACGAATTTAATTCAATTCAATTTGTAAGTTGATATAATAAATATGAACTTAGGGAATTGATTTAATGAAATTCAATTGAAATTGTTTTGGATGAAAAATTAACTTAACAAATATTGAATAAAATCGATAAATGAATTTAAAATGATTTGAATGTTAAACTAATTTAAATAATTATCGAATGAAACTTATATACGAACTTGAATCAATATTTGAATTGTTTAGATTGAAATTGAAATTGAATTATAAGATTTTGAAATGCTAATTTGGAAGTTAAACGTAAATTACGAAAATTGATTTAGAAAGACAAACGAAATGTTGACTAAAATTTTTAATTGAAATTGAATTTGATTTGGTTTTGAAATATATTAAACGACCAATCGGTGTAATAATTACGAAAGTTATTAAAGAAACCGGAATCGGTTATGGACATGCTCTCTGTCTAAACCGAAAACCACTTTAATAACTATACGCAGAGTGTGATCCAGAATGAAGTGGTTGGAATGATGTACGCGATGACTGAGGAAAGAGAACGATAATGGATAGCCTTGACACTTGTGTCAAATTGGAAATGACTAAAACAAGAGCCGGGCCGGGCCAAATGGGGTTAGCCAACTCGAGCGAACACACTTCTTTGTAACTACTACTCATTACTTGTTATTGATTGGTGCACCCTCGTACTTTTGGGAGTGTTGTTTTGCGGTGTTGCGATCGCTGCGGCAATGCGTTTTCACCAGTCCGGATCAGGAAAACAGTAGTTTCACTACCTTGGGTATTGCCTCATGTGCCTTGTCATACTTGTATCCCTATATACGTGACCACTACGAATTTGTTTTGTGTTATACCTATGGAGTACTCCCTGATATCCCACTAGTTTACGGTGGAGTTTACAATGCTGTATAGACTATGACACATATATAAAATGTCTTAAGGGAATAATGGTAACGCCTTAACACTATTTTGATACTTTATATTACTGATAGGCATTCTCTATTTAGCGTATATTACTACATAGTAGATAGTTTAACGGATCCTTAGAGGACGGTTATTCCAACGTCCTTTGGGTTACTGGTATTTCAGTTGTTATTTCACTTGAGTTGGATTTATTGATATAAGAATGTTAATCCTGACTCGAGTGTTTTGTGTTTTGCTTTACGCTCGGGTCAGACTGAGTGTACCAGCTTTCGAGACTCACCTTTGGAGTTGGGGCTTCACTTGGAGATCCAGCTATCTATCTAGCTTTCTGGTATTCAGTTGATTCTAGAGATGTATTCTGATATTGTATTCGACTATTGTATTCGAGACTTCTGTTGTAACTTTTTAACTCTGTTATTTATATATAGTAGCTTCATGAACTACTATCTTTTTCTTCCGCGGCATATTATTACTCTGTGTTTGTGATTCTGTGATTATTTATTTACTGTATATGTTAAGTTTTGCCAAATTTAAATTAACAATTCGGTATTTTGAATTATTCAAGTCTGACATGTGCGGATGCGAACAGTCCAAAATAATGGGTCGTTACATGTATAGACTGTTGGCACTATTACGTGTTAAGGGCAATAAGGGTAACCCCTTAACACTATTTAAAAGTAAGTTTATTTTACTATTAGAAACTATTATAATAGCGAAATATTACTACGTAGTAAATAGTATAAAGGATCCTTAGGAGATGTGTATCCTAAGCATCTCTTAAGTTACTACACTCACGTTAGACACTGGATAGGAGATGTCAAATCCCATAAACATCTCTGACGCCGTTCCACTCATATTTTTACCGTTGGTTTAACTTACATATGATCTTTTAGTTCTGACTCGAGTGTTTTGTCTTTTCAATTTGCTCGGGTCAGCCTGAGCATTTCAGGATTTGGAAGACCATATTCTGGAGGACGAAGGCAAAGATTTATTATTATTATTATAGTGTTCCACTACATTCATACTGTTTCCATTGCATTAATTATTATTCTCTGGTATGTGTAACTCTGATATGTATTGTATAAGAAAAAACAAATATTTTGTAAAACAGCTTCATAAACTGTATATTCGATTTTTATATTTTATCATTCCACTGCAAAATTCTATTTTATTCTTTTTCTTTCTCTGTTTTTCTTATTTACCCCATAACAATACGCCCTTATGTATGGTTTAAGTATAACGTGTGTGGTTTATCGTTGATTTAAAACGTACAAAAAGGCGGGACATTACAAACGCCATTAAAACAAATTACAGCATTTTATGAACGCTAATAAAAGAAATCATTTATAGCGTTATTGATGTTTCCATCGTAAGTCATAGACTTATAACAACATATTCACAAACATCGTTTATAAAAACACTATGAAAGCCTTTAATAGCATTTTCTAAACGCTATTAAAAGTCCAAATTGTTGTAGTGATTCATATTCAATTTAACTTCAATTCAAATTTAAATTTCAAATTGATAAAAATTAACTAGCCTATTGATTGGCATTATAGTCCTCAAAAAATTTCAAATAAATCACAAAAATAATAAATAAAAGTCAAAAGTCGGATGGAAGAAGAGCATAAAAATGCATAGGCAAAATAATACCCAGGTCTGAAATCTTCTTTGGGTTCAAATTTTAGACATAAAACAGGTGGCCAAACGACCTCTTGTTGAACTAAAAATTAGTGTGCAGATACTGTAGAAAACTTCAGCTTTCAAATAACAAAATCAATGAATTCTAACAGGAAATGAAAAACTTGTGCTGTCTCAAACATGAGTCGGGCTATGTTTGCAACAGTTCAAAAAAAACATATGCCCAGGCCTAAAAACCATCTTGGGTTCAACTTATGGGCCTAAAACAGAGGATCAAACGACCTCACATAGAGCTGAAAATCGGTATTCATATACTAGAAAACTTCATATTTCAAATAAAAAAGAATCAATAAATTCCCACTGACAAAAGAAAAAGATACGCTCTCTTAAACATGGACTCAGGCCATGTTTGCAACAGTTCAAAAAAATGTGCCCAGGCTTGAAAACCATCCTGGGTTCCACTTTCGGGCATGAAACAGAGGGCCAAGTGACCTAGATTGTACTGAAAATGGGAACGCATATAGCAGAAAATTTTATCTTTGAAACAAAAAAGAATTGATGAATTTCAATAAGAAATGACAAAGTTGTGCTATCTCAAACATGGACTCAGGCCATGATTGCAGCAACTCAGAAAACAATTTCAATAGGCAAAAATCTGCATTTGAGTTGATTTTCTACCACTGTTTCAAACATCCAAATGATAATATTTTTCAAACAAAATTTGTAGAGGTGAAGTTCAACATGCAAACTACCAAATGCAAGAAATCCAGCAGCACTTCGTTGTTAGAATAACAGGATATGAGGGTTCAAAGTAGAAACTGATTATAAACAGGGCAAAAATTTGCTGTAGAAAACTGTATGCAAGCAAATTCTTTAAAGATTCAAGCATTGGCACTTTTGTTTTAGCTAGTTTGTAATTTATACAAATCACCTTTTTGATTTGTTGCAAAAGCTTGGATTTTTTGTTGAAAAGAGGAAGTTTTTAGTTAGATTACAGGCCTTTAGAACCTGTAGAAAGCAAATAAAGAACATGCAAAACAATACACAGCAAAAATTAGAAAACTACTTACTGCAATAAGAATTTTGTGATGAAATTTAGTAATTTGGAGGGATTACCCTAGATTCACCACTAGATTGCAAAAAGATTTGAATTTGGTCAGTTTAATTGAAGATTTGAGCTTGGTTTTGCAATTTGAGAAATTTGTTTATTGTATTTTTCTTTTTGGCTGAAGGAAGAAGGAGGTATGCAAATTAATATACAACAACTCCTTTTTCTCCTTTAACCATGATTAGTGAGGTAATGTGCTGAATTGCACCCTAATTAAAAGAAAATAAGGTGGCTAAAGATTACAATCAACACTTAGCCAAAGTATGCGTGCATATCACATATACACACAAATATAATACATTTTCTTCATATTTACACAAAAGAAAAATGTGAAAACTTGTATACACACAAAATAAATCATTTTTCATCATATAAAAAGATTAATTTATAGTTTTAAAATATTTTTATTATTAAAATCCTTAGTTTAACAAAAATACACCATTTACTCAAATAAATGAATAAAACATTGTTTTTAACTTCTAAAATTCCAAAAATTTATTTTCTCACTTAGAAAAATACTTCAAACCATCGTCAAACATACAGAATCCATTTGACAAAACGAAATTCGTCGATTTTAGGTGCACCTTAGCCAAAACTTATTTTTAAACCAATTTCCACCTTTTATTTCAATAACCCACCTTCAAAAATTACACACTTCTTTTAAAAATTATTAAAAGAAGCAAATAAGCAATAATTAATATAATTATGTCATTTTCTCTAAAATAAATCACTTTCATTATTGAAAGCCCATATTCCATTTATTATCACTCCAAACAAAATAATATAAAGCTTGGAATTTCATTTTCTCATTTTAAATTCCAAAATTCATTGTTTATTCCAAATAATCAATTTAATTTCTCCAATTTTAATTTAATTGGAAATATTAAATTATAATTATTATTATAATTCAATATTGAAAGGTAATCTCCAAACCAGGATTGTTATAGACTCCCCCATTAACAAAATAGTGTCATCACAATTCCTAGAGCAACATTTGTATTCAACTATTTAATTTGATCACTCAAATAGGAAAGAAAATAAGCTTGAGATAAAGAGACATTCTTACCATCGCTACGCAAAGATAGAAAACTAGGATAGGATCGCTAGATAAACTCTATGGTTTTTGAAGTGCGGTCATTGGGATTAGCGGCCCATTGAACTTTAACCAGCGGCACGTCTTGGTTTCGAAGGCGTTTCATCTCCGAAGCAAGTACCCGGGTAAGTTGCTACACAATAGATAGGTCTGGTGAGATCTCAAGCTCTTACAAATCAGGAGAATCGATAAAAGAATCTAACTCTCGAAAACACTTTCAAAGCTAAGAGACATGAATACGTCATGAATGCTAGATAGATGAGGTGGAACTGAAACTCTATAAGACATAGGGCTAATGCGTTCAGTAATAGGAAATGGTCATATAAAGTGAGGAGCCAGTTTCCCAGTCGTACTTAAATGCATAACCCGTTTTAGAGGAGAAACAGGAATGAAAATGAAATCTCCAACCGAGAACTCAAGAGTCTTACTACAGTTGTCCGCGTAGGATTTTTGGCAGCTCTGTGCCTCTTTAGTTCTTCGACGAATAAGATCAATCTTCTCAGAAGAATCACGAATAGAATCTAGGCCAAGAATAAGCTTCTCTCCAGATTCCAACCAACAAGAAGGTGATGGACATGGCCTTCCTTATAAGGCTTCAAAAGGAGCCATACCGATACTTGACTGAAAACTATTATTGTAAGAGAATTCCACAAGAGGTAGGTGATCATCCCAACTACCACCGAAATCTAGAATGCAAGCACGGAGAAGATCGCTATGAATACGATTCACCAGTTCAGTCTGTCCATCAAACTACAGATGATATGCTGTGCTGAAATTAAGTTTTTTTCCAAAGCTTGCCGAAGACTCTGCCAAAAATAACTTGTGAAAAGCGGTTCACAGTCATACACAATCGAACTAGGAACTTCGTGGAGTCTCACGATTTCCTTGATATGTAACTTGGCAAAATTGGAGTACTCTTATTAGATATAATAAGAATGAAATGAGCTGATTTGGTGATGCGATCGACAATTACCCAAATGCTAGAATGGTCTGATCTCGAACAAGGTAGACCGTCAATGAAATCCATCAAATCTGATACCATTTCCACAGTGGAATGTCTAGAGACTGAAGAAGGCCAGAAGGGTGTTGATGTTCGACTTTGATATGTTGACAAGTCATGTAATTACTCACATAACTCGCCACATAGCGCTTCATGCCTTCCCAATAATAAAGGCGATGCATATCGGTATACATCTTGCTACAGGATGAATGGTGTACTTAGAATGATGACAGTCAACGAGAATGTCATGCCTAAGTGCAGAATCAAAAGGCACAACAAGACGGTTCTTCTTGCGAAGACACCATGAGAATCAATACCGAAATCCTGCAACTCGACATCATGGGACTCGGACTCACAAATCTAAATAAGGTGCACAAGATCAGAATCACGCCACTGAGCATCAGCAATACGATCCAATGAGCTGGGTAGAGCTTCCGAACTAAATAATAAGATAGGAGTATTAGAAGATGGAGCTCGATCATGAATATCACAAAGGGATAAGGTCTATAGAACATCCTACTCGACTAGCATCATAGAAAAAACAACCGAATGTCTGCGATTAAGCGCATTAGCAACACGATTACCTTTATCAGGGTATACTAGATAACAAAGTCATAAAAGGCAAGGAACTAGAGCCACTGTTGTTGCCTCGTATTAAGCTCCATCTGGGTAAATAGATATTTTATGGACATGTGATCGGTATGGAGAATGAAATGCTCGCTTAATAAATAGTGTCGCCAGATCTTCAAGGTGAAGATAATAGCATCTAACTCAAGGTCACGAGTGACATTGCAAACTTCATTCGGTAGCAGTTGCCTAGAATCATAAGCAACTACCCAATACTTCTGCAAAAGCATGGCGCCGAGGCCACAATGACTCGCATCGATGTAGATAACAATATCTTGATTCCCTTCGAGAACTAAAGAATAAGAGCATTAGTGAGAAGCTCCTTCAACTGCTAAAAAGAAGCTTCACGATTGTTGGACCAAATAAATCGAACGCCTTTCCATATAAGGCTGGTGAGAGGAAGCACAATGCGGGAAAAATCTTTAATGAATCGGCAGTAGTAACTCGCCAATCTAAGAAAGTTGTGCTCATAAAAATTCTTAGGCCTCTTCTAATTCTGGATGGCTTTGATCTTCGAGGGACTGACTGAAATGCCTTTGGAAGAAACAATGTGGCCTAAGAACTTAACCTTATTCTCCCAGGAGTGGCACTTGGAGAATTTGGCTTTAAGCTGATGGTGATGAAGAGTACTCAAGACAATTCTCAAGTGATTAGCATGCTCGGCTTCAGACTTCGAATAAACAAGGATGTCACTGATGAACACAAGGATGAACTTACCGAGATATTGTCGGAATACTCGATTCATAAGATCAACAAAGAAAGCAGGAACATTATCTAATCGAACGGCATAACGAGCCACTCGTAAGATCTATATCGAGTGCAGAAAGTTGTAAGGGGTATGCTATCTTCCGCCACTTGGAGCTGATGAAAGCCAGTGGCAAGGTCGAGCCAAGAAAAAACCTTAGGGCCACTCAATTGATTGAACATATCGTCGATTCTAGGCAATGGATACTTATTCTTGATGGTCATCTCATTAAGCTTGCAATACTCAATGCAAAGCCTAAGAGTACCATCAGAATTAGACAATCGCAACACCCCACGATAAATAACTAGACTGGATATATGCTTAGCCTCAAGCTCTAAAAGCTGCTTCTTGAGTTCCTTATTTTTTTTGTAGACATCCTCGTAGGAGGACGACTAACTGATTGCGTGCCTAGAATGAGATCAATGTGTAACTCAGTCGCCCGCTTGGGTGGCAAACCCGAAACAGGATCAAATACATCAGAGAAATCACAAACAATTGTTATACGAGATATATCATCAGCATCTCGTGAGTCTAGAGAACATGAAGCCATTTTGTAATTTTCCACCTTTCGAAGAACAAGTGATAGCAGAGCAGACGAATCTGAATGTCAAAGAAATAAAACTCTATCAGAACAAATAATCCTAGCACCGTATTGCACTAGCCAGTCCATACCCAAAATCATATCAATACCCAAATAAGAATTAACGTGTAGATTCGAATGAAAATAAATTCCACTTAAAACAATCTCAACATCATCACAAAGAATGCTAAGGGTTGCAGATCCCCCGATAGGATTCGCAATCCTCAATGAAGTAACAAGGCATAAAACATCCAAAGAAACAACATCAACGAGCTCCTTCGATATGAATGAATTCGCTCCACCCGTATCAAAGAGAAATTGAATAGAACACTCATGGAATAAAATAGACCCTTCAAGGAAAGAAGGAGATGCACCTCTACGCTGAGAAGACCCTCCAGAAGCATCCACTACATTCAACATGCCGGATTTAAAATTATTCGAAGCAATAGGACAATTGGCAACTCAATGACCCTCCTTCTTGCAATAGAGGCAAATAACAGGTTTAGGGCAGTCAAGGATCATAAGGTCAGAAGAACCACAATTGAAACACCCCTTTCGAGTAGGAGGTACCCTATTAGGCTTGGAACTAGGACTAGATGCAACGGGAATCTTCTTCTTGGAGGGGAAGAACTTTGTCTTATGAAATGGGAACTTCCTCTTATTAGGCTTCTTGAGAACCTTAATCTCATTATAGATTTCAGATTCTTCGTATAAGAAGTGCTAATGTGTTCAAAACCATACTTAGATAAGGCCTCGAATGATTAAACATAATCAAAGATGGAGGACTTTCCTTGCTTCAACTCAAGGAAGCGACAGGCCAATAAAGCTTTCTCAGATTCAGGAATAAATTTGAGCTCGAATCGTTCTCGAAAATGAGTCCAACAAAGAGTAGACTCATCGAGCTCGACTATGACAAGCTCGTGCCAGTCAAGAGCATGCTCTTGCATAATGCTAGATGCTACAAGAACTCTGTGATGGTCAGAAAGATCCATGCGAGGAAATATCTGCTCGCATGTAAGAATCCAAGCTTGGACCTCTAGAACGGACGTGGAGCCTTTGAACGACTTTCCTCCAAGATGAGAGAAATTTCTACACAAGCGCATAAAGACGGATTTGCATGGAGGAGATGATGGAGTAGGGGATGGAGGCTGAATGCTCCTAAATAACTCCATAAATTGATCGGCAGAAATGTAAACGTCTTATCGATGTGAGCCACTGGATTGCATAACATTCGAGCGTTGTGCTCTACCTCTTCCAGCCATTAGCTGAAAGTTAAGATAAGATAAAGATTATTCACATGGTAGATATCATTAATCCAAATATGGAATAATACAGAATTAAAATGCAATCCGAGTTGTATTCCCAAACTTCAATCTACCCTAAAGGACATGGAAAGAACAAAGACACGATGATTTAGGGAATCGTAACATTTGTATTACACTTTGATGTACCGTAGTATGTGTATCTATTCAATGTTTATCATATTTTGTTCCAAACTCAGCTCTGATACCAAGCTACAAAGCCCCACTCAGAGACCCACATTAGCGAAGGGTATTACTGGGTAAAACTGTCTGCTAATGTAGAGAATAGGGCTGAATAGGTGCGACCAAAAAATCTTTAATGAATCGGCAGTAGTTACTCGCCAATCCAAGAAAGCTGCGAATCTTATGAAAATTCTTAGGCCTCTTCTAATTTTGGATGGCTTTGATCTTCGAGGGATCAACTGTAATGCCTTTGGAAGAAACAACGTGGCCTAAGAACTTAACCTTATTCTCCCAGAAGTGGCACTTGGAGAATTTGGCTTTAAGCTGATGGTGAAGAAGAGCACTCAAGACAATTCTCAAGTGATTAGCATGCTCGGCTTCAGACTTCGAATAAATAAGGATGTCATTGATGAACACAACGATGAACTTATCGAGATATTGTCGGAATACTCGATTCATAATATTAACAAAGAAAGCAGGAGCGTGGTCAAACCGAACGGCATAACGAGCCACTCGTAAGATCTATATCGAGTGTAGAAAGTTGTAAGGGGTATGCTATCTTCTGCCACTCAGAGTTGATGAAAGCCAGTGGCAAGGTCGAGCCAAGAAAAAACCTTAGGGCCACTCAATTGATCTAGCATATCGTCGATCCTAGGCAATGGATACTTATTCTTGATGGTCATCTCATTAAGCTTCCAATACTCAATGCAAAGCCTAAGAGTACCATCAAAATTAGGCAACCGCAACACCCCACGATGAAAAAATAGACTGGATATATGCTTAGCCTCAAGCTCTAAAAGCTGCTTCTTGAGTTCCTCATTTTCTTTTATAGACATCTTTGTAGGAGGATGACTAACTGATTGCGTGCCTAGAATGAGATCAATGTGTAACTTAGTCGCCCTCTTGGGTGGAAAACCGAAAACAGGCTCAAATACATCAGAGAAATCACAAACAATTGTTATACGAGATATATCATCAGCATCTCGTGAGTCTAGAGAACATAAAGCCATTTTGGAAATTTCCACATTCGAAAGAACAAGTGATAGCAGAGCAGACGAATCTGAATGTCAAAGAAATAAAACTCTATCAGAACAAATAATCCTAGCACTATATTGCACTAGCCAGTCCATACCTAAAATCATATCAATACCCAAATAAGAATTAACGTGTAGATTCGCACGAAAATAAATTCCACATAAAACAATCTCAACATCATCACAAAGAATGTTAAGGGTTGCAGATCCCCCGATAGGATTCGCAATCCTCAATGAAGTAACAAGGCATAAAACATCCAAAGAAACAACATCAACGAGCTCCTTCGATATGAATGAATTCGCTCCACCCGTATCAAAGAGAAATTGAATAGAACACTCATGGAATAAAATAGACCCTTCAAGGAAAGAAGGAGATGCACCTCTACGCCGAGAAGACCCTCCAGAAGCATCCACTACATTCAACATGCCGGATTTAAAATTATTCGAAGCAATAGGACAATTGGCAACTCAATGACCCTCCTTCTTGCAATAGAGGCAAATAAAAGGTTTAGGGCAGTCAAGGATCATAAGGTCAGAAGAACCACAAATGAAACACCCCTTTCGAGTAGGAGGTACCCTATTAGGCTTGGAACTAGGACTAGATGCAACGGGAATCTTCTTCTTGGAGGGGAAGAACTTTGTCTTATGAAATGGAAACTTCCTCTTATTAGGGTTCTTGAGAACCTCAACCACGTTACAGATTTCAGATTCTTCGTATAAGAAGTGCTAATGTGTTCAAAACCATACTTAGATAAGGCCTCGAATGATTAAACATAATCAAAGATGGAGGACTTTCCTTGCTTCAACTCAAGGAAGTGACAGGCCAATAAAGCTTTCTCAGATTAAGGAATGAATTTGAGTTCGAATCGTTCCCGAAAATGAGTCCAAGAAAGAGTGGACTCATCGAGCCCGGCTATGAGAAGCTCGTGCCAGTAAAGTGCATGCTCTTGCATAATGGTAGATGCTACAAGAACTCTATGATGGTTAGAAAGATCCATGCGAGAAAATATCTGCTCGCACGTAAGAATCCAAGCATGGACCTCTAGAACGGACGTGGAGCCTTTGAACGACTTTACTCCAAGATGAGAGAAATTTCTGCACAAGCGTATAAAGACGGATTTGCAAGGAGGAGATGATGGAGTCGGGGCTGGAGGCTGAATGCTCCTAAATAACTCCATAAACTGATCGGCAGAAATGTAAATGTCTTATGCATGTGAGCCGCGGGATTGCCTATCATTCGAGCGTTGTCCTCTACCTCTTCCAGCCATTAGCTGAAAGTTAAGATAAGATAAAGATTATTCACATGGTGGATATCATTAATCCAAGTATGGAATACTACAAAATTAAAATGCACTCCTAGATGTATTCCCAAACTTCAATCTACCCTAAAGGACATGGAAAGAACGAAGGCACGATGATTTAGGGAATCGTAACATTCGTATTACACTTTGATGTACCGTAATATGTGTTTCTGTTTAGTGTTTATCATATTTTGTTCCGAACTCAGCTCTGATACCAAGCTATAAAGCCCCACTCAGAGACCCACATTAGCGAAGGGTATTACTGGGTAAAACTGTCTGCTAATGCAGAGAATAGGGCTGAATAGGAGCGACCAACTATAGCCTTGTCTTAAATATCTACTGAATACGTCGACAAATGCTATGTTTTTTTTTCTATTTCAAGTGGATCGACTTATCCAATAAATACTTAATACAAAGCCATAGGTGGCTACAGGATGTAGCAGAACAAAATACAATAAATCGAATGCAAAACACATCACGGAACAGTAGATGATCACATATATACATAAACATATACATCACAGAGTATACAAAATGATACACGTCAAGTGGTATAACAACCATAATATATAAGCGAGTCAAAAGAATATAGATACCAGAGTAGCAACCAAAAAGGACTACACAAAAAGAGCTAGCAGAATAATCTATGCGGAAATAGAATAGGCTAAGTCCAAATATACCTAACCTGAAACAACTCGACCTGACCTGAGTATAAAATACACAGGTCAGTCTAGCTAAAAAAATCAGTCTACAAGGATAAGCGATTATATGAGCATAAGTATAATGTGATAAGATTTTCAAGTGAGAAAGGACAATTAAAGTGTATGATTACATCAAGTGATAATACGGTATCACTACACAAACATATAAGCTCAAAAGAGATAAAATAACCAATAAAACGCTAAAAGTAGCGAGCCTCGTATTATCGACATTCATAAAACATCAAATATGGTTTAGGTGAAAACCTAAACCCGCCATCTTGGCAAACCTAAAACATGCATAAAGAGATCCCATTTCAAACGCGCCATAAGGCAAATATATCTCCAAAGAGGAGAATAAAATCTCAAGTAAACACAAAAAGGAAAATCTCATATAACATCCTGAATATATGTCGAATGGTTTGAAGCACCAATTCTGAAAAAGGACGATACACTAGGGAATTCACAAACATCAATGAAATCGTCTCAAAGATGTAGCACGTGTTTATGGCCGAAGCCCGCCAAGTACTGCCCTCTTAAAATAAGGCATCACGTCTCTTAGACAAACGTCCCGAAGGACAATAAATATGTCTCTTAGAAAAACATCCCAAAGGACAACATCTCGAAGGACAAATACGTCGCAATGGACAAATACGTATGTTAGACAAACGTCCAGACGGATAAGTGGCCCGGAGGTACCTTATTGGCAAATATGTCTCTTATACAAATGTGTCACAAACTTTCAGATAGGAACCCGACTAGTGATAACATGTGTCCCATACCACACATTCGTATGAAACGGTTTACTAACCGCTAGTGAATTTCACACTCATAGCAGTAAAAAGTTTAATTCATCTTATTGGTAAACTCGACCTGAAGGTCAAAACGATCAAACAGACAAGCCAAGAATTAACCGCTAAGATAAACACACGTGTCCCATATCACATGTTTTACCAAACCATGTAATTCTCCTTCTCATTCGCTGGAATAGCGTGAAAACGTGTATTTTATATATAAAATACTTTATTTGAGAAAAAAAGCTTTCAAAACCATTTTTCGAAATCAATTTTTGAAGACAATATTTGAAAATTCTCATATTATAGAGAATAAATAGATTTTATAGCTTAAAATAATTTAAAATATTATATAACTATTATATTAAATGCTAATTTATTTTAAAAATTATTTTAAAGTTGTTTGGAAAAATTCGTGCTCAAAATCAAGGAAATCACTCAAAACCGTCATTCAAATTCAATTCAAATTTGAATTTCAAATTCATCAAAACTTGGCTAGCCTATTGCTAGGCATCATAACCCTTAAAACATTTCAGAAATATCATAAAAATATGAAGTAAAACTCAAAATTTGGACAGAAAAAGAACATAAAAATGCATAGGTAAAACAATACCCAGATCTAAAATCTTCTCTGGGTTCAACTTTCAGACATGAAATAGGTGTCCAAACGACCTCTAATTGAACTAAAAATTTAGTTAAAAACTTCAGCATTCAAAGTAAAAAAGAATCAATGAATTTAGATAGGAGATGAAAAAGTTAGGCTGTCTCAAAAATGGACTAAGGCAATGTTTACAATGGTTCAAAAAAACATGTTCCCAGGCCTGAAAACCATCTTGGGTTCAAATTACAGGCCTAAAACAGAGGACCAAACTAACTCATATTGAGCTGAAAATTGGTATGTTCATGCTAGAAAGCTTCATCCTTGGAACAAAAAATAATTAATGAATTCCAACAGGAAATGAAAAAGTTACACTGTCTCAAACATGGACTCATGCCTTGTTTGCAACAGTTCAAAAAAACAAATGTACATGCCTGAAAACCATCTCGGGTTCAATTTTCTGGCATAAAATAGAGGGTAATCTACCTCAGATTAACTTGAAAATTGGTATGCATATAATAAAAAAGTTATCTTTAAAAAAAAAGAATCATTGAATTTGAGTAAGAAATGAAAAAGTTATGCTATCTCAAGCATGGGCTCAATCCATATATGCAGCAACTCAGAAAACAATTTCTACAGGCAAAAATCTACGTTTGAGTTGATTTCCTACCACAGTTTTGAACATCCAATTTATAATATTTTTCAACCAAAATTTACACAGATGAAGTTCAACATGCAAGCTACCAAATGCAAGAAATCCGGTAGCATTTCGTTGTCGGAATAACAAGATATGAAAGTTCAAAGATGCAACAAAAACTGATATAAATATGGCAAACACTAGCTACAGAAAACTATAGAAAAGCAAATTCTTTACAGATTCAAGTATTGGCACTTTTGTGAGTTACACAACTCACGTTGCTAATTTGGTGCAAAAGCTCGAATTTTTTGATGAAATGAGGAAGCTTTTAGCTAGATTACAAGTCTTTAGAACATGTGGAAAGCAAATAAGTACCTGCAAAACAATATACAGTAAAAAATAGAAAACTTCTCACTATAATAGAAATTTGGTGACGAAATTAAGTAGTTTGGAGGGGATTACCCTAGATTTATCACTAACTTGCAAAAAGATTTGAATTAGGTGAGTTTAATTAAAGATTTGAGCTTGGTTTTGCAATTTGAGAAATTTGTTTAATGTACTTTTCTTTTCAACTGAAGGAAGAAGAAGGTGGTATGCAAATGAACATACATCAACTCCTTTTTCTCCTTCTAACTAGGCTTAGTGAGGTAATGGGCTGAATTGGACCCAAATTAAAATAAGTTAAGTGGTTTAAGATTAAAATCAACACTTAGCCAAAATATGTGTGCATACGACATATACACACGTATAAAATTCATTTACTTCATATTTACACGCAAGAAAAATGTGAAAACTTATATACATGAAAAATAAAACATTTTCCATTATCTAAAAAGATTAGTTCACGTTTTATATTTTCAGAACATTTTTATTATTAAAATCCTTAATTTAACAAATATACACCATTTACCCTAATAAATGAATAAAACGTTGTTTTTAACTGCTAAAATTCCACAAAATTTATTTTCTCACTTAGATAAACATTTAAAACGATTTCCAAATACAATTTATAGCAAAAACATTTTTCAAACCAATTTTCAACTTTTATTTCAATAAACCACCTTTAAAAATTACATAATTCTTTTAAAAATTATTAAAAGGAGAAAATGGGCAATAATTAATATAATTATTGCATTTTCTCTAAATAAAATCATTTTTATTATTTAAAGCTCATTTTCCATTTATTACCACTATAAAACAAAATAAAATAAAGCTTGGAATTTCATTTTCTCATTTTAAATTCCAAAATTCATTGTTTATTCCAAATGAACAATTTAATTTCTCCAATTTTAATTTATATCACAATATTAACTTAATACTTATAATTCAATATTGAAAGGTAATCTCTGAACCAGGGTTGTTACAATTTTCCTTATATATGTGTGTATATATATAATATTGACTTCATAAATAGTCTTCTTTCTCAAACTCAATAATAATTTCTGTTGGAAAATGTGATTTAAAAACAATGTGATTTCAAAAGCCTTTACGAAATGGTCCAAAGCATTCTTTTTAAAGGATTTGTATTTCCCTTTTTATTTGTTACAACTACCTTTATGTATGGCCGATAACTTAAGCTAAATTTTGATGGCCAACACCCGTGAAAAATGGTTGCAGACGGTCGATACTGCCAAATGTGGCTCTAGATGGCCAATGCCCACTAAAAGTGGCTATATATTTAGACCCAAAAAATGCGTTGGTAGACCTCGCCATAAGAGCACCCCTATAGTGATGCGCTATAAAGTGTAAGGCCATATCGCCTGGGTTTAAAAAGATGTCAAAAAGTAGAATGCTTGCTGATAGCGAGTTATGATCAAATGAAATTATGTGTTGGGTAGATACCTAATTAGATCAGAATTTTTAGGTATATTACCAATAACAGTGAGGCATGGCCAAGTATACCATGTGCTGGGTAGATTCCTAGTTAGATTATGATATTGGGTGGAATCCAAAAACAGTGAGCCACGGTCAAGTAGTACCATACGCTGGGTAGATTCCTAATTAGATTATGATATTGGGTGGAATCCCAATAAAAGTAGAATGCTTGCTATAACGAGTTATGATCAAATGAAATTATGTGTTGGGTAGATACCTAATTAGATCAGAATTTTTAGGTATATTCCCAATAATAGTGAGGCGTGGTCAAGTATGCCATATGATGGGTAGATTCCCAATTAGATTACGATATTGGGTGGAATCCTAATAACAGTGAGCCACGGTCAAGTAGTACCATGTGCTGGGTAGATTCCCAATAACAGTAAGCTATGGTCAAGTAGTAAAATGAGCTGGGTGGATTCCCGTTTAGAATAGAATACTGGGTAGATTCCCAATAATAATGAGCCATAGTCAAGTAGTACTATGTGCTAGGTGGATTCCCAGTTATAATAGACAATTAGGTATATTCCAAATAATAGTAAGCCATGGTCAAGTAATACCACGTGTTGGGTAGATTCTAAGTTAGATTAGAATGATGGGTATATTCCCAACTATAATGGATCATGGAAGAGAAGTGACATGCGTTGGGTAGATTCCTAGTTATATTAGAATGTCAGGTAGATTCACAATAATAGCGAGCCGTTGACGAACAGTGCCATGCATTGGGTAGATTCCTAGTTGGATTAGAACGCTGGGTAGATCCTCAATACGGATAGAAGGTTAAGGAAAAGTTCCAAAGTTAAGCCATTGAGTAGATTCTCAATAACCCAAAAAGGGTTAAAGGTAAACATAGAATCATAATGAGATGACTCTTGGTTGTGCCACTAGGTTGGCTCTGTACAAGAATCAGATTACAAAATTTGATTGGTTTCGAACCTTGTTTTTAAAAAGTATACTAGGGGCAATAGATACACCACAAAAGGAAGATTCTAAAACCACACTCAAGCAAAGTGAGAGCAGGAAAATGTAGTCAAAGAGAATGAAGTTCCCTTGCCTATGTTTTGTATAAGAAAGTGTTACAAAAGGTAAGCCGAGAAGGACACCTAACTTAGTAGAGAAATAATATTACAATGACTGGATTACATAACTGAGAGCATCAAAGGATAAAACATAAAAAAAGGAGATTCTCCTCAAATGAGCAAGCCGAGATGATGAGATATGGTTCTCTATAACAACCTCAGTTTTGTAATCTCGATAGGAATTTATTAGCAACATCATCCTTAGCCTCTTTTCATCCCTTTATTTAAAAAGGATAGCAATGTCATCTTCTCAGGTCAGATACTGTTTTAGAGCCTATTCCATTTCGAAGTAAGGCAGCTGCTAATTTTTAGACCTAGCTATGACTCAAGAAAATTGATATTTATTTCAAAGCCCTTAATATAGTTTTTTTAGCTTTTGAAGTTCAGCTACATTGTCCTCATAAGAATGGTAAGGAGAAGCATAGTCTCATTGAGTTTTTAAGCAGTCTAGATAAGATACTCCCTAAGGAACATCAACATAAGTTTAGAAAAGGGAAAAGACGAGAAATAAAGAAGAACTGCACATTGGCTACTCTAATTTGGGATATCATATGAAAGTTATCCAGTATGATGATGGACATAAATTTAAGCATTAAAAGTCATGATGAAAGTTTCGACCAGTTTCTATACAAGCAAAAAATTATATTAAAAATACAGACTATGGAATGCTTTCTTCATTAAGTGTATCATCAGAATGATCCTCTCGTACCTCCATGTCAAAAGAAACAACTTCCTCACTCTCCTCTATAAAGGTCTCGGACTCATCCACCACCGTGGCCTCAGTTTCTTGTACATTCTCACAATCCACGTACCTTTTAGCACAGTTAGCCTCTACTATGGCAGCGTTGTTCATAAGATAGGTAAAGAGAAACTCATGTTTTGGTCTCTATAATGAGTATAAGCATCAAATAAAACTTGAAAAGCCCATCTAATGGCCTCCCCCTCATGCTTGCCTCTAGCAATAATGTTCTTTCAACCACCTTAGCCTCAGCTTTCTTTAACCTTGCGTCCCTTTCCTTTGAGGCTTTTTCAAGAGTTTCAATCTTATGATCCATCTCTCCAGCAGTTATACCTGATTCCTCTAATTGAACATTCACCTCCCAAATTTTAGCTTTCAGTTCCGCAAACTCCTATTTTTGTCGCTTCGACAGTAGCCACCATCGCCTCCATTTTTAGCCACTCATGTTGAAGTGTAGATATTTCTAGTATAGTCTAGAAAGAAGTAAACAGAGTAAGGACATATATTGAAATCATAAGCAAACACAATAATTTTTACCTTGATGCTCTCCCGGAGGCTGCATTCGGTTGCTTTTCGAATTTCCAGGACAGAGATTGGATGTCAACATGTGCTTTGGAGATGGCATAAAGGTCACCTTCAAAAGCAGCTCTTGTAATCTCAACCTCTTGCTTGTTTTTCTTGGCAAGAGGATCAGAACCCTTCCCCTTAAAGCTTTCGATAGACCAGGAAACATTTTTCTTCTTTGAGCCAAGAGTCTCTTTATCAAGAAGCAATAACCTAGATCTTTTCTTGGTCCCCTTTCCCTTACTTAGGAAGTTGGCCTTCTTAGAATAAAAAATCACTACAACAATAAGAAAATTATTAGGTTAAAATCAAAATTAAGAATAAGTTGTACTAAGAGCCTAAAATAAACTAGTATAATGGTTAAAGGGTAAAACCCCTAGTCTCGCTTTCCCTAGAATTGGATTCAGTTTCCTCTACACTATCAATGAGTACGGTAGAAGCTGTCGCGTAACTCTTAGAGGGTTTTAGTCTAGAAAATGCAGTAGAAGGAAGGAGTAGGCCGTGCGCTTTTGGTTTTCTTATGGTAAGAACTAAGTGTCGGTATCGATGTTAGGAAGGAATCTTCATAACTTCCTTATACCTATCCTTATACTGATTGGTGATACCTGGGTTACCTCTAAGGTTTCACTACTTGAGATTTATTAAAATAAGTTAACATTGCCTAGAATATAGGTAAGGCTAAAATAAGGTGAAAAATCCAAGAACGTACCAGCATTATTGAAAGAAGTGGCCATTGATCAGAAGAAGCCTTAACAAGGGAACTTTAACGTGGTGTTATTTTACCGAATAGATCTTGTAAAAGAGATGGCCTTAAAAAATTGAGGAAATACATGGAAAAGTCCCTAAGGGATATAGACTCCAATAGGTTGAATATGTAATTAACTTCGAAAACAAACATATCTAGCTAGCCGTTTGAGTACAAAATCATCATGGGAGAAAAGGTTGAATATGAAGTAGCCAAAAGTTAAAAGGGATTGATGTGGTAGAATTCCAAAACATTAAGAAACAAAGGGGAAAGAGGCAGAAGATTACGTGTTCCACATTCTTTGTATCATATAAAATACCTTGATGGAGGATTATTAAATGCAGTATTCACGTAAGACGAAAAATTTCATTGAGGTCTTGCTGAACTTTGATCAGGGCATCCATTTCCAACCTAAGGAAAGGGAGGAATGAGGTACCTAATTATTAAAAGAAAATTGGCATTACCCTAAAACAAGAATTAAATAGGTTAAAACCAAAGTCTAACTCTTGATTAAGCAATAAAAGGAGGAGTATCGATGATGAAATGGGAGACCTTAACAAAGATTAAAGAGAAATTTTTGATGACCTGCTGATTCAAAAGAGGATTTCAGAAGATGAATTGAAGAGACCTTGAAAATATCAATGGTGGTTTTACAATTCGAATAGGTGAAAATAGGAGAGAAGGGAAAGGGTGTTTTTATTAAAATGCGATGGCATAGATTGAGAAGAGAAAATATTTCGACCACGGATTTAGTTTATCAGGTGTATATAAGAAAAATATCAAGGGGTCACCCCAATAGATTCCAAGTTATCCTTATACAGAAAAGAAATATACTTTTTGGGGATAACCAATCAACTGCCAATATCTGGACTCTTATTTAATGCAAAATAAGAACCCATCTCTTCAAAGGTCTAGTCCCGAATGATCACTTACGAATTCATACAACAAATATAGTTTTGACCTCATAGTCTCAATGTAGACTTTATCTTTCGGCACCATAATAATTTCGCTTACCACTTAGGCTAGATGACTTCAAGTGACAAGCAAGATTTCAAAAGGTTTTGACCTCACGGTCTGCACGTAGATTTTGCCTTTTGGCACCGTAACAATCTCCCTTACTACTTAGCCAAGATGGCTTCAAGTTACAAGAATAATTTCAAAAAGTTTAACCCCACGGTCACAAAGTAGATTTTACATTTTGGTACCATAATTATTTCGCTTACCGCTTAGCTTAGATGGCTTCATGTGACAAGCACGATTTCAAAAAGTATTGACCTCACGGCCTTGAAGTAGATTTTTCCTTTTGACACCATAGTAATTTTGCTTACCACTTAGCCTAGATGGCTTTAAGTGACCAACATGATTTAATTTTTTTTACATCTTACAGTCTTGAAGTAGATTTACCTTTCGGCGCCCCAATAATTTCGCTTGCCACTTAGCTTAATGGATTCAAGTGACAAGCACGATTTTAAAAAGTTTTGATTTCATGATCTTGAAGTAGACTTCTCCTTTCGGCAACGTAATAATTTCATTCATCGCTTAGCCTGGATGGCTTCAAGTGACAAACACAATATCAAAAGCTTTGACCATACAAGATTTTTCCTTTCGACATCGTTAATTATTTCGCTTGACACTTAGCTTAAATGGCTTCAAGTGACAAGCACGATTTCAAAAAAATTTGACCTTATGGTCTCAAAGTCGATTTTGCCTTTCGGTACGGTAATTATTCTGCTTGCCACTTAGCTTAGATGAATTCAAGTGCCAAGCAGGATTTTAAAAAGTTTTGACCTCACAATCTCGAAGTAGATTTTGTCTTTTAGCAACGTAATAATTTTGATTGCACTGGCTTAGATGGCTTCAAGTGATAAGCATGCTTTCAAAGTTTAGACCTCATGGTCTAATTGAAACCATTCTTTCCAGCCCAAAAGTTAATTTTAAGAAAAATAGCCTGGTTTTCTTATAAAAATAAGCAAACATAGAATTATACCACCAATAATAGTTTTTAAACCCTATTCTTATGTAAAACCGGATCTAAATGGTTGTAGCATGCTATTGAGATATTTTTGCGTCTAGGTACTAGTGTTAGTTTCGAAAAACCTCTAGGCAAAGTTAAATTCCAAATCACTTCCAAAACCCTCTAAACAAGGTTAGATCTTTATATCTTGTCTAGTAAAAGCATTAGATCTGAAAGTTCTTAGGATATTACTTTACCCAAAAACTCGTGGTCAACTTTCATGATGAGAATGGAACAAGTAAGCCAAGTAACACACCTGATAGGACATAATTCTTTCCAAAGTCCATCTCATATCAACCGTATAAGGTTGGGGGACATGTGTTACACTATAATTTCTACTAAGTATAAATTAAAAATATTTGAAAAGAAAGTCCTTGGCTTGTAGTCCCAAGACCCATTGTTTAGTTTTCGATGAGAGAATAAGCAAAGAACTTGGTACCCGAGAGCATGTGATTCGAGAGCATGAATCAAAGCATTAACCAAGGTCCAGATCATTGTTCAGCTAAAACAAGAAGCTTAACCGAGAGCAACAATTACCAAAGCTAAAAGCCTTTCAACTAGTATCAACAACCAATGGCTCAGATGGCCACACACTGAGATCAACGGTCAGGGTAATCGAAAGGAATAAAGAAGCTATATATAAAAGCATCACATCAAATCTGCATCAAAATGGAATTAAATAGATGATAGCAAGCATTTAAATCTAAGCTGCACATAGTAAACCATGTCATCAATCCAAGAAAAGGCTGTCCACTAATGACGTTATGATATATTGGTTATAAATAAGGGACAATCCCCATGCATAAGGGATCTTCTGGCATGAAAAAGAACCTATACCAGATCATAATGTGCTTTCCTATAATGGAGCTCTATTCACAAACGCATTAATGGCGAAAATGCCTAGGTTCAATGTAATATGCCTTTCGGCTATATAAGAGTGACTAAATAAGGAAAGGATAGTCGATGTATGGACTATCAGGCCAAACCACCATAAAAGTCTTGGTTTTGTTTACCTTTCGTACTTTACATCCTCTGCATGTTATATTATTACCCTATGGCTCAACATCTCATGCTCAAAGCTTGATTATATCACATCTTAGTAACCTCTTAGCCGAGTCTAATATTCCAATACTTTCGAAGAGACACCTTCGAATCTCAGAGTATTGGCATAGACGAAAATATACTAGCATATGTGATGAGTATAAATGTGATATCCCAAAAAATTTGGCAATATCAATTTAATAATATGTATTTAAAATTAAATTGATTTGATAAATCCTGTTAATAAAAATTTACTTGATTTAATAATCCAACTAAATAAATGTTTAATTGATGAATTTTATCTTTTTAAAAGCTAATAAATTGCTTTCTATTTATAATGTGTGTGTGTGTCTATATATATATATATATATATATATATATATATATATTATAGATGGATAAGTTTTGATTGTAGTTTAATAAACAAATAAAATCTTTTTTAAATTGTAATATTCATTTGGATAAATTGGAAATTTATTATTTTATTTAATAAATAACTATTCAAAAACTATTTAATAACTAACTGTTTGGTTTTAAGACACTTAAAGAAATTGTTTTAAATTGTTTAAATGTATTTTAAAGCATAATTTAAATTTTAAATAAAATAGGCAAAAGTTTATTTTATTTTCTTTTTAAATATAGCTTAATAATTATAATTTGGAATTATATATAAAAATTTAAAATACCATTTATATATTGAATATTAATGCTTTTAATTAAGACAAATAAGATATGTAATTTATAATTCCTTTTATAAATTATTTATATCAATAAATATGTTATTTTCAAATAATAGTGATAAATGTATAAATATAGATAAATTTTAAAAGACAATTATTTTAAAATTAAAATATGTTGATATAAATTAGTTTTAAAATTGGATTTTTAAAATGTATGAATAGCATTTGAATTTGAATTTATTTTGAATTCAAATAAACATATCTAAATCTTGTAAATAAGATTTCATTTTTATATAAATTGTTTTATTTCATTTTCTTTAAAAATACATATACATTTATTTATGGAAATAATTTATATATATGTATTTAATAAATAAAGAAAAGAGGATATCATTTATCTTTAAATTGAATAAAAATAAATTAAATTACTTAAGACACATGTTATAATATTGAGGGGTATAATGACAAGTGTACTAGAGTTAATAGATTAATGTAACAGGTGTCTTTTATTTTTAATTTTCTTTAATTTTTAATAAATCAACTTCACTTATATAATCATGTTTTTTTCAATCTTCCCTTTTCTAATCTTCATTTTTTTTTCAAAAATTAAGAAGATATAATTTCAGTTGAAACCCTTTTTTTCCAAACACTCAAAAACCCCGAATTCAATTCAATTCAAAAATCTGAAATGCTTCCTCAAACCAAAGCATTTTCAACCTGTAATTTCATCAACCTGAAATCTGTAATGCAAGTTCAAATCAGCTAGTCCTTTGTAAAACCTTTTTCAAATGCAAAATAAAAGCAAGTAACTCTGCAGTATGGATTTGTTAAAGCCTGCATTTCCTTCTTCTTCAACCTGTTCAAGGCATCACAGCTTACAACTGCAAAATCTATTCAAATATGCAAGTCAGCAGTCCTCTGTAAAACCCTTTCAAATGCAAATGCAAGTTTTTAACAGCAAGTTCAAATTTCATTAGCATGCAATTGCTGTTTCAAAACACAGAGGCAACTCAAGTTTTTAAAAAGGCTTTTCTGGAAAATTTGTGCTCTGTCTTTCGAAAATTTCAGGTGAGTAACAACATATAAAAAAAATTATTACAAGTTGGATATGTTACTTGATTTTTATATGAAATAAGTTGTTATGCTAAATATATACAAATGTGTGTTTCTGTATGAATGCATAGTGATATTTTATATACTGTAGTACTTGTTCCAAGGTCAAGAATTAATCAAAATTTACTTGCTATTAATACAATCTTTGTTAAGACTTGAGCATTGGACAAAGTAGGTTTGCTGTATTATAATTTAAGGATAAAAAAATCTAGTTAAGTAAAACTGAATTATATTTCCTCTGGAAATAAATAAGCATCAGCAAGCTTAAAAATAAGTTAAAATAAATTGTCAAGATTCTTTGTTTTAGGTATATGAATCAAAAGCTTAAACTAAAATTCAATTTTTAAAACAAAAATCACTATTTTTAGTTATGGGATTAAAGAGTATTTCTGGTTTAACCAGAAATTGGAATTTGGGAAAATTTTGTTGAACTCGATGGTCTTAAGGGTCGTAGTACTTTCTGGAGGAAGAGAAGGGGTCGGTAATTTAGGGAAAAATGGGGAAGTTAGTGGAAGAACACTATGGTGATGGTGATTGTTGGATTTAATTGAAAAACCTAGTTTCTAGATGGTGCTGTAGTTTTGTTCGGCATGGTAGATACTGGTGATCGAGTGCTTTATTATTTGGGAAGAGGGTAGCTCGGGTGTTGAAGAAGAGTTGGACGGAGTTCCAACGCCTCCGATGGCTGGAGGAGCGAGGACGAGAAGTTTTTTTCAGATTCGAGAAGGTTGCCTGTTGCTTCAAGTTTTTGCTTTGGGTGCTTAAATTTTGATACCCTGATATTTGTGTGGGTCTGATGATCGATGTTGGATCGGTGGATGAACATCGACTTGTTCGAGGTCTTAGGTGTGGCCGGAGGTGGCCAGAACCACCGCGCATATGCACAGTGAAGAAATTGTGTCAGGTGGAAATTATTGGGTTTACAGATCTTTAGGACTCGAGTTATACTCGAGTAAATTCGAGTTTTTGCTTGAAGTTTTAGAGGGTTTTTCTCGGGGTAATTGTAGTGGGGCGCGGGTAATAAATGTTTACAGGTTTCTTTGGGAAACCTATATATTTCCAGTTTAAAGAAAATTAAGTTTTAAAAATCTGCACCAGGGTTTTTAAACAGAATTTAAAAGTTAAATTTAGAAAGTATGGTTTTCAATCTGAGTTTGAATTCCAGTTTCTAAATTTAATTTAAACCTTATAAATTGAAATGTTTAAACAACTTTAAAGGAGTTTAAATAAATTGAATTCAGAGATAAGGTTTTAAAAAAAATTGAAGTAGAAGATTTAAATATAAGTTTTGAATCTGGATATCAAATCCAATTTGAATCATGATTTGAAAATAAGGGAAGATTTAAATATTTTAAATGTTTAAACAACTTTTAATGTTGAAAAATATTTTAAATATTATTTGTATCTTAAAAATGTGATTGGATTAAATATCCTTTAAACTTCTTTATAATATAAGAAATTATTTAGTAGAAGTTTTAAAAAGGTTTAAAATGGTTTTAAAAACTTTATTAAAGTTAAGTTTGGTTTTCATTTTAAATCTAAAATTTAAAATGAAGTTTGGAAACAAATTTTAAAGTAAGTTGTTTAAGTTTCTTTGTTAATGACAATGTAATCATTAATAAGGAATGTTTATATTTTAAAATAAATCAAAGATTTAATGATTTTGGTTTATTAAAATTAGTAAGGTGATTAGATGGTTAATTAATTAATTTATATAATTAATTAAATAAGAATTTTGAATTAATTAGTTAAGGTTGAGTTAATTAATTAAGATTAATTAATTTGGAAATAAGAACATTAATTAAATAAGTTAAGATTTTAATTAATGATTTAAAAAATAATAATTTATCAAGAGGTTAAGATTAATTAAGTTAAAAACTTAATTAATTAAATAATTAGTGATTAATTAAATGATCATTAAGTATTAATAAATTTGTGATTTATAAATGATTAATTTAAATTAATTACTTAAGTAAGGTAATTAAGGAAATTTTTGGTAAGTTAATGACGGTCATTAACTTGGGATTATTTATTAATTAATTTAAGTAATTAATTTTGATAATTAATTAGATTAGTTAAATTTGATAATCATTATGGAATTTGGTTAAGTATGGTTACTTTGTGAAGGTAATTAAAGTTATTAATTACTCATTGTAATTAATTGATTAACTTGATTAGTTTAAATTAATTAATTAAGTTTAATTAATTTAGAATGATCATTTGATGGGTTGATAAGTAATTAGTGAAGGATAATTACTTAGAGAAGTAATTAAGATGAGTAATTACTGAATGTATTGAAGTATGGAAGAGTTGGGGTTATTGCTTATGTAATTATTATGGAAGATAATTACTTTGTGGAAATAATTAATAATTAATTACTTGGTGTAATTAATTTGAGAAATTTGATTGATTAAGTCATTTGGGAAAATAATTAAATAATGTAATTAATTAAGGATAATTAATTACTAATAAAATTGATCAAGGATGATTAATAATATAATTAATTATTAAATATAATTAATTTAGGAGTAATCAATTTACTCAATGCAGTAATTAAGAATAATTAATTACTAAAGTTAATTAATCAAAGGTGATTAAAAATTAAGGTTAATTACTTAATAAAGTGATTAATTTAAGTGTAATTAGGAATCATTAATTAATATAATTAATGAAGTGATTAAGATTAATTAATTGAGATTAATTAACCAATGATAAGTGATTAAAATAATTAATTAATGTAATTAATTAAAGATTAATGTAATTAATTATAGTTAATTAATTAATAAAGTATTTAGAGGTTAATTACTGTATTTAGTTAAGAATAATTAATTTGTGAATTAATTACTTGAATGTAATTAAGGAATGATTAACCAAGGGTAATTAACCACGGGAATTTATTAGTGGTTAGTAAATTAGTTGATTGGTTTGTAATCAATTGTTATATAAGCAGGAGTTATAAATTGAAGTAACTAATTTAATTTACTTTAAATTAATTAGAGATGATGTAATTAATTTAATTCATTTTAAATTAATTATATATGCTGTGATTATTAATCCTTGTTTATATATGGATGATATAGATTTCCTTGAATGGTTTGAATCTCAGATATGAGATTAGTAATGACGTGTGACATGGATACATTGGTTGCATTGTGATGATGATTTGGATTATCTTCTGATAATGATAATATGGATTATCTGTGGTGATGATTATCTATTGTGATGATGTGAATTATCTATCTGTGTGTATATAGATAATTAAATTAAATTGTTTTAAACATAAAACAACTTGGACCTAAAAGATGGCGTTTTGGATTCGTTGAGACCGGGATCGGGTTTCCATATTTGGATATCCGAAAACCACATCGATCCAAATTAACGATAGGTCGTCAATCTCAAGTGAAGGTGAAGATTCAGAGTGCAAGGGTTATCGTCGTTAACTCTGAGGGTGATTCCAAAATGAGTGTAACGAGATAATGCCTTCGGTTTCGTTCGAACCCGGAACGAACTTGTATGGATTGAATGCTTTCAGAACATTGTCTGGTGGACGATGAGCATTCTAAGAGATGTGTTCTCTAAAGGTAATCGTAGCCTCAAGCCTTATCAACCGAGAATGGCTAAAACAGGGGAGGTGCAGCAAGGCTAGGTGGGTCATGCCCATTTCAGGACAAGATTTTCCCCTGTATAGAGGTCCCTTTTTATTCGGCTGTGTGGGATTCGCGACAACTGTCGGGGTTGTCTTGTTCGGGACTGTCCAGTAAGAGATGGTACCGGCCTTGTGTTGCAGGGGAGTTAGGGTGGCTCCTCGGTACGGTGATCTAGGCCACGTACTGTGATGGGAAGTACCCCAGTAGCCCTGCCATTGTATGGAATCCAAAATCCAATAAGTGCCAACGGTTTTGATCGTATTACCCACTTTTGTGGCTAGTAGCTTGAATTTAATGAATGTAACAATTTCGGCTATTTCTTATTTACTCGAAAACCCTAGACCTATTATAATATCACCGGATTTCCTATCAAATGTTTTGGTTAGCGTAAGGTAAAAACTTTTCCATGTTTATGTGTGGTAAGTCTTACGTGATACCTTTCTTTTTAAAGGTTTTTCAAAAGTTAAGCAACTTTAATCTGTTACTCACACAAGACCCGTGTCTGACCTGGAGTTTATTTCTGTTTTCTTAAACTCTTGGGTACTCAAATTTTTATGAGTAGCTAAGGGATTCATGTTAGCTTTGATGAATTATGGAGGGGCAAATGGAGCAGGAGGCTTCTGCGTTATAGTTATCTAGTATTCTGCTGTGTTGGTATCTCCGAGTCATTTGTTTGAGTTGTTTTGTACTGTGTTGTAATAACTAGACAGGTGTTTATAACTGTCTAGTATGTGATGTATAATCTGTGTAATTCTGAAAATTATTGTATATCTATGTAATACTTTTGTTATTAATACAATTTATTCGTTCCACTGTTGAGATTCTGTTATTGTTTCTTCTTTCTTCTCTTTCTTTCTCTTTCTATCCCTTTCTTTCTTATTAATGATGCATCTTTCTGGTTAGTGGAAGACGGGTCGTTATAGTGGTATCAGAGCATTAGGTTGAGTGAATACCTAGGCTCTGGAGTGGTGTCTATCATTGAGAGAGCGTATTTGTAATTTTAAATATATATATATATATATATATATATATTCTACCTATCTGTTGGGTTACTTGTTCGGGTTTTTCCAATATAGGTTATAAAGGTAGATAAGGTAGTGGTGTGTGTAACACGACTACTTCCATTGGTTGGAGTTTGATGTTTGAGGTTGGAAGTGTATTTGTCGAGACTGTAGACCAAATACCGTCTCGAGTGAGTTGTGCAGTGGTGTAAAGATTTCATCGATCTCTGAAGGTAACTTGTAAAGGTTCAGAGTTCATCTTTGAAGATGGATGAGTTGAGTTTGGATCTGTTGGTTGGTAGAAGTGTGTGATGGTATTTTGATACCTCAGGAAGTAGTAGCTGCGTGATGAGATGCAGTGAATATGGATGTCTCCAAAGAAGTTTTCTTTGGAACAAGTTTTAGGAAGTATGTCTGCTTCGGTGATGCGGCATAGTCCAGCTGGTTGTTTGTGTTTGGCTTTGAGGTCCAAGTTTCTCGAAGAGCTTTGGATTAAGAAGTCTTTGGCTTTGGTGTCAGCAGTGCAGCTCGGAGTATTCTGTGTTGGCAAGAAGTCTTCTGGTTAGCAGTTTCTGAAGGTGGAGTTCAGAAGCAGCAGAGTGGACCCATTTCTTCGGTGGATTGGCTAATTAAATGTAAGCTGTTCTGTTTGGTAAAGAGAGAACGGTTTTCTTTGGAAATTGGTCTGTGTTGATCGCATAAGTGACTTGCGATTGTTTGAGTGATCTCTTAAGTTATCAAAGATTTTTCTGGATATCTTCTGGGAAGTCAGAGGTTTGTTTGTATCTGGAGATTGAGTTTTCTTGTCGATCGGATTCCAGGAGTGCTACCGGTGGATCAGCCAGCAGAAGGATGGTTCCTCGAGATAAGGTTTGGTGAAGCAGCTCAGGATTGGTGGAACTTCTGAGTTTTCTTTTATGGATCTGTTGAACCATATTCTGGGATGTGGTTGTTCAGATTTTGCTCGTGTTCATCATCAGCATTCTTCTTCTTTTCCAGATCAGAGTTGTCAGCGGAAGCAGTTTGGGAGTGTTTCTGTGTTGTCTTTTTCGGATAGAAGAAGTGAGTTTGTTCTTCTGAGGTTTGAAGAGTACAGTTGTGTATTTGGTTTTGGATTGATCTTGAGGAGATCATTGGGTTGGAATGTTTTTTGTTCTATTTGTTTCTGGGGGCATCGGCAAGGGTTGAGCTGATCAGTAAATGTGTAGGCAGCCCAGGATCGTCCGGAGAAATTTGGATTCCGAAGCCGGAGATTTGTTTTGGATAAGTTTTCTCCGAGCGAGGGAGCTATAAGTTTTGGTAATTTTGGGAAGCTAGCTCCGAGGTATTTTGGATCTCTTCTGTGTTTTGGTTGAATTGGTGTTTGGTTTTCAAAAGTTGAATTGCCAGTTTGGATAATTGGATTCAATGAGTTTCACGTATCTTTGAGGGAGTACGTGTATGAGCTATCTTTGGTTGTGGAACCAGCTGTTCAGGAAGGTTTGGTTGTTGAGTCAGACTTGTCGGTAGTGTGATATCCTGTTTAGTTCTGTAGATCTAGATGAGTAGAAGCTCTGTAGCTTCGTAATTTAGATTTTTTGGATTCTATAGAGCGAGTATCCCGATATATATATATATATATCGGGGAAACTCGAGAAGATTTTTTTCCAGAATTTTGTCTGGATAATTAAATTTGTTTGATTAGATAAATTGGTTGCTTTGGTTGATAGCATATGATTATTATATGCTTGTGTTTTAAATTAATCTTTAACGAGATTATCAAATTACCTTTGCTTTTAAATTTCAGGGACGAAATTCTTTTAAGGAGGGAGGAATGTGATATCCTGGAAATTTTGGCAATATCAATTTAATAATCTGTATTTAAAATTAAATTGATTTGATAAATCCTGTCAATAAAAATTTACTTGATTTAATAATCCAACTAAATAAATATTTAGTTGGTGAATTTTATCTTTTTAAAAGCTAATAAATTGCTTTCTATTTATAATGTGTGTATATATATATATATATATAAATATATATATATTGTAGATGGATAAGTTTTGATTGTAGTTTAATAAACAAATAAAATCTTGTTTTTAAATTCTAATATTCATTTGGATAAATTGGAAATTTATTATTTTATTTAATAAACAACTATTCAAAAACTATTTAATAACTAACTATTTGGTTTTAAGATACTTAAAGAAATTGTTTTAAATTGTTTAAATGTATTTTAAAGCATAGTTTAAATTTTAAATAAAATAGGCAAAAGTTTATTTTATTTTCTTTTTAAATATAGCTTAATAATTATAATTTGGAATTATATATAAAAAATTAAAATACCATTTATATATTGAACATTAATGCTTTTAATTAAGACAAATAAGATATGTAATTTATAATTCCTTTTATAAATTATTTATATCAATAAATATGTTATTTTCAAATAATAGTAATAATATATAAATATAGATAAATTTTAAAAGACAATTATTTTAAAATTAAAATATGTTGATATAAATTAGTTTTAAAATTGGATTTTTAAAATTTATGAATAGCATTTGAATTTGAAATTTATTTTGAATTCAAATAAACATATCTAAATCTTGTAAATAAGCTTTCATTTTTATATAAATTGTTTTATTTCATTTTCTTTAAAAATGCATATACTTTTTTTATGGAAATAATATATATATATATGTATTTAATAAATAAAGAAAAGAGGATTTCATTTATCTTTAAATTAAATAAAAATAAATTAAATTACTTAAGACACATGTTATAATATTGAGGGGTATAATGACAAGTGTACTAGAGTTAAGAGATTAATGTAACAAGTGTCTTTTATTTTTAATTTTCTTTTAATTTTTAATAAATCAACTTCACTTATATAATCATGTTTTTTTCAATCTTCCTTTTTCTAATCTTCATTTTTTTTCCAAAAATTAAGAAGATATAATTTCAGTTGAAATCATTTATTTCCAAACACTCAAAAACCCAAAATTCAATTCAATTCAAAAATCGAAAATGCTTCCTCAAACCAAAGCATTTTCAACCTGTAATTCCAACAACCTGAAACCTGTAATGCAAGTTCAAATCAGCAAGTCTTTTGTAAAACATTTTTCAAATGCAAAATCAAAGCAAGTAACTCTGCAATATGGATTTGTTAAAGCCGGCATTTCCTTCTTCTTCAACCTGTTCAAGCCATCACAGCTTACAACTGCAAAATCTGTTCAAATATGCAAGCCTGCAGTCCTCTGTAAACCCTTTCAAATGCAAATGCAAGTTTTTAACAGCAAGTTCAAATTTCATTAGCATGCAATTGGAGTTTCAAAACCTAGGGGCAACTCAAGTTTTTAAAAAGGCTTTTCTGGAAAATTTGTGCTCTGTCTTTCAAAAATTTCAGGTGAGTAACAACATATAAAAATTTTTTATTACAAGTTGGATCTGTTGCTTGATTTTTATCTGAAATAAGTTGTTATGTTAAATATATACAAATGTGTGTTTCTGTATGAATGCATAGTGATATTTTATATACTGCAGTACTTGTTCCAAGGTCAAGAATTAATCAAAATTTACTTGCAATTAATACAATCTTTGTTAAGACTTGAGCATTGGACAAAGTAGGTTAGTTGTATTATAATTTGAGGATTAAAAAAAATCTACTTTAGAAAAACCGAATTATATTTCCTCTGGAAATAAATAAGCATCAGTAAGCTTAAAAATAAGTTAAAATAAATTATCAGGATTCTTTTTTTTAGGTATATGAATCAAAAGCTTAAACTAAAATTCAATTTTTAAAACAAAAATCACTATTTTTAGTTATGGGATTAAAGAGTATTTCCGGTTTAACCAGAAATTGGAATTTGGGAAAATTCTGTTGAACTCGATGGTCTTAAGGGTCGTAGTTCTTTCTGCAGGAAGAGAAGAGGTCAGTGATTTAGGGGAAAATGGGGAAGTTAGTGGAAGAACACTGTGGTGATGGTGATTGTTGGATTTAATTGAAAAACCTAGTCTCTGGATGCTGTTGTAGTTTTGTTCGGCATGGTAGATACAGGTGATCGAGCGCTTTATTATTTGGGAAGAGGTTAGCTCGGGTGTTGAAGAAGAGTTGGACGGAGTTCCAACGCCTCCGATGGCCGGAGGAGCGAGGACGAGAATATTTTTTTCAGATTCGAGAAGGTTGCCTGTTGCTTCAAGTTTCTACTTTGGGTGCTTGAATTTTGATACTGTGATATTTGTGTGGGTCTGATGATCGATGTTGGATCGGTGGATGAACGTTGACTTGTTCGAGGTCTTGGGGGTGGCCGGAGGTGGCCAGAACCACCGTGCATATGCACGGTGAAGAAATTGTGTCAGGTTGAAATTGTTGGGTTTGCAGATCTTTGGGACTCGAGTTATACTCAAGTAAATTAGAGTTTTTGCTCGAAGATTTAGAGGGTTTTTCTCGGGGTAATTGTAATGGGGCGCGGGTAATAAATGTTTACAGGTTTCTTTGGGAAACCTGTATATTTCCAATTCAAAGAAAATTAAGTTTTAAAAACTGGAGCAGGGTTTTTAAACAGATGTTAAAACTTAAATTTAAAAAGTATGGTTTTCAATCCGAGTTTGAATTCCAGTTTCTAAATTTAATTTAAACCTCATAAATTGAAATGTTTAAACAACTTTAAAGGAGTTTAAATAAATTGAATTTAAAGATAAGGTTTAAAAAAATTTAGAGTAGAAGATTTAAATATAAGTTTTAAATCTGGAAATCAAATCCAATTTGAATCATGATTTGAAAATAAGGGAAGATTTAAATATTTTAAATGTTTAAACAACTTTTGATGTTGAAAAATATTTTAAATATGATTTGTATCTTAAAAATGAGATTGGATTAAATATCCTTTAAACTTCTTTATAATATAAGAAATTATTTAGTAGAAGTTTCAAAAAGGTTTTAAAATGGTTTTAAAAACTTTATTAAAGTTAAGTTTGGTTTTCATTTTAAATTTTAAATTTAAAATGAAGTTTGGAAATAAATTTTAAAGTAAGTTGTTTAAGTTTCTTTGTTAATGACAATGTAGTCGCTAATAAGGAATGTTTATATTTTAAAATAAATCAAAGATTTAATGATTTTGGTTTATTAAAATTAGTAAGGTAATTAGATGGTTAATTAATTAATTAATTAAATTAATTAAATAAGGATTTTGAATTAATTAATTAAGGTTGAGTTAGTTAATTAAGATTAATTAATTTGGGAATAAGAACATTAATTAAATAAGTTAAGATTTTAATTAATGATTTAAAAAAAATTAATTTATCAAGAGGTTAAGATTAATTAAGTTAAAAACTTAATTAATTAAATAATTAGTGATTAATTAAATGATCATTAAGTATTAATAAATTTGCGATTTATAAATGATTAATTTAACTTACTTACTTAAGTAAGGCAATTAAGGAAATTTTTGGTAAGTTAATGAAGGTCATTAGCTTGAGATTATTTATTAATTAATTAATTTAAGTAATTAATTTTGATAATTGATTAGATTAATTAAATTTGATAATCATTATGGAATCTGGTTAAGTATGATTATTTTGTGAAGGTAATTAAAGTTATTAATTACTCATTGTAATTAATTAATTAATTTGATTAGTTTAAATTAATTAATTAAAATTAATTAATTTAGAATGATCATTTGATGGGTAGATAAGTAATTAATGAAGGATAATTACTTAGATAAGTAATTAAGATGAGTAATTACTGAATGTATTGAAGTATGGAAGAGTTGGGGTTATTTGCTTATGTAATTATTTTGGAAGATAATTACTTTGTGGAAATAATTAATAATTAATTACTTGGTGTAATTAATGTGAGAAATTTGATTGATTAAGTCATTTGGGAAAATAAGTAATGACATTAATTAAGGATAATTAATTACTAATAAAATTGATCAAGGATGATTAATAATATAATTAATTATTAAATATAATTAATTTAGGATTAATCAATTTACTCAATGCAGTAATTAAGAATAATTAATTACCGAAGTTAATTAATCAAAGGTGATTAATAATTATGGTTAATTACTTAGTAAAGTAATTAATTTACGTATAATTAGGAATCATTAATTAATATAATTAATGATATGATTACGATTAATTAATTGAGATTAATTAACCAATGATAAGTGATTAAAATAATTAATCAATGTAATTAATTAAAGATTAATGTAATTAATTATAGTTAATAAATTAATGAAGTAATTAGAGGTTAATTACTGTATTTAATTAAGAATAATTAATTTGTGAATTAATTACTTGAATGTAATTAAGGAATGATTAACCAAGGGTAATTAACCAAGGGAATTTATTAGTGCTTAATTAATTAGTTGATTGGTTTGTAATCAATTGTTATATAAGTAGGATTTATAAATTGAAGTAATTAATTTAATTTACTTTAAATTAATTAGAGATGATGTAATTAATTTAATTCATTTTAAATTAATTATATATGGTGTGATTATTAATCCTTGTTTATATATGGATGATATAGATTTCCTTGAATGGTTTGAATCTCCGATATGAGATTAGTAATGATGTGTGATATGGATGCATTGGTTGCATTGTGATGATGATTTGGATTATCTTCTAATAACGATAATATGGATTATCTGTGGTGATGATTATCTATTGTGATGTTGTGAATTATCTATCTGTGTGTATATAGATAATTAAATTAATTTGTTTTAAACTTAAAACAACTTGGACCTAAAATATTGGATTTGATGAGACCGGGATCAGGTTTCCATATTTGGATATCCGAATACTACATCGATCCAAATTAGCGATAGGTCGTGATTCTCAAGTGAAGGTGAAGATTCAGAGTGCAAGGGTTATCGTCGTTAACTCTGAGGGTGATTCCAAAATGAGTGTAATGAGATAATGCCTTCGGTTTCGTTCGAACCCGGAAAGAACTTATATGGATTGAATGCTTTCAGAACATCGTCAGGTGGACGATGAGCGTTCTAAGAGATGTGTTTTCTAAAGGTAATCGTAGCCTCAAGCCTCATCAACCGGGAATGGCTAAAACAGGGGAGGTGCAGCAAGGCTAGGTGGGTCATGCCCATTTCAGGACAAGATGTTCCCCTATCTAGAGGTCCCTTTTTATTCGGCTATGTGGGGCGGTTGATTCGCGGCAACTATCGGGGTTGTCTTGCTCGGGACTGTCCAGTAAGGGATGGTTCCAGCCTTGTGTTGCAGGGGAGTTAGGGTGGCTCCTCGGTATGGTGATCTAGTCCATGTATTGTGACGGGTGGTGCCCCAGTAGCCCTGCCATTGTATGGAATCCAAAATCCAATAAGTGCCAACAGTTTCGATTGTATTACCCACTTTTGTGGCTAGTAGCTGAAATTTAATGAATGTAACAATTTCGGCTATTTCTTTACTTGAAAACCCTAGACCTATTATAATATCACCGGAATTCCTATCAAATGTTTTGGTCAGCGTAAGGTAAAAACTTTTCCATGTTTATGTGTGGGAAGCCTTACGTGATACCTTTCTTTTTAAAGGTTTTTCAAAAGTTAAGCAACTTCAACATGTTACTCACACAAGACCTATGTCTGGCCCGGAGTTTATTTCTGTTTTCTTGAACTCTTGGGTACTCAAATTTTTACGAGTAACCAAGCGATTCAGGTTAGCTTTGATGAATTATGGAGGAGCAAATGGAGGTGGAGGCTTCTGCGTCATAGTTATCTAGTATTCCACTATGTTGGTATCTCTGAGTCGTTTGTTTGAGTTGTTTTGTATTGTGTTGTAATAACTAGACAGGTGTTTATAGCTGTCTAGTATGTGATGTATAATCTGTGTAACTCTGATAATTGTTGTATATTTATGTAATACTTTTGTTATTAACATAATTTATTCGTTCCGCTGTTGAGATTCTGTTGTTGTTTCTTCTTTCTTCTATTTCTTTCTCTTTATATCCCTTTCTTTCTTATTAATGATGCGTCTTTCTGGTTAGTGGAAGACGGGTCGTTACAATAAATCAAGATATGAGGGATAATAGAGGGAAAATTAATTAATATGATAACAAAATTATGCTTTGACGATTTTTAAATGGTAACACACTTTGAAAAGTTAAGTATAATAATATATTTGTTTTCATCAAGAAATACGTATACTCCATATATATATGTGTTATGTCACGACCTGAATTTCAGCGTTTGAAAATCGACATCCATACTTCACCCGTATTCGAATGCCGTAGATTCAACTATTGAAATCCGATTCATGGCGGAGCTTATAACACAATAAGTACAACAACATAGCGGAAGAAAAAGAAATTTTATTGATGCACAAAATTTGGTACAACAATGATTCAATGGAATGCCAATATCAAAGACAAGACAATAGTGGAAAGGAAACACCAGCAGCGGAACAATACCTTAATAGATTCCAAGAGAAGAGAGAAAATCCAATAGAATGCAACTACATAGCCAAAGCGCTAAACCAGAAGCTCGAATCACCATCAAGTTGTATTAAGCAAGGTCAGTCATCGATGCGATCGCCAAGATCCAAAGACTGGATGCCATCGAATCTACACCTACTATTTGATTATCTGAATATCCCAACTCTAGGCTACCCGTATGGAAAATTATAGGCACCTAGAGTTTGGAAAGGGAACAATAAACTCCATGTCAGTCATAGGACTGGTATGAGCAAAAAAACAGTTTTCTTTAAACAAAAACAAACAAAAGAATTTAAAAAAAGAAATCCGCAATGCTTTTTGGAAAATGAAACTACCATAAGGTCTCTCGGCATACACACAATGCAATCGCACACTTGGGAGAAATTTCTCTTTATGATAGTCAAACATGCTTGGTACGCCAAATTCTTTTGATATTATTATTAGTGCATAGTGGAAAACATTTTGAAAGTATAATACTAACCTTAGCCAGTTTATGTACCATTATATTATGCCTCCTATAGCTACCACCTGAGGTGGTAGGTTATACAACTGAAATCGTACAAGGCACATACTGGTGATTGGATCACCAACAAATGGTCAGGCAAAGAAACTTCCAGGGCTACATGGGTATGCCTATGGAGGGGTGCCCCGAGTACCTAACCGGATCTCTGCCAACACAAGGCTAGGTTACCTCTATAACTAGGTAAACTGTCACGAGTATGCCATCCCCCGGTCGTAACCAACCTTTATCCCGGGATTCACCAACAACCACAATGCAATGTGTTTGCAACAACCACATAAGTTAAGTGTCTGGGCTCCATACCATGATACCACTTCTATCCAGAAGGAAATGGACATACCCCAAGGGGCAACCTTGCTGCATTCTTCATGTTTCGACCATTAACGAGTTATGAGGTCCTGATAAGGTCTCTTTCCTCAAAGCTACGCTTTTCACAAAAGCCATGCTTCGATCAACACATGATCAACAACACTTAGTATGCCACATTACCAAATTAGGAATGTTTCACTAGTAGCTATCAACTACATAACCTCTAAGCTTGTACGTCTCAGAGAAGGGTGTTAAGCTAAGGGAATAAATTTTCCGCCACCAAACAGAAATGCATTTGATAGAACTCAGCTTTACATCTTAACGTACAAAGTCAGACATATATCCATACAAGTCCGTTTTGGGTTCAAACGAAACCGAATGCACTTCAAAGAAGCCCTAGAAAATTCGGATAATCCCTTATCACGTTCGGTCTCCCCATCACAAAGGGTGATCAAACCTCTATACTAGGGCCATTCGATGTAGAGACATTCGACAAGTAATCCTTTCGCTTTCAAAAATACCCGGTCTTCACCACCGGTCTTCAAATGCTATCCATTACGTCATATCATTATTCAGAATGGGTTATATGACACAAAGTCCTCTGACGGCTAAACCGGATAAAGAGGGCTCAATTTTAAAAACATATGGCTATATGGGATCTTAGTTAAGTCACAACTTATAGCCCAAAACCTTTCTTTCAAATGGTTTAAATAAATTCCTATTTTCAAATCTTTTTAAACAAAAAGATTCACTTTACAAGGTTCACTCATTTTTCAAAAGATTCATTCATAGTTTTTCAAAACTATTCTAATTCCTAATCTTTTATACAAAAGATACACCTTTAAGATCTGCTTCAATTTGAAAACAAAGTTCACCAATCTTTCACAAAGATTCATCTATAGCTTTCAAAACAATTCCATTTCAAATTTGAATTCCCTTTCAACAAAATCGGAAATCCTTCCTTTATTTGAAAGATATTATCATTTGAAAACAAATATATTTTGTTTCGAAAAAATCTGATCAGATATGCGCAAATTATAGCCTTTAAAGTATAAATCTTGGGTTAAATTCAAATTCCTAAAATAATATTTTTAAAATGGTTTAAAATCCATATAAATACGTTATATAACTTGTATAACTTATATAACCATAATTTATAAACATATATTTACAGAACTCAAAGTTCAAATCTTGAATTCAAATTCAAATTAAATTAATTTCAAAACTTTAACAAGTTATTCAAAATAATTTTTATTTCCAAAACTCCTTTCAAAGGCTTTTCATATTAAACGCAATTCCAATTCCAAACCCTTTTTTGGATTTAAAATTCAACTTTTAAAACTATTTTGAATAACATTAAATTCAAATATCTGTGACTTAACCGATTTTCTAGTTCAATTCATATTTGTGTGTTTGTAATGTAGTCCTAAGGTTTTGCACAATAGTGCAACATCATCAATCGTCACAATCCAAGTATAGCAATATCGATAAGTGGTATAATCCTATAACGCTTATCTTTCATTCACAGATTCACAAATAAATAATATAAATTCATCACAGATAAATAAATTACATTTATCACAGCTCAAATCAAAATAATTCATATCACAAAGTATCACACATCAGGGATATCAAATAATTCAAAGCATTCCATGCAATCCAAACATCCATAAGTAAGGTTAATTAATCATCTGATTAAATGAAACCAGATTAATCACTAATCCAAAGATATTTGATATGGAAGTAATTTGGATTTAAATTACTTTGAAATTAATCAAGGGGATTAATTTAGATAATTAATTAAGGATAATTAATTATGGGTTGAGTAATTAATGTAGTTAATTACTGAATGGTTGTTAATCAAGGGTGATTAATATATATGTAGGATTGAATATAATTAACTTGTGTAATCAACTTATAAGCTAATTACTTATTGTAATTAGAGATAGTTAATCAGTAATGATTAATTGAATGATGATTTATAAATTGATTTGTAATCAATTGAAGGTTAGGTTAAGCAAGATTTTAATGATGAAGTAATTAATTTAATTCATTTTAAATTAATTAGAGATTTAGTAATTAATTTAATTCATTTTAAATTAATTATAAAAGGTGTGATCATTAGATCATTTGCTTATGTTTGATGATTGGTATTGGTTGATTGGTTTGGATTGTAATCTCAGTTATGAGATGAGTAGTGATTGTGATATGGATGCATTGGCTGCTTTTAGATGATAATATGGATTATCTGATTTGATATGAATTATCTGTTGATAATGATAAGATTGATTATCTATTGTGTTGTGAATTATCTATCTGTGTATATTTAGATAATGAATTGAATTGTTTTAAACTTAAAACAACTTGGACATAAAAGACACGCTTTGGATTTCGATGAGACCGGGATCGGGTTTCCATATTTGGACATCCGAAAACCACATCGATTCCAAATAACGTTAGGTCGTTAATCCAAGTGGAGCAAGTGAAGACTCGAGGTGTAAGGGCTATACGTCAGTATAACTCTGTGGGTGATTCCGTAATGAGTTTGACGGAATAGTGCTTATAGATTCGAGATAGTGAATTAGAGTGCAAGGGCTATGGTCGTTGACTCTGAGGGTGATTCCAAAATGAGTGCAACGAGATAGTGCCTTCGGTTTCGTTCGAACCCGGAACGAACTTGTATGGATTGAATGCTTTCAGCACATCGTCAGGCGGACGATGAGCATTCTAAGATAATTGGTCCTATAAAGGTAATCGCAGCCTCAAGCCTCATCAACCGGGAATGGCTAAAACAGGGGAGGTGCAGCAAGGCTTCGTGGGTAGCCCCCACTGGAGAGCAAGATTTATCCCTGTCTAGAGGTCCCTTTATATTTCGGCTGTGTGGGCGGTTGGAACCTAGGCCAACTGCGGGGTTGTCTTGTTCGGAACTATTCAGTAAGGAATGGGTCCGGCTTTGTGTTGCAGGGGATGAAGGGAGTAATCCTCGGTACGGTGATCTAGGCCACGTACTGTGACGGGCGGTACCCCAGTAGCCCTGCCATTGTATGGAATCCAAAATCCAATAAGTGCCAACGGTTTTGATTGTATTACCCACTTTTGTGGCTAGTAGCTGGAATTTAATCATGTAACAATTTCGGCTATTTCTTATTTATTTGAAAACCCTAGACACTATTATAATATCATAGAATTTCCTATCAAATGTTTTGGTTAGCGTAAGGTAAAAACTTTTCCATGTTTATGTGTGGGAAGTCTTACGTGATACTTTCTTTCAAAAGGTTTTGAAAATTAAGCAACTTTAACCTGTTACTCACACCAGACCCATGTCTGACCCGGAGTTATTTCTGTTTTTCCATAACTCTTGGGTACTCAAATTTTTATGAGTAGCCAAGGGAATTCAGGTTAGGATTCAGGTTAGCTTTGACGAATTATGGAGGAGCATATGGAGCAGGAGGCTTCTGCGTATAGTTATATAGTTCCGCTGTGTTGGTATCTCTGAGTGTTCTGTTTTGTATTGAGTTGTAATAACTAGACAGGTGTTTATAACTGTCTAGTATATGTGATGTATATGTTGTGTATCTCTGATATTTAATGTATACTATGTAATACTTTGGTTATTAATATAATTTATTCGCTTCCGCTGTTGAGATTCTTGTGTTGTTTCTTCTTTCTCTTCTTTCTTTCTCTTTTCTATCCCTTTCTTTCTTCAAGATGACGCGATTTTCCGGGAGTGGAAGGTCGGGTCGTCTCAACCAATATCATTAATTCATCCAATGATATATATAATCTAATCATTAATCATTCATAAACAAGTTTGAATCAAACTTGATTAATTTTAATTAATCCTTAAATTAAATTAATCCTTAATTAAATACTTGGATTATCTTCAATCCAATACTATTCATTAATTAATTACAAATTAATTAATTAACATCACTTAATTATCCATTTAAATTAATCTTTCCTGATTAATTATCACTTAATTACTTTAAGTAATTATTCCTTAATCTTCATATTAATTAATCATCCTGATTAATTACTTCCAAATTATATTAAGTAATTACTTCTTAATTACTTTCTAAATTAATCGACCTGATTAATTATCCTCTAATTATTTTAATAATTATACCTTAATTATCTTTAATCAATTACACTTGATTAATCCCTTTTAATTAATCACACTTGATTAATTACTTTCAATTAATCACCTTTAATTAATTACCTTTAATTACCTTTAGTAATTAAAACTTAATTATAAAATTAATTATTCTTAAATTATTAAATAACAATTAATTAATTATTTTCATTAATTAATGATTACATCATTAATTAAATTCTATCTTAATTAATTACTCTTAATCAAGTAATTAATCATTAATCAAATAATTTAAACCTTTAATCAATTATTAATTAATTCTTTAATTAATAACTAAAGTGATTATTCCTTAATCACATTTACCTAATTACTTTTCATAAAGTGATTATTCTTTACTTAATTACCTTTGGTAATTAATCACTTAATTACTTTAATTACTTCCCAAGTAATTATATTATATTAATCCATAAGTGATTATTTTAATTAATCACAAATTTATTATTTAATTAACTATTTAACTAAATCATTTAAAATTAATTAAATGATTCTTAATCTTATTATATTAAAAGATTCTTAATTAAGAAACCATTATCTTAATTAAATCATTTATTAACAATTAAAACTTGATAATTAAAAATGATTTAATTATCTCAATTATCTTTACAAATTTAATTATCTTTAATTAAATTAAATTCAAACTAACTAAAGATAACCTTTATTACAATTGATTATCCAATTCTAAATCATTAAATTTCATTAAAATATAATATTTGGAAATCAATTATAATTTAAACATATTTTAAGATTTGAACTTTTAAATCAATAAAACTTTCCCAAATTTATTTAATAAAGTTTAATATAAACTTTATTCCAAATCCACTTATTTTAAAACTTCCATAATTTAAGATATATAAATTTGTTTAAGAACATAACTTTGAAAACAGATTTAATTTGAAACATGATTGACCTCTATTTTAAAAACTTTATTCTTAAAACCAAATTTCTTTGAATTAATTAACTAAAACAACTCGCTCTTCTTCCTGGATACTTAAATACTCGAGTAACTCAGCTACACTTGCCACACCCGAGTAAACTACTCCAGAACCTTATAACTTCCCCGAGTCTCCCCTGCTTCCTTCATGCTTCGAGACAACACGCCAAAAACCCGATGCCATCTTCGAGTCTTCCACTCACGCACGCTCAAAACACACAGACACGCACACTCGTCTCGACGTGCACCTGCACAACGCCACCGCGCCACCATCGCCACCGCCGGCATCACGCGCACACCACACTTCGATCACTTATCCAACTACTCAACCCAGAAATCATCAATTCGATCTCAAACAAAAATCGAATGCTCAAACCCAAATACCCAAAACTGCATCACCGAAAAACCCCCTCGTTCACGGCGAGCCGACCGCCAAACGCTACCAAACCTCTGCCACATCTCCCCAAGACCCTCACGCTCCTTCACCCCAAACCGATTGAAGCTCGGTCAATCCAATACTTCGCGCGATCAAAAACTTCAAGCTTCAACAAAACAGTTCCAAAACCCTACAAACCCAATTTTCAAATTCTATGTTGAATAACAATTTTGATTCGTATTTTTCTGGTGTTAGATAACATCTAACCATGCTTCCATTTAAATTTCAAAAGCTAAAATTAATCTAGGCTCGAGAATTTTACAAAAGCCCCAAAAACAGAAAATCCCAAAATTCCCATAATTTAACTCATTAAAAATTGTGATTCCAGCTTCTAAAATCATCATTTACCATTTAAAATCCAATCATGCAATCAAAACTTTAAATTGAATTCAATACATTTTGACCCAATTTATGTTTTTACTGTAAACTTGCAAATTTACAACTAAATATTCAAATTTAAAACTTGCAAATATTTTTAGATGATATGTTAGTTGATTACAAACAACTTCAATTCACAATCCTAAGTCTAATTCAAATTTAAAATCAAGTTATTGAATTTATTTTAAATTTTGAAACTGTTTCATAACCACACAGTAAACCTTTAATCTTACAGGCATTCGATCTATATTCAGACAAGCCATTAAACACTCACATACAACATGCATTTAATTCAATCAAGTAATAGCATGATATTCATTCACAATCCAAGATAAGATTCAAGTTTAAATCTGTTTTTAAAATTTATTTACTCACCTGTTTAGTTCTGCAGAAAACAGAACTGCATATTTGTTTCCCAGGCTTTGAATTTCACTGCATGCTCATTGAATACAATCCTATTGCATTTTTCTTGAATTTGTTTGTTGAATCTGAATTGCATGTTGGAGATTTACATCCTGATGCTGTCTTGCCTCTAATTTCTTTTTGAAAATCTTGTATTTGAAGATCTTTGTTTCAGATTTTACAGATTCATTCCATCTCATATTAATCAGAGTTCCCCCTTTTTTTCCTTTGATTCATTTTGTATCTACATTTCAGTTGAGAAGAAGAAAGTATTTTGCTGAGAATAAAACTTTTCTTTTTAGTCATTTTTTTTTTTTAGAATTTTGGATTAAAGAGAATTGACACTTGTCTACTATAAGTTTCAATTAACTTACACATAAGCAATTAATTTACAAGTGTCTTAACACATATTCAAAAGTTTAACAAGTGTTATAATTGTTTAGTTAATGTTTTTCTTTTAAATGTATTTATCTTTAATAATTTGTTTAAGTCTAATATATATGTATATGTAATATAAAATGTACATACTTATATTTTAATAGATATTCATATGAAACAAGTAATTTACATTTTAATCCAATCATGTTTATATGTTTGAAACTTCTATTTTAAATTAGATCTTATTTAAAAACTTAAAGTACATATTTATCATAAATAAGGAATTAACTTTGTTATTTTAAATTTAAATCTCAATTATCAATTCAAAGTCATTAAATCAAATTATCATTTTAAATTCAAAACTAAATATATTCAAGTTTGAAAACTCTTATTAGATTCAAATTAGTAATTCCTATTTCAAACATATATATACAAATATATATACACATTTCAAATAGAAAAACATTCTAATATTAAATTTATTAATTTCCAAATTAAATTTTAAAACAAATATCAAATCACAATATATACATTCATATATATTATAATTTGAATACAAAGATTTATTACATTAAAACTTCTTATTTACCAAAATAAATAATTTCAAATTAGATTATTATAAATTTCAAAAGAATTAAATTTGCCAATTCATATTGTCAAGAAATTTATTGATAGATATTAACAAATTATTATTATTAACCTTTAAAATAAATTTAAATAGTCAATTTATAATATAAAATGATCAAATCAATTTAATTTTTATCAAAGATTATTAAATTGATATTGCTCAAAATTCCGGGTCGTCACATTCCTCCCCCCTTAAAAGAATTTCGTCCCCGAAATTTAAAAGCAAAGATAATTTAATAACCCAGTTAAAGAATTTAAATTCCAAACAGCAATCAAACAATCAAACATAGCAACCAATTCAAACAAACAAACAATTTATCTATTCAGAAAAATTCTGAATAGAACCTTCTAATATCTAGAGTTTCCAGGCACCTATATTGGAACACTCGCTCTATAGAATCTTAACTAACTACACTACTAAAACCAAGAACTTCCTCATCTGATTCTTCAAATCTGAACAAGATATCAGACTAAGCTCAAAACCAACTCAACTACCAGATCCTTCTGAACTGCTGATTCTATCACTCAAAGAATCATACACATATTCCTCAGGGATATGTGAAATACAATGAATTCCAGCTATCCAAACTGGCAATTCAATCCTGAAGATCAAAATCTAATCTCTAGAGAACTCAGGAAAACTCAAAATACTTCCAGAATGAACTCTCCAGTTTTACCCATTCTTATATCTTCTTTGATCGGATAAAACAAAATCCAAATTCTAACTACACATTCCAAAATTACTCAATTCTTAACTGCACAACTCTTCAGATGACCCTGAGTCACCTCCAATATCCTGATCAGCCTAACTCTTGCTGATTGCTCCATGAAACAACAGCACCAGCTCAAATCAAATCTCCAGGTCCTACTCAACAAAATGCCTTTCCAAAAATAATCTGCTGAAATCCATTCCACAGCTCTATACCATAAACATCAATGGACTTCAAACCTACATCTCATATCTGGCATAACCAAACAGTTGCACTTGACAATCTTGCCTTCCAAATCCAGAAAATTCCTTCATACTTAAATTTCCAGTAGAAATTCCTTTACTGCGACATCCGGTTGTTCTATACTAGAATAATTCCCAACTTGCTTCCGCTGCACAACTCTGATCTAGAGCAAATAAGAATGCTATCGAAGAACACAAGCAAAAATCTTCCACCAAACACAGTTCATCCGACTCATAAAAATCTCAACGACCATTCCACTTGGTCAAAACATCTCAACAGAATCTCAACTTAGAATAAGATGATCAATCCAAAGAATCCTGAGCTGCCTCTCCAAACTCTTCTCGCTCCAGGAGTCATCCTACTATAAGATTGAACCATCAATACTACTCCTGAAAATCCAAGTCGATAAGAAATCTCAATCTTCGATTCAGGTAGACCTCAGATTTCCCCAAAAACATCTGGAGATCTCTGACTACTTCCATAGCTTCCACCTCTACTTGAGATGCCTCAATCTCAAACCAAGAATACTCAAAGATTCCCAAACTAATCGCAAGTCACTTTTGCGATCCCTCTCAGTTCAGATTCCCAAGAACTGTCTCCCAACCAGAACAGCTTTTCCTATCCAAGACCAATCTTCAAGAATGGCTTATCTATCAGAAAAACTGATAGATCACTTCCAACAGATATCTCGCCCTGCTGAGCCTCCCAAAGAAAAGAATAAGCCTTCACCATCTGCCTAGTCTGCCGATAGTAGAAATCCAAAGATTACTGAATCATCGAAGAAATAGACCCATGCTGCTACTTCCAAACTTCTCTTCAATGATACAGCTAAACCAAAAGATCATCCTTAACCACAAACTCCTGAAACTCAAAACTAACACCCAAATCCTCTAAACCATCCTTGAGACGAGTAGACATCTCCTCAAAGAAACTCGGCTCCAAACCAAACACCAGCCACTTATCACAAATGAGACCATGTCTGAGATGAGGTAACTCATCGACCTTAGTCTCCTACTTCAACAAAGATAAGATACCCTACTTGAGATCCAGAGAATCTCTAAACATCTGCATCTTCCTTGCAGTAGACATCAATGCTCTTCCAACACCATCTAAAACTGGCTTCAAAAGAAACATCTTCAGAACCATCGATGAATACTACATCTCATCACACAGCTATTCCTTCCTGAAACTATCAAGATACCATCACTTGCTTCTATTTAGCTGACAACTCAACTCTTGGAAATCCCGCTCACTTGAGAGCAAATCAACCTCACACTTCAAGAATATACTTCAATTCTTGAAAAAGACTTCCTCTGGACTCAAAGAAATTCTTTCACCAATCCACAAAACTTATTCGAGACGGTATTAGATCTACAATCTCGATAAACACCTCCAACCACAACATATAAGCCTCAACCAATAATGGTAGTCGTGTTCCACACACTCCTACCCTATCTACCTTTATAGCCTATGTTGGAAAATCCAAACAGATAACCCAACAGATTAGGTAGTTATATAAGTATATATTTATATAAAAATTACAAGTACGCTCTCTCAAGATAGACACCACTCCAGAGCCTAGGTATTCACTCAACCTAACGCTCCCCAAGAAAGATTCATTCCAGAGCCTAGGTATTCGCTCAACCTAAAGCTCTGATACCAGCTGTAGCGACCCGAAATTCCACTACCGGAAAATCGCATCACTAATTAAGAAAGAAAGGGATAGAAGAAGAAAAGAAAGAGAAGAAAGAGAAAACAACACATCAGAATCTCACAGCGGAACGATTTAAATATAATATAGAACATATACAGAGTATTATATACATCAGAGTACACAACTAAACATCTCAATTTAGACAGTTATATCATTTCTGTCTAATACAATACAAGACATCATACAGACAACAACACAGCGGAAACTCTAATCATATCTACACGCTGAAGCCTCCTGCTCCAAAGCTCCTCCAGAATTCGTCAAAAGATAACCTGAATCACTTGACTACTCATATATAATATGAGTACCCAAGAGTTTAATAAAACAGAAAATAAACACTCGGGTCAGACAGGGGTCTGGTGTGAGTAAACGGTTTAAGATTGCTTAACTTTAGAAAAACCTTTGAAAATAAAAGGTATCACGTAAGACTTCCCACACATAAACATGGAAAAGTTTTTACCTTACGCTAACCAAAACATTTGATAGGAAATCCAGTGATATTATAATAGTGTCTAGGGTTTTCAAGTAAATATGAAATAGCCGAAATTGTTACATCTATTAAATTCCAGCTACTAGCCACAAAAGTGGGTAATACAAACAAAACCGTAGGGTCTCGTAGGGAAAATGGGTTTCCAACAATGGCAGGGCTACTGGGGTACCGCCCGTCACAGTACGTGGCCTAGATCACCGTACCGAGGAGCCACCCTAACTCCCCTGCAACACAAGACCGGGACCATTCCTTACTGAACAGTCCCGAACAAGACCACCCCGCAGTTGGCTGCAGACCAACTGCCCACACAGCCGAAATATAAAGGGACCTCTAGACAGGGATGTATCTTGCCCTCCAGTGGGCGCGACCCACGAAGCCTTGCTGCACCTCCCCTGTTTTAGCCATTCCCGGTTGATGAGGCTTGAGGCTGCGATTACCTTTATAGGACCAATTATCTTAGAATGCTCATCGTCCGCCTGACGATGTTCTGAAAGCATTCAATCCATACAAGTTCGTTCCGGGTTCGAACGAAACCGAAGGCACTATCTCGTTGCACTCATTTTGGAATCACCCTCAGAGTCAACGACCATAGCCCTTGCACTCTGATTCACCATCTCGAATCTATAAGCACTATTCCGTCAAACTCATTACGGAATCACCCACAGAGTTATACTGACGTATAGCCCTTACACCTCGAGTCTTCACTTGCTCCATTTGGATTAACGACCTAACGTTTAATTGGAATCGATGTGGTTTTCGGATTCCAAATATGGAAACCCGATCCCGGTCTCATCGAATCCAAACGCCATTTTAATGTCCAAGTTGTACTTAAGGGATTTTAAACAATAGATATTTCAGAAATATCACTTAACATAAATGGGTGTATCATATTACACAGATAGATAAGCATTTATTATCACATGCATCTATACATATCACAAAGCAGCATATATATCACAATCAGATATAGCATATTCACATCATTACCCATCAATTAATGTCATCCAACAACAACCAATGTAACATCCCGGAATTTTGGACAATATAAATTTAATAATCTGGATTTAAATTTATATTGAATTGATAATTTTGTTAATAAATTTGATATTTATTTAAATAATCTTCTTTATTTAATTATTTAATTTGTGAAATTATTTTAGATAAGATTATAAATTGTTTTCTATTTAATAATGTATATGTATTTATATATATTTTAAATAGACAATTTGTTTTAGTTAAATTAGTATAGTATAGTTTTATTATGTTTTAAAAATAGAAATGGTGATTTATTTTTAATTTAAGCTTTTCAAAAATATTTAATTAAATAACTATGTGTTTTTAAATTTGAGATAAATGTTTTAATTAGTTTAAAATTCATTTTTAATTCAAGTTGTATATTAAAATATGTTACAAAAATATTGTGTTGTTCTTTTTAAATTATTAAGTGATAATTTTGATTTGTCAATTTAATTTGAAATTTAGAATACAATTTAAATATGAACATGTATTCATATGTTACAAACTCTTTTATAAATTTGTTTTAAAAGTTTCTTTTCAAATAAACTACTTGTATATCATTTTATTTATAATAATCATACTTTGCTTATTTCTTTAGAAATTATTTTTATTCATTATTTGTGTATAGGAATTAATTAACTAAGCTTAATACTTATTTAACTCTAATTAAACATTAACTTAATTCATAAAGACATGTGTATGTAAATATTAAAGCTTAAAAGACAAGTGTCTACTTTAAAATGACAAGTGTCAATGTTTTATTTTTATTTTTCTTTTAATTCACTTAAATCTGAAAATACATTCATATAATCTTGCTCTTCATTCATTTGCATTTTTGGTTTCATTCCTTAATAAAAGAAAACCAAATTACATTCTCACAAACTATATACAAGTCTGCATACAACTTCTACAAATCTGCATATTCCAAATTACAAACCTGCAAACTCCTCTTTCCCAAAATATTCAAATCTGCATTTCAAACCTTCATCAAGTATAACCTGCATGCAACTCCTCGTTTCAAACTCAAACCTGCATTATGTATAAGCTCTGCATTTCTTTGGCATCTGCATATCATTTGCAAATTGAATCAAAGCTCTGCTTGTATAAATCAAAAAGGCTGAGGCCTACATGAATTTTCAAACAAGCCTGCATGCATTAATCTTCAATCTGGAAATGCAAGAGAACAAAATCTGCATATTCATTTTCAATCAAAGATTAAAAAGGACCTGCATGTTTTTGCATATGAAGTCAAAGAGCTCTGCAATTTTAAGATTTGAGCTCTGCATACATGAAATTTGCAAGCAAGGAGGTTTGCATTTCTTGGATCTGAAACATGCAAGACATCTGCAGTTTCAAGTTGAAGCTTTACATTTCTAAGCATCTGAAGAAAGGCCTGCATGCATCATTTAAAAGCAAGGAGGGAGTCTGCATGTCATAATTTGGAACCTGCAACTACAATGTGCTCTGCATTTTATAAATAAGGTGAGTAACTCCTCTTTTCAAAAATTTAAGTAGGTTGTTGCATGTTAAAATCTGAAATAAGATGAAGTTGCAGTGAATAATTATATGTGTGCATGCTTATAAATTATAAATAGATATATATATATGAAAGTGTCTACAAGTATGAGTTTGTGTACAGAATTATGACTGTGCACATGTGATCTTCAAAATTCCAGATTTATGTTGATTCTTAAATATTTCCCTTAACTTGTTTGCTGAATTGAAATTAAATGTTTGAACATTTTGTTTGCTTTGAATGGTGTGAGTCTAATAGCATATGAACTGTGATTGTCTGTAACTTGAACAAATAAAGTTACACAGAACAAGTTTTGCCTAGTAAAAATTTCAAGTGTTATAAATTGATGTTTTAGAATAGCTTAAGGTTACTAACAGAATCATTAAGAGAATTCCAGTATTTTAAAACTAAAAATTTTGTTTGCAGTATTAAGAAAAGAAAAGAAAAATAAAAGAGAATGCAGTTTTGGAAATTTACTGTATTATACATTTTGATCAAGATAAATTGATCCTTGCATTGAATTTGAGTGAAATTTATTCTGGAGTGAATGTAGCTAGCAATGATCATAGGAAAATTATTGATATGGTCTGAAGTTCAAATTTGGAATTTAGATTTGGGGACTTAATGGTGTTGAACCCTAGTTACTGTAAAAATAAAATTTTGGGTGCTGTGGTTTCAAGGGTGCATCGAGTTCAAAACTGTGGTGGGTATTGATAGATGGTGAAGTGATGAAGCTACCACCAGAGTTTGGATGTTGATGGTGGTCGAGAGGTGGAGAGATTTGAGTTGACAGGTTTAGGAAGGTGGGAATAGACTGTTACAGTTTTTAGTTTTAAAACTTGATTTCAAATTCAAGTTAATCTTAGGGGATCTGGGGTTTTGATGTTGTAGTGAAGTCTCTGATTGTTAGGGGATGGTCGGAGATGAAGGTCAGGGTGGCCGGAGGTGGTTTGAGAATGTACAAGGGTGTGTGTGCAGGTTTGTGATGGTGGTGGGGTTGATGTTTCAGGTTGAAGTTGATGTTGAGTTGCAGGAATTTTTGACTCGGGTGGAACTCGGGGAAAATGGGAAATAACTCGGAGCAAGAGGAGTTTTGACTCGGAGTAAATCAGGGAGTTCTGTGTGTATGTGCAGGCTTTTTAATAACAGAGCTGTTCTGTTGTTTTTTTTTTTTAATTTGAGAGTTAAGTTTAAATTTAAACTAAATGTTAGCTTAGGATTTAAATTTGAATCTGAAGATGAATTCAAAATATTTGAATTTAGATGTTGAAATAATTTAATTACAGGATTCAAATTTGGTTTTAAAATATAAAAAAATAAAAGAAGAGGAACAGGGAATTGTTTCCAGTTTTAAAATTTGATTTCAAACTTAAAATGTCAACTTGGATTTTTAAACTGAATTTAATGATGAATTTAAATAAGTTTAAATTCTGTTTTTTTTAAATAGTTTAAATTCTGAAAGAAAAATTCAAAGTTTAAGTTTTTAAATAAACAGAAAACTGTTTTCTGTTTTATGTAAAAGGTAAGTTTAAATTTTTAAGTGAGATTTAAACTGAGTTTAAGTTGGAGTTTGAATATGAATTCAAATTTTGATGGTCTGAAACTTGAAATCAATTATGTTTTTAAATTCAAATTTGAATTTCAAACTCTCAAGTGTAAATGCATATGTGATTTGTATTTGGAATGGAAGGTTAAGTATTTAATTTAGGAATTCAAAATGAATTCAAACTCTGAGTTTTTAAATCTATTTTTAAACTTCAGTTTTTAAATTTAAGATTTAAATTTAAATTGTATTCAAATGGTTTGCATTTGAATTAAAGGTATAAATTATAGAAAGAGTTTAAAGAGTTAAAACTAAAATAAGTTTGAAAGTTGAATTTCAAATGTTAAAGTAATTTTTAAATTTGTTTGAATTTGATTTGAATTGAAATTTAAATTCTTTTTTAAACTTATTAACAAAGTATATGTTTCTTGTAAACATATAAGATTAAGTTGTATTGTTTTGAAAATCTTATTTAAAATAAATTTGAGTTTTAAAGTTTAAAGAGAATGTTAAATGGAATTTAATGTAAATTTTAAGACATTTTGTTTTTAAATGCATGATTTAAATAAGAAATGTTTTATCTTAAGATAAATAAATGTTTAATGATTAGATTCATTGATTATTAAGGTAATTAAGATGAATGTTAATTATTTAATTAATTAATTAATAATGTGGATGTTTAATTAAATAATTAATGATTTTTAATTTAATTTGAGATTAGTTAATTAGGTTTAATTAATATATAATTAAGGATGGTTAACTAAATTTTAATTTATGATTAAGATTTATTTAATCAAGTGATTAATGATTAATTAAGACTTTAATTAACACTTAGTTAATTAATAATTAGAGATTAATTAAATAGTAATTAAATATTAATTACTTAATAACTAATGATGATTAATTTAAGTTAATTTCTTAATTAAGTAATTAAGAAATGTTAATGAAGTCATTAACAATTAATTAATATGATTAATTTTTGTAAATTAATTAGATTAATTTATTAATAATTAATGGTTTAAGTTTAATTACTTAATGAAAGTAATTAAAGAATTAATTACTTAATGTAATTAATTAAAGTTAATGTGATTTGCTTAGATTAATTAATTAAGTTAATTGATTTAAACATTTGAGGATTGTTTGATAATTACTTTATGTAATTTAGAAATTTGTAATTACTTAAGGAAGTAATTAATTAATAATTACAGGATGTAATTAAAGATATTTGATATGGAAGTAATTTGGATTTAAATTACTTTGAAATTAATCAAGGGGATTAATTTAGATAATTAATTAAGGATAATTAATTATGGGTTGAGTAATTAATGTAGTTAATTACTGAATGGTTGTTAATCAAGGGTGATTAATATATATGTAGGATTGAATATAATTAACTTGTGTAATCAACTTATAAGCTAATTACTTATTGTAATTAGAGATAGTTAATCAGTAATGATTAATTGAATGATGATTTATAAATTGATTTGTAATCAATTGAAGGTTAGGTTAAGCAAGATTTTAATGATGAAGTAATTAATTTAATTCATTTTAAATTAATTAGAGATTTAGTAATTAATTTAATTCATTTTAAATTAATTATAAAAGGTGTGATCATTAGATCATTTGCTTATGTTTGATGATTGGTATTGGTTGATTGGTTTGGATTGTAATCTCAGTTATGAGATGAGTAGTGATTGTGATATGGATGCATTGGCTGCTTTTAGATGATAATATGGATTATCTGATTTGATATGAATTATCTGTTGATAATGATAAGATTGATTATCTATTGTGTTGTGAATTATCTATCTGTGTATATTTAGATAATGAATTGAATTGTTTTAAACTTAAAACAACTTGGACATAAAAGACACGCTTTGGATTTCGATGAGACCGGGATCGGGTTTCCATATTTGGACATCCGAAAACCACATCGATTCCAAATAACGTTAGGTCGTTAATCCAAGTGGAGCAAGTGAAGACTCGAGGTGTAAGGGCTATACGTCAGTATAACTCTGTGGGTGATTCCGTAATGAGTTTGACGGAATAGTGCTTATAGATTCGAGATAGTGAATTAGAGTGCAAGGGCTATGGTCGTTGACTCTGAGGGTGATTCCAAAATGAGTGCAACGAGATAGTGCCTTCGGTTTCGTTCGAACCCGGAACGAACTTGTATGGATTGAATGCTTTCAGCACATCGTCAGGCGGACGATGAGCATTCTAAGATAATTGGTCCTATAAAGGTAATCGCAGCCTCAAGCCTCATCAACCGGGAATGGCTAAAACAGGGGAGGTGCAGCAAGGCTTCGTGGGTAGCCCCCACTGGAGAGCAAGATTTATCCCTGTCTAGAGGTCCCTTTATATTTCGGCTGTGTGGGCGGTTGGAACCTAGGCCAACTGCGGGGTTGTCTTGTTCGGAACTATTCAGTAAGGAATGGGTCCGGCTTTGTGTTGCAGGGGATGAAGGGAGTAATCCTCGGTACGGTGATCTAGGCCACGTACTGTGACGGGCGGTACCCCAGTAGCCCTGCCATTGTATGGAATCCAAAATCCAATAAGTGCCAACGGTTTTGATTGTATTACCCACTTTTGTGGCTAGTAGCTGGAATTTAATCATGTAACAATTTCGGCTATTTCTTATTTATTTGAAAACCCTAGACACTATTATAATATCATAGAATTTCCTATCAAATGTTTTGGTTAGCGTAAGGTAAAAACTTTTCCATGTTTATGTGTGGGAAGTCTTACGTGATACTTTCTTTCAAAAGGTTTTGAAAATTAAGCAACTTTAACCTGTTACTCACACCAGACCCATGTCTGACCCGGAGTTATTTCTGTTTTTCCATAACTCTTGGGTACTCAAATTTTTATGAGTAGCCAAGGGAATTCAGGTTAGGATTCAGGTTAGCTTTGACGAATTATGGAGGAGCATATGGAGCAGGAGGCTTCTGCGTATAGTTATATAGTTCCGCTGTGTTGGTATCTCTGAGTGTTCTGTTTTGTATTGAGTTGTAATAACTAGACAGGTGTTTATAACTGTCTAGTATATGTGATGTATATGTTGTGTATCTCTGATATTTAATGTATACTATGTAATACTTTGGTTATTAATATAATTTATTCGCTTCCGCTGTTGAGATTCTTGTGTTGTTTCTTCTTTCTCTTCTTTCTTTCTCTTTTCTATCCCTTTCTTTCTTCAAGATGACGCGATTTTCAGGGAGTGGAAGGTCGGGTCGTCTCTTTTGGTATCAGAGCGTTAGGCTGAGTGAATACCTAGGCTCTGAAGTGCATCTTTCTTTAGGGAGCATTAGGTTGAGTGAATACCTAGGCTCTGTAGTGGTGTCTTTCTTGAGAGAGCGTATTTGTATTTTTAATATATATATATATATATTTATTGGTTCTACCTATTTGTTGGATTACCTGTTCAGGTTTATCCGATATAAGTTATAAAGGTGGATGAGGTAGAAGTGTGTGTAACACGACTACCATTGGTTGAAGTTTGTTGGATGAGGTTGGAAGTGTATTTGTCGAGACTGTAGACCTAATACCGTCTCGAGTAAGTTCTGTTGTGATGAAGTACTTCATCGATCTCTGAAGGTAACCTGTTAAGGTTCGGAGTTTATCTTTGAAGTGCAGAATTTAGTTTCGATCTGTCGGTTGGGCAGAAGCAAGTAAGTGATGATATCTTGATATCTCAGGAAGTTGTAGCTGTGTGATGAGATGCAGTGACTATGGATATTTCTGAAGATGTTTCTTTGGAACAAGAATAAGAAGTGAATCTGCCGGTAATGTGGCTAAGTTTAGCAGAGTGTTCTGAGTGATTGGGAGTCTTCTGGCTGGATAGTTTCTCTGAAGTGGAGTTCAGAAGCAGCAGAGTAGATCCGTTTCTCTGGTAAGTTGGCTAAGTTAGCATAAGCTGTTCTGTTTGGTAAGAGAGAGCAGTTTTCTTTGGATTTAGGCTGAGTTGATCGCAAAAGTGACTTGCGGTAGTTGAGTTTTCTTTTGGATTTGTTGGAGATTGTCTAGATGTCTTCTGGAAGTCAGAGTTTGTCTGCATCTGGAGATCGAGTTTTCTTTCCAGGAAATGGAGCTGGTGGTTCAGTTAGTAGATGGGTGGTTCCTTGAGATAAAAGTTGGTGAAGCAACTCAGGTTAGGAAGGAACATCTGAGTTTTCTTTATGGATCTTTGGAACCATATTTCTGTGCTGGGTTGTCTGGTCTGTGCTTGTGTTCTTCTGCATTTTCTTCTGTTTCGGATCGGAGTTGTGCAGCGGAAGCAGTTTGGAGGTGCTTCTGATTGTTTCTCGGATAAGGAGAAGTTGTTCTGTCTTCTGTTGTTGAGAAGCAGGGTTGTATTCTTGGTTTTGAGTGATCTTGAGGAGATCATTGGATTGTTTTGCTTCAGTCTGTTTCTGATGGAATCAGCAAGAGTTGAGCTGATCAGGATGGATGTTGGTAGCTCAGGATTGTCTGAAGAATTTTTATGGATAAGAGACAGAGAATTTGGATTCTAGAATTAGAGATTTGATTTTGGTTAAGTTTTTCTCTGATCCAAGGAGCTGTAAGTTTGGAAAGCTATCTCTGAAGTGTTTTGGTTTCTTCTGTGATTGGTAAGATCAGTGTTTGGTTTCTAGAGCTGAATTGTCAGTTTGGATAACTGGGATTCAGTATGTTTCACGTATCTCTGAGTGAGTGCGTGTTTGATATTTCTGGTTGTGGAACCAGCAGTTTAGGTTGGTTTGTTTGTTGAGTCAGACTCGTTTGTAGTCTGATACTCTGTTTAGAATTGTTGTTAGGAGCTCTATAGTATAGTAGTATTGATTGATTGGATTCTATAGAGCGAGTATCCCGATATATATATACCGGGGAAACTCGTGAAGTTATATCCAAAATTCTTTTGGATAATTAGGTTTGTTCTGATTGAGTGAATTGGTTGCTTTGGTTGTTGGCATATGTTTAACATATGCTGTGTTTTAAAATAAAATCTGTAAATAGATTATTAAATTGCCTTTGTTTTAAATTTCGGGGACGAAATTCTTTTAAGGGGGAAGGATTGTAACATCCCGGAATTTTGGACAATATAAATTTAATAATCTGGATTTAAATTTATATTGAATTGATAATTTTGTTAATAAATTTGATATTTATTTAAATAATCTTCTTTATTTAATTATTTAATTTGTGAAATTATTTTAGATAAGATTATAAATTGTTTTCTATTTAATAATGTATATGTATTTATATATATTTTAAATAGACAATTTGTTTTAGTTAAATTAGTATAGTATAGTTTTATTATGTTTTAAAAATAGAAATGGTGATTTATTTTTAATTTAAGCTTTTCAAAAATATTTAATTAAATAACTATGTGTTTTTAAATTTGAGATAAATGTTTTAATTAGTTTAAAATTCATTTTTAATTCAAGTTGTATATTAAAATATGTTACAAAAATATTGTGTTGTTCTTTTTAAATTATTAAGTGATAATTTTGATTTGTCAATTTAATTTGAAATTTAGAATACAATTTAAATATGAACATGTATTCATATGTTACAAACTCTTTTATAAATTTGTTTTAAAAGTTTCTTTTCAAATAAACTACTTGTATATCATTTTATTTATAATAATCATACTTTGCTTATTTCTTTAGAAATTATTTTTATTCATTATTTGTGTATAGGAATTAATTAACTAAGCTTAATACTTATTTAACTCTAATTAAACATTAACTTAATTCATAAAGACATGTGTATGTAAATATTAAAGCTTAAAAGACAAGTGTCTACTTTAAAATGACAAGTGTCAATGTTTTATTTTTATTTTTCTTTTAATTCACTTAAATCTGAAAATACATTCATATAATCTTGCTCTTCATTCATTTGCATTTTTGGTTTCATTCCTTAATAAAAGAAAACCAAATTACATTCTCACAAACTATATACAAGTCTGCATACAACTTCTACAAATCTGCATATTCCAAATTACAAACCTGCAAACTCCTCTTTCCCAAAATATTCAAATCTGCATTTCAAACCTTCATCAAGTATAACCTGCATGCAACTCCTCGTTTCAAACTCAAACCTGCATTATGTATAAGCTCTGCATTTCTTTGGCATCTGCATATCATTTGCAAATTGAATCAAAGCTCTGCTTGTATAAATCAAAAAGGCTGAGGCCTACATGAATTTTCAAACAAGCCTGCATGCATTAATCTTCAATCTGGAAATGCAAGAGAACAAAATCTGCATATTCATTTTCAATCAAAGATTAAAAAGGACCTGCATGTTTTTGCATATGAAGTCAAAGAGCTCTGCAATTTTAAGATTTGAGCTCTGCATACATGAAATTTGCAAGCAAGGAGGTTTGCATTTCTTGGATCTGAAACATGCAAGACATCTGCAGTTTCAAGTTGAAGCTTTACATTTCTAAGCATCTGAAGAAAGGCCTGCATGCATCATTTAAAAGCAAGGAGGGAGTCTTCATGTCATAATTTGGAACCTGCAACTACAATGTGCTCTGCATTTTATAAATAAGGTGAGTAACTCCTCTTTTCAAAAATTTAAGTAGGTTGTTGCATGTTAAAATCTGAAATAAGATGAAGTTGCAGTGAATAATTATATGTGTGCATGCTTATAAATTATAAATAGATATATATATATGAAAGTGTCTACAAGTATGAGTTTGTGTACAGAATTATGACTGTGCACATGTGATCTTCAAAATTCCAGATTTATGTTGATTCTTAAATATTTCCCTTAACTTGTTTGCTGAATTGAAATTAAATGTTTGAACATTTTGTTTGCTTTGAATGGTGTGAGTCTAATAGCATATGAACTGTGATTGTCTGTAACTTGAACAAATAAAGTTACACAGAACAAGTTTTGCCTAGTAAAAATTTCAAGTGTTATAAATTGATGTTTTAGAATAGCTTAAGGTTACTAACAGAATCATTAAGAGAATTCCAGTATTTTAAAACTAAAAATTTTGTTTGCAGTATTAAGAAAAGAAAAGAAAAATAAAAGAGAATGCAGTTTTGGAAATTTACTGTATTATACATTTTGATCAAGATAAATTGATCCTTGCATTGAATTTGAGTGAAATTTATTCTGGAGTGAATGTAGCTAGCAATGATCATAGGAAAATTATTGATATGGTCTGAAGTTCAAATTTGGAATTTAGATTTGGGGACTTAATGGTGTTGAACCCTAGTTACTGTAAAAATAAAATTTTGGGTGCTGTGGTTTCAAGGGTGCATCGAGTTCAAAACTGTGGTGGGTATTGATAGATGGTGAAGTGATGAAGCTACCACCAGAGTTTGGATGTTGATGGTGGTCGAGAGGTGGAGAGATTTGAGTTGACAGGTTTAGGAAGGTGGGAATAGACTGTTACAGTTTTTAGTTTTAAAACTTGATTTCAAATTCAAGTTAATCTTAGGGGATCTGGGGTTTTGATGTTGTAGTGAAGTCTCTGATAGTTAGGGGATGGTCGGAGATGAAGGTCAGGGTGGCCGGAGGTGGTTTGAGAATGTACAAGGGTGTGTGTGCAGGTTTGTGATGGTGGTGGGGTTGATGTTTCAGGTTGAAGTTGATGTTGAGTTGCAGGAATTTTTGACTCGGGTGGAACTCGGGGAAAATGGGAAATAACTCGGAGCAAGAGGAGTTTTGACTCGGAGTAAATCAGGGAGTTCTGTGTGTATGTGCAGGCTTTTTAATAACAGAGCTGTTCTGTTGTTTTTTTTTTTAATTTGAGAGTTAAGTTTAAATTTAAACTAAATGTTAGCTTAGGATTTAAATTTGAATCTGAAGATGAATTCAAAATATTTGAATTTAGATGTTGAAATAATTTAATTACAGGATTCAAATTTGGTTTTAAAATATAAAAAAATAAAAGAAGAGGAACAGGGAATTGTTTCCAGTTTTAAAATTTGATTTCAAACTTAAAATGTCAACTTGGATTTTTAAACTGAATTTAATGATGAATTTAAATAAGTTTAAATTCTGTTTTTTTTTAAATAGTTTAAATTCTGAAAGAAAAATTCAAAGTTTAAGTTTTTAAATAAACAGAAAACTGTTTTCTGTTTTATGTAAAAGGTAAGTTTAAATTTTTAAGTGAGATTTAAACTGAGTTTAAGTTGGAGTTTGAATATGAATTCAAATTTTGATGGTCTGAAACTTGAAATCAATTATGTTTTTAAATTCAAATTTGAATTTCAAACTCTCAAGTGTAAATGCATATGTGATTTGTATTTGGAATGGAAGGTTAAGTATTTAATTTAGGAATTCAAAATGAATTCAAACTCTGAGTTTTTAAATCTATTTTTAAACTTCAGTTTTTAAATTTAAGATTTAAATTTAAATTGTATTCAAATGGTTTGCATTTGAATTAAAGGTATAAATTATAGAAAGAGTTTAAAGAGTTAAAACTAAAATAAGTTTGAAAGTTGAATTTCAAATGTTAAAGTAATTTTTAAATTTGTTTGAATTTGATTTGAATTGAAATTTAAATTCTTTTTTAAACTTATTAACAAAGTATATGTTTCTTGTAAACATATAAGATTAAGTTGTATTGTTTTGAAAATCTTATTTAAAATAAATTTGAGTTTTAAAGTTTAAAGAGAATGTTAAATGGAATTTAATGTAAATTTTAAGACATTTTGTTTTTAAATGCATGATTTAAATAAGAAATGTTTTATCTTAAGATAAATAAATGTTTAATGATTAGATTCATTGATTATTAAGGTAATTAAGATGAATGTTAATTATTTAATTAATTAATTAATAATGTGGATGTTTAATTAAATAATTAATGATTTTTAATTTAATTTGAGATTAGTTAATTAGGTTTAATTAATATATAATTAAGGATGGTTAACTAAATTTTAATTTATGATTAAGATTTATTTAATCAAGTGATTAATGATTAATTAAGACTTTAATTAACACTTAGTTAATTAATAATTAGAGATTAATTAAATAGTAATTAAATATTAATTACTTAATAACTAATGATGATTAATTTAAGTTAATTTCTTAATTAAGTAATTAAGAAATGTTAATGAAGTCATTAACAATTAATTAATATGATTAATTTTTGTAAATTAATTAGATTAATTTATTAATAATTAATGGTTTAAGTTTAATTACTTAATGAAAGTAATTAAAGAATTAATTACTTAATGTAATTAATTAAAGTTAATGTGATTTGCTTAGATTAATTAATTAAGTTAATTGATTTAAACATTTGAGGATTGTTTGATAATTACTTTATGTAATTTAGAAATTTGTAATTACTTAAGGAAGTAATTAATTAATAATTACAGGATGTAATTAAAGATATTTGATATGGAAGTAATTTGGATTTAAATTACTTTGAAATTAATCAAGGGGATTAATTTAGATAATTAATTAAGGATAATTAATTATGGGTTGAGTAATTAATGTAGTTAATTACTGAATGGTTGTTAATCAAGGGTGATTAATATATATGTAGGATTGAATATAATTAACTTGTGTAATCAACTTATAAGCTAATTACTTATTGTAATTAGAGATAGTTAATCAGTAATGATTAATTGAATGATGATTTATAAATTGATTTGTAATCAATTGAAGGTTAGGTTAAGCAAGATTTTAATGATGAAGTAATTAATTTAATTCATTTTAAATTAATTAGAGATTTAGTAATTAATTTAATTCATTTTAAATTAATTATAAAAGGTGTGATCATTAGATCATTTGCTTATGTTTGATGATTGGTATTGGTTGATTGGTTTGGATTGTAATCTCAGTTATGAGATGAGTAGTGATTGTGATATGGATGCATTGGCTGCTTTTAGATGATAATATGGATTATCTGATTTGATATGAATTATCTGTTGATAATGATAAGATTGATTATCTATTGTGTTGTGAATTATCTATCTGTGTATATTTAGATAATGAATTGAATTGTTTTAAACTTAAAACAACTTGGACATAAAAGACACGCTTTGGATTTCGATGAGACCGGGATCGGGTTTCCATATTTGGACATCCGAAAACCACATCGATTCCAAATAACGTTAGGTCGTTAATCCAAGTGGAGCAAGTGAAGACTCGAGGTGTAAGGGCTATACGTCAGTATAACTCTGTGGGTGATTCCGTAATGAGTTTGACGGAATAGTGCTTATAGATTCGAGATAGTGAATTAGAGTGCAAGGGCTATGGTCGTTGACTCTGAGGGTGATTCCAAAATGAGTGCAACGAGATAGTGCCTTCGGTTTCGTTCGAACCCGGAACGAACTTGTATGGATTGAATGCTTTCAGCACATCGTCAGGCGGACGATGAGCATTCTAAGATAATTGGTCCTATAAAGGTAATCGCAGCCTCAAGCCTCATCAACCGGGAATGGCTAAAACAGGGGAGGTGCAGCAAGGCTTCGTGGGTAGCCCCCACTGGAGAGCAAGATTTATCCCTGTCTAGAGGTCCCTTTATATTTCGGCTGTGTGGGCGGTTGGAACCTAGGCCAACTGCGGGGTTGTCTTGTTCGGAACTATTCAGTAAGGAATGGGTCCGGCTTTGTGTTGCAGGGGATGAAGGGAGTAATCCTCGGTACGGTGATCTAGGCCACGTACTGTGACGGGCGGTACCCCAGTAGCCCTGCCATTGTATGGAATCCAAAATCCAATAAGTGCCAACGGTTTTGATTGTATTACCCACTTTTGTGGCTAGTAGCTGGAATTTAATCATGTAACAATTTCGGCTATTTCTTATTTATTTGAAAACCCTAGACACTATTATAATATCATAGAATTTCCTATCAAATGTTTTGGTTAGCGTAAGGTAAAAACTTTTCCATGTTTATGTGTGGGAAGTCTTACGTGATACTTTCTTTCAAAAGGTTTTGAAAATTAAGCAACTTTAACCTGTTACTCACACCAGACCCATGTCTGACCCGGAGTTATTTCTGTTTTTCCATAACTCTTGGGTACTCAAATTTTTATGAGTAGCCAAGGGAATTCAGGTTAGGATTCAGGTTAGCTTTGACGAATTATGGAGGAGCATATGGAGCAGGAGGCTTCTGCGTATAGTTATATAGTTCCGCTGTGTTGGTATCTCTGAGTGTTCTGTTTTGTATTGAGTTGTAATAACTAGACAGGTGTTTATAACTGTCTAGTATATGTGATGTATATGTTGTGTATCTCTGATATTTAATGTATACTATGTAATACTTTGGTTATTAATATAATTTATTCGCTTCCGCTGTTGAGATTCTTGTGTTGTTTCTTCTTTCTCTTCTTTCTTTCTCTTTTCTATCCCTTTCTTTCTTCAAGATGACGCGATTTTCCGGGAGTGGAAGGTCGGGTCGTCTCAACCAATATCATTAATTCATCCAATGATATATATAATCTAATCATTAATCATTCATAAACAAGTTTGAATCAAACTTGATTAATTTTAATTAATCCTTAAATTAAATTAATCCTTAATTAAATACTTGGATTATCTTCAATCCAATACTATTCATTAATTAATTACAAATTAATTAATTAACATCACTTAATTATCCATTTAAATTAATCTTTCCTGATTAATTATCACTTAATTACTTTAAGTAATTATTCCTTAATCTTCATATTAATTAATCATCCTGATTAATTACTTCCAAATTATATTAAGTAATTACTTCTTAATTACTTTCTAAATTAATCGACCTGATTAATTATCCTCTAATTATTTTAATAATTATACCTTAATTATCTTTAATCAATTACACTTGATTAATCCCTTTTAATTAATCACACTTGATTAATTACTTTCAATTAATCACCTTTAATTAATTACCTTTAATTACCTTTAGTAATTAAAACTTAATTATAAAATTAATTATTCTTAAATTATTAAATAACAATTAATTAATTATTTTCATTAATTAATGATTACATCATTAATTAAATTCTATCTTAATTAATTACTCTTAATCAAGTAATTAATCATTAATCAAATAATTTAAACCTTTAATCAATTATTAATTAATTCTTTAATTAATAACTAAAGTGATTATTCCTTAATCACATTTACCTAATTACTTTTCATAAAGTGATTATTCTTTACTTAATTACCTTTGGTAATTAATCACTTAATTACTTTAATTACTTCCCAAGTAATTATATTATATTAATCCATAAGTGATTATTTTAATTAATCACAAATTTATTATTTAATTAACTATTTAACTAAATCATTTAAAATTAATTAAATGATTCTTAATCTTATTATATTAAAAGATTCTTAATTAAGAAACCATTATCTTAATTAAATCATTTATTAACAATTAAAACTTGATAATTAAAAATGATTTAATTATCTCAATTATCTTTACAAATTTAATTATCTTTAATTAAATTAAATTCAAACTAACTAAAGATAACCTTTATTACAATTGATTATCCAATTCTAAATCATTAAATTTCATTAAAATATAATATTTGGAAATCAATTATAATTTAAACATATTTTAAGATTTGAACTTTTAAATCAATAAAACTTTCCCAAATTTATTTAATAAAGTTTAATATAAACTTTATTCCAAATCCACTTATTTTAAAACTTCCATAATTTAAGATATATAAATTTGTTTAAGAACATAACTTTGAAAACAGATTTAATTTGAAACATGATTGACCTCTATTTTAAAAACTTTATTCTTAAAACCAAATTTCTTTGAATTAATTAACTAAAACAACTCGCTCTTCTTCCTGGATACTTAAATACTCGAGTAACTCAGCTACACTTGCCACACCCGAGTAAACTACTCCAGAACCTTATAACTTCCCCGAGTCTCCCCTGCTTCCTTCATGCTTCGAGACAACACGCCAAAAACCCGATGCCATCTTCGAGTCTTCCACTCACGCACGCTCAAAACACACAGACACGCACACTCGTCTCGACGTGCACCTGCACAACGCCACCGCGCCACCATCGCCACCGCCGGCATCACGCGCACACCACACTTCGATCACTTATCCAACTACTCAACCCAGAAATCATCAATTCGATCTCAAACAAAAATCGAATGCTCAAACCCAAATACCCAAAACTGCATCACCGAAAAACCCCCTCGTTCACGGCGAGCCGACCGCCAAACGCTACCAAACCTCTGCCACATCTCCCCAAGACCCTCACGCTCCTTCACCCCAAACCGATTGAAGCTCGGTCAATCCAATACTTCGCGCGATCAAAAACTTCAAGCTTCAACAAAACAGTTCCAAAACCCTACAAACCCAATTTTCAAATTCTATGTTGAATAACAATTTTGATTCGTATTTTTCTGGTGTTAGATAACATCTAACCATGCTTCCATTTAAATTTCAAAAGCTAAAATTAATCTAGGCTCGAGAATTTTACAAAAGCCCCAAAAACAGAAAATCCCAAAATTCCCATAATTTAACTCATTAAAAATTGTGATTCCAGCTTCTAAAATCATCATTTACCATTTAAAATCCAATCATGCAATCAAAACTTTAAATTGAATTCAATACATTTTGACCCAATTTATGTTTTTACTGTAAACTTGCAAATTTACAACTAAATATTCAAATTTAAAACTTGCAAATATTTTTAGATGATATGTTAGTTGATTACAAACAACTTCAATTCACAATCCTAAGTCTAATTCAAATTTAAAATCAAGTTATTGAATTTATTTTAAATTTTGAAACTGTTTCATAACCACACAGTAAACCTTTAATCTTACAGGCATTCGATCTATATTCAGACAAGCCATTAAACACTCACATACAACATGCATTTAATTCAATCAAGTAATAGCATGATATTCATTCACAATCCAAGATAAGATTCAAGTTTAAATCTGTTTTTAAAATTTATTTACTCACCTGTTTAGTTCTGCAGAAAACAGAACTGCATATTTGTTTCCCAGGCTTTGAATTTCACTGCATGCTCATTGAATACAATCCTATTGCATTTTTCTTGAATTTGTTTGTTGAATCTGAATTGCATGTTGGAGATTTACATCCCGATGCTGTCTTGCCTCTAATTTCTTTTTGAAAATCTTGTATTTGAAGATCTTTGTTTCAGATTTTACAGATTCATTCCATCTCATATTAATCAGAGTTCCCCCTTTTTTTCCTTTGATTCATTTTGTATCTACATTTCAGTTGAGAAGAAGAAAGTATTTTGCTGAGAATAAAACTTTTCTTTTTAGTCATTTTTTTTTTTAGAATTTTGGATTAAAGAGAATTGACACTTGTCTACTATAAGTTTCAATTAACTTACACATAAGCAATTAATTTACAAGTGTCTTAACACATATTCAAAAGTTTAACAAGTGTTATAATTGTTTAGTTAATGTTTTTCTTTTAAATGTATTTATCTTTAATAATTTGTTTAAGTCTAATATATATGTATATGTAATATAAAATGTACATACTTATATTTTAATAGATATTCATATGAAACAAGTAATTTACATTTTAATCCAATCATGTTTATATGTTTGAAACTTCTATTTTAAATTAGATCTTATTTAAAAACTTAAAGTACATATTTATCATAAATAAGGAATTAACTTTGTTATTTTAAATTTAAATCTCAATTATCAATTCAAAGTCATTAAATCAAATTATCATTTTAAATTCAAAACTAAATATATTCAAGTTTGAAAACTCTTATTAGATTCAAATTAGTAATTCCTATTTCAAACATATATATACAAATATATATACACATTTCAAATAGAAAAACATTCTAATATTAAATTTATTAATTTCCAAATTAAATTTTAAAACAAATATCAAATCACAATATATACATTCATATATATTATAATTTGAATACAAAGATTTATTACATTAAAACTTCTTATTTACCAAAATAAATAATTTCAAATTAGATTATTATAAATTTCAAAAGAATTAAATTTGCCAATTCATATTGTCAAGAAATTTATTGATAGATATTAACAAATTATTATTATTAACCTTTAAAATAAATTTAAATAGTCAATTTATAATATAAAATGATCAAATCAATTTAATTTTTATCAAAGATTATTAAATTGATATTGCTCAAAATTCCGGGTCGTCACACCTTTAATGTAATTACACAAAGCAATTACCCCTTAATTATATTAAGTAATTTTCATTGATAAATCAATAATATCCCTTTAATTAAGACCTTAATTAATCAAGATAATTTTTTTATCTTAATTGATCACTTAATTAAAATATTTAAGTCTCATTAAATAAAATAAATTATCATTAAATAAATAAATTTCAAAATCTTTAAGTTAATTAATAATAAAAATATTTATTTAAGATAAATCATTTATCTTTTGAAAATCTTATTTAAAATAATTCTTGGAAATTAAATTAACTTAAAATTCTTAGATTAATTAAAACCATCATGTTTTAATTATTTAAATTTAACATTAAAAAAAATTAACAATTCATTTTAAAAAAATAAAGAATTAAAACACTTTAACTAAATTTATTTAAAATAATTATTTAAAACTTTAATTAATTAACAAAACTAGTCTAAAACATTTATCATCAATTAAGAAAGTGTTTTAAACTTGAATAAATTTTAAATTTGAGAACTTGTTTTATTTTATTTTTTAAAAACAGTTTCTTCCTAAACCCTAGGTGACTTCGAGTTAAAGCCCAAAATCCTCGAGCCTTACTTCGAGCTTTACCCTACCCTCTTCTGCTCTGAGACACTCACGCTAATAACTTGAGATCAACCCCAAGACCAAAATTTCCAGACACACAAACACGAGTGTGCACGTGAACAAATCTTTCGATCGCCTCTGATCACTGCTTCGACCTTTGGCACATCGACAACAACCTACTCAAGCTTCCAAAACACCTAGATCGATAAACTCGATCGGAATTTAAAATCGAACGATCGAACATCTTTCTGAAATCAAATGGGTTGTCAAAATCATTCTTTGTCGGTGATCTCGACCACCGGACGCCACACAACTCCGACCTCAGCTGCTCTAATAACCCACAAATCATTTCCCCTTGGTCCAGTGCAACTCGATGCAACGACGATGTCGAAATCAACTCGAGAACAATGTCGACAAAAACTAGCATAAAACACTACTTCTACCTTGCACGACCACCATAGCGTTAGAGTAACTCAAGCCACATTTTTCTAGTGATCTCCAGAGCTCTAACCTCCTTCAATCCTGATCACGATGATCATTACGTTGCCGTTCGACGAGAATTGATGAAAATGTATTTTCTATTCGTTTTGCAAATTCACCCTCAAATCAAAACTAAAATTCTTGGAATTTGCATTAAAATTCATCATTTTAAAATTCGAGTCTAGTTATGTAATCAAAACCCCATTTTATGATCATCAAATTTTTAACATATGTATGATTTTCACTATGTATTTTACATTTCCAAATAAACTTAATTAATTTTTCCTCAAAAATATTTTTTAACCCTAGTTCTTAATGATACAAACATACTTCGTTTAGATCATGAAGCTTAAAACAAATCAGAGAAGAAGGATTTAATTTCAAATTTTTTTCTTTAACGGGTTTTGAAAACCCGTAACCAAAGATAGAGGCCTTCTTTTCCCTATTTACAGACTTACACACCAATATTTACATATGTATACAGACATATTTTTTCATTCATGCAAACATATTTATAACATCCCTTTAATCATTCATCACATTCCATCAAAATATAATCATATGAAGGTATTAAAAGGTGATGATTGCTCACCTGTCAGTGAAGAACAGAGGGCCTGGTTTTGATCTTGTAAACTGGAAAGTAATTTGAAACCGAAAAGCTGGAAATGGTTGAGATGAGATGAATCTATTTGAGTATTGAGTTGAATTCATTTTGATTTAAACCGCTACTTGTTGGTTGATGTTTAGCTTTGAGTTGTTTACAGGTTTTTTTTTTTGGAAGCTTGTTTACTGTCTTCAGGTTTTCAATTTGAAAATTGAAGCTCTTTTCCAGGTTTTGATTTCTTTCTGTTTTTGGTTTTACCCTTGAGATGAATGAAAAAAATGTAGCCTGTTTTACTCTTATACATTATGTTTAAAAGTTTAATTTAAAATATGATTTGATTGCCACCTGTTTAATTCCTTATCTCATGGTTTACGATTGTATCTTATGTTTACACTTGTTATATGCATATTAAAATTATTTTTCAAATGTCATAATAATGCATTTTTATGTCTTAAACCCTTGTTTCATTTAAATTGTAATTTATCTTCTAAACCCAAACTTTATTCTAATTTATGAATCATGTTTTACTTCATAATTCAATTTAGTTTAAATATTTATATATGTTTTATATCTTTCTTATTTCAAATATTATATTGATTTCAAAAGAAATATATATATATATTTCCATTTTTAAACTAATGCTTTACCTTTATATTTATTTATAACTTTAAAGAATGTGATTTAAAATTAATCAAACATTGATAAATAAATAAATAATATGTATATATTTGAATTTAACTCTTTAAATAGCTTTTATAAATTTATTTATATCAATTTCAAAAGTATAATTTTCAAATCATCATATTATAAATACCAAACAAAAATTTCTATTGGTATTAAATTACAGAGTTTCCAAATCCAATATATTATTCAAAACATATATTTTTAAATTTCAAATTCAAAAGTTAATATACAATCAATTTGTATTTATAAATGAATAAACAAACAATATATTTTTATAAATATATATATATATTCCATTCACAATCTATTTATTTTCCAATTTTTTTAAATAAATTCACAATTAATCCAAAAATTAAATTAATTACCAATTTAATTAAAGACATGAATGTTACAGATTCCTCCCCTTAAGAAAATTTCATCCCCGAAATTTGCTAGACGGGGAGACCAACAAAGAATAGATGGAGAATGTTTTACCAGATCAAACTGTATATTTATTCTGCATTTGGCTTACCAAATCAGAATATCATCATATACGAGATCAAACTTATTCGATACTCCACAAGATGCTCGGGTCATCTAATCTACGATTATGCAGGGGTATTGGTTAATCCGAAGAGATTACTAACTGTTCATAGACTATATCTGGACACCAAAGAGTAGACAAACGGATACAATCCAGTTTGGCTTTATAATTTGTTAACCAATTTATTCTAATTAAAATTTCAAATCCATTAGAGTTAAAACGAAAAGTGTAACGACCCAGAATTTCTATCATTTGAAATTCATATATTTAATTGATTTTAAATATTCAGAAGTAAATTTTACAAGCTGAGTAAATAATATTTCGAATATCTAGATTTAATTGGATAATTAAATTGATAATTTAATATTTGAAATTGTAGAAATAATTGAAATTTGGATTTAAAATGAATAAAATGTTTTATAAAGTTGTATTAAATCATATTTGAATTAGAATGATGTTACAGAACTTTTAAAATCGAATTATAAGTTTATTTATAGAAATTGAATATTGAATATTTAATCGATGAGTAAAAATAGCCATTTTTCAAACAGTCTCGGATTTGGATGAAACTTTCATTGGATCCGGAATGTTATATTATTGTAAGATTTCAAATTTCGTATCAAACGGATTTACGGTTTGTCCGGGGCAAGCTAAAACATGTAGTAATCGGTTTAAGTGAATTTTAAATTTAAAATAGTCGATTCGAAAACCTATCTTTCAAATACGATCGAATTGGCTCTCGATATATATTCCATTGCGTTCGAAATAGGGGTAAAACATTATAAACGCCAGGCGGCATGCTTCGTTTGGAGTTCGGAAAAAAATCGGATGAATAGTGTCGCGTAATTTTTTATAAAAGGCCAACATTTTATTCATTTTGCACTAAACCCTAACAACCCTAGGGCTAGCCGCCGCCCATATTTTAATGGCCAGAAATCATCGAATTTCCTCCTCAGTTATCTTCCAATCCACGCATTGTTTCAAAAAATTATCAAGTACAAAAATGGAGAGCTCGATGAGTACTTCGAGATCAATGGTCACGATCGCATTTGGAGCCGTGGATCATGCGGAAATGGGTTCAAAGGCCGGCCTTGCTCGAAAAAAATACGTGCATAAAGGGAGCCGAGCTTGACCGTTCCTTGGCCGAAGTTGAAGCTCGCGAAGGCGGTCAGGATGGTGGTGCTCGATCGACTCATAGATCGTCGATGGCGGAGCTAGAATTGGTCAAAGTTTCAAGCATATGGGTTTGTTCGTTCGAAATTATCTAGGAGGAGAGAAGAAAGCAAACGCAGGTCAGATCCGTTGACACAAAATTGAACGGCAGAGATGAAGATAAGGTTTAAAAAATGGAATTAATTTATATATTAAATCGTTTAAACTTTGTAACGTCATTTCTTTTTCATACAAGGTCCGTTTTTGATGAAACGAATTGCGTTTGGTCCATATTGAAGAACACTTTACGATGGAGCTGATTTGGAGTTGATTGGACCTAGTGTGAATTTTGGGTAAAATTAAATGATCGTTTATTTTTATTCGGAATAAAACACTGAAACTGCTATTGGACGCAATGTGAGCACAACTCACTCTTTCTGACTCACTGATATTTTTATATAAGTGAGAAATAATTTATAATATGATGATTGATGATTGTTTGAATGATATATGATATATTGATTGGTATTTGGATATATAGTTGCCCAGTGGAGAAGATGACCCTATACGTTCCCGTGTATGAGCGGATGACCCTTTTGTACGCGCGTCTGCCTTGAAGCGGACATTGTACACATACTCTAATATGTATATTTGTCGCAGGTAATAGGTTGGAGGGATCCAATTCGATTACGCACCAGTATTGATTTGTTTATAGATATTGTGATATATGCTGTTATCATATGATATATGATGTTTTGGATGCCATGATTGTGGTATGTAGTGCTGTTGTAGCATTGGGCCTATTTTTGGTAATTTAAAAATGTTAAAGTGATGATTTCCAAATTTTGGAAGGATTTTAAAGTGATTTTGAATTTGTACGTTTTATTAATTTTTGAAGTGTTAAAGAAATGAATTTATTTTAAATAAATAAAGTTATAAATTTTATGTTATAAAAATTATGATTTTTGTTGAATAAAATCAGAATACGATTTTTTTGGAGTTATATAAGTTTTAATAACGATTTGAAATTATTAAAAGAATAAGTTTAGTTAAAATCTAGATTTTTGAATTATATTAAATGGTTTATATAGAAGATTTATAAAACTGATATTTTATAAATTAAAGTAATTGAATTATAGATAAGTTTTGTAAACGTTAAAATGAGCTACAAATGAATCTTATAAGTAATAAGATTTATAAAATTGGGTAAGATATAAAATGAATGGATTTTGTAAAATAAATGAATTATAAGCTATTAACTTATAATTTGGATTTGTGGGTATATAATTGAGTTATAAATGGAATTGGTTAATAAAGAGATTTTATGTATAGTAGTTTTTATAAAATGAAAATGGAATTTATAAAAATTGTTTATAAATCCGAAATCGATTGATTTGGTAAGTTAAATATAGAAGTTTATTAAAGGAGACGTATCCACGATTTTGGATAGTGGATTATACTTTAATAAATGTGTAGAAACATTGAATTAGATTAAATGAATTATATTCAAGATTTTGGATAGTGAATAATATATTGAATAAAATGGATATGCTTCGAAAAGTGAATAATCTTTTGAATTAAATAAATGTTTTGGAAGTTATATTTTAAACGGAGTAAAACGATTTGAAGATGTTTTAAAATATGTTAAGGATCGAAACCATAGATTTCAACATTCATTGTTAAAATAGACGTTTTCGAGAAATAAGGAAATGATGGACTATAACGTTGTTGTTATAGTAGATGATTTTCGAAATGAAATACTTTGTATAGTATTGGGATTTATATATCTATCTTATTTTTGAATCCTTATACTATTGATTTTGGGTTGTCGTAACGATGTTTTACGCAACATTCGTTTTGACCCAAATAAATGTGTTTAAGAGAATGTTTTCCTTATATAATAAAATATATACTTAATCATGTGTTAAGTATATGTAATATTTTATAAGTTTTGAAAATATAAATTGAATTGTGAATTATTTATTATTAAACAAATATATGGAAATGTTTCCCAATGTTGAAATGGCTTTGAAGATATATCTTTTTAAAGATAATTTGAAGTGAACATTTGGAAAATGATTTAATTAATAAAAGATTAATTAAAAGGGCATAGTGATTGTTATGGTGCTAAATATTTGTTTGTTTGCATTGATAGTTAAATAACCGACTATCAAACTTGGCCAAATTTTAGTTCCTCGACTTGATGTGGGAACTATTTAGCTGTACACTTAGTACGTAGCCTTCTGTGTAGGCTTGATTATCATTTGTGTTGAGGATGTCGATTTGTGTAGTGCGGAGTACTACTCCAATCTACCGAGCTTCCTTCTTGGCCCGAAGGATAGCAAGTTGAAAGTTGGAGACATGATAAGTCTATGAGACTTAGTTACTGTGTGAGGTTGAGAAACGCTTTTGCGTTGTTAGTGCGAAGAGACCGGGATCAGATTTATCTGAAAACCACATTAGACCAAAGTATATGCGATAAGTGTGCAGGTTGCTTGTGATGATATTGATATTCCAGATTTTCATAGTGGGGGACTGCTTGTTGATCGTTTGGGGTTAAAATCCCAATATACATCCAGTAGCAGTGGTCTCTTTATTATGAAATATCCAATGCGAGGATTATTCGCTACTAATCCTAGGAATTTCCTGGCAGGATGTGGTAGGAAAGTACCTTCGGTTTGTCCTGTTCCTAGACAACTTATATGGGTGTTTGTCTGACATTTCATTTCTAAAGATTATGTACATTGTTTTTTACAAACGTACATCAGTGGTGGCGGAGAAGGCAACTTCTCTTAGCTTAACACCCTCTTTGAGACATACGAGCTTAAGGGTTGTATTTTTATGGAAGGCAATTAGTAGTCAACGGAAATGGCCATGTTGCATTCTAAGTGATGTGATTATGATTGTGAAAGGTAATCATTACTCTAGCCTCATCAATCAGAAATGACCAAAACAGGGTTAGATGTAGTAAGGCTAAGTGGGTCATTCCCATGTAGGATATGATCATCCTCTTCTAGATATATCTTTGCACGCTATGACGTCATGTATCTGATTATTGTGGTTTGTATGCTAGAGGGCCCTCGATAAAGGTCGGTAACGACTGGAGGATGACTATTTGGTGCCATCTAGTTAGAGGTGGGCCGGATTTGTGTTGGTAGAGAAATTTTGTGATGGTTTCTCGGTACATTCTTCTAGAGATGTACTGCGGAAGGTAGTCCCTTCACTTGGACGTTTATATGGAAATCCAAACTCCACTACGTGTTTGCCATTTTGATTGCATTATCCAGTTGGGCTATATGCTGGAATTTAATCAATGTAACAATTTGGTCTATGATTAATATTATTTGTATACAGCAGACACTACTATAATATAAGAGGATTTGATATGAGATGTTTTAGTTATCGTAAGGTAAAAATATGTCCGTGTTTATGTGTGGACTTGTCTTACGAGATACTTTTGTTTTGAAAACTAAGGAAAAGTTTCGTAATTTAATAAATTCAGTTGAATGTGTTTCTCATGCTGGTTTACCAGACTGATCCGGGCGTTCTTCCCTTTCAATGCTCGGGTCAGACCGAGTATATTTACAGGTTATGCTTTGGTGCCTTTGGAGCTTCAGCGGGAGAGCCGGAGATCTTCATTTTCGTATACACGTACTTGTTTTGATTATCCGATGTGCTTTGTTTGTTGTGGCATATTATCGGCAATAGTGAGGACGGGTTATTATAACTGTCCAAGCTGATAACTATTTATTGATTATTGAACTCTGATTGATATTTATATATATATACAGTTTCTGTTTTGTAAAGATCATTGATATGATAATATATATTTTCCGCTGCGATGTGAGATTCTGTATTATTCTATTTGGTTCTATCTTCTCTCTTTCTTCTCTTCTCTTCTTCTCTCTTCTTTACTTTCTCTTGACTTTCCGTCAGTTTGTGCTTTTTAGGTCGTACATGTGTGGATTATTGTCGATTCAAAGGGTACGGATTTGCGGGTCGTCACAGAAAGACTCATAAGAAACTGATTGTTAGAATATGAAATTGGAACTTATCTTCAATGATTTGCAGGGCCAGCACCACACCAAAACTTCTTCTTGTAGCCGCCAGTAAGCCATCAAAGAAATGGAAAGTGAATGTTGAACAAAAGAGATTGATAGAGAAATTGTTTCCGTTGTTGCAGGGTATCGACCATTTGTAGTAGTACTCCCCTGTCCCCTAACTCGTCCTCTTCTTGCACTCATACTCACTACCAGTGCATAGTAAGTGAGTTTACTGAGGCATATAGACAGATATCTTAGGGATATACTCATTCTAGGGCATTTGTAACCCTATCTCTAATGAGTTACCTAATGAGTTATACTCCTAAGCTAAAGTTCTTACTCAACCTTCAGCTCTGATACCAAACTGTCACGACCCGAATTTTCAGCGTTTGAAAATCGACATCCATACATCACCCGTATTTGAATGCCGCACATTCAACTGTTGAAATCTGATTCACACTGGAGCTTGTAATACATTAAGTACAACAACACAGCAGAGGAAAAAGAAATTTTATTGATACACAAAATTTGGTACAACAATGATACAATATAATGCCAATATTAGAGATAAGACAACAGTGGAAAAAAAACATACAATATCTTCATAGATTCCAAGAGAAGAGAGAGAATCCAATAGAATGCAACTCCAAAGCCAAAGCTCCAAGCCAAAAGCTCGAATCACCATCAAGTTGTATTAAGCAAGGTCAGTCATCAACGCGATCGCCAAGATCCAAAGACTGGATGCCATCGAATCTATACCTACTATTTGATTATCGTAAAACCCCAACTCTAGGCTGCACGTATGGAAAATTGTGGGCGCCTAGAGTTTAGAAAGGGAACAATAAACTCTAGGTCAGTCATTGGACTGGTATGAGCAAACAAAACAGTTTTCTTTAAACAAAACTAACAAAAGAATTTAAAAAAAATCCTCAATGTTTTTTAGAAAATGAAACTACCATAAGGCCTCCCGGCACACACACAATGCACGCTGGGGCGAGATTTCTCCTTATGATAGTCAAACATGCTTCATACGCAAAATTCTTTTGATATTATTATTAATGTATAGAGGAAAACATTTCGAAAGTATAATATTAATCTTAGCCAGCATAGGTACCATTATATTATGCCTGCTATAGCTACCACCTGAAGTGGAAAGTTATACAACTGAAATCATACAAGGCGCGTATTGATGATTGGATTTCCTACAAATGGTCCGGCAAAGGAACTTCATGGGCCACATGGGTACGCCTCTAGAGGGACTCCCCGAGAACCTAACCGGATATTTTCCAACACAAGGCCGGGTTACCTCTGTAACTAGGTAACTAACTGTCATGAGTGTGCCATCCCCCGGTCGTAACCAACCTTTATCCCGGCATTCACCAACAACTACAAAGCAATAAGTTTACGGCAACCACATAAGTTAAGTATCTAGGCTCCATACAATGATACCACTTCTATCCAGAAGGAAATGGACATACCTTAAGGGGCGTGACCCCTAATAATCTTGTTGCGTTCTTCCTATTTCAACCATTACCGGGTTGTGAGGTCTGGATGAGGTCTCGTTTCACAAAGCTATGTTGTTAAAAAATCCATGCTTCGATCAACACATGATCAACAACATTTCTTATGCCCCATTACCAAATTGGGAATGTATCGGTAGTAACCATCAACTACATAACCTCCGAGCTCGTACGTCTCAGAGAAGGGTGTTAAGCTAAGAGAATAAATTTTCAGCCACCAAACAGAAATGTATTTGATGGAAACCAGCTTTACATCTCAAAGTGTACCGTCAGACATACATCCGTAAAAGTCCATTCCGGGCTTGAACGAAACCGAAGGCACTTCAAAGAAGCCCTTGCAAATCCGGATAATCCCTAATCACGTTTGGACTCCCCATCACAAAGGGTGATCAAATCTATATACCGGGGTCATTCGGTGCAGAGGCATTCGACAGATAATCCTTTCGCTTTCAAAAATGCATGGTCCTCACCACCGGTCTTCAAATGCTATCCATTACATCATATCATTATTCGAAATGGGTTATATGACACCAAGACCTCTCCCAGGCTAAACGGAATAAAGTGCGCTTAATTTAAAAACATATGGATATATGGGATCTTAGTTAAGTCACAACTTAAAGCCCAAAACCTTTCTTTCAAATGGTTTAAAAAATTCCCATTTTCAAATCTTTTTAAACAAAAAGATTCACTTTACAAGATTCACCCATCTTTCACAAAGATTCAATCATAGTCTTTCAAAACTATTCCAATTCCAATTCTTTTATACAAAAGATACATCTTTAAGATCCGCTTCAATTTGAAAACAATGTTCACCAATCTTTCACAAAGATTCATCTATAGCTTTCAAAACAATTCCATTTCAAATTTGAAATCTCTTTCAAAAAAACTAGAAATCCTTTCTTTATTTGAAAACTATTATCATTTGAAAAAAATTACATTTTGTTATGGAAAAATCCGGTCAGATATGCACAAATTATAGCCTTTAAAGTATATAACTTAGGTTAAATTCAAATTACCAAAATAATATTTTTAAAATGGTTTAAAATCCATATATATACATTATATAACTTGTATAACCATAATTTCTAAACATATATTTATAGAACTCTAGTTTAAATCTTGAATTCAAATTCAAATCAAATTAATTTCAAAACTTTAACAAGTTATTCAAAATAATTTTTATTTCCAAAACTACTTCCAAACGCTTTTCATATTAAACTCAATTCCTATTCTAAACCATTTTTGGATTCAAAATTCAACTTTTAAAACTATTTTGAATAATATTAAATTCAAATATCTATGACTTAACTGATTTCCCTGTGCAATCCATATTTGTATGTGTATAGTGTAGTCCAGAGGTTTCACACAATAGTGCAACATCATCAATCATCACAATCCAAGTATAGCAATATCGATAAGTGGTATAATCCTATAACGCTTATCTTTCATTCAAAGATTCACAGATAAATTATATAAATTCATCACAGATAAATAAATTACATTATCACAGCTCAAAGCACAATAATTCATATCACAAAGTATCACACATCAGGGATATCAAACAATTCAAAGCATTCCATGCAATCCAAACATCCATAAGTAAGGTTAATTAATCATCCAGTTAATTGAAAGCAGATTAATCACTAATCCAGGTTAATTAACACTAATTAGCTACAATTTATTTTAATTAATTAACCTTTAATAATAAATTAATCAACCTTTAAACATTAATTAATCAACCTTAATTAATAAATAAAACAACCTTTAACCATTAAATAATTAACCTCTAATTATTTAATTATTCTTTAATTAATTAATCACATTAATTACATCAATTAATTAACCCTTAATTAATTGTCATTTAATTAATCATCTTTAATTGATAAGTGATTATCCCTAATCACTTATATTAATAAATCACAAATTAATTTTAATCACTTGATTAATCAACTTTGATCATAAATTATTTATCCTTAATTACTTTCATTAAGTAATTATTCTCGAGTAATTAATTACCTTTCAATTACTTGTCATTAATCAAACTTAATTAATTAATTATCCTTTAATGTAATTACACAAAGTAATTACCCCTTAATTATATTAAGTAAATATCATTGATAAATCAATAATAATCTTTTAATTAAGACCTTAATTAATCAAGATAATTTTTTTATCTTAAATGATCACTTATTTACAATATTAAGTCTCATTAAATAAAATAAATTAACATTAAATAAATGAATTTCAAAACCTTTAAGTTAATTACTAATTAGAATATTTATTTAAGATGAATCATTTATGTTTTGAAAATCTTATTTAAAATAATTCTTGGAAATTAAATTAACTTATAAATTATCTTACATTCTTAGATTAATTAAAACCATCGTCTTTTAATTATTTAAATTTAACATTAAAAAACGTAAGAATTCTTTTTAAAAAACAAAGAATTAAAACACTTTAACTTAATTTATTTAAAATAATTATTTAAAACTTTAAGTAATTAACAAAACAAGTCTAAAACATTTATCATTAATTAAGAAAGTGTTTTAAACTTGAATAAATTTTAAATTTGAGAACTTGTTTTATTTAAAAAAAAAAAACTGTTTCTTCCCAAACCCGAGATGACTTTGGGTTAAAGCCCAAAATCCCCGAGCCTTACTTCGAGCTTTACCCTGCCCCCTTCTGCTTCGAGACACTCATGCGAATAACTCAAGATCAACCCCGAGACCAAAATTTCCAGACATGCGAACACGAGTGTGCGTGTGAACAAACCTTTCGATCGCCTCTGGTCACCGCCCCGACCTTTGGCACGTCAACAACAACCTACTCGGGCTTTCAAAACACCCAGGTCCATGAACTCGATCGGAATTTTAACTTTAAAATCGAATGATCGAACATCTTCCGGGAATCAACTGGGTTGGCAAAATCGTTCTTCGTCGGCGATCTCGACTACCAGACGCCACGCAACTCCGACCTCAGCTGCTCCAATAACCCACAAATCCTTTCCCCTTGGTCCAGTGCAACTCGATGCAACGACGATGTCGAAATCGACTCGAGAACAATGTCGACAAAACTACTACTTCAACCTTGCACGACCACCACGGCATTCTAGTAACTCAACCCACATTTCTCTAAAGATCTCCAGACCCCTAGCCTCGTTCAATCCTTATCACGATGATCATTACCTTACCGTTCGACGAGAATTAATGAAAATATATTTTCTGTTCATTTCGTAAATTCGCCCTCAAATCAAAAATAAAAATCTTGGAATCTGCATTAAAATTCATCGTTTTACAATTTGAGTCTAGTTATGTAATCAAAACCCCATTTTACGATCATCAAATTTTAACATATATATGATTTTCACTGTATATTTTACATTTCCAGATAAACTTAATTAATTTTTCTTCAAAAATATTTTTTAACCCTAGTTCTTGATGATACAAACATACTTCATTTAGATCATGAAGCTTAAAACAAATCAGAGAAGAAGGATTTAATTTTTATTTTTTTTCTTTAACAGGTTTTAAAAACCTGTAACCAAAGACAGTGGCCTTTTTTTTGTCTATTTACAGACTTACACACCAATATTTACATATGTATACAAACATATTTTTCATTCATGCAAACATTTTTATAACATCCCATTAATCATTCATCACATTCCACATAAATATAAACATATGAAGGTTTTAAAATGGTGATGATTGCTCACCTGTCAGTGAAGAATAGAGGACCTGATTTTGATCTTTTAAACTGGAAAGTAATTCGAAACTGAAAAGCTGGAAATGGTTGAGATGATCTGAATCTATTTGAGTAGAATTTGTACTTGATTTGGGTTGAGTTTATTCCATTTGGATTTGAACTGCTACTTGTTGGTTGATGTTGAGCTTTCAGTTGTTTATAGGTTTTGATTTTTTTTGAAAGCTTGTTTACTGTCTTCAGGTTTTGAATTTGAAAACCGAAGCACTTTTCCAGGTTTTGATTTCCTTCTGTTTTCGGTTTTACTCTTGAGATGAATGAAAAAAAATGTAGCCTTGTTTACTCATATACATTATGTTTATAAATTTAATTTAAAATAAAATTTAATTGCCACTTGTTTAATTCCTTATCTCATGGTTTACACTTGTATTTTGTTAACACTTGTTATATGCATATTAAAATTATTTTACAAATGTCATAATAATGCATTTTTATGTCTTAAACCCTTGTTTCATTTAAATTTTAATTTATGTTTTAAACCCCTACTTTATTCTAATTTATGAATCATGTTTTACTTCATAATTTCATTTTAGTTTAAATATTTATATATGTTTTATACCTTTCTTATTTTAAATATTTAATTGATTTTAAATATTTAAACGTTAGTTTTTAACTTGATTTCAAATATCACCATTTATTGGGTAATTTAATTATTAAATTAAATAATTTGAAGTTGGGTAAAATGTTGAATACAGAATTTTAAGCCTGTTAAAAATAATTTGAAGGCTTGTAAAATTTATATTGACAGTGCTGAGGATAATAAAAGTTTAAAATTGAATTTAACACTAATTTTTTCGATTTTGAAATTTTATCGTTTAAATCGATATTTAAAAATAGCCTTCTGAGACGTAGTCTCGGATTTCGACAAAACCAGTTCCATTGGATCTGTAATATTGTATTATTATCGGATTTCAATTTTCATAATGTTTGGAGTTGTTGTGTGAGTGTATGATATATAAACGCGCTAAAAATTAAATCAAGATTTAATATAATAACTGGGTTCAAAAAGGCTATCTTCCCCATGCGATCGAATTGGGGCTCGAAGCTTGTGCCATTGAGTTTGGAATAAACGTACAACATTAGGAATGTCAGGTGGCACGACTCGTTTGGGGTTTGGAATTTCTAGTTATCTTAATTGAGATATTTGAATATATATTATTATAAAAACTTAAAGGTCAAACCCTATTCATTACAGATGCACTACCCTCTGATCGAGCCACTCTACCTAGATTTGTACTCATCCCTTACCAATTAAATCACGTACGCTTTCCTCTTTGCTTCTTCGAGACGAAATCCTTTCAGTAAATTAAAATAAACAAAACTGCATGCGATAAAATCCGAATGCTTCTTCTTCAAGCCAATTAAAATCGAAATTAGAAAAGGAGGAATGAAATCAGATTCGTATAAAAAAACATAGCCGCTCCCACTATTAAAGCAAAACATATTCTTCCAAAAAAAGAAAACCTAATTCAAAATCGGCCGAGAACTTTCCTACTAGAAATTGAATCACCCGTCCTCCTCGTTCATCTCGATCGACAGAGCGGTGCCTTGCGAGTTGAAGGGCTTAGGTGAGTCGCGGGGGAGTCGATAGTGGAGTCGTATCTGAGTGTAAGCGGTTTGTTTCAAGGGGACGTTTGGAGAGGCTGATGGGTTGATAATGTATGAAGTTCGGGTACTGATGTTGGAGAAGAATGATGCAGCTGTTAGGCGAGTGAGGCGCGAGTTGAATGGTGGTTTCGGAGGGTGCAACAACAGATTAGCGAGCATGGAAGCATGTGACGGAGGGGAGCAAGAACTAGGTTTGGAGTTCTTGGTGATTTCAGTGTCAAGTGTTGATATCGAAGTGGAAATTAGGGGTCCAACTCTCCATGCCGCGACGTCGATAGCAGAGAAGGTGGTCGCGGCTTGTGACCCATTTTGGGTCGAATAGAAGCTCGTTGATTTTGTTTTCCATTCGATTGAGGTAGTTTAAAATTTTAAGCAGTTTTATTTAAATGTTCTCAAGTTTAATCGGGCAAAAACTGTTGTTTTAAAAAAAATTACCAGTTGCTGCAAAACAGTTTGATTTTATATTAAGTTATTTGATGCTAACTAGGTTGTGTTATATATGTGTGTGTGTGTGTGTGTATATATATATATATATATATAGATATAGATTAAGAAATTTTTAGCAATAAATAAATTATTACTTTTTGTTATTTACAGAAAAAGAAAAGAAAATATATAAATGTAAATATATTCATAATAAAATAGACATGTACACATATTTTTCATTTACTGTTTAATTTCAAAAAATAATAAGTATTAGGGGGATTAACCTATTTTATTAAATTATTTAATTATGTTAGTTATAAAAAACTATTTATCATGGAGTAATTAAGTTAATTTAAATTAATAGTTAATTAAAAATTTAAAAGGGATAATTGATTGTTCAATTATGTAAAATGTTAATAAGACGTATAATGTTTTTACAAGGTCTAAAATCGTAGAGAGACAAGCCGGTTGGGTTGGATGGCAAAACTAAATAAAAGGTGAGTTAATCTCACTCATCTGGGTTATTTAAATTTAAATGGTTAGATTTTAAATAATTGGTTGAATTGATTTGATGTTTATATATAGTAGCATATAGTATATATTGGGGTGATTGATTTCCCGCATTATATAGCGGATGAGACCCTATGCGCCGCATAATAGCGGAGGATATTATATAAATCCAATATACCGCGATATTCCACCTCGAAGTGGAATTGGTATTGTGCTATCATCTGTGGATGTAGGGAAACAAGTTGGTGGGATCCAACTTAATTCCTCAAAATTATTTAGATTATTTAATATTTTGTGTTATGAATATTTGATATTCTGTGATGAATTATATTGATAATTGGAATATATATTTCGGTACACGGAGTTATCAAAATATATATAATAGGATTTTTGAAAGAAAATAGAAGAGGGAATTTTTAAGTTAAATAATTATAGAGAATTGAATAAATCGAAGAATGAATTAGAAAATAATAAAAGGTGATTTTAAAATTCTAATAAATAAATTCCAAGAATGGGAAGGGGATTTGAACAAAAAGGGAAAATAATGAACTTTGAAACTTAAGTGATGTTATTCAAAGGAATGAAAGAATTTACTTTAAAATTCAAGGTTTAGAATTTATTTAAAAGAATAAAGAAGAAATTTGGAAAATCTGAAATTGGTATGTTTCAGTTAAAAGATCTAAAATCAAAACGAACAAATAAAATCTGAAATTAATGGATTTTGAAAAAATGAGTAAGCAAAAGAATTTATTTCAAAATTGAGTAAATTGGAAATCAATTTGGAAATTGATTTAAGTGCTTGAAATTAGAAATTTAAAGGAGAATGTGACTATGAAATTTGTAAACTGGGTTTACAAAAGTAAAGTAATATATCAGATATTTGGAAGAATAAATTCATGATGGGAATTTGTCAAAGAATGGGAAAATTTGTTTAAAAATAAATAGTGATTTATTTTTAAAGATAGAAAGAGAAGAGTATTTCCCTAGATAGCCAAGTACGTTTTCAAAGTAAATTTTTAAATATAAGTTATGTTGTTTTAAAAAGCATGTTTAGAAAGTTTATTACTTCTGAATGTTTAAATTCTAAAGTAAGTATTTTTCAAATCTATTATAACAGTAATTATTGAAAGGTGACTTGGTATGTTGTTTTAAAAAAAAGAGAAAATCTAGTTTTATATTTTATAAAGTAACCTTATTTTAAATATTCCTAAAGCATATATTTTTAATAAAGTATTGAAGTAGTTTTCAATGTAAATGTTAAAGTATATTTTATAATAAAGTGTTTTTAAATTGTTTTCAAAATCTGAAGTTTTTGTGCTTGGTTTTTTCAGTGGAAATAAATATTTGGGAATTCATTTCATGAGAAAAGTAGGTTGGAAAACTGTTTTCAAAAAGGTTTGAAAAGGGAAATATATCTTGTGAAGATATTTTGAGGTTAATAAATAATTTGGTGAAATTATTTATGTTGGATGGTTGTTTGTGAATGTTAATTGATAGTTAAATAACCGACTATCAATATTGGCCAATGCGTTGATCATTTCGAAGAGACCGGGATCGAGATTTATTTCCTAAAAACCACTTCGATCTGGTTTGTACGTTTTCGTGAGGAAGACGAGTTTGGATTCGAAGGTGGAGCAGTGAAGTGCGAGGGCTAGTTGCTACTAATCCTGAGGATGATTCCAAAATGGATGTAGTAGGAGTTGTGCTTTCGATTCCGTTCAAACCCAGGACGGACTTGTATGGATGATTTCTTTCAGAACATCGTCAGGTGGACGGTGAGCATTCTAAGGGATATGTTCTAAAAAGGTAACGCTTAGCCTCAATCCTCATCAACCGGGAATGACTGAAAATTAGGGGTTGTGCAGCAAGGCTAGGTGGGTAGCGCCTATTAGGGTAAGGCCATCCCTGTCTAGATGTACCTTTTATTTCGGCTAAGTGGTGCGGTTGCTGATCCTAACCGTGGGGTGATTTTACTCGGGATTATCCAGTAAGGGGTAGTCGCGGTCTTGTGTTGAAGGGGGTCAGGAGTGATCCTCGGTATGTTGATCTAGACTAGGTACCATTGTGACGACCCGACTTTCTAACTCCAGAAAGACGTGCCATCAATAAGAAAGAAAGGGATAGAAATAGAAAAGAATAGAAAGAAAGAATAACAACAACAGAATCTCACAGCGGAATGGAACAAAATATAATACATCAACATAACTATTACATAGTTATAAATACATCAGAGTTATGCGATATCCTACAACATGACTGACATATACATATCTATCATAACATACATCTCAAATGTCATAAACCAACTAACACAGTGGAGCTATATGGATAGATACATACGTCTGGTCTTCTGCTCCAACTCCTTCAGAAAACTCTATACTCCGAATACCTATCACTTGGCTACTCATAAAAATTTGAGTACCCAAGAGTTTATGAAAAACAAAATATAAACTCCGAGTCAGACATGGGTCTGGTATGAGTAAACGATTAAAGTTGTTTAACTTTGAAAATCATTTGAAATAAAGGTATCACATAAGACTTCCCACACATAAATACGGGAAAGTTTTTACCTTACGCTAACCAAAACATTTTATGGGAAATTCAGTGATATTATAATAGTGTCTAGGGTTTTCAAGTAAAATACAGAAATAGCTGAAATGCTTACATCTCACGTTCCAACGTAGTTGGGCACAATCAAGACGTACGGCTCTTATTGGAAATTGGATCCCATACAATGGCAGGGCTACTGGGGTACCGTCCGTCATAGTACGTGGCCTAGATCACTGTATCGAGGAGTCACTCTAACTCCCCTGCAACACAAGGCCGGAACCATTCCTTACTGAACAGTGCCGAACAAGATAACCCCACAGTTGGCTGCAGACCAACCGCCCACACAGCCGAATAAAAGGGACATCTAGACAGGGGTATACCTCGTCTTGCTTGGGCATGACCCACCTAACCTTGCTGCACATCCCCTGTTTTAGCCATTCTCGGTTGATGAGGCTTGAGGCAGCGTTTACCTTTATAAAACATATCTCTTAGAATGCTCATCGTCCGCCTGACGATGTGCTGAAAGCATTCAATCCATACAAGTTCGTTCTGGGTTCGAACGAAACCGAAGGCATTATCTCGTTACGCTCATTTTGGAATCACCCTCAGAGTTAATGACAAATAACCCTTGCATTCTGAAAACACCATCTCAATCTTCACTTCAGATTACATGACCTAACGTTTAATTTGGATCGTGTGGTTTTCGGAATATCAAATCGATACCCGATCCCGGTCTCATCGAAATCCAAACGTCATTTTAAAGGCCAAGTTGTCTAATTAACTTAACAGTTTAAAATTCAACAATTGAATTCACATAGCAATTCAACACGGATGAATCATACACATTCATCACAGAAATATCAGAATATCACAGAACATCACAGGATATAAATAAATATCAGAGGCAATCGAATAGAATCATCGATTCATATCAACATTTAGTTTGATTTATTTTAAACTTATTTACTTGCTTAAGAATAAACTATATTTTATTCTTCCTAAATCAATTACTAATTAATTAACTTATTTAAATTCATTAATTACTTATTAATTATTCACTTAATTAATTAATTAATTCTTAATTACTAATCAATAACCTTAATTATTGATTTATAAAACTCAATTACACATTTAATTATGACTATTTATTTAATTACAAATGTGTTTACACAAGATTATTATTAAAATCTTTAATTACCAATTTTATTTAATCTTGATAAATTAATCATCATTATAAATTAATTACAAACTTTAGCTCATTTTCAAATTTTAATTATAAAACCCTCTTACGTTTTTGTAAAATGTCTTAATAAATTTGAAATCAAGTCTCACAGCAAAACTTGTCAACACAATTCGATTTATACTCCACCTTTATAAACAAATAACTTAAAGTACAATAAGCTAATTCATAAAGTATTGGGCCGAGACATATACCCAGGTTTCTCAAGTGGCAACCCGAGTTCTAACATATTTTCCCTGCGTCACTACTCGTGCGTCCCTCTTCTTCTTCCTCAGTTCTTTCTTCAGCTCTTTATTTTTTTTTTTTTTAAAGCTTAAGTTTTAAACTGTTAAAACTTATTAACACACGCGCGCCTCAAATCTTGACCCAGGAACAACCCGAAGCAACATCACGACTCTCTCGCGTAAAACCACGCGACAAACCCAAATCTCATCTCGGCAGACACTACGCCACCGTGCACATGCACGGTGGTTCGTCACCCCTCCGATGATCCTCCATGCTCCCATCAAATCATAAAAACACCACTCATTCGAAATCTAAGCTCAAGCCGATGCAATAAGCACACCATCAAAATATGACAGAAAATACGAATAGTAACCCGAGTTCCATAGAGATAAACGTCACGTTCACTCAACCTCGACCACCTGCGTCGACGTGGCTTCGGCCGTACCTTGCCGACAACACCCTCTTCTACTCTCCGAAACCTCCCGGCACTCGGTGGGGCTATGGTGACGCGATCACCAAAAATATAGAACCCAAAACGTTGAACCCATAAACCCTATTCTCGATCCATCCCCAAAATCTTGCAATTAAAAATTTTTCTAACATTTTTCTGGTGATCTAGAATCAATACACAAGCTTCATGTCAAATTTCATCAATGATTATTGAGTGAATTATCTGATATTCATATAAAAGCAATTTTGGTTCACTAACCAACTGCTTTATGCATAGTTGTCTAAAAATTATAAATTTTGTCTTAAAAATCATATTTTATATGTAGTTTCAATATACATATTCAAATCTACAGTTTAGGCTATTCGAATTTTGATCATTATTTTACTTTTTACTGTAAGTTGGAGTTTACAGTGTTTAAATTTCACAGCTATCTGAAGAAAACAACTTCCAACCTTAATCTTTGTCTTAACCAAATTTATTTAGTTAAGTTTCTAAGTAAAGAAAATGTTTTTATATGATAAGTATGCTTTATTCTCTGACTCCTTATCTCAGCAACCTAAAACTAGAAGAACATAATATGCAGCACTGCAGAACATAGCAAAACATTCCAGAACATTAAACATCAACATATCCATTCTTCATGAACTACTTATTAAAAGTTATATTTTGAATAAGTTTACTCACCAAATACTATTGAAAACTTGAAACAGAAGATGTTTGTTGATGGTGAAAGAAGACTGCAGTTGAAGTTTTTGAATTCTTGAAAACTTTTCTTGTTTCCTGACTTTTATTTGAACTTGAAAATATGAAGTTTTGTTTATACTTCTTTTGCTTTTTCTCAGGCTTTACCTTTGAAGTTATGGACTGAACTAAATGATATATACAAATAGAATGATGTGGTATTTATAGCTAAGAATAGTTTTCTCTTTTGTATAGGATATTAGCTTCTCAAATAAGCCTTCCCTAGATATTTATAAAACCTGAAATGACAAGTTGTAGTGCTAATTAAATGTTTGTGTTTCCATTTATGTTAACACATAATTAATGTTTGCTGACACATGGATTTTATAAAGATATGCAGATTTTATGTTCGATTTGATGTGAATATTTGTTTTCTTATGCATATAAAGTTTGCTTGCAGGTTTTCATTTTGACTTCATTGCTTGAATAACTCTATATGTCATGTATTCTATATGTTTGTGTTTACATAGTTAACATTTTTATTTTTATTTTATATTTATATCAAAGTTTTGTACCTATGTTTATATATTATAGTTTTCATATGTCTTCATACTTATATTAATAACCATATTTTATGTTATACTTAAGCTAAATATTTATAAGCTTATTTTATTTTAATTATAAAAGTTGATTTAGAGTTAAATCTTTGATTTGTAACTTATATTTGCATTAATGTATTTTATATTTATATTTAATATGAATAGAATTGTAGTATTATACTTATTATTAGTAACTACATTCATACATCTGGCATTAAATGTCATTAATACATAACTTTTAATTTAAATCGAATAAAACAAGATTTAATTTTAAATATTGTTAAAAGAGTCTATTTTATATTTTGAACTTATAAATTCCTTTATAACACATATACAACTAATAATATCCAAAATCTTATTTATTTATAAATGAAAATATTGTATTTTTATTTAAATTTGATTAAAAACATAATGTAATAATAGGGTCAAAATTCCGGGATATCACATTCCTCCCCCCTTAAAAGATTTTCTTCCCCGAAATTTTAAACAATCGTTAATTCAAAAGCTTAATATTAACACTCCAAACATACATATCACCCGTACAAAAACAAACAATCTAACAGTCAATTCAACAACATTACTAGCTATCCGGACATAAATTTGGATAAGCTTTTCTAAAATTATCAAGAGTTTCCCAGGTACAATCTCTGGGATCCTCATTCCATTGCACTTTGATGAGTTTCACCACTTTGTTCCTGAGTTGCTTCTCGTCTTGATCTACAATCTGAACAGGATCTCTAACCACAGTCAGGTTGGGTTCTACTTCTAAATCTTCCTGAACAACTGGTTCTACCATCAAAGATGGGTCATGAATAAATTTCCTTAAATGAGACACATGGAATACATTGTGAATCCCAGACATTCGTTCTGGCAATTCAATCTTGTAGGCTAATGTTCCAATTCTTTCCAGCACTCGGAATGGACCAATATATCTCGGAGCAAGTTTTCCGTCTTTCCGAATCTTATAGCACCTTTGATTGGGGAAACTTTGATAAAAACCAAATCTCCTATCTCAAATTCTAATGGTCTTCGTCTCGTATCTGCATATTTCTTCTGACGATCTTGAGCAGCTTTCATCCTTTTCTTGATCATCTCAACCTTCGCAGAAGCTTCACGAATTAGATCACGTCTGAGTATAAGTCGATTATTCGATTCAATCCAATAGGATGGGGATCTACACGGTCTTCCATACAGAGCTTCATAAGGAGCCATCTTAATACTTGATTGGTAACTATTATTATAAGAAAACTCCACTAAATGAAGATGGTCTTCCCATGATCCACCAAAATCCAATACACAAGCTCGCAACATATCTTCCAGAATACGATTATGCCTTTCCGTCTGTCCGTTTGTCTGAGGATGATAGGCTGTACTTAATCTCAAACTTGTTCCCATTGCTGATTGTAGAGCTTCCCAAAATTTACTAGTAAAAATAGGATCACGGTCACTTACTATGCTGACAGGAATACCATGCAATCTGACTATCTCCTTCAAGAAAATTTCTGCTAGTGAAACTGCAGTACGAGTTGCCTTAACCGGAATAAAATGGGCACTCTTCGTTAAACGATCGACAATAACCCATATTCCTTCATTTCCTTTCCTGGTTTTAGGCAAACCGTCGATGAAGTCCATCGAGATCATCTCCCACTTCCAATTTGGAATTTCTAAAGGTTGCAATAGTCCGGCAGACTTCTGTTGATCACCCTTCACATGTTGACAGATGGCACAACTATTTACAAAAGCAGCTACATCCTTTTTCATATTCGGCCACCAGAAAACTCTCCTCATATCTTTATACATCTTCGAGATTCCCGGGTGAATATTCAATTTAGAGCGATGACACTCAGCTAAGACTTCTTGCCTCGGTCCATCAATATTAGGCACACACAAACGACCATTAATCCTTAAAGCACCTTGATCGTCCATCTTGAAATCTGAATATCGACCGTCCTTAGTTCCAAGAATTATCTCCTCAAAAGATTTATCATCCATTTGTTTACTAACAATTCTTTCTTGGAGAGATGGAACAACTTCCAAAAGAGATAAGATCGCATTCCTACTAAGAGCATCAGCCACGACGTTCGCTTTCCCCGGAGTATACAAAATATCCAGATCATAAGATGCTAGAAATTCGATCCATCTCTGCTGTCTCAAATTAAGATTTTTTTGAGACAAATATATTTCAACGGTTTGTGATCCGTGAATAACTCAAACTTTTCTCCCAAAAGATAATGTCTCCAGATCATCAAAGCAAAAACAATGGCTAACAGTTCTAAATCATGCGTAGCATAGTTCTTCTCATGTGACTTCAATTGCTGACTAGCATACGCAATCACTCTGCCATTCTGCATCAGAACTGCTCCCAGTCCAACTAAACATGCATCCGTATATACTTCAAATTTTCTTTTTCCATCCGGAATAGCACGTACTGGTGCACTGGTTAGCCTTGTCTTCAATTCCTTAAAAGCTTCTTCACACTGAGGTGTCCATTTGAATTTAGCTCCTTTCCTAGTCAGCTTGGTCAGATGTGAAGAAATTTTGGAATAATCCTTGATAAAATTTCTGTAGTAGCCAGCCAAACCCAGAAAACTGCAAACTTCAGTCGGTGTCTCCTGCTGTCTCCATTCCAAAATAGTTTTGTCCTTCATTGGATCTACAGAATTGCCTTCACCAGAAATAATGTGTCCTAAAAATTTAACTTCTGATTTCCAGAAATGGCACTTTCAAAACTTTGCCTTCAACACATGCTTCCTCAAAGTCTCCAATACAATCCTCAGATGCTGTATGTGCTCTTCTTCCGATTTGGAGTAGACCAAGATATCATCGATGAATACTACCACGAACTTATTCAACACATCTCTAAAGACACGGTTTATGAGGTCTACAAAATAGGTAGGAGCGTTGGTTAACCCAAAAGGCATAACCAACCACTCATAAAAATAATTCGGTCCCCTAAATGCTATCAAGGGAATACTATCTTCAGCTACTCTCAATTGATGGAATCCTGAAGCTAGATCTAGTTGAGAAAAGATAGAAGCTCCATGCAACTGGTCAAAAAGATCATCAATGCGAGGAAAATGATATTTATTTCGAATGGTCACTTTGTTCAATTCTCTATAATTAACACAGAACCTTAGCGAACCATACGATTTGGTGACAAACACCGCAGCAGAGCCCCAACAAGAAAAACTGGGCCTAATCAAACCCTTCTCACAAAGATCTTGTGTCTGCTTAATCAACTCTTCTCTCTCTAGGAGGCATTCTCTTACTGGGTTGAATCACCGGTACAGCTCCTGGAATCAAATCAATACGAAACTCAATCTCTCGATGTGGCGGTAGACACTTAACTTCTTCAAAAACATCAGGAAAATCTTGAACCACATCGATTTCCTTAATTTTCTCTTGAGAAGTCTCAACTCCTTGCAAAAGACTACTCAAGTGAAATCCAGAACTATCGCACGACACTTCGGCAATCCTACCCAAATCAGTTTCCAATGAAACTATCCTCTCATCACAATTCAAGGCTGCTTTATATTTATCGAGCCAATCCATTCCCAAAATAAGATCAAATCCTTTAAAATTTAACACATATGGGTCACAAGAGAAACTATGGGACAAATAAGAAATCTTCAAGTCCTTACAGATTGTATCCAATTTTGTTGCTCCACCTATAGGATTAGATACAATAATGGGACGATCCACGGTACTAGGGTTGAGAGAAAACTTTTCTACTGATTCCAGAGATATGAAACTCAAAGATGCACCTGAATCAAATAAAACTTTAATATATTTGCCATCCAAGAGTAAGATACCTTCCAAAATTCCTTTGCTTTGAGAAGAAGAAGATGGACCTACTTCCATAGCAAAAGCTTTATCTTGCAGTGTCCTCTGCAAAAGTGGACAATTCTTAATCATATGACCGGGCTGATGACAATTAAAACACAATGATCTTTGAACTACTGCCAATCCTGGACCACTCTGTCGTTGCTGTTGCTGAGCTCCTCCTTGAGAACACTGGTTTGCCAAATGTCCAATTTGCTGACAATTATAACACTTGCGGGGTCCGTTGTTGCTTCCTCCCGATTTGTTTCCCTTAGCTTACCTTTTCCAAAGTGGATTAAACTTTCTTTTATTTGGGTTAACGAAATTCCTTCTCGAAACTGCTGCTGCTGCCTCCAATTTCTTGCTCATCAAATTTTCATACCTCAAGGCCATATCAACTAAATCAACAAAAGATCCTTTAAAGAGCACCGTCATATTATCGTGAAATTCGTACCTCAATCCTTGCACAAACTTTTCATTCTTCTTGAGGGGAGTATTAATGAGTCCTAGTCCAAAACACGAAAGTTCGTTGAATTTGGTCTCATACTCCGAAATGGTCATGCTTTTCTGATTCAAATTCAGAAAATCCTGGTACAATTGGGTTTTCTTTGCTGTTGGCATAAACTTCTCCTCAAATAACTCCTTAAATCTTATCCATGAAACATCTTCTTCAGGAATATATGCCATTGTTGCATCCCACCATGCTGCTGCGCCTCCCTGTAATTGCCACGATGTCATTTCCCTCTTCTGATCATCCGACAATCTCATACTCTTAAAAATGCGCTCACAAGAGCATAACCAGGCTTGAACTTTAATTATCGATTCTGAAAATGGTTGGCCTCCAAGATCGATAAAATCTTTACATAAGGCTGCAAAACTAACTTGAGGCGGTACTGGATTTACAGCCTCTCTAGCAATTTGACTTCGAACATTACCAATCGAAGTACTGGCCCTAACTCTGCCTCTTCTTTCAGAACTCATGTTGGCCATTATCAATCGAAATACATAATCCTTTCAAGTTACCTGTTCAGGTGGCCAACAAATTTAGATAGGTATATATATATATATATATATATATATATATATATAATTATATGAAAATACAAATACGCACTCTCAAGATAATATTACTCCAGAGCCTAGGTACTCGCTCAACCTAATGCTCTAATACCAGGCTGTGACGACCTGACTTTCTAACTCCAAAAAGATGTGCCATCAATAAGAAAGAAAGGGATGGAAATAGAAAAGAATAGAAAGAAACAATAACAACATCAGAATCTCACAGTGGAATAGAACAAAATATAATACATCAACATAACTATTACATAGTTATATATACATCAGAGTTATACGATATCCTACAACATGACTGACATATACATATCTGTCATAACATACATCTCAAATGTCATAAACTAACTAACACAGCGGAACTATATGGATAGATACATACGTTTGGTCTTCTGCTCCAACTCCTCCAGAAAACTCTATACTCCGAATACCTATCACTTGGCTACTCATAAAAATTTAAGTACCCAAGAGTTTATGAAAAACAAAGTATAAACTCCGGGTCAGACATGGGTCTGGTATGAGTAAACGATTAAAGTTGTTTAACTTTGAAAATCATTTGAAATAAAGGTATCACATAAGACTTCCTACACATAAAAACGGGTAAGTTTTTACCTTACGCTAACCAAAACATTTGATAGGAAATTCAGTGATATTATAATAGTGTCTAGGGTTTTCAAGTAAAATACAGAAATAGCTGAAATGCTTACATCTCACATTCCAACGTAGTTGGGCACAATCAAGACGTACGGCTCTTATTGGAAATTGGATCCCATACAATTGCAGGGCTACTGGGGTACCGCCCGTCACAGTACATGGCCTAGATCACTGTACCGAGAAGTCACCCTAACTCCCCTGCAACACAAGGCCGGAACCATTCCTTACTGAACAGTCCCGAACAAGATAACCCCGCAGTTGGCTGCAGACCAACCGCCAACACAGCCGAATAAAGGGACATCTAGACAGGGGTATACCTCGTCCTGCTTGGGCATGACCCACCTAACCTTGCTGCACATCCCCTGTTTTATCCATTCCCGGTTGATGAGGGTTGAGGCTGCGTTTACCTTTATAAAACATATCTCTTAGAATGCTCATCGTCCGCCTGACGATGTGCTGAAAGCATTCAATTTATACAAGTTCGTTCCGAGTTCGAACGAAATTGAAGGCAATATTTCATTACACTCATTTTGGAATCACCCTCAGAGTTAACGACAAATAACCCTTGCATTCTGAAAACACCATCTCGATCTTCACTTCAGATTACACGACCTAACGTTTAATTTGGATCGATGTGGTTTTCGGAATATCAAATCTATACCCGATCCCGGTCTCATCGAAATCCATACGCCATTTTAAAGGCCAACTTGTCTAATTAACTTAACAGTTTAAAATTCAACAATTGAATTCACATAGCAATTCAACACGGATGAATCATACACATTCATCACAGAAATATCAGAATATCACAGAACATCACAGGATATAAATAAATATCAGAGGCAATCGAATAGAATCATCGATTCATATCAACATTTAGTTTGATTTATTTTAAACTTATTTACTTGCTTAAGAATAAACTATATTTTATTCTTTCTTAATCAATTACTAATTAATTAACTTATTTCAATTCATTAATTAATTATTAATTATTCACTTAATTAATTAATTAATTCTTAATTACTAATCAATAACCTTAATTATTGATTTATAAAACTCAATTACACATTTAATTATCACTATTTATTTAATTACAAATGTGTTTACACAAGATTATTATTAAAATCTTCAATTACCAATATTTATTTAATCTTAATAATTTAATCATCATTATAAATTAATTACAAACTTTAGTTCATTTTCAAATTTTAATTATTTAATCCTCTTACGTTTTTGTAAAACGTCTTAATAAATTTGAAATCAAGTCTTACAGTAAAACTTGTCAACACAATTCGATTTATACTCCACCTTTATAAACAAATAACTTAAAGTACAGTAAGCTAATTCATAAAATATTGGGCCGAGACATATACCCAGGTTTCTCAAGTGGCAACCTGAGTTCTAACATATTTTCCCAGCGTCACTACTTGTGCGTCCCTCTTCTTCTTCCTCTGTTCTTTCTTCAGCTCTTTTTTTTTAAAGCTTAAGTTTTAAACTGTTAAAACTTATTAACACACACGCGCCTCAAATCTTGACCCAGGAACAACCCGAAGCAACATCACGACTCTCTCGCGTAAAACCACGCGACAAACCCAAATCTCATCTCGGCAGACACGACGCCACCGTGCACATGCACGGTGGTTCGTCACCCCTTCGATGATCCTCCATGCTCCATCAAATCATAAAGCCACCACTCATTCGAAATCTAAGCTCAAGCCGATGCAATAAGCACGCCATCAAAATATGACAGAAAATACGAACAGTAACCCGAGTTCCATAGAGATAAACGTCACGTTCACTCAACCTCGACCACCTGCGTCGACGTGGCTTCGGCCGTACCTTGCCGACAATACCCTCTACCACTCTCCGAAACCTCACGGCACTCGGTGGGGCTATGGTGACGCGATCACCAAAAATACAGAACCCAAAACGTTGGACCCATAAACCCTATTCTCGATCCATCCCCAAAAATCTTGCAATTAAAAATTTTTCTAACATTTTTCTGGTGATCTAGAATCAATACACAAGCTTCATGTCAAATTTCGTCAAACATTATTGATTGAATTATCTGATATTCATATAAAAGCAATTTTGGTTCACTAACCAACTGCTCTATGCATATTTTTCTAAAAATTATAAATTTTGTCTTAAAAATCATATTTTAATATGTAGTTTCAATATACAAATTCAAATCTACAGTTTAGGCTATTCGAATTTTGATCATTATTTTACTTTTTACTGTAAGTTGGAGTTTACAGTGTTTAAATTTCACAGCTATCTGGAAAAAAAAACTTCAAACCTTAATCTTTGTCTTAACCAAATTTATTTAGTTAAGTTTCTAAGTAAAGAAAATGTTTTTATATGATAAGTATGCTTTATTCTCTCACTCCTTATCTCAGCAACCTAAAACTAGAAGAACATAATATGCAGCAGTGACAGAACATAGCAAAACATTCCAGAACATTAAACATGAACATATCCATTCTTAATGAACTACTTATTAAAAGTTATATTTTGAATAAGTTTACTCACCAAATACTGTTGAAAACTTGAAACAGAAGATGTTTGTTGATGGTGAAAGAAGACTGCAGTTGAAGTTGTTGAATTCTTGAAAACTTTTCTTGTTTCCTGACTTTTATTTGAACTTGAAAATATGAAGTTTTGTTTATACTTCTTTTGCTTTTTCTCAGGCTTTACCTTTGAAGTTATGGACTGAACTAAATGATATATACAAATAGAATGATGTGGTATTTATAGCTAAGAACAGTTTTCTCTTTTGTATAGGATATTAGCTTCTCAAATAAGCCTTCCCTAGATATTTATAAAACCTGAAATGACAAGTTGTAGTGCTAATTAAATGTTTGTGTTTCCATTTATGTTAACACATAATTAATGTTTGCTGACACATGGATTTTATAAAGATATGCAGATTTTATGTTCGATTTGATGTGAATATTTGTTTTGTTATGCATATAAATTTGCTTGCAGGTTTTCATTTTGACTTCATTGCTTGAATAACTCTATATGTCATGTATTCTATATGTTTGTGTTTACATAGTTAACATTTCTATTTATATTTTATATTCATATCAAAGTTTTGTACCTATGTTTATATATTATAGTTTTCATATGTCTTCATACTTATATTAATAACCATATTTTATGTTATACTTAAGCTAAATATTTATAAGCTTATTTTATTTTAATTATAAAAGTTGATTTAAAGTTAAATCTTTGATATGTAACTTATATTTGCATTAATGTATTTTATATTTATATTTAGAATGAATAGAATTGTAGTATTATACTTATTATTAGTAACTACATTCATACATCTGGTATTAAATGTCATTAATACATAACTTTTAATTTAAATCGAATAAAACAGATTTAATTTTAAATATTGTTAAAAGAGTCTATTTTATATTTTTAATTTATAAATTCCTTTATAACACATATACAACTAATAATATCCAAAATCTTATTTATTTATAATTGAAAATATTGTATTTTTATTTAAATTTGATTAAAAACATAATGTAATAATAGGGTCAAAATTCCGGGATATCACAACCATGACAAGCGGTACCCCAGTGCATAGTCATTAGTTGGAAACCCATTTTCCCTACGCGCCTGTACGGTTGTGATTGTGCCCAATTATTGCTGAAACGTGAGATGCAAGCATTTGAGCTAGATTCTATTTTACTTTCTATAGACACTACTATAATATCAGAGGATTTTAATAAAAAGTGTTTTGGCTATCGTATGGTAAAAACCCGACATGTTTATTCGTGGCGTGGGCTTACGTGATGCTTTTGTTTTCAAAAGAATTTTGAAACTTTAATAATCATTTTGAGTGTGGTTTTCTCAAGCTTGTATTCCAGATTTACTCGGGTGTTATTTCACTATAATGCCCGGGTCAGACCGAGTATTATAGATTGCAGGAAAGGATGTTGTGGAGTTTAGGAGACGAGCTGGATGGCAATACATACTTCCGTACTTGATTATTATTCCGCCATGTATTCAGTTTTGAGGATAAGTTTATATGACTGTCCATTTGTATGTTATTGATGTTGTTGAACTCTGCTGATGTACGAATAAAATAGATATAGCTTTCTTTTGTGTAAAGATCTGTTATTATCTATTATATTTTATTCTGCTGCGATGGTTAGATTCTGATGTTGTTTTGTTTTCTCTTCTTCTACCTCTTCTTCTTTAACCCAAATGGTTCGTATTTTCGTTCATCTTGAGTTGATTGTTGGAGAATAGTGTTAACTAAAGGGGTACGTAACTGCGGCTGTTATAGTGGTATCAGAGCTCGGTTAAGCGAGAACCTTGGCTCTGGTAGGAATTGCCCAAATAGGGTCTGTAGTACTCTAGAATGAGTTTGAGTGCATTAATAGATATAAGTGCGTATATGTTAGTGTATATAAAAATTGTTTTATATCGTGTTGACTTATCGGTTGAGTGTTTATGGATTCTGTTCGATATGTGGGACGCCATTTTATCGATAGGGTTTCTAAACTCTTGAATGAGATAAACCGACGCAATATAGTTTTCAAATAGGGTAAATGAAATAATTTTACCCTAAATTATTCTTGGATATAAAAGAAAAGTTTTTGAAAATTATAGGTTGCTTGGATGTTAGGAATGATAATTATTGTCTTTGTTGTGTGGAAATTTAACTTGAAATTAAAAATAACCAAAGGTTAGGGAAAGAAATTCATTTATAGAATGAAATTTGAAATGTGAATTGTAAATATGATTTATAATTTGAAATAGAATTCCGGAGAAATATTTGGAAATAAATTGTGATGAAAGTTCCAGAGTAATATTTTGGATGGATTTCGAATTTGGAATTTTGGGAAAATTTTTGAATTGGATTTGAACTCTGGAGAGTTTGGAATATTTGAAGGGATTTTAAACTGATAAAAGCATTGAACTCTTTTCGGTCGCTGGAAAATAATTCTGATGATGATCACGACATCATCGGTGTTCATTTTCGGGTTTCCAAGAGAGAGATTGCTACCAAATTGTTTTAAATTGGAATTGTTTGCAAAACCTGGGTTTGGATTTGAAATTCAAAGAGATAATTGAATTTACAAAAGAATTTTGGATATAATTGATTTCAAATGATTTTTGAAATACTTAAGTGATTATTGAAGACTATGGAATTGGTTTAAATGTTTTGCGTGTCTAAGTAATGGCTTAAGCTCTAGAGGTTTAACTAAAAATGTTATGGATTATAAGCAGGTTTGGAAATTTATGAAGTTTGAAAATATCCTGGAATGAAATTAACTTGTAAAAAGGTTAATAAATTGGAAGAGTAAGTCGAATTAAATGTACTTAAGCTAATTTTAATATAGAGTTGAATTTGAATTGAACTAAAAATAAAATTTAGTTGTATTTGAATAAAGTTGGAATGGAATTGATTTAAAATGAATTCAGGGAGTTATTGATAATATAAAATGAAATAAAATTCTTACTTAAATAAGTGGAAGCAAGTTGAATTGGAGTTTATGAAATAAAAATGCATGCTTGGCTAAATAAGTGTATAATCTCGAGTAAAAATGAAATATGAATATAGTCAAGCTTAAATTGGGTAGGAGTATGAAAAATATAAATGCGAGACTTATAAGAAAAAAGGGTGAAGTAAAACAGTAAGCCAAAATAAAATTGGTTTGTATTTTGTAAATAAAATAAAAATCTAGAAACTTGAATTATAAAATAGGTTGAACTCAAGAAATTAAGTGAAGTGGTTTTTGGAAGGTAAAAGTAAAATTCAATAGAAGTGAACTTAAGTTATGAAGTTGAAAAAGTTTGAAGAAAGTAAATTAACTTAAATTTAAAATAATAATAGAAGCTTGGCTTCGAGTAAGGGTGAAAGCCCATTAAATAAAAGTTTGCGTTAAATTAATTTGGGAAATGGTTATTAATATTAGTATGGAATGTTGTCAAGCTTAATGGAATGGGTTTAAATGAAACCAACGCGGGAATGAATGAAATGCAAGTGAATGGTTTGTAAATAAGTTAGAATGGAATAAAATTTAATATAAATTGTATTGGAATCAATTTAAAATGATTATAAGCTTAAGTAATTGTTTATTCACATAAATATCGCCGAATTTGCATAGAAATAATTGTCATTTTACGAGATTAAGATTAAATAAAATTCTATGAATTAATAGAGGTAAATAAAATTGATTTTTAGAATCAATTGAAATAAATGTGAGTTGTTTGGGATAAAAATGAATTGAATGTAAACAATTGAGTTGCAAACCATTTAAATTGAATGAAGTTGTATATGAATTGGGTGTAGACAATTAAAATTAATGTCGGATCCTTATAAGTGGCTTATAAATATTGTTTAACCTGCATTGCTTATAGAAACTCGTATGTTTGCTAGTTAAATATGTTAAATGTTATTAAATTACATGATTTGGCACTTACATGTTTAAATGAAGTAAGTACAGGTACCGGGAAGTCGTTTGGCTGGATTTTGGGCGCGCTAATTGCTAAATAATAAGCCTCTTGCTTAAAAATGCTAAATAGAGGTACGCCTACTTAATAAAAATAGGAAATATGAACTGTTTTTGTTTTTCTGACCATGTGGGTTGATGTATATATATTTATATCTCTTGTCAAATTGCAAAAGCTCCTCCATACAAAGGAGACTCTGTCAAAATTTTCCGAAAATTTTGGGAGTTAGAAAATTTTTTGAGAAACATTTTGTTAGCGACAAAAAGATTTCAAATTGGGAATTGAAATAAGTTATTAGACGGAACTAATTTGAAATAATAATATGAATTAGTTATAAATGGAAGATAAAATTTAATATTCAGAATTGAAGATAAATTGAATTCATATGGAAATGGGAGAACCAATTTGAATAGAAGTAGATGTTAACTAAAGTGGTAAAGTGAAAATAAATATAAGAAGTGTATAAAATACTAATATTGAACTTAAGAAGAAATGGTGAAATTCTTATGTAATATGGATGTCGGGAAAATATATTAAATAAGCGTTTGAGTGAAGATTTAACAAAAATATGTGAAATGATAAGCGCTGATAAGTGGATAGAAATCAAAATGAATGTGAATAAAAGAGAATTGATATAGTTGATGATCAATTGCGATAAATATGTAGGATGTATGTATATTATTTTATTCGCATAGCGATTTGATCCAGATTCGAGCACAAAATTTCGAGATAGTTATATCGATCCGAGTTCGGATTATTCACTCGATTTTCAACGGCGAACCCTGGATATGGATTTTGATTGATTCTGGAAATTCTCTATCGTAGTTTGTGGCTACGCAAGGAGAATGACGGTTTCTGATCAAGAAACCAGATCTGAATCCGCACTAGAAAGTTGGGTGGAAGATACTAGTTCGGAAATGAAATTGTGTGATCGAGTAAGCGATCGAATTCGGTATTGCATACGAAAGATATAGGTACATCGTATGAGCTTGGATGAATAAATATTGAAATTTTGTAAGGGAGCCAATAAAATAATTTTGAATGTTATGATTGGATATTATTGCTAAGTAGGATATACAGGTATTATAAAGGAAAAGTAAAATTGGTTTTGATTTCAAAAGATAAATTTGAATTGCTCGACAAAAAGGTATGTGTTTAAATTTCTGCATGAAATTTGATTGGGTTTTTGATCTAGCCACTTGGCTTTTTGGTTTACTTTTGGAATTTGAGAGCCAGTAGAGGCATTTTGTAGTTGTACCGAGCTAGCTGCGCAAAGGAGGCGCTGACGAAATTTTTCAAAAATTTAGGGAGTAAGAAAAATTTTGAGAAAATTTTGATAAATCAAAAATTTGGTTTTAAATTGAAATTTGAATTATTGATGTAATATACGAATTTTCAACTTTTGAAAATCGACATCAATACGCCCACTTTATCAACAGTCGAGCAATAGAAGGCCGGAAAACCAAATTGTTAGGGTTGAAGAAGAAGAGGTAGAAGGTTGAAGAAGAAGGACAGAAGAAAAGCAACAGAACAATATCAGAATCTCACAATCGCAGCGGAACAACATATAATAGATAAATGAATATCTTTAAAAAAAGAACTATATCAGTTATTACATCACATTATCATTACATTATCAGAGTGTACAACAATAAATAGCGGGAAAGAAATACTATATACCATTAGATACGCGATGCCATCCAGTTTGCCTCCAGATCTCTACAGCAACTCCTGAATTCCAGAATGACCTGATAACCTGACTCTAGACTGCCCGTGTGGAAATTGATGGGCACCCAGAGTTTAGGAAGGAAACAATAAACTCTAGGTCAGTCATGGGACAGGTGTGAGAACTTAAACAGTTTATCTTTTAAAAATAAACAAAGAAATATTTTAAACTAGATTCGCAATGCTTTTAGAAAATGAAACTACCATAAGGCCTCCCGCACACACACATAATGCAAACGCAGAATCGGAGGAGATTTCTTCTAATGATAGTCAAACATGCTTGATACACAAATTTCTTTGATATTATTACTACAAGTGCAAAGTGTAGGAAAACATTTCGAAAGTATGATATAAATCTTAGCCAGCATAGACATTTCGCACTTATGCCTACTATAGCTACCATCTAAACTGTGGTGACCACCATAAGTAAATGGCAGATTATACAACTAAAACCGTAAAGAGCTTATGTGGATGAATGCATTGCCAACAAATGGTCGGGCAAAAGAACTTTCCAAGTAAAATGGAACGCCTCTGGAAGGACGTCCCTGGATCCTAACCGGATCACTGCTAGACAAGGCTGGGTAACCTCTAGCTGGGCAACAACTGACATGAGTATGCCATCCCCTGGTTGTAAACAACCTTTATCCGAGGATCCTCTCAACCAACAACCATAAAATAATAAGTTTACAGCAACCACAAAGTAAGTATCTGGGCACCATACCATGATACCACTCATAATCCAGAAGGGAATGACATACCCATAGAGGGCGCTACCATCAAATAACCTTGCTGCTATGATTCCCTTTTCGACCATAACCGGGTTGTGAGGTTTGACAAAGTCTCGTCCTCAAAGCTACGCTTTTAACAAAAGCCACGTTTCGATCAACAAATGATCAGCAGCACTCAGCATGTCACATTACCAAATTGGGAGTATATCACTGATAACCATCAACTACATAACCTCTGAGCTCGTACGTCTCGGAGAAGGGTGTTAAGCTAAGATCATAAATTCTCCGCCACCAACAGAAATGTATTTGAAAGAAATCTGCTTTATATCTCAAAATGTAATGTCAAACATACAATCCATACAAGTCTGTTCTGGGTTCGAACAGAACCGAAGGCACTTCTAAGGAAGCCCTTGCAAATCCAGGTATTCACAATCCCGATCGAACTTCCCATCACAAATGAATTCTCCATACCGTAGCTATCGGTACAGAGACAATCGACAGGTCATCCTATCATTCTCTCAAATACCCAGTCTTCAACACCGGTCTTCAAATGCTATCCATTACGATGAATCACTACTCGGAATGGGAATAATGACCCAAAGGTCCTCTCCCGGCTAAACCGAATAACGAGCGCTTATTTATAAAAATAAGTGTTCATTCAGATTTCAACAAATCACAACAATTTTCACTTTAATCTTTTAAATAAAAGATCCATCACAATCACAAAGATTCGATGTTGTTTCCGGATATCCACTTGGAATCCGACCCCTGATCGCATCGAAATTCAAACGCCATTCAAATGCAAATATTGATAGTCGGTTATTTAACTATCAATCAACATTCACTACAATTTCCAGATTTAAATAATTTTCACAGTTATTTATTTTCAAAATATCTTCGCAAGATATATTTTCACACTTCAACCATTTGAAAACCAATTTCAAATATTCAATTTCAATTTATCTTTAAAAGATATAATCTCAAAACATTTCACTTTATATTGGAAAACATTTCCATACTTATTTAATAATAAGTAATTCACAAATTTATTTATTTTCAACGTTTGGAAAATATTCAATATACTTAAATCACAATTAAGTATATGATTTATTCTTTAAGGAAAACATTCTCTTAAACACCTTTATTTGGGTCAAAAACGAATGTTGCGCAAAACATCGCTACGACAACACAAAATCACTAGTATAGGGATTCAAAATTAAGATAGATATATAAATCCCAATACCATGCAAAATCATTTCCTTTCGAAAGTCATTTACTATAACAACAGTGTTATAGTCCATCTTTTCCTTATTTCTCAAAAACTTCTATTTCAACAATAAATGTTGAAATCTATTGCTTCGATCCTTAACACATTTTAAAACAACTTCAAATCGTTTTAATTCTATTTAAATGATCCCTCCCCAAAACATTTCTTCAATATGTTATTCACTATCCAAAATCGTGAATATACTTCGTTAACCAAATTCAACCTTTCTACACATTTTATTTAAAGGATTATCCACTGTCCAAAATCGTGGATATATCTTCTTTAACAAGCTTTCATATTTACTTATCAATTTCAATTGATTTCGGATTTATAAACAACGTTTATAAATTCACATCTATATAATTTTATAAAAACTTTAACTTATAAAAATCCCTTAATTAACAAATTCTATTTAGATCTCATTTAAATGCCAAAATCCAATTTATAAGTTAATTACTTATAAATCTTTTATTATAAAAAATCTATTCATTTTATAACTTCACAATTTATAAATCTATAAATTTCATTCACTTATGAAATCCATTTATACTTCATTTTAACACTTATAAAAACTCGTTTTATAATTCCAATATTTTTACTTATAAATATCAATTTTATAAATCTTTTATATAAACCGTTTATAATAATTCAAAAATCCCAATTTAAACCATTTTACAAATTAATCAACTACTTATTTCAGAAATCACATTTCGGTTATATTTCACGAAAATCATAATTTTTATAACATAAAAATTATAACTTTTATTTAAAATGAATCAATTCCAAAATTCAATAAAACGTATATTTTCAAAAATCACTTTAAAAATCCTTTTAAATTTGAAAATAATAACTTTAACAAATTTAATTTTCCAAAATAGGCCCAATGCTGCAACAACACTAAATATAACAATCACGGCATCCAAAACATCATATATTATATGATGACATAATATATCGCAAATATCTGTAAATAAATCAATGCGGTTGAGGAATCCAGTTGGATCCCTCCAACCTGTTTCCCTGCATCCACAGATGTTAGCACAATACCAATCCCGCTTCAAGATGAAATATCGCGGTACACGGGTTCATATAAAATATTATCCGCTATTATGCGGTGCAATAGGGTCTCATCCGCTGTATAATGCGGGAAAATCAACTCCAAGTACATATATAATACCATTTCCACATCAAGGTGAAATATCGCGGTATATGTGTTTAATAAATAACATCCACTTAATATACGGCGTATAGGGTCTACTTTAATACAACAGATAATAATTTATCATTCAAACATACAATCAAGCAAATTTTAAGTCTAACTATTTAAAAGTTAAATCGAAACAGTTTTGATTGAGTGAGAAGTGCTCACCTTGCTTCCAATAACAGTCGCAGTGTTTTATTTCGAATAAAATAAAACACGCGTTTAATTTTACCCAAAATTTTCACTTGCTCAAATCAACTTCAATCCACTCCATCGCGTAGTATTCGACAATACGATTCCAACGCAAGTCGTTTCGTCAAATTCCGACCTCGTATGAACAAGTTATGACGTTTTAAACGTTATACGAATTAATTTATAAATAAATTTACTTTTTATTTAAATTTTTATAACCTTAAAACTAATCAGGGCCGCACGTTTTAGCATAGAAGATCTGGGCCGCGTTTCACGTCTTCTTCCTCCTCCAGGTTTATCACATGCGACAATACCCATAGCCACCGTCCATGCTTCAATTAACGCGACTAATACGAGCCACTCCACGACGATCAAACACCGCCAAGTCAAAGCACTATGCGAGCACCTCCTTCAGCTACATTATCAAGGAGCTCGGCCTCCTCCATGTATAGATAAACGCGCCAAAACCGTGAAGAACGCGAGCCCCTAGCTGCTCGATTGTTGCGTCGATCATGATCATCGACGTATGGATTTGTAGCTCTCACGATCCTCTACAAGTTCCTAGTTGAAAGTTTCTTGTAATAGTTGATGGATTATGAGAGATTGAGGGAAGAAGCTCAGCCATTTTCAGCCATTAACATTTTAAACGGCAGCTTGGGTTTCTGAGTAGGGTTTGTTTGCAAATGAAATAAAACTGGTCCTTTTATAGAAAATTGACGGAACACTATTCACTGGAAAAATTTTCGAACTCCAAACGAAGCATGCCGCCTAGCGTTTATAATGTTTTACCCCTATTCCGAACGCAATGGAATATATATCGGGAGCCAATTCGATGAAATTTGAAAGAAATCTTTTCAAATCGAATCATTTAAATTTAAAATTCACTCAAACCGATTTCTACGCATTTTAACTTGCCCCGGACGAACCGTAAGTCCGATTGACATGAAATTTGAAACCATACAATAATTTAATAGTACGGATCCGATGAAACTAGTTTCGTCAGAATCCGAGACTGTTTGAAAAATGGCTATTTTTAACTCGTCAATTAAATATTAAAATATTCAATTTCTACAATTTAACTTTTAATTCAATTTTAAAAGTTATATAACATCATTCTAACTCCAATATGATTAAATACAATTTTATAAATCATTTTTAATCGCATTAAACCCTATTTCCAATTATTTCTGTTATTTCATATATTAATTTATCGATTTAATTATCCAATTAAATCACTATATTTGACATTAAAATTTTATTCGACTTACAAATTTTACTTGTTAATATTTAAAATCAATTAAATATATGAATTTCAAATGACAGAAATTCTGGGTCGTTACAAACTTCCCCCCTTAAAAGAATTTCGTCCTCGAAATTACCAAGTAAGAAAAAGTTACAAAATCCATTAACTTTTGGAAACCATTTGTTCAAATTAAATTTCAAATTCATTTAAACATTTTAACTTTTCCAAAATCCATAGTTAAACTTCTTACAATAAATTTACTAAGTTTTCAAATCATACTTAGTTATCTTTTTCAAAACCAACAATATCATTTAACTTTTCACCCCAAAATCAAAGTTATGTTTTCAAAATTTTCCAATTTTTCTCAAAAATATTCCAACGCCTTAAATTTTCAGAAAATTTTGCTAGCGTCTCATTTGCGCGGCTCGATCCGAAAAAAATCGCAATATATATATCACAAATATACATCTCATCAAAGTAAAGAGGCATCCCGCAGGGAAAAAAGTGTAAAAGTACGATATTAATCCGAGATATGTACCTTATATATTATTAGCGAGCATATACGGCTAATATAGCGTGAAAGCGAGCTCCAAATGTGAAGCAAGCGCAATCCACACCTACTAAACACTCAACAAACAAATGAGAAACATGTATATATGAAAGTAATATCAATATACGACATATATCACTACAACAACTATATGTGCCAATATAGCAACTGAAATCAAAAGCAATAAATTCAATCTTCAACCAACTATGATCCAACTAACATCCATAACCAAATCAATATACATTCATTTTTCATTAATATTCATTGAATTGGCTTTTCAATTAAACATATTTTATTGATTAACATTGGACTTTACCAACATTCATTTTCAATTAGTTTATATTCACTAATTCATATTCAAGTTGGTTCACTTCCAAATCAAATTCAATTCTATTTAAGATTCACTTAACATCCAATTTGATTTCAATTGATTTATTGCTTTCATTTTCATTTATTGAATTTCATAAGAATTTTCTGTACAATCTACTAACAACCAACGTATAACCAACATAACCAAATTTGTTCGATTCACTTACATTCAATTTGGTTTAACACTTTTAATTGACTTTAATTCAATTATTCAATCCTCGATTTCATTAGCTTTTAAATGAATTAACAACTACATCCACTATTCCATATCAATTCTGTGACGCCCCACCTCTATACCCACGCTAGCCAAGAACACTCCGGAGTAGTGCTGTCAACTAGCACGGAGAATAAGGCTGTTGAGGAGCGACCATCCATGTAATTGCTTATCACACGGTGGCTATAAATAATCTTCGGAAACAAACATAGAAATAATCATATCACAAATCAGTCACAGATATCCATATCACAAAGGCGGAAGAAGATATGAATATATAACTAACACATGAAAGTGTACATCAGAGTAGTGGTCAATAAGATCCACGATAATACAAAAGAATAGCAACATGTGCTATACAAAAGAATACAACTATGAGTCTATATCTCAAGTGTATACAACAAAAACTGCTAATCTAAACAGTTAGCCAAAAGTCAGAGTGATGAATCCCTGGGAAGAAGTCAAGCAGAAGCACCTGTAACATCTCGGTCTGACCCGAGTATTATTTAAGAAAATAATAAACGGATCAGTCTAGCTATAAATATCAGATGACATGATATAACATAAAAGATATGGCATAAACATAAACATCCATAACGACATACCACTATAAGTATGTAAATAATGATCAACAGAAGATCAATCAATAAGAGATAATCAATATCACAAGAATCTTCTCAAAGATTCGAAGGGGCATCATACCCTAAACTTGTACTCATAACAAGTCAATGACATAAATTCCAGAAATCAACACGAGAAATCCAGAAATCATAAAAAGGGAAAGAGGCCTATCACATGACGGTCCGAAGACCATGGGGAGCTACCCCACATGTGTGAGTGGAATCACACAGATTGAGGTCAAGACTAACCAAAAAGCAGAAAGGTATGTGTGAATGGAATCACACAAGTGGTGTCTAGTCTAACCTTGCAATGAAAGAGACATCGCGCAATTGCTAGTCTAATTCATAAAGCGATCATCAAGATCAACGAGAAGTGTCAATTACACTAAGCTAGTAAATATAGAAGTTTAGCTTCATGTCCCATAACCACTTGCTTAACTTAAATATTTACGAACAAACTGTAAATCTTCACTAATAAAATTGTCACAAGAGGTTCAATCGAACAAGTCCAAGAATTAACCGACGAAGTGAACGCAAGCATTTCATACCACTTGTTTTACTAAGTCGTTTAATTAGATTTCTCATCCGAGTGAGGTAAAGGCTTGTATATACTAATAGATTGGAAAACGGTTTAAGAAAAGAACTTTGTTATTAAAAATAGAGTTGAAATTGTTTGTTAAAAGAGTTTTGATATTTACTACTAGTATTGAAACCTTTATATTATAAAGTGACAAAACACATAAGCAAGTGTAGAAACAATCAGTCATAAAGATCACATACGGAGATGCGAATAAAATCCAAGGAAATCAGCTCAATGTTTTTCAGATAAGATCCCCTACGGAGGGGGGGTCCAGGGGGGGTGGCAACCCCCCTAGGTGGGGGTGCGGGGGCAACGCCACCGCTTACGGGGTTCGACCTAGGGAAGACAAAATGGTACGACCTAGGGAAGACAAAATGAGGTCTAACGACCTAAGGGGAATAGGGTCGAGCGACCTAAGGGTTGCGACCTAGGGGTCCAAGGGGTCAAGCGACCTATCGGTTTATAAGGTCATGCGACCTAACGAGCTATGGCCAAACGACCTAGTAATGGTTTTAACCGGTCAAGCGACCTAAGGAAGGTAAGGTCTAACGACCTAACACTCGCGACCTAACGGTCTGAAGGCCACGCGACCTAGATGATCTGCGAGCTAACGAGGCCGACCTAAGGTGCAAGCGACCTAAGTGACTACGGCCTAAAGTATGGTACGCGACCTAAAAGATGGCGCGACCTAAGGTGAGAGCAGGTCGAGCGACTTAAGGTGATGCGTGATCTAAGACCTAGCGACCTAAGGGGATGCGCGACCTAAGATCTAACGACCTAAGGGGATGCGCGACCTAAGATCTAACGACCTAAGGGGATGCGCGACCTAAGAGAGGCATCAGGTCGAACGACTTAAGGGTGATGCGACCTAAGACCTAAGCTCAAATACGAGCTACGACTTACGAAATGGAGGGTGAACGACTTAACAAGGTTCACGACCTAAAGGGGCGCGACTTAATGGGTTATATGACCCAACGACCTAAGCCACTAACTCGCGAGCGACCTAAGTCCTAGGTCATGAGCGACCTAACTGCGAGTGAGCAAAAATGGCCAGAGCCAAAGCAGAGCGACCTAACGGCCATACGACCTACGACCTAAGGTCCTGAGCGACCTAACTCCGAAAACACGAAAATGGCCAGAACGACCTAGGGGTTAACTCGTACGCGACCTACGACCTAAGGTCCACACGACCTAACTCCGAACGAGCTAAAAATGGCCAGAACGACCTAAATGCAGAAATTTCACCCAAACACCAAAAATCGGAGTTTTTCGCCAATCCAATCCAAACCAAAAGCAAATTTGCATGCTAAAGTGATAGGGAATCATTCCCAACAGTCCAAGATAGATATAGACTAGATTTGTGAGATAAAAATCTCACCTTTGCACTAAAATTTATGAAGATGAAGCTTGAAAGCAAGGAGAAGCAATCCAAAGCTTGAATCCAATATCTTCTACTTGAATTTGGAGTTGAATGATGGAGTTGCAATTGAATTTGAGCTTGGAGTTTTAATTTCCCATTCTCTTCACCATTAATGCCAAAGCTTGAGTTAGTTAGGAAATTTATGAAGAGTGAGGAGAAGAGGGTTGGAACTTGGGCTTAATAGGCTAAACTAACCCAAAGTCCAAAGCGGGAAAAGTTAGTGAAATTTCACTAACTCCAAACCTATCGATGTTTATACTTAAAAAGTTGTAAACGACATTTCGAACTCAATGGAAGTGGTCTCGAGTCCAAATTTGACCGTTTGCAAAAAGTAGTTTTTCGGACCAAAATCCGATTAACGATTTAATATTTAAATAAAAATATTTAAATGTAAACTCGATAAATATGCGGGTTGTTACAAATTCATTTACATTAGACTGATTAATATTCAATTCATTGGTTCATTCAATTGTTAATTCATTTAACAAATAAGGTTGAGTTTCTTTTATATAACTCAAGTTCACATTCATCACTTCACTTTATCTATTTATTTCGATACCAAAATCAACTTCATTCAACATTACTTAAGTTATATTTCATTTTATAAACATCACTTGTTTAATTTAACTTAAATTTCCCTTATAAATCCAATTCAGATTCCAATTCTAAAGTAAATTCTATTTAACTTTTACCAAGGTCAAATATATTATCTCACACTATAAGTTCAAAACTTGATTACTTATACTCAACAATTACAGCCTGGATTTTGTCATTTCAAATTTGTTTATCCCAACCAAACTTCAATTTTCAATTTACCATGGTAGCAAATCCATCACACAGAAACTTGAAAATGATACTGATGATGCTGCAGTCATCACCCTTATTATTTCCCAGTAACAGTAGTGAATCCAGTGCTTAATATTCTTTCAAAATTTTCCTTTTACTTATAAATCATATTTATAAATATGTTTCATATAGTTTCACTTCTTATATATAAGATCATTTCACAATTGTAAATCGCATAAATTATAATTCCATACTCAATAATTCATTTGCTTATACAATTTATTCTTTTACAATATGTTTCATTTAACTTATTCAAACATCATTCTATTAACTTATATATATTCTTACATTTCAACAGCCAAATGATCAATTCATATACACTTTAATAATTCAGAAAAATTATTCCTTTATATATAAAATATAATCAAGGTAAAATTATTTCATTTACCCAATTTAAAATGATACTATGTCGATTTGCCTCGTTTAAGTGTTTAGAAATCCTTATCGAAAATATGGCGTCCCACAAACCGACCAGAATTCACAAACAGCTCAACGGATAAGCAAACACAATATAAAACATTTTTGTATGCACTTACAAATACGCGCTCATATCTATTATTACACTCAAACTCATTCTAGAGTACTGCTGACTCTATCTCTAATGAGTAATTCCCAACAGAGCCAAGGTTGTCTCTTAACCAAATGCTTTGATACCACTTTCTAACATACGAATTTTCGACTTTCGAAAATTGACATCAATACACCCACTGTATCAACTGCCGAGCAATCGAAGGCCGGAAAACCGAATTGTTAGGGTTGAAGAAGAAGAGGTAGAAGGTAGAAGAAGAAGGAAAGAAGAAAAGCAACAGAACAATATCCGAATCTCACAATCGTAGCGGAATAACATATAATAGATAAATGAATATCTTTAAAACAAAGAACTATATCAGTTATTACATTACATCACATTATCATTACATTATCAGAGTGTACAACAACAAACAACGCGAAAGAAATACTATGTACTAGTAGATAACCCATGCCATCCAGCTTGCCTCCAGATCTCTACAGTAACTCCTGAATTCCAGAATGACCTGATAACCTGACTCTAGACTGCCCGTGTGGAAATTGATAGGCACCCAGAGTTTAGGAAGGTAACAATAAACTCCAGGTCAGTCATGAGACTGGTGTGAGAACTTAAACAGTTTATCTTTTAAAAATAAACAAAGAAATATTTTAAATTAGATTCGCAATGCTTTTAGAAAATGAAACTACCATAAGGCCTCCCGCACATACACAATGCAAACGCAGAATCGGAGGAGATTTCTCCTTATGATAGTCAAACATGCTTGATACGCAAATTGCTTAGATATTATTACTATAAGTGCAAAGTGTAGGAAAACATTTCGAAAGTATGATACAAATCTTAGCCAGCAAATACATTTCGCACTTATTCCTACTATAGCTACCATCTAAATAGTGGTGACCACTATAAGTAAATGGCAGGTTATACAACTAAAACCGTAAAGAGCTTATATTGGATGAATGGATTTCCAACAAATGGTAGGGCAAAGTAACTTCCCAAGTAAAATGGAATGCCTCTGGAAGGACTTCCCCGGATCCTAACTGGATCTCTGCTAGACAAGGCCGGGTTACCTCTAGCTGGGTAGCAACTGACACAAGTATGCCATCCCCCGGTTGTAAACAACCTTTATCCGAGGATCCTCTCAACCAACAACCATAAAATAATAAGTTTGCAGCGACCACAAAGTAAGTATCTGGGCTCCATACCATGATACCACTCATAATCCAGAAGGGAATGACATAACCTCAGAGGGCGCTACCCTCAAATAACCTTGCTGCTACGATTCCTGTTTCGACCATAACCGGGTTGTGAGGTTTGACGAAGTCTTGTCCACAAAGCTACGCTTTTTACAAAAGCTATGCTTTGATCAACAAATGATAAGCAGCACTCAGCATGCCACATTACCAAATTGGGAGTATATCACTGATAACAATCAACTACATAACCTCTGAGCTCGTACGTCTCAGAGAAGGGTGTTAAGCAAAGAGAATAAATTCTCCACCACCAACAGAAATGTATTTGAAAGAAATCTGCTATATATCTCAAAATGTAATGTCAAACATACAATCCATACAAGTCTGTTCTGGGTTCGAACAGAACAGAAGGCACCTCCAAAGAAGCCCTTGCAAATCTGGGTATTCACAATCCCGATCGAACTTCCCATCACAAAGGAAATCTACATACCGTAGCTATCGGTGCAGAGACAATCGATAGGTCATCCTATCATTCTCGCAAATACTCGGTCTTCAACACCGGTCTTCAAATGCTATCCATTACGACGAATCGCTATTCGGAATGGGATTCATGACCCAAAGGTCCTCTCCCTGCTAAACCGAATAACGAGCTCTTATTTATAAAAATAAATGTTCATTCAGATTTCAACAAATCAAAACAATTTTCACTTTGATCTTTTAAATAAAAGATCCATAACAATCACAAAGATTTGATGTGGGTTCCGGATATCCACTTGGAATCCGACCCCTGATCGCATCGAAATTCAAACGCCATTCAAAAGCAAATATTGATAGTCGGTTATTTAACTATCAATCAACATTCACTACAATTTCTAGATTTAAATAAATTTCACAATTATTTGTTTTCAAAATATTATCTCAAGATATATTTTCACATTTCAACTATTTGAAAACCAATTTCAAATATTCACTTTCAATTTATCTTCAAAAGATATAATCTCAAAACATTTCACTTCATATTGGAAAACATTTCCATACTTATTTAATAATAAGTAATTCACAAATCTATTTATTTTCAACATTTGGAAAATATTCAATATACTTAAATCACAATTAAGTATATAATTTATTCTTTAAGGAAAATATTCTCTTAAACACCTTTATTTGGGTCAAAAATGAATGTTGCGTAAAACATCGTTACGGCAACCCAAAATCACTAGTATAGGGATTCGAAATTAAGATAAATATATAAATCCCAATACTATACAAAAACATTTCCTTTCGAAAATCATTTACTATAACAACAGTGTTATAGTCCATATTTTTCTTATTTCTCAAAAACGTCTATTTCAACAATAAATTTTGAAATCTATGGTTTCGTTCCATAACACATTTTAAAACAACTTCAAATCGTTTTATTTCTATTTAAAAGATCCCTCCCAAAAACATTTCTTCAATATATTATTCACTATCCAAAATCTTGAATATTCTTCGTTAAGAAAATTCAACCTTTCTACACATTTTATTTAAAGGATTATCCACTATCCAAAATCGTGGATATATCTCCTTTAATAAGCTTTCATATTTACTTATCAATTTCAATTGATTTCGGATTTATAAACAACGTTTATAAATTCACGTCTATATAATTTTATAAAAACTTCAACTTTTAAAAATCCCTTAATTCCGAACGAAGCGTGCCGCCTGGCGTTTATAATGTTTTACCCTTATTCCGAACGCAATGTAATATATATCGAGAGCCAATTCGATCAAATTTGAAAGAAATCTTTTCGAATCGAATCATTTAAATTTAAAATTCACTCAAACCGATTTCTACGCGTTTTAACTTGCCCCGGACAAACCGTAAGTCCGATTGACACGAAATTTGAAACCATACAAAAATTTAACATTAGGGATCCGATAAAACTAGTTTCGTCAAAATCCGAGACTGTTTAAAAAATGGCTATTTTTAACTCTTCGATTAAATATTAAAATTTTCAATTTCTACAATTTAACTTTTAATTCAATTTTAAAAGTTCTATAACATCATTCTAACTCCAATATGATTAAATACAACTTTATAAATCATTTTTAATCACATTAAACCCTATTTCCAATTATTTATGTAATTTCATATATTAATTTATCGATTTAATTATCCAATTAAATCACTATATTTGACATTAAAATTTTAATCGACTTACAAATTTTACTTGTTAATATTTAAAATCAATTAAATATACGAATTTCAAATGACAGAAATTCTGGGTCGTTACAATCGAGCAAATAGTATTATTTGAAAACTATGGGAGAGTTTGGAAAGTTTGTAAGATGGATAGTGTGTCTTTAATAAAGATGTTTGGTTGTTGTTAAAAATGGTTTGGTTTGGGTAGTCGTTGAAACCAGTTTGATTAGGAAAATAGTAATAGGTTTTGGACCATTCCTCCTAACTTGTAATTTCGGGGACGAAATTCTTTTAAGGGGGATGAATGTGATGACTCGGAATTTTCGGATGTTTGAAATTGGGATATTTAAATTATTTTAAATATTTAAATGTTAGTTTTTAACTAGAATTCAAATATCACCATTTATTGGGTAATTTAATTATTAAATTAAATAATTTGAAGTTGGGTAAAATATCGAATATGGAATTTTAAGCCTGTTAAAAATAATTTGAAGGCTTGTAAAATTTATATTGATAGTGCTGAGGATAATAAAAGTTTTAAAATTGAATTTAACACTGATTTTTTCAATTTTTCAATTTTATCTTTTAAATCGATATTTAAAAATAGCCTTCGGAGGCGTAGTCTTGGATTTTGATTAAACCAGTTCTATTGGATCCGTAATATTGTATTATTATCGAATTTCAATTTTCGTAATGTTTGGAGTTGTTGTGTGAGCGTGCGATATATAAATGTGCTGAAAATTAAATCGAGATTTAATATAATAACTGGGTTCAAAAAGGCTATCTTCCTCATGCGATCGAATTGGGGCTCGAGGCTTGTGCTATTGAGTTTGAAATAAAGGTGTAACATTAGGAATGTCAGGCGGCACAACTCCTTTAGGGTTTGGAATTTCTAGTCATCTTAATTGAGATATTTGAATATATATTATTATAAAAACTTAAAAGCTCAAACCCTATTCGTTACGGACGCCCTACCCTCAGATCGAGCCACTCTACCTAGATTTGTTCTCATCCCTTACCAATTAAATCATGTACGCTTTCCTCTTTGCTTCTTCAAGATGAAATCGTTTCAGTAAATTAAAATAAACAAAACAACATGCGATAAAATCTGAGTGCTTCTTCTTCAAGCCGATCAAAATCGAAATTAAAAAAGGAGGAACGAAATCAGATACGTATAAAAAAACGTGGCCGCTCCCTCTATTAAAGAAAATCGAATTCTTCCAAAAAAACCTAAATAAAAATCGGTCGAGCACCTTTCCCACTAGAAACCGAATCACTCGTACTCCTCGTTCATCTCGATTGAAGGAGCGGTGCCTCGCGAGTTGAAGGGCTTAGGTGAGTCGCGGGGGAGTCGATAGTGGAGTCGTATCTGAGTGTAAGGAGTGTGCTTCGAGGGGACGTCTAGAGAGGCTGATGGGTTGATAATGGATGAAGTTCGGCTACTGAAGTTGGAGAAGAATGATGCAGCTGTTAAGCGAGTGAGTGCGAGTTGAACGGTGGTTTCGGAGGGTGCGGTAGCAGATTTGCAAGTGCAGCAGCATGTGACGGAGGGAAGCTAGAACTAGGTTTGGAGTTCTTGGTGATTTCAGTGTCGATTGTTGATATCGAAGTGGAATTTGGGGGTCCAACTCTCCAAGCCACGACGTCGATAGCAAAGAAGGTGGTCGCGGCCTGTGACGCGTTTTGGGTCGAACAGAAGCTCGTTGATTTTGGTTTCCATTCGATTGAGGTAGCTTAAAATTTTAAGCATTTTAATTTAAACGTTCTCAAGTCTAATCGGGAAAAAACTGTTGTTTTAAAAAAAATTACCAGTTGATGTAAAATAGTTTGATTTTATATTCAAATAATAGATACTAACTAGGTTGTTATATATATGTATTAAGAAATTTTTAGCAACAAATAAATTTTTACTTTTGGTTATTTATAGAAAAAGAAAAGAAAGTTTATAAATGTAAATATATTCATAATAAAATAGACATATACACATATTTTTCATTTACTTTTTAATTTCAAAAAAAATAAGTATTAGGGTGATTAACCTGTTTTATTAACTTATTTAATTATGTTAGTTATAAAAAACTATTTATCATGGAGTAATTAATTTAAATTAAATTATTAGTTAATCAAAATTTTTAAAAGGAATAATTGATTGTTCGATTATGTAAAATGTTAATACGACGTATAATGTTTTTACATGGTCTAAAATCGTGGAGAGACAAGCCCGTTGGGTTGGATGGCAAAACTAAATAAAAGGTGAGTTAATCTCACTCATCTGGGTCAATTAAATTTAAATGGTTAAATTTAAATAATTGTTTGATTGGTTGAATTGAATTGATGTGCTATATTATATATAGTAGTATATAGTATATATTGGAATGATTGATTTCCCACATTATATAGTAGATGAGACCTTATGCGCCACATAATAGCGGAGGATATTATATAAATCCCATATACCGCGATATTCCACCTCGAAGTGGAATTGGTAATGTGCTAACATCTGTGGATGCAGGGAAACAGGTTGGTGGGATCCAACTGGATTCCTCAAAATTATTTAGATTATTTAATATTCTGTGTTATGAATATTTGATATTCTGTGATGAATTATATTGATAATTGGAATATATGTTTCGGTACACTGAGTTATCAAAATATATAGAATCTGATTTTTGAAAGAAAATAGAAAAGGGAATTTTTAAGTTAAATAATTATAGGGAATTGAATAAATTGAAGAATAAACTGGAAAAGAATAAAAGGTGATTTTAAATTCTAATAAATAAATTTCAAGTATGGAAAGGGGATTTGAATAAAAAGGGAAAATAATGAATTTTAAAACTTAAGTGATGTTATTCAAAGGAATGAAAGAATTTACTTTAAAATTCAAGGTTTAGAATTTATTTAAAAGAATAAAGAAGAAATTTGGAAAATATGAAATTATTATGTTTCAGTTAAAAGATTTAAAATCAAAACGAAGAAATAAAATCTAAAATTAATGGATTTTGAAAAAAATGAGTATGTAAATGAATTTATTTCAAAATGGAGTAAATTGGAAATCAATTTGGAAATTGATTTAAGTATTTGAAATTATAAATTTAAAGGAGACTGTGACTATGAAATTTATAAACTGGGTTTTAAAAAGTAAAGTAATATATCAGTGGATATTTGGAAGAATAAATTCATGATGGGAATTTATTAAAGGAATGGAAAATTTTGTTTAAAAGTAAATAGTGATTTATTTTTAAAGATTGAAAGAGAAGAGTATTTCCCTGTATAGCCAAGTACGTTTTCAAAGTAAATTTTTAAATATAAGTTATGTTGTTTTAAAAAGCATGTTTATAAAATTTATTATTTCTAAATGTTTAAATTCTAAAGTAAGTATTTTTCAAATCTATTATAGCAGTAATTATTTAAAGGTGACTTGGTATGTTGTTTTAAAAAAAAGAAGAGAAAATCTAGTTTTATATTTTATAAAGTAACCTTATTTGAAATATTCCTAAAGCATATATTTTTAATAAAGTATTGAAGTAGTTTTCAATCTAAATGTTAAAGTATATTTTATAATAAAGTGTTTTTAATTTTCAAAATCCAATGTTTTTGTGCTTATTGTTTTCAGTGGAAATAAATATTTGGGAATTCATTCCATGAGAAGAGTAGGTTGGAAAACTGTTTTCAAAAAGGTTTGAAAAGGGAAATATATCTTGCGAAGATATTTTGAGGTTAATAAATAATTTGGTGAAATTATTTATGTTGGATGGTTGTTTGTGAATGTTAATTGATAGTTAAATAACCGACTATCAACATCGGCCAATGCGCTGATTGTTTCGAAGAGACCGGGATCGGGATTTATTTCCTGAAAACCACTTCGATCCGGTTTGTACATTTTTGTAAGGAAGACGAGTTTGGATTCGCAGGTGGAGCAGTGAAGTGCAAGGGCTAGTCGCTACTAATCCCGAGGATGATTCCAAAATGGATGTAGTAGGAGTAGTGCCTTCGATTCCGTACGAAGCCGGGACGGACTTGTATGGATGAATGCTTTCAGAACATCGTAAGGTGGAGGGTGAGCATTCTAATGGATATGTTCTAAAGAGGTAACGCTTAGCCTCAAGCTTCATCGACCGGGAATGAATGAAAATCAAGGGTTATGCAGCAAGGCTAGGTGGATAGCGCCCATTAGGGTGAGGTCATCCCGGTTTAGATGTCCCTTTTATTTCGGCTTAGTGGTGCGGTTGCTAATCCCAACCGTGGGATGATCTTACTCGGGATTATCCAGTAAGAGGTAGTCTCGGTCTTGTGTTGCAGAGGGTCGGGAGTGATCCTCGATATGCTGATCTAGACCAGGTATCGTGACAGGTGGTACCCCAGTGCCTAGTCATTAGTTGGAAATCCATTTTCCCTACGTGCCTGTACGGTTTTGATTGTGCCCAACTATTGCTGAAATGTGAGATGCAAGCATTCAGCTAGAATCTATTTTAATTTCTGTAGACACTATAATAATATCAGAGGATATTAATAAAAAGTGTTTTGGCTATCGTAAGGTAAAAACCCGACATGTTTATTTGTGGCGTGGTCTTACGAGATGCTTTTGTTTTCAAAAGAATTTTGAAACTTTAATAATCAATTTGATTGTGGTTTTCTCACGCTGGTATTCCAGACTGACTCGGGTGTTATTTCACTATAATGCTCGGGCCAGACCGAGTATTGTAGATTACAGGAAAGGATGCTGTGGAGCTCAAGAGACGAGCTGGATGGCGATACGTACTTCCGTACTTGATTATTGTTCAGTTGTGTATTCAGTTTTGAGGATAAGTTTATACGACTGTCCAGTTGTATGTTATTGATGTTGTTGAACTCTGATGATGTATGAATAAAACAGATATAGCTTTCTTTTGTGTAAAGATCTCTTATTATCTATTATATTTTATTCTTCTGCGATGGTTAGATTTTGATGTTGTTTTGTTTTCTCTTCTTCTACATCTTCTTCTTTAACCCAAATGGTTCGTATTTCAGTTCATCTTGAGTTGATTGTTGGAGAATAGTGTCGACTAAAGGGGTACGGAACTCCGGGTTGTTACAGAAATTTTTTAATTATGGGTAACTCTGTAATTACCTCTCCTTAGAGATTATATCCAATTTAATTAGAAAATTGAAAAGGAGAAAGGTGGAGATGTGTACATGTATTACCATCTCCTCTTTCCTTTTGAACACTCATTTGATAGATCTAGTGCTCACTTATTTCCTTTTATTTTTAACACCAAGCTTTCATCTATGTTTGTATATATCTTCTTTTAATTATATATAATTGTTTCAAACATACATGCGCATATACACGTAAACACACAAAAGTGGTAGTATGTATTTCATATATATACACACACGCGCATGCACACACGTATATATACACATACACATATATATATATGGTACTATTAATTATGCATATAAACCATATACATATGTATATAACTTATTTAACTAACTACTCAATCAAGTCAATTAATATGATTTATTAATAAATATGAAATAAATTTAAATAAAATATGATTTTTCAATAATTATATTGGATCTAATGTTAGTTAATAGACTTCATATTCCTATTAAGATCCAAATAGGGCATTTTTTTTAAATTTTTACCATTTCACCTGCTGTGAAACGGACCAGGTTCCTTCAATGGTTCCATAGCCCGTATGGCTTATGCAATATAATTAGCTAGCTTTAGGGGCCAACCAACAAACTTTTCTATTTGATGGGTCTCTAGAATAATAGTGTTTAGGCTTCTCCCCTCCTTGGCTATTTGCCTGGCCTAATGGACGAATTAATTCAAAAGATTGGTCTTTATGTAAGGCCCAAATTGATTTTGGCCCTTAGGCTGATTTTCAATTTAGGGTTTGAGAATTTAAAATATATTTTGAATTTAAGCATAATATATAAAATGAAATTTTATAAATGTTACAAGTTAAATTTATAATTTCTCAAAAAAAATTTTAAAAAATAATTTAATATTTTTCAAATTTTTATAAATATTTAATTAATTTGATTACTTAAATAAGTAGTTAATCAAAATATACATATATATAGCGATATATGTATATTTAACCATAGAGATTATGGTTGGAAACTTAACTTAAATTGTTTAAGATAAATTGAAATAAAATTTATTGAATTTATTAAATTATTTGATTAAAATTTTTAATCAAACAAATAATTTATTTGATAAATAATTGATTAAGTGCTAATTAATTAAACTATATATGCTGATATATTTATAAAATAACAATAATCGTTATAGTTCAATAAATTAAAATATTTTGATTTTCTCAAAATTATTTTAATAAGTTAAAATAATTTGAAAATTATTAAATATTCAATTAAAATGTCTAATTAGATAGTTAATTAATTAAATAATTAATTAACAACACATATAGATATATAAATAGACACAGACATTTATATGCATATATATACAATATACATAAAAATATGATGATTATAGTAGTGTATTATTCTTAAATAGTTTAAGTTAAAAATTTTGATATTTTTTACATCAAAAAACTTCTTAATTTTTTTTTACAAAATTTAGCTAACTTAATTAAATGAATTAAAGATTAAAAATTAATTAAATATGATTTAATTAATAAGGTTAAATTTAATTAAATACGATTTAATTAATAGTATAGACATAAATATTATACAAGTTCATTAAATTTTAAATGGGTATAAATAAATTAAAGTTTATAACCATATATATAATGAAAGAGGAAATGAAATAAACCCAAAATGGTTTTTTGAGTAAATGCATATGTATGGTATGTATATCATGATTTCAGATGTGTCCAACCCTTAAATCACGAGGATATTTCATAAGAAATGCATTATTCCTTTGATCGATATCACTCAAAGTATGTTAAAATATTATGATTCTCTAATATAAGTTGTCCTCTATCATTTATATATTGACAGATTACTTAAGTACGCACTAGTTGTTGAGAAAACTCAAGGTAGAGCTGTTAAGTGTAATACTGTTAATATATATTCTAGACGAGGTAAGACACATGCATGTATTTGTTGAGAAAACTCAAGGTATGTGCATTATACTTATGCCATCGCCAAATGATAGGAAAGAGTGAGTAATCTCTCTTTATTTGTTTAGTAAACTAAACATTGAGGTCAAGATTAGAGCAAATACCATGATTAGGAGCTGTATATGTTACAACCAATAAAGGGTTTTCCATCGCTTGTGGGCCTATGATATGTTAAGCAGACTCAAGGCCAGAATCCTATGGTAAGCGAGTCCTTACACTCACTAGAGGAACTAAAGAATATATTTCTCTAACGGGTTTGAGGAATATGAAAAACTATTGGAAGTCTTTTTTGAAAAGTGAAACAATTGCATTTAGCCTTTTTCATATTTTAAGAACTTGTGCTATACAAATTAAAATTATCTACGTCAATAAATTTGTGCGATTGATAAAATCATAAAAAAAATTATCACTGAAAATATACAAAATAATTCATTTAAGATTGATATAGAAATATAACATATATTTGCCAATAAATTATTTAACATGTTGTCATTACAAGACCCATGCAATTGTAAAAAAAATATACAACTACTATATACATTCGTAACTTGGACATTTAGTTGTTTCTTAGCTCAAAACTGTGTATTGTCTTATATGAGTTTTGAACTTTAAAGCGATACAAGGATATGGATATTTGATCCACATTAGATCATAATTAAAAGTTCTTTGGTGAACGATCGTATTTGTAATATATGAAATCTCGATGAAATTGGTTCACTTGATATGTGCCAGTAAATAATAGTGCAAAATCATATGTTTAATATGAATCCGATGAGAATTTTGTTTCATAGAAAACAATAAATGACCATGCACTATGGACCAACCAAGGAATTCTATTACCGAAATTTCATTTTCGTTTAGTTCACTTAAGTGAAACCTGTTTGATATTTTTATAATGTTATACGAATGCACCGTTGTAAAGAATTTTAGTGCAGTCTCATGGTATGAATACCTTTTGAAAGGTTCAATCATATGAAAAGAAAGCGAACGTTCGAAAGTGGATGTGAAACATGCACAATTGGGATGAAGAGAGTGAATCGTCACTTCTCCTTCATAAAGGACATCGAAAATGGGAATTGTACAACATTTAGTAAGATACTTAATATGGATTCTATTCCAAATGTTTTATATTATAGAATTTTTTTTATAAAAGTTATTTATGTGAGTTTTAGATTTTTGATTGATAACTCGCAATACTAAGTAGATATGGTAAAAGAAATCAATTGTAATTACCCATATTTTTTTTACTATTTTAAATTATGGAATTTTATATAATTATTGAATAAAAATGCTTAAAAGTAAATATTTAATGATTTTGAATGTAAGTTATTGGATAAGAACTTGAATAAAATTTTGAAATAAACTAATTTCGAAGATTTAGAATAACGAGTATTGAAACGAAATTCTATATAGTAACTGGATTTGTAATCAATGACTGAAGTTGAACAATAATTATGAATTATTTAGATTGTAATCGACACAAAATACTCCACAGTATGATATGCTGACAATCCAGTGCCGGAAAAGACAGATTGTTGAGGAAAGAAAGAAGGTAGAAGAAAGAAGAAACTAAACCATATCAGAATCTAACCAACGCAGCGAAACAAATATAATAGTCAATAATAGAGCTTTACACAAAAATGAAAATTATATCTGTTTATATATGTAACAAACCGCATATTTATCGATTTTATATTTAAGTATTTTGTCGTTAATCAGATATTGGTCCAAAAAGATACTTTTTGCAAACGGTCAAATTAGGACTCGAGACCACTTCCATTGAGTTTGAAATGCCGTTTACAATCTTTTTAATTATAAACTTTGATATGTTTGGGTTTTAGTGGAATTTCACTAACTTTTCCCGCTTTGGACTTTGGGTTGGTTTAGCCTATTAAACCTATGTTCCAACCCCTTCTCCTCATCTCTTCATAAATTCCTACCTAACTCTAGTTTTAGCATTAATGGTGAGTGGAAAGAGAAATTAAAATTCCAAGCCCAAGTTCATTAGCAAATTCAACATCCAACTCCAAAATCAAATTGAAGACATTGGATTCAAGCTTCTTGTGTTGAGATTGAAGTGGATCGATTCTTGCTTTGCTTTGGTCTTCATTTTCATTGATTTTTGGTGCAAAGGTGAGATTTTTAATCTCACAATCTTGTCTATAACTATCTTGGACTGTGGGATTGAATCCCTATCACGTTCGCATGTATATTTGCATTTGGTTTGGATTGGATTGGCGAGAAACTCCAATTTTTAGTGTTTTTGGTTAAATTCCGCACTTAGGTTGTTCTGCCTATGCTTGGTCGTTTGCGTGGAAAAGTCTCGGCCTTCAAATAGCTCGTTTCTGGCCTTAAATCGTTCTACAGCCTTAGGTCGCTCGGCACTAGGTCGTAGGTCGTAGGTCGTTAGGCCGCGAGATGCTCGGTCTAGTCCAATTTAGGTCGGCTTTCAGATAGGTCGCTCGACCGAGTTAGGTCGTTATATCCTTTAGGTCGCATGACCTTTATTCCTTTAGGTCACATGGCATTAGGTCGCGTGACTTTGTTTTTGACCTTAGGTCGTATGACCTCTAGGTCGCTCCAGTTAGGTCGCTCCAGTTATGTCGCTAGGCCATATGACCTTAGCCCGTTAGGTCGTATGACCTTAGGTCGCTCGCCTCTTCTAACCCACGAGTTCCTTAAGTCGTTGCTCGGCCTTTCCACATAGATCACTCGGCCTTTGTTCCATTTGATCGCGAACCTCGATAGGTCGCGTACCCCTTTAAGTCGCTCGACCACTAGGTCGCGAACACCTCTAGGTCGCTTGACCCCTTTAACTCGTAGGTCGCTCGCCTCTTCTAACCCGCGAGTTCCTTAACTCGCTCGCCTCCTGTGACGCCCCACCTCTATACCCACGCTAGCCAAGAACACTCCGGAGTAGTGCTGTCAACTAGCACGGAGAATAAGGCTGTTGAGGAGCGACCATCCATGTAATTGCTTATCACACGGTGGCTATAAATAATCTTCGGAAACAAACATAGAAATAATCATATCACAAATCAGTCACAGATATCCATATCACAAAGGCGGAAGAAGATATGAATATATAACTAACACATGAAAGTGTACATCAGAGTAGTGGTCAGTAAGATCCACGATAATACAAAAGAATAGCAACACGTGCTATACAAAAGAATACAACTATGAGTCTATATCTCAAGTGTATACAACAAAAACTGCTAATCTAAACAGTTAGCCAAAAGTCAGAGTGATGAATCCCTGGGAAGAAGTCAAGCAGAAGCACCTGTAACATCTCGGTCTGACCCGAGTATTATTTAAGAAAATAATAAACGGATCAGTCTAGCTATAAATATCAGATGACATGATATAACATAAAAGATATGGCATAAACATAAATATCCATAACGACATACCACTATAAGTATGTAAATAATGATCAACAGAAGATCAATCAATAAGAGATAATCAATATCACAAGAATCTTCTCAAAGATTCGAAGAGGGCATCATACCCTAAACTTGTACTCATAACAAGTCAATGACATAAATTCCAGAAATCAACACGAGAAATCCAGAAATCATAAAAAGGGAAAGAGGCCTATCACATGACGGTCCGAAGACCATGGGGAGCTACCCCACATGTGTGAGTGGAATCACACAGATTGAGGTCAAGACTAACCAAAAAGCAGAAAGGTATGTGTGAATGGAATCACACAAGTGGTGTCTAGTCTAACCTTGCAATGAAAGAGACATCGCGCAATTGCTAGTCTAATTCATAAAGCGATCATCAAGATCAACGAGAAGTGTCAATTACACTAAGCTAGTAAATATAGAAGTTTAGCTTCATGTCCCATAACCACTTGCTTAACTTAAATATTTACGAACAAACTGTAAATCTTCACTAATAAAATTGTCACAAGAGGTTCAATCGAACAAGTCCAAGAATTAACCGACGAAGTGAACGCAAGCGTTTCATACCACTTGTTTTACTAAGTCGTTTAATTAGATTTCTCATCCGAGTGAGGTAAAGGCTTGTATATACTAATAGATTGGAAAACGGTTTAAGAAAAGAGCTTTGTTATTAAAAATAGAGTTGAAATTGTTTGTTAAAAGAGTTTTGATATTTACTACTAGTATTGAAACCTTTGTATTATAAAGTGACAAAACACATAAGCAAGTGTAGAAACAATCAGTCACAAAGATCGCATACGGAGATGCGAATAAAATCCAAGGAAATCAGCTCAATGTTTTTCAGATAAGATCCCCTACGGAGGGGGGGTCCAGGGGGGGTGGCAACCCCCCAAGGTGGGGGTGCGGGGGCAACGCCACCGCTCACGGGGTTCGACCTAGTGAAGACAAAATGAGGTCTAACGACCTAACGACTCAAGGGTCATATGACCTAACGGCTGCGACCTAGGAGTCTAAGGGGTCAAGCGACTTAGTGGTTGCGACCTAGAGGTGTTCGCGACCTAACGATGACTCACGACCCAACATGGCCGACTTAACAGAGTCGAGCGACCTAAGGTAAATGGTCCAACGACCTAACTCGAACGACTTATCTGGAGCTTAGGTCGGAGACGACCTACGAGATAAACCAGGCCGACTTAGTGGACGAGCGACCTAAGGTAAATGGTCCAACGACCTAACTCGAACGACTTATCTGGAGCTTAGGTCGGAGACGACCTACGAGATAAACCAGGGCGAGCGACTTAACGTTTGCCTAGAGATTATAGGTCGGAAACGACCTAAGACTTAAAGCTTAACTCGTGAACGACCTACGGCTTAAGGCCAAACTCGTGAGCGACCTACGACTTAAGGCTTAACTCGCGAGCGACCTAACTCCGAAGTGCCAATACTTCCAGAATGACCTAAAGCCCTGCGACCTATGGTACTAACTCGCGAGCGACCTAACGACTTAACTCGTGAGCGACCTAATTCCGAAGTGCCAATTCTTCCAGAGCGACCTAAAGTTAACTCGTGAACGACTCACGACCCATGGACGAACGACTTAACTCCGAACGACCTAAAAATGGCCAGAACGACCTAAGTGCAGAAAATTCACCAAAATGCTAAAAATTGGAGTTTTTCGCCAATCCAATCCAAACCAAATGCAAATGTGCATGCAAAAGTGATAGGGAATCATTCCCAACAGTCCAATATAGTTATAGACTAGATTTGTGAGACAAAAATCTCACCTTTGCACTAAAGTTTATGAAGATGAAGCTTGAAAGCAAGGAGAAGCAATCCAAAGCTTGAATCCAATATCTTCTACTTGAATTTGGAGTTGAATGTTGGATTTGCAATTGAATTTGTGCTTGGAGTTTTAATTTCCTATTCCCTCCACCATTAATGCCAAAGCTTGATTAGTTAGGAAATTTATGAAGAGTGAGGTAAAGAGGGTTGGAACTTGGGCTTAATAGGCTAAACTAACCCAAAGTCCAAAGCGGGAAAAGTTAGTGAAATTTCACTAACTCCAAACCTATCGATGTTTATACTTAAAAAGTTGTAAACGACATTTCGAACTCAATGGAAGTGGTCTCGAGTCCTAATTTGACCGTTTGCAAAAAGTAGCTTTTCGGACCAAAATCCGATTAACGAGTTAATATTTAAATAAAATATTTAAATACAAACTCGATAAATATGCGGGTTGTTACACCTCCCTTAGGTCGTTAGACCTTTATACCTTTAGGTCGCTTACCCTGTAAGGTCGCGAGTTTAATTAGGTCGTTCGGCCTTAAAATATTAGGTCTCTTGGCCTGTGCTTTTGTTAGGTCGCGAGTCCCTTAAGTCGCTCGCCTCTGTTAAGTCGCTCGTTTCTGCTAACTCGCGAACACCACTAGGTCGCAACCAATAGGTCGCTCGATCCTATCCTCCCTTAGGTCTTCACTAGGTCGTACCGTTTTGGACGGGGCAATGCCCCGCACCCCGCCAGGGGCGCTGCCCCCTGGACCCCGCGACCTGACCGGGCAGGTGGAACCCCGTAGTGGGGGCGTTGCCCCCGCACCCCCACCTAGTGGGGTTTCCACCCCCTGGACCCCCCCTCCGTAGGGGATCTTATCTGAAAAACATTCAACAGAACTTGATTTGTTGAGATGCTGAGTTGACCATTCTTCGAGACAAACTATCTTTGGCTTCTCGGTCGATTTTACGGTATCACGGCCTTGCTAAAAAGACGGGATAACAATTTTAGAAATATGAAGGTTTCAATACTAGTAGTAAATATCAAAACTCTTTCAACAAAATGATTTCAACTCTATTTTCAATAACAAAGCTCTTTTCTTAAACTGTTTTCCAATCTACTAGTATATACAAACCTTTACCTCACTCGGATGAGAAATCTAATTAAGCGGCTTAGTAAAACAAGTGGTATGAAACGCTTGCGTTCACTTCGTCGGTTAATTCTTGGACTTGTTCGATTGAACCTCTTGTGACAATTTTCTAGTGAAGATTTACAGTTTGTTCGTAAATATTTAAGTTAAGCAAGTGGTTATGGGACACGAAGATAAACTTTTATATTTACTAGCTTAGTGTAATTGACACATCTTAATGATCACGACGATCATTTGTGTGATTTAGACTAGCAATTGTGCGATGTCTCTTTGTCTGCGAGGGAGACTAGACCCCGCTCTTGTGATGTTTCGCCATTGCATTTGTGTGATGTTTCGCCATCACATATGTGGGGTAGCGCCCCACGGTCTTCGGGCCATTCGTGTGTCAAAATTAATGGCTTGCAACCATGAGATAGCGTCTCGCTTTTTGTTACACGTGTAGGTGAGTTTTCATGCTCCCATTTTGTGAGTTTTCATGCTCCTATATTGTGATTTCTAGATTTCTTGTGTAGTCTTCTGGAATTTGAGCTTCACCTATTTTCATGACTTTCATTGTTATGATTTTCCAGCTTTTATGCCTTGGTGAATTTGTGTGTCATCACTTTTTTTAGGTGAATTTGGATCTTTTAGAAGATTCTTTTGATATTGTTTGATCTCCTGATGATCTTCATTTACATGCTTATCATAGTATGTATTTATGGTTACTCTATGTTCTTGCCATATCTATTGTTTTATATCATGTTATGTGATATTTATAGCTAGACTGATCCGTTTATTATTTTCTTATAAATAATACTCGGGTCAGACCGAGATGTTACAGGTGCTTCTGCTTGACGTCTCCCCCAGGGATTTACTACTCTGACTTTTGGCTGACCATTTAGATTAGCAGTTTTTGTCGTTTACACTTGAGATATAGACTCATAGATGTATTCTTTTGTATAGCACGTGTTACTATTCTTTTGTTTATGTGGTCCTTTCATGACCACTACTCTGATGTTCACTTTCATATGTTAGTTATATATTCATATCTTTTTCCGCCTTTGTGATATGGATGTCTGTGACTGATTGTGTTATGTTTATTTCTATATTTGTTTCCGAAGATTTATTTATAGCCACCGTGTGATAGCTTTGAGTTTGTATCGGTATGTCGGACTTACTCCTTAAATGAAATGCATGCTATACTATCTGACATATCGGTGCTCGCACAAAGAAGTTACATGGATGGTCGCTCCTCAACAGCCTTATTCTCCACGCTAGTTGACAGCATTACTCCGTAGTGTTCTTGGCTAGCGTGGGTATTGAGGTGGGGCGTCACAATATATTACATCATCAGAGTATCCCAACAAACAACATTTACCAGTCAAACAATTTCATACAATCACAGCAGCGGATATAAATATATAAGTACGGATAATACCTCTCAGATTCTAGCTCCTCTCCTGCTCCATAGCATACTGTCCTGAACATATAATACTCGGTCTGACCCGAGCATTATAGTGAAATAACACCCGAGTTAGTCTAGAATACCAGTTGATAATAATGCATCCAAATTGATTATTAAAGTTTCAAAAATCCTTTTGAATACAAAAGCATCTCGTAAGACCACGCCACAAATAAAAACACTTTTTATAGATATCCTCTGATATTATAATAGGGTCTATATACAAATACTTATAAAATAGCCGAAATTGTTACATCTATTAAATTCCAGCTACTTGCCACAGAGTGGGTAATACAAACAAAACTCGCAAAAGGCTCGTAGGGAGATTGGAATTCCAACTAATGACTAGGCACTGGGGTACCAACTGTCACGGTACCTGGTCTAGATCAGTGTACCGAGGACCACACCCGATCCCCTGCAACACAAGGCCCAGACTACCCTTTACTGGATAGTCCCGAGAAAGATCACCCCGTGGTTGGGATCAACAACCGCACCACTAAGCCGAAATAAAAGGGACATCTAGACAGGAATTACCTTACTCGAAAATGGGTGCTGCCCACCAAGCCTTGCTGCATATCCCTTGATTTTCAGTCATTCCCGATTGATGAGGCTTGAGGCTAAGCGTTACCTTTTAGAACATTTCACTAAGAATGCCCATCGCCCGCCTGACGATGTTCCGTAAGCATTCATCCATACAAGTCCGTCCCGGGTTCGAACGAAACCGAAGGCACTACCCTTACTACATCCATTTTGGAAATATCCTCAGGATTAGTAGCAACTAGCCCTTCCACTTCACTGCTCCATCTTCGACTCTGAACTCATTTTTCCCATGAAAATGTACAAACCGGATCGAAGTGGTTTTCAAGAAATAAATCTCGATCCCCGACTCTTCGGAACGATCAACGCATTTGTCCAATACTGATAGTCGGTGATTTAACTATCAATTAACATTCAAAAGCATCCATCACACAATAAATAATTCCCACATTATTTATTTTCCCCAAAAATATCTTTACGAGATATAATTCCCTTTTCAAAATCGCTTTGAAACACTTTTCAAATCCAATTCTTCCCATGGAATAGATTTCCAAATCATTACTTTCTCTGAAACATCCGTGTACACATACTTAAGATTTAAAATAATTTAAATGCTTTATTCTTGAAAATAAACTAAAACATTTATATTTAAAACTTCTTACATACTTAATTTAATATATATACACCTTTAAAAATACCTCGAATCAAACTGCTTTATAAAATATAAACTATTTTCTTCAAAGTGAAGTTAAGTCAAACTAAATTTAAAATAAGTTATGAAACTCTAGACAATTTTTTAAATAATACTTTGATTGATTATCTTTAATACAGAACCATGTTATAAAGTATAAATAATAATATTCTTAAAAACTTAATTCTAATTACCCATTTTAAAATAATTACTTCTATAACTACTTTGATATATGTTCACTTTTAAAATTCTTACAACTTAAATAATTATCTTGAAACCATTCTTTAATATAACTTAAAACTCTAATGTTTCAAAAATCTATTTCAAAAAAGTACTTGGCTTTCAGGGAAATACACTTCCATTTTAGGATAACCAAAGAATTCTTTTTATCAATCCAACACGATTTATCCCAATTCAATTTTACGTTTAGCCAGTAAAATCTTTTCCGTACTTTAAAAATAGCTCCTTTTATTTTAAACACATTGCTATTTCCTGGAAATCATTTTCAAACATACGTTCAAAATATTTAAAATAAAGCTTCTAGAAATTATTAAATTGAAATAATACTTAAGTAAATATATAGAGGTTTCCTAAGTACTTTAAGTCAAGTTTAATTTTTAAAATAAAGTTATTAAGTCAAATATTTATATAATAATTTCCTTATAAAACTAAATACTACTTTACTTTTTTTTAAATAATAATTAAATACCATAATTATTTAATCAAATATTTGCTTTCACTTAAAAACAATCTAAAATAATATTTCTTTCTAAAATATTCTAAACATATTTAAACTGCAAATTTATAATTTGAAAGCTTTCTTAAAAACAAAATAAAATTTCCAGGAGAAAGCACACTTCCCATTCTTTAAAGTAAATCTCGCTATTATTTTTACAATTCTCAATTCCTTTTTAAAACTACAAATTCAAACACTTCATATTATCAACCAATCACTTGAATTTAATTCCTTGTAAATTCTTTATTTAAGAATTTCTTTAATTTTCCTTTAACCCAATTTATTTATATTTAAATTTCCGGGTCGTATTCACCAAATCAGAGCACAACATAATTAAATTTCCAATTTATCTATCACAGTGAATAAACAGAGCATAACATAACAGGATCTAAAACAATTTTATCACAGAATATAAATGTGATATATTACAGAATATAAATAAATTTCTATTTGTGAGGAATACAGTTGGATCCCTCCAACCTGTTTTCTATGCATCCACAGATATTAGCACAACAATATATATCGATTCAATTTGATAATAATTATCATATTCAACCAATCAAGCAATCATTTAAATATTGACTATTTAAATTAACTAATATTACAGATGTGAGTGAGTTAAACTCACCTTGGGTTTTCGGCGAGAGTTCAAATTTAAATCAAATTGAACGGCGTTCCATTTAACCTAAATTTTTACTTGCTTCGAATAATTCCAGAACTGCTCCATTGCGTAGTACGCGTCTTTGCGATTCCGGCGTCGCCAGTTTCGTTGAAATTTGACAACGAATGTTCAAGTTACGAATTATTAAAGTTTGAATAATATTTTAAAATAAACTTTTCCTTTTATTTTTATTTTTTTTAAAAATCTTACAATCTGGGCCGCATCACGCAAGAAGAAAACATGGCCGAAACAAACTTCATCTTCCTCGCGCAAATATCAGGTTCAAACGAACCCATTGTCGTTCGTCTAGGGCTCGGAACCACCGCCCTTTCGTCGAGTTTGACGATGATCAGAATATGCCACACGAATCTGCATCAATGCACCTCCCTTCACCCAAAGTTTCGCCGTGCTCGGTGGTATGCTCGATGAGAAAAGCGAGCGCGATTTCAGGACGAATGCGGCCCCGCTGCCTCCTCTCTGGCGAACGATAGATGATCGCCACCGTTCAACTTGAAGAACACGATGGCCTCTCCATTTTCGTAGTTGGAAGTTTTCAAAATTATTATGTGGATTGATCGAAAATTGATGATGAAAATTTGATGTTTTTGGCCATTGATAAAACAACGGTGGTGGCCCAAAATAGATTAGGGTTTTCTGATGAAAAACGTGTATATATAAACAATTATAAGCATTATTTTAATATTATTTTCACTTTAACAAGATTTTACAAACGAACTCAAATTCTCACGTGCCGCCAGGCGTTCCTAAGGTTTTACGCACGTTCCGAGCACAATGGAACGTGTTTCTGAAGCTATTTCGATCGTATGCGTGAATTACGGAAATAAACGATCAAATTAAATTAAATCGATTAAAATAGTTTTTATGCGTTTTGAGCTGCCAGGGTCAAACGACAACTGCGATTGCTACAAAAATTGAAATCTGATAATAACTAAGTATTACGGATCCAATGGAACTGGTTTCGTCGAATTCCGAGACTGTGCCCCGGAAGGCTATTTTAACTCGTCGATTATTTCGAGCGATCTTCAAAATCGTCGAAATCATTTAAAATTTCACTTTTAAAAATTTACTAACTCTATTATAACTCGTATAAAATTTATGTTCACATTAGAAATCATTCTGATTCAGTTCGAACCAAAATCTGATTATTTGCATTATTATATTATTAAATTTCATTATTAAATTAATAAAATTCCAAATTTAATCTACCGACTTTTAATTTCATCCAATGGTCCAATATTAAAATTCAAACCCAAATAGAATTAATATAAATTTTAGAATCTAATTTTATATCTATTTATACTCAGAATTACCAATTATCCCAATTCTAATATTAAGTTATTATTATTCAAATTTTCAATTAAAGTCCCGTATTTGAAATTTAACCAATTTTATTTATTTAGTCAAAGTCTTTTATTTAAAAATTCAAATTATAACACATATTGATCATTTAAAATGAATTAAATGTTCAAACCTAGCGACCCAAAATTTCGGGTCGTTACATAGATTGTGTAACGACCCATAATTTTTGATAATTAAAATTGTTAATTTATTGAGATTTTTTTTGAAATTTATTAATTAAGAAAATAAAAAGTAGTGAATTATTAATAAAAATAATAACTATAATTGAATTCAAATTTATTTGAAATAGTGGAAATACTATAATTTGTTATAAATGAAATATAAGAAAAACAAATAAAATTATTGAATTAATGTATGAAATAGTATAATAGATGGAAATTATTTGTGAAGAATAAACATACAAGTATTATAAAGGGATAATGGTGACAAATGGTTGTTGTTACCAGTTAATTTACCAATAACAAATAAGGGTAATTAAATGTCACTTTAATGATAATTAATATAATAGTGGAAAGTGTGGATGTAAATTAAATAGAAACGTAAATTTATTTATAAGGTAGTAATTGATGTAATAGAAGTATGAAACCAAGTAAATAAATTAATTGAGAATATAAATCGTAATTAATGTATATATTTGGCAAATATAATAAAATAGAAATAATAGTTAATACAAAGGAAAGATGGATATTTGAATATAGTAGTGTAATGAAAGACAAACAAATCATTCCATTGAAATCTAATTTATAATAAGTGTAATTATTGTAGCAATTGGAATTATATTATACAATTGAAATAAATATGAAAATGGATATATAATATATGTAATGCAAGGGTATCATAAATAGTAATGGAATAAAATTAGTGTTATATATGGAATAATAACCTGGGTTGATATGTAACAAACTTAAATGCAATTAAAAACAAATAGGTGACAATTGATATAGGTTTTTTATTTATTTAATGTGTTAAATAAACCAGTAATCAATTACAATAAATCTAAATTAAAGGTTATGCTAGTGTAAATTAAGGGAATAATTGGAAATAATGTCGATTCTATTTATAATATGACAATTTGTGAAATTTAAAAGAATGGAAATAAAGATTTATCAATTTATTGGGATTTAAACTATAATAATTGGATTAATTGCAACTAAATGAAATTAAATATCTAAATATTACGTTAATTGAAACTAAGATGAAATTTGGAGATTTTAAGGTAATAAATCATGAACCTATGTTAGTTGCATCCTTATAGTGATAGGAGAAGCGAATAACAAGGTTTAAAATTTTAATAAATGAGTTTTTGGGGATTTTATATTTTAATTCCTGAATATAATGAAATTGAAATTAAACACTGCAATTTATGGTTTAAATCAACTTTAAATTGGTATCTAAAAATTTTCTTAAGTTATTATAATTGATTGAGGAATCAAAAATGATAGATAGGGTAGATAATTAAATATAACTGGAATGGAGATTTAATTAATTAATTATTAATTTATTTAATAAATGTAAAAATAGCCATTTTGGTCACTGACTCGGATTTCGACGAAACCAGTTTCATCGAGTCCATAACGATGAATTATTGTAGGATTTCAAGTTTTATAGCGATCGGGCTTGTTTGATCGTACGGACTCGAAACGCCTTAAAATCAATGAAATTAAATCAACTGAAATCAAATTGAAATATATTGATTTTAGCATAACTTCTTCATACAATGGAATTTGGACTTGAAACCTTTTCCATTGCCTTTCAAATATTTTAAAACATCTATTTTGATATATGAGTTGACCCAATTTCGTTCCGGAGTCAGAACGGGCTTTTCGGGCCATTTTGTCGTTCAACGCGTATATCTAATCAATCTGGTCCATTCTAATTTCGGCTTACCTATATATACCCTGTTATAAACCCAAATTCATTTCTTATTCCTCATTTCTGTATGTTCTATTGGCTCCTCTTTCCAATGGCTGCAAACCACAATTTCCAAATACAATTACAAATCAAATCCAAAGCCAAAATTTCAAACTCTTCAAACTATATCATATTTTATATCGTCAGAAAGCTCTCGACGAGCGCATCTCAGATATGTGATTCGTTTTTCAATTCACTGCACTATTTAGCCAAAAATCGAAGAACCATTTTCGGCCGTTCATCACGCGTTGATGAACGACGTCGGATCGTCAATTTGAGGGTAGGGTTTGATAGAGATTGACTAGAGGAGTTCATCTATATGGTTTGTTTCGAGAATTAACGAATGGATCGAGCTGTAAAATTCAAATAGGGTTCGATTTGAGGGGGGCGACGGCTTTGATTCCGGTAGCTTGAGTCATCGGCATATGCTACACATGATCGTGGGGAGGTAGGTGAGGCAGGTCGGCACTTTCCTGAAGGCGCGCCACGTGGCCGCGCGTGAGGGCTAGATGAGGCGCGCTGCTTGCTGTGGTCGCGATTTGCAGTAGAACTTGTTGGGTTTCGGTTGGCCTCGCGTTAGCTGTTGCATGTGAACGATAGAGATGAATGACGTGGCGAGATAATTGTGGTTTGTTTTTTTTATTTTATTTTATTCTAATTTTAATTTCAATTCGTTCTAATAATCATAACTTCTACATATGAGGTCAGCTTCACACGCGGTTTTCTCCGCTAGGATCGTATTAAAATTCTGGACTTTTTAGCGCTAGTTTGGGAAGATTCTGAGACTGTTGAAATTTGGATTTAAATTGAATTTAAATTCAATTTAAATTCAAAAGGAGAGTGTTTTAACCCACTCACAACTTCTAAAAATTTCTTATGTTTGTTAAATTGATTTAGGATGTGATTAGAAATTTATTTATGACTTTTTGGCGTATTTTAAATCATCATCCCAGTTAAATTGAATTTAATTGTTATTTAATTTATTTATTGCATATAAACTTCCAGTTGAATTTTCATTTAATAAATATAAACGGCTAGTTGATACCTATTGTTTATTATCCGTTATATATTGATGCTATTGATTGAATTGGATGATGATTGTGATTAATGGTTGATGATTGGATGTTGTATTTTATATCGTTATAAACTGCAAATTGTTATGCACTTTATTTCATTCGAGATTGCAGTTTGAAATGATATATAACCGTAATTTTATTTTAAATTACGGATTGAAATGATAAATATCCGTATCACTTGACCATAGGATAGAAAATTATACACAGACATCGTGGTCTATATATATATTAATATTTTGAAATGATTTCTATGGTTTGGTAAAGAAATATATGGTTTTATGAGATATTGATTTGGATATTTTATAAATGTTATTTTTATATATATTTAAATTTTTGGTTTTAAGCTATTTATAAAATTGGGTTAAAAATAAAATAAGTTAAATAATAAGGTTTGATTTTATGAGGATAATTTGGTTAAGTAGCTGTTTAAATTATATTGTATATGTAGTTATAATGGCTTAAATAAAACTGAGGTTGGAAGATAAATATGAAATTGATGTGAATTAAATTATTTAAGAATTTTACTCGAATAAATTTGATTTGAAATCGAGATAAATTTGAGATTATATGAGACTGAATTTATTTAAGAATTAAACCAAAAGGTTTGACGTGAAATTTATTAAATTGGAAATTTTAAAAGGTATAATTATTATAACTTGATTTTGAGGTCTAGGTGAATTAAATGATTATTTCAAGTATAATAAATTGAAGGCAATATCTAGTTATTTGTAAAGAACGCGATTTTTCGACTCACGAAGATCGGCATTAAAACGTCCACTGTATCAACTGCCGAGCAATCGAAGGCTGGAAAACCGAACCCTTAGGGTTTAAGAAGAAGAAAAAGTGGAAGAAAGAAAGAAAGAAAAAGCAACAGAAACAATATTAGAATCTCACAATCACAGCGGAACAACATATAATATATCAATGAATAAATCTTTAAAACAAAGAATCATATCTGTTATTACTTTACATCACATTACATTATGTTTTCAGAGTTTACAACAACAAACAGCGAAAAAGAAATACTATATACTAGTTGATACGCCATGCCATCCAGCTTGCTCCTTTTTCTCCACATCATCTCTTGAGTTCCAGAATGACCTGATAACGTGACTCTAGACTACCCGTGTGGAAAATGATGGGCACCTAGAGTTTAGGAAGGAAACAATACACTCCAGGTTAGTCATGTGACTGGTGTGAGAACTTAAAACAGTTTATCTTAAAAAAAAACAAAGAAATATGTTAAGGTAGAACCGCAATGTTTTTAGAAAATGTAACTGCCATAAGGCCTCCTGCCACACACACAATGCAAATGCAGAATTGGAGGAGATTTCTCCTTATGATAGTCAAACATGCTTGATACGCAAATTTCTTTGATATTATTACTATAAGTGCAAAGTGCAGGAAAACATTTCGAAAGTACAATATTAATCTTAGCCAGCATAGGTACCATTATAGTATGCCTACTATAGCTACCATTTTAAATGGAAGGTTCTACAACTAAAACCGTACAGGGCTCGTATTGTTTCTTTGGATTTCCAACAAATGGTCAGGCCAAGGAACTTCCCATTGCCACATGGGTAGGCCGTTGGAAGGACGCCCCGAGAACCTAACCGGATCTCTGCCAACACAAGGCCGGGTTACCCTTAACCGGGTAACTACTGACACGAGTATGCCATCCCCCGGTCGTAACCGACCTAAATCCCGGGATTCACCAACAACCACAAAATAATAAGTTTGCAGCAACAACATAGGTTAAATATCTGGGCTCCATACCATGATACCACCTCTATCCAGAAGGAAATGACATACACTAAGGGGGCGCTATCCCCTAATAACCTTGCTGCATCTTTCCTATTTTGACCATTACCGGGGTGCCAGGTCCGACGAAGTCTCGTCCACAAAGCTACGCTTTTCATAAAAGCCACGCTTTTATCAACAAATGATCAGCGACACTCAGCATGCCACGTTAACAAATTGGGAATATATCACTAGTAACCATCAACTACATAACCTCTGAGCTCATACATCTCAGAGAAGGGTATTAAGCTAAGAGAATAAATTCTCTGCCACCAACAGAAATTTATTTGATAGAAACCAGCTTTACATCCTAAATTGTAACGTCAGACACACATCCATACAAGTCCGTTCCAGGATCGAACGGAACCGAAGGCACTTCCAAAGAAACCCTTGCAATCCGGATATTCACTAATCACGACCGAACTTCCCATCACAAAGGGTGATAAAATCTCTATATCGTAGATCAGCCGATGCAGAGTCATTCGACGGTAATCCTTCCATTTTCGAAAATATCCGGTCTTCAACACCGGTCTTCAAATGCTATCCATTACGACATATCACTATTCGGAATGGGACTTATAACCCAAAGATCCTCTCCCGGCTAAACCGAATAACGAGCGCTTATTTTTTAAATAAGTGTAGCATTCAAATTCAAGAAAATCACAACAAATACCCATTTAAAGGTAAATATTGTTGAATATGTGCTTTGCGCTATATGATTTTTGTTTGATGATAATAAACATATATACATTCGCTTAAATGTATTTGTTAACGTACTATTTTAATTTTCACAGAATAAATAAATATTTGCTGAATAAAAATAAATAACACAGTTTTTGAATTCAAACGAATATTTTATTCAAACAAATATTTATTACAACTTTGATAGTACAATTTCAAGCTCTCACTATACATATACAATTTTGACTACAATACATGACATTTCACATTTACATCACAACCTCACTACATATCACTCACACTCATATTTTTGTCTTCAACTTTATTCCAGTTTGAATCCAGCATCTGAGAAATCTGCAAAAATATTCACTAACGCAGTAAAATTGAAAATGAAATATTTTTGCAAAATAAAATAAGATATGATTTTTGAAAATAATATTTGCCTCAGTTATTTGGGTTGTTCGTCATCATTTAAATTTGAATTCATCATACACGAACAACTTGTGACATACACAGTGTATTACTGTATATGCCACAAGGCCGTGCACGCCGATATATACACTTGATTGTTTTACAGGGACAGGTGAGCACAGGTCAAACCCAAATGAAAAATCAGGTTCAACTCAAGTGCCAACAAAGAATCAAAGCTCGGCCAACATAATGCAACTATGTTCAAACATGACAGAAACATGATCAAAGCTATAAGTGATGCAGCATCAAGTAAACAGTGCCAAATGAAGCACAGCTGCAAACAACATGACAGTGAAAACTCGAGTCACAGTGCCATGCTACAGATTATAAAATGAAATTCATAAATGCAACAACCAAATGAAGTCAGCAGTCAACAGTGATAATGGTCAAGAACTATACAAATGAATGAAGCATGCAAGCTCAAGACATCAAGTGATACAAGGTCAGGGGAGCAACATGAATGCAACAAAGACCAAGCTGCAGCATCAAGATAAGAAGATCAAAGTGAACCAGATCAATAGCAGCTCAGTTATACAAGCTAACCAAGTTTATATGCAATGCAAAGACCACAGCTACAACAAATGTACATATATGGACAGTGAAAACAGAAGTGCACAGCAACAGTAAGGAAATGGACAAATGCAACTGAACCAACTACACAAATATGCTATGCAGTAAGGTGAATCAGAGGCATCAACAAAGACAATGCTTGACACCGAGCATGTACAAAATGATGCATGATGAATCAGACCATACAATATGAAACAGAGGCAACAAGACTATATGCAAGCAAAGTCTCTACATGGATGCAGTGATACAAGTCAGAGCAACAATATCAAAGCAATGGTGATGGGCCGAGAGGACCAGTGATATAAGTAAAGATGAGTGCAGATTCGAAGTCGAAAGCAACACCATGTACAACAATGCACTGGAACACATGATGCATATGTCGAGTTCAATGCAACATAGCACCAAGCATCACTATGATACAACTTACAAACCCAAATGACAACTCAATAAATTTTGCAGTGATACAAAACAAGTTCAACAGGCAACAAGCAAAAGTTCACAGAGAAGTCGAAATCATGAAAAGTGGCACGGAAATTTTTGAGAAGAACCAACAGAAATCGCCATGTCAATGTTGAACAAGTCAAAGTAAAAATACCAAGAAATCAACATGAAATATACGAATATGACAAAGTCAAATTAAAGTCGTGCTCATCACAATTTTTAAAGCCGTGTCAATCAAGCAATCGAGTATTTACACAATTGATTTAGTCAAGGAAAAATCACGAGCATCCAAGTGTAATCGAATGGCCAGAGCAAACAATTTGACAAATTCATATATATTTGGATGAACGAAAATCCAGGAACTCGAACGCATATAAAACCCTAATCATCATCGGCAATCAAATCATTGAGTTCGAACAAGAAAAACCAGAAAAGAAAAAGGAAACAACACATACCAGAAAATCATAAACAAAGAACTCGATCAAGTAGCTGCGAACGAGCGACAGTTGAATATCAGAGAAGCAACCGAAGCAAGCTACAAGGAGTCGGCCGATCAACCGTGCATCAAAAGCCCTAATTTGATCAAAGACTCAAGCCCTAAATTTTGTGAGAGGAGCCGCCATTTATTTTCACCAGCCGAAGAATAAACAAATGAAGAAGATAAAAAGCAACGGGTTGAAAAGCGAATAGGGACCGGCCCTGTTAATTATAAAAGGCTTTTATTATAATTGTTTAAAAAAGGGGTTTTGTTTTTTATTTAGGGTTTAAATTAAATAGGGTTGTTTATTTTAATTACTGTTTAAATTGTTTTACTTTTCGAGTCAAAAACTGGTAAATCACCACCTAGGGTTTAGGTAGTGTCAGATTGTCTAGTTAGAATTAGTTCAGTGAGCAGGGTGTGCGAGTTTGCAAAATTCTATTATAGGCGGGAGCAGAGTTTGCAAGTAAGCGAAGCTCTATAGGCGGGAGGCAAAGTTTGCGAGTAATCGAAACTCTATAGGCGGAGCAGGGTGTGCGAGTCTAGTAGAGTGTTTGTGAGCGTGGAGCAAATGTTTGCGAGCAGGGTGTGCGAGTCTAGTAGAGTGTTTGTGAGCGTGGAGCAAATGTCTGCGAGTCTAGTAGAGTGTTTGTAAGCGCGATACTGTTTAATTCTAATAGAAATCTGTGAATGCAGCAGTAGGCAGGGGTTGCCGAAGCTGGGTAAATTTTGTGTGTGATTTACTTTTCCGCATATTTATTTCTGCTATTATATTTCTGTGTTTAAATCGAGAAAATTTGCTATAACCCTATTCACCCCCCCTCTAGGGTTAATCTAGATCCTACAAGTGGTATCAGAGCCCGGTTTATTTTTTATTTAACTCTAGAGTCATGAGTCTACAAAATAATGCTTTTTCCGAGGGGCAATCTATTGCTAGGCCACCCCTGTTTAACGGGAACGATTATGCTTATTGGAAAGTTAGGATGGGTATCTATCTTAGTTCTGTTGATTATGATGTTTGGGATATTATTGAAACTGGCTATAAACCTCCCACTATAATCGTTGGTGATACTGAGATTCCTAAACCTAAGGATAGGTGGGATGCCAACGATAAGAGATTGAAAACGACAAATGCTAAAGCCATGAATGCTTTGATATGTGCTCTTGATAAAAATGAATTTAATAGAATTTCTCATTGTACAACAGCATAGGAAATTTGGCATACTTTGGAGGTGACACACGAAGGAACTTCTCAAGTCAAGGAGTCTCGTCTAGCTCTATACAGCAACGAATATGAAAACTTTGTGATGGACAAAGGCGAGAGCATAAAAGATATGTTTGGACGCTTTTCAACCTTGATATACAATGCTAGAGCGCTTGGGAAGGTATTTACTAAAGTGGAGCTTGTGCGGAAGATACTACGAGTCTTATCAATGAACTTTGAGGCAAAAGTCACGGCAATACAAGAATCAAAAGATTTGAGCAAACTAAGCATGGAGGAGTTGATTGGCAATTTGATAACGTATGAACTTGAGCTAAAAGCGAAGGAGGAACGCCACAACTCTGAATCAAAAAAGAAGACAATTGCCTTAAAGAGCAAAGAAGAGAGCGATGAAGATGAAGAAGATCCAATTGAAGAACTTGCAATGGCTGTCAATAATCTTAGAAGATGGTCAAGATTCAAGCCACGCAAGAAGAAAACAAGTGCTAATAAGTCAAAAGACTCAAACAATTCCGATAATAAGCTGACGTGTTATAACTGCAACAAGCCTGGCCACATCAAACCAGACTGTCCACTTCTCAAATACAACAAAGGAAAGAAAAAGAAAAAGAAAGCTTTTGCAGCAACTTGGGATGATGAAGAAGGAGAGGAAGTTTCGGATAGCAGCTTGGAGGAGGCTAACTTGTGTCTTGTGGCAAAATCTGATTCAGAAGCAAACTCCGAGGAATCTAGTGAGGCAGGTGAGTATTCCTATAGAGATCTCGTTTTTATGTGTTTAGATCTAACTAAAACAGTTGATAATCTTGAATCAAAAATTGAAAAACTGAAATCTGAAAGGAGGAAACTCACCCATGAAAATTCTAGGCTAGAAACTGAACTTGAAAATATTCAAAACCTAGATTGTAAAAATTGTAAGATCTTAGATTCAGAATTTTCAAAACTTAGGAATAACGTTGAGAATCTTGAAAAAGAAAATTTGAATCTTAAGGAAAATATTGACACTAGAAAAAAGGATTTTTTAAATAGATGCACCTCGCTAGTAACTGAGAACACATCTCTTAAAACCAAAGTCCAAAATCTTGAGAAATCTCTAAATAACTTTTCAAAAGGAGAAAAATCTTTCAACATGTTATTGGGAAATCAAATTTTTGCTAACAACAGAAAAGGTCTAGGTTTTGGAAAAACACAAGTTGATGATAATGCAAAAGAAAAGAGTGTCTTTGCTCGATCGAAAATAATTGGACATTGTGTTGAAAATTATAGTCACATGAACAAGAACACAAATCGAGTCAATTTAATGTGCACAATTTGTAGAAAATTTGGACACAATCCAAATAATTGTTGGTATAGACCCAAACATGTGAAAACTATACAAATTTGGGTTCCAAAAGGCACAAATATAAAATCTTTGAAAGTTAAACAAATTTGGGTGCCAAAGGGAACAGTTATAAATAGTTTTGGGTCTTCACAAAATTGTTTTTCAAAAGTTTCTGCCACTAACAATTATGGACCTATGAAAACAAATAGGTCACATAAATCTTACATCGTGTAGGTGTGGTGGCAGGCTAAGGAACAACAATAGTGTTATCTGGATTTTGGCTGTTCCAGAAACACAACGGATGACAAAGCAAAGTTCCTTAGCCTAGTATAAAGGTGACAGAATCACAATGGGCAATCACGAAAAATTATCGTAAAGGTAAAACAGGTAATTGTTTTTAAATGTGATTATCTGCACCATACTCTAAATTAAAATCAGCCAATATTGAGATGAACAAAAGATGATGATTTTGATGCTATGATTTTTTTTTTTTTTAAAAAAAAATATTGACTAACCATCTTTAAAGAGAATTACTTGGAGTAATTATGATGGTTGACTGATGCAGACTTAATTGATAGGATTTATGGCATTAATTTGTGCTTAATTGATGACCAATCAGATTTTCAATTTTGAACTAATTTATATAAATTTGTTTGGTCAAATGCTGGTTACTCATGCTACACGTAGATATATTGGTTCTGACATTTTGATCACTGTTTGTAAATTTGCACGATTTCAAATTCATGAGAAAAAGGATTTTTAAGAAATTGTTTTTGAAATAATTATGATGTTGATTGACTATTAATTACTCATGAAAATAATTGTTTATCCTCTGGTTTCTGAAATTAACATCATGATATTTGTTTGAGTGTTAACACGGCTTAAATTCAAAATTCAAAAGAATGATGTTTTGAAATTTTTGGTGCACATCTCATGGTTTGATTCAACAAGTGAATATTGAGTGAAATTTAAATTCAGATGCGGATTACACTGGTAATATAGTTGATAGAAAAATTATTAGTGTAGCGTGATTAATTTGTGAAACATTCATTTGCTGCATCATTTTTTTTAAAGAAAATATCTGCATATTTTTCACTTGAAATAATTTTCAAATAGCAGAAAATTTTCTTATAAAACTCCCCTCAAGAAATCATGTTTGACCATATTTACAGCTTAGTTATTTTTGAAAAATTGATTTTATAATTTTTAATTTGATTTTAAATGACAAATTTGACTAATCTGACTCCCTTTGATTATCGAAAAGATAAATAGTGATTGAAAAAGAGATGAGTGTTGATATTTATCATATATTATAACTCGAGAAAGTATAATTAAAAAATTTCTTTAGAATTTCATAACAAGAGTTATAAAAACTTTTTGTTGGATAATAATTCCATGACCATTTCTATTTCTATCATCTTTCTATCGAACATCACTCATCAAGATCATATTTAATATGTAAATTTGTGGTAGTTTACAAAGGAAATCATTTGTTCTTCAATATCTTTAAATCAGTGAAGGAAATTATTTGTGCTTCAATTTCTTATATTCAGCAATTTAAAATAAATATCCAAAGTATTCACTCTCATTTAAAAGTCCTCACGGTCATGCATGGGTGAATTACTTGGATTTTTGATTATGTGCTTCCATGCTCATTTAAAAGTCCTCACGGTTATGCATGTATGGAACGCATATTAAAAATAATTGATTTAATAGACAAGTTGATTCTAATCCCATTTAAAAGTCCTCACGGTCATGCGTGGTTAGAAGATACTTGATTTCATTTTTTAAATTAAATTGGAATACTACTAATCTCATTTAAAAGTCCTAACGGTTATGCATGGTTAGTAGATATTCAAATTTCCAGAAATAAATATACCACAAATAGACAAAATTGTATGATTTTTGATGGTTTTTATCCCCATCACTTCTGAAAGTGGAATATGCGCTTGACAAGGGTAATTATGATTTTTGTTTGAGTTTTATTGAAATTTGATATTTATATTTAATTGAGTTAAATGTTTGATTCATGTCTATCACTTCATCCCTATTTTATAACACTATTATTCTTTTGCTGATAACAAAAGGGGGAGAGAAAAGTTAAGATTTTGTCAAATAGAATCAATCAAAGGTCAAACAAATTTTCCATTTGCATATAGGCTCATTCATACATTTTATTTGTATGCATATATGTAGGGGGATTCATATATGTAGGGGGAGTATCATATAGAAAGGAAGCATTCAAATAGGGGGAGCAATTGAAATTATCAAATACATTTAATATATTCAAAATCTTAAATATATGTTTGTTATCATCAAAAGGGGGAGATTGTTAAATATGTGCTTTGCGCTATATGATTTTTGTTTGATGATAATAAACATATATACATTCGCTTAAATGTATTTGTTAACGTACTATTTTAATTTTCACAGAATAAATAAATATTTTCTGAATAAAAATAAATAACACAGTTTTTGAATTCAAACGAATATTTTATTCAAACAAATATTTATTACAACTTTGATAGTACAATTTCAAGCTCTCACTATACATATACAATTTTGACTACAATACATGACATTTCACATTTACATCACAACCTCACTACATATCACTCACACTCATATTTTTGTCTTCAACTTTATTCCAGTTTGAATCCAGCATCTGAGAAATCTGCAAAAATATTCACTAACGCAGTAAAATTGAAAATGAAATATTTTTGCAAAATAAAATAAGATATGATTTTTGAAAATAATATTTGCCTCAGTTATTTGGGTTATTCGTCATCATTTAAATTTGAATTCATCATACACGAACAACTTGTGACATACACAGTGTATTACTGTATATGCCACAAGGCCGTGCACGCCGATATATACACTTGATTGTTTTACAGGGACAGGTGAGCACAGGTCAAACCCAAATGAAAAATCAGGTTCAACTCAAGTGCCAACAAAGAATCAAAGCTCGGCCAACATAATGCAACTATGTTCAAACATGACAGAAACATGATCAAAGCTATAAGTGATGCAGCATCAAGTAAACAGTGCCAAATGAAGCACAGCTGCAAACAAAATGACAGTGAAAACTCGAGTCACAGTGCCATGCTACAGATTATAAAATGAAATTCATAAATGCAACAACCAAATGAAGTCAGCAGTCAACAGTGATAATGGTCAAGAACTATACAAATGAATGAAGCATGCAAGCTCAAGACATCAAGTGATACAAGGTCAGGGGAGCAACATGAATGCAACAAAGACCAAGCTGCAGCATCAAGATAAGAAGATCAAAGTGAACCAGATCAATAGCAGCTCAGTTATACAAGCTAACCAAGTTTATATGCAATGCAAAGACCACAGCTACAACAAATGTACATATATGGACAGTGAAAACAGAAGTGCACAGCAACAGTAAGGAAATGGACAAATGCAACTGAACCAACTACACAAATATGCTATGCAGTAAAGTCAATCAGAGGCATCAACAAAGACAATGCTTGACACCGAGCATGTACAAAATGATGCATGATGAATCAGACCATACAATATGAAACAGAGGCAACAAGACTATATGCAAGCAAAGTCTCTACATGGATGCAGTGATACAAGTCAGAGCAACAATATCAAAGCAATGGTGATGGGCCGAGAGGACCAGTGATATAAGTAAAGATGAGTGCAGATTCGAAGTCGAAAGCAACACCATGTACAACAATGCACTGGAACACATGATGCATATGTCGAGTTCAATGCAACATAGCACCAGGCATCACTATGATACAACTTACAAACCCAAATGACAACTCAATAAATTTTGCAGTGATACAAAACAAGTTCAACAGGCAACAAGCAAAAGTTCACAGAGAAGTCGAAATCATGAAAAGTGGCACGGCAATTTTTGAGAAGAACCAACAGAAATCGCCATGTCAATGTTGAACAAGTCAAAGTAAAAATACCAAGAAATCAACATGAAATATACGAATATGACAAAGTCAAATTAAAGCCGTGCTCATCACAATTTTTAAAGCCGTGTCAATCAAGCAATCGAGTATTTACACAATTGATTTAGTCAAGGAAAAATCACGAGCATCCAAGTGTAATCGAATGGCCAGAGCAAACAATTTGACAAATTCATATATATTTGGACGAACGAAAATCCAGGAACTCGAACGCATATAAAACCCTAATCATCATCGGCAATCAAATCATCGAGTTCGAACAAGAAAAACCAGAAAAGAAAAAGGAAACAACACATACCAGAAAATCATAAACAACGAACTCGATCAAGTAGCTGCGAACGAGCGATAGTTGAATATCAGAGAAGCAACCGAAGCAGGCTACAAGGAGTCGGCCAATCAACCGTGCATCAAAAGCCCTAATTTGATCAAAGACTCAAGCCCTAAATTTTGTGAGAGGAGCCGCCATTTATTTTCACCAGCCGAAGAATAAACAAATGAAGAAGACAAAAAGCAACGGGTTGAAAAGCGAATAGGGACCGGCCCTGTTAATTATAAAAGGCTTTTATTATAATTGTTTAAAAAAGGGGTTTTGTTTTTTATTTAGGGTTTAAATTAAATAGGGTTGTTTATTTTAATTACTGTTTAAATTGTTTTACTTTTCGAGTCAAAAACTGGTAAATCACCACCTAGGGTTTAGGTAGTGTCAGATTGTCTAGTTAGAATTAGTTCAGTGAGCAGGGTGTGCGAGTTTGCAAAATTCTATTGTAGGCGGGAGCAGAGTTTGCAAGTAAGCGAAGCTCTATAGGCGGGAGGCAAAGTTTGCGAGTAATCGAAACTCTATAGGCGGAGCAGGGTGTGCGAGTCTAGTAGAGTGTTTGTGAGCGTGGAGCAAATGTTTGCGAGCAGGGTGTGCGAGTCTAGTAGAGTGTTTGTGAGCATGGAGCAAATGTCTGCGAGTCTAGTAGAGTGTTTGTAAGCGTGATACTGTTTAATTCTAATAGAAATCTGTGAATGCAGCAGTAGGCAGGGGTTGCCGAAGCTGGGTAAATTTTGTGTGTGATTTACTTTTCAGCATATTTATTTCTGCTATTATATTTCTGTGTTTAAATCGAGAAAATTTGCTATAACCCTATTCACCCCCCCCCCTCCAGGGTTAATCTAGATCCTACAATATTGATAGTCGGTTATTTAACTATCAAGGCCGATAACCAAATATCCAGCACCATAACAATCACTAGGCCCTTTTTATTAATCTTCCATAAATTAAATAACTTGCCAGATATTCACTTCAATTTATCTTTAAAAAGATATATTCTCTTAACCATTTCAATTTCTACATTGGAAAACATTTCCAAATACTTATTTAACAATAAGTAATTCACAAATCTATTTATTTTCAATACTTAGAAAATATTCAATATACTTAAAACACGATTAAGTATATATTTTATTCTTTCAAGGAAAACGTCCTCTTTAAACACATTTATTTGGGTAAAAATGAATGTTGCGTAAAAATCGTTATGACAACCCAAAAACAATAACATAGGGATTCGAAAATACGATAGATATATAAATCCCAATACTAGACAAAAACATTTCCTTTCGAAAATCATTTACTATAACAACAGTGTTATAGTCCATCTTTTCCTTATTTTCTCGAAAACGTCTATTTCGGCAATGAATGTTGAAATCTATGCTTTCGATACTTAATACATTTTAAAAAATCTTTAAATCATTTTAATTCTATTTAAAATATCACTTCCTAAAACATTTCTTTAATATATTATTCACTATCCAAAATCGTGAATATACTTCGTTAACCAAATTCAACATTTCTACACATTTTATTTAAAGGATTATCCACTGCCCAAAATCGTGGATATATCTCCTTTAATAAGCTATACTAATTAACTTATCAAAATAAGTCGATTTCAGATTTATAAAACAAGGTTTATACATTCCATTTATATTTTATAACAACTTCTACTTATAAAAGCACTTTATTAACAGATTCTATCCATATCCCATTTACACGCCAAAATCCAAATTATAAGCAAATTACTTAAAATTCTCTATTTGCAAATTCATTCTTTTTATAACTTCAAAATCGTAGATTCTATTCTTTTATAAAACCCATTTTAACACCAATTTAAAACATTTTCAAAACTCCTTTATAATTTCATCACTTTGATTTATAAAAATCAAATTTTATAAATCTTATATATAAAGCTTTTATAATGCATTCAAAAATATCAGTTTAACCTATTTTATAAAATCATTAATTTTCAAAAATCAATTTTCAACAATATTTCTCAAAAATCATAATTTTTATAACATTAAAATTATAACGTTTATTTATTTAAAATGAATCAATTCCAAAATTCAATAAAACGTATACTTTCAAAAATCACTTTAAAATCCTTTTAAATTTGAAATCATCACTTTAACACTTTTAATTTTCCAAAATAGGCCTAATGCTGCAACAACACCAAAAATATAACAATCACGGCATCCAAAACATCATATATCATATGATAACAGAATATATCACAAATCTGTAAATAAATCAATACGGGTGAGGAATCTAGTTGGATCCCTCCAACATGTTTTCCTACATCCATAAATGTTAGCACAATACCAATCCCGTTTCAATAGGGATATCGCGGTACATGGGTTTATATAAAATATTATCCGCTATTATGCGGCGCAATAGGGTCTCATCTGCTATATAATGGGGGAAAATCAACTCCAAGTACATATATAATACCAATTCCACTACGAGGTTGAATATCGTGGTATATGTGTTTAATAAATAACATCCGCTTAATATACGGCGTATAAGGTCTATTTCAATACAATAGATAATAATTTATCATTCAATCACACAATCAAGCAATTTTAAATTTAACTATCCAAAATTTAAATCGAAACAATTCGATTGAGTGAGAAGTTCTCACCTTGTCTCCAATACAGTTTCAGCGTTTTATTCCAAATAAAATTAAACGCGCGTTTAATTTTACCCAAAAATTTCACTAGCTCCAGTCAATTCCAATCCAGATCCATCGCGTAGTACTCGTCAATACGAACCCAAGGCAATTTGTTTTGTGTGTTTTCGACCTCGTATGAACAAGTTATAGCTTTTTAGAGTTTAAACGATTTAATATATATATATATATATATATATATATATATATATATATATATATATATATATATAAATTTACAAATTTATCTTTAATTTCAAACCCTAATGCATCTGGACCGCATGTTGAACAGTGAAATCATGGCCATGCGTCTTCTTTCTTCTTTAGGTCATGCGCACGAAACAAACCCACTTGTCGTTCAACTAATTCGAACGACGCGGCCACCATCTTCCATAAGAACTCGATCGGCGACCACCACTTTGTTCGCCTACGCGAGCTCCACCTTCATCTTGAACGAAGGGAAGCTCGGCTCCACCTTTACATTGAAAATCGTGCTCGACCGGTAGGAGAATGCGGCCCTGTTGCGCCTCGATCAACATACCGATGACGATCACAACCGCATAGATTCGAAGCTCTCATGAAGCTCTACGTTTCTGTAGTTGATAACTTTCTCTAATTGTTGATGGATTTGAAGATATTAGAGGAAGAAGTTTGGAAATTTTCGGCCACTAATATTATAACTGGCGGCTAGGGTTTTAAATTAGGGTTTGTTGCAAAATGTGAAAATAGGGGGCCTTCTATAGAAAATATCGAAACACTATTCACCCGAATTTTTTCCGAACTCCAAACGAAGCGTGCCGCCTGGCGTTTATAATGTTTTACCCCTTTCCAAACGCAATGGAATATATATCGGGAGCCAATTCGATCATATTTGGAAGACAAGTTTTTGAATTGACTATTTAAATTCAAAATTCACTCGAATCGATTTCTGCGCGTTTTAGCTTGCCCCGGACAAACCATAAATCCAATTGACACGAAATTTGAAACCATATAATAATATAACATTACGGATCCGATGAAACTGGTTTCATCGAAATCCGAGACTGTTTGAAAAAATGACTATTTTTACTCGTCAATTAAATATTAAAATATTCAATTTCCACAAATTAACTTTTAGTTCAATTATAAAAGTTCTATAACATCATTCTAACTCCAATATGATTTAATACAACTTTACAAATCAATTTTATTCACATTAACCCCAAATTTCAATTATTTCTGTAATTTCAGATATTAAATTTATCGATTTAATTATCCAACTAAATCAATTTTATTCGAATAAAATTTATTCGACTTACAAATTTTACTTGTTAATATTTAAAATCAATCAACTATACGAATTTGAAATGACAGAAATTCTGGGTCGTTACTAACTTCCCCCTTTAAAAGAATTTCGTCCTCGAAATTACCAAGTAAGAAAAGTCTTGAAATCCATTAACTTTTCAAAACCATTTCAAATTAGATTTCAAATTCATTTAAACATTTTAACTTTTCCAAAATCCATAGTTAGACTTCTTACAATAACTTTACTAAGTTTTCAAATCATACTTAGTTATCTTTTCAAAACCAACTATATCGTTTAACTTTACACTCCAAAATCAAAGTTATAGTTTTCAAAATTTTCCAATTTTCTCAAAAATATTCTAACGCCTTAAATTTTCAGAAAATTTCGCCAGTGTCTCCTTTGCGCGGCTTGATCCAAAAAATGGTAATATATATAGATATATATATATATATATATATATATATCACAAATATACATCTCATCAAAGTAATGAGGCATCCTGCAGGGAAAAAAGTGTAAAAGTACGATATGTAATCCGATATATGTACCTTATATATTGTTAGTGAGCATATACGACTAATATACAGCGAAAGCGAGCTCCAAATGCGAAGCAAGCACAATCCACACCTACTAAACACTCAACAAACAATGAGAAACATGTTTATATGAAAATAATGTCAATATACAACATATACCAACAACTATATGTGCCAATATAGCAAATGCAATCAAAAGCAATAAATTCAACCATCAACCAACTATCATCCAACTACATCCAATATCTATCCAATCGATCAATAACCAAATCAATATAAATTCACTTCTCATTATATTCAATGAATTGGTTTACCAAATTAAATCACATTTGATTCATTAACATTGGAAGTTTTTACTAACATTCATTTATTCATATTCAATTAGTTTATATTCACTAATTTACATGCAAGTTAGTTCACTTCCACATTCAAATCAAATTACATAGCTTTCAATTTCATTAATTCAATTTCATATGGATTTTTATTCAATCAACTAACAATCATCTAACAACAATGTATATCCAACATTACCAATTTCTTTACTTTGCTTGCATTCATTTAATTTGGTTCATCACTTTTAATTAGCTTTAATGAATTAACACTTACATCCATTATTTCATATCAATTTATTTACATTCAATTGATTTACATTCAATTCATTCATTAATTCAATTGCTAATTCATTTAACCACAAAAGTTGAATTTCATTACATAACTCAAGTTCACATTCATCACTTCGCTTTATTAATTTACTTCGATACTAAAATCAACTTCATTCAACATCACTTAAGTTATATTCCAGTTAAACATCATTTGTTTAACTTAACTTAAATTTCTACTTATAAATCCAATTCAGATTCCAATTCTAAAGTAAATTCTATTTAACTTTCCTTTAGTTAAATTTCAAGTCATATATTTATTATGCTAACCCAAATTCTTTATTCTTTACCAAAGCCAAATTTATTACCTCATATTATAAGTCAAAGCTCGTTTCACTTATATTCAACAATTACAATTTGGATTTTTAATTTCAAATTTGTTTATCACAACCAAACTTCAATTTTCAATTTACTATGGTAACAAATCCATCACACAGAAACTTGAAAATGATACTGATGATGCTGCAGTCATCACCCTTATTATTTCCCAGCAACAGTAGTGAATTCAGTGGTTTAGATACTTTCAAAAAAAAAATTTCTTTTTATTCATAAATCACATTTACAAATCTTTTACCTATAAAATTTCACTATTTTCTCTTTACTTATATAAGATCATTTCACAATTGTAAATCACTTTAAATAAACTTCCATGCATAATAATTCATTTGCTTATACAATTATTCTTTTAATTAACTTGTAAATATTCTTACATTTTCAACAACCAAACAATCAATTTATATATACTTTAATAATTCTGAAAAATTATTCCTATATATATAAAATATAATCAAGGTAAAATTATTTCATTTACTCAATTTCAAATGATACTATGTCGGTTTATCTCGTTTAAGAGTTTAGAAACCCCTATCTATACAGTTAGCTAGACTGCACCGACCAAAATCTATAAACAATCAACCGATAAGTCAACACAATGCAAAACAATTTCATATTCACTAACAAATACGCGCTCGTATCTATGATTACACTCACACTCATTCTATAGTACTACTGACTGCATCTCTAATGAGTAATTCCCAACAGAGCCAAGGTTGTCGCTTAACCATATGCTCTGACACCAAACATAAAGAACGAATTCAGCGGCGACCGGTAGGCTTTGCAACCATCCAAGACCCACCGTGGCTACAAAAGGTACCCGAAACTTGCTTTTACGGCCAGTCTTTCGGCTATCACGGATTACGGCTAACCAACCTCGTAAAGAGGACATGTGGGGGCAAGAGTCTCCCGTTCGCCACCTAACATGAAGCGAGAACCCCCCATCACATTTCACTAGGACAAACAAGTCTCGTCCACAAAGCTACGCTTTTCATTAAAGCTATGCTTTTATCAACAAATGATTAGCAACACTCAGCATGCCACGTTACCAAATTGGGAATATATCACTAGTAAACATCAACTACATAACCTTTGAGCTCATACATCTCTGAGAAGGGTGTTAAGCTAAGAGAATAAATTCTCCGCCACCAACAGAAATATATTTGATAGAAACCAGCTTTACATCTCAAATTGTAACGTCAGACACACATCCATACAAGTCCGTTTCGGGAACGAACTGAACCGAAGGCACTTCCAAAGAAGCCCTTGCAATCCGGATATTCACTAATCACGACCGGACTTCCCATCACAAAGGGTGATAAAATCTCTATATCGGAGATCAGCCGATGTAGAGTCGTTCGACGGTAATCCTTCCCTTTTCGAAAATATCTTGTCTTCAACACCGGTCTTCAAATGCTAGCCATTACGACATATCAATATTCGAAATGGGATTTATGACCCAAAGGTCCTCTCCCGGCTAAACCGAATAACGAGTGCTTATTTTTAAAATATGTGTAGCATTCAAATTCAAGCAAATCACAACAAATACCCATTTAAAGGTAAATATTGATAGTCGGTTATTTAACTATCAAGGCCGGCAACCAAATATCCAGCAACATAACAATCACTAGGCCCTTTTTATTAATCTTCCATAAATTAAATAACTTGCCAGATATTCACTTCAGTTTATCTTTAAAAGGATATATTCTCTAAACCATTTCAATTTCTACATTGGAAAACACTTCCAAATACTTATTTAACAATAAGTAATTCACAAATCTATTTATTTTCAATACTTAGAAAATATTCAATATACTTAAAACACGATTAAGTATATATTTTATTCTTTCAAGGAAAACGTTCTCTTTAAACACATTTATATGGGTAAAAACGAATGTTGCGTAAAACATCGTTACGACAACCCAAAATCAATAGCATAGGGATTCGAAAATACGATAGATATATAAATCCCAATACTATACAAAACATTTCCTTTCGAAAATCATTTACTATGACAACAGTGTTATAGTCCATCTTTTCCTTATTTTCTCGAAAACGTCTATTTCGACAATGAATGTTGAAATCTATGGTTTCGATACTTAATACATTTTAAAACATCTTTAAATCGTTTTAATTCTATTTAAAATATCACTTCCTAAAACATTTCTTTAATATATTATTCACTATCCAAAATCGTGAATATACTTCGTTAACCAAATTCAACATTTCTACACATTTTATTTAAAGGATTATCCACCGTCCAAAATCGTGGATATATCTCCTTTAATAAGCTATAATAATTAACTTATCAAAATAAGTCGATTTCGAATTTATAAAACAAGGTTTTTAAATTCCATTTATATTTTATAACAACTTCAACTTATAAAAGCACTTTATTAACAAATTCTATCCATATCCCATTTACACGCCAAAATCCAAATTATAAGCAAATTACATAAAATTCTCTATTTACAAATTCATTCTTTTTATAACTTCAAAATCGTAGATTCTATCCTTTTATAAAACCCATTTTAACATCATTTTAAAACATTTTTAAAATTCCTTTATAATTTCATCACTTTGACTTATAAAAATCAAATTTTACAAATCTTATATACAAAGCTTTTATAATAAATTCAAAAATCTCAATTAACCTATTTTATAAAATCATTAACTCCATATTTCAGAAATCAATTTTCAACCATATTTCTCAAAAATCATAATTTTTATTATATTAAAATTATAGCGTTTATTTATTTAAAATGAATCAATTCCAAAATTCAATAAAACGTTTACTTTCAAAAATCACTTTAAAATCCTTTTAAATTTGAAAATCATCACTTTAACGCTTTTTGTAACGACACAGAATTTCTGTCATTTGAAATTCATGTATTTAATTGATTTTAAATATTAACAAGTAAAATTTGTAAGTCGAATAAATTATATTTCGAATATCTGGATTTAATTGGATAATTAAATCGATAATTTAATATGTGAAATTACAGAAATAATTAGAAATTGGGTTTAATGTGATCAAATTTGATTTATAAAGTTGTATTTAATAATATTGGAGTTAGAATGATGTTATCGAACTTTTAAAATTGAACTAAAATTTAAACTCTAGAAATTGAATATTTTAATATTTAATTATCGAGTTAAAATAGGTATTTATCAAACAGTCTCAGATTTTGACGAAACCAGTTTCATCGGATCCGTAATGTTATATTACTGTATGGTTTCAAATTTCATGTCAATCGGATTTACGGTTTGTCCGGGGCAAGCTAAAACGCGTAGAAATCGATTCGAGTGAATTTTGAATTTAAATAATCGATTCGAAAACTTATCTTCCAAATATGATCGAATTGGCTACCGATATATATTCCATTGCGTTCGGAATAGGGTTACAACATTATAAATGCCAGGCGGCACGTTTCGTTTGGAGTACGAAATTTTTTTGGATGAAAAGTGTTCGTCAATTTTCTATAAAAGGACATCAATTATTCACTTTTACACCAAAACCTTAGGTCTAAGCTTCAACCGCCACCCTAGAAAATTAATGGCCAAAATTGTATCATCTTCTTCCTCTTATTTCTTCAAATTCGTTAACAATTACAAGAAACTCTCAACTACAAAGTTGTAGAGAGCATCAATGTAACGACCCAGGATTTTTATGAATTTAAATTGATAATTTAAATGAATTTTTGAATTTAAAATTGTAAAATTGATTATAAATGGCAACGAGTTTCCCCAATTCAAATAGAAATTATAATAAGTCATATGAATTTGAGAATTTGTATATATGTGAATATATATGTATATATTGGATTAGAAATAAAATCTTAAATAAATGGTTTTAAAAATAAATAGAACTAAAAATAAGTAGTCATGTAAGAATAGAAATAAATATATAAGCTAATATAATAAAAATAACAACTTTTATAATATGTACATAAAGTAAAATAAATATCTATCAAACATAAAACAAAGCAAACAAATGAAAATGTAAATACATAAGCATATAAAACAAGGCAATATAAAACAAGACAAAAGAAAAATACAAGTATGCAGGCAAGAAGCATCCTGGGAAAGCAAGCTACATCATCTCAACCTATAAACAAATGAAAGAAAATACATTTAAGTAAGCAAAACAAAGTATATATTTTTACATAAGTAACAAAGCAAAGCACAAGCAAATAAAGGAAGTATGTAGGCTGTAAACAATCAAGTATGAACACAAAGAAAATAAAAGAGATAAATAGGCAGCCTGTGGAGTTTAATGTGCTAGGCAAAAACAAGAAAGGTAAGGTTGTAAACACACGGCAGTACTTGGCAATTAATGCAAGTTTCTCTAGCCATAACTAAAAATACTTCAGTCATGCCTTAGTACAAAACAAATCAATGTTCACACTATTGTACTAGAAAATATTATCAACCTGCACACTGTTTATATTTTTATATATATACATCAAACTCTCGTTTTAGTTCGTCCATCATAAATGAAAGAAAAAATGAATGAAATAAACAAAACTAAAATAAAACATAACAATACAAATCAACTCAGCAATGCAAAGATTCAAGATTTAGTTTTAATGTGAAACAAACAACCTGGAACTCCATGCAAATAAGACTCAACTCAGTGTAGACCAGATTTCAGTGTTGAAATATTCTAGTTTCAAACTTCAACTTGATCAAGTTTTGAATCTGGAAAATCAAAGCTCGGACCAAATCAAAACAAGATGCTCTATTCTTCTTTGTTCTTTCAGGAAACATGTGAGCAAACCTCTTAACCCTGATTTTTATCTGGATGTTTGGATTCGTATGAGAAGCTATGTTGTGAATATATTTGAATGTTGTGCCTGCGTTTATGTGTATATAAGTGTGTGATTGGGTTTATAACTGATGATAAGTATGAATATATTCTGTTCAAACTTACAGGCTGCAAATAAATAAATAAATAAATAAATAAATAAATAAATAAATAAATAAACAATACTCCTTTCTCTGATCCATTATAGGCTTCAAGATTTAAACAAACTTTGTTCATACAATCAGAATCTAACTTTCAAAAATTGTTTTAAGTTAAATTTGAAAATAACTTTTACTGGAAGAAGAGATACGCAGTAAAACTCAAATTAATGTCAAAATTTAGGTATCATAAATTTTGATTTACTTATATGGCATGATTTACTTTAGGAAATCATGATTTTTAAAAGAGAAACCACGATTTTTAAATTAGTAAATTATGAAAACTTGCTGGTTGAACTTAAATTGGGTTTTAACGAAATTATTATGCTCAGAGGGTTTTTAGATCTCGAGATTGAATTTGAAGCTCGCTGGAAGATTGAAGACCATCAGAAAAATATTCGATAATTTTATAATGTGTTGTGGATGGCGAACGAGGTTGATTTTGGATTTAAACCCTAGTTTTTAGTGAGGGGGGTGAAACTGGTCACCGTGATTTCGTCAAGACTTCGGATTACATCGGTCGTGGGGGAACGACTTGTGGGTGATCGTGGGAGCTTCGGCCGGAGTTGCAAAGCTTCTGGTGGCGGCATGTGGGGACGCGAGTTGTTTTGGGTTGGTCATGTTAGTGCCAGGAATGGTTGGTATGGTGCGATTTTGATTCTATGACAATTTCGAAAATCTGAGTACAAGGGATTGTATGCGTGATCGCTGGTGACATGGGGGTGATCGGAATGATGGTCGGTGGCGCTTCGACCCAGTGTGCACATGCACGCGTGGGATCATGTATCTGGGAAAGGGTTTGTTGGAGAAGAAGATAGGGTTGAGGGTACTCGAGTAGCTCGTGTAAAATATGGTTTTGCCTCGGGTCATTCGAGTGTTTACTCGAAGCAAGGGAGGGTTCGACTCGAGGTACCATGCCGTTGTCTCGGGTTGGTTTAACAGGGTTACAGTTTTGTTCAAAGCTGTCTGCAAGTTGGAATTCAAACCAAATTTAAATGAATTTAAATTGGTAAGCTAGTTGTAAATAAAGTTAAATTAAGTTTAAGTTAGATTCAAATAAACTTTGAATCTTAAGATTTGAAAGAAGAAAGGAAATTTGATTTTTTTTTATCAAAGTGTAAATATTTGGAAAGAGGTTTAAATTTGGATTCGAATATAAATTTAAATTTTAGTCTTGAAATAAAAAGAGTTTTTAAGTTTAAATTATTTTAAATAGTTTAAATGATAGAATAAATTTGTAAATTGATTTGAGATTAAATGAGATTGGGCTTTAGATTCTCTTGATTTCTAGTGTAAAATAAATCAATTTAAGGATAAATATTAATTAATGATATTTAAATCACTACTAAAAATGAGTTTTAACTTAAGTGATGAAGATATAATGATAAATCTGAAATTTATTAATTTTAAGTCAATTAAAATGGATAAATTATTCAATTTATTAATTAATGAATTGGATTAATTAAATAAGTAATTAAAAGTTTTAAATGACTAATTAAGATTTAAAAATTTATTAATTAAGGAATAAATTAATTTGTAAATAAAGGATTATCAATTAAATATTGATTAATGATTAAGGTTGATTTATCAAGTGATGAAGCAATAAATTATATTAAAGGGATTTAAGTATAATTACTCGTTGTAATTTAATTTTGATTTATTAGAATAAGTGATCGGGATAAACACTTATTGTTACCAGTTAAGGATAATTAATGAAATAATAGTTAATTAAAGATTAATTAATTAATGGGTTATAATTAATTGAAGATTTATTAGTTATTGTAAGTGGTTGATTTTTAAGGTTAATTAATCAAGTGATTAAGATAAAATTACATTTAATGTAATTAAAATGTTGATTTATTATAAAAATAATTAATTACTTAAAGATAATTATTTAATGAAATTAATTAAGGTTAAAAAAAAATTTGTAATTAACTTAAGGTTAATCTAATTAATTTAATTTAGAATAATTAATTAAAGAAATTAATTTATATCAAACGATTTGTAGATTAATAAATCAGGATTGGATAATTAATTCATAAATAATTAATTTAAATTGGATATAACTTGAATAAATTAGGATTAAACGATTTATTAATCCTGTTTATGAATGATTATTAAATGCTTGACCTTACTTATGAATGATTGTATTATATGAGATGCCTTGAATTGTTTGTCCTATCTAATCTGTGATATTTTGTTCTGTGACCGTGTATAGTTTATTTATTTACATTTGTATATTATCTGTGAAACTGTGAATGGACGATAAGCGTTATAATTTATATCGCTTATCAACTATATTTCTGTGTTTGATCTGTGATGATTGAATGATGTGCACTATTGTGTTAATCTCCTGGACCACACTTATACACACACAAATATGGATTTCATGAGGAAATCGGTTAAGTCACAGATTTTTGAAATAGTTTTAAATTTGAATTTTTTTTAAATTCAAATGTTTTGGAAATGGATTGGGTTTAACGTGAAAAGCTTTTGAAATGGAATTTCAAAGATGACATTTATTTTGAATAACTTGATTAAGATTTGGAATTTAAATATTTTGATTTCAATGCTTAAAATTGAAATCTATGATTTGAAACTAGGGATTAACGATATTATACTAGTTATATATAAGTCAAACCATTTTTAAAGTATTGTTCTTTTGGGATTTGATTTAACCCAAAGATTATAACTTGTATAAATGAAATCGGGTTTTTCCGAAATAAGACTGTTGTTTCTAACTTATAAAGAGTTTTCATAGAAGGAATGAATTTAAAATTGTATAAAAAGGGATTTCATGTTTAAAAACAGAAATAGTTTTCCAATTTATAAATGAATATTTGGAAACGAGTTTTTGAAAGAGAATATTTGGGAACGATTTGAAAACTATAAGACAAATCTTAATTTAAAGATTTAATGAATTAATTCCAATTGAATTGGAATTGTTTTGAAATCCAGGAATGAATCTTTGAGAAACTAGGTGAACTTTATGAAATAAATCCTTTTGTTTTAAAAGATTGGGAATGGTAATTGGTTTAAATCATTTGAAAGAAAATTTTGAATGATTAAGTTGTGACTTAATTGAAATTCCATATCCATAGGTTTTAAATGTTGCGCTCACTATTCGGGTTAGCCGGGAAAGGACCTTTGGGTCGTATAACCCATTCCGAATATGTGATACGTCGCTATGGATAGCATTTGAAGATTGGTGGTGAAGACCGGGTATTTGCGAGAACGATAGGATGACCTATTGATTGTCTCTGCACCGAGTAGCTACGGTATAGAGATTCCCTAAGTGATGGGAAGTCCGATCGGGATTGTGAATACCCGGATTGCAAGGACTTCTTTGGGAGTGCCTTTGGTTCTGTTCTAAATCCAGAACAGACTTGTATGGATTGTTATGTCTGACATTACAATTTGAGATATAAAGCTGATTTCTTTCAAATATATTTCTGTTGGTGGCGGAGAATTTATTCTCTTAGCTTAACACCCTTCTCTGAGACGTACGAGCTCAGAGGTTATGTAGTTGATGGTTATCAGCGATATATTCCCAATTTGGTAATGTGACATGCTGAGTGTTGCTGTGAAATGATCATTGTTTGCTCATTTGTGATATGATCATTTGTTTGATCATTTATCTTTGTGATCATTACTTTGATCATTTGTGGACCCAAAGCATGGCTTTGTACCAAAGCGTGGCTTTGTGGACGAGACTTCGTCGAGCCTCACAACCCGGTAATGGTCGAAACAGGAATCGTGGCGGCAAGGTTTTAGGGGTAGCTTCCCTAGGGTAGGACCATTCCTTCTGGAAAGGGGTAGTATCATGGTATGGAGCCCAGATACTTACTCATGTGGATACACTATATCTTTTACTGTGTGGTGTTGTTGGAATCGAGGCCTCGTATAAAGGTCCAAAAGGACTGGGGATGGTATATCTGAGGTTTCTTACTCCCTGGGAAAGGGGTAGCCGGCCTTGTTTGGCAGAGATCCATTTGGGATGCTCGCGGACGTCCTTCCAGTGGCGTTCCATTTCGAGGTTTGGGAAGTTCCTTTGCCCGACCATTTGTTGGAAATCCATTCTTCAAATACGTACCTTGTACGGTTTTAGTTGTAGAACCTATCATTCACTTATGGTGGCGCCCCACTGTTTGGATGTAGCTATAGTAGGCATAGTTCGAAATGTCTATGTTGGCTAAGATTTATATCTTTACTTTCGAAATGATTTTTTACTACACTATGCACTAGTAATAATATCAAATGTTTCTTTTTAATGCGTATCAAGCATCTTTGACTATCATAAGGAGAAATCTCCTCCGATTCTGCGTTTGCATTGTGTGTGTGTGCGGGAGGCCTTATGGTAGTCTCATTTTCTAAAAAGCATTGCGAATTGATTTTAAAATATTTCGTTGTTTGTTTTTAAAGATAAACTGTCTTTGTTACTCACACCAATCTCAAGACTGATCCGGAGTTTATTGTTTCTTTCCTAAACTCTAGGTGCTCATTATTTTCTACATGAGCAGTCTAGAGTTGGGTTTTTCAGATAGCTAGATTTAACAGATTATCTGGAGCTAGTTCAGTCTTTGGATGTGGACGAGACTTGCTTATCTTTGTGCATCGTTATTGGAAGTTCGTGCTGCTGCTGGAGTTCTCTTTTGAAGACTATCTTAGAGTTATATTGTTCCGCTGCTAGATGTTATCTATTTTTCTTTTGCGCTGCTATTTTCTTGTATCATATCTCTGATGTATATTGATATTCATTGTATCACTCTGTTGTATCAGATATTGTATATCAATGTATTATTCTTCTTTTCCACTGTGTTGTTTACTTAATGTTGTTATAAGCTCCGGCGAATCGGATTTGAACGGTCAAATCTACGGCATTCGAGTACGATGTTAAAGTATGGATGTCGATTTTCGAGCGCGAAAAATCCGCATCATCACAATCAAGATCTCTCTATCCAACGGTCAAGATCGTAAATGGAGCTACGGATTGGCGACAAATTGGGATTAAATGGCCGATATTCGCGCACGCCTTTCGAAGCAAAGGGGAGGCCGAGTTCAACATGGTGGTGACGGTAGGTGGAGTTCGTCGTGGCCTTCGACGTGGTGGAGCTCGATCATCTTCAAGTGCCATAGGGTGGTTGCGAAAATTCAACAAGGAGCGGCGGCTTTGGGTTTGGGTACGTGACATTTACTGGAGATGGAAGATGTTGAGCGTGCAGCCTGGATCCAAGGAACGTGAACAAACGGCCTGATTTAATCCTAGGTTTAAAAATTAAAAGAAATTGTAAAATTATTATATTTAAAATCGTATAAACTTTGCAACTTCATAACTTGTTCATACGAGTTCGGAATTTGACGAAACGAATTGCATTGGCTTCGTATTGACGAGCACTACGCGATGGAGCTGGATTAGAGTTAATTGGAGCTTGTGAAAATTTTGGGTAAAATTAAACGCGTGTTTAATTTTATTCGAAATAAAACACTGTAACTATATTTGAAACAAGGTGAGAACTTCTCACTCAATCGAAATTTTTTCGATTTAAATTTTAAATAGTTAAATTTAAAATTGCTTGATTGTGTGATTGAATGATAAATTTTTATCTATTGTTTTGAAATAGACCCTATACGTCGTATATTAAGCGGACGTTATTTATTAAAAACATATACCGCGATATTTCACCTTGAAGTGGAATTGGTATTATATATGTACTTGGAGTTGATTTTCCCGCATTATATAGTGGATGAGACCCTATTGCTCCGCATAATAGCGGATAAAATTTTGTGAACCCATGTACCACGGTATTCCGTTTTGAAACGGGATTGGTATTGTGCTAACATCTGTAGATGCGGGGAAACATGTTGGAGGGATCCAACTGGATTCCTCAACAATATTGATTTATTTACAGATATTTGCGGTATAGTCTGTTATCATATTAATATATGATGTTTTGGATGCCATGGTTGAGGTATTGGTGCTGTTGCAGCATTGGGCCTATTTTTGAAAAATTAAAATGTTAAAGTAACGATTTCGAATTTAAAAGGATTTTAAAGTGATTTTTGGAAGCATGCGTTTTATTGAATTTTTGTAATTGATTCATTTTAAATAAATAAACGTTATAATTTTAAAGTTATAAAAATTATGATTTTTGAGAAATTAGTTGAAAATTGATTTTTTTTTTTGAAAATACGGAGTTAATGATTTTTTTAAATCAAAGTGATGGAGTTTTAAAGGAGTTTTAAAGATGTTTTAAAAGGATGTTCAAAATGGATTTTATAAAAGAATAGAATCTACGATTTGTGAAGTTATAAAATGAATGAATTTGTAAATAGAGAATTATAAGTAATTTGCTTATAATTTAGATTTTGGCGTGTAAATGGAATATGGATAGAATTTGTTAGTAAAGTGATTTTACAAGTTGAAGTTGTGATAAAATATAAATGGAAATTATAAACCTTGTTTTATAAATCCGAAATCGACTTATTTTGATAAGTTAATTTTGATAGCTTATTGAAGGAGATATATCCACGACTTTGGACGGTGGATAATCCTTTAAATTAAAATGTGTAGAAATGTTGAATTTGGTTAACGAAATATATTCACGATTTTGGACAGTGAATAATATATTAAAGAAATATTTTGGCGAAGTGATATTTTAAATAGAATCAAAACGATTTGAAGTTGTTTTAAAATGTGTTAAGGATCGAAACCTTAGATTTCAACATTCATTGTTGAAATAAACGTTTTCGAGAAATAAGGAAATGGTGGACTATAACACTGTTGTTATAGTAAATGATTTTCGAAAGGAAATGTTTTTGTATAGTATTGGGATTTATATATCTATCTTAATTTCGAATCCCTATACTAGTGATTTTGGGTCGTCGTAACGATGTTTTACACAACATTCGTTTTGACTCAAATGAATGTGTTTAAGAGAATGTTTTCCTTAAAGAATGAAATATATACTTAATTGTGATTTAAGTATATTGAATATTTTCTATGTAACAGCCCCCCTTTTCGCACACTTTAAACCGACACACGTGCCAATTCAAAGCATACGCAAGGGTGGATTGTTATCGGGTAAATAAGAAAAACAGAGAAGAAATAAAGCAAAATAGAATCTCACAGCGGAAGGATAAGACATAATAATCAATATACAGTTCATGATAACTGTTTACAAAATATTTATTTTACTTATATAATGAATATCAGAGTTACACATACCAATACAATCAATGCAGCGGAAATTTAGAGTGTGGTGCAATACTATAAATAATATAATACGGATTCTTCGTCTTCGTCCTCCAAAGCTAAAATCTTCGATCCTGAGACTGACCCGAGCGAATTTGAAAAGACAAAAACACTCGAGTCAGACTAAAAGATCTTATGTGAGTTAAATTAACAGAAATAAATATGAGTACAGTAACTCAAGAGATGTTCGGGATTTACATCTCCTAAGGATCCGTTAAACTATTTACTATGTAGTATATTGCGCTATTATAATAGTGTCTATTTATAAAATAAACTTACTTTTTAATAGCGTTAAGGGGTTACCCATATAGCCCTTAACACAAATAATGCCAATAGTCTATACAGTACCGTAATACCTCCTGATCGGGAAGCTACCAGAGGATACTCCATAGGTACGACACAAATAGAAACTCATAGTAAAGGCTCGGTATGGTAGGTGACACGGCACAACTAGGCAATGCCAGGGTAGATATACCAATTGCTATCCAGGATGGTGGAAACGCGTAGCCGCAGTTACCGCCCACCTCGGACTAACTCCCCAAAATCAAAATATAGAAGTGGCCACTGAATCAATCCAAAATCAGTATAATATCGAAGAGGAGGGTCCGATCAGAGGAATGACCTCATTGGCCTGAGAATCGCTCCTGTTTTAGCTACCTTATGCCAACTCACGGGAGTCGGGTCCACGTATTTACCTTACAGGAAACGTCACCACCACCTACTTCATTCTGGAATCTCCACCGCGTACACGGTTAGTCAAAGTGGTTTTCGGTATCGACAGAGAGTATGTCCATATCCGATCCCGGTCTCTTTGCCAACCCATCGTTATTATAACACCGCGGTCATTTAAAAATAGGTTATACTTTAAAAATCAGAATAAACATTCCATTTCATAACCATGAATACGATATCATTTCAAAACCCAAAACCATATTTTATCACTTATCCCAAATATAATTCTTTTCCAAAATCATAATGCTTTAACTTCATAACGTCTGAAAATCAAATATTTTCAAATCATAATATTTTGAAAATCATAATTTAAAACCATAACTTCTATAAAAAACTTGAATGGTTTGGACATTCAACGGTATATGAATTAAATGGTTTAACTTAAATGTTACTTTGTAAAGAAAATAGTTCTCATGGCTTTACAAATACATTTCTTTATTAAAGTCTAAACCAAAATTTATATTGTCTCTCTCAAGTTCCAAAACCACTTCAATTTATTTATATATACGTATATCCATTTTGAGTAACAATATTTCAAACTAAAATTGGATTTTATTCTTTCAACAGATCAATTGTTCTATTAATTAGTCTTGAATATTCACATAAAATCCATAAATAATAAGACTTCAATTTCTAGTAATAAAAAATATATATTTTCCCAATTCAAATTATACTAGAATATTCATTTCAATTTATTTTGGGAAAAATCCAATTATAAATATCATATCTTAAAATTTCCAAACTTAACATTTAAACATATGATATAAATTATTAAACTCCATTTTCTTAATTTTCTTCCATTTTTAAATAAAGATTTTTATACACCTTTTAATTTCAAAATTTTCAACTTCATATGTATATATATGGAAGAATAATATTTATACAATATAAAATTTAAGATTATTAGAAACCGTATTCCATCCAAACCATAGAAATCACATTAAAATAGTTATATATAGACCGCGGTGCCTGTATAAAATTTTCTATCCTATGGTCAAGTGATACGGATATTTATCATTTCAATCCGCAATTTAAAAAAATTATAAAATTTTGCGGTTATATATCATTTCAAACCACAATCCCGAATGAAATGAAATATGCATGATAATTTGCAATTTAATGATATACAATAAACATCCATTCATCAACATCATCCATCATCCAAATCGCAATCATCAATCAATATCAATCAATAACAATATTATTTTTGGTACTACATAACAGGTAATACTGGCAATTTTATTCAAATTAAATTTAACAGCTATTAATCTACAGTCTATATTCAGTAATAAATTATATAACTGTTAACTAGCACTTCATATACAAACAAATAAATTTTAACTGTAAATTTATACGCAATAAATTAATTAAATTAACAGTTAAATTTAATAAATGCAATTCAACAGATATGAATAAAATAAACATGCCAAATACTCATAAATAAATTTCTATTCATTTCTAAAATTAATTTAACAAATATAAAAGCTTCTAGTAGTTGTGAGTGGGTTAAAACACTCACCTTTTGAATTTAAATCGAATTTAAATCCGATTTAAACCCAAAAATTCGACGGTCTCAGAATTTGTCCAAACCAGCGTCAATGGATCTGGAATTAAATTACGATCCTAACAAAAGAAATTTCGCGTGAATCGGAGAACGTATGAAAAAAATATTCATTTTAAACGATTTGAAAACAAAAATAAAAATAAAATAAAATAAAACAAAACAAAACCCACTTAACTTCAATGGCCACGTCAGCTAAAAGCTACAGCACATCGTCGAATTTTTTCTGGTCAAACTAATTTCCAAAACAGAAAACGAATTGTACCAGCAGATTACGTGTATTGAGAACTTTATCATAAATTTTCTGGAATTTTTGTGGAGAGTTTGAATTTTATTAGAAAATTTGAATTGTAGATAGATTAGGTTTTGTAACCATTGAGGAAAAGAAAGAGATGAAGAAAAATGAACGTACAGCCAATTGACAATAGAAAGGAGGCTAGGGTTTATCACAACATATTTATAGATAGATCGCAACAGGATAGGTGTGCACGAATTTTAACGTGCAAACAGAAGTGGTCCCAAAAGGATATTAATTATGCACGTTACGGATTAAATTATTTCTTTCTCAACATTTACATTGCATTTTAAGCGTATTCACACATGTATAATTAGATGCTTCATTTAAATTTCCATATATATATATATTCACAATTCCATAAATTTCCAAATACGTAGATAAATTTCCAATTTCAACTAAATTCTAAATTACTGTAATAATTACAGATTAAATTTCTATCCATTCTCAATAGATTACGTTTACATACTAAAATCCACATTTCTATGTATATTTGAATTCCATATTATACATATTTTATTTATCTTAATTACTTCCAACTTAAATTTCAATCAACATAAAACGTTTTATTCAATTTCCAAAAATTTCAATCATGCTTTAAATCCAAATGAATAAATAACTTAATTCCCATTTAAGCATTTTTCATTTGATTTGCAATCAACCTTTTATGATCAATTAAATCCCGATATATTAATTAAACGTTATTTCCATCATTCTTTATCCTATGAAGAAATTTAAGTTATTCACACCTATTACTAAATTTCATATTAATGCACACAAATTTACATTTATTGCAATGGTTACCAAATATTTCCCTGCAATAATTCATTCCCCTATACATACTTACAATTTCACTTAAACTTTACTATACCCATTTATTTTCTCAACATTAAAACCAACGTTACCTCAATTCCACTAATGTACACTTATTCTATTATCACTTACTAACCATTCAAATTTTTATTAACAAATAGGCAGGTAATTCCTATGTTACAAATTTTTAATTCATCCTAATCCCTTACTATTGACATACATTTGCATTACTTACATATCATTTACAATGTTACCCAAAATCTCTATCCATTGTAATTAATACCTTAAATAAGTTTCAATTTATATTCAAGTGAATACATTACCCTTTTTCGTTATGTCATCCATTTTTCACAAGAAACGTTTTATCGTTTCGACAACATTTTATTTCTAATTACCTACATTGATTTGTGTACGTCTCTACTATTTAAAGCATTACCATTCTCACCTTCATCTAAATCTTCATTTATGAGTATTTAAAATAAATTTCACTTATTTCCTATTTATACACTTATAAATTCCAATTCCAATAAATAGATAAATCTCCGTTTGCACTACTTAAATCAAAAATTAGCGAATATCCTATCTATACATTTTAAGTGGATGGATCAAATGTTGTATTCAAAAATCTACTTCTTAATATTCTTAGATTTAAACTCAACTCTCTATTAACAGATGTTTAAACTTCTTTTATTACCATTAACTTATTATTATACATTAAACTTAAATATACCGACAAAGCTTGTTTTTGATACTCTTTTCATTTCCATAAATAAAATTAGCAGTGGATTCATACCTTATTATGTAATTATCTTTAATTCCACCTAACTAAATATTTACATAATCTTTTATTTGCAATAAATCAACTATTTTATATTAATTAAATTTAATCTTCCTGGTTTACTTATTCATAGTATGTAATTCAGTTACTCACCCTAACCTATTTATTTGAAATCCAATCCAGATTATTTTTACTAAGTTCCAATTTCCAAAGGTTACTGCAATTAATCCAATTAATTGCAATAAATTCTAATAAATTTGATTTTATTGGATTCCAACTCAAAATAAATCAATTATTACTCAACTACCTAATTAACATTTCTTTTATATTCCAATACATAAATATTTCCCAAAATTTCATCTTTTATTTGCATAACTTACCGTATCTAAATTTTATTGGAAATTTTGTTAACTTTACGCATAAATAAAGTTAGAACCTCAATTAATTCATTCCATTTTGGTTTCATTCTTTATATCACATTAATCATCATATTATGAATGGAAATTTATCTAGGTTACATCTTATTTATTCACTTACCAATATTCCACACTAACTGCAATAATTTAGTGCATTAATTGAAATTGACCAAATAAAACTTAACAAACTAATAGAATAAATAACGTACAAAAATTTATTGTCATTAATCTATTTCATAAGTCTACACTCAAATACTCACTTAAAATAAGTTTTACGTTTCCATTAATTCGCGTTCGCACACCCGTTACTATATTAAAAATTACTAAAGTAACGTTTTTCTTAATAACAACATTAAAATTTCTCAATATTTAAATGAACTTTATTTCCAATATATGCTACCTAATTGCATTTACTTATGATCTTATCCAAACATTCATTTATATTTTATTTCCATCAATTAGTTAATATTTACATCCATTTATTAACAATTTACTTCCATTATACAATTGCAATTTATTATAGTTATTATTACATTAAATACTATTTCAATTTTATTCTTTTAGTATTAATTAAACAATCATATTTAAATTAAGATATTATAATGTTTTTCACTATTTATTTACACTCCATTAAAACCCAACAGTCGTCTCAATCACTTTTGAATTTGCATTAAATTGGTTGTCCAGCAACTGCCATTTGTATTACTATCTTAATTCTTATACAGTTACCGTTTTACCAATTTACTAATACATAGGTAATTTAAATTTTTGTCTTTAATTCTTTATTTTATATTTTATTCAAGTGCAACAAATTACACTATTCCTTTATTGATATTTCACCTAACCTTTCAACAATTAAGTTAAATAACCGTTTCTACAATTCATTATTAATTATAAATTTAATTCTCCTTTATTTATGCAACTTACACAAGGGTATAAATCTTCCATTATCTCAATCATTAGATTTCTATTAAATTTAACAATAATTAAGATTTTTAATTACCGTTGCTACAAATTTTCATTTAGCGTTCATCTAGTATTAATTTACCTCCTTTATATATATATATATATATATATATATATATATCCCTTTTCTACAAAATTTAAATTACAAAATCCTTTTTAATTAAAAATTTAATCGTCGAAATTTACGGGTCGTTACACTCTCCCCCACTCAAAACTTTTCGTCCCCGAAAAGGAAAAGAAGGGAAAAGAAGAATTTCGAAATCAATATTTTAAATTTACAAAATTAGTTAATTTAGCTAAAATATACAAATTTATATAAAGTGAAATATTTAAGTGGTTTCAACCATTAAACAACCAAACAAAACAACAACCATCAACCTTACAAATAGCATACCTACACAAGACAAAGCAACCATTTAATTCATCAAACAAATGGTTATTCGGGTTCAGAACTTGAAATTTGTATGGAATGAAAATAACTATCAAGTGCATCCTTTACTCAACAGTCTTAGAAGGAACAAAGATAGATTATTTATTCATCTAAAACTTCAAATTCCTTACCCAACAACCATAAATCAAACAATACAACTCAAATCAACAACCAAATTAACTTATTATACATTTAATTCATGCTTTAGTTGTTTGATTTTTTTTTTTTTTCATTTATGGAGGGATTTCTTCATTTCCTACAAATTTCATTTTCCATTTATTACAAAATTCATTATATTGGTATCCTATTTTATTTACTTAAGTTTATATCATCTATTTATAATCTTACCTTTACTTATATAGTAGAATTTCCAATTTAACTTAAGTTTATACAATTTAATTCTCATTTTATCACAGCAAATTCATTGATTACTTTCATTACCTTACTCTTCACTTGTAAGAATTTCCCTTACATTTTCTTACTAACTTTGCACTTTTCTTATATGGTAAGTTATATATGTTTTAAGAATGTAAGTGGAAATTTATACAAGTTTCTTCTCAATTCCTTTAATTAATTAATGGTTCATCAAATATATATTCGTTTTATAAATTAAAATTTCAACTTACCTTTAATTTCATTCATTTATTAAATGTTGACGTTTCTATTATATTTAATAGTAGTAACAATTTAATTTCCCACTTCCACTTATATTAAACTAGTAGCATTTAAATCACACTTAAGTTTATAACCCTACACATCAATCTTTATTTGTTAAAGAATTTCATTTTATTTACTTAAGTTTAAAATCACCTATTAATAATACTTATCTTAAATTATGGAAAAATTCAAATTATAACTTAAGTTTATACCATTATATTCTTATTTATAATAGCAATTCATTGAATCCTTCATTATTTCCCAAAATTCCTACTTGTAAAATATTCAATTCCAATCTCTCATTTAACATTTCAACTTTTTATATTTGGTAAGTTATATATATGTTAAAGAAAAATGCAATTGAACTTATACAAGTTTATCTAAATTCTTTTAATTCATCCATTGTTCAATAAATCTTTACCTCTCTTATAAGTTAAAATTTTAACTTCCTTTATAACTTAGCATTAATTCTCTAAATTAGAGGTTTCACTTCATTAATTACTTACCTTTTATTTCACTAAAATAATTTAAACCATTAATTAATGGAAATTTAAGAATTAAATACCGGGTCAAATTTCAAATTATCTTAAAAAAATAATAAATAATTTCTTACTACTTTTATATCTCAATTATATTTGTAAAAATTAAAATTTTAGATATTTTCAAAATAAATCTGCAGTAGAATTTACTACAGTGGTCTTTCCCCTTCGAAACTTGAAAATGAAAGTCGATGATGCGGCCGCCATCACCGAAATTATTTTCCAGCGATAGAGAGGAAAGTACAAAATTTATTTTCTCCAAAATCTTCTTTAAAACAATTCTTCTGAATTAAAATGAAATATTTATAGAAGAAAATACTTATAAACCAAAGCATTATATTTCATAAATCCTTTGAAAGCAAATTTTTAAAATCCCGGACTTAAGTTCTAAAATCTCCAATTTGATTTATTCTAATTTCAACTTAGCTTCAATTATTATAAATATTTTTATTTCCTAACACCCAATCTATATCAATCAAATATATACATAATATCATTTAAAACTTTATTTTATATATAGAAAATATAATAGGCAAAAATTTTTCATTCACCTATATTAAAACGGATATTATGTCGGTCTGTCCTATTAAGTGTTTAGAAATCCCTATTGATGACATAGCGTCCCATGCATCAACCAGAATTTATAAATACAAAGCGGAACAGATTAACACAATATCAAAATCTTTTATTAATAATAACAAATACGCTCTCTCATATATATATACACTCAGCGACTCCCATAGGGTATTACTACCCTATTAACAAAGAGTCAAACCCCACAAAGCCAAGTTTATCGCTAAACCAAAGCTCCGATACCAACTGTAACAACCCCCCTTTTCGCACACTTTAAACCGACACACGTGCCAATTCAAAGCATACGCAAGGGCGGATTGTTATGGGGTAAATAAGAAAAACAGAGAAGAAATAAAGCAAAATAGAATCTCACAGCGGAAGGATAAGATATAATAATCAATATACAGTTCGTGATAACTGTTTACAAAATATTTATTTTACTTATATAATGAATATCAGAGTTACACATACCAATACAATCAATGCAGCGGAAATTTAGAGTGTGGTGCAATAATAAAAATAATATAATACGGATTCTTCGTCTTCGTCCTCCAAAGCTAAAATCTTCGATCCTGAAATGCTCGGACTGACCCGAGCGAATTTGAAAAGACAAAAACACTCGAGTCAGACTAAAAGATCTTATGTGAGTTAAATTAACAGAAATAAATATGAGTACAGTAACTCAAGAGATGTTCGGGATTTACATCTCCTAAGGATCCGTTAAACTATTTACTATGTAGTATATTGCGCTATTATAATAGTGTCTATTTATAAAATAAACTTACTTTTTAATAGCGTTAAGGGGTTACCCATATAGCCCTTAACACAAATAATGCCAATAGTCTATACAGTACCGTAATACCTCCTGATCGGGAAGCTACCAGAGGATACTCCATAGGTACGACACAAATAGAAACTCGTAGTAAAGGCTCGGTATGGTAGGTGACACGGCACAACTAGGCAATGCCAGGGTAGATATACCAATTGCTATCCAGGCTGGTGGAAACGCGTAGCCGCAGTTACCGCCCACCTCGGACTAACTCCCCAAAATCAAAATATAGAAGTGGCCACTGAATCAATCCAAAATCAAAGTATAATATCGAAGAGGAGGGTCCGATCAGAGGAATGACCTCATTGGCCTGAGAATCGCTCCTGTTTTAGCCACCTTATGCCAACTCACGGGAGTCGGGTCCACGTATTTACCTTACAGGAAACGTCACCACCACCTACTTCATTCTGGAATCTCCACCGCGTACACGGTTAGTCAAAGTGGTTTTCGGTATCGACAGAGAGTATGTCCATATCCGATCCCGGTCTCTTTACCAACCCATCGTTATTATAACACCGCGGTCATTTAAAAATAGGTTATACTTTAAAAATCAGAATAAACATTCCATTTCAAAACCATGAATACGATATCATTTCAAAACCCAAAACCATATTTTATCACTTATCCCAAATATAATTCTTTTCCAAAATCATAATGCTTTAACTTCATAACGTCTGAAAATCAAATATTTTCAAATCATAATATTTTGAAAATCATAATTTAAAACCATAACTTCTATAAAAAACTTGAATGGTTTGGACATTCAACGGTATATGAATTAAATGGTTTAACTTAAATGTTACTTTGTAAAGAAAATAGTTCTCATGGCTTTACAAATACATTTCTTTATTAAAGTCTAAACCAAAATTTATATTATCTCTCTCAAGTTCCAAAACCACTTCAATTTATTTATATATACGTATATCCATTTTGAGTAACAATATTTCAAACTAAAATTGGATTTTATTCTTTCAACAGATCAATTATTCTATTAATTAGTCTTGAATATTCACATAAAATCCATAAATAATAAGACTTCAATTTCTAGTAATAAAATATATATATTTTCCCAATTCAAATTATACTAGAATATTCATTTCAATTTATTTTGGGAAAAATCCAATTATAAATATCATATCTTAAAATTTCCAAACTTAACATTTAAACATATGATATAAATTATTAAACTCCATTTTCTTAATTTTCTTCCATTTTTAAATAAAGATTTTTATACACCTTTTAATTTCAAAATTTTCAACTTCATATGTATATATATGGAAGAATAATATTTATACAATATAAAATTTAAGATTATTAGAAACCGTATTCCATCCAAACCATAGAAATCACATTAAAATAGTTATATATAGACCGCGGTGCCTGTATAAAATTTTCTATCCTATGGTCAAGTGATACGGATATTTATCATTTCAATCCGCAATTTAAAAAAAAATATAAAATTTTGCGGTTATATATCATTTCAAACCACAATCCCGAATGAAATGAAATATGCATGATAATTTGCAATTTAATGATATACAATAAACATCCATTCATCAACATCATCCATTATCCAAATCGCAATCATCAATCAATATCAATCAATAACAATATTATTTTTGGTACTACATAACAGGTAATACTGGCAATTTTATTCAAATTAAATTTAACAGCTATTAATCTACAGTCTATATTCAGTAATAAATTATATAACTGTTAACTAGCAGTTCATATACAAACAAATAAATTTTAACTGTAAATTTATACGCAATAAATTAATTAAATTAACAGTTAAATTTAATAAATGCAATTCAACAGATATGAATAAAATAAACATGCCAAATACTCATAAATAAATTTCTATTCATTTCTAAAATTAATTTAACAAACATAAAAGCTTCTAGTAGTTGTGAGTGGGTTAAAACACTCACCTTTTGAATTTAAATCGAATTTAAATCCGATTTAAACCCAAAAATTCGACGGTCTCAGAATTTGTCCAAACCAGCGTCAATGGATCTGGAATTAAATTACGATCCTAACAAAAGAAATTTCGCGTGAATCGGAGAACGTATGAAAAAAATATTCATTTTAAACGATTTGAAAACAAAAATAAAAATAAAATAAAATAAAATAAAATAAAACAAAACCCATTTAACTTCAATGGCCACGTCAGCTAAAAGCTACAGCACATCGTCGAATTTTTTCTGGTTAAACGAATATCCAAAACAGAAAACGAATTGTACCAGCAGATTACGTGTATTGAGAACTTTATCATAAATTTTCTGGAATTTTTGTGGAGAGTTTGAATTTTATTAGAAAATTTGAATTGTAGATAGATTAGGTTTTGTAACCATTGAGGAAAAGAAAGAGATGAAGAAAAATGAACGTACAGCCAATTGACAATAGAAAGGAGGCTAGGGTTTATCACAGCATATTTATAGATAGATCGCAACAGGATATGTGTGCACGAATTTTAACGTGCAAACAGAAGTGGTCCCAAAAGGATATTAATTATACACGTTACGGATTAAATTATTTCTTTCTCAACATTTACATTGCATTTTAAGCGTATTCACACATGTATAATTAGATGCTTCATTTAAATTTCCATATATATATATATATATTCACAATTCCATAAATTTCCAAATACGTAGATAAATTTCCAATTTCAACTAAATTCTAAATTACTGTAATAATTAAAGATTAAATTTCTATCCATTCTCAATAGATTACGTTTACATACTAAAATCCACATTTCTATGTATATTTGAATTCCATATTATACATATTTTATTTATCTTAATTACTTCCAACTTAAATTTCAATCAACATAAAACGTTTTATTCAGTTTCCAAAAATTTCAATCATGCTTTAAATCCAAATGAATAAATAACTTAATTCCCATTTAAGCATTTTTCATTTGATTTGCAATCAACCTTTTATGATCAATTAAATCCCGATATATTAATTAAACGTTATTTCCATCATTCTTTATCCTATGAAGAAATTTAAGTTATTCACACGTATTACTAAATTTCATATTAATGCACACAAATTTACATTTATTGCAATGGTTACCAAATATTTCCCTGCAATAATTCATTCCCCTATACATACTTACAATTTCACTTAAACTTTACTATACCCATTTATTTTCTCAACATTAAAACCAACGTTACCTCAATTCCACTAATGTACACTTATTCTATTATCACTTACTAACCATTCAAATTTTTATTAACAAATAGGCAGGTAATTCCTATGTTACAAATTTTTAATTCATCCTAATCCCTTACTATTGACATACATTTGCATTACTTACATATCATTTACAATGTTACCCAAAATCTCTATACATTGTAATTAATACCTTAAATAAGTTTCAATTTATATTCAAGTGAATACATTACCCTTTTTCGTCATGTCATCCATTTTTCACAAGAAATGTTTTATCGTTTCGACAACATTTTATTTCTAATTACCTACATTGATTTGTGTATGTCTCTACTATTTAAAGCATTACCATTCTCACCTTCATCTAAATCTTCATTTATGAGTATTTAAAATAAATTTCACTTATTTCCTATTTATACACTTATAAATTCCAATTCCAATAAATAGATAAATCTCCGTTTGCACTACTTAAATCAAAAATCAGCGATTATCCTATCTATACATTTTAAGTGGATGGATCAAATGTTGTATTCAAAAATCTACTTCTTAATATTCTTAGATTTAAACTCAACTCTCTATTAACAGATGTTTAAACTTCTTTTATTACCATTAACTTATTATTATACATTAAACTTAAATATACCGACAAAGCTTGTTTTTGGTACTCTTTTCATTTCCATAAATAAAATTAGCAGTGGATTCATACCTTATTATGTAATTATCTTTAATTCCACCTAACTAAATATTTACATAATCTTTTATTTGCAATAAATCAACTATTTTATATTAATTAAATTTAATCTTCCTGGTTTACTTATTCGTAGTATGTAATTCAGTTACTCACCCTAACCTATTTATTTGAAATCCAATCCAGATTATTTTTACTAAGTTCCAATTTCCAAAGGTTACTGCAATTAATCCAATTAATTGCAATAAATTCTAATAAATTTGATTTTATTGGATTACAACTCAAAATAAATCAATTATTACTCAACTACCTAATTAACATTTCTTTTATATTCCAATACATAAATATTTCCCAAAATTTCATCTTTTATTTGCATAACTTACCGTATCTAAATTTTATTGGAAATTTTGTTAACTTTACGCATAAATAAAGTTAGAACCTCAATTAATTCATTCCATTTTGGTTTCATTCTTTATATCACATTAATCATCATATTATGAATCGAAATTTATCTAGGTTACATCTTATTTATTCACTTACCAATATTCCACACTAACTGCAATAATTTAGTGCATTAATTGAAATTGACCAAATAAAACTTAACAAACTAATAGAATAAATAACGTACAAAAATTTATTGTCATTAATCTATTTCATAAGTCTACACTCAAATACTCACTTAAAATAAGTTTTACGTTTCCATTAATTCGCGTTCGCACACCCGTTACTATATTAAAAATTACTAAAGTAACGTTTTTCTTAATAACAACATTAAAATTTCTCAATATTTAAATGAACTTTATTTCCAATACATGCTACCTAATTGCATTTACTTATGATCTTATCCAAACATTCATTTATATTTTATTTCCATCAATTAGTTAATATTTACATCCATTTATTAACAATTTACTTCCATTATACAATTGCAATTTATTATAGTTATTATTACATTAAATACTATTTCAATTTTATTCTTTTAGTATTAATTAAACAATCATATTTAAATTAAGATATTATAATGTTTTTCACTATTTATTTACACTCCATTAAAACCCAACAGTCGTCTCAATCACTTTTGAATTTGCATTAAATTGGTTGTCCAGCAACTGCCATTTGTATTACTATCTTAATTCTTATACAGTTACCGTTTTACCAATTTACTAATACATAGGTAATTTAAATTTTTGTCTTTAATTCTTTATTTTATATTTTATTCAAGTGCAACAAATTACACTATTCCTTTATTGATATTTCACCTAACCTTTCAACAATTAAGTTAAACAACCGTTTCTACAATTCATTATTAATTATAAATTTAATTCTCCTTTATTTATGCAACTTACACAAGGGTATAAATCTTCCATTATCTCAATCATTAGATTTCTATTAAATTTAACAATAATTAAGATTTTTAATTACCGTTGCTACAAATTTTCATTTAGCGTTCATCTAGTATTAATTTACCTCCTTTATATATATATATATATATTTCCCTTTTCTACAAAATTTAAATTTCAAAATCCTTTTTAATTAAAAATTTAATCGTCGAAATTTACGGGTCGTTACATTCTAAGTATTGAAAATAAATAGATTTGTGAATTACTTATTATTAAATAAGTATGGAAATGTTTTCCAATATGAAGTGAAATGTTTTGAGATTTTATCTTTTAAAGATAAATTGAAAGTGAATATTTGAAATCGATTTGAAAATCGTATATTAATGGATATTTAGAAATTTAAATTCACATAGAATTTATAAAGGAAAGGGGAATTTGTTTAAAAATAAACATTGATTTATTTTTGAAGTGTGGCAAAAATATATCTTGTAAAGATATTTTTGGAAAATAAATAATTTGGGAAATTATTTGGCATCTGGTGATGTTGTGCATATCTATTGATAGCTAAATAACCGACTATCAATATTTACCTTTAAATAGGTATTTTTTGTGATTTGCTTGAATCTGAATGAACACTTATTTTTATAAATAAGCGCTTGTTATTCGGATTAGCTGGGAGAGGACCTTTGTGTCATATAACCCATTCCGAATAATGATTCGACGACGAAATGGGATTGTATATGAAGACCGGTGTTAAGACCGAGTATTTCCGAGAATGATAGGATGACCTATCGATTGCCTCTGCACCAATAGCTACGGTATGGAGATTTTTTTATGATGGGAAGTTCGATCGGGATTGTGAATACCAGGATTGCAAGGGCTTCTTTGGAAGTGCCTTCGGTTCTGTTCGAACCCAGAACAGACTTGTATGGATTGTATGTTTGACATTACATTTTGAGATATAAAGCAGATTTCTTTCAAATACATTTCTGTTGGTGGCGGAGAATTTATTCTCTTAGCTTAACACCCTTCTCTGAGGCGTACGAGCTCAGAGGTTATCTAGTTGATGGTTATCAGTGATATACTTCCAATTTGGTAGTGTGCCATGCTGAGTGCTGCTGAGCATTTGTTGATCAAAGCGTGGCTTTTATGAAAAGCATAGCTTTGTGGACGAGACTTCGTCGAACCTCACAACCTGGTTATGGTCGAAACAGGAATCGTAGCAGCAAGGTTATTTGAGGATAGCGCCCTATGAGGGTATGTCATTTCCTTATGGATTATGAGTGGTATCATGGTATGGAGCCTAGATACTTACTTTGTGGTTGTTGGTTGAGAGGATCCTCAGATAAAGGTTGTTTACAACCGAGGGATGGCATACTCGTCTCAGTTATTACCCAGCTAGAAGTAACCCGACCTTGTCTAGCAGAGATCCGGTTAGGATCCGGGGACGTCCCTCCAGAGGCGTTCCATTTTACTTGGGAAGTTCCTTTGCCCGAACATTTGTTGGGAATCCAAAGAAACAATATGAACACTTTAAGATTGCAAATTGTCTAACCTGCCTCCTCAAGAGGTAGCTATAGCAGGCATAATATAATGGTACCTATGCTGGCTAAGATTTATATTGTACTTCCGAAATGTTTTTTTACACTATGCACTAATAGTAATAATATCAAAGAAATTTGCGTATCAAGCATGTTTTACTATCATAAGGAGAAATCTCCTCCAAGTTTTGTGTTTGCATTGTGTGTGTGGCAGGAGGCCTTATAGTAGTTACATTTTCTAAAAGCATTGCAAATCCATTTAAAAAAATATTCTTTTTTGTTTTTAGAAATAAACTGTTTTAAGTTCTCACACCAGTCCCATGACTGACCTGGAGTTTATTGTTTCCTTCCTAAACTCTGCGTGCCCACCAATTTCCACACGCGCAGTATAGAGTCAATTTATCAGGCCATTTTGGAATTCAGGAGTTGTTGTACAGATCTGGAGGCAGACTGGATGGCTTGGCGTATCAACTAGTATATAGTATTTCTTTTCCGCTGTTTGTTGTTTTTAACTCTGATAATGTAATGTAATGTGATGTAATGTAATAACTGATATAGTTCTTTGTTTTAAAAATATTCATTTATCTATTATTTGTTGTTCCGCTACGATTGTGAGATTCTGTTATTGTTTCTACTTTCTTCTTCTTTTTTCCTTTCTTTCTTCTTCTACCTCTTCTTCATTAACCCTAACGGTACGGTTTCCCGGCCTTCGATTGCTCGGCAGTTGATACAGTGGACGTATTAATGTCGATTCTCGTGAGTCGAAAATCCCGGAACGTTGCACTTTAATTTTCCAAAACCGGCCCAATGCTGCAACAGCACTAAATATAACAATCATGGCATCCAAAACATCATATATCATATGATAACAGAATATATCACAATATTTGTAAATAAATCAATACAGGTGAGGAATCCAGTTGGATCCCTCCAACCTGTTTTCCCACATCCATAGATGTTAGCACAATACCAATCCCATTTCAATACGGGATATCGCGGTACATGAGTTTGTATAAAATATTATCCGCTATTATGCGGTGTAATAGGGTCTCATCCGCTATATAATGCGAGAAAATCAACTCCAAGTACATATATAATACCAATTCCACTTCGAGGTGGAATATCGCGGTATACGTGTTTAATAAATAACATCCGCTTAATATACGACATATAGGGTCTATTTCAATGCAATAGATAATAATTTATCATTCAATCACACAATCAAGCAAATTTAAATTTAACTATATAAAATTTAAATCGAAACAATTCGATTGAGTGAGAAGTTCTCACCTTGTTTCCAATACAGTTTCAGCATTTTTATTCCAAATAAAATTAAACGTGCGTTTAATTTCAAAAATTTCACTAGCTCCAATCAATTCCAATCCAGCTCCATCGCATAGTAGTTGTCAATACGAACCCAAATTTGTTTCGTCAGTTTTCGACCTCGTATGAACAAGTTATAGCTTTTTAAAGTTTAAACAATTTAATATAATATAAATTTACAAATTTATCTTTAATTTCAAACCCTAATGCATCTGGACCGCATGTTTTGAAGGGTGAAATCATGGCCATGCATCTTCTTTCTTCTCCAGGTCATACGCACGAAACAAACCCACTTGTCGTTCAATTAATTCGAACGACGCGGCCATCATCTTCCATAAGAACTCGATCAGCGACCACCACTTTATTCGCCTACACAAGCTCGACGTTTTTGTAGTTGATAACTTTCTCTAATTGTTGATGGATTTGAAGATATTAGAGGAAGAAGTTTGGAAATTTTAGGCCATTAATATTTAACTGGCGGCTAGGGTTTTAAATTAGGGTTTGTTGCAAATTGTGAAAATAGGGGCCTTTTATAGAAAATATCGAGACACTATTCACCCAAATTTTTTCCGAACTCCAAAAGAAGCATGCCGCTTGGCATTTATAATGTTTTACCGCTATTCCGAATGCAATGGAATATATATCAGGAGCCAATTCGATCATATTTGGAAGATAAGTTTTTGAATCGACTATTTAAATTCAAAATTCACCCGAATCGATTTCTACACGTTTTAGCTTGCCCCGGACAAACCGTAAATCCGATTGAAACGAAATTTGAAACCATACAATAATATAACATTACGGATCCGATGAAACTCATTTCATTGAAATCCGAGACTGTTTGAAAAATGACTATTTTTACTCGTCAATTAAATATTAAAATATTCAATTTCCACAAATTAACTTTTAATTCAATTTTAAAAGTTCTATAAATCATTCTAACTCCAATATGATTAAATACAACTTTACAAATCAATTTTATTCACATTAACCCCAAATTTCAATTATTTCTGTAATTTCAAATATTAAATTTATCGATTTAATTATCCAATTAAATCAATTCTATTCGAAATAAAATTTATTCGACTTACAAATTTTACTTGTTAATATTTAAAATCAATCAAATATACGAATTTCAAATGACAGATATTCTGGATCGTTACATTATTTGTATTTTAAGTCTTATTTAAATGATAAGGGGTTTATTATTAAAATATTTCAAAACTAAATAATTGAAAATTTAATTGTTGAACCGAAATTATGAAATTTAGTTTTGAAATTTTGCAAAATTTAAAGCCTTGAAATATATCGAAATTGAAGTGTTTATCGAAATTGAAATGTTTTGAAGTTATGAATTTCAAATTATTATGTTTTAATGGTGTTAAAATTTCAAATGTTAGGTTTTGAAGTGTATAATTTGGAAGTGCTATGATTTTGAAAAGGGATACATTTGAAATAAATTATATTATATTATTTGAAATAAAAAGGATATCATATTGATTTGGTTTTAAAATGGAAATGATATCGTATTTATATGGTTTTGAAATTGAAATTGTATTCTGGCTTTAAAAGTATAAATTATTTTGAAATGACTGCGGTGTTATAATAACATTTGGTTGTTGAAGAGACCGGGATCGGAAGTTGTCATACTCTTTGCCAACTCCGAAAACAACTTTAACAACCGTGTATGCGGTGGAGATTGTAGAATGAAGTAGGAAGGTGGCGGCGTTTCCTTTGAGGTAAATACGTGGACCCGACTCCCGTGAGTTGGCATAAGGTGGCTAAAACAGAAGCGATCGACGGGCTAAGAAGGTAGCACCTTTTATCAGACACTTCCATTTAGTATTGGACTCTGACTTTTGGATTTATTCGGTGGCCACTTTTGATTTTTGATTTAGGGTCGTGGCTCGAGGTGGGCAGTGGATGCGCGTTATGCGTTACCACCGGCCCTAAAGCGTAATTGGTATATCTACCCTGGCATTGCCTAGTTGTGCCCTGTCACCTACCCTTGTGCGCATTATACGATTTTGCTTTCGTACCATACCTATGGAGTGCCCTCTGACGACGCCCAGTACGGGAGAGATTACTGTACTGTATAGACAATAGGAATATGTTATGTGTTGAGGGTTATATGGGTAACCCCTTAACGCTATTTAAAAGTAAGTTTATTTTACTAATAGACATTACTATAATAGCGAAATATTACTACATAGTAAATAGTTTAACGGATCCTTAGAAGAGGTGAATCCCGAGCATCTCTTAAGTTACTGCACTCACGTTAGACACTGGATAGGAGATGTTAAATCCCGTAAACATCTCTGACGCCGTTATACTCATACTTATTTCCGTTGATTTAACTTACATAAGATCTTTTAGTTCTGACTCGAGTGTTTTTTATTTTCAATTTGCTCGGGTCAGCCTGAGCATTTCAAGATTTGAAGACTTTATTTCTGGAGGATGAAGACGAAGATTTTATTAGTATTATTTATTATATTATTCCACTACATTCATACTGTTCCGCTGCATTGTTATTGATTATTCTCTGGTATGTGTAACTCTGATATGTGTTGTATAAGTATAATCAAATGTTTTTGTAAAACAACTTCATGAACTTTTTATTTGATTATTATATTTTATCGTTCCGCTGCAAGATTCTATTTTTTATTTCTTTCTCTAATTTTCTTATTCACCCCAATAACAATTCTCCCTTTTATATGGTTTGAGTCTGACGTGTGTGGTTTATCGTCGATTTAAACGCACAAAATGGCGAGACGTTACACTGGTATCAAAGCTTGGTTTGGCGTAAACCTTAGCTTTATGGGGTTTGACTCTTTATTAATAGGGTAGTAATACCCTATGGTGAGTCGTCGAGTGTATATATATGAGAGAGCGTATTTGTTAGTGTTATAAAAAGGCTTTAATATTGTGTTAATCTGTTCGTTTTGTATTTATAAATTCTGGTTGGTGCATAGGACGCTATGACATTAATAGGGATTTCTAAACACTTAATAGGACAGACCGACACAATATTTGTTTTGAATATGGGTGAATGAAATAATTTTGCCTATTATATTTTCTATGTATAAAATAAGGTTATATTTGGTTGTAATATATTGGTTGTTAGGTAGTGTAGTCTATAAATATTAGTAAAGTAGGATTTGAAAATAAAATAAATGAAATTGGAAATTTAGGACCTAAGTTATGGGATTTTTGGAAATTTCATTCAAATGATTTTGGGAATAAAATAATAATATTGTTAGAAGCATTTTCTGATATAAGTATTTCATTATAATTTGAAAGAATTACTTTAAAAGAAACTTTGGAAAAAAATAAGTTATGTACTCCCCTCTCTGTCGCTGGAAAATAATTTCGGTGATGATCGCACGCATCACCGACATTCATTTTCAAGTTTCAAAGTGGGAAGGCCACTGTATTAGTTTTACTACAAATTTGTTTGATAAGAAAATACAAATTTTAATTTTTTTATTATATATAATTGGATATATAAGTTGCAAGTATATATTTACCTATTATTCTAAAATGATTTGAAATTTAACCCGGCATTTAGTTTTAAATTTTCCATTAATTAATAGTTTCAATTTCCTTAGTGAAACGGAATTTACCTGATAATGGAAACCTATAAATGAAATAATAGAATCTAATGCTAGGTTATACATGAAATTTCAAGAAAGTTGAAATTGTAACCTATAAATCAAAAGATATAACTTTTGAACATTAAATTAATTAAAAGAAATAAGATAAACTTGTATAATTGTCAATTGCATTCTTTAACATATATATAACTTACCAACCATAAAAAGTTAAAATGTTAAAAGAAAAGGTAACTGGAAATTATACAAGTAAAATTTGAAATAATGAAAGTATTTAATGAAATTCTTCAATAAATAAGAATTGGATGTTGTAGTTGTTATAAACTTAAGTATAATTGAAAGGCTACAAACTAAATAAATTGAAGGTAAGTATTATAAATAAATGAATAAATAAAAATGAATAAATGTAAGTAGTAAATGAAAATAAATAAAACAAACACTGAATGAGTGAATGAAATTAAAAGTTGTAAGAAATAAATGTAAAATTAAAGGATGAATCATTATATGAATGAAAAGGAGTTTAAACAATAAACGATATGAAATGGAATTAATAAGAATAAACTTGATTTATTGTTTGAAATTGTTGTTTGTTTTGTTTTATGAGTTGTTTGGGTAAATGATACTTTTAGTTGCTTAGATGTATGAATAATCTATGGAGTTTATCTAAGACTGTTGAGTAAGTGGAATACTTCATAGTTATTTATCACTTCATACGATTTAAAGTGTCTTAACCCAAACAAATTAATTGTGTGGCTAGCTTGGATGGTTGATTTGTATTTGATGATTTTATGCTGTGATTTCGAGTGATTGTTGTTTATTTTTGATTTGTTTGTTTGTGATTGAAACAACTTAAATATTTCATTTTATATAATTGTTAACTCTTTTGGATTATATAAGTGAAATGCAGGTTATGGAAGCAATTGCTACTGCTTTTGGTTCCATAAAACAAGCGCTAATTGCCCGACAAATAGATATGTTTTCGTATTACGGTTTTATAGCGCTATTATATTATTTTTCCCGTGTTGGGATATATTATTTTGGAAAATATATGTTGTATATTGTTATATTGATATTATATTTTCTCCCAAGCCTCTCCGTACAAAGGAGACTCTGCCAAATTTTTCCGTAAATTTTGAACTTAGAAAAATTTGAAAAATGTTTTCCAAACCTTATTAATTTGAATATAAAAAGATTTAATTGTTTATAAAATCTATATATTTTATTTAAATTATCCTATTCTTTAAATTTATTATTATGAGTATAATGTTTAGAATAATGTATATTGATTTATAAGTTCCTCTTTTGTGACGACCCACAAATCCGTACCCCTTGAATATACACTAATCTCCATAGATTTACTCAAGATGAACAGAAATACGAATTATCAATGTTTTAAGAAAAAGAAAAAGATAGAAAAGAAGAGAGGAAAAGAAGATAATAGAGAGAGAAAAAAAGAAAATAGAACGGAATAGAAAACAACAGAACAATAACAGAATCTCACAATTCGCAGCGGAACAACATATAATAATAAATGAATAATTTTTAAACAAATAACTATGTCAGTTATTACATTTTTATACAATACATTACATCATCATCACATTTCATTACATTACATCAGAGTGTACAACAACAACATCAAACAATGCAGCGGAAAAAGAAATATTATATACTAGTAATATGCCATGCCATCCATCTTGCCTCCAGCAACTCCAGAATATCCAGATAAACCTAACTCTTGACTGCCCGTGTGGAAATTGGTGGGCACCCAGAGTTTAGGAAGGAAAACAATAAACTCCGAGTCAGTCATGTGACTGGTGTCGGAACTCAAAACAGTTTATTTATCTTTAAAATCAAAATAGAGGAATATTTTTAAAGTCAATTCGCAATGCTTTTAAAAATGAGACTACCATAAGACCTCCTGCCACACACACAATGAAAACGCAGACTTGGAGGAGATTTCTTCTTATGATAATCAAAGATGCTTGATACGCATTTAAAAAGAGCATTTCATATTATTAATAGTGCATAGTGTAGGAAACAATTTCGAAAGTAGAATATAAATCTTAGCCAGCATAGGTACCATTATAGTATGCTTACTATAGCTACCATATTAAATGGCAGGTTCTACAACTTGTAGGATCTAGATTAACCCTAGAGGGGGGGTGAATAGGGTTATAGCAAATTTTTCTGAATTAAACACAGAAACAAACTGTAGAAATAAATATGCTGAAAAGTAAATCACACACAAAATTTACCCAGCTTCAGCAACCCCTGCCTACTGCTGCATTCCCAGATTTCTTTTAGAATTGAACAGTTTCCTGCTTACAAACACTCTAACAGACTTGCAAACCCTGCTACCGCCTATAGAGTTTTGCAAACTCGCAAACCCTGCTAACTGAACTAACTCTAACAAGACAATCTGATAACACCTAAACCCTAGGTGGTGATTTACTAGTTTTTGATTCGTAAAATAAAAACAAAAATTAAAAAACAATAGAAAATAACCCTAAACCCTAATTAACAATATAATAAAGCCCTTTTATAAAATTAAAACATTAAACCCCCCTTTTAATAACACGCCCTTATTAAAATAAAACACGGCCAAAAAAAATTGCGTCCCCCTTCTTCTCTTTTTATTTTTATCGGCCTGGTTACTTGAGAATATTGGCGGCTCTCTTTTCTTCTTTGCAAATCAGGGCTTCGTTCCCTTTGTTCCAGTTAGGGCTTTGGCTCTTGTGTAAATCAGGGCTTCAATTTCTTCTTTCGATCTGAGATGTGTCGCCCTAGCTTGCTGCTTCTCTGATGGTTGACTGCCGCTCGTTTGCAGCTGCTTGATCGAGTTCGTTGTTTGTGATTTCGGTATGTACTGTTTCCTTTTGCTTTACTAGGTTGATGCTTGAACTCGAATGTTGTGTTCTATGATGATTTCTTGGGGTTTATTTATAGGGTTGAAATCCTAATTACCACTGTCAGATTTGATTTCTTCATGTCGTTGATTATTTTCCTGAATTTGTTCTGGATTTGGAGTATTCCTTTCTTGATTCAATTTCGAATAATTGCTGACCATATTTGACTTCGAATTAATTAATTCGAAGATATCTTCCTTTATTTGTTTTCTCGGTCCCTATTTGAATTAATTACTGACCATATATAGTCGAGAGATTTGATGCAGAGGTTCTTTTCCAAATTAGAATACGAATTTGATTTCTGCTTGATTTCTGCACTGATTTCACTTCGGCTTGATTTCTGCACTTTCTTGTAGTTGCATTTATGTCATGTATACTGCCTGACCATTGTGACGTCTGGTTGACACTTGATGGTCTTCATATTCATGTGTGTCTTTGTTCAATGGAGTCAATGATAATGGTCATAGTTCTTCTCGGCATTGCATGTGTAACATTTGGCTACTACTGATATAGTTTGCTTTGATACAGATGCTACACTTGTTCATGTTGCCTTTGTACACTTGTTCATATGAGCTGTTGTTCCATTGTTGTAGTTGCAGTATTTATGTTCCTTGTTTCATTTGAAAGCTGGTTCGATGTACTCAAATATTGTCTGGACACATGTTTTATCACTTGAGTTTGCAGTCTTCATTTTTTGCTGTGACTCTTGTGATATTCATGTTGATTGCTTCATGACTTGTTGTTGGCATGTACATTGTGTTCACTGTTGCACTTGGTGTTTGTAGCTTGCCACTGACTTCTTTGTAGTTGCACTGCACTTTGGTTACTATATATGTGCATACATACATATGTATGTGTGTATGCATATATTCTTGGGTTTGTACTTGGATTTGAGCTGCTTCATGTTCTGTTGCATTGTGTTTTGTTGTGTAGCTGCTATGCAGTTGCTATGCATCACTATATATACTATGTTCTGATTTGCATTGGTGCAGTTTCCATATTTTGTGTATTTTGATGTTGTATACGCTTTTTCATGCTGCTGTGATGCAGTTTCTTTCACTGTTGTATCTTTGGGAGTTTGCACTGCTTCATGTTGAATTTGTGCAGTGTTGTACTTGTTGCCTTGTATCACCGGTTCATTCTGGTTGGTGCAGTATTCATGTTTTTGTTGGTCTGGACATTTGTGGGATATTTGACTGTTTCTGGCTCGATGTTGTTAATGCATTCATGACCACTGTCTTGCATATTTTTTATAAAGTGTGATTGATGCTGCACTTGGTCTTTGTTCTTCTCTGTTATGTTGCTTTGAATGAATTTGTGTTTTGTTGTAGTTTGTGCACACGAGTTGGCGTGGCAGTGCACACGTATACGAATGTACACGTGTGTACTGCAGCCACTTATAATTGCCTGTCCCTGATAAAAATTACTGATATGCATAGATATTGCACAATCAAAGATGATGAGAATAACCCATGTATCTGAGACACAAACAAATTTTATTTTTGCAAATTTAAATTTGTTTGTTTTCAGATTACTGTTGTAGTTGCTAATTATACAGGTACACAGGAGACAGGACGAGAAGTGGAGCTGGACAATGCAGATAGATGCAGATGTGCAGACAGAGTGAAAAACTGAGTGTTGAGTGTTGTAGTGAGAAAAGTAAAATGTATGAACTGATGTATGTATATATATATAGAGAGAGCTGAAAACTTTGTATTGTTTAAGTGTTGTAATAAAATATTATATTGAATAAAAAATACTAGTTGAATTATATAGATTCTGTGCAATAGTATAATTATTCAATATGAATATTTCTTCCTTTCTGTATATAGTCCAAACTGCAAACACATATATATATTGATATATATATGTTTGTTATCATCAAACAAAAAATCACATCAAACAATCTCCCCCTTTTGATGATGGCAAACATATATATTAAAGATTTTGAAATGCTAATACATGTGTTTGAGCATGAAATTTTTAGCTACCCCTATTTGAATGCTCCCCCTACAACCAAGACCACTCCCTATTTAGAAGATAACAAAAATTACAAAAGAATAAAAGAACTAAAGAAAAATTAACTAACAACATTTAACCAAATTTGTTGAAATAGGTCAAAAAATATTTACTTTCTCATCAAAATCTTGTTCTTCTCCCCCTTTTGTCATTATCAAAAGACTGACAAATAAACAATGGAACAGTAGGAACAAAAAATAATATATCATAACGAGATAAAAACTTCCATATTGTAGAGGATGGATCGATGATCAGTTTTAATAAGAAGAGAGATATTTTAACATTAATTTGACATTTAAGCACAAAAAAAATAAAAATAAAAAATAAGCACTTACTAACCACGCATAACCATAAGGACTTTTAAATGGGATTAGCAGTTACTTATTAGTCTAAGCATCCAGACTATTAAGTGAGACCAGAATACTTAGTTACCATACTCCATCCATGCATAACCATAAGGACTTTTAAATGAGAATGGAGTAATGATAAAAATAATTCACTCACATGCTCCATCCATGCATAACCATAAGGACTTTTAAATGAGAATGGATGCATGAGAGTTATTATTATTTATTATTATAATTTTTTTTATGTTTTTTTATTTTTTTTTAATTTAAAAATAATTCACTCTTCTTATTTTATCAAACCATTATGAACGATAGAAAGATGGTAGAAATAGAAATGATCGTGGAATAAGTTACCAAGTTAATTATATTATGTAATATCCAGTACTGAATACCATATTCGAATCAATCTTTGGAAAATATCCAAAACTTGTTTGAATCCTAGAAATTGAAGTTGAAAGTATATATCCAAGAATATTTCAACCTATCAATGAAAAATGGTTAGTCAATTTCTATAATCCCCAAATCCAAACGTAATCTAGAAAATCTGTCTTCGGGGAGGGGTTTTGTGAAAATATCAGCAAGTTGAGCCTCAGTTGAAATATATTCAATGCAAATGTCTTCCTTAGCAATGTGATCTCTAAGAAAGTGGTGTCTCACATCAATGTGTTTTGTGCGTGAATGATGAACAGGATTATTTGATAAGTCTATTGCACTTTTACTGTCACATTTTAATGGAACTTGTTTATAAACTAAGCCAAAATCAGAAAGAGTTTGCATCATCCGTAAAATTTGAGCACAGCAACTTCCTAAAGCAATATATTCTGCTTCAGTGGTGGATAATGCAACACAATTCTGTTTTCGACTTGACCATGAAACTAATGAATGTCCTAGCATGAAACATGTCCCACTGGTGCTTTTCCTGTCAACCAATGAACCAGCATAATCAGCATCAGAATAACCAACTAAATCAAAGTTTTCACAAGAAGGGTACCATAATCCAAATTTGTGTGTGTGTGAAAGATATCTCAAAATTCGTTTAGTGGCTTTCAAATGAGATTCTTTAGGATTAAATTGAAAACGTGCACACAAACACACAGAAAACATAATATCAGGTCTAGAAGCAGTAAGATAGAGAAGTGAACCAATTATCCCTCGATATTTTTTCTGATCAACAGCACTTCCTTTCTCGTCTTTGTCCAACTTTGTTGATGGGCTCATAGGAGTTCTCAATGGTTTGGAGTTCTCAACTCCAAATTTCTTCAACAGTTCCAACACATACTTGGATTGCGAAATGAAAATGCCATCACTGCTTTGCTTGATTTGAAATCCAAGAAAATATTTCAATTCTCCAACCAAGCTCATCTCGAATTTAGCCTGCATGACTTGTTCGAATTTCTCGCACAAGAGTTCATTAGTAGCACCATAAATGATATCATCCACATAAATCTGAACAATAAAAAAATCACTTCCTTTATGTAATAGAAACAGTGTCGTGTCAGCACTCCCCTTTTCAAAGCCATTTTCCAAAAGATATGTACAAAGGCAGTCATACCAAGCTCTAGGAGCTTGCTTAAGACAATATAATGCTTTTTCAAGTTTATACACATGATTTGGAAAAACATGATTTTCAAAACCGGGGGGTTGTTCAACAAAAACTTCTTCTTTCAGATCACCATTTAGAAATGCACTTTTTACATCCATTTGTTTAAGTTTGAAACCTTTATAACAAGCAAAGCTGAGCAAAATCCTAATGGCTTCTAACCTAGCAACTGGTGCAAATGTCTCATCAAAATCTATGCCTTCTATTTGGTTATATCCTTTTGCGACCAACCTAGCTTTGTTTCTAATTACATTTCCTGATTCATCAAGTTTGTTTTGAACACCCATTTAGTTCCTACAATTGGATAGTCATTAGGCCTAGGAACTAATTTCCAAACTTTATTTCTCTCAAATTGATTAAGTTCATCTTGCATTGCTAAAACCCAACTTTCATCATTAAGAGCCATTTCAACAGAATCAGGTTCTATTTCAGAAATAAAACCACTATGACAACAAAACGCACACAAATTTTTATCAAATGAAGAGCGAGTGCGTATACCTTCCGTAGGATCTCCTATAACCAATTCAGGAGGATGATTGGATTTGAACTTCAATCTATCAGCATCAACAGTCCTACTTCCATTTTTCTCAGTAGATGTCCCTTCTTTAATGACTTCATGATCTACCCCATCATCACCCGTTTTTTCAGTCGTCCTTTCCAGATCAGATTCATCAAATTTCACATTGACTGATTCAACAATTGTCTTTGTTCGTTTGTTGTATATCCTGTAAGCCTTGCTCCTTGTTGAATAGCCCATGAAAATTCCCTCATCGGCCTTTGATTCAAATTTTCCAAGTTGATCACCTGTGTTAAGAATGAAACAAGGGCATCCAAAAACACGAAAATAAGAGATGTTAGGTTTCCTTTCATGCCACACTTCATAAGCAGTTTTGCCAAGTATTGGTCTAATCATTACTCTATTCATTACGTAGCACGAAGTATTCACCGCCTCTGCCCAAAAAGTTAGAGGTAGTTTATACTCACTCAACATGGATCTAGCCAATTCTTGTAATGTACGATTTTTCCTTTCAACCACCCCATTTTGTTGAGGTGTTCGTGGGGCAGAAAATTCATGTTTTAAACCATTTTCTTCACAAAAGTTTTCAAATTCTGAATTTTCAAATTCGCCTCCATGATCACTTCTCAAAGTTTTAATTGAAACTCCTTTTTCATTTTGAACAAGTTTAGCAAATTTTGAAAAATAATCAAAAGATTCAGACTTTTTGGCTAAGAAATAAACCCATGTAAATCTAGAATAATCGTCAACCAATACATAACAATAACGTTTTCCATTCAAGCTTGCAATTTCATTTGGTCCAAATAAGTCCATATGAATTAATTCGAGGACCCTTGATGTGCTAACAATGTTTTTGGGGCGAAATGATGATCGACTAAGCTTGCCCAAGGAACATGCTTTACACACTTTGTTATCTTTAAATTTCTGATGTGGTAACCCTCTGACTAATTCTTTCGTTTCAAGATTTCTTAAGAGACTCATGCTAGCATGTCCAAGTCTCCTATGCCATAAAGATGCCTCTTCGTCAGTGGTTACCAAACATCTAGAAAGATTTAGATTGTCAAACGAAAGTGAGTAAACATTTCCTTTTCTTTTGCCCATAAAAACAATGTTATTAGAAGTTTTATCAATGATTTTGCAAGTATCACTATCAAAAACCACATTCATACCTTTGTCACATAGTTGGCTAATAGAAATGAGATTGTGATGCAAATTATCAACGTATAAAACATTAGTCAAGGAAAAAGTACCATTACTTACTTCACCTTTCCCAATAATCTTACACTTGCTATTGTCTCCCATGATCACATTTCCACCTCTAAACTTCTCTAGGCTAAGGAACTTAGATTTATCACCTGTCACATGTCTAGAACAACCTGAATCTAGAAACCATTCTTGTTGCTCCTTAGCCCGCCAACAGACCTACATAAAGAGAGAGAAGGATGACCTAGAGAAACTCTTAGGTCCAATGATATTAGTAACTGAAGCATTGTGAACAAACAATCCCTTTGGAACCCAAACTTGTTTTGTCCTTTTATTTTTGTTCCTATAGACATGAAATTTGTTTGTAGAATTCTTAGGAACCCAAACTTGTATAAATTTTGTGTTCTTGTTCCTATGACTACAATTTTCAACACGATGTCCAATTTCACTTCTAACGAAGACACTCTTACCTTTTGCATGATCATCAACCTGTGTTTTCCCAAAACCTAGTCCTTTTCTGTTGTTAGCAAAGAGTTGATTTCCCAATAACATGTTAAACGATTTTTCTCCTCTTGAAAAGTTATTCAGAGATTTCTCAAGATTTTGGACTTTGGTTTTTAGTGTTGTGTTTTCAGTTACAAGTGTGGTGCATCTATTTATAAAATCCTTTTTCCTAGTGTCAATGGTTTCCTTAAGACTTGAGTTTTCTTTTTCAAGATTATCGAAGCTATTCTTAAGTCTTGATATTTCTGAATCTAAAGTTTTACATTTTTTGCAGTCTAGGTTTTGAATATTCTCAAGTTCAGTTTCTAGCCTAGTATTCTCATGAACAAGTTCTCTCCTGTCAGACTTCAATTTTTCAATTTTAGTTTCAAGAGTATCAATTTTATTAGTAAGATCATAACACATCAAAACAAGTTCTTTATAAGAATAGTCACGTACCTCACTGGATTCCTCTGAACTTGTTTCTGAATCTGATTTTGCCATAAGGCACAAGTTAGCCTCTTCTGAGCTATTATCCGAAACTTCTTCTCCTTCTTCATCATCCCAAGTTGCTGCAAAGGCCTTCTTCTTCTTTTTCTTTCCTTTGTTGTTTTTGAGAAGTGGACATTTTTGTTTGAAGTGGCCAGGCTTTTTGCAGTTAAAGCATGTCAATTCATTATCGGAATCATCAGAATCTTTTGACTTATTACCACTTGTTTTCTTCTTGCGTGGCCTGAATTTTGACCATTTTCTAAGATTATTGACAGCCATCGCAAGCTCTTCAATTGGATCTTCTTCTTCTTCACCGCTTTCTTCTTTGCTTTTAAAGGCAATCGTCTTCTTTTTTGATTCGGAGTTGTTACGTTCCTCCTTTGCCTTTAGCTCAAGCTCATATGTCATCAAGTTTCCGATCAACTCCTCCATGCTTAGTTTACTCAGATCTTTTGATTCTTGTATTGCAGTGACTTTTGCCTCAAAGTTCATTGGTAAGACTCGCAGTATCTTCCGTACAAGCTCTACTTCAGTGAAGACCTTCCCAAGCGCTCTAGCATTGTACACCAAAGTTGAAAATCGTCCAAACATATCTTTTATGCTCTCGCCCTTTTCCATCACAAAGTTTTCGTATTCATTGCTAAATAGAGCTAGTCGTGACTCCTTGACTTGAGAAGTTCCTTCGTGTGTCACCTCCAGAGTGTGCCAAATTTCCTGTGCTGTTGTACAATGAGAAATTCTATTAAATTCATTTTTATCAAGAGCACAGATCAAAGCGTTCATTGCTTTGGCATTTGTAGTTTTTAATTTCTTATCGTTAGCATCCCACCTAACCTTACGTTTAAGAATCTCAGTATCACCAACAACTATAGTGGGAGATTTATAGCCAGTTTCAATAATATCCCAAACATCATAATCGATAGAACTAAGATAAATACTCATTCTAACTTTCCAATAAGCATAATCATTCCCATTAAACATGGGTGGCCTAGCAATAGATTGCCCCTCAGAAAAAGCATTATTTGGTGGATTCATGACTCTAGAGTTAAAGTAAAATACCTTGCTTTGATACCACTTGTAGGATCTAGATTAACCCTAGAGGGGGGGGGGGGTGAATAGGGTTATAGCAAATTTTTCCGAATTAAACACAGAAACAAACTGTAGAAATAAATATGCTGAAAAGTAAATCACACACAAAATTTACCCAGCTTCAGCAACCCCTGCCTACTGCTGCATTCCCAGATTTCTTTTAGAATTGAACAGTTTCCTGCTTACAAACACTCTAACAGACTTGCAAACCCTGCTACCGCCTATAGAGTTTTGCAAACTCGCAAACCCTGCTAACTGAACTAACTCTAACTAGACAATCTGATAACACCTAAACCTTAGGTGGTGATTTACCAGTTTTTGATTCGTAAAATAAAAACAACAATTAAAAAACAATAGAAAATAACCCTAAACCCTAATTAACAATATAATAAAGCCCTTTTATAAAATTAAAACATTAAACCCCCCTTTTAATAACACGCCCTTATTAAAATAAAACACGGCCAAAAAAAATTGCGTCCCCCTTCTTCTCTTTTTATTTTTATCGGCCTGGTTACTTGAGAATATTGGCGGCTCTCTTTTCTTCTTTGCAAATCAGTGCTTCGTTCCCTTTGTTCCAGTTAGGGCTTTGGCTCTTGTGTAAATTAGGGCTTCAATTTCTTCGTTCGATCTGAGATGTGTTGCCCTAGCTTGCTGCTTCTCTGATGGTTGACTGCCGCTCGTTTGCAGCTGCTTGATCGAGTTCGTTGTTTGTGATTTCGGTATGTACTGTTTCCTTTTGCTTTACTAGGTTGATGCTTGAACTCGAATGTTGTGTTCTATGATGATTTCTTGGGGTTTATTTATAGGGTTGAAATCCTAATTACCACTGTCAGATTTGATTTCTTCATGTCGTTGATTATTTCCCTGAATTTGTTCTGGATTTGGAGTATTCCTTTCTTGATTCAATTTCGAATAATTGCTGACCATATTTGACTTCGAATTAATTAATTCGAAGATATCTTCCTTTATTTGTTTTCTCGGTCCCTATTTGAATTAATTACTGACCATATATAGTCGAGAGATTTGATGCAGAGGTTCTTTTCCAAATTAGAATACGAATTTGATTTCTGCTTGATTTCTGCACTGATTTAACTTCGGCTTGATTTCTGCACTTTCTTGTAGTTGCATTTATGTCATGTATACTGCCTGACCATTGTGACGTCTGGTTGACACTTGATGGTCTTCATATTCATGTGTGTCTTTGTTCAATGGAGTCAATGATAATGGTCATAGTTCTTCTCGGCATTGCATGTGTAACATTTGGCTACTACTGATATAGTTTGCTTTGATACAGATGCTACACTTGTTCATGTTGCCTTTGTACACTTGTTCATATGAGCTGTTGTTCCATTGTTGTAGTTGCAGTATTTATGTTCCTTGTTTCATTTGAAAGCTGGTTCGATGTACTCAAATATTGTCTGGACACATGTTTTATCACTTGAGTTTGCAGTCTTCATTTTTTGCTGTGACTCTTGTGATATTCATGTTGATTGCTTCATGACTTGTTGTTGGCATGTACATTGTGTTCACTGTTGCACTTGGTGTTTGTAGCTTGCCACCGACTTCTTTGTAGTTGCACTGCACTTTGGTTACTATATATGTGCATACATACATATGTATGTGTGTATGCATATATTCTTGGGTTTGTACTTGGATTTGAGCTGCTTCATGTTCTGTTGCATTGTGTTTTGTTGTGTAGCTGCTATGTAGTTGCTATGCATCACTATATATACTATGTTCTGATTTGCATTTGTGCAGTTTCCATATTTTGTGTATTTTGATGTTGTATACGCTTTTTCATGCTGCTGTGATGCAGTTTCTTTCACTGTTGTATCTTTGGGAGTTTGCACTGCTTCATGTTGAATTTGTGCAGTGTTGTACTTGTTGCCTTGTATCACTGGTTCATTCTGGTTGGTGCAGTATTCATGTTTTTGTTGGTCTGGACATTTGTGGGATATTTGACTGTTTCTGGCTCGATGTTGTTAATGCATTCATGACCACTGTCTTGCATATTTTTGATAAAGTGTGACTGATGCTGCACTTGGTCTTTGTTCTTCTCTGTTATGTTGCTTTGAATGAATTTGTGTTTTGTTGTAGTTTGTGCACACGAGTTGGCGTGGCAGTGCACACGTATACGAATGTACACGTGTGTACTGCAGCCACTTATAATTGCCTGTCCCTGATAAAAATTACTGATATGCATAGATATTGCACAATCAAAGATGATGACAATAACCCATGTATCTGAGACACAAACAAATTTTATTTTCGCAAATTTAAATTTTTTTGTTTTCAGATTACTGTTGTAGTTGCTAATTATACAGGTACACAGGAGACAGGACGAGAAGTGGAGCTGGACAATGCAGATAGATGCAGATGTGCAGACAGAGTGAAAAACTGAGTGTTGAGTGTTGTAGTGAGAAAAGTAAAATGTATGAACTGATGTATGTATATATATATATATAGAGAGAGAGAGCTGAAAACTTTGTATTGTTTAAGTGTTGTAATAAAATATTATATTGAATAAAAAATACTAGTTGAATTATATAGATTCTGTGCAATAGTATAATTATTCAATATGAATATTTCTTCCTTTCTGTATATAGTCCAAACTGCAAACACATATATATATATTGATATATATATGTTTGTTATCATCAAATAAAAAATCACATCAAACACAACTAAAACCGTACAAGTCACGTATTGTTTCTTTGGATTTCCAACGAATGATCAGGCTAAGGAACTTCCCATTGCCACATGAGAATGCCTCTGGATGGACATCCCTGAGAACCAAACCGGATCTCTACCAACACAAGGCCGGGTTACCCCTAACTGAGTAACAACTGACCGAATATGCCATCCCCCGGTCCTTTGGGACCTTTCACCGAGCGCTCGCAATCAATTCACACAATCATAAAGTGTTTTCAACATGAGTAAGTATCTGGGCTCCATACCATGATACCACCCTTTTCCAGAAGGAAATGCACATATCCTAAAGGGCGCTACCCCTCATAACCTTGCTGCATCTTTCCTGTTTTGACCATTCCCGAGGTGTGAGGCTCGACAAAGTCACGTCCACAAAAACATACTTTATACAAAAGCCATGCTTTGGGTCAACAAATGATCATAGAAATGATCACCAGGATAGACGATCAAATAAATGATCTTATCACAAATGATCAACACAATGATCATTTTCACAGCAACACTCAGCATGTCACGTTACCAAATTGGGAATATATCGCTGATAACATTCAACTACATAACCTCTGAGCTCGTACGTCTCAAAGAAGGGTGTTAAGCTAAAAGAATAAATTCTCCGCCACGAACAGAAATATATTTGAATGAAATCGGCTTTATATCTCAATTTGTAATGTCAGACATACAATCCATACAAGTCTGTTCCGGGCTCGAACAGAACCGAAGGCACTTCTCACGAAGCCCTTGCAATCCGGGTATTCACAATCCCGATCGAATTTCCCATCACTTAGGGAATCTTTATACCAGAAGCTACCCAGTGCAGAGACAATCGATAGGTCATCCTATCGCTTTCGCAAATACCCGGTCTTCAACACCGGTCATCAAATGCAATTCATAAGGACGTATCACATATTCGGAATGGGTTATACGACCCCATGGTCCTTTCCCGGTTAACCCGAATAGTGAGCGCTTATTCAAAAATAAGTGTGGCATTCAAATTCAAACAAATCACATCAATTACCCATTCAAAGGGAAATATTGATAGTCGGTTATTGAACTATCAATGGATATGCACAACATCACCAGATTCCAAATAATTTTCCAAATTATTTATTTTTCAAAAATATCTTTACTAGATATATAATTTCACACTTCAAAAATAAATCAATATTTATTTTTAACAAATTCTCCTTTTCATTTATAAATTCCATAGTGAATTTTCATTCCAAAATATCCATGCATATACGATACAATTATTCATTTCAATTTTATCTTCAAAAAGATAAATTCTCAAAATATTCACTTTATATTGGAAAACATTTCCATACTTATTTATTCATAAGTAATTCACAAATTTTATTTATTTTCAACACTTGGAAAATATTCAATATACTTCAATCGAAATTAAGTATACAATTCATTCTTTAAGGAAATCATTCTTTTAAACATATTTATTTGGGCCAAAACGAATGTTACGTAAAACATCGTTACGACAACCCAAAATCACTAGTATAGGGATTCGAATTTAAGATAGATATATAAATCCCAATACTATACAAAACATTTCCTTTCGGAAATCATTTACTATAACAACAGTGTTATAGTCCACCATTTCCTTCTATTTCTCGAAAACGTCTATTTCAACAATAAATGTTGAAATCTATGGTTTCGAATCTCAACACATTTTAAAACATCGTTAGATCGTTTTAATTCTGTTTAAAATATCACATCCTAAACATTTTCTTTAACATATTATTCACTATTCAAAAACGTGAATATACTTGTTAACAAATTTCATCCTTTTATTCATTTTATTTTAAAGTATTATTCACAGTCAAAAACGTGAATATAACTCCATTAATAGGTTTCAACAATTTACTTATCAAAATAAGTCGTTTACGAATTTATGAAACAACGTTTATAAATTCCTTTATTAACCTATTCAATTTATAACTCAATTATAAAACAAAGGTTCATATTATAAGTTAAATGCTTATAATATATTTGTTTGCAAAATCGTTCCTTTGAACTTCATAATTATAAATCTTATAACTTATAAGATTCAATTATTTATCCAAATCTATTCTTTCAATAACTTTATAAATTTTATAAACCTACTGCTTATAAAATTTCATTTATAACTTCACCGTTTATAATTCTATGAATTTCATTCATTTATGAAATTCATTCACAATCCATTCTAACACTTATAAAAACTCGTTTTATAATTCCAACATTTTAATTTATAAATATCAATTTATAAATCTTTTAATATAAATCAATTTATATTACTATTTTAAAAATGCCTTTAAACTCCTTTATAATTTCCTCATTTTGATTTATAAAATAATCAAATTTTATAAATCCTATATTTAAACTTTTTATAATAAATTCAAAAATCCCAATTTAAACTCTTTTATAAAATCATTAATCCATATTTTCAAAAATCAACTTTTAACTATATTTCTTAAAAATATAACTTTTTATAACATTAAAAATTATAACGTTTATTTATTTAAAACGAATCAATTCCAAACAGATAGTATATTTTCAAAAAACACTTTAAAAATCATTTTAAAATTCCAAAGTTTGGTCCAATGATGCTACATACCAAATAGCCAATCACGACAACAACGATATCATATATCGATATGATAATCCATCAAATATCAAAATATCTGAAATCAAATAAATACTGTTGAGGAATCCAGTTGGATCCCTCCAACCTGTTTTCCTGCATCCACAAACATTAGCACAATACCAATTTCGCTCCAGTACAAAATTATCGCGGTATATGGGATTTAAAATATTATCCGCTTAATAGACGGCGCAATAGGGTCTCATCCGCTACACAAATGCGGGAAATCAATAACTCCAATATATACATATGCCAATATATATATATATTGCTATTATATATAATACCAATTTCACTGTTTATGAAATATTCGTGGTATATGTTTTTAATAAATAACATCCGCTTACTAACGGCGCATAATGTCTATTTTAACAATCAATAGATAACAATCATCATTCAAACATGCATTCAAATATTTTAAATCTAACTATTTAAAATAAAATCGAAACTGATTCGATTGAGTGAGAAGTTCTCACCTTGATTTCAATTTCGTTTTAGCGATTTATTTCGAATAAAATTAAACGGACGTTTAATTTTACCCGAAATTCTCACTAACTCCAAATGACTCCAATCCATTTCCATCGCGTAGTGCTCGTCCATACGATTCCAACGCAACTGGTTTCGCGCGTTTTCGACCTCGTATGAAAAAGTTATGCATTTATGAAGTTTACACGATTTTTATAACTAAATTTACAACATTTTTCTTTATATTTATAACCTACAGCAAATACTGGCCACAGGATCATGCTTCCTCCATCTGGACCGTGCTTTGGCTTCTCCTTTTCCCTCCCAACTCGCGCGCACGCAACATGTACAGGCCGAACCCATGAGCTTCCTCAAACCCTAATACACACATACACTACGAGCCACCTGCAGTCGATCAGAAGCCTCCAAATTGAACCCCCTCTCCTATACTACACTCGGCCAGAATCCCCCCATGCTCGGTCCTGTTTATGCCTCGTAATTTGTGCACGAAGTCGCAGCCTTCATGGGCGATTTGTCGTTGATTCGTAGCTCCAATCTCGATCTCCACCGTTGAACACGAAGATCTCGCTGCCCTCTACAATATTCATGTTGGAAGTTTGTTGTATTAATGCTTGGATTGGAAGAATTCGAGGGGGAAAGGAAAGTGAATTTCGGCCGTTCATAGATGTGGGTGGCGGCTCTGAACAAATTAGGGTTTTAATTTTTTTTTTTTTTTTTGTGAAGGGTTGGGCTATTTATAGAGAAATCGATGAACACTATTCATTCGGAAATTCCGAACTCCGATTCACGCACCGTAACCAGCATTTCTAGGGTTTACCCCGCGTTTCGGACACAATGGAACAGGTTTCGGAAGCTAATTCGGTCATCTGTGCGAGATATGGCAACAAACGACGATTTAAAATTAAACCGATTAAACGATTTTCTAGGCGTTTTAGCTTGCACTGGACAAATGGTAAATCCAATTGACACGAAATTTTAAACCTTACAATAATATCACATTACGGATCCGATGAAACTGGTTTCGTTGAAATCCAAGACTGTTTGAAAAATGGCTATTTTAACTCGCCAAATTAAAATTAAAAATAATTCGATGCGTTTCGAGCTGCCACGATCAAACGATAACTCCGATTGACACGAAAATTGAAATCCGGTAATAACTAACTATTACGGATCCAATGAAACTGGTTTCATCCAATTCTGAGACTGTTCAAAAATTGACTATTTTCACTAGTCGATTTTAATATTAAAATATTCAATTTTCACAAATTAACTTTTAATTCGATTTTAAAAGTTCTAAAATATCGTTCTAACTTCAATATGATAAAATAAAATTTTACAAATCATTTTCAATCACAATTAACCCAATTTTCAATTATTTCCATAATTTCACATATTAAATTATCGATTTAATTATTCAATTAAATCCAATTATTCAAATAAAAATTTATTCGACTTATAAATTCACTTATTAATATTTAAAATTAATTAAATATTCAAATTTTAATTACTAAAAATTCTGGGTCGTTACATCTTTTCCCTTCTTTTTCTTTTCGGGGACGAAAAGATTAGAGTGGGGAAGAGTGTAACGACCCGTAATTTTTGATAATTAAAATTATTAATTTAATGAGATTTTTTTGAAATTTATTAATTAAGAAAATAAAAAGTAGTGAGTTTTAATAAAAATGATAACTAGAATGGAATTCAAATTTATTTGAAATAGTGGAAATACTATAATTTGTTATAAATGAAATATAAGAAAAACAAATGAAATTATTGAATTAATGTATGAAATAATATAATAGATGGAAATTGTTTGTGAAGAATAAACATACAAGTATGATAAAGGGATAATGGTGAAAAATGTTGTTGTTACCGGTTAATTTACCAATTACAAATAAGGATAACTAAATGTTACTTTAATGATAATTAATATAATAGTGGAAAGTTTGAATGTAAATTAAATAGAAACATAAATTTATTTATAAGATAGTAATTGATGTAATAAAAGTATGAAGCCAAGTAAATAAATTAATTGAGAATATAAATCGTAATTAATGTACATACTTGGCAAATATAATAAAATGGAAATAGTAGTTAATACAAAGGAAAGATGGATATTTGAATATAGTAGTGTAATGAAAGACAAACAAATCATTCCATTGAAATCTAATTTATAATAAGTGTAATTATTGTAGCAATTAGAATTAAATATTATACAATTGAAATAAAGATGAAAATGGAAATATTGAGGTATGTAATACAAGGGTATCATAAATAGTAATGGAATAAAATTAGTGTTATATATGGAATAATAACCTGGGTTGATAGATTCCAAACTTAAATGCAATTAAAAACAAATAGGTGACAAGTGATATAGGTTGTTTATTTATTTAATGTGTTAAATAAACCGGTAATCAACTGCAATAAATTTAAATTAAAGGTTTTGTTGGTGTAAATTAAGGGAATAATTGGAAATAATGTTAATTCTATTTATAACATGATAATCTGTGAAATTTAAAAGAATGGAAATAAAGATTTATCAATTTATTGGGATTTGAACTATAATAATTGGATTAATTTCAATTAAATGAAATTAAATATCTAAATATTACGTTAATTGAAACTATGATGAAATTTGGAGATTTTAAGGTAATAAATCATGAACCAATGTTAGTTGCATCTTTATGGTGATAAAAGATGTGAATAACAAGGTTTAAAATTTTAATAAATGAGTTTTTGGGTATTTTATATTATAATTCCTGAATATATTGAAATTGAAATTAAACACTGCAATTTATGGTTTAAATCAACCTTAAATTGGTATCTAAAAATTTTCCTATGTTATTATAAATGATTGAGGAATCAAAAATGATAGATAGGGTAGATAATTAAATATAAACTAGAATGGTGATTTAATTAGTTAATTATTAAATTATTTAATAAATGTAAAAATAGCCATTTTCATCACTGACTCGGATTTTGACGAAACTAGTTTCATCGGGCCCGTAACGGTGAATTATTGTAGGATTTCAAGTTTCATAGCGATCGGGCTTGTTGTTTGATCGTATGGACTCAAAACGCCTTGATATCAATTTGAAATATATTGATTTTAGCATAAATTCTTCATACGATGAAATTTGGAGTTGAAACCTTTTCCATTGCGTTTAAAATATTTTAAAACTTCTATTTTGATATACGATTTGACCCACTTTCGATCCGTAGTTAGAACGGGCTTTTCGGGCCTTTTTGTCGTTCGACGTGTATAACCAATCGATCCGGTCCACTCTAATTTCAGCTTGCCTATATATACCCTGTTATAAACCCTAATTCATTTCTTATTCCTCATTTCTATACGTTCTATTAGCTCCTCTTTCCAATGGCTGCAAACCATAATTTCCAAATACAATTCCAAATCAAATCCAAAGCCAAAATTTCAAACTCTTCAACTGTATCATATTTTATATCATCAGAAAGCTCTCGATGAGCACATCTCAGAGATGTGATTCGTTTTTCAATTCGCTGCATTGTTTAGCCAGAAATCGAAGTACCGTTTTCGACCATTCACAGGCGTTGATGTACTACTTCGGATCGTCGATTTGATGGTAGGGTTTGGTGGAGATTGACCGGAGGAGTTCATCTATATGGTTTGTTTCGAGAATTAATGGCTGGATCGAGCTGTAAAATTCAATCAGGGTTCGATTTGAGGGGGGTGGCAGATTTGATTCTGGTAGCTCGAGTCATCGGCATATGTCGTACGTGGTCGCGGGGAGGTAGATGAAGCAGGTCGGCACGTTCCTGAAGGCGCGCGACATGGCCGCGTGCGAGGTAAAGATGAGGCGGCGCTGCTTCCTGTGTTCGCGATTTGCAGTAGATCGTGTTGGGTTTCGGTTGGCCTCGCGTGAGCTGTTGCGCGTGAACGATAGAGATGAATGACGTGGCGAGATAATTGTGGTTCATTTTTTTATTTTCTTTTATTCTAATTTTAATTTCAATCCGTTCTAATAAACATAACTTTTACATACTAGGTGTGTTTCACGTGGTTTTCTCCACTAAGATCATATTGAAATTCCGGACATTTTGGCGCAGGTTTAGGTAGATTCTAAGACTGTTGAAATTTTGGATTTAAATTGAATTTAAACTCAATTTAAATTCAAAAGGTGAGTGTTTTAACCCACTCACAACTTCTAAAATTTTCTTATGTTTGTTAAATTGATTTAGGACGTGATTAGAAATTTATTTATGACTGTTTGGCATATTTTAAATCATCATTCCAGTTAAATTGAAATTAATTGAATTTAATTGTTATTTAAATTATTTATTGCATATAATCTGCCAATTAAATTTTCATTTAATTTATTATTGAATATAAATTGCTAGTTGATACCAGTTGTTTATTACCCATTATATATTGATGCTATTGATTGAATTGGATGATGATTGTGATTAATGGTTGATGATTGGATGCTGTATTTTATATCGTTATAAATTGCAAATTGTTATGCACTTTATTTCATTCGGGATTGCGGTATGAAATGATATATAACCGTATTTTTATTTTAAATTACGGATTGAAATGACAAATATCCGTATCACTTGACCATAGGATAGAAAATTATGTACAGACACCATGGTCTATATATATAAATATTTTGAAATGATTTCTGCGGTTTGGTAAAGAAATATATGGTTTTATGAGATATTGATTTGGATGTTTTATAAATGCTATTTTTATATATACTTAAATTTTTGGTTTTAAGCTTTGTATAAAATTAGGTTAAAGAATAAAATAAGTTAAATAATAAGGTTTGATTTTATTAAGATAATTTGGTTAAGTAGTTGTTTAAATTATATTGCACATATAGTTATAATGGCTTAAATAAAACTGAGGTTGGAAGATAAATATGAAATTGATGTGAATTAAATTATTTAAGAATTTTACTCGAATAAATTTGATTTGAAATTGAGATAAATTTGAGATTATATAAGATTGAATTTATTTAAGAGTCAAACCAAAAGGGTTGATGTGAAATTTATTAAATTGGAAATTTTAAAAGGTATAATTATTATCACTTGATTTTCGGGTCTACGTGAATTAAATGATTATTTCAAGTATAATGAAGTGAAGGAAATATCTAATTATTTGTAATTTGAGTTTTATTTAAATGATAAGGGGTTTATTATGTAAAATATTTCAAATCTAAATAAATGAAAATTTAATTGTTGTATAAAAAATATCAAATTTAGTTTTGAAATTTTGGAATTTTAAAGCCTTGAAATATATTGAAACTGAAATGTTTATCGAAATTGAAATGTTTCGAAGTTATGAATTTCAAAGTATTATGTTTTAAAGGTGTTAAAATTTCAAATGTTTGGTTTTGAAGTGTATAATTTGGAAGTGCTATGATTTTGAAAAGGGATATATTTGAAATAAAATGATATTATATTGATTTGAAATAAAAAGGATATCATATTGATTTGGTTTTAAAATGGAAATGATATCGTATTTATGTGGTTTTGAAATTGATATTATATTCTGGTTTTAAAAGTATAAATTATTTTGAAATGACCGCGGAGTTATAATAACGTTTGGTTGTTGAAGAGACCGGGATCGGAAGTTGTCATACTCTCTGCCAACTCCGAAAACCACTTTAACAACCGTGTACGCGGTGGAGATTCCAGAATGAAGTAGGAAGGTGGCGGCGTTTCCTTTGAGGTAAATACGTGGACCCGACTCCCGTGAGTTGGCACAAGGTGGCTAAAACAGGAGCGATCGATGGGCTAAAAAGGTAGCACTTTTATCGGACACATCCCTTCGATGTTGTACTCTGACTTTTGGATTTATTTGGTGGCCACTTTTGATTTTTGATTTGGGGGCGTGGCTTGAGGTGGGCGGTAGTTGCGCGCTATGCGTTACCACCGGCCCGGAAGTGTAACTGGTATATCTACCCTGGCATTGCCTAGTTGTGCCGTGTCACCTACCCTAGCGCGCCTTATACGATTTTGGTTTTGTCCCATACCTATGGAGTGCCCTCTGACGACGCCCAGTATGGAAGAGATTACGGTACTGTATAGACTATGGGAATATATTATGTATTAAGGGCTATATGGGTAACCCCTTAACGCTATTTAAAAGTAAGTTTATTTTACTAATAGACATTATTATAATAGCGAAATATTACTACATACTAAATAGTTTAACGGATCCTTAGGAGATGTGAATCCCGAGCATCTCTTAAGTTACTACACTCACATTAGACACTGGATAGGAGATGTCAAATCCCGTAAACATCTCTGAAGCCGTTGCACTCATACTTATTTCCATTGATTTAACTTACATAAGATCTTTTAGTTCTGACTCGAGTGTTTTGTCTTTTCAATTCGCTCGGGCCAGCCTGAGCATTTCAGGATTTGAAGACTTTATCTCTAGAGGACGAAGACGAAGATTTTATTACTATTATTTATTATATTATTTTACTACATTCATACTATTCTGCTGCGTTGTTATTGATTATTCTCTGGTATGTGTAACTCTGATATGTATTGTATAAGTATAATCGAATGTTTTTGTAAAACAGCTTCATGAACTGTTTATTTGATTATTATATTTTATCGTTCCACTGTAAGATTTTGTTTTGTTTTATTTCTTTCTTTGATTTTCTTATTCACCCCAATAACAGTTCGCGCTTTTGTATGGATTGAGTCTAACGTGTGTGGTTTATCATCGATTTAAACGCACAAAAAGGCGGGACGTTACAAATAGAAATAAAATGATGTTGATAACTAAATTTTATTTGGTACTTAATGATTTATTTATATTGATTTATAGGAAAATTTAATTGTTTAAATTTAATACTGGAAATTATTTGAATAATTGAATTCTAAATTTAATATGATTGAAAATGATATCGAAAGTTGATTTATATTTTATTAAACAACAATGAAGATTGTTAACATTTAAAATTGGATTTAAAAGTGAATAATTAGAAATTGGAAATTTCATATTATACTTAAAAAATAAAAATAGCCATTTTGGCCACAACCTGGGATTTTGATGAAAATAGTTCCGTTGGATCCGTAATAATGTATTATTATTTGATTTCAAATTTCGTAACAGTTGGAGTTATCGTTTGGTCGTATGGATAGAAATACTTTGAAATTAATATTGAAAATTTAATATAATAATTAGGTTCGAAAAGCTATTTTCTCCATACGATCGAACCGGGTCTTGAAACTTATTCCATTGCGTTCGGAATAGGGATAAAAATTATGGACTCCTAACAGCACACCTCGATTGGGATCCAAAAATTTTAGCTAGATATTTTCGAATTTAAATTTCTATATATATATGGTTGATTTGACTTTTGCCTAACCTAAGCCTTCTTATCAGCCATCCTATCTGTACATCAGCCACCCTACTATAGTACCTACCTCTTGCTTGACCCAAAATCATATGCGTTCCTTCTTGTACCAACCTTGTATTTTGTGACTATTTTAATTGAATTTTGATTTTACTTTATCTTATTTATTTAATTTAGATAATTTTGTTATTTCAAATACAAACTTTGATTTTGATGTGAATTAGAATTCCAAACATGAGTAAAAAGAATATTTTTCCAAAAAGTGAATTTAGGTCAATATGGTCAAACTGACTTTTAAATTTAAAATTTGAAAGTTTGAAAATTTGAATTTTATCTTTTATTATGAAAGTAAATAAAATTTTTAACTATTGTGTGAAATTTGATGCATTTAAAAAAATTGTTTGTTTTAAATTATATAAATAATATTTTATTTGGTCATGTAATGTTCTAATTTATATATATATGGGTAAAATAACATGTATTGTATATATTTTGGTTTCAAAACATTTTAAAAGTGTGATTGACATTTTCCAGTGTCAGTTGTATTTTTTTCTTTCAATTTCTAATTTCCAGCTTCAATAAATTTAAGGAATTTTTTATTTATTTTTCTATTTTCTGAAGATCTTATTTTATTATCATTCCCACTTTAATTTTTTCCTCATTTATTTTACTTATTTTACATTTTATTTGTTTAAAGTGAAATAGAAATTTTTCTAGAGCCAATGGTATTTTATTTGTAATTTTCATGTCCTGTTTCCAATTTTTAAACAATTTCTTTAATTATTTTTCTATTTTCTCTAAATTTAATTTTTTATTTCACTTTGAATATGCTTAAAAAATTATTTTATTTCAAAATTTTGCTTTATAACATTTTTAAAATGAAGTAGACATTTTTCCAAAGCCAATGATGATTTAATTGTAATTTTTGAACGCTGTTTTGAATTTTTAAGCAATTTCTTTAATTCTTTTTCTATTTTCTTTAAAATTAATTATTTATTTTCATTTTATTTCACTTTGTTTCGGTTTTTAAATTCATTTACTGAATTTATTTTGTTATGTTTGTTTCAAAAGAAATGGAAAATTGAAGAGACAAAGAGTCTTCCTTTTCTTATGACTTTTCAATTGCTAGACTTTTCAATTTCCATAACTCTTCATTTAATTTTTGTTTGGACGTGCACTTTTTTGTTTCTTAGCCGTGAGTTTCATTATTTTTCACTCAAAAAAACCAACTTACTCATTTCATTCACGGCTTGGGGAAAATCATGGTAATGGTTACATCTTTTTTTATTCTTTTCTTCTTATTTTTCTAAGTATTTTGCCTTGTTTTCATGGATACTTTGATCGGCCTCTGCTCCATAGCCACGGCCACCACCTCCTACACCTCTTCCCTGCCATCATCACCACTTACCCCTCTGGTCTTGACCATGGCCGGGACTCTTATGGTGCGAAAACTCCAAAAAAATACAACTAAGCCCTTGAAACCATGCTAGTTTGACCACCCCTTGCTTCATCACTTCATCCACAACCATAGCCACCACCATAGTCGCCACCACCTCACTTACCAGACCACCACACACCCCTCCATCCAATGACCAGACCTATTGCACCCGGGCTGTGCCCAAGGGCCCATGGCCGAACCACTTTAGTGAACCAAAACCACCATAGTTTGCATAAGCCTCTTCACCTTCATGCTTTGTAACTCCTCTCCATGTTCTAGCTTGTAGCCGTGCACCCTTATGTCCAAAACTGAGCCAAACCACACCAAAACCCGACCTCATGCACCCCTAGGCCGTGCCAAAGAATGAAGAAAGCCAGGCAAAAGTTGTTGCATTGAAATCTCTTTTTATTCCAAAGTTATATCAATTTCAAAATGGTATTGAATTTTAATTTGTTTTGATTTTTGTTTTGGGTTGTAAAACAAGATTTGTAGCATTGGATCTTGCTCTCCACTCAAATCCAAAGTCTTGTCATTGTGCTTTGATTCCGTTGTGTCATTTATATTGCAATCTCCAGCTATAGAGGTGAGTAAATCTCACATGATATTATATACTTATGCAAATGTGAAGCAATAACAATTGAATGTGTAAAATTATATATGATGTTACAACTGCCTATGATTATTTATATATGATGTTATACCTATTAAATGACATGTCATCTCATCTATTACTGTTATATAATGCTATTCTGTTTATTTATATTTGTTCATCACTGCAAGTTCCCTATTAGTATAGAAATCACTATGGGTTGAAATGATCCATACCCGAACGGACTTTAGAATAGGGAAAAATCTTTATGGGCTGAAATGATAGGCCTGAGCGGTTTTTATTTATTTTATTTTTACTCGGGACTGCAGGTTTGAATTGATAGAACCTGGATTTTTCTTTGTAAATTGCGGATTGAAATGATATATATCTGTATCACTTGACCTCAGTTAGAAAACTATATACGGGCCCGTCGGTATTTTATAAAGTATTTCGAATATTTTTAAGTATCCTTAAAAGTGTAAATTTGTGAAAATTTGATTTTTAATTGGATTTTTTAATGTTTAAATAAAGAAATTTTGATTCTTCTGTAAGTTAAAAATGTTGAATGATTAAATTGAATTTTTGAAATATAACTTAAATCTGGAAATTTGCACTTTGGCTTTTAAATTGACATTTAAGTTATATAAATAAAATTTTAAGTGGTTTAAAATGTAAATTTATGATAATTTGATTTTAATAGATTTTAAAGTGTTTTAAATACAAGATTTATGATTTTTTTTCCTTAAGTGGAAATGTTAAATAAATAAATGGTTAAATTGAATTTTGGGAATATAACTTAAGTTTGGAAATTTGGAAAATTTTGGTTTTAAAATGGTATTTAAGTTATATGGATAATATGGAAATTTAATTATATTTGGAAAATGGTAAATATGAAAATTTGATTTTAATTTGAATTTAAGTGATTTATTGAAGTATTATTGATTTTTCTATGAATTTAAATGGTTAAATAAATGAATGCTTAAATGTGTAATTTTAAAATACAACTTGACTTGGAAATGTGAAATTTGGTTTAATTAAAGGTTTTAGTTAAATGAAATCAATTGGAATTTTAGTTTAATTTGGGAAAATGGAAATTTAAAAATCTAAGTGTTAATAAATTGCATATGTGCAGGAAAGGAATTATATACTTGGATTTGTTAAGTAAATTTATTGAAAAATTTGATTTATTTATAAGAAATTTATTTTATAAAAATCATATGTTAAAGGTATGTTAATAAACATTTTTGAATGTTAAAATATGATTTTTATAATGTATAAAGGGTTTAAATTGAAGTTTATTATTTCTAGGAATACACTAAAATCTGAAAAATACTTTTAAAAGCATTCAAAAATGCTATGGCTTCTGTAAATGAACTAAAAACCTAACAAAAAGGCTATTACAGCAGTTCTAAAATGTTGTAGTTGCTGAAGTAAACTAAAAGGCTAAAAACTTAATAAAGGCCTATTACAGCAGTTCTGTAATGCTGTAGTGGTCTGTTGCCTTTGCTGAAATTAATAAAAACCTTTAATTTGAAAGCTGAGCTATTACAGCATTTCTAAAAATGTTGTTTTTGCTGTTTTAAACTAAAAATTAAACTAAAATGAGATTTAACAGCAGTTTTAAATGCTGTCTTTGCTGAATTAAAATGTTTTCATGTATAACTTATAACAGCTTTTTATAAATGCTGCGTAAGGCTGAAATTTTCAATGTTTATGGTTTTTAACTAAGTAAATGAACTCAAAATGGTTTGAAACTTTAGGAATTGAATACTTGATTTAAAAGAATAATAACTTCACTTTTAAATGGTTTAAATGAATTAATTTGATGGAATATAAATCATTTTAAAAGGTGATTTGAAAGGATAATAAATGAATGTTATCTTGAGTTTAGAAGGTATTCAAAATTGAATATTTGGATTTGAACTTATATAATGATTTGAAAATGAAGTTCTAAAAGATATGATTTTTTGATACTAAATTGATTTGTAAATGAAGTTTTGAAAGGATATGATATTTTAATGTATTAAAATGATTTGAAAGGAAGTTTTGAAAGGTTATGATAATTTAATATATTGAAGTGGTTGGAAATGACTTGATCTTTATTTTGATAAAGATTTGAATTGAAAGGATATGATATTTGATATATTGAAATGATTTGGAAATGATTTAATCGTTATTTTGATAAAGGTTTGGATTTGAAATGATATTTTATTTTGAAGTATAAAATATTATTTTTGAAGTTATAACAATGGGTTATAATAACGATTGGTTTCTAAAGAGACCGGGATAGGATATAGGAATACTCTCTGTCGATACCAAAAACCACTTTGACAACCGTGTACGCGGTGGAAATTCTAGAATGAAATAGGATGGTGGCGATGTTCTTGAGGTATATTACGTGGACCCAACTCCCATGAGTTGGCATAAGGTGGCAAAAACAGAAGCGGTCTCGGGCCAAAAGGGGGCGGCTCCTCTGGTCGGACGCATTTCCCCGATACCATTTTATTGCTTTTGTGATTGTTTAGGCGCCCCTCCGATTTTGGAAATGTGTTCCGAGGTGGGCGTATATGGCTGCTGCGTTACCACCAGCCCGAGTGTCGTAATTGGTATATCTACCCTGGCATTGCCTTGTGTTCCGTGTCACCTACCCTATCGAGCCTTTACTACGAGTTTGGTTTTCTCCCGTAGCCCATGCGTATCTTCTCCTAGTCTCCCGATCAGGAGATATGCAGATATTGGATGGACTACTAGGACTATTACGTGTTAAGGTGGAAAATGTAAATCCTTAATGCTATTTAAAAGTAAGTTTATTTTACTATTAGACATTATTATAATAGCGTAATATTACTATATAGTAAATAGTTTAACGGATCCTTAGAGGATGGGCGGTCCCAAGCATCCTTTAAGTTACTTGTACCTTTACTACAGTTCACTTGAGTTGGTTTACATTATATAAGGATGTATCCTGACTCAAGTGTTTGTATTTTTATTTACGCTCGGGTCAGGTTAAGTATTCATAGATTGGGATTCCACTTTCTGGAGATTTGGAATCGCTAGAGATTATCTGCTTGTTTAGTTTTGTCTATTTCACTTCCAGTTATCCTGTTGATCCCAGTATTGTATTCATCCTGGAATTGGTTATCATCTTGAGACTTCTTTTGTACTTTATTTCTTCTGTTGTATCTTATGTAACTCTGATATATTTACATAGTAGCTTCATGAACTACTATTTCTTTTACTTCCACTGCACTATTATTACTCTGTGTCTGTGATCTGTGATGTTCCAAATTTTATTTACGATGCTGTATTTTAAGCAATTCAAGTCTGACATGTGTGGATGCGAATGGTTGAAAATATCGGGTGTTACACCTCTTTTCATTTCAAAAACATGTAGAAAAAAAAGAAAACGAGAAATGGAAATTTCGAAAATTATGTATAAAAATATTCAATGAAAATCATGATTTTTGCTTCATTAACTTCATTTGCTCGAGATCTTCTTGCCATGATGTTTTGGGCACTAGCATTCCTATTTTAACCAAGGTTGGATTTAGGGTGCGAACTAAGGTTTGTTTTTCTGTGATGTTAGTGTAAAACAGGGTATCGAGATGTGGCAGGATGGTTTTGTGGTGGCGAGGCACTCACGTGGGCGAGTTTTGAGGAGGTCCGGTCGCCTGTGGAGGATATTTATTTTGACAATATTTGGTTGATATTTTGGATGATTTGAATGTTTATTCATTTTGATATATCATGTTATCATCATGTATACTATTTATAGTATATAAAACTGCAAATTGTGTTATTTCGATTAAATTAAGAAATAGGTTGAAATGATATATACCAATGGAATTCATTTTGGACTGAAATGATATATATCCATCCTCGAAATTAAAAATAACTGATCACTTGGCCATAAGTTAGAAAATTATATACAAACATTGGGTTGATTGGATTAAAGGATTTTAAATTTTAAATTTGAAATTTATTTAGATGATTTTGATTTAAAGAAAATAAAAAATCAAATTTATAGAAATCAAATTATTTTCGAACTTGAGCTTGAAATATTGAAAGTTAGATTTGGTAAACGAAATGTTTTAAGTAATTGAAATTGAGATTTTTAAGTTATAATCGAAATATGATTTAAAATTTCAAAAATTGATTTGATTTAAAAGATTGGATTTTATTTGAATTTTGAATATTACTAAGTAAAAGCGATATAAAACGATATTTCAAATTGGGCTCGAAATTGAATTATATTTGAAAATTGCATTTTAAATTGGGTATTGAAGGTAAATTTGATTTAAGTATTTTGAATTGATATTTTGAAACTCTGAATTCAATCGATTAAATCGAAACGTAAATTTAAAGTTATCTGAATTGGGAAATTAGGAATTGAATCGGTTTTACTTTGAAACTATTTTCAAATAAATTATTTTAGTATAAACTATTAAAGATCTATCTTTTTAAACATTCAAATTATTTTGATTTTCCAAACTATTTTACTGTATAAACCATTTTCAATACTCAAACTATTTTATATTGAACTATTTTAACCATTTAACTACTTTAAGACTATTTAAACTATTTTATAAAAATTCAAACGGGTCAAAAGGGTGGAATGTTTATATTTAAATTTTGGATTTAAATACAAATTGGGTTATACTGAAGTTATAATCTAAATGGAAACTCGAAACAATTGTGGAAGCGAAATCGGAATATTAAAGTAAAAATGATCCTGAAATGAAATAGTATATTTTGAGTAAATATAATGATTTCGAAATGAATTTGATTTTGAAGAGAATATGATATTTTGATATCAAGTACGAATTGTTTTCGAAATGTAAAAGAACCAACCGGTGTGTAAAAGGAATTTGGTTGTTAAAGAGACCATGTCCTCTTATTGGCATACTCTCTCTCAATATTGGAACCACTTTAACAACTGTGTACATGGAGTGATGATCCAAAATGAAGTGGTTGGATTTAGCGTACGTTAGCTGGATTCGAAGAAAGAGAATGATGATGGATTAGCTTAGCACTTGTGCCAATTTGAAATGACTAAAATAGGAGCCGTACCAGCCAAGCATGCTAGCTACCCTGAGAGGAAACACTTCTTCGTATTAGCATCATTTACATTGTGATTGATTGGTGTGCACCCTAAGATTTTGAGGGTATTGGACGCGGTGGCCGATCATGGCAGTGATGCGTTACTACCAGCCGGGAAGGTAAACTGGCAGTATCCTACCTTAGGCATTGCCTCATGTGCCTTGTCATACTTTTATCCTTATAAAATATCCCTGCAATTTTGGTTTAGTATTGTCATATCAAGGCGCATCCCTATCCACCAACAGTTCATTAGTGTTTTATATGCAAACTGTGCGATAATGCTTAGAAACGCATTAAGAGGGATTAATTTAAAGCCTTAACACAAAGATAAATATTTATTTTACTGATTAGACATTATATATGTAGTGTATTCCACGACATATAAATATGTTGACGGATCCTTAAGAGATGGAAAATCCCGTAACATCTCTTGAGTTATTGCACGCACGTTATACACTGAATAGGAGATGTGAAATGTCATGAATACCTCTGATGCTATTACACTCATGTTATATGCGATATTGATTTGACTTACATGAGGATATTTTAGTCCTGACTCGAGTGTTTTGTCTTTTCATTATGCTTGGTCATCCCTGAGTTTTCAGCTTATCAAGACTATTCTCGAGAGGACAAAGATGAAGATTTGGTATATGATTACTAGTATTATTGTAACGATCCACCTTTTTGGATGGCTTAAATCGACGATAAAGCACACAAATCAGAATCAAGCCATTCAAAAGGGAGGATTATTATGTGATAAATAAGAAAAAAGAGATAGAGAAAAAATCAAACGCAAAATCTCACAGTGGAATGAAAAAATATAGTAATCAAATAAACATTTCATGAAGCTGTTTTACAAATAGCATTTGATTACACTTTTACAATATGGGATCATATTTACATACAAAAGAAATAAATAATAATGCAGCGGAACAACATGATGTAGTGGGATAAATATAATAAATGGTAATAGTACAAATCTTCGTCTTCGTCCTCCAAAAGCAGTCTTCGGTACACTAAAAAGCTCAGACTGACCCGAGCGAATTGAAAAGACAAAACACTCGAGTCAGAACTAAAAGATCTTATGCAAGTTAAGTAAACAGTAAGAAAATATGAGTGTAACGGCGTCAGAGATGTTTACGGGGTTTTCCGTCTCCTATCTAATGTCTAACGTGAGCGCAATAACTTAAGAGATGTTCGAGATTTCCATCTCCTAAGGATCCGTTAAACTATCTAAATACATAGTACAATACGCTATTATAATAGTGTCCACTGTATAGTATTATAATAGCGTTAACGCGTTAACCATATCTCCTTTAACGCATTACATATATTCCCATAGTCTATACAGTACCATAAGCTCCACCAAACCTTTGGTTTACCCAGAGGGTACTCCATAGGTACGGTACAAAACAAACGCGTAGAAGGTGCGATGTGGCATGTGATAAGACATGCGAGGCAATGCTCGGGGTAGGATATTACCGTTTTGCAGATCGGGACTGGTGGTAATGCATAGCAAGCACTACCGCCCACCTCAGAACACACTCCTATAATCAAAATCGAGGGGTGGCCACCAAATCAATCACAAAGTCATAATATGGAATCGAAGCAATGTGTCTGATAGGAGATGCGACCTCACTTGGCCGACATGGCTCGTATTTTAGCCACATCAAGCCAACTCATGGGAGTCAGGGCTACGTAAATACCACATATAGAATAATTCGCCAAACAATCCTACTTCATTCTAGAATCTCAACCACGTACATAGTTGTTAAAGTGGTTTTCGTTATTTGCAGAGAATACGACAATATTTGATCCAGGTCTCTTTAACAACCAAATGCTTATTTCTCATCGGATGGTTCTTTTACATTTCCAAAATCAATTCGTTAATTGATATCAAAATGTCATATTCTCCAAAACCATATCACTTTCGAAATCATATTTTCTTTCAAAATCATACTTTCCAAAATTGTTAAACCCTCATTTAAAATCATCATATTTACTCAGAATATGTATTTCATTAGAAAATATCATTTCAAATCTCAACTTAGGTTATAGTATCATTTAATCATATTTTCTTTAAAAATCAAGGATTTAATGATAAACACTTTCCCTTTACACAATCTGAAATTTAGAGAATAGTTTAGATAGTTATAAATAGTTTAAATAGTTTAACGTAGCTTAAAATACCTTAAATAGTTTAATATCGTTTAAAGTAGATTAAAATGAATTAAAATAGAATAAAATAGATTAAATATTTTAAAAATAGTTTAATAGTTTGGAATAGATTAAAATAGTTTAATAGGATTTAAATAGATTAAAAAAGACTAAAATAGTTTGGTATAGTTTATATAGACTAAAAAAGATAAAAATAGTTTAATATAGTTTAAATAGTTTAAAATAGATAACATAGATTAAAATAGCTTAATTTAGATAGAAAATACTTTAATAGTTTGAAAATATTAAAAATCAAGATTTTTAAAAAAATATATCCTTACCCAATTTATATTAAGATCAATTAATCGAAATTAATATCAAATCAGACTATTTCTTTCGTTTCAACACATCTGGACCATGTTCAGATTTCAAATTTCAATTAAAAACCTTTAAACAATTCATTTATGCCAATTCCAATTCCAACATTTAAAGCTTGGATTATCGAAATAATTCAGTTTATATAAATCAAATTTTATTTCAATTATCACTTAACTAAATTCAAATTTAAAGGATTTAAAAATCATTTAATTTAACCAAATTCGGTATCGGTATATAGTTTTCTACCCTATGATCAAGTGATATGGACATATATCATTTCAGTCCGCAAAAGGTTTAACTTTACGAGTATATATCATTTCAATCCGCAATCCCAAAATAAATTTAAAATCCAAAAAATCGTTCGGGTTTATCATTTCAACCCATAACAATTTTTCCCTAATCTATAAATCGTTCGGGTATGTATCATTTCAACCCATAGTGATTTTCCTAGCAATAACTAAGGGTTGAAGTGTTATAAAAATATAAAATATAACATTCTGTCATCCAATATCAACAATCAAACATCCATCACAATCATCATTCAAATCAATAAATAAACAACAACAATTGACTGGTCATTAATAATAGGTACTAACAGGAAATTTAAATTTTAATATTAAATTAATGGCGATTAAATTCAATAAGACTTAGATTTAACTGGAATGATAAATTAAATATACCAACATCAACCTATCAATTCAAAATCACATCATAAATTTAATTTAACTAACATTAGATAATCCAGTAGTTGTGAGTGGGTTAAAACACTCACATTTGATTTCAAATCGATTTGATATCCAAAATAAGGCCCAAATTTGTGTAGTCTCAAAATTCATCCAAACCTGTTCCAAAATGTCTGAAATTTCGATATGATCCCAACAGAACAAACAGCGCGTGAATCGGACCTTGTATACAAAAGTTATGGACATTCGAAGATTTCAATCTAATTTTAAATAAAATAATAATAAGCAAATCGTACCTCTCCACGTCATCATGCAATTTCTTTTGTTCCAACCCCAATCATGCAACTGTTTATCGCATTCAAATAGACAACAACCTCCACTTCAAATCAACTTAGACCGCTTGCCTCCACCGCCTGGGAATGCTACGCCTTGATCAGGTGACACCATCGTAACCCTCGATCCAGGCCGCACCCCCACATCCCACGTCGCCAACTTAGGCTTCCTTTGGACCCACGTTGCCGTCGAGCTTCATAGGCCAACCACGACCATCCAAGCACCCTCTGGGCTAAGTGAATCGTATAGATCATCCTGGCTCAATGCCCTCTTCACTACGACATAACCCGATCAAACTCTCGTCCCCAATCCACCGTCAATTGACAGATCCACATACAAATGGTCGAAAATAAATGACCCATTTTGGGCCAAATGGCACTTCAGATCGAAAAATAAATCATTTTACAAGGTTGTGCTCATCAAGGGCTTTCCAACGATATATAATATGTTAGGGTATGGGGAAGTTTGAATTTTTGAAATTGAGTTTAATTTGAATTTGGATTTGAGGATAATAGAGTTTTTGCCATTGAGAAGGAGAAGTAGACGGATGGAATTGTACGTACGGAGATAAGAAATAGAAAGGCTTCTAGGATTAGAAAAATCCATTTGTACAAACAAAGCCCGATAAGAAAGTGAACACGTATCAAATTGATTCAAACGACAATAACGACCAGATAGGCTTGTTTCGTCTCCAAAACGAAGTAAGTCATCACATATATCAAAATAGCTGTTTTCGATATTTTTAAACTCATTGGAACATGTTTCAAGTCCTAATTCCATCGTACGAAGAAGTTAGCTTTTAAATTCGGCTTATTTCAAATTGATTTTAATAAATTGATTTCTACGCGTTATGAGCCCGTACGATTAAACAACAAGTCTGATCGCTACGAAACTTGAAATCCTAAAATAATTCATTGTTACGGATCCAATGAAACTGGTTTCTTCGAAATCCAAGAAAGTGTCAAAATGGCTATTTTCACGATAATTAAATAAATTGTTATTAAAATAAATTTATCACTTTTTAATTTCAAATTTAATAACAAGAATTTATTTATCGTTTTTTATTACTTAGACATTTATAATCCTTTAAAAAAGATTTCCATATCGATTCAATATTGGATATTTTACTAACTACCGTGTTCAGTTTCAAATGTAATTTCATTAATTATAATTTAAAATCCCAATAAATTCATTTATCTTGATTTCACTGCTATTGCTAAATCAATTATTGCCTTATGAATATAACTGACATTACTATACATTTTATCGCATTCAAAATTTACAGTTATTGTCTTGACTCATGTTAATGTAATATTTAATTACATTTAATGGCAATTGATTTCAAATTTAATTCATAGATTATATAAATGGGTAACTAATACATTGTCCTCTTTTACGCAATTTAATCACATTTATAAGTTTATTATCTACAAACAAATGTTATAACTACTTATACAACACTAATTTTATGCAATTACAATTATTTATATATTATTTCAACAATTAATACAACATTTGGTGTATTCCCTTATTTACAATTTTTAACCAAATTTTATATTTCCAATCATTTCAATTAATTGCAATTGCATTAAAGTAGTCGTCAATTACTTTAAATTAACATCATTAAATTGCATTCTAATTAGTTTCTCATTCCGTCTTCAGAAATTTTAATTTTTTTCAATATCAAATTAAAAAATCTTATTAAATTCAATATTTTAATTATCGAAAAAAGCGTGTCATTACACTCTCCCCCACTCAAAACTTTTTGTCCTCGAAAAGGGAAAGAAGGAATCAAGGAATTAATATATTTTATTCAAAGTATTCAATTTTATAAATAATTAATTTACATGATTGATAATTTAAATAAAATATATCAATTTTTAAAAAACAATTAAATACTTCCATATTCATGTTTATAAAAGTTTGAAAAACATTTTCACTTCCATAAAAAATTTCTAACTCCAAAATTCATGGAAATTTTCTATAGAGTCTCCTTTGTACGGAGAGGTCCGAATGAAATAATATCAACAATAACAATATATATATATATATATCATATTCCAAAATAAAATATCCCAAAACACAGAAAAAACAATATAATATCGCTAGAAAACCATAATTCAAAAACATGCCTATTTGTCGGGCGACAACGCTTTATTTATGAAACCAAAAGTAGTAGTTATTACTTCCATAAACCTGTATTTCGCTTATATAATCCAAGAAGTTAATAATATGTAAAAAGAGAAATATTTAAGTTTTTTCAACCAATAACAAACGAATCAACACAACATAACAACAGTCACTTATAAACAAATCATACAATCATCACAAACAATCGAAGTAATGAACCATCCATCCATAACCACTAAACAAATGGTTTGTTCGGGTTCATAAACTTTTAATCGTATAAAATGATAGATAAACTACTACGTATACCATACACTCAACAGTCTTAGATAAAGCTCAATATATTATTTATACATCTTTATATAGTTAGAAGTGTCCCTCCCTAAGACATCCTATAAGCCAAAAAATAAGAATTCCCTATTATTTAAGTTTATTCTTATTAATCTTCTTTCACCATTTATTATTCATTTTTTTCATTCATACAATGTTATGTTAGCATTAATTTTCATTCATTACTTATGAAATTTCATTTCTCGTTTATTCATACAATGCCATTTTCTATTAAATTATATTTATTTGCTTACATATACTCTTTCCATTTAATTATTTTAATAACCCATGAATTCATTATTTAAGTATTACATATGTTTCATTGCAGGTCAATTCACATTTATTGTTTTATGTTATATTTGATTTCCAATAATAAAAAATTTAATACTTATGTTACAGCCCATAATTTTGTAAGTATTTTTTATTTTATTTTATTTGAAAACTTTGATTTTTAAATCTTTTAAAAAATTGACTTTTATAGTTTTCCAAAGTAAGCTTGGAATTTATTTGTAATTTATTTTCCAAATACAATAAAATAAACATTTTCTGAAATTTTTATATTTTGGCCAACTGAAAGTCAAAGTTTGACTCCAGTTGAAAATTTTAAATTTTAATTTTTAAACTCTAATCTTTTTCTTTGAAACTGTATTTTATTGTAATATGGTTCTGTTTTTCGTTTCGTCAAATTCTGATTTATACTTTTTAAATTAGATAAAATCCAGTGTTTTACACGCAATGATTTTCAATATTTTATTTTCCATTTTTCCTATGTTTATTTCTCTAAATTTTATTTCCTATTTTAATTTGTATAAACTTCGATTATTTGATTTTTCAATGGTTTTATTTTTAATAATAGCCTATAAATTTCAATAGACATAGGTTAGTTGTTCTTGTTCTTTGCCTTTTCCTTTTCCCTTGCCTTTTCATTTTCTCTTTTGTTCTAGCCGACCACTTTATGGCCCATAGTCGTGCTTTTTGTAAACCCTAGCTGCCATAACATTTTACAAATCACGTATAAAGTTTCTCATCTCCTCATTTTATTCATTTGCGTGAAAAAAATACAAGATCCAAAGTAATGGCTTCTCCTTCTTCCTTTTTTCCATTTTTCTTTTATTCTTCTACAAGCTATGCTCGTCCACACCTCTCCTAGCCGAGCTCACCACCACTCCACCACTACCATGCTGACCATCACCACCTCCTCCATCACCCCATGCCATAGCCGTGACCACCATAGGTCAAAACCCCATCATCACTCCATGATTTAAGCCTAGCCGAGCCATATATGCACTACTTCTCCTAATTGCCTCGGCCACCATCCACACCATCACTTCCATCACATGTCGTGATACCTCTTTCCATGCCTTATGACCTGACTTGACCAGATCTTAGCCCAGGACGGGCCACTTGAAGCCATGGCCGAACCAATAGGACCCAAACCCCTTGCCTCTTTTGCCTTCCAAGTGTTGTAACTTCCACCTCTTTTATTTCCAAGCCATAGCCATGCATTATTGCTCCTTTAGACGAGCCTACATGTCTTAGAAATTATCTTGGCAGAGCATACATGATGTGGTCTAGCCTAATAATAATGTGGTCGAGCCTATTAGACCATGGCCGAGCCCATTTGTGTGAATATAGCAAAGGTTATGCCACTTGATTCATATCTTTCCCATTGTTTTGATTTATATTCCTATGTATTTAATTATATACTTATATATGTTATATATTTGTTTGTTGTAAGATTTGGATCTAACTCTTCATCCATTCAAAAATATAGTTGTGCTTTGTCGTGCTTTTTCGTGCTTTTCGGAATTTGGATTTGTGTCTTGAATTTCAATTCTAGCTTTAAAAAGGTGAGTTTATCACTCTAGACATACTTACTTGCATAATTGTGAAATGATGACAAGTGAACTGTATAAATTAATATGCTATGTTCATACCTGCCTGTGATATGTTTATATGATGTTAAATGCAGTTTATATACCTGTTACATCATAGGATATGATATTATATGATATACTGTTATTTTATTTATGATTTATCACACTGCAAGTTCCCTATCACTATGGGTTGAAATGATACAAACCCGAACGGACTTTAGAATAAGAAAAAATCATTATGAGCTGAAATGTGTAACGACCCGATATTTTCAACCATTCGCATCCGCACATGTCGGACTTGAATTGTTCAAATACCGCGTTGTAAATAAAATTTGGCAAATCTTGGAATATACAGTAAATAAATAATCACAGGATCACAGACACAGATATCAGAAAACTCGCAGTGGAATTTAAAAATACTTAGTGCATGAAGCCACTATAAATAGTCTCAATCAAATAAAAATTACATAGTCTTTAATCCAAATATAGTTTTAATTCATCAGTAGAACAATCCAAATGTCCACTAGTCTTGATTTCAAAAATTTAGATAAAGAACTAGAAGGGAAGTTTTCCAGCAGCTTGAAAGTGATCTACAGAAATCCTAGCTCCGGGATGAAACTGAACTGCAACTCAGGCTGACCCGAGCGTAAGAAAATAAACACAAACACTCGAGTCAGGACATACATACTTATACAGTGTAAACCAATTCAAGTGAACTGTAATATAAGGCAAGTAACTTAAAGGATGCTTGGGACCACCCATCCTCTAAGGATCCGTTAAAATATTTACTATGTAGTAATATTCGCTATTATAATAGTGTCTATTAGTAAAATAAACTTACTTTTAAATAGCGTTAAAGCTTTACATTTTCCACCTTAACACATAATATATTCCCATAGTATATACAGTACCGTAATCTCCCCCGGAATGGGCGTCATCATAGGGCACTCCATAGGTATGGTACAAAACCAAAATCGTATAAGGCTCGCTATGGTAGGTGGCACGACACAACTAGGCAATGCCAGGGTAAATATACCAATTACGCATCCGGACCGGTGGAAACGCATAGCGCGCAGCTATCGCCCACCTCGAACAACACTCCCAAATCAAAGGTGCGCACCAAAACAATCACAAAAGTAATAGAATGGCATACGAAGAAGTGCGTCCGATCAGAGGTGCTACCTCATTAATCCGAGAATCGCTCCTGTTTTAGCCACCTTATGCCAACTCACGGGAGTCGGGTCCACGTATTTACCTCAAAGGAAACGTCACCACCATCCTACTTCATTCTGGAATCTCCACCGCGTACACAGTTGTTAAAGTGGTTTTCGGTATCGACAAAGAGTATGCAAGATATCTGATCCCGGTCTCTTTAACAACCTAATGTTATTATAACCCGTGGTTGTAATTTTTTTAAAATGGTATTTATACTTTAAAATCAAAATAAAATTTCAAATACATTTCAATATCATAATATCATTTCAAACATCATTTATTTAAACATTGGTCATTTTATTTAATATAAAATACCATTTAAATCTATTCAATTTATTTAGGAATTAATTATCTTTCAACTCACATTTAAAAGTTAAATTCTTCCATTTAAACCATTTAAAGTCAATTCCTTATTTTTATTAATTACATATTAAATTCCAAAACTTAAGCCTTTTTCCCAAAGATTTTTTCCATTAAATTTTATTAAACAATCAAATATTCAGTTTCCGTAGCACTTATAAAATGCTACCTAAAGTTATAGGTTAAACAGTTCATTTACAAAAGACAGCATTTAAGTGCTGTAATAGATTTCTTTATTTCCAACTAAACTTTAGTTATCTTTATCAACTATAGCACTTACAAAGTGCTATAATAGCTTTCAGTTCAAATTAGCCCTTAAGTTCATTTAAATTTAACTACAACATTCACAAATGCAGTAATATCCTTTATATTTAAAATTTTAAGGTTTAACTATAATTTCATAACTAAGTAAATTTTTATTTAAATCATATTTAACTTACAAATCATATATTTTCACGTTATAAAGTCATAATTTCAATACTCATGTTTTTATGAATTTATAGGTAAATTTTCATACAAAAAATCAAATTTTATTATGAATTTCTTATTTAAATCCAAGTATTAAATTCCCATTTCTTTAATTAAATTATTAACTTAACAATTAAGTTTTAAATTCCTAGAATATAACTTATTATCAATTATTTTACTTTACTAAAATCTCACTTCTAACAAAAATTCAGAATTTTCCAAAATAAGTTATATTTCAAAATTTTGCTTAAACATTCATTTATTTAACATTTGACTCATTCAAAAATCATCATAAATTTTATAAAAATCATTTAAATACATTTTAAACCAGAATATTATAAATTTTCTATTTAAAATGTTTTTAAAACATTTCAGAAAAAATATTATATAAACCACGGGTCTGTATATAGTTTTCTAGCCTAGGTCAAGTGACACGGATATATATCATTTCAATCCGCAATTTACAAAAAAAACCCGGGTTCTATCATTTCAAACCCGTAATCCCAAGTTAAATAAATCACTAAATAAATAAATGAATGCATAAATAAGTAAGTATCGTTCAGGCCTATCATTTCAGCCTGTAATGATCTCTTTTTTTCAGGGAACTTGCAATGTGATTTTTAAACAGTAAATAATAATAAATAGTATAACTGCAAAATATAACAATAGATAATACAACTGATGATGTGTCAATTAAATAATGGGGTTTAACATCATAAGTTAATATCACAGGCAGATAGAATTAAATAATATAAGTTTACAATTACACTTGTGATTAATTCACAAATATACAAGTATGTTTGTCTGGTGAGGAATACTCACCTTTAACAGCTAGAATTGAAATTCAAACCCAAATCTAAACTCCGCAAAGCACGAAAAGTCACGAAAAAGCACAACTATATTATTTTGAGTGGATGAAGAGTCGGATCCAAATCTTGTATACAAACAATTGTACAAACATAAGTGTATAATTCAACATACAAAATTATGAATCAAACTATGAACAATATGAATCAAGGGACATAACCTTTTGATAAAACAAGGCAAGATGCAAACTTGAGTGAAAAGAGAGCCAAGATCAACATCTTGTACATAACAAAATAAAGAAAACAAATATCACGACATAAGAACATGATTCAATACAAAGGAATATAGATAAAACAATGAAAGATAGGGATTAAAAGGACATAACCTTGATAAATCAACGCAAGGTGATCAATACATGGATTGGTTAGGGTTTGTATTAACTTTTGGCAATGTATGGCCACTAGGTGGTCATGGCCATAAGGTGGAGGAAGTGAGGAGGTTATGGAGGTGGTCATGGTGGTGGAGGCCGAGCAATAGCCTGAAGAACAAAAGCAAAAACAAGATGGAAGAAGGGGAAGAAAGTGGAAGAAGCCATGGGATTAGAGCTTCCTATTTTTTGCATGCCAATGAAATATGTGAGATGAGAACTTTTCACATGAAATAATAATAAAAGTGGCGGCTAGGGTTATGGAAAATGAATGGCTACAAGAATGGCAAGAAATAAAGAGGCTAGAATTGAAAAGGTCATGAGTTAAGGTAAAAGAAACAAATATATTTAATCTTATATGCAAATGAAAAAAGGAATGAGATAAGGAGAAGATTTTGGAGTGATTAGGAAGAGTAATACATAACTAAAGTATGGTAATTAAATAGATAGGTAAATAAAAAGGTAAGAAATAAACAATTTAGCGTATGCGTAATTTAAAATAAAGTAACGTATGTGTAATTGAAATTTTTTTTTCAAGCTATTAAATAAAAGATACACATAAGAAATATTTAATAGATAAAATAAGGTCTAGACAAATAAATAAAGAAATAAATGTCAAGAGATAGACATAGGAAAATAATACAGAGACTAGGCAAATAAAAATGAGAAGTGGGAAATAAATCTTTTTATTTTGAATGGCAAAAAGAAATACACAGTTATGAATGAGGTGGAGGGCTAAGGTAAGAAAGAAGAGGGTATAAACGAATAACTTGATGTATTAAATTTTCTTTCTTTCTAGAATCGCATGAGAGATGAGAATGATTAGCTTTGTACGTGAATAGCAAGTACAATACACGGCCAAAAGAAAATAAACAGCTAAAAGAAATAAAGAGTAGGCAATTAAAAAGGCAAGCAATTAAGACAATATAATGCATACCCTTTTAGTTTCTTCCAAGCCAAAAATAAAAGATATAAACAAGCAACAATCCAATAAATAACATGACTGTCTAGACAAAATAAAAATAGAAAGATAAAATAGAGGTGGATATAAGAAAATAATAATAACAATAATATATATATATAATATGTAATAAAAGTAGAAAAATTTATTGCGTGTAAAACGCTGTATTTTATAAAATAAGTATAAGTTTTAAATTCCCAATAAATCCATATATTTGATTTCTCAATCAAGTTATTGAATCGACTATTAACTTATCCTCTTATGGGTAATATTAAAATTGGTTTATATACTAATACATAAAAAAAAATTCCCAATTCATCCAAATTTCAATTAATTACTTTCCAATAACTACCATGCTTTAATCCTACTCTTTTATTAAATCTGTTATCACTCTATAAACCTAGTTATTATTTGTTTATCTTTCCTTACAAAATATATATTCCAATTTTCATCTTTCTTTTGTAATAACTTGTTATTTTCAATTATATTGAATTTCCTAAATATATACATTTATCATAAATAAAATCTAAATCTACTTATTCAACTTGGTTTCATTCCTTTATTTCATCTTATGAATAAAATATAAATTTCCATTTATGTCATTTCATTTACATTCACACATTACAGTTACAGTCCTATCTCACATTAATGAACATTTACCTACAATTAAATGTAATTGACTTCCTACTCTGAATTTAGCAGCCCTAAATAAAAAGGTGACTTGCATAAATGTTGTCACTAACTTTATATTACACTCAAGTTTATTATTTCCACTAATTATCAGAATTGCTTATATAATGTTGAATTCACTCCATTACCATACGTTTATTTGGATATATTCAATTAAATACCCAAATGTAACAGTTATAACTACATTAATAGACCAATTAAATAGTAACTTACAACCGTTACTATATCCTTTTTATTTTCATTGTCCAAATGTATTCTATAGTAAATTATGCAAGTGCAATATTAGATTGTGTACAAAGGTGATGTTTCCTTCATATATATCTTTATTGGTCATAGTATTATTAAAAACATATACGTATACGTGTGGGTGTATATATATATATATATATATATATAAAATAGACTTATACATATAAATGTGTTAAAATTAAGTTTCACTATTTTATGAGCCTAAAATTAAAGACAACAATTTTGAACCTAATCTCCAGATTAAATGGGTTTAAGATTAAAAAAGTTATGACTTTGCATACAAGTCCATCTTATAAATCTTAAGTCAAATTAACGCACACACACATATGTATATACAAATCATTGTAAATAATGTCTTAAACTTAATACAACATCTTTATGTGAAAATTTATAACTTAGTAAATTCTTTAATATTAAGCAATAAATTAAGGTCTAACGTTAATTTAAAAGGAAATAAAAGGAATTGTGATATTTTGTAATAAATTCAAGTTATTTTTATAAAGAACCCCCCATCTCTTTTTTTAACTTTAAACAAAAGTATGCAAAAACCAAAAGAATGGATTTAAATGATGAACACATACAAACATTAATAAACTACATATGTTTTCTATTTGAATCAATAACAGAAATATTACATTAATTAAGGCTTAAATTTAAATTACAATAAGTTTTTTTTTCTCCTTTTTTTTACCAAAGCTTATTAACTTAAAAAATTAATTATTGAAAATTTTACTTTTAACCAAAAAAACAACGTTTTCAAGCAAAACTTAATTAAAATATTTACAAAATTATGGGTTGTTACACTCTCCCCCACTCAAAACTTTTCGTCCCCGAAAAGGAAGGAGGTAGGAGAATAGAAACACCCTGAAAGAAAACTAAATTGAAACTCAAAATAGAATCATTGATTTAAACCATATAAATTCAATTTAAATTAATTAATATTCAATAATTGTTTTAACCCATTTGATTTTTACTGAAGTTAAATCAATCTTAACTATTTCCAAATTAATTATCTTATTATACAATTATTTTGAAGTTAACAATTTCTAAAATCATAAATTTGTATAGTCATTTATAATAATCATCTTTTATTCAACAAATTTAATTCTTCTTTATTCCAGATTATTATTAAATATATTCTACTTAATATATCTTATCGCACATATTAAGTAGATTACATTTATTATAACTATTCCAATTTATTTCTAAATTTCCTTTAACACCATTTGATATGGCATATTATGCAATTATCATTTTATTCTATTTACCTCTATTCATCTTTTTATAACTGAAACTTTAAGTGTATAACATTTATTATAACCACTCAAATTTTATTTATGAAATCCTTTTATATTGTACATTATCCAATTACATAGTTAATTTCTGAATGATTTAGGTAAGTTATATTGGCATGCAATTTAATATTATACAAGTAAAAAAAATTCCAATTCTATTATTCTAGTTTAAATATTCATTCAAAATTTGACTTTATTTTATCATTAGAATCACCTTTTAACATAAATTTATGAATTAAATTTCCAATTAACTTCAAATACTTTCGAGAAAAATAAATACATACATATAGTATATGTCAAATCAAATTTAAATCATATATCTATATATATTATAAATTAACTCATATTTTAGAAATGCAAATCAATTGAATTTTTGAAGCGAAACTAAAGCGTGGTCTCTTTACTTCGATACTCGAAAATGAATGTCGATGATGCTGTAGTCATCATCGAAATTATTTTCTAGCGACAAAGAGAAGAGCACTAATTTTTAAAACTTTAAATTACTTTGGAAACAAATTGCTATTCGAAAATAATTTAAATAATAATATATCCTTTTAAGACTTCAAACACAAGGTTTGAAACTATCAGAAATTGAATTCTTAAATTCTTGTTTTAAATTCATTTCTGTTTCCAAATAAATTTGTAACCATGTTTTATAGTTCAATTATTTATATAAGACAAAACCAATGATTTACAAAACCATAAATAAAATCAAACACTATTATCTCTAAATAACTAGTTAAATTCTGAAAATTAGACTTATATATATATAATATTAGATTTTTCCCAAATATAGGAATAAATTTTTCAAAACAAGTATAGAGATTCAAATTTGAAGGTCTCAAATCAAAGAGAATTTTGTTTTAAAGATAAGTTGGAATCACAAGATCCGATGATTAAATAACAGAATAAGGAACCATATAAGTTTATATAAATCGCGGGCAACCTTAACCGGGTCAACCGTGACTTAAAGAATAAGATCGATGTAGATTTTCTAGGGTAAATCTACATTCGATATGAAGAGATAGAGTTCAGAATAACCAAAGATATTAGCATCTAAACCGAGGATAAATATAAATCTCTGGTGAATCAATGCTAATTGTAAAGGAGTTTCACCCCTTTATTAGAATATTGGCGAGACCGCCAATTCACTATGAAGATCATCCGAAGTGGAGTTATGGGATACTTCAGAATCGAAAGAAAATGAATAGTGAGGGACACGAATGAACTTCGGAACCGCAGGGAACGTTCCAAAATTAGAAAAGGAAGAGATTCAGGCTCGAATGAAAGTGATTCTATAAATCAAATTTACAATACATTCTTAGTTTTGCCTAGAGCCAAAGCTCTGATACCAAATGTAACGACCCGATATTTTCAACCATTCGCATCAGCACATGTCGGACTTGAATTGTTCAAATACCGCATTGTAAATAAAATTTGGCAAATCTCGGAATATACAGTAAATAAATAATCACAGGATCACAGACACAGATATCAGAAAACTCGCAGCGGAATTTAAAAATACTTAGTGGTTCATAAAGCCACTATAAATAGTCTCAATCAAATAAAAATTACATAGTCATTAATCCAAATATAGTTTTAAATCATCAGTAGAACAATCCAAATGTCCACTAGTCTTGATTTCAAAAATTTAGATAAAGAACTAGAAGGGAAGTTTGCCAGCAGCTTGAAAGTGATCTACAGAAATCCTAGCTCCGGGATGAAACTGAACTGCAACTCAGGCTGACCCGAGCGTAAGAAAATAAACACAAACACTCGAGTCAGGACATACATACTTATACAGTGTAAACCAATTCAAGTGAACTGTAATATAAGGCAAGTAACTTAAATGATGCTTGGGACCTCCCATCCTCTAAGGATCCGTTAAAATATTTACTATGTAGTAATACTTCACTATTATAATAGTGTCTATTAGTAAAATAAACTTACTTTTAGATAGCGTTAAGGCTTTACATTTTCCACCTTAACACATAATATATTCCCATAGTCTATACAGTACCGTAATCTCCCCCGGAATAGGCGTCGTCAGAGGGCACTCCATAGGTATGGTACAAAAACAAAATCGTATAAGGCTCTCTATGGTAGGTTGACACGGCACAACTAGGCAATGCCAGGGTAGATATACCAATTACGCATCCGGACCGGTGGAAACGCGTAGCACGCAGCTACCGTCCACCTCGAACAACACTCCCAAATCAAAGGTGCGCACCAAAACAATCACAAAAGCAATAGAATGGCATACAAGAAGTGCATCCGATCAGAGGTGCTACCTCATTAATCCGAGAATCGCTCCTGTTTTAGCCACCTTATGCCAACTCACGGGAGTCGGGTTGTGACGCCCCACTCCGAGAGCCTCGTTAAGAAAGAGTATTACATAGATAATACTGTCGGCTAACGCGGACAATAGAGTATAATGGAAGCGACCATGTGTAATCTTACCTTAACTATTCACTAAATACGTCGAAAAGTAGAATCACATTAAAATTCGACCTATTCAATAAATATTTAAAGCAAAACTACAATGGCTATAGGATCTATCAGAAGAAAATATAACAACTCAAATGTAATTCACATCACAGAACAGTCGATCATAATATACACATACACAGATACACAACAGAGTATACAAAATAATACATATCAAGTGGTACAGGAGACCACAATATACAGACGAGACGAAAGAGTATAAATCATAGTTACAACAGATAAGGACTACAAAAGACGCTATAACAAAAAGAAGCTAGTGAATAGTCCATGAGGAAGCAAAATAGGCTAAGGCCAAAAGCACCTAACCTGAAACATCTCGGTCTGACCCGAGTATAAAATACACGGGTCAGTCTAGATAACAAAGCAGTTAGATAAACTGAACAATAATAAACCTGCAAGGTCATACAGTATAATAAATATTTCTAGGGGAGATAACACAATCATCAACAAGAGATGAATCATATAGAACAAGCCTCATATCATTGGCAACATATAGAAACAAAGGATACAATTATCCCGAAACAAGCCAGAAGGCAAATAACAAATACCCATAAGGTATACAAGTTCCACAAGGTAATCGCTATACTCCATGCGGCTCAAAAAGACCAACACCGAAGGGCGATACCAAGGGAATATACATATCAATGAAAAATCATAAAATTTGCTCGAGCTCAGTACTGTACAAACAAGGATCCATGAGCCCGAAGACTCCAAACCCAAGTATCACCCATGCGGCACATAAGGCCAACATCAGAGCGAAACCATATAGGGCAACAAACCCGAAGGCACACACCCGAAGGCAACATACCCGAAGGCAACAAACCTAGGGAGACACTCCGAAGACACTATCCCAGAGGCAACAAACCGTAGTGGTGATGGTCGAAGACCCAGTACTGGACACCACTAACTGGCGGAATGTGTCACAACTCTCGAAAAGGAATCCGAAAAGTGTTAACATATGTCCCATAACCACTCGTTCGCACTAAACGGTTTACTATCCGTCAGTACCTTTCACACTCAAAGCAGTACAAAGTTTACCTCATATCATCGATAAACCAAACTCGAAGGTCAAAACAATCAATCGAATAGGTCGAGGATTAATCAGAAAGATAAATGCACAGATTCATGGTCCGTGTTTTTCCCAACCATTTAATCACCCTTCCACTTCGTTCGAAGTGCGAAAGTGTGTGTTTTAAATAGAATTTATAAATTAGAGAAACGAACTTTTAAATGCGATTCGAGAGATTATTTTATAAAAACCCGTGGATTAAAATTAAAAGGAACCATCAAAGTCAAAACAATTGATAATCATACATAGGATCATCATGAATCGATTCAAATTGGAAATTCAATACCAAAAGGCAAAGTGGGCTGAAACAGCAGGTTCAGTCGACTGAACAGAGTTTTCAGTCGACTGACCCTATACCTGGAAATTTTCCAGGTTTAGGAAACTTTCTGTTTCCAGGTTCAGTCGACTGAACAGAGTTTTCAGTCGACTGAATCATGCCTGGAAACTTTCGGGTTCCAGGTTCAGTCGACTGAACAGAGTTTTCTGTCGACTGAATCACGCCTGGGCTGTTTTTCAGCCTTATTCAAATGAAGAGCAAAATCTTCCAAAATGCAATCGGACGAACATTGGCTCTAAGGGCTTATGCCAATCGACAACCCGGCCCTATATGTTCCTCGATGCATCACCAAAACACGATCAAAACTTCAAAGTAAGGATTTCAAAGATTTGAACCCAAAACACTAAAAATTGGAATATTCCCCAATTCAACCCAAACCAAATGCAAGTGCATATGAACAAGGTGTTAGGAATTCATACCCAACATCAATGAAATCAAGAGAAGTAGATGTGAGTTCAAAACTCACCTTTGTACACAAAACAAAGAAGATGAAGAAGCACAATTGCAAGGAATCAACCAACTACACTCCACTTCAACACTACAAGCTTCAATCTAGAATCAAAGTAAGTATTTCCTAAGTTAGGGTTAGGAAATTACTGAAATTGAAGAGGAGAAAAGATGGAGAAGGTGGAGATGAACTTACCAATGGATTCTCTTTGATTTTGGAGCAAGAATCAAGTTGCAAAGGAGAAACTAGGGCTTGCTAATTTCTATTTCTCTTTCCTTTCCCCCATTTCATTTTTTTTTTAGCTTAAGAAATAAAATGAAATGAAGAGAGATGAGGGGAAGGGCTGAAGTAGAAGGTTAAGTGAGTTAGCTAGCCAATGGGCTGAACCCAAACTTAAACCCAAGTATAAAAAGGGTCAAATTTCAACTTACTCCAAATATATCAAAGATTATACTCAAAAAGATCGCAAACGCCCTTTTGGAACCAATGGAGGTAGTTTCGAGTTCCAATTCGGCCATTTGCAGAAAGTAACATTTCGGACCCAAAAATCCAAATAACGACGCTATATTTAAATCAAACATTTAAATATAAAATCGTTAAATATGCGGGTTGTTACCGATCTCCCCTCCTTACAAAATTGCGTCCCCGCAATTCCTAGAGACGATATTTGTAACAACTACATACATACAACATATAAAAGAAAGAATAAACTTGAGACACAGAAATAGACTTACCATTACGAAGCAAGGATAGAAAACCTGGATAAGATCGCTCGATATACTCTCTGGTTTCCCAAGTACAGTCATTGGGATTAGCGGACCATTGAACTTTAACGAGCGGCACGTCCTTATTCCGAAGGTGTCGCACCTCCGTGTCAAGCACGCGAATAGGTTGCTGTACAATAGATAAGTCCGGTGAGACCTCAAGCTCTTGCAAATCAGGAGAATCAATTACAGAATCCGATCCTCGAAGACACTTCCGAAGTTGCGAGACGTGAAACACGTCATGAATGCCAGATAAATGAGCTGGAAGTGAAACTCTATAAGCCACAGGGCCAATACATTCAGTAATAGAAAACGGTCCTATATAACGAGGAGCCAATTTCCCAGTCGTACTGAAGCGCATAACCCCTTTCAAAGGAGAAACACGAATAAAAACAAGATCGCCAATTGAGAACTTGAGAGGCTTCCTACGGTTGTCTGCGTAGGATTTTTGACGACTCTGCGCCTCTTTCATTCTCAACCGGATAAGATCAATCTTCTCGGAAGAATCACGAACAAAATCTGGACCAAGAATAAGCTTCTCTACAGATTCCAACCAACATGAAGGTGATCGACATGGCCTTCCATATAAGGCTTCGAAAGGAGCCATACCGATACTAGGCTGAAAACTATTGTTGTAGGAGAACTCTACAAGAGGTAGGTGATCCTCCCAACTACCACCAAAATCAAAGATACAAATACGGAGAAGATCTTCCAAGATACGATTTACCCGTTCAGTCTGTCCGTCAGACTGCGGATGATAAGCTGTAGAAAAATTAAGCTTTGTTCCCAAAGCTTGCTGAAGACTCTTCCAAAAATGACTCGTGAGTAAAGGATCACGATCACACACAATAGAACTAGGAACACCGTGAAGTCTCACGATTTCCTTGATATACAACTTAGCCAAATACGAAGCTGTCCTATTAGACTTAATAGGGACAAAATGAGCAGACTTGGTGAGACGATCAACAATAACCCAAATACTAGAATGACCTGATCTCGAACGAGGTAGGCCGTCAATGAAATCCATAGAAACTTGATCCCATTTCCACAATGGAATCTCAAGAGGTTGAAGAAGACCAGAAGGACGCTGATGTTCGGCCTTCACACGTTGACATGTCATGCAATTGCTCACATAACTCGCTACATCGCGCTTCATGCCTTCCCAATAATAAAGACGACGCATATCGGCATACATCTTACTACTACTGGGATGAATGGTATACTTAGAACGATGGCAATCAACAAGAATGTCATGCCTAAGTGCAAAATCAGAAGGCACAAAAAGACGGTTCTTCTTACGAAGACACCCATGAGAATCAATGCTAAAATCTTGCAACGCCTCATCACAAGATCCAGACTCACAAAGCTGAATAAAATGCAACAAATCAGGATCACTCCGCTGAGCATCGGCAATACGATCCAATAAAATAGGTCGAGCTCCCAAACTAAATAATAGAATAGGAGAATCAGAAGATGAACCTCGATCACGAATTTCACAAAAAGATAGAGTCTCAAGAACATTCCATTCGGCAAGCTTCATAGAAATAACATCCGAATGTTTGCGACTAAGCGCATCTGCAACGCGATTTCCCTTACCAGGGGTATACTGGATACCAAAGTCATAGGAAGCAAGAAACTCGAGCCAACGCTGTTGTCTCATAGTGAGTTCCTTCTGAGTGAACAAATACTTCAAAGATTTATGATCGATATAGAGAATGAAGCGCTCGCCCAATAAATAATGTCGCCAAATCTTCAAGGCAAAGACAATAGCGGCAAGCTCAAGATCATGAGTGGCATAGCGAACTTCATTCGGGCGCAGTTGCCTAGAAGCATAAGCAACTACCCGATCTCTCTACATAAGCACAGCACCGAGACCACTACCACAAGCATCGGTGTAGACAACAAGATCATGATTCCCTTCGGGGACCACAAGAATAGGAGCATTAGTGAGAAGTTCTTTCAATGTCTGAAAGGAAGCTTCGCACTTGTCGGACCAAATAAAACGAATGCCTTTTCGAGTAAGGCAAGTAAGAGGAAGCACAACACGGGAAAAATCCTTAATGAATCGATGGTAGTAACCCGCCAATCCAAGGAAACTACGAATCTCATGCACATTCTCAAGCCTCTTCCAATTCTGGATGGCTTCGATCTTTGAGGGATCGACAGAAATGCCATCGGAAGATACAACATGGCCTAAGAACTTAACCTTATTCTCCGAAAAGTGGCATTTGGAGAATTTGGCTTTAACCTGATGACGACAGAGAGTACTCAAGACAATTCTCAAGTGATTAGCATGCTCAGCTTCAGACTTAGAATAAATAAGGATATCATCAATGAAGACAAGAACAAACTTATCGAGATATTCCCGGAATACCCGATTCATGAGATCAACAAAGAAAGCAGGAGCGTTCGTCAAACCGAACGGCATAACGAGCCACTCAAAAGAACCATAACGAGTGCGGAAAGCGGTAAGAGGTATGCTATCCTCCGCGACTCGTAATTGATGAAAACCTGTGGCAAGGTCAAGCTGAGAAAAGACCTTAGCACCACTCAATAGATCAAACATGTCATCGATCCTAGGCAACGGATACCTATTTCTGATGGTTAACTCGTTAATCTTGCGATAATCAATGCAAAGCCTAAGAGTTCCATCATATTTCTTCACAAAAACGACCGCGGATCCCCACGGAGAAAAACTGGACTAAATTAACTGCTTGGACTCAAGCTCTAAAAGCTGCTTCCTGAGTTCCTCATTTTCCTTTGTAGACATCCTCGTGGGAGGACGACTAACTGGCTGCGCGCCTGGAATGAGATTAATGCGGAACTCAATTGCCCGTTTGGGTGGCAAACCCGAAACGGGTTCAAAAACATCAGAAAAGTCACAAGCAATAGGAATACAAGATATATCATCTCATCACGCGAGTCAAAAGAATATAAAGCCATTTCGGAATTGTCCACATCCCGAAGAACAAGAGATAACTGAGAAGGCGAATCAGGATGACAAAGATATAAAATTCTCTCGGAACAAATAATCCTAGCATCGTACCTCACTAGCCAGTCCATACCAAAAATCATATCAAAACCCAAATGAGAAACAACGTGCAGATTCGCATGGAAAGAAAAGCCACATAAAACAATCTCAATATCATCACAAAGCAAACTAAGGGTCGCGGATCCCCCAATTGGATTCGCAATCCTTAAAGAAGTAACCATACAAGAAACATCCAAAGATAAATCATCTACAAGCTTCTTCGATACGAAAGAATGTGAAGCTCCCGTATCGAAAAGAACTCGTATACTATGATCATGAAATAGAATTGAACCCTCCAAAATAGATGGAGACATACCTTTGGATTGAGATGAACCTTCAGAAGCATTAGCGACATTGAGCTTGCCAGATTTTGCATTAGCAGGAGCAGTAGGACAAGCTGAAACATGATGACCTTCCTTCTTGCAATAGCGACAGAAGAGAGGCTTTGGACAAGCTCGAATAATATGATCCGGAGAACCACAATTAAAACACTTTCGAACGAAAGGTGTTCCGGAAGACTGAGGCTGAGGATTAGCACCACCAGTCTTCTTTTTCTTAGAAGGAAAAGGCTTCTTCTGAATTGGAAACTGCTTCTTGTTGGGGTTTCTGGAAACCTCAACATCAACATCACTATCACACTCCTTCTCGACGGTCTCGAGATGAAGCGCCGAATCAACCAATTCCTCGAAAGAAAGTTTAAGCTGGAGCAACAGAGACTTCTTAAGATATTTCTTAAGACCAGAAACAAACTTCAAATTCTTCTTATAAGAAGTGCTGATGAATTCAAGACCATACTGAGATAAAGCCTCGAATGATGCAACATACTCAGAAACAGAAGTTTTCCCTTGCTTCAACTCAAGGAAGCGACGGGTCAATAAAACTTTTTCAGATTCAGGAACGAACTTGAGTTCAAATCGTCCTCGAAACTGAGTCCAAGAAAGAGTAGACTCATCAATTTCAGCTACAAGAAGCTCATACCAGTCAAGAGCACGCTCTTGTAATAAGCTAGAAGTTACAAGAACTATATCATGGTCAGAAAGATCCATGCGAGAGAAAATACGCTCGCTCGTGCGAAGCCAAGCTTGGACTTCAAGAACAGACTCGGAGCCCTTAAACGGTTTTCCTCCAAGATGAGCAAAATCACCGCACTGACGTGCAAAAGCAGACTTGCGAGGTGGAGACACTCGAGGAGGAACGGGAGGCTGAGTGCTCCCAAACAATTCCAAAAACTGATCGGCAGTCATATAAACGCCATCCGGATGCGAGCCACTAGATTGCCCAGCATCCGAACGTCGACCTCTGCCTCTTCCAGACATAAGCTGAAAGTAAGATAAGAACAAGATTATTCACAAGGTAGATATTACACTATGGGATACTAAGGAATAAAATGCATTCCTAGACGTATTTCCAATATCTATCTAACCTTGATGGAATAAAAAAACACGATGATTCAAGGATCTGTATCACTTGTACACTTTGATGTACCATAATATGTGCATCTATTCTGTGTTTATCATATTTTGTTCTGAACTCAGCTCTGATACCACGCTGTGACGCCCCACTCCGAGAGCCTCGTTAACAAAGAGTATTACATAGATAATACTGTCGGTTAACGCGGACAATAGAGTATAATGGAAGCGACCATGTGTAATCTTACCTTAACTATTCACTAAATACGTCGAAAAGTAGAATCACATTAAAATTCGACCTATTCAATTAATATTTAAAGCAAAACTACAATGGCTATAGGATCTATCAGAAGAAAATATAACAACTCAAATGTAATTCACATCATAGAACAGTCGATCATAATATACACATACACAGATACACAACAGAGTATACAAAATAATAGATATCAAGTGGTACAGGAGACCACAATATACAGACGAGACGAAAGAGTATAAATCAGAGTTACAACAGATAAGGACTACAAAAGACGCTATAACAAAAAGAAGCTAGCGAATAGTCCATGAGGAAGCAAAATAGGCTAAGTCCAAAAGCACCTAACCTGAAACATTTCGGTCTGACCCGAGTATAAAATACACGGGTCAGTTTAGATAACAAAGCAGTTAGATAAACTGAACAATACTAAACCTGCAAGGTCATACAGTATAATAAATATCTCTAGGGGAGATAACACAATCATCAACAAGAGATGAATCATATAGAACAAGCCTCATATCATTGACAACATATAGAAACAAAGGACACAATTATCCCGAAACAAGCCAGAAGGCAAATAACAAATACCCATAAGGTATACAAGTTCCACAAGGTAATCGCTATACTCCATGCGGCTCAAAAAGACCAACATCGAAGGGCGATACCAAGGGAATATACATATTAATGAAACATCATAAAATTTGCTCGAGCTCAGTACTGTACAAACAAGGATCCATGAGCCTGAAGACTCCAAACCCAAGTATCACCCACGCGGCACATAAGGCCAACATCAGAGCGAAACCATATAGGGCAACAAACCCGAAGGCACACACCCGAAGGCAACATACCCGAAGGCAACAAACCTAGGGAGACACTCCGAAGACACTATCCCAGAGGCAACAAACCGTAGTGGTGATCGTCGAAGACCCAGTACTGGACACCACTAACTGGCGGAATGTGTCACAACTCTACAAAAGGAATCTGAAAAGTGTTAACGTATGTCCCATAACCACTCGTTCGCACTAAACGGTTTACTATCCGTCAGTCCCTTTCACACTCAAAGCAGTACAAAGTTTACCTCATATCATCGATAAACCAAACCCGAAGGTTAAAACAATCAATCGAATAGGTCGAGGATTAATCGGAAAGATAAACGCACAGATTCATGGTCCGTGTTTTGCCCAACCATTTAATCACCCTTCCACTTCGTTCGAAGTGCGAAAGTGTGTGTTTTAAATAGAATTTATAAATTAGAGAAACGAACTTTTAAATGCGATTCGAGAGATTATTTTATAAAAACCCGTGGATTAAAATTAAAAGGAACCATCAAAGTCAAAACAATTGATAATCATACATAGGATCATCATGAATCGATTCAAATTGGAAATTCAATCCCAAAAGGCAAAGTGGGCTGAAACAGCAGGTTCAGTCGACTGAACAGAGTTTTCAGTCGACTAACCCTATACCTGGAAATTTTCCAGGTTTAGGAAACTTTCTGTTTCCAGGTTCAGTCGACTGAACAGAGTTTTCAGTCGACTGAATCATGCCTGGAAACTTTCGGGTTCCAGGTTCAGTCGACTGAATAGAGTTTTCAGTCGACTGAATCACGCCTGGGCTGTTTTTCAGCCTTATTCAAATGAAGAGCAAACTCTTCCACAATGCAATCGGACGAACATTGGCTCTAAGGGCTTATGCCAATCGACAACCCGGCCCTATATGTTCCTCGATGCATCACCAAAACACGATCAAAACATCGAAGTAAGGATTTCAAAGATTTGAACCCAAAACACTAAAAATTGGAATATTCCCCAATTCAACCCAAACCAAGTGCAAGTGCATATGAACAAGGTGTTAGGAATTCATACCCAACATCAATGAAATCAAGAGAAGTAGATGTGAGTTCAAAACTCACCTTTGTACACAAAACAAAGAAGATGAAGAAGCACAATTGCAAGGAATCAACCAACTACACTCCACTTCAACACTACAAGCTTCAATCTAGAATCAAAGCAAGTATTTCCTAAGTTAGGGTTAGGAAATTACTGAAATTGAAGAGGAGAAAAGATGGAGAAGGTGGAGATGAACTTACCAATGGATTCTCTTTGATTTTGGAGCAAGAATCAAGTTGCAAAGGAGAAACTAGGGCTTTCTAATTTCTATTTCCCTTTCCTTTCCCCCATTTCAGTTTTTTTTTTAGCTTAAGAAATAAAATGAAATGAAGAGAGATGAGGTGAAGGGCTGAAGTAGAAGGTTAAGTAAGTTAGCTAGCCAATAGGCTGAACCCAAACTCAAGCCCAAGTAGAAAAAAGGGTCAAATTTCAACTTACTCCAAATATATCAAAGATTATACTCAAAAAGATCGCAAACGCCCTTTGGAACCAATGGAGGTAGTTTCGAGTTCCAATTCGGCCATTTGCAGAAAGTAACATTTCGGACACAAAAATCCGAATAACGACGCTATATTTAAATCAAACATTTAAATATAAAATCGTTAAATATGCGGGTTGTTACACGGGTCCACGTATTTACCTCAAAGGAAACGTCACCACCATCCTACTTCATTCTGGAATCTACACCGCGCACACAGTTGTTAAAGTGGTTTTCAGTATCGACAGAGAGTATGCCAGATATCCGATCCCGGTCTCTTTAATAGCCAAACGTTATTATAACCCGTGGTTATAATTTTTAAAAAATGTTATTTATACATTAAAAATCAAAATAAAATTTCAAATACATTTCAATATCATAATATCATTTCAAACATCACTTATTTAAACATTGGTCATTTTATTTAATATAAACTACCATTTAAATCTATTCAATTTATTTAGGAATTAATTACCTTTCAACTCACATTTAAAAGTTAAATTCTTCCATTTAAAACCATTTAAAGTCAATTCCTTATTTTTATTAATTTCATATTAAATTCCAAAACTTAAGTCTTTTTCCCAAAGATTTTTTCCATTAAATTTTATTAAACAATCAAATATTCAGTTTCCGTAGCACTTATAAAATGCTACCTAAAGTTATAGGTTAAACAGTTCATTTACAAAAGACAGCATTTAAGTGCTGTAATAGATTTCTTTATTTCCAACTAAACTTTAGTTATCTTTATCAACTATAGCACTTACAAAGTGCTATAATAGCTTTCAGTTCAAATTAGCCTTTAAGTTCATTTAAATTTAACTACTACATTCACAAATGCTGTAATATCCTTTATATTTAAAATTTCAAGGTTTAACTATAATTTCATAACTAAGTAAATTTTTATTTAAATCATATTTAACTTACAAATCATATATTTTCACATTATAAAGTCATAATTTCAAAACTCATGTTTTTATGAATTTATAAGTAAATTTTCATACAAAAAATCAAATTTTATTATGAATTTCTTATTTAAATCCAAGTATTAAATTCCCATTTCTTTAATTAAATTATTAACTTAACAATTAAGTTTTAAATTCCCAGAATATAACTTATTATCAATTATTTTACTTTACTAAAATCTCACTTCTAACAAAAATTTAGAATTTCCCAAAACAAGTTATATTTCAAAATTTTGCTTAAACAATCGTTTATTTAACATTTGACTCATTCAAAAATCATCATAAATTTTATAAAAATCATTTAAATACATTTTAAAGCAGAATATTATAAATTTTCCATTTAAAATGTTTTTAAAACATTTCAGAAAAAATAATATATAAACCACGGGTCTGTATATAGTTTTCTAGCCTAGGTCAAGTGATACGAATATATATCATTTCAATCCGCAGTTTACAAAAAAACCCAGGTTTTATCATTTCAAACCCGTAATACCAAGTTAAATAAATCGCTAAATAAATAAATGAATGCATAAATAAGTAAGTATCGTTCAGGCCTATCATTTCAGCCTGTAATGATCTCTTTTTTTTTCCAGGGAACTTGCAACGTGATTTTTAAACAGTAAATAATAATAAATAGTATAACTGCAAAATATAACAATAGATAATACAACTGATGATGTGTCGATTAAATAATGGGGTTTAACATCATAAGTTAATATCACAGGAAGATAAAATTAAATAAAATAATTTTACAATTACACTTGTGATTAATTCACAAATATACAAGTATGTTTGTCTGGTGAGGAATACTCACCTTTAGCAGCTAGAATTGAAATTCAAACCCAAATCTAAACTCCAAAAAGCACGAAAAGTTACGACAAAGCACAACTATATTCTTTTGAGTGGATGAAGAGTCAGATCCAAATCTTGTATACAAACAATTATACAAACATAAGTGTATAATTCAACGTACAAGATTATGAATCAAACTATGAACAATATGAATCAAGGGACATATATCAAACAAGGCAAGATGCAAACTTGAGTGAAAAGAGAGCCAAGATCCACATCTTGTACATAACAAAATAAAGAAAACAAATATCACGACATAAGAACATGATTCAATACAAAGGAATATAGATAAAACAATGAAAGATAGGGATTAAAATGACATAACCTTGATAAATCAACGCAAGGTGATCAATACATGGCTTGGTTAGGGTTTGTATTAACTTTTGGCAATGTATGGCCACTAGGCGGTCATGGCCATACGGTGGGGGAAGTGAGGAGGTTATGAAGGTGGTCATGGTGGTGGAGGCCGAGCAATAGCCTGAAGAACAAAAGCAAAAACAAGATGGAAGAAGGGGAAGAAAGTGGAAGAAGCCATGGGATTAGAGCTTCCTATTTTTTTCATGCCAATGAAACATGTGAGGTGAGAACTTCTCACATGAAATAATAGTAAAAGTGGCGGCTAGGGTTATGGAAAATGAATGGCTACAAGAATGGCAAGAAATAAAGAGGCTAGAATTGAAAAGGTCATGAGTTAAGGAAAAAGAAACATATATATTTAATCTTATATGCAAATGAAAAAAGGAATGAGATAAGGAGAAGATTTTGGAGTGATTAGGAAGAGTAATACATAACTAAAGTATGGTAATTAAATAGATAGGTAAATGAAAAGGTAAGAAATAAACAATTAGCGTATGCGTAATTTAAAATAAAGTAACATATGTATAATTGAATTTTTTTTCAAGCTATTAAATAAAAGATACACATAAGAAATATTTAATAGATAAAATAAGGTCTAGACAAATAAATAAAGAAATAAATGTCAAGAGATAGACATAGGAAAATAATATAGAGACTAGGAAAATGAAAATGAGAAGTGGGAAATAAATCTTTTTATTTGAATGGCAAAAAGAAATACACAGTTATGAATGAGGTGGAGGGCTAAGGTAAGAAAGAAAGAGGGTATAAACGAATAACTTGATGTATTAAATTTTCTTTCTTTCTAGAATTGCATGAGAGATGAGAATGATTACCTTTGTATGTGAATAGCAAGTACAATACACGGCCAAAAGAAAGTAAACAGCTAAAAGAAATAAAGAGTAGGCAATTAAAAAGGCAAGCAATTAAGACAATATAACGCATACCCTTTTAGTTTCTTCCAAGACATAAATAAAAGATATAAACAAGCAACAATCCAATAAATAACATGACTGTCTAGACAAAATAAAAATAGAAAGATAAAATAGAGGTGGATATAAGAAAATAATATTAATAATAATATATATATAGTATGTAATAAATGTAGAAAAATTTATTGCGTGTAAAACGCTGTATTTTATATAAAAAAAAGTATAAGTTTTAAATTCCCAATAAATCCATATATTTGATTTCTCAATCAAGTTATTGAATCGACTATTAACTTATCCTCTTATGGGTAATATTAAAATTGGTTTATATACTAATATATAAAAAAATATTCCCAATTCATCCAAATTTCAATTAATTACTTTCCAATAACTACCATGCTTTAATCCTACCCTTTTATTAAATCTGTTATCACTCTATAAACCTAGTTATTATTTGTTTATCTTTCCTTACAAAAATATATATTCCAATTTTCATCTTTCTTTTGTAAAACTTGTTATTTTCAATTATATTGAATTTCCCAAATATATACATTTATCATAAATAAAATCTAAACCTATTTATTCAACTTGGTATCATTCCTTTATTTCATCTTATGAATAAAATATAAATTTCCATTTATGTCATTTCATTTACATTCACACATTACAATTACAGTCCTATCTCGCATTAATGAACATTTACCTACAATTAAATGTAATTGACTTCCTACTTTGAATTTAGCAGCCCTAAATAAAAAGGTGACTTGCATAAATGTTGTCACTAACTTTATATTACACTCAAGTTTTTTATTTCCACTAATTATCAGAATTGCTTATACAATGTTGCATTCACTCCATTACCATACGTTTATTTGCATATATTCAATTTAATACCCAAATGTAACAGTTATAACTACATTAATAGACCAATTAAATATTAACTTACAACCGTTACTATATCCTTTTTATTTTCTTGTCCAAATGTATTCTATAGTAAATTATGCAAGTGCAATATTAGATTGTGTACAAAGGTGATGTTTCCTTCATATATATCTTTATTGGTCATAGTATTATTACATATACGTATACGTATAGATATATATAATAGACTAATACATATAAATGTGTTAAAATTAAGTTTCACTATTTTATGAGCCTAAAATTAAAGACAACAATTTTGAACCTAATCTCCAGATTAAAAGGGTTTAAGATTAAAAAAGTTATGACTTTGCATACAAGTCCATCTTATAAATCTTAAGTCAAATTAACGCGCACACACATATGTATATACAAATCATTGTAAATAATGTGTGACGACCCGACTTTCTACCACCAGAAAATCGCATCATCTTTAAGAAAGAAAGGGATAGAAAAGAGAAAAGATAGAGAAGAAAGAAACAATATCAGAATCTACACAACGGAACGAATAAACTATGTTAATAACATAAATATTACATAGTTTACAATCAACATCAGAGATACACAGACATACACACATACTAGACAGTTATAAACACCTGTCTAGTTATACAACTCAATACAGTACAAGAAAACAACTCAGAGAAAACTACACAGCGGAATACTATATATATCTACACGTAGAAGCCTCCTGCTCCATTGCTCCTCCACAATTCATCAAAGCTAACCTAAATCCTAACCTGAATTCCCTTGGCTACTCATAAAAATTTGAGTACCCAAGAGTTTATGAAAAACAAAATAAACTCCAGGTCAGACATGGGTCTGGTGTGAGTAACATGCTAAAGTTGCTTAACTTTCAAAAACCTTTCGAAAAGAAAAGGTATCACGTAAGACTTCCCACACATAAACATGGAAAAGTTTTTACCTTACGCTAACCAAAACACTTGATGGGAAATCCGATGATATTATAATAGTTTCTAGGGTTTTCAAATAAATAAGAAATAGCCGAAATTGTTACATTCATTAAATTCCAGCTACTAGCCACAAAAGTGGGTAATACAACCAAAACCGTTGGCACTTATTGGATTTCGGATTCCATACAATGGCAGGGCTACTGGGGTACCGCCCGTCACAGTACGTGGCCTAGATCACCGTACCAAGGAGTATGCCCACTCCCCTGTAACACAAAGCCGGACCCATTCCTTACTGAACAGTTCCGAACAAGACTACCCCGGCGGTTGTCATGATCAACCGCCCCACACAGCCAAAATATAAAGGGACCTCTAGACAGGGGTAAATCTTGCTCTCCAGTGGGGGCTACCCACGAAGCCTTGCTGCACCTCCCCTGTTTTAGCCATTCCCGGTTGATGAGGCTTGAGGCTACGACTACCTTTAGTGAACACATCACTTAGAATGCTCATCGTCCACCTGACGATGTTTTGAAAGCATTCAATCCATACAAGTTCGTTCCGGGTTCGAACGAAACCGAAGGCATTATCTCGTTACACTCATTTTGGAATCACCCTCAGAGTTAACGACCATAACCCTTGCACTCTGATTCACCATCTCGAATCTATAAGAACTAATTCCGTCAAACTCATTACGGAATCACCCACAGAGTTATACTGATGTATAGCCCTTACACCTCGAGTCTTCACAAAGCTCCACTTTGATTCACGACCTAACGTTATTTGGAATCGATGTGGTTTTCGGATATCCAAATATGGAAACCCGATCCCGGTCTCATCGAAATCCAAAGCGTGTCTTTTAGGTTCAAGTTGTTTTAAAGGTTTAAAACAAATCAATACAGTATCTATATACACACAGATAGATAACTCATAAATCATAACTGATAATCAACATTATCACATAACAGGTAATCCACATTATCAATATCAAATAGATATACCATATATCACCATCACAATAGATAACCTATGTTATCACAATACAATCAAGTCATTCACACAACATAATACCATTTATCTTATTACTGAGATCACAAAGCATCCAAGAAAATCAATGTCATCCATTCATACATAAGCAAAGATTTACTCATCATCATATAATTAATTTAAAATGAATTAAATTAATTCTCTACCTCTAATTAATTTAAAATGAATTAAATTAATTCCTTCATCTTTAATTAATTTAAAATAAATTAAATTAATTACTTCATCAAATTATAACTTAATCACTCAACCATTTAATTGATTACAATCAATTAGACATTTATTTTGAATCTCCTTAATTAATCACTCTTGATTAATTATCCTTAATTACATTCATGTAATTATCCTTCATTAATTTCACAAATTAATTATTCTCCAATCAACAGTAATTAACCTTTAATTACCTCAATTAATTTATTAATCATAATTAATTACATTAATTATTAATTAATTACATTAATTAATTACCTTTAATTACTTATCATTGATTAATTAGTCATAATTAATCATCTTTAATTACATCATTAATTAAAATAATTAATGATCCTTAATTATTCCTAAAATTAATTACTCTAAGTAATTAACTAACTTTATTACTATATTAAACCAAATTAATTATCCTTAAATTAATTTCTTAATTAATTATTTGATTAATTACTAAATAATTAATCCAAATTACTTCATTCTTAAACCTCTCCACTTAATTACAACTGTAATTATTAATCAATTACTTAACTAAGAGATTTTCAATTCATTAATTACATACAGTAATTATTTATAAAACTCAAGTGTTTATAATTAATTAAACTTAATTAATTAAAAATAAACAATCATATTAAACTAAATTAATTACATTAAGTAATTAATTCCTTAATTACTTTTAGTAATTATACTCAAACCATTTACAATTGATTGTTATTAAATTAATTAATCTAATTAATTATAAAAAATTAACCATATTAATTAATTATTAAATAATCCTGGTTAATGACCATCATTAACCATCCTCAAATTATTTTATTTAGTAATTAACTTAAATTAATTACTATTTAAATTATCTTTAATCATTCATTAATTAAAATTAATTTATTAAATTAATTATCATTAATTTAAAACTTAATTACATAATTAATATTCATTCATTCATCATTAATTAATAATTTAATTAATGATCTTAATTATAAATTGATTAATCATTAATTAATTATTAATTCCAATTTCAATTAATTAATTAATTAATTAATTGTTAAATCTTAATCACCTTATTAATTAAATAAATTCTAAAATATTAATTTTAATTTAAATTTCAAGATAAAACATAACTTAATTATGTTTAAAACAATTTAATTCAAAACAAAGTACTTATGAAATTACCTTTAAATTTCAATTTAAATTCAAGTTTAAAATAGAATAATTTTAAAACTTATCAAAGTTTAAATAAATTTAAACTTATTTAAATTTCAGGACAAAACAAAAGTTTGTTAGTGAAATCATTAAATTTTGAAGTTAAATTCATTTCACAATTTTGGAAATTCAATTCATTCTTAGTTTAAACTTTCAAATTTAAATCTTCTTTTTAAATTTAAAATTGGAGTTCATGTTTAACTTAGATTTCCAGATTTAAAATTAATTCTTAAATCTTAATCACATTTTAAAATTTTCATTATTAAAAAGTTTCAACTATTTACCCAAAATAACATAGTTAATTAAGTCAAATTTTTAAACTTTTATTTTTATTTAAAAACTGGGATTTGAATTTAAATCAAAAATTCAAACTTGAATTTGAATTTGAACTTAAACTTTACTTTAACAAAACTACAGATTTTGAATATTTAAAAACACAGATTTAAAAAAAAAACAGGTCTGTAACCTGAAGTCTGGAAATTATAGTGACCCAAGAAAACCCTTATCCTACTTCGAGTCAAACGCATTCCCACTTCGAGTAAAACCCCTCAACCTTCCCCTGTAACACATCCAAACCCAAAATTTCACCAGAATTTTCATCGCCGTGCATATGCACGGCGACCGCCACCCCTTCTCATCATCATAGATGATCCAATCAACCTCCATAAACCCAAGTATACCCACAGCAACCATCAGAACGAACAATAGAACAAGGATTCAAAAATTAAGCTTCCTAATCCAAACCTGTAAACTTCAAACAGGTTTCAGCTACAACCCTGTCAACGGCGACAGTTTGCCACCACCCCGACCATCTGACACTCGACCCTTTTGGCCACGAACTCCCCCACACTTCCACTACACAATCCCTAAAAATCAATACACTCGATCCATCCGACCCTTCTCACTGACTCAATGCTCAACCCAATTCAAAACTAGGGTTCAATTCAGAAAAATCAAAACTGCAATCAATCTAGCAATATATATCCACTTCTCTGATTTTTCTAAGGATCTAAGATCCTTCCTTTATAACTCAGAAAGATCCTGAGTTAACTTAAATCACAAATTGCAAGAATTTGCTCAAATTCATATTTTTGTTCAAGAATAAACTGTCACTAAATCAAACACCTAAAAATCCTACTACTTGATTTAAAAATCAAGTTCCAGTTTATATTTTTGATTTGTATTACTAAATTACCATATTAATTTGATTGGATTTGGACAAATTTAAACATACATGATGATTCTGGTTTTACAGAGGCAACAACCTGTATATAACTTCCTAAAAACTTTTAAATGTTAACTTAAAACAACTTTGTTTTATTATTTTCATTATATCAGGAAACAATTTTAGTAATAAGTATATAAATAAAATTATGGGTGCTTAAAAATCAGAGAAATAGAACAGGCAATTAAAAAGAAAAAAAACTGCATGCATACCATACATATTCAAAACAATAGTTATTCATAACATAAGAATTTAGCTATTCCATTTTAAATAAACTAGTATGCAACCATCTAAAATTTTAAAGTTCAAAGTTACTCACCTTTACTTAAATGCAGACCTCTATTGATCACATTGAAATTTGCAGAAGAATGAATATGCAGGCTTGACCCTTTGTACTTCATGTCTGAAATGATATGCAGTTTGCCTAAGTTCCCTGACTTAGATTACTAGCATGGAGATGTAGAAGATGCAGTTGCTAACTCCTCCAAATACATGCAGATGCTCATCACTCCCAGGTTTAAACAGAATGCAGAAAAACCGTGCAAGCTTCACTTGAATTTTGCAGACTTATGATTTGAATTTGAGATAAAGTTGGATTTGATTTTTAATAGGAGTTGAATATGCAGGTGTTTGGATTTTGAGGGTATGCAGATTTGATTGATTTTTTTTTGATTAGGGGTGTTAATTTGCAATTTGTAAACAAATTTTAAACTTGAACAGGGATTTAGTATGCAGGTTTGGAAATGCAGAAATGGATTTCAATTTGCTTTTAGGTTATTGATTTTGAATATGCAGGTTTTGAAGAGTGTTACTGATTTATAAAATTTGAAGATGAGTTTATAATTTCTCTTTTGATTAAGGAAATTAAAAATGCAATATGAAATGAATGAAGATGCAAGCTTAACTAATGGATTTTCAGATTTTAATGAAAGCAAAGAAAAAATTAAAACTAAATTTTAACACTTGTCCATTTTTTCAACACTTGTCAAAAGAATGCTTATGAATGCAACACATGTTTTCTATTAAAGGTAATTTGTATTTATTTACAAGCTAAAGTGTGTATTAACTTAATTTAACTTGTTAATTTATTTTAAAATATGTTTATAAATTTATAAATGAAAAAACGAATCATGTTTATAAATAAACTTATACATATTAAAAAATAAAACAATGAAGATTTTATACTTTTGAATTTAAATCCAAACTAAATTCAAGAATCAAATAATTCCAAATCAAGTTATAAATATAAATTCAATTTGAAATAAAAATTACAAATCCTATTCAAAACTTATTTATAAAGACAATACAATATCAATATTGTTTTTATAAATCTCTTATTATTAAACTAAAATCATTTTAAAAGAAATTAAATTTTTATTAATGAAATATCAATTTTATTAAGCCATGAAACCTTTTTGTTAAATTTATTTAAAACTTAATCTAATTAAATTAAAAACATTTCAATATTTTTCTTATCAATTTTTAAAATCATATATTTATTTATGAAATAGTTTTAAAACTCAATACAAATTTAATGCAAAATTTTCCAAATCAAAATGTCTATATTAGAATTTTAAAACATGATTCAATATTAAATTTAAACCAAATTATTTATTTAATTTTGACAAGCTTAAATATTAAATAAAACAAATTTTCCAAATTACTACAAATATCAAAACTAGAAATTATTCTTTATTTAGTAAAATTAAAACAAATGCCCATCTATTTAAAATATAAACCATATATTTATATTGTAAATAGAAATCAATTTATATCATTTAAAAGATAAAATAACCAATTTAAATATTTATTGAAGAAGATTATCAAATTTATCTGAATAATTATTAACAGAATATCAATATCAATTTAATTTTAATTATAGATTATTAAATTGATATTGTTAAAAATTCCAGGATATTACAATCCTTTCCCCTTAAAAGAATTTCGTCCTCAAAATTTAAAACAAAGGTAATTTAATAATCTCATTAAATTTTAAACTTTAAAACACAAGCATATATCAAACATATGCTAACAACCAATCAAACAAATCTAATTATCCAGACAAATTCTGGATAAAATTTCATCGAGTTTCCCCAGGTGTGTATATATATATACCGGGATACTCGCTCTAGAGAATCCAAACAATCAATACTATGAAGCTACAAAGCTCCTATTCAACTATATCTATAACACTAGACAAGATATCAGACCACAAACGAGTCTGACTCAACAACCAAAACTCCAGAATTGCTGGTTCCACAACCAGAGATAGATCATACACGTACTCCCTCAGAGATACGTGAAACTCATCGAATCCCAATTATCCAAACTGGCAATTCAATCATGTAGATCAATCACTTATTCTCCTGGATCACAGAAAAGATCCAAAACACTTCAGAGCTAGCTTCTCAGACTTACCCAACTTATAGCTTACTTATGATCGGAGGCAACTTGTGACGCCCCACCTCTATACCCACGCTAGACAAGAACATTACGGTGAATGCTGTCGACTAGCACGGAGAATAAGGCTGTTGAGGAGCGACCATCCATGGAATTTCTTTGCGCGAGCACCGATATGTCAGATAATATAACATGCATTCTATTTCAAGAGGAAATCCGACATACCGACACAAACTCAAAGCTACTACACGGTGGCTATATAAATCCTTCGGAAAACAAATATAGAAATAAGCATAACACAAATCAGTCACAGACAATTCATATCACAAAGGCGGAATAAGATATGAATATTACACTAGAAAGTGTACATCAGAGTAGTGGTCAAAAAAAGATCCACAATATCACAAAAGAATAGTTACACGAACTACACAAAAGAATAAGTATACATTAAGGAGTCTATATCTCAAATGTATACAACAAAATAACTACTAATCTAAGTAGTTAACCCAAAAGTCAAGGAGTTAATCCCGGATGAGAAGTCAAGCAGAGGCACCTATAACATCTCGGTCTGACCCGAGTATTATTTAATAAGAAAATAATAAACGGATCAGTCTAACTATAATTATCAGATGAAACGATATAGAATAAGAGATATGACTAAACACATAATAATCACAATGCCAAGCTGTGATATATATATATACACACACACACACACACACTTAGTTGATAATCATCAAGAGATTAATCAATGTCACCAAATCTACACAAGAATCAAAGAAACGTCATACTCCTTATTTCGTTCACCATACCATAAATATTGACGATAATATCAATGTCAATCACAAAAGTCAAAGACACACAAATTCCAGAAGACTACACAAGAAATCCAGAAATCACTAAAGTCAATGACACACAAATTTACCAATGCACAAATATTGATAAAACTTATCAATGGAAATCACGAAAATTGTTGAAACACAAATTCTAGGAATCTACACAAGAAATCCATAAATCACAAAGGGGGGGGGGGAGGCCTATCACAAACGGGAGCATAAAGCCCACCAACACGTGTATCACAAACGGAACGCTAATTCCATGGTTGCTAACCATCACAAATTGAGCCGAAGCTCCAATATCTATCTAACCTTGATGGAATAAAGAGACACGATGATTCAAGGATCTGTATCACTTGTACACTTTGATGTACCATAATATGTGCATCTATTATGTGTTTATCATATTTTGTTCTGAATCTCGCTCTGATACCACGCTGTGACGCCCCACTCCGAGAGCCTCGTTAACAAAGAGTATTATATAGATAATACTGTCGGCTAACGCGGACAATAGAGTATAATGGAAGCGACCATGTGCAATCTTACCTTAACTATTCACTAAATATGTCGAAAAGTAGAAACACATTAAAATTCGACCTATTCAATAAATATTTAAAGCAAAACTACAATGGCTATAGGATCTATCAGAAGAAAATATAACAACTCAAATGTAATATACATCACAGAACAGTCGATCATAATATACACATACACAGATACACCACAGAGTATACAAAATAATACATGTCAAGTGGTACAGGAGACCACCATATACAGACGAGGCGAAAGAGTATAAATCAGAGTTACAACAGATAAGGACTACAAAAGACGCTATGACAAAATGAAGCTAGCGAAAAGTCCATGCGGAAGCAAAATACGCTAAGTCCCCAAAAGCACCTAACCTGAAACATCTCGGTCTGACCCGAGTATAAAATACACGGGTCAGTCTAGATAACAAATCAGTTAGATAAACTGAACAATAATAAACCTGCAAGGTCATACAGTATAATAAATATCTCTAGGGGAGATAACACAATCATCAACAAGAGATGAATCATATAGAACAAGCCTCATATCATCGGCAAAATATAGAAACAAAGGATACAAATATCCCAAAACAAGCCAATAGGCAAACAACAAATACCAATAAGGTATACAAGTTCCACAAGGTAAACGCTATACTACATGCGGCTCAAAAAGACCAATACCGAAGGGCGATACCAAGGGAATATACATATCAATGAAACATCATAAAATTTGCTCGAGCTCAGTACTGTACAAACAAGGATCCATGAGCCCGAAGACTCCAAACCCAAGTATCAACCATGCGGCACGTAAGGCCAACATCAGAGCAAAACTATATAGGGCAACAAACCCGAAGGCACACACCCGAAGGCAACATACCCGAAGGCAACAAACCTAGGGAGACAGTCCGAAGACACTATCCCAGAGGCAACAAACCGTAGTGGTGAAGGTCGAAGACCCAGTACTGGACACCACTAACTGGCAGAATGTGTCACAACTCTCGAAAAGGAATCCGAAAAGTGTTAACGTATGTCCCATAACCACTCGTTCGCACTAAACGGTTTACTATCCGTCAGTTCCTTTCGCACTCAAAGCAGTACAAAGTTTACCTCATATCATCGATAAACCAAACCCGAAGGTCAAAACAATCAATTGAATAGGTCAAGGATTAATCGGAAGGATAAACGCACAGATTCATGGTCCGTGTTTTGCCCAACCATTTAATCACCCTTCCACTTCGTTCGAAGTGCGAAAGTGTGTGTGTTTTAAATAGAATTTATAAATTAGAGAAACAAACTTTTAAATGCGATTCGAGAGATTATTTTATAAAAACCCGTGGATTAAAATTAAAAGGAACCATCAAAGTCAAAACAATTGATAATCATACATAGGATCATCATGAATCGATTCAAATTGAAAATTCAATCCCAAAAGGCAAAGTGGGCTGAAACAGCAGGTTCAGTCGACTAAACAGAGTTTTCAGTCGACTGACCCTGTACCTGGAAAATTTTCCAGGTTCAGGAAACTTTCTGTTTCCAGGTTCAGTCGACTGTGCAGAGTTTTTCAATCGACTGAATCATGCCTGGAAACTCTCGGGTTTCAGGTTCAGTCGACTGAACAGAGTTTTCAGTCGACTGAATCATGCCTGGGCTGTTTTCAGCCTTATTCAAATGAAGAGCAAACTCTCCCCAAATGCAATCGGACGAACATTGGCTCTAAGGGCTTATGACAATCGACAACCCGGCCCTATATGTTCCTCGATGCATCACCAAAACATGATTAAAACATCAAAGTTAGGATTTCAAAGGTTTGAACCCAAAACACTAAAAATTGGAATATTCTCCAATTCAACCCAAACCAATTGCAAGTGCATATGAACAAGGTGTTAGGAATTCATACCTAACATCAATGAAATCAAGAGAAGTAGATGTGAGTTCAAAACTCACCTTTTTACACAAAACAAAGAAGATGAAGAAGCACAATTGCAAGGAATCAACCAACTACACTCCACTTCAACACTACAAGCTTCAATCTAGAATCAAAGCAAGTATTTCCTAAGTTAGGGTTAGGAAAATTACATAAATTGAAGAGGAGAAGAGATGGAGAAGATGGAGATGAACTTACCAATGAATTCTCTTTGATTTTGGAGCAAGAATCAAGCTACAAAGGAGAAACTAGGGCTTACTAATTTCTATTTCTCTTTCCTTTCCCCCATTTCAGTTTTTAGTTTGAGAAATAAAAATGAAATAAAGATGAAATGAAGAGAAGGGTTGAGCTAGAGGGTTAAGTGAGCTAGTGGGCTGAATCCAACCCCAAACCCAATAGGAAAAGTAGCCAAAATTTCACAAACTCCAAACATATCAAAAATTATACTCAAAAAGATCGCAAACGCCATTTTGGAACCAATGCAGGTAGTTTCGAGTTCCAATTCGACCATTTGCAGAAAGTAACATGTCGGACCCCAAAATCCGAATAACGACGCTATATTTAAATCAAACATTTAAATATAAAATCGTTAAATATGCGGGTTGTTACAGATCTCCCCTCCTTACAAAATTGCATCCCCGCAATTCCTAGAGACGATATTTGTAACAACTACATACATACAACACACAAAAGAAAGAATAAACTTTAGACACAAAAATAGACTTACCATTACGAAGCAAGGATAGAAAACCTGGATAAGATCGCTCGATATACTCTCTGGTTTCCCAAGTACAGTCATTGGGATTAGCGGACCATTGAACTTTAACGAGCGGCACGTCCTTGTTCCGAAGGTGTCACACCTCCGTGTCAAGCACGCGAATAGGTTGCTGTACAATAGATATGTCCGGTGAGATCTCAAGCTCTTGCAAATCAGGAGAATTAATTACAGAATCTGATTCTCGAAGACACTTCCGAAGTTGCGAGACGTGAAACACGTCATGAATGCCAGATAAATGAGCTGGAAGTGAAACTCTATAAGCCACAGGGCCAATACGTTCAGTTATAGAAAACGGTCCTATATAACGAGGAGCCAATTTTCCAGTCGCACTGAAACGCATAACCCCTTTCAAAGGAGAAGCACGAATAAAAACAAGATCGCCGATCGAGAACTCGAGAGGCTTCCTATGGTTGTCCGCGTAGGATTTCTGGCGACTCTGTGCCTCTTTCATCCTCAATCGAATAAGATCAATCTTCTCAGAAGAATGACGAACAAAGTCCGGGCCAAGAGTAAGCTTCTTCCCAGATTCCAACCAACATGAAGGTGATCGACATGGCCTTCCGTATAAGGCTTCGAAGGGAGCCATACCGATACTAGACTGAAAACTATTGTTGTAGGAGAACTCTACAAGAGGTAGGTGATCCTCCCAACTACCACCGAAATCAAAGATACAAATACGGAGAAGATCTTCCAAAATACGATTCACCCGTTCAGTCTGTCTGTCAGACTGCGGATGATAAGCTGTAGAAAAATTAAGCTTTGTTCCCAAAGCTTGCTGAAGACTCTTCCAAAAATGACTCGTGAATAAAGGATCACGATCACTCACAATAGAACTAGGAACACCGTGAAGTCTCACGATTTCCTTGACATACAACTTGGCCAAATGCGAAGCTGTCCTATTAGACTTAATAGGGACAAAATGAGTAGACTTGGTGAGGCGATCAACAATAACCCAAATACTAGAATGACCTGATCTCGAACGAGGTAGGCGGTCAATAAAATCCATAGAAACTTGATCCCACTTCCACAATGGAATCTCAAGAGGTTGAAGAAGTCCAGAAGGACGCTGATGTTCGGCCTTCGCACGTTGACATGTCATGCAGTTGCTCACATAACTCGCTACATCGCGCTTCATGCCTTCCCAATAATAAAGACGATGCATATCGGCATACATCTTACTACTACCGGGATGAATGGTATACTTAGAACGATGGCAATCATCAAGAATGTCATGCCTAAGTGCAAAATCAGAAGGCACAAAAAGACGGTTCTTCTTACGAAGACACCTATGAGAATCAATGCTAAAATCTTGCAACGCCTCATCACAAGATCCAGACTCACAAAGCTGAATAAAATGCAACAAATCAGGATCACGCCGCTGAGCATCGGCAATACGATCCAATAAAATAGGTCGAGCTCCCAAACTAAATAATAGAATAGGAGAATCAGAAGATGAACCTTGATCACGAATTTCACAAAAAGATAGAGTCTCAAGAATATTCCATTCGGCAAGCATCATTGAAATAACAGCCGAATGTTTACGACTAAGCGCATCTGCAACACGATTACCCTTACCAGGGGTAAACTGGATATCAAAGTCATAGTGTAATGACCCACAATATTTACACCACTATGATATTGTGATTTAAACAAGTATAAAGAATTGAAGTATATTTGTGCACACATTTGGACTTGGGGGTAAATTTGTGATTTCCCATCTATTAAAACCCTAGCCACGAGTGGATTATAAAAAAAAGAAAGAAAGAAGGATGTGGCCGCGGTTTTCATTTTTAACTCTCTCGTTACAAAACAAAAATAAAATGGCCGAAGCCCTAGAAATCAGATTGGGGGAAAATTATTTCGCCGTATCAAATGGCGTTGGATTCGTGAGAAAAAAGGGGAAAGCTATGGCAATATCTAGGGGATCGACATCTCATATAGCTACGTGAGTGTTCTTAATCACGATTTGGCAATAAGACCTATCTCAGGCAGCCGTGGTTATATTTCTGTAAATTAATTTGTGTGTATGGATGCTTTGCGTGCATTGATGCTTGTTAATGATTGTTTGATCTTTAGTTGCTTGCGTATTCATATATGGATGATGATTAGTTCTGATTATGTTCATATCTGTACCTGAGATGATATCTATTCACTATTATGTCACGATACACTGATTTAACACTATGTATTACTGCCAAATGAATTGTTTAAGTACACTCATACCAGACGTATCATGTCTGACCCTGTTGATTGTCTCGACAATCTCCTGGGGTGTCTCATTCAACGAGGCAGTTCGGGATGATGTTTTTACAGGTTGCTATGCACATATTGATGAGATGATGATTTAAGAGATGGAGTTAGAATGATTTATAGTGCATGTAGATGATATGAAGAAAGTATTTAAGTATTTTCATTGTCACTTCATATGTATTGCTGAACTAAAATATGTATGTAATGCCCTGAACAGTGAACCATCATGTGTTAGATTGATTTGTGTATAGTCTTGAAAACTGTATTGTTTTATATGTAATTGCAAGTTTGAAACTGTAACACTGGGATTATTCAGTTTGTATATATTTTCTGAAATCTGTATTTGGAGAAATAACTGGTGTCAAGGCAGTATACACAAGTGGTTACACTTGTGTATATGTGCAGACCCATAGATTTGCTGAGTTTTGTGATCTAAAGGATTTTTATGGATTTTGTTCAAGTTTCCTTTCAGTAGTTTTGGGGAAAACTTTTATAAAATTATTTTGATGGATTATTTCTATATTTATGCATAAGCATATATGGATCTGGAGTTTGATTTTTGTATGTAATTATCATATCTGAGAATATGTATGTATATATATATATATATATTGTTTTTGGCAAGTTGAATGCCTTGAATGTGAAAAGCAAAGATGAGGTATACATATATATATATTTCTCTATGTTTTGTTTTTTTTTGAGATCAAGTTACTTATGGTTTGGGAGATTATATGGATCTGAATCCACACTTTTGAGATATGAATTTGCATCTGAGCATCTGAGTAATAGATACGTGTTTTTTTTGATATAAGATGTTTATTCTGGAAAGAAATGAAGTTTTATGTGGAATTTGGATTTATACAAGAATTTGAAATAATTTCTGAAATGAGTTTGAGAACTTACAGCCTCATGGCTTTATAAATCTGAAATATATTTAGTGGATTTAACAGTATGACTTACAAGTCTGAACTATATTCATATGTTTTGGCATATTTGATGCCGTAGACTTTTGAAGGAAAGATGGATTTTTAATGCTTTCAAATGCATTATGATTTTTGGGAAATGAAATTTTCTATGTTAAGTGGCTGTTGCTATTCGAATCTGTATATAGCATATAGCTAATATATGTTCATGTGATAGATTCTTGAATTATATTGAGGACTTGCCATATAAATTAAAATACGTGCATGCCCTTACTTTACATTTCGAAAATGAATAAGCACAGTTTTGAATAAGTTTTGCAAAAGAAAGTAAACTGTTTTATATTCATAAGATTTCTAGAAATGGATTACAAGTCCATGTATTATCTTGAGACTTTTATAAAAGGAACTTGTTAGTTTCCAATTGTTTGTGTTAAAAATATTTGTATGATGCAGAATAGCTTTTGTTCTTGCATCAGTGACACGTTTTTGTTTTAAAGAAAGATAGTTGATGTAAATTCACCCTTTATGTCTGAATATAACTTATATGAATGAGAAAGAGGAAACTCGATGACCTCATTTTTATATAGTTGGATTGGTAATCCTTTGTTTATACATATAATTATTAATATTTTGTTGGTGCCAAGGCTTCATTGCCTATTCATTAATATCATTGCTTGAGCTTGTGTGTTGGCGAGGCCGTGCACACATGTATTTATATGTGTGTGTACGCCCAGCCACACCTATAATTGTGCTATAGCAAGAGTTGAGTTAAGTAAAGGATCTCTATGGTTTTTATGATATAATCAGGAATTCTGATATTACCTGCCTGCTTGTGTATCCTTTGTGTCATATTGCAAATAATTTTCATAAGAAGGAAATGGGTTTATCTTTATATTAAAAATGCTATGTGTGAATGCTTTAGCTAATTTTTCTTAACTCTGATTTAATAACTAAAGAGATTGGTATATCTTCATATATACTAATCTATGTTTTAAGAATACACCAATATTTCTATATTGGTAATAGTGGATCCTGGTTTTGGTTTTGAAGGTAGATGACCCTGTGTTTTCATTTAGCATATATTTCTTTATGCAAAAAAAAAAACAAATTAGCCCATGATTTGGCCACTAGAAAAGTAGGGTCATCTCATTTGGTATCAGAGCTATGTTGGTAGATAACATAGCAAAAATTTAATTTGTGTGAATTTGTTTGTATTGACTGCTTTGGTTGCATTGTTTGAATTGATTACTTTGGATGATTTATTTGAATTACATCAATGTTAATGATGTTTCTCCTTTCTATTACTTTGTTTTGAAAATTGTTTAATCAATCATATAACCTGATTACAGAAATGAGTTTATGACCCAGTTTTTATAAGAAAATAATCTGATTAATTTACTGAGAAGTAGGGTATTGAATAATAATGGATTAGGCAGTATGAACAGAGAGGTTTATGCTCATGTCTAGTTCATTTAAATTTTCTATGAACAAAGAAGTATTATAAAAATTATTTAAATTTCTGAAGTGGTTATTATGGATGAGATGGATGTTTGTTTGTGCATTTCTATTTGGAGTTTTGTATGTCAGTTTTCCAAGTTAAAATGGTTTGAGCATTTTTATTACTCTATTCTTATTATTGTCAAGTATGGATTTAAATTATTTAGAACATAGGCAGCAAGATAGAAATCTGGCTCATGCTTATTTTCTAAATAATAAGATATGAGGTTTTCTGGGTTTTTGGTGAAATTTTCTTAACAAACACCTCTGTCCATATCTTTACAATAATACAGTAGAATCATGAATGCCTAAATTATTTTGGAAAGCCCACAAACCTATTGTAAATCTCTGTAGTAAGAAATTTAAAATGAGGGAATTTGAATTTATAAATGTTTTCTAATACAAGAAAAGTTGGATTAAGACACCTATGTTTATATCTGATCTAAAAGATGGCTAAAATTACAGTTTTACTTCTTTGTGGACTTCATGGATGTTGCTTTGTTTCAATGTAGATGGTGTATTTATTTATTTTGATTTAAATCTGAAATCACCACTGTTACATCATAACTAATAAGTATATGTTTGAGAACTTGATAAACACAATAATGAGCTGATACAAGTGATGTTGATATTTGGAAAAAATTTCAAAAAATAAATAAATATCAAATGCCAGTATCAATTGCAATAGGTCATTATATGAATAAACATTGAAAAGTGAATTGCCTGATTTGGATGCATAATTGTTAAGCTGCATTTCTTGAATATGTTTGATAACTGCATATAACTTTGTGATGGAAGTTTATAAAACAGGTCCCTTAGAGGAAGATAAAGTTTCTTATGAATATAACCTGGAAAAAAAATGGATTATATAATCATTACAGTCAAGTGTGATCTAAGATTGGTTAAGTACAAGGCAGTAAAAGGAGGGAAGTTCTTTTGCTTATGTCTGGTATTTAATAAGGGGATAAGAGTGCAATGGTTTGACCATGTGCTGAGCTCTAGTTGCCTAAGTATTTCCTCAAAAAAAAAAAATATATATACACATATAAACATCTCTGGTCACATGTTGATTGTAATATAAAATATGAAAAACATAAGAATTTTCTGATATGCAAAATCCCTGTGATTTACCTGCAAGTTTATATAGCCCAATGACATAAGTGAAGACGAAAGGAACACTTATAACTACTCATGATTAGGTGTATGTTAGTTTTATATGAATGAAAATAAGTTTTGTTAGCCACAAATGCGTTGGATGAGTTTCTTTGTGGTGATATAATCTATGTGAAATGTTTGGATGCCTTGCTGGTTGTTAGATTTGGTTCTTATGACCTCCATGTTCACTATTTTAATGCCAGTAACAATAACCTGAACAGTTTATGTTGCTTTAAGTAATATGGATGTGAAACCTTTGTGGACAAGATTCACTGGAAAAATATATATAAGTTGACTGCAAGTATCTTGTTACTGGGAACCCCAGTGATATTTTATCTCCTAAAATATTTGATCTATGTTTTAGTCAAAGGCCTGTCTCTGAACAAAAAATTGACTTGAAATGATATACAGATGTGATTAATTGATTGTTGAAATGTATGAATGGATGACTGTTTCATGGATGCATGAAAACTGTTTGCATTTACTGGTTATGTACATAAAGATTTTTGAGCATGAGACAGTATAGTTGAGACCTGCACACATGAAAGGAAAACTTAGTAATTAAACTAAGGAATTGGGTCACCTCTATCAGGTTGGGTATGAGGGAAGTGGGTATGACATGGTGGTTGGCTTGCATCAAGGATGGGGTGTGAGTTTGCACATGGCATGTTCATGTCCAAATATAATATGTGTTATATGACATATTAGATATATATTTTATTTTAAAATATTTTTAAAGTGATGTTATAATTTTTCCATAGTTTACCGTGTTGATTTCCTATTTTTATAGGCTGTTTTCTTATTTTCTGCTATTTTCTTCATTAAAATTATATTTAAATCAAATTTTATATATTTATTTTGTGAATGTATTTTTATTTTATGTTATTATTTATGTCTAAAAATATTTTGCAAGCTCATATGAATTTTTCTAAAATTTATTCTGTTATTTCTAATTCTTAAGCCTAGTTTGCAATTTAAGCCATTTTCTTAATTTAAATTCTATTTAATTAAAATTTAATTATTTATTTTATATATTTATTGTCATTTCTGAGTTGTTATCTTTATTTATCAGTTTTTATATGTATTTATAAATTACAAAAATAAATAGGGGAAATTCGAAGAGTTTTGTGACTCTTTAGTTGCTTGAGACCCCTTGTTTTCCCGTCTCTTCATTTTTTCCTAACCTTCTTGCATTCAATTCTTTTTGGCTGTCCCCTATCATTCTTCAGCTGCATCCCACTTCATTTTCACGCACAAAATAGTTTCTCAACTCAAAAAAATCGGCCATCAACCTGAGCAAAAAGTTTGGTAAAAATTCAATTCTCTTTTCATTGTTTTCTTCTTGTTTCATTGTTTTGTTCTAGCTTTCTTCAACCTTCTATGCTCAGCTCCAGCCCTCCTCCATCACCTAGGCCGCCTCCACCACCACCACATCTGGTCAATACCACCTCCAGCCCATCCCCTTGCCATAGCCGTGCACCATGATGAAGTAGATCCACACAAAAAGAGCAAACTCCACATATATGTCCATAGCCGAACACACCTTGCTTCCACCACCTTCAACTCCCCCTTGGCCGCCAACTACTCCACCTCCACCACCTCCAACCTCACCTAAACCCTCTGCCACGTCATCCCCTTGACCCCACCAGAGAAGGCCGTGCCCATATGGCCTTGGTCGTGACCTATTCGAGCCTTGCTTTGCATTGAAAACCATGCATGTTGTTGTTTAGTGTTGTTTCATGCATGCTCACCTTTGCACCATCTCCATCCATGTTTGGCCGACCCATAGGAAACCAAAACCTGATCCAAACCCTTTCTTTAGCCTTTTATTTCACTTGTGGCTGAACCGAATGAAATTTGGAAGTAAGTGCAAAGCATTTCAGCTTTGTTTTATGCACTTATTTCTAGCATAGTTTAATCGTTTTGAGTTGAAAGCTTATGTGTATTGTATTGTTTTTGTTTGATTTGTTTCCAAGGGAATTGATACTTTGGCTCTCTCACTCGTATCTTGTCGTGCTATCGTGCTTGTGTGGATCTCTTTTGTGTATTCGTTGTTGTCATCTCCAGCTAAACCAGTGAGTTATTCTCACCAGACATCGTATAGTTATATAACTAGTAAATTGACCACTTTTGAATCTGTAAAATGCATAACCATATTATATCTGCTATGCTATGATTATATGATGTTCACCTATGCTTAAACACATGTTATATCATATATTACTGTTTTATTATGTTGTTCTTTTATTTATATCAATTTATCGCACTGCAAGTTCCCTTTAGATTAGAATCACTATGGGTTGAAATGATACATACCCGAACGGACTTTAGAATAGGAGAAAATCGTTATGGGCTGAAATGATAGGCCTGAATGATTTTCAATTATTTTCATTTACTTGGGATTGCGGGTTTGAAATGATCAAACCCGGGTTTTCTTTGTAAATTACGGGTTGAAATGATATATTACCCGTATCACTTTACCTAGGCTAGAAAATGAAATACAGACCCGTTGTTAAAATATGTTTTTCTTAAAATTTTAAAATATTTTAGAAATGTAAATATTATAATATTTTTATTTAAAATTTGATTAAAAATGATTTTTGTAAAGCATTATTACTCTCTGAAAATTTATAAGTGAAATAAATTAATGGTAAAGTTAGAAAATCTGAAATGTAAGTTTTTTGGAAATTATAATTTTGTGATAAATGGAATTTAAATTAAATATGAAAATATGATAAATTTATGATATTTTGAGTTAAATGAATTTAAAATAATTTTATAATATATTAACGATTTTTTGGATTAAGTTAAAATGTGAAATGAATGAATATTTAAGTTGAAATTTTGAAATATAACTAAAATTGGAAATTTGTGAATTTGGCTTAAAAGTGAATTTTAAATTAAGTAAATAAAAATGAAATTAACTTATATTTTAAAATTTAAACTTAAGTGTTAAGTTAAATTTAATTTAATGAATTTAAAATTTAATATTGGAATTTAATAAGTGAATTACTATTAAATTTTGATTTTTGAATAGAGATTTAACTTTATAAAATCATGAATATAAGGGTATTTGAATGATTGTTTTAAAAGTTAAATTATGTGATTTTATAAGTTAAAAATGGTTTAAATAAAAATATAATTGTTTGTGAAATTACACTGAATATTTGAAGTTAATTTACTGCATTTCTAAAATGCTATTAATTCTAATGTAAAGGATAACACATCATTTGTAAATGTTGTAGTTGATAATAATGAACCAAATGGCTCAATTTAATTAAAGGCTTGAATGTTATAATGGTTGAATTTAACTAAGTTTATTTGAAACTAATGGAACCCTATTACAGCATTTTAAATGTTGTGTTTTGTTAAATTGAACTGTTTTAAGTGTGACTTTCCGTAGCATTTTCTAAATGCTGCGAAAGTTGAATTTTCATTGTTTTAATAAATTTAAGTGATTGAATGAACTTTGAAAGATTAAAATTTTGGAAATTTAATAATTTAATTATTAAATATAATATCTTCATTTTAATGGTTTAAATGAAGCAATTTGTTTCAAAATATAAATTATTTTGAAATGTGTTTTGAAATGGTATTTAAATTTAATAAAAATGAATGTGGTTTGGAAGATATGATATTTTGATATTTTGAAATGGATTTTGAATGATATTGAATTTTTAAATGATATTTGATTTCGAAGTATAAATACTATTTTGAAATTTTAACCACGGGATGTATTTAATTTATGGTTTAACCGATCCTTAAAGGATGGGCGATCCCAAGCATCCTTTAAGTTATGGTGCATTTCTACTACAGTTCACTTGAGTTGATTTACATTGTATAAGTATATATTGTCCTGACTCGAGTGTTTTGTGTTTTACTTTACGCTCGGGTCAGCCTGAGTATTCACAGCTTTGGATTCTCTTTCTGGAGCTGGTCTTTGCTGGAGTTTCTGCTTATCTACATTTATGTCTACTTTCTGTTTCAGCTATTCTAGTTTATCTCATGTATTAGTGAACTTCTATGTATTTGGGATTTCTATTTTGTTGTTTCAGACTGTATTATGTTTTTGGTTTGAGACTCTGCTGTAGTAGCTTCATGAACTACTATGTATTTTATATTCCGCTGCGAGGTATTCTGTTTGTTCTGTGTCTGGGATTCTATGATTTGTATTTCATTTGCTCCAAATTTATTTACAATGCGGTATTTTGAGCAATTCAAGTCCGACATGTGCGGCTGCGAATGACTAAAAATATCGGGTTGTTACGTTTGGTATCAGAGCTTTGGTTTTGGGCAAACCATAGCCTGTGGAGCAAAAACTCATTAGAGATAGGGTAGAAATACCCTAGAATGAGTGAAATCAATCTCAGAATCCTTTCTTGTGAGAGAATGTATTTTCGAAGTATAAAATAATTTCCAAATGATTTTTAAAGGATTTTCAAAGATTATTTTGGTATAAATTTTTTTCTTATTTTGAAACCAAGATTTTCAAAACTTCATCCCTTCAGTATCCATCTTGTTAGAAATCTCCTTGTTAGGATTCTTATCGATTAGGATTCCTTAAGCTTTGGAACGCTCCCACTTGTTCTGAAATCCAGTCTTGTCTTCCCTATTCTATCCATTTTGATTTTGGAGCATTTCATAACTCCACTTTGGAATGACCTCTATAAAGATCGGTGATTCCGCAAATCTTTGAATGATTTGTAAAGGGGTGAAAATCCTTTATAATTGGCATTGATTCACCGGAGATTCTTGTATCCTCAGTTTTCGATGCTATCTATCTCCTGATCTACCCAGATTCTATCTCTGGCGATCGAATGTCGATTTGCCTTAGATTTCCGAATTGATTATATTACTGAAGTCACAGTTGACCGGTTAAGGTCGCCCGCGATTTATATAGGCTTATCATCTTCTATTTGGTAATAAAATTATCTTATCTTCGTTCGAGCTTATCTTCGAAACAGAATTTTATTTGATTAGAGTTCCTCTAAATTCGAATCTCTGTATTGCTTGAAATCTAACCTTGAATCATTCTTTGGAAATTTGTGTTCGATTGAATTTTGAATTTGTGCATACATCGAAATTATTATTTTGACAAGGATGACCCTATTTTGTATATAAAAGTGAAATGCAATAAGGATTTTTACCTTTGGAAAATGAAAATTTGAAGCTTTTAAAGGATTTGAAATTTTGGAAATTTATAAGAAAATGTGATTTATATAAAAATGATTTATAAATGTAGGGTTTGGAATTTGAATTTCGGGGAATCGAACTCCGGTGTTTTGAAATGGGTTTTTAAGATTTTGGAAAATATATAATAATAATATGATTTAAAGATATTTTTCCAAATAAGAAATGTTTCAAATGTATTCGAATGAATTCCAATGATGTCAAAGAGATTTCAAAGAAGTTTCAAGAAATAAAAGTCCAAAACCCACTTATGTCGCTGAAAAATAATTTCGGTGATGAATACATGCATCATCGACATTGATTTTTGAGTTTCTGAGTAGGGAAGAGGCCACTCTAGTAGCTTTGCTATGCGAGTGATTTTATGAAACCAAATTTTGATTTTCGATTTCGAAGTATGGTTTGATATTCGAAAGATGTGTGTATATATATAGTTGAAATGATTTAAAATAAGCCGGTGTTCAATCCTCAAGATTCAGATTTGTTTTGGTATAACCTTACCTATTGGAATCGATTTACTAATCTGTTAGTGATTTCCAACTCTTGGATTGAAAATATGATTTCTTCGACTATTTTGAAGGATCGAGCACTTCCAAATCAAGGTTAACTTTTCAAAGCTAAGAAATTTTGAATGGTATAAGGTATTTGATAAAGTATAAGTTTAGTTTGGTATGATTAATGTATAACGTAATATGATTTATATAAGTTTGAAACTGTCGTGGAGTGAAATAAATAAGACTATTTTGAATTATACTGGTATGAAATATAGTTTTGAAAAGATATTTGAAGTAAAATGTTGAGTTTTTGTTATATTTATAAGTTAAGAAAAACAATGAATTTTGACTTAACAAATGAAAGTGAGTTTTAAATTGAATATTTGATTTAAAATTTTGTTGTGATAAATCATATGTTAAAAATTATTTAAATGTGAAATTTTGAAGTCTAGAAATATGATTTATAAGTTTAAAATTTGCTAAAATTGATCTTGTATTGTTTTTTAAAGTTATAATAAAATCTGGAATTTTATTAATGGCATTTCTAAAATGCTATAGTTTTATGACAACACTTTAAAATGCTGTTGTTTTTGAATTTAACTTTGTTTGAATTTACTAAATATCTGTTATGGCATATTATAAATGCTGTTATTCTTGAACTAAACTATTTTGGAAACTATAAGTTACGATAGCACTTTTAAATGCTGTCATTGTTATAATTTGACAATGTTTCGTAATGCTATATATTTTAACACTGTTGAGTTATGTTTTAAAAAGGTTAAATGATTTAATTTTTGGAATTGATTATTTGTGAAATTTAAGGAGTTTTGAATATAATTTAAATTGAATTTGAATTTAAATAAGGTTTACTTGGTTATGTGTTAAATGGAATGAAATGTAATGAGATAAATGAATTTTTGAATGGAATTTTGAAATGTATTTTGTAATGATATTTGAAATAATAATTGAATGACATATTTGATTTTTTAAAATGATATTTAAATTTAAATATTTGAAATTGACTTCAAATAATGATTTGATAATGAAGCTTTGAATGATATAATCTTTATTTGATAAAGAATGTGAATCAGGAATGATAACTGATTTTGATAAATGATAAAGTTTATATTTGTATGAAAGGATATTTGGTTTACTTGTAATTTGAGTTTAATTAAAAATGATGGATTTATGAAATGAATATGTCAAAACTAAGTAATAATGAAGTAAAATTTGAGATATATGAAATTATAAAATTTAGTTTTGGAATATGGTATATTTAAGCTTTGAAATATATTAAAGATTGAATAGTTTATTTTGTGGATCAAATCTTTATTTGAAATTTGATAATATTTGAAATAGTTTTGTTGGAAAACTAAATTGAATTGAAACTGATGGTTTGAATTGAATTAAAGCTGGAACCTGTAGACTTGGGTTTAAATTGAATAAATTTGTGAAATGTAAAGAATTAAAGGGATGTTTTATGATTTCAAATGTATGATTTAGAAAAGTTATGATTTTCAAAGTGTAATGATTTCAAGTATTTTGGTTTCGAAAGATTTATAACTTTGAAAGTATTATGATTTTTGAAAGTGAATATATGTTTGAAATGGAAATGAATTTGTTTGACCTAAATTTTTGTTGATTTGGAAATTTGGATTATTTTCTAAATCTATTGTTTTAAGAAACTTTGAAACTGAGTATATGTAATTTGTAAGAAATGATTTGGCGAAATCATATATGATTTTGAAACTGAAATGTTATTGAAACAAATTAAAATTGAGAACCTTGTTTTACTAAATACTTGATTTGGGAGTTATCGAACTTATATAAAATAGATTTGTATAAGTATGAAGTTGATTTGAAAATGTTGAATTGAAAAGGTACTCAATTTGTAAATTAAAATCTTATATAATTGAAGTTTATATAAGTATGATTTGATATACTATTGATTTTGGAAAGTATTCGATCTGAAAATGAAATCTTATATATAATGGAATTTATATAAGTGCGATATTTAAAGCTATGATTTTGAAGGGCTACTATATATGGTATATTATATTTTGATGTAAGAGGTATGGGAAGTACCCTCCGGAAGAAGCATAGTGATATGCTTCGACCCAGATGGACTTGGGGAATCCAGGAATGGATTCGACTGATAAACCCTAATGGACTTGGGTGAATTCAGAAATGGATTCGAACTGATATGGTTGTCCGGACTTAAACTCATGAGTTCCTCGATTTTTTTCAGGGTAGATGGTTCTTTAGTTTACCCAATGGAGGCGCTTTCGATCCTGGGATCTGTTGTTTATAGATCTTCCGGGAAGGAAGTGCATCCATTGCGTAAATCATTGAATCAGCAGCGTACCACTGCAGCAGGGGTCGATGGTCCCTTGTTTACGAACTGGCTACGATATTTTTCTGGAATCCGGAAGGTAGAAGGATCTTCTGGAAAGTGTTGTGTCTATTTCGTAAATACTGGATCAGCAGCGGGCCACTGCTATCGTATTATCATCATTTGACATTGGATTTTGAGCGGAACTTCTCATACCTATTTTTTTTTAGTATTTTCACTGGGTGTTGAAACAGGTCTACTAAGTACTTGGAGAATTCTAGCTTTGCGCCTGATCAACGCATAGTCAGAGTCTGCAGGAACGAAAGTAAACTTGTTAAGACATCGAGTTATAAAAGTATTTTGGTAAAGTGTTGTATAAAGGATATTCTAATCATGATTTAAAATGTCTTAAATATTGTTTACTTCGAACTATCAAATTTGAATCAAATAATTAATTATCATATTAAATGTTTAACATGTCAAATATAAAAAATATATTAAAATAATGGTTCATCCATGTCTTTCAACCTGCTTTCCCTCCTAGCTACTTTTTCCCTACCTTCTTTCGGGATGTCTTCCAACCTATTGGTCTTTCTTGTTGTTTCTCCACTTCCTTCCTTTTCGTGGACGAAAAGATTTGAGTGGGGGAGAGTGTAACAACCCTAGATTTTTCATATATTTTAATATTTGACCTTATTTTATTTTGAAATTATTTTAAACTTATTTTATTTCAAACATTTCATTTTTAAATATAAGTGTTGATTATTATGTGAATTATAATTTCAACTGGTATAAATTGAATATTTTCCCGAAAAGTGGATTTTTGGTTTGGTCAAACTTTGACTTTTAAATTTTAAATTTAAATATTTTAATTTTGAATTTTATCTTTTATTATGAAAATAAATTTAATTTCAAGAATACTGCTTTTCGTTTCGTTGAAATCCGATTTATATTGTGAAAGTTATGCTTTTTACCATATTGTATGTAAATTGATTTATTTGATAAAATCATCTATTTTAATTTATATAAAAAATATTTTATTTGTAAAATCATGTTATAATATGTGTTATATGACATATTAGACATATATTTTATTTTAAAATATTTTTAAAGTGATGTTATAATTTTTCCATAGTTTACCGTGTTGATTTCCTATTTTTATAGGCTGTTTTCTTATTTTCTGCTATTTTCTTCATTAAAATTATATTTAAATCAAATTTTATATGTTTATTTTGTGAATGTATTTTTATTTTATGTTATTATTTATGTCTAAAAATATTTTGCAAGCTCATATGAATTTTTCTAAAATTTATTCTGTTATTTCTAATTCTTAAGCCTAGTTTGCAATTTAAGCCATTTTCTTAATTTAAATTCTATTTAATTAAAATTTAATTATTTATTTTATATATTTATTGTCATTTCTGAGTTGTTATCTTTATTTATCAGTTTTTATATGTATTTATAAATTACAAAAATAAATAGGGGAAATTCGAAGAGTTTTGTGACTCTTTAGTTGCTTGAGACCCCTTGTTTTCCCGTCTCTTCATTTTTTCCTAACCTTCTTGCATTCAATTCTTTTTGGCTGTCCCCTATCATTCTTCAGCTGCATCCCACTTCATTTTCACGCACAAAATAGTTTCTCAACTCAAAAAAATCGGCCATCAACCTGAGAAAAAAGTTTGGTAAAAATTCAATTCTCTTTTCATTGTTTTCTTCTTGTTTCATTGTTTTGTTCTAGCTTTCTTCAACCTTCTATGCTCAGCTCCAGCCCTCCTCCATCACCTAGGCCGCCTCCACCACCACCACATCTGGTCAATACCACCTCCAGCCCATCCCCTTGCCATAGCCGTGCACCATGATGAAGTAGATCCACACAAAAAGAGCAAACTCCACATATATGTCCATAGCCGAACACACCTTGCTTCCACCACCTTCAACTCCCCCTTGGCCGCCAACTACTCCACCTCCACCACCTACAACCTCACCTAAACCCTCTGCCACGTCATCCCCTTGACCCCACCAGAGAAGGCCGTGCCCATATGGCCTTGGTCGTGACCTATTCGAGCCTTGCTTTGCATTGAAAACCATGCATGTTGTTGTTTAGTGTTGTTTCATGCATGCTCACCTTTGCACCATCTCCATCCATGTTTGGCCGACCCATAGGAAACCAAAACCTGATCCAAACCCTTTCTTTAGCCTTTTATTTCACTTGTGGCTGAACCGAATGAAAGTTGGAAGCAAGTGCAAAGCATTTCAGCTTTGTTTTATGCACTTATTTCTAGCATAGTTTAATCATTTTGAGTTGAAAGCTTATGTGTATTGTATTGTTTTTGTTTGATTTGTTTCCAAGGGAATTGATACTTTGGCTCTCTCACTCGTATCTTGTCGTGCTATCGTGCTTGTGTGGATCTCTTTTGTGTATTCGTTGTTGTCATCTCCAGCTAAACCAGTGAGTTATTCTCACCAGACATCGTATAGTTATATAACTAGTAAATTGACCACTTTTGAATCTGTAAAATGCATAACCATATTATATCTGCTATGCTATGATTATATGATGTTCACCTATGCTTAAACACATGTTATATCATATATTACTGTTTTATTATGTTGTTCTTTTATTTATATCAATTTATCGCACTGCAAGTTCCCTTTAGATTAGAATCACTATGGGTTGAAATGATACATACCCGAACGGACTTTAGAATAGGAGAAAATCGTTATGGGCTGAAATGATAGGCCTGAATGATTTTCAATTATTTTCATTTACTTGGGATTGCGGGTTTGAAATGATCAAACCCGGGTTTTCTTTGTAAATTACGGGTTGAAATGATATATTACCCGTATCACTTTACCTAGGCTAGAAAATGAAATACAGACCCGTTGTTAAAATATGTTTTTCTTAAAATTTTAAAATATTTTAGAAATGTAAATATTATAATATTTTTATTTAAAATTTGATTAAAAATGATTTTTGTAAAGCATTATTACTCTCTGAAAATTTATAAGTGAAATAAATTAATGGTAAAGTTAGAAAATCTGAAATGTAAGTTTTTTGGAAATTATAATTTTGTGATAAATGGAATTTAAATTAAATATGAAAATATGATAAATTTATGATATTTTGAATTAAATGAATTTAAAATAATTTTATAATATATTAACGATTTTTTGGATTAAGTTAAAATGTGAAATGAATGAATATTTAAGTTGAAATTTTGAAATATAACTAAAATTGGAAATTTGTGAATTTGGCTTAAAAGTGAATTTTAAATTAAGTAAATAAAAATGAAATTAACTTATATTTTAAAATTTAAACTTAAGTGTTAAGTTAAATTTAATTTAATGAATTTAAAATTTAATATTGGAATTTAATAAGTGAATTACTATTAAATTTTGATTTTTGAATAGAGATTTAACTTTATAAAATCATGAATATAAGGGTATTTGAATGATTGTTTTAAAAGTTAAATTATGTGATTTTATAAGTTAAAAATGGTTTAAATAAAAAAATAATTGTTTGTGAAATTACACTGAATATTTGAAGTTAATTTACTGCATTTCTAAAATGCTATTAATTCTAATGTAAAGGATAACACATCATTTGTAAATGTTGTAGTTGATAATAATGAACCAAATGGCTCAATTTAATTAAAGGCTTGAATGTTATAATGGTTGAATTTAACTAAGTTTATTTGAAACTAATGGAACCCTATTACAGCATTTTAAATGTTGTGTTTTGTTAAATTGAACTGTTTTAAGTGTGACTTTCCGTAGCATTTTCTAAATGCCGCGAAAGTTGAATTTTCATTGTTTTAATAAATTTAAGTGATTGAATGAACTTTGAAAGATTAAAATTTTGGAAATTTAATAATTTAATTATTAAATATAATATCTTCATTTTAATGGTTTAAATGAAGCAATTTGTTTCAAAATATAAACTATTTTGAAATGTGTTTTGAAATGGTATTTAAATTTAATAAAAATGAATGTGGTTTGGAAGATATGATATTTTGATATTTTGAAATGGATTTTGAATGATATTGAATTTTTAAATGATATTTGATTTCGAAGTATAAATACTATTTTGAAATTTTAACCACGGGATGTATTTAATTTATGGTTTAACCGATCCTTAAAGGATGGGCGATCCCAAGCATCCTTTAAGTTATGGTGCATTTCTACTACAGTTCACTTGAGTTGATTTACATTGTATAAGTATATATTGTCCTGACTCGAGTGTTTTGTGTTTTACTTTACGCTCGGGTCAGCCTGAGTATTCACAGCTTTGGATTCTCTTTCTGGAGCTGGTCTTTGCTGGAGTTTCTGCTTATCTACATTTATGTCTACTTTCTGTTTCAGCTATTCTAGTTTATCTCATGTATTAGTGAACTTCTATGTATTTGGGATTTCTATTTTGTTGTTTCAGACTGTATTATGTTTTTGGTTTGAGACTCTGCTGTAGTAGCTTCATGAACTACTATGTATTTTATATTCCGCTGCGAGGTATTCTGTTTGTTCTGTGTCTGGGATTCTATGATTTGTATTTCATTTGCTCCAAATTTATTTACAATGCGGTATTTTGAGCAATTCAAGTCCGACATGTGCGGCTGCGAATGACTAAAAATATCGGGTTGTTACTTCTGGTATGCAGACTCAGTTTTGATGCCTTAGCTCAATGTTGTGGGTTTTGCTTGTTCATATTTATGAGATGCTTGTGTGATTTGGGTGATGGTTGTTATGAATTGTTGAAATAAGAATTTCTGCTAAGATACTTGTTGGATGATTTTTGATGACAAGCAATCAGTTGATGTTCCTATAGATGTCTGGTTTTCTTTTTGGAATTAAGGAAAAAATACCAGTATTAAGTGGTTGTTTGTTGTTTGTATTGATTGAGTATTGTTTGTATAAACTTAATTCATATGTATGTTTATGATATTTTGCTTTGATTGCCAAGAATGGGGTCTGTTTTGGATTAAAAAAAAATCATTTAAATAAAGACCGATTATATAAGGGTATTGATCCCTATTTTGATTTGCATATGGATGATATGTTTTGCCTGAAGATGGTGTGTATAGCCATGGATGAATGAGCATTACATTTAAAATGACTTCAATATGAATCATGAGTAGGAATGCATTTGTAAGCAACATATAACCTGATGACAAAGTATATGAACTGTTACTGAATTAATATTTGTTTCTGGTTGAGTAAGCTTGGTGTATAAATATGTTTGAGACATTAGAATTGCTTTGAAAAGCAGAAAGTAAAATCTGTATTGATTCTAGAATTTTCTAAACCAATTTGCCAATAGAGTTTAGTTTAAAACTGAATGTGAACACTATTATGATGAATGCAATGGCACTGTTTCCTACTCTCATTTGTACACTGCCATATTTATGCATATTCACTTCATCCTGTGTGCACCCCTGAGTTACACTGTATGCATAGATTTGGTCCAAACACTGTTGCATCTGAAATCTGCTGTTGCACTTGAGATTTTAGACTTGATTTTGCTGTTTGCATACAGTGGCAGTTCCATATATATATATGTCCATGTACTTGAAACTACTAGATGCTGCACACTTGTGCTTTGCCTTGATCACTTCTGCTGTTATCATTTTGTGTTGCCTTGCATTTGCCAAGTCTATGTGCAAGTTCCCATACATCCCTCTGAGGTTGCTGTTTTCAGATGCACTGAGTTGTTTGAATATGTCGCTTTCTTATTTATGTTCTATTTGTATGACAGTTGCAATTACCCTTGTGCTTGTTCATTTGATGATGAAACATGTTGATTGAAATTTGCTAGTGCACTCGAGTTGGCAAGGCAGTGCACACGTGTATATTTATACATGTGTGTATTGCAGCCACTCCGCAAAATTTAATGAATATTTGGGATGCTAGAACGAGCAAGAGTGAATTGTGAGGACACAATTCCAAAAAGGTGGGGTATTTGTAATGACCCACAATATTTACACCACTATGATATTGTGATTTAAACAAGTATAAAGAATTGAAGTATATTTGTGCACACATTTGGACTTGGGGGTAAATTTGTGATTTCCCATCTATTAAAACCCTAGCCGTGAGTGGATTATAAAAAAAAAAAAGAAGCATGTGGCCGCGGTTTTCATTTTTAACTCTCTCGTTACAAAACAAAAATAAAATGGCCGAAGCCCTAGAAATCAGATTGGGGGAAAATTATTTCGCCGTATCAAATGGCGTTGGATTCGTGAGAAAAAAGGGGGAAAGCTATGGCAATATCTAGGGGATCGACATCTCATATAGCTACGTGAGTGTTCTTAATCACGATTTGGCAATAAGACCTATCTCGGGCAGCATGGTTATATTTCTGTAAATTAATTTGTGTGTATGGATGCTTTGCGTGCATTGATGCTTGTTAATGATTGTTTGATCTTTAGTTGCTTGCGTATTCATATATGGATGATGATTAGTTCTGATTATGTTCATATCTGTACCTGAGATGATATCTATTCACTATTATGTCACGATACACTGATTTAACACTATGTATTACTGCCAAATGAATTGTTTAAGTACACTCATACCAGACGTATCATGTCTGACCCTGTTGATTGTCTCGACAATCTCCTGGGGTGTCTCATTCAACGAGGCAGTTCGGGATGATGTTTTTACAGGTTGCTATGCACATATTGATGAGATGATGATTTAAGAGATGGAGTTAGAATGATTTATACTGCATGTAGATGGTATTAAGAAAGTATTTAAGTATTTTCATTGTCACTTCATATGTATTGCTGAACTAAAATATGTATGTAATGCCCTGAACAGTGAACCATCATGTGTTAGATTGATTTGTATATAGTCTTGAAAACTGTATTGTTTTATATGTAATTGCAAGTTTGAAACTGTAACACTGGGATTATTCAGTTTGTATATATTTTCTGAAATCTGTATTTGGAGAAATAACCGGTGTCAAGGCAGTATACACAAGTGTTTACACTTGTGTATATGTGCAGACCCATAGATTTGCTGAGTTTTGTGATCTAAAGGATTTTTATGGATTTTTTTCAAGTTTCCTTTCAGTAGTTTTGGGGAAAACTTCTATAAACTTATTTTGATGGATTATTTCTATATTTATGCATAAGCATATATGGATCTGGAGTTTGATTTTTGTATGTAATTATCATATCTGAGAATATGTATATATATATTTATTGTTTTTGGCAAGTTGAATGCCTTGAATGTGAAAAGCAAAGATGAGGTATACATATATATATATTTCTCTATGTTATGTTTTTTTTTGAGATCAAGTTACTTATGGTTTGGGAGATTATATGGATCTGAATCCACACTTTTGAGATATGAATTTGCATCTGAGCATCTGAGTTTTAATAGATACGTGTTTTTTTTTTGATATAAGATGTTTATTTTGGAAAGAAATGAAGTTTTATGTGGAATTTGGATTTATACAAGAATTTGAAATAATTTCTGAAATGAGTTTGAGAACTTATAGCCTCATGGCTTTATAAATCTGAAATATATTTAGTGGCTTTAACAGTATGACTTACAAGTCTGAACTATATTCATATGTTTTGGCATATTTGATGCCGTAGACTTTTGAAGGAAAGATGGATTTTTAATGCTTTCAAATGCATTATGATTTTTGGGAAATGAAATTTTCTATGTTAAGTGGCTGTTGCTATTCGAATCTGTATATAGCATATAGCTAATATATGTTCATGTGATAGATTCTTGAATTATATTGAGGACTTGCCATATAAATTAAAATACGTGCATGCCCTTACTTTACATTTCTAAAATGAATAAGCACAGTTTTGAATAAGTTTTGCAAAAGAAAGTACACTGTTTTATATTCATAAGATTTCTAGAAATGGATTACAAGTCCATGTATTATCTTGAGACTTTTATAAAAGGAACTTGTTAGTTTCCAATTGTTTGTGTTAAAAATATTTGTATGATGCAGAATAGCTTTTGTTCTTGCATCAGTGACACGTTTTTGTTTTAAAGAAAGATAGTTGATGTAAATTCACCCTTTATGTCTGAATATAACTTATATGAATGAGAAAGAGGAAACTCGATGACCTCATTTTTATATAGTTGGATTGGTAATCCTTTTTTTATACATATAATTATTAATATTTTGTTGGTGCCAAGGCTTCATTGCCTATTCATTAATATCATTGCTTGAGCTTGTGTGTTGGCGAGGCCGTGCGCACATGTATTTAAATGTGTGTGTACGCGCAGCCACACCTATAATTGTGCTATAGCAAGAGTTGAGTTAAGTAAAGGATCTCTATGGTTTTTATGATATAATCAGGAATTCTGATATTTCCTGCCTGCTTGTGTATCCTTTGTGTCATATTGCAAATAATTTTCATAAGAAGGAAATGGGTTTATCTTTATATTAAAAATGCTATGTGTGAATGCTTTAGCTAATTTTTCTAAACTCTGATTTAATAACTAAAGAGATTGGTATATCTTCATATATACTAATCTATGTTTTAAGAATACACCAATATTTCTATATTGGTAATAGTGGATCCTGGTTTTGGTTTTGAAGGTAGATGACGCTGTGTTTTCATTTAGCATATATTTCTTTGTGCAAAAAAAAAAAAAAACAAATTAGCCCATGATTTGGCCACTAGAAAAGTAGGGTCATCTCACATAGGAAGCAAGAAACTCGAGCCAACGCTGTTGTCTCATATTGAGTTCCTTCTGAGTAAACAAATACTTCAAAGATTTATGATCGGTATAGAGAATGAAGCGCTCGCCCAATAAATAATGTCGCCAAATCTTCAAGGCAAAGACAATAGCGACTAACTCAAGATCATGAGTGGCATAGCGAACTTCATTCGGACGCAGTTGCCTAGAAGCATAAGCAACTACCCGATCTCTCTGCATAAGCACAGCACCGAGACCACTACCACACGCATCGGTGTAGACAACAAGATCATGATTCCCTTCGGGAACCACAAGAATAGGAGCATTAGTGAGAAGTTCTTTCAATGTCTGAAAGGAAGCTTCACACTTGTCGGACCAAATAAAACGAATGCCTTTCCGAGTAAGGCTTGTGAGAGGAAGCACAACACGGGAAAAGTTCTTAATGAACCGCCGGTAATAACCCGCCAATCCAAGGAAACTACGAATATCATGCACATTCTCAGGCCTCTTCCAATACTGGATGGCTTCGATCTTTGAGGGATCGACAGAAATGCCATCGGAAGATACAACATGGCCTAAGAACTTAACCTTATTCTCCCAAAAGCAGCACTTGGAGAATTTGGCTTTAAGCTGATGACGACGGAGAGTACTCAAGACAATTCTCAAGTGATTAGCATGCTCAGCTTCAGACTTAGAATAAATAAGGATATCATCAATGAAGACAAGAACAAACTTATCGAGATATTCCCGGAATACCCGATTCATGAGGTCAACAAAGAAAGCAGGAGCGTTCGTCAAACCGAACGGCATAACGAGCCACTCAAAAGAACCATAACGAGTGCATAAAGCGGTAAGAGGTATGCTATCCTCCGCGACTCGTAACTGATGAAAACCTGTGGCAAGGTCAAGCTGAGAAAAGACCTTGGCACCACTCAATAGATCGAACATATCATCGATCCTAGGCAATGGATACCTATTTCTAATGGTCAACTTGTTAAGCTTGCGATAGTCAATGCAAAGCCTAAAAGTTCCATCAGACTTCTTCACAAAAACGACCGCGGATCCCCACGGAGAAAAACTGGACTGAATCAACTGCATGGACTCGAGCTCTAAAAGCTGCATCTTGAGTTCCTCATTTTCCTTTGTAGACATCCTCGTGGGAGGACGACTAAATAGCTGCGCGCCTGGAATGAGATCAATGCGGAACTCAATTGCCCGTTTGGGTGGCAAACCCGAAACAGGTTCAAAAACATCAGAAAAGTCACAAGCAATAGGAATACGAGATACATCATCACCATCTCGCGAATCAAGAGAATACAAAGCCATCTCGGAATTATCCACATCCCGAAGAACAAGAGATAACGGAGAAGGTGAATCGGGATGACAAAGATATAAAATTCTCTCGGAACAAATAATCCTGGCATCGTACCTCACTAGCCAGTCCATACCAAAAATCATATCAAAACCCAAATGAGAAACAACGTGCAGATTTGCACGGAAAGAAAAGCCACATAAAACAATCTCAATATCATCACAAAGCAAACTAAGGGCCGCGGATCCCCCAATAGGATTTGCAATCCCTAAAGAAGTAACCATACAAGAAACATCCGAAGATAAATCATCTACAAGCTTCTTCGATACGAAAGAATGTGAAGCACCCATATCGAAAAGAACTCGTATACTATGATCATGAAATAGAATTGAACCCTCCAAAATAGATGGAGTCATACCTTTGGATTGAGAAGGACCTCCAGAAGCATTTGCCACATTGAGCTTGCCAGATTTTGCATTAGCAGGAGCAGTAGGACAAGCTGAAACATGATGACCTTCCTTCTTGCAATTACGGCAGAAGAGAGGCTTTGGACAAGCTCGAATAATATGATCCGGAGAACCACAATTAAAACACTTTCGAACGAAAGGTGTTCCGGAAGATTGAGGCTGAGAGCTAGGACCACCGGTCTTCTTCTTCTTAGAAGGAAAAGGCTTCTTCTGAATTGGAAACTGCTTCTTGTTGGGGTTCCTGGAAACCTCGACATCAACATCACTATCACACTCCTTCTCGACGGCCTCGAGATGAAGCGCCGAATCAACCAATTCCTCAAAAGAAAGTTTAAGCTGGAGCAACAAGGACTTCTTAAGATATTTCTTAAGGCCAGAACCAAACTTCAAATTCTTCTTATAAGAAGTGCTGATGAATTCAAGACCATACTGAGATAAAGCCTCGAACGATGTGACATACTCAGAAACAGAAGATTTCCCTTGCTTCAACTCAAGGAAGCGACAGGTCAATAAAACTTTTTCAGATTCAGGAACGAACTTGAGTTCAAATCGTCCCCGAAACTGAGTCCAAGAAAGAGTAGACTCATCAATTTCAGCTACAAGAAGCTCATACCAGTCAAGAGCACGCTCTTGTAATAAGCTAGAAGTTACAAGAACTCTATCATGGTCAGAAAGATCCATGCGAGAGAAAATACGCTCGCACGTGCGAAGCCAAGCTTGGACTTCAAGAACAGAGTCGGAGCCCTTAAACGGCTTTCCTCCAAGATGAGCAAAATCACTGCACTGACGTGCAAAAGTAGACTTGCGAGGTGGAGACACTCGAGGAGGAACGGGAGGCTGAGTGCTCCTAAACAATTCCAAAAACTGATAGACAGACATATATACGCCATCCGGATGCGAGCCACTAGATTGCCCAGCATCCGAACGTCGACCCCTGCCTCTTCCAGACATAAGCTGAAAGTAAGATAAGAACAAGATTACACACAAGGTAGATATTACAATATGGAATACTACGGAATAAAATGCATTCCTAGACGTATTTCCAATATCTATCTAACCTTGATGGAATAAAGAGACACGATGATTCAAGGATCTGTATCACTTGTACACTTTGATGTACGATAATATGTGCATCTATTCTGTGTTTATCATATTTTGTTCTGAATCTCGCTCTGATACCACGCTGTGGCGCCCCACTCCGAGAGCCTCGTTAACAAAGAGTATGATATAGATAATACTGTCGGCTAACGCGGACAATAGAGTATAATGGAAGCGACCATGTGCAATCTTACCTTAACTATTCACTAAATATGTCGAAAAGTAGAAACACATTAAAATTCGACCTATTCAATAAATATTTAAAGCAAAACTACAATGGCTATAGGATCTATTAGAAGAAAATATAACAACTCAAATGTAATATACATCACAGAACAGTCGATCATAATATACACATACACGGATACACCACAGAGTATACAAAATAATACATGTCAAGTGGTATAGGAGACCACCATATACAGACGAGACGAAAGAGTATAATTCATAGTTACAACAGATAAGGACTACAAAAGACGCTATGACAAAATGAAGCTAGCGAATAGTCCATGCGGAAGCAAAGTAGGCTAAGTCCCCAAAAGCACCTAACCTGAAACATCTCGGTCTGACCCGAGTATAAAATACACGGGTCAGTCTAGATAACAAATCAGTTAGATAAACTGAACAATAATAAACCTGCAAGGTCATACAATATAATAAATATCTCTAGGGGAGATAACACAATCATCAACAAGAGATGAATCATATAGAACAAGCCTCATATCATCGGCAACATATAGAAACAAAGGATACAAATATCCCAAAACAAGCCAATAGGAAAACAACAAATACCAATAAGGTATACAAGTTCCACAAGGTAAACGCTATACTCCATGCGGCTCAAAAAGACCAATACCGAAGGGCGATACCAAGGGAATATACATATCAATGAAACATCATAAAATTTGCTCGAGCTCGGTACTGTACAAACAAGGATCCACGAGCCCGAAGACTCCAAACCCAAGTATCACCCATGCGGCACGTAAGGCCAACATCAGAGCGAAACTATATAGGGCAACAAACCCGAAGGAACACACCCGAAGGCAACATACCCGAAGGCAACATACCTAGGGAGACAGTCCGAAGACACTATCCCAGAGGCAACAAACCGTAGTGGTGAAGGTCAAAGACCCAGTACTGGACACCACTAACTGGCGTAATGTGTCACAACTCTCGAAAAGGAATCCGAAAAGTGTTAACGTATGTCCCATAACCACACGTTCGCACTAAACGGTTTACTATCCGTCAGTTCCTTTCACACTCAAAGCAGTACAAAGTTTACCTCATATCATCGATAAACCAAACCCGAAGGTCAAAACAATCAATCGAATAGGTCAAGGATTAATCGAAAGGATAAACGCATAGATTCATGGTCCGTGTTTTGCCCAACCATTTAATCACCCTTCCACTTCGTTCGAAGTGCGAAAGTGTGTGTGTTTTAAATACAATTTATAAATTAGAGAAACGAACTTTTAAATGCGATTCGAGAGATTATTTTATAAAAACCCATGGATTAAAATTAAAAGGAACCATCAAAGTCAAAACAATTGATAATCATACATAGGATCATCATGAATCGATTCAAATTGAAAATTCAATCCCAAAAGGCAAAGTGGGCTGAAACAGCAGGTTAAGTCGACTGAACAGAGTTTTCAGTCGACTGACCCTGTACTTGGAAAATTTTCCAGGTTCAGGAAACTTTCTGTTTCCAGGTTCAGTCGACTGTGCAGAGTTTTTCAGTCGACTGAATCATGCCTGGAAACTCTCGGGTTTCAGGTTCAGTCGACTGAACAGATTTTTCAGTCGATTGAATCATGCCTGGGCTGTTTTCAGCCTTATTCAAATGAAGAGCAAACTCTCCCAAAATGCAATCGGACGAACATTGGCTCGAAGGGCTTATGCCAATCGACAACCCGGTCCTATATGTTCCTCGATGCATCACCAAAACATGATTAAAACATCAAAGTTAGGATTTCAAAGGTTTGAACCCAAAACACTAAAAATTGGAATATTCTCCAATTCAACCCAAACCAATTGCAAGTGCATATGAACAAGGTGATAGGAATTCATACCTAACATCAATGAAATCAAGAGAAGTAGATGAGAGTTCAAAACTCACCTTTTTACACAAAACAAAGAAGATGAAGAAGCATAATTGCAAGGAATCAACCAACTACACTCCACTTCAACACTACAAGCTTCAATCTAGAATCAAAGCAAGTATTTCCTAAGTTAGGGTTAGGAAAATCATAAAAATTGAAGAGGAGAAGAGATGGAGAAGATGGAGATGAACTTACCAATGAATTCTCTTTGATTTTGGAGCAAGAATCAAGCTACAAAGGAGAAACTAGGGCTTACTAATTTCTATTTCTCTTTCCTTTCCCCCATTTCAGTTTTTAGTTTGAGAAATAAAAATGAAATGAAGATGAAATGAAGAGAAGGGTTGAGCTAGAGGGTTAAGTGAGCTAGTGGGCTGAATCCAACCCCAAACCCAATAGGAAAAGTAGCCAAAATTTCACAAACTCCAAACATATCAAAGATTATACTCAAAAAGATCGCAAACGCCATTTTGGAACCAATGGAGGTAGTTTCGAGTTCCAATTCGGCCATTTGCAGAAAGTAACATTTCGGACCCCAAAATCCGAAGAACGACGCTATATTTAAATCAAACATTTAAATATAAAATCGTTAAATATGCGGGTTGTTACAAGAAGAGCCAATTCAGGATCCAACTCTTGAGCTTCAAGAATGCGGTCTAAAAGAGAAGGATGAGCCTCAAGGCTACATAAAGCAAGAGATGAACATAAATCGGGAACACGGTCTCGAATCTCACAAGTGGATAAGATCTCGAGATCGTTCCATTCGGATATCATCATAGAAACAACAGCTTGTTGTTTTCGGCTAAGAGCATCGGCGACACGATTACCCTTTCCGGGAGTATAAAGAATATCAAGATCATAAGGAGCAAGGAACTCGAGCCAATGATGTTGACGTAAATTAAGTTCTTTTTGAGAAAATAAATATTTGAAAGACTTATGATCCGTGTATAGAACAAATTTCTCTCCTAAAAGATAATGACGCCAAATCCGAAGAGCAAAAACAATAGCCGCGAGCTCTAAATCATGAGTGGCATATCTAGTCTCAGCAGGCTTTAATTGCCTAGAAGCATAAGCAATAACACGTTCTTTTTGCATAAGAACGACACCCAAACCAATGCGACTAGCATCGGTATAAGCAACAAAATCTTGATTCCCATCGGGAATAACAAGAATAGGAGCATCAAAAAGAAGTTCTTTTAATTTCTGAAAAGAAGCTTCACATTTGTCCGACCAAATGTATTTAACACCTTTCTTCGTTAAGCTAGTGAGACGCACGGCAATCTTAGAAAAGTCTTTGATAAAACGACGGTAATAGCCCGCCAATCCGAGAAAACTACGAATCTCTGTCACACTCTCCGGTCTCTTCCAATCTTGAATCGCTTCAATCTTTGAAGGATCCACAGAAATTCCGGATTCGGAAATAATATGACCGAGAAACTTCACACGAGATTGCCAAAAGTGGCATTTAGAAAATTTTGCCTTTAATTGATTACTCCTAAGAGTTTCCAACACAACCCGAAGATGTTTTTCATGCTCCTCCTCGGTTTTAGAATACACAAGAATATCATCGATGAAGATGAGAACAAACCGGTCGAGAAAGTCTTTGAAAACTCTATTCATAAGGTCAACGAAATAAGCCGGAGCATTCGTTAGACCAAATGGCATAACAAGCCATTCATAAGATCCATACCGAGTACGGAACGATGTCAAAGGAATGCTATCCTCTGCAATACGAAGCTGATGAAAACCGGTAGCCAAGTCCAATTGTGAAAAGACTCTAGCACCACTAAGTTGATCAAATAGATCATCAATCCGAGGTAAAGGATATTTATTTTTGATAGTAAGATCATTAAGCTTGCGGTAGTCAACGCAAAGCCTAAGTGTACCATCGGATTTCTTCACAAAACTAGCTGAAGCTCCCCAAGGCGAGGAACTAGAGCGAATAAATTGCTTCGTTTCCAATTCAGATAATTGTTTATGCATCTCCTCGTTTTCTTTATTTGACATACGATAAGGAGGACGAGTGATAGGTTGAGCTCCAGGAATAAGATTAATTCTGAACTCAATTGCTCGCTTAGGTGGTAATCCTAAAACGGGCTCGAATATGTCGGAAAATTCACAAACGACGTGAATAAGAGAAATAATATCACCCTCATCATCATCATCGTCATCACGAGGATTTAAAGAATATAAAGATGCAACCAAAGCAGAATCTGAATCTTTAAGAATAACAGAAACCTGATTAACAGATTAAGGATGTCGAAGATGAATAGTCCGCTCAAGACATAGGATATGAGCTTCATAACGGTTAAGCCAATCCATTCCCAAAATCATTCCAAAGCCTAAATAACGCATGACATGCAAATCGGCTAGGAAAGGAAAATGACATAAAATAATCTCGACATCTTTACACAATAAACTGATTGTTGCGGATCCACCAACCGGATTCGCAATTCTCAAAGAAGTCATTAAGCACAAAACATCCAAAGAAAAAGTATCAACAAGTTCTTTTGATATAAAAGAATGGGACGCACCCGTATCAAAAAGAACTCGAATAGGATGATCATGAAATAAAATAATTCCATCTAGAATAGAATGAGAAATACCTTGGCCACGAGATGTGTTGCCAGGGGCTTGAGCAACATTAAGCTTTCCCTCCTTCTTGCCCTGAAGCTTGGGGCATGAAGATATAACATGACCGGGAACTTTGCAGTAGCGACAAGAAAGAGACTTTGGGCACTTGTTCGCATAATGGTCCTTCGAACCACAATTATAGCATTCCCCACGACCAAAGGAAGAAGTCTTTGCCACGGAGGTTGCTTGCTTCCCTTTCTTATTGGGTTAAGGGCCTTTGAATTTGTTTGGCCTCTTTTTGTTGTTGAAGTTTGGTTTGGAACCCACCACTTCAACATCATTCTCCGTATCCGCCTCTTCAAGACGAAGAGCGATATCAACGAGTTGGTCGAAAGAAACTTCTAATTTTAGAAGTAATGGCTTCTTGAGACTTTTGTTTAAGCCATAGACGAACCTCTGATTCTTCTTCAGAGGGTGTTGATGTATTCAACCCCATATTTGGAAAGCGACTCGAAGGAGGCGACGTAATCAGTCACGGAGGACTCACCTTGAACAAGGTCTATAAATCGTCGAGCCAATGTCACTTTCTCAGCTTCTGGTACAAATTTCAACTCGAAGCGTTCTTGGAATTTCTCCCAGGTGAGATCCGCTTCATTAATCTCACAAATAAGAAGCTCGTACCAGTCCAATGCTCTTTCTCGGAGCATACTTGAGGCCACCTGAACTCGGTGAAGGTCAATAAGATTCATGCGAGAAAAGATTCGATCGCATGACCTTAGCCAAGCCTGCACTTCAATAACAGTTTTGGAACCTTTGAATGGCTCCCCACCCAAATTAGTGTAATCACTGCACAAGCGTGCAAATCCCGACTTTGGGTGAGTAGGTTCCGGGTTAGCTCCAGCTGCTTGAGCGTTCGTCACTAAATCAAGGAGCTGTTGAGCAGTCATAAAAACTCCATCCTGGGGCGGAGTGCTAGATGGCACGGTTCTAGGGCGGCCAGGTCTAGACATTTCTCTTCCTTTAGAATGAAAGAAGAGGAATAAAAAGGTTATTCACCAAACTGAATATCAAGCAATCTTGATAGGCAAAACAAGTAATCATAAAAGAAAATAGGATAGAACGGTAAGTAGACCCGAATAAAATCCTAAAGCACGACTCCTAAGAAGAACTTAGGACGATGATCCTTGTTATAATATTCCATATTTTTCCGAAGTTTGGCTCTGATACCAAGCTGTGACGCCCCACCTCTATACCCACGCTAGACAAGAACATTACGGTGAATGCTGTCGACTAGCACGGAGAATAAGGCTGTTGAGGAGCGACCATCCATGGAATTTCTTTGCGCGAGCACCGATATGTCAGATAATATAACATGCATTGTATTTCAAGAGGAAATCCGACATACCGACACAAACTCAAAGCTACTACACGGTGGCTATATAAATCCTTCGGAAAAAAAATATAGAAATAAGCATAACACAAATTAGTCACAGACAATTCATATCACAAAGGCGGAATAAGATATGAATATTACACTAGAAAGTGTACATCAGAGTAGTGGTCAAAAAAAGATCCACAATATCACAAAAGAATAGTTACACGAACTACACAAAAGAATAAGTATACATTAAGGAGTCTATATCTCAAATGTATACAATAAAATAAATACTAATCTAAGTAGTTAACCCAAAAGTCAAGGAGTTAATCCCGGATGAGAAGTCAAGCAGAGGCACCTGTAACATCTCAGTCTGACCCGAGTATTATTTAATAAGAAAATAATAAACGGATCAGTCTAACTATAATTATCAGATGAAACGATATAGAATAAGAGATATGACTAAACACATAATAATCACAATGCCAAGCTGTGATACACACACACACACACACACACACACACACACACACACACTTAGTTGATAATCATCAAGAGATTAATCAATGTCACCAAATCTACACAAGAATCAAAGAAACGTCATACTCCTTATTTCGTTCACCATACCATAAACATTGACGATAATATCAATGTCAATCACAAAAGTCAAAGACACACAAATTCCAGAAGACTACACAAGAAATCCAGAAATCACTAAAGTCAATGACACACAAATTCACCAATGCACAAATATGGATAAAACTTATCAATGGAAATCACGAAAATTGGTGAAACACAAATTCTAGGAATCTACACAAGAAATCCAGAACTCACAAAGGGGGGGAGGCCTATCACAAACGGGAGCATAAAGCCCACCAACACGTGTATCACAAACGGAACGCTAATTCCATGGTTGCTAACCATCACAAATTGAGCCGAAGCTCCACAAACCGCCCGAAGACCATGGGTTGCTACCCCATCACAAATTGAGTCGAAACTCCACAAAACGGGGTTTAGTCTCCCTCGCAGACAAAGAGACATCGCACATTGCTAGTCTAAATCACAAAGATGATCGTCATGATCAACGAGAAGTGTCAATTACACTAAGCTAGTAAATATATGAGTTTAGCTTCATGTCCCATAACCATTTGCTTAACTTAAATATTTACGAACAAACTATAGATTTCCACTAGAAAATTGTCACAAGGGTTTCAATCGAACAAGTCCAAGAATTAACCAACAAAGTGAACGCAAGCGTTTCATACCACTTGTTTTACTAAGTCGTTTAATTAGATTTCTCATACGAGTGAGGTAAAGGTTTATATATACTAATAGATTTGGAAAACGGTTTTATAAACGAATTTGGTATTAAAATAGTATTGAAATCGTTTGAGGAAAGAGTTTTGATATTTACTACTAGTATAGAAAACCTTTATATTTTTAAAGTGACAAAACACAAAGAAGATTGTAGAAACAATCAATCACTAAGATTCACATTCGAAAACGTGCATAAAAATCCAAAGAAATCGATCCGAATCCATCAAAATGGGTATTCCCAAAAATTCCAAGAAGAGAAGTCATTAAAGTTGTAGCAGCAACAAGTGGGAAATAACACGAATCGATGGAATTTGGAAACCAAGCAAAAACATGCACAAATAGGCACAATAAGGCAAATTGGTGCAGGTCAGTCGACTGACACAAAGGTCCAGTCGACTGAACCGAAAGCAGGGAAAAATAATTTCCTGCAGTCAGTCGACTGACCTAAAATTTCAGTCGACTGAATGCAGGAAAACAGAGGACCCGAGCCTCTGTTAGCTACCTTCGGAATGCGTATGTGCTACAGCCAGTCGACTGACCCAAAGGTCCAGTCGACTGACTGGCACCAAGGCTGTTTTCTTAGCCTATGAAATGAAGATGAAATCTTCATCAAAATGCAATCGAGCGAGCACGGTCACTAAGGGTTTATGCAAATCGACTACCTGGCCCTATATGCTCCTCGATGCATCACCAAAAACATGTTCAAACATAGAAGTTAGGATTTTTAATGAATTGAACTCATAACACAAAAAATTGGAATATACACCAATTCAATCCAAACCAAAAGCAAATGCACACGAATAAGTGTTAGGAATTCATGCCTAACATTCGAAGATAATTCATAGACTTAGATGTGAGATTAAAAATCTCACCTTTTCACAAAATCAAACGAGAAGAAGCTTGAAAGCAAATGGAGAATCAACCCCTCTTCAACACAACCCAAATGAGCTTGAATCTAAGCTCAAAAACAAGAACATTCCCAAAATTAGGTTTAGGAATTTCTGAAATTGGTAAGAGAATAAGTTGGAGAAGAAGAAGAGAAGCTTACCAATGGGTTCTTCTTGAGTTTGGAGCTTGGAATATGATTTGCAAGAGAAACTAGGGTTTTGGAGTTTTTAATTTCCAATCTCTCCCACCATTAAAGCTAAGAAAACTGAAAAGAGAAGAGAATGAGGGTGAATGGGGAAGAATGGCTCAGATTTGAGCATAAGTAAAACATAGGGCCGAGCCCAAAAACCAAACCCAAAGTGAAAAGTAGCAAAAATCAACTTTCTCCAACATATCGAAGCTTATACTCAAAAAGGTCGCAAACGGCATTTTAAACCCAATGGGAGTGGTCCCGAGTCCTAATTCGACCGTATGCAAAAAGTAGCTTTTCGGACTAAAATCCGACTAACGATAAAATATTTAAATAAAATATTTAAATATAAAATCGATAAATATGCGGGTTGTTACACAACTTATCCAAAACAAATCTCCGACTTCAGATTCCAAATTCCTTCGACTCTTATCCACAAAATCTCTTCGGACAAATATGGGCTGTCCACAAACTTACTGATCAGCTCAATGTTTGCTGATGCTTCTAGAAACGAACTAGACCAATCAACACAATAAAATGATATCCTCAAGATCAACCAAGATCAAGAACTCAATCTCAACTCCTTAACAATAGAAGACAACAACTCACTTCTCCTGTCCGGGCAAAGAAAAGCAGATACACTTCCAAACTGCTTCCGCTGCTCAACTCTGATTCGAAGAAGAGAATGCTGAAGTAGAACGCAAGCACAACAGGACAACACACCCTAGAGATATGATTCAACAAATCCATAAGAAAAATTCAGAAGTTCCTCCAAAACTCTGAGATGCTACACCAACACAATCTCCTGGAACCATCCTACTAAAAGCTAAACCACCGGTACCACTCCTGGAATTCTAGTCGATAAGGAATCTCAAACTCCAGATGCGAACAAAACTCTGACCTCCTGAAGACATCCAGAAAAACTCAGATAACCCAAGAGAACACTCAAACAATTGCAAGTCACTTTTGCGAACACCCAAACAAAATCGAAGGAATATTGTTCTTTCTTTATCAAACAGAACAGCCTACACTTGACTGGCCAACCCATCGAAGAAATGGGTCCACTCAACTGCTTCTGAACTCCATTCCAGAAAAACTGCTAAGCCAAAAGATCTCTTGCCAACATCGAGAACACTCCAAACTATACTGCTGCCACAGATGCCAAATAACTCCAAAACAAAGCTCTCCGAGAAACTCGGACTTCAAAGCAAACGGAAACTCAAGCTGACCACAGCCACAATACTGAAGCAGACTCACTTCCTTAGTCTTGTTCCAAAGAAAACATTTTCGGGAACATCCGTAGTCACCGCATCTCATCACACAGCTACTACTTCCTGAGGTGTCAAAATACCATCAAGCAGAACAGATCCAAACACTACTCATCCAACTTCAAAGAATTAACTCCGAACCTTAACAGGTTTCCTTCAGAGATCAATGAAGTTCTTTATCACTACAGAACTTCCTCAAGGCGGTATTAGGTCTACAGTCTCGACAAATAGACTTCCAATCTCAAAACATTCAAACTCCAACCAATGGTAGTCGTGTTACACACACTGCTACCCCATCTACCTTTATAGCTTATATTGGAAAACCTGAACAGGTAACCCAACAGATAGGTAGAAATATATATATATATATATATATATATATATATATATATATATTAAAAATTACAAATACGCTCTCTCAAGAAAGACACCACTACAGAGCCTAGGTATTCACTCAACCTAATGCTCTGATACCAAATGTGACGACCCGACTTTCTACCACCAGAAAATCGCATCATCTTTAAGAAAGAAAGGGATAGAAAAGAGAAAAGATAGAGAAGAAAGAAACAATATCAGAATCTACACAGCGGAACGAATAAACTATATTAATAACATAAATATTACATAGTTTACAATCAACATCAGAGATACACAGACATACACACATACTAGACAGTTATAAACACCTGTCTAGTTATACAACTCAATACAGTGCAAGAAAACAACTCAGAGAAAACTACACAGCGGAATACTATATATATCTACATGTAGAAGCCTCCTGCTCCATTGCTCCTCCACAATTCGTCAAAGCTAACCTGAATCCTAACCTGAATTCCCTTAGCTACTCGTAAAAATTTGAGTACCCTAGAGTTTATGAAAAACAAGATAAACTCCGGGTGAGATATGGGTCCGGTGTGAGTAACTTGTTAAAGTTGCTTAACTTTCAAAAACCTTTTGAAAAGAAAAGGTATCACGTAAGACTTCCCACACATAAACATGGAAAAGTTTTTACCTTACGCTAACCAAAACATTTGATAGGAAATCCGATGATATTATAATAGTGTCTAGGGTTTTCAAATAAATAAGAAATAGCCGAAATTGTTATATTCATTAAATTCCAGCTGCTAGCCAAAAAAGTTGGTAATACAATCAAAACCGTTGTCACTTATTGGATTTTGGATTCCATACAATGGCAGGGCTACTGGGGTACCGCCCGTCACAGTACGTGGCTAGATCACCGTACCGAGGAGTACGCCCGCTCTCCTGCAACACAAAGCCGGACCCATTCCTTACTGAAAAGTTCCGAACAAGACTACCCCAGCTGTTGTCATGATCAACCGCCCCACACAGTCGAAATATAAAGGGACCTCTAGACAGGGGTAAATCTTGCTCTCCAGTGGGGGCTACCCACGAAGCCTTGCTGCACCTCCCCTGTTTTAGCCATTCCTGGTTGATGAGGCTTGAGGCTACGATTACCTTTAGTGAACACATCACTTATAATGCTCATCGTCCACCTGACGATGTTCTGAAAGCATTCAATCCATAAAAGTTCGTTCCGGGTTCGAACGAAACCGAAGGCATTATCCCGTTACACTCATTTTGGTATCACCCCAAGAGTTAACGACAATAACCCTTGCACTCTGATTCACCATCTCGAATCTATAAGAACTAATTCCGTCAAACTCATTACGGAATCACCCACAGAGTTATAACTGACGTATAGCCCTTACACCTCGAGTCTTCACAAAGCTCCACTTTGATTCACGACCTAACGTTATTTGGAATCGATGTGGTTTTCGGATATCCAAATATGGAAACCCGATCCCGGTCTCATCGAAATCCAAAGCGTGTCTTTTAGGTTCAAGTTGTTTTAAAGGTTTAAAACAAATCAATACAGTATCTATATACACACAGATAGATAACTCATAAATTGTAACTGATAATCAACATTATAGCATAACAGGTAATCCACATTATCAATATCAAATAGATATACCATATATCATCATCACAATAGATAACCTATGTTATCACAATACAATCAAGTCATTCATACCACACAATACCATTTATCTCATTACTGAGATCACAAAGCATCCAAGAAAATCAATGTCATCCATTCATACATAAGCAAAGATTTACTCATCATCGTATAATTAATTTAAAATGAATTAAATTAATTCTCTACCTCTAATTAATTTAAAATGAATTAAATTAATTCCTTCATCAAATTATAACTTACTCATTCAACCATTTAATTGATTACAATCAATTAGTCATTTATTTTTAATCTCCTTAATTAATCACTCTTGATTAATTATCCTTAATTACATTCATGTAATTATCCTTAATTAATTTCATAAATTAATTATTCTCCAATCAACAGTAATTAACCTTTAATTACCTCAATTAATTAAATAATCATAATTAATTACATTAATTCTTAATTAATTACATTAATTAATTACCTTTAATTACTTATCATTGATTAATTAGTCATAATTAATCATCTTTAATTACATCACTAATTAAAATAATTAATGATCCTTAATTATTCCTTAAATTAATTACTCTAAGTAATTAACTAACTTAATTACTATATTAAACCAAATTAATTATCCTTAAATTAATTTCTTAATTAATTATTTGATTAATTACTAAATAATTAATCCAAATTACTTCATTCTTAAACATCTCCACTTAATTACAACTGTAATTATTAATCAATTACTTAACTAAGAGATTTTCAATTCATTAATTACATATAGTAATTATTTATAAAACTCCAGTGTTTATAATTAATTAAACTTAATAAATTAAAAATAAACAATCATATTAAACTAAATTAATTACATTAATTAATTAATTACTTAATTACTTTTAGTAATTATACTCAAACCATTTACAATTGATTATTATTAAATTAATTAATCTAATTAATTATAAAAAAATTAACCATATTAATTAATTATTAAATAATCCTGGTTAATGACCTTCATTAACCATCCTCAAATTATTTTATTTAGTAATTAACTTAAATTAATCACCATTTAAATTATCTTTAATCGTTCATTAATTAAAATTAATTTATTAAATTAATTATCCTTAATTTAAAACTTAATTACATAATTAATATTCATTCATTCATCATTAATTAATAATTTAATTAATGATCTTAATTATAAATTGATTAATCATTAATCAATTATTAATTCCAATTTCAATTAATTAATTAATAAATAAATCTTAATCACCTTATTAATTAAATAAATTTTGAAATATTAATCTTAATTTAAATTTCAAGATAAAACATAACTTAATTATGTTTAAAACAATTTAATTCAAAACAAAGTACTTATGAAATTACCTTTAAATTTCAATTTAAATTCAAGTTTAAAGTAGAATAATTTTAAAACTTATCAAAGTTTAAATAAATTTAAACTTATTTAAATTTCAGGATAAAACAAAAGTTTGTTAATGAAATCATAAAATTTTGAAGTTAAATTCATTTCACAATTTTGGAAATTCAATTCATTCTTTGTTTAAACTTTCAAATTTAAATCTTCTTTTTAAATTTAAAACTGGAGTTCATGTTTAACTTAGATTTCCAGATTTAAAATTAATTCTTAAATCTTAATCACATTTTAAAAACTTCATTATTAAAAAGTTTCAACTATTTACCCAAAATAACATAGTTAATTGAGTCAAATTTTTAAACTTTTATTTTTATTTAAAAACTGAGATTTGAATTTAAATCAGAAATTCAAACTTGAATTTGAATTTGAACTTAAACTTTACTTTAACAAAAACTACAGATTTTGAATATTTAAAAACCTAGATTTTTAAAAAAAAACAGGTCTGTTACCTGAAGTCTGGAAATTACACTGACCCGAGAAAACCCTTATCCTACTTCGAGTCAAACGCATTCCCACTTCGAGTAAAACCCCTCAACCTTCCCCTGTAACACATCCAAACCCAAAATTTCACCAGAATTTTCATCGCCGTGCATATGCATGGCGACCGCCACCCCTTCTCATCATCATAGATGATCCAATCAAGCTCCATAAACCCAAGTATACCCACAGCAACCATCAGAACGAACAATAGAACAAGGATTCAGAAATTAAGCTTCCCAATCCAAACTTGTAAACTTCAAACAGGTTTCAGCTACAACCCTGTCAACGGCGACAGTTCGCCACCACCCCGACCATCTGACACTCGACCCCTTTGGCCATGAACTCCCTCACACTTCCACTACACAATCCCCAAAAATCAATACACTCGATCCATCCTACCCTTCTCACTGACTCAATGCTCAACCCGATTCAAAACAGGGTTCAATTCAGAAAAATCAAAACTGCAACCAATCTAGCAATATATATCCACTTCTCTGATTTTTCTAAGGATCTAAGATCCTTCCTTTATAAGTCAGAAAGATCCTGAGTTATCTTAAATCACAAATTGCAAGAATTTGCTCAAATTCATATTTTTGTTCAAGAATAAACTGTCACTAAATCAAACACCTAAAAATCCTACTACTTGATTTAAAAATCAAGTTCCAGTTTATATTTTTGATTTGTATTACTAAATTACCATATTCATTTGATTGGATTTGGACAACTTTAAACATACATGATGATTCTGGTTTTACAGAGGCAACAACCTGTATATAACTTCCTAAAAACTTTTAAATGTTAACTTAAAACAACTTTGCTTTATTATTTTCATTATATCAGGAAACAATTTTAGTAATAAGTATATAAATAAAATTATGGGTGCTTCAAAAATCAGAGAAATAGAACAGGCAATTAAAAAGAAAAAAAAACAGCATGCATACCATACATATTCATAATAACAGTTATTCATAACATAAGAATTTAGCTATTCCATTTTAAATAAACTAGTATGCAACCATCTAAAATTTTAAAGTTCAAAGTTACTCACCTTTACTTAAATGCAGACCTCTGTTGATCACTTTGAAATTTGCAGAAGAATGAATATGCAGGCTTGACCCTTTGTACTTCATGTCTGAAATGATATGCAGTTTGCCTAAGTTCCCTAACTTAGATTACTAGCATGCAGATGTAGAAGATGCAGTTGCTAACTCCTCCAAATACATGCAGATGCTCATCACTCCCAGGTTTAAACAGAATGCAGAAAAACCGTGCAAGCTTCTCTTGAATTTTGCGGACTTATGATTTGAATTTGAGATAAAGGTGGATTTGATTTTTAATAGGAGTGGAATATGCAGGTGTTTGGATTTTGAAGGTATGCAGATTTGATTGATTTTTTTTTTTAATGAGGGGTGTTAACTTGCAATTTGTAAACAAATTTTAAACTTGAACAGGGATTTAGTATGCAGGTTTGGAAATGCAGAAATTGATTTCAATTTGCTTTTAGGTTATTGATTTTTAATATGTAGGTTTTGAAGAGTGTTACTGATTTATAAAATTTGAAGATGAGTTTATAATTTCTCTTTTGATTAAGGAAATTGAAAATGTAGTATGAAATGAATGAAGATGCAAGCTTAGCTAATGTATTTTCAGATTTTAATGAAAGCAAAGAAAAAATTAAAACTAAATTTTAACACTTGTCCATTTTTTCAACACTTGTCAAAAGAATGCTTATGAATGCAACACATGTTTTCTATTAAAGGTAATTTGTATTTATTTACAAGCTAAACTGTGTATTAACTTAATTTAACTTGTTAGTTTATTTTAAAATATGTTTATAAATTTATAAATGAAAAAACAAATCATGTTCATAAATAAACTTATACATATTAAAAATTAAAAAAATTAAGATTTTATACTTTTGAATTTAAATTCAAACTAAATTCAAGAATCAAATAATTCCAAATTAAGTTATAAATATAAATTCAATTTGAAATAAAAATTACAAATCCTATTCAAAACTTATTTATAAAGACAATACAATATCAATATTGTTTTTATAAATCTCTTATTATTAAATTAAAATCATTTTAAAAGAAATTAAATTTTTATTAATGAAATATCCATTTTATTAAGCCATGAAACCTTTTTGTTAAATTTATTTAAAACTCAATCTAATTAAATTTAAAACATTTCAATATTTTTCTTATCAATTTTTAAAATCATATATTTATTTATGAAATAGTTTTAAAACTCAATACAAATTTAAAGCAAAATTTTCCAAATCGAAATGTCTATATTAGAATTTTAAAACATGATTCAATATTAAATTTAAACCAAATTATTTATTTAATTTTGAAAAGCTTAAATATTAAATAAAACAAATTTTCTAAATTACTACAAATATCAAAACTAGAAAATATTCTTTATTTATTAAAATTAAAACAAATGCCCATCTATTTAAAATATAAACCATATATTTAAATTGTAAATAGAAATCAATTTATATCATTTAAAAGATAAAATAATCAATTTAAATATTTATTGAAGAAGATTATCAAATTTATCTGAATAATTATTAACAGAATATCAATATCAATTTAATTTTAATTACAGACTATTAAATTGATATTGTTAAAAATTCCGGGATATTACATAATGTCTTAAACTTAATACAACATCTTTATGTTAAAATTTATAACTTAGTAAATTCTTTAATACTAAGCAATAAATTAAGGTCAAACGTTAATTTAAAAGGAAATAAAAGGAATCGTGATATTTTGTAATAAATTCAAGTTATTTTTATAAAGAACCCCCCCCCCCTCTCTTTTTTTAACTTTAAACAAAAGTATGCAAAAACCAAAAGATTGGATTTAAATGATGAACACATACAAACATTAATAAACTACATATGCTTTCGATTTGAATCAATAACAGAAATATTACATTAATTAAGGCTTAAATTTAAATTACAATAATTTTTTTTCTCCTCTTTTTTTTTAACCAAAACTTGTTAACTTAAAATTTTAATTATTGAAAATTTTACTTTTAACAAAAAAAACAACGTTTTCAAGTAAAACTTAATTAAAATATTTACAAAATTATGGGTTGTTACAAAATGATAGGCTCGAGAGATTTTTATTATGTTTATTTTACTTGGGATTGCGGGTTTGAAATGATAGAACCCGAATTTTTCTTTTTAAATTACGGATTGAAATGATATATGCCTGTATCAACTTGACCTAGGTTGGAAAATATTGTATAGGCCCTTGGTTAATATTTTTAAAATAATATTTTCCTGAAAATTTGTTATGTATTTTCAGTTTTAGAATATTTAAATTCTTAACTTAAAATTTGATTTAAAGATTTGAAATATAAAGAGATATTGGCTTTCAACAAGTTAAAGTTATATAAGTTGGTAAATGGTTTGAATTGTAATTTAAAAACCTTTATTTGGTTTTAAATGGTAATTTAAACATCTTTATTTGTGATAAATAACTTAATAATTAAAGTTGATTAATATGGAATTTTAAAATTCTAACTTGGTGAATGCAATCAATTTTAGTTTTGGAATGAATATGGTTTGTATAATAAACAATGTATTCCGAATTGATAAAATGAAATGCAGTTTTGATTGGACTTTTGTAATAGAATTTATTTAATTGGAAATCATAGTTATTTGATGTCTAAATGAATAGATTTATAAAGAAAATTAGACAACTATGATAAAATATTTTATTTAGGAAGTGGATATGTTTGGAAAATGGAAAATTATGGTTTAAATGGAAATGTATTTTTGAAATATGACTTAATTTATAATTTGGAAATTTGGATTTAAATGGAAATTTTAAGTTAAATAAATGAATGGAAATTTTATTTTATTTATGAAATGGGTATTTTAAAATAAAGAATTAAGTTAATTGTAAAAAATAAAAGTTGAGAAAATAGTTTTCTTTTGACTTAATAAGTAAATTATTGCTTAAATTGGATATTTATTTATTAAAGGTTTATTTTATTGAATCATAAGTTAGATGATATCTAAATGAATAATTTGAAGCGAAAAATATGATTATTATATGTTAAAATGGCTAAAAACTGAAATTTCAATAGGGCTGAAATGTTATTATAAATATGGAATTAGTATTGGTAGCACTACAGAAATGCTGCGGTAATAAGATAGCATTTGCTAATTGCTATCTAATTCTGAAACTTAACTAGGGTCTAAAATAACTAAATACCTATTACAGCACTTTATAAGTGCTGCTGCTTCTGAAATTGAGCTGTTTTGAAATAACCAAATACCTATCGCAACACTTTATAAGTGCTACTGTTTGAATTTGACAATGTTTTTGAAATACTAATATATCTACAGTGACACTTTTTAAATGCTGTTGTAGCTGAAAATTACAATGTTTTGGAAATTTTATAATTGATTGAATGAACTTGGAAATGTTACAAGGTTGATATAAATATTATTTGACCTTGAGTTTAAATGGTTTAAATGAAGATTGTTTTAAAGGTGTTATGATCTTCTAAGTATTATGATTTTCAAATGAATAACATTTCCAAAGTGTTATGATGTTGATTAGTATGATTTTCGAATGATAACATTTCTATGTTGATATGATTTCAAAGTATTATGGTTCCAAAGCATTATGGTTTCAAATTGTTTAGTTTTAGAGTTTCTATAACTTTGAAAGACTATGGTTTTGGAAATGAAATTATTGAAATTGTATTTAATTAAGAATTGTCTTTAAATATATTAATTTGAAACTTATTGAAATTGAAGATTTAAGTATACGACCTTATAAAGTGGTTTGGGTTAAGATGATTTAAAGGAATATTTAAAGTTTAATAAATTGAAGGAAATATTTAGTGATTTGGAAATTTGGGTTTTATTTAAATGATATATTGATTTGGTTTTTGGAGTTTAAATGATGTATTATTACTTTGGTTTTGAAATGGAAATGATATATTGATTTGGTTTGAAATGAAATGATATAGTATTTAGTTTTGAAATGGATATTATTTTGGAAAGTAATGGGATTTAATCTTTAATGTTTTTGGAATAAAAATGATTTTGAAATAAATATACATGGGTTATAATAACGGTTGGTTGTTATAGAGACCGAGATCGGATATGGGCATACTCTCTGTCGATACCGAAAACCACTTTAACAACCGTGTACGTGATGGAGACTCCAGAATGAAGTAGGATGGTGGCGACGTTCTATTGAGGTATATACGTGGATCCTACTCCCGTGAGTTGGCATAAGGTGGCTAAAACAGGAGCGATTTCGGGCCAATGAGGTAGCTCTTCTTATCGAACACACTCCTTCGACACCATTCTATTACTTTGTGACTGATTGGGGCCCTTTGATTTTTGGGGGTGTGGCTCAAGGTGGGCGGTAGCTGCACGCTATACGTCACCACTAGTCCGGATAGTAATTGGTATATCTACACTGCTATTACCTAGTTGTGCCGTGTCACCTAACTAAGCGCGCCTTGTACTAGTTTGGTTTTCTCACGTAGACCATGGAGTATCCTCTGATGGCTTCTCGATCAGGAGGGATTATGATATTGGATGGACTACTGGGACTATTACATGTTAAGGGCTATATAGGTAACCCCATAACGCTATTTAAAAGAAAGTTTATTTTACTACAGACATTATTATAATAGCGAAATATTACTACTAGTAAATAGTTTAACGGATCCTTAGAGGATGGGCGGTCCCAAGCATCCTTTAAGTTACTTTCACATTACAATTCACTTGAGTTGGTTTACATTGTATAAGTATGTATGTCCTGAGTCGAGTGTTTTGTGTTTTGTTTTATGCTCGGGTCAGACTGAGTGATACAAAATTCGAGACTCACCTTCAAAGTTGGAGCTTTGCTTGAAGATCCAGCTATCTATTTCATTTCAGTTATTCAGTTGATTCCAGGGATGTGTTCTGTAACGTCCCGCCTTTTTGTACGCTTTAAATCGATGATAAACCACACACGTCATACTTAAACCATACAGAAGGGCGGGTTGTTATGGAGTAAATAAGAAAAGCAGAGAAAGAAAAGCAAAATAGAATCTTGCAGCGGAACGATAAAATATAACAATCAAATAAAAAGTTCATGAAGCTGTTTTACAAAAACATTTAATTATACTTATACAATACATATCAGAGCTACACATACCAGAGAATAATAATTAATGCAGCGGAAACAGTATGAATGTAGTGGAATACTATAATAAATAATAATAAATCTTCGTCTTTGTCCTCTAGAAATAAAGTCTTCGAATCCTGAAATGCTCAGACTGATCCGAGCGAATTGAAAAGACAAAACACACGAGTTAGCTCTAAAAGATCTTATGTAAGTTAAATCAACAGAAATAAATATGAGTCGAACGGCGTTAGAGATGTTTACGGGATTTGACATCTCCTATCCAGTGTCTAACATGAGTGTAGTAACTCAAGAGATGCTTGGGATTTACATCTCCTGAGGATCCGTTAAACTATTTACTATGTAGTAATATTTCGCTATTATAATAATGTCTATATTTAAATGAACTTACTTTTTAATAGCATTAAGGGGTTACCCACATTGCCCTTAACACGTAATAGTCCCAGTAGTCCATCTAGTATCGTCGCATCTCTAGATCGGGGGACTACACTAAATACTCCACGGGCTACGGGAGAAAACCAAACTCGTACAAGGTGCGTTAGGGTAGGTGACACGGCACAACTAGGCAATGCCAGGGTAGATATACCAATTACGCTTCCGGGCTGGTGGTAACGCGTAAAAGGTGCTACCTTCTTAGCCCATCAATCGCTCCTGTTTTAGCCACCTTATGCCAACTCACGGGAGTCGAGTCCACGTATTTACTGTAACGACCTGGGATTTTGGCAATATTATTTTAATAAGTATTTAATCTAATTTAAATAAAATACAAGCTTTTCATTTAAAAAACAAATAAGACTTTAGACATTTACCGGTTATATATATGTATATGTATATATGTATGTATGTATGTATTGTGAAGGAAGCTTTGATTTGAAAATTAAAATAAAATCTTTAAAAAATATTTAAAATAAAATCTACCTTAATCGATTTAATTAATTCTCTACATTATTAACATTTAATTTGAACATATGCAAATGAATGTAATATAGATAATAATGTTTAAAATGAAATTAATCCTATCAATATTAAATATAAGTATAAAATATAATTATAAAAATATATGAATATGAATTAAGTGTTGGATGGTTAAAGTTAAATAGAAACATAAGATAATTCTAGTCAAATACTATCGAATACATGTGTGAATGCAAGACAAAGACAAAAACCAAACAAGTATGTTTGCTGTGAATTTTATGTATGCAATGCAAGAAAAAAAAATCTATAAACAAAATCTATGTACATACAAGAATAGGATAAGATGTAAACATATAGGGAAATGTACGCATTAAATAACATCATCTCAGCATAAACAAATATCATTTCAATTTTCAGAAAACAAAAAAAAAATCCGACCAAAAGGTAACAGCTTGTACGAGAAGACACCCACCCTGTAAACCTATTTTCTTAATATATACATCCATATTAGTTCTTGTTCGTTCAAACGAAACTTAGCAAGCCTGAAAGAAAAGAAAAAGTAAACATCATTTAAGATCAAAACAGAAAGGATTTAAAGGAGAATCAAACTGCAGCCTTCAACGCATAAGTTTCTCTCTATGCAAACACTTTTCAGGTGAGTAAACATACTATTTTAAAAATTTAAATCTAGGTATTTGGTTCATGAAAAATTTGTGCTTTGCTGTATATTTCAAATAAGTAATTCTGTATGTTTCTGTTGTATTGAGATTTTTTTTATGGTCTGTTCTCCTTAAATCTCTGGTTACAGAGTAAAGTAAACTAGAAAAAAATTAATATATCTTCATAGAAACATTATAAGCGTAGGATTTTAAACAAAATAAGTTGTTTAAACTTAAAACCATGGCCTAGAATTTGTTTGAAGCTTGATTGTGGAATATTGACTTTGTACATTCAATTTTGCAGTAAAAAAGAAATCGTATGATTAATTCGAATATTTTAAATTGTTGATTTGGTTATATAACTTGGATAAACATTCAAAGATAGGATTTTTAAAACTAATATGATGATTTTTAGTTAAGTGTGAAAAGTGCAGTTCTTAGATGAACCAAAAATGCCTTTTTACCAATTTCAGCGATCGAACGAATTTTGATATTGAATTTATGTTTGAAGCTAGCTTGTTGATCAATGATTTCATGAAAATTGTTAAAAAAATTCTATTGCGAACAATAATGGTACGAAGCAAAATTAGGGTTTATGATCGAGTTTGGACGTGGTCGGGAAACGAGGTGATTTCTTCACCTCTGATGCATCGAGTTGCGTAAGGTTCAAGGAGATGGTAGAGAGGGGTATCGGCGAGGTGAGGCCGGAATTGTGCCGCATCTAATGGTCGGCGTGAGTGGGATGAGGCGTTTTTGTTTGGTGATTTCGAGTTACAGTTTCGAACGAAAGGCCAAATTTTGATTTCGAGTTTTTGGCTTCAAATCGAGTTTTGCTTTCGAGTGTGACGTTAGCCTGCGACTTGCTGGAGGTGGTGCGGTTCGCCAGAACACCGGTGAGGTGTCATGCACGTGCATGACCCTATGATGGTGTCAGGAAGTTCTGCTGTTAGCGACTCGAGTTGATGCTGGAGAAAAATGAGGGGTGGCTTCGGGATGGAACCTGGGTGCATGAGCGTGTTTGCGTGTTACGGCAGTTTGTAACTTAAAACTAAAAAAAAGAGTAGAAGAAGAAGAAGCGTATGTGAGGAAGAGAGGGGACTAGGGAAAATGGTGGGAGAACTTGAGTGTTTACTCGAGTGGACCTGGGGGATTTCACGGGTTGGGTTTCAAAGTACTTAGCTGAATAAAATTTATGTTATTTCATCTTAAACAAAGTTTAAGCACTGATGACCTAATTAATGAGTTCATTTGAGCTTTAATTAACCACGTAAATATTTAAGAATGTTTTCAAAATCTTAATTAATATTTTAATTAGGTAGTTAATGTAAGACAAATGTTAAGGTTAATTAATATTAAAGTTTTTAGTTAGTAATAATTTGATTTCAAAGTTATTTAAGAAGATTTTAAAATTTTAATTGAGATGAATTATTATTAATTAATTGTTGAAAAGGTAATTAAGAATGATCAATTTATATTGTAATCAAAGATTGGTAAATTAATGATTAAGTGATTAATCAATTTGTGATTAAGAATTTTAATTAACTACTTAAAGTTAATCAATGTAGGATTAATTAAGTAATTAGTGATTAGTGATTAAGTAAATGGGTAATTAAGTTTTATTAATTAGTAATTAATAATTAATTTATTAATTAATAATTAAGGGGTAATTAATTAAGTAATTAAGGTTTAATAAATTGATTAAGAAGTAATTAATTAATTAAATGGTGTGAAATGAAATAATTAATTAATTAATTAAGTGATTAATTAAGTAATTAGTGATTAATTAAGTAATTAGTGATTAATAAATAATTGATTAATTAAGTAATTAGTGATTAATAAATGGGTAATTAAGTTTTATTAATTAGTAATTAATAATTAATTTATTAATTAATAATTAAGGGGTAATTAATTAAGTAATTAAGGTTTAATAAATTGATTAAGAAGTAATTAATTAATTAAATGGTGTGAAATGAAATAATTAATTAATTAATTAAGTGATTAATTATCAAGTAATTAATTTAAATTGAATTAATTACAATAAGGATTAAAGATGCTTGCTTATAGATGATTGTATAAGTAGAATATCTGATTTTTTGATAACTATTTGGTGATATTCTATGACACTCTGTGATATGCCTTGATATATCTGTGATGTTTGTGTATGATTTATCTGTGATAAATGCTATGTGAATTCAAATATTGAATTAAATTGTTTAAAACTATTAAACAACCTGGCCTTTAAAATGGCGTTTGGATTTCGATGAGACCGGGATCGGGTGTCAGTTATGATTATCCGAAAACCACATCGATCCAAATTAAACGATAGGTCGTGGCATCTCAAGTGAAGATCGAGATGGTGTTTCAAAGTGCAAGGGTTGTCGTCGATTAACTCTGAGGGTGATTCCAAAACGAGTGTAACGAGATAATGCCTTCGGTTTCGTTCGAACCCGGAACGAACTTGTATGGATTGAGTGCTTTCAGAACATCGTCAGGAGGACGATGAGCATTCTAAGAGATGTGTTCTATAAAGGTAATCGTAGCATTAAGCCTCATCAACCGAGAATAGCTAAAATAGGGGAGATGCAGTAAAGTTAGGTGCGTAGCACCCAAGTAGGACGAGATATACCCCTGTCTAGATGTCCCTTTATTTCGTCTGTGTGGGCAGTTGTTGGCCACAACTACGGGATTATCTTGTTCGGGACTATTCAGTAAGGAATGGTTATGGCCTTATGTTGTAGGGGGTCGGGAGTGATCCTCGGTACGGTGATCTAGGCCTCGTACTATGACGGGCGGTACCCCAGTAGCACTGCCATTGATGAAAATTCATTTTCCCTACGAGACCCTACGGTTTTGATTGTATTACCCACTTTTGTGGCTAGTAGCTGGAATTTAATAGATGTAACAATTTCGGCTATTTTCTATTTACTTGAAAACCCTAGACACTATTATAATATCACTAGATTTCCTATAAAATGTTTTGGTTAGCGTAAGATAAAAACTTACCCGTGTTTATGTGTGGGAACTCTTACATGATACCTTTGTTTTCAAATAATTTTCAAAGTTAAGCAACTTTTACCCGTTTACTCACACCAAACCCATGTCTGACCTGGAGTTTATTTTCTGTTTTCATAAACTCTTGGGTACTCAAATTTTTATGAGTAGCCAAGCGATAGGTTTTGGATTGTTGAGTTCTGGAGGAGCTTGTAGCAGGAGTCCAGACGTATCTATTTATCTAGTTCCGCTGTGTTAGTTGATGTATGTTGTATTTTGGGATGTATGTAATAGCAGTGTAACAACCCGCATATTTAGCGATTGTATATTTAAATATTTTATTTGAATATAACATAGTTAGTCGGATTATAGACCGAAAAGCAACATTTTACAAACAGTCGAATTTGAACTCGAGACCACCTCCATTGAGTTTAAAATGGCATTTGCGACCTTTTTGAGTGTAAACATCGATATGCTTTGAGTTGAGTGAATTTTTCTATTTTTCACTTTGGGCTTTGGGTTTGGGCTTGGGTTCAGCCCACTAACCCTACTCATCTTATATCATTACTCCACCCCTTCTCCTCTTCATTAATTCACTTTCATTTCCTAACATTCAAGCTTCATCAAAAGTGGAGAAAGATATTGGAAACTAAAATCCTAAGCCCTAGGTTCTTTGCAAATTCAAGTTCTAGCTCCATAATTCAAGAGAAGCTATTGGTAAGCATTCTCTTCTTCTCCTCCAACTCATTCCCTCTTCAATTTCAGAAATTCCTAAACCCTAACTTAGAAAATGTTTTTCTTTTTAAGGTTAGATTCAAGCTTCTTGGGTTAGGATTGAAGAGTGATTGTTCTTGCCTTGCTCTATAGCTTCTTCTTCGTTGTTTTTGAGTAAAAGGTGATATTTTTATCCCACATCTATGTCTATAACTATCTTTGATTGTTAGGTATAAATTCCTAACACTTATTCATGTGCAATTGCTTTTGATTTGGATTGGTTTTGTGAATAGTTCAATTTTTAGTGTTTGAAGCCAAATCTTTAAAAATCATAACTTTGATGTTGGATCATGCTTTTGGTGGTGTATCGAAGAGCCTATTGGGATGGTCTGCCGATTGGCGTAAACCCTTAGCGCCCATTGCTCGTCCGATCGCAAATTGAAAGAGTTTGCCCTTCATTTGTGAAAGGCTGGAAATGCTTGGTAACAAGCACCAGTCGACTGACCCTCTGAGACCAGTCGACTGACCCGTAACCCGAGAGTTATCCAAGGTCTGGTCAAGTCCACTGTTCTCAGAGTGCCAGTCGACCGACCTGCTCCTACTTTGCATATTTTGCCTATTATGCCTATTTTGCTTGCGATTCCAATTTTTATCAATTCGTGATTATCCGATTTGTTGTTATTATTTATTATCGACTTTGATGACTTCTTTTTCGGGATTTTTGGGAATATCCAACTTGATGGATTCGGTATCGATTTCTATGGATTTGCTTCATGTCTTCATATGTGAATTTTGATGATTGATTGTTTCTACAATCATTTTTGTAATTTGTCACTTTGAAATACAAAGGTTTCTGTAACGTCCGCCATTTCGTACACTTTAAATCGACGCACGTGCCAATTCAAAACATACGGAAGGGCGGATTTTTATGGGTAAACAAGAAAAGGTAGAGAAAGAAAAAAAATAGAATCTTGCAGCGGAACGATAAAATACAATAATAAAATATATAGTTCATGAAGCTGTTTACAAAATATTCGATTATTCTTATAAAATATATATTAGAGTTACACATACCAAGGAATATTAACAATGCAGCGGAACAATTTGAATGTGGTGGAATTCTATAATAAATAATAATAGTATAAATCTTCGTCTTCGTTCTCCAGAGCTAAAGTCTTCGAATCCTGAAATGCTCAGGCTGACCCGAGCGAATTGAAAAGACAAAACACTCGAGTCGGAACTAAAAGATCTTATATAAGTTAAATCAACCGGAATAAATATGAGTGCAGTAACTTAAGAGATGCTCGGGATTCACATCTCCTAAGGATCCGTTAAACTATTTACTATGTAGTAGTATTTCGCAATTATAATAATGTCTATTGTAAAATAAACTTACTTTTAAATAGCATTAAGGAGTGACCCAATATTCCCCTTAACACAAATAATGCCAATAGTCTATACAGTACCATAATACCTCCTGATCGTTAGGCTACCAGAGGATACTCCATAGGTACTACACAAATAGAAACTCGTAAAGGTGCGATAGGGTAGGTGACATGGCACAACTAGGCAATGCCAGTGTAGATATACCAACTACGCATCCGGGCTGGTGGTAAGGCATAGCCGCAGCTACCGCCCACCTCGAGCCACACCCCCAAATAACAAAACAAAAGTGGCCACCGAATCAATCCAAAAGTCAAAGTATAATATCGAAGGGATGTGTCTGATCAAAGGTGCTACCTCATTGGCCCGAGAATCGCTCCTGTTTTAACCACCTTATGCCAACTCACGGTAGTCGGGTTCACGTATTTACCTCAAAGAAAACGCCGTCGCCATCCTACTTTATTCTAGAATCTCCACCGCATACACGGTTGTTAAAGTGGTTTTCGGAGTTGGCAGAGAGTATGACAACTTCCGATCCCGTCGTCTTCAACAACCAAACATTATTATAACACCGCGGTCTTTTCAAAATAGTTTATATTTTTAAAACCAGAATAAAATATCCATTTCAAAACCATATAAATACGATATCATTTCTATTTTAAAACCCAAATCCATGTGATATCATTTTTATTTCAAATATCTCCTTTTTCCAGAATCATAGTACTTTCAAATACATATACCTTACCCCATTGCTTTGAAACAAAATTTTCAATACTTAAATGGTTTAAGTATTAAATTACTTTATATAATAAGATAGCTTCTTTACTTTTACAAATAAATTCGAAATACCGATTTGAACCGCTCAATAAATCATTTCAATTCATATATTTCAAAGCTTTTCATATTTCACCATTTCAAACTAATTCTTTGATAATTCCGTATAAATCAATTACAATTACTATTATTTAGATTTTAAATGTTTACTTAATAAATCTAATATCTTTCAAGTAAAACCTTTAAACTTAAAATGCTGGATATTCTTTTAATTTAATTAACTTAATAATATCCATTTAAATCCTCCAAACTAAAATCAAGTTATTAATTCATACCTTTAAAATATCAAATCTATTTAAATTAGAATCAGTTTTACTCGAGAAAATTCTTATATACTTTCATTCAAATCAAATTCATTTTTATCTTCCCACCTTATTCCGATTTAACTCCAGAAATAAAATTTAAATAACCACTTAACCATATTATATTCTAATAAAAACAAACTTTATTATTTAACTTCTTTATCTTTAAACCAATTTTTATACATAGCTTAAAACTAAAAATTTAACTATATATAAAATAACATTATAAAATATACAATCAATATCTCATAAAACCATATATTTCTTTACAAAACGATAGAAATCATTTTCGAAATATTTATATATATATAGACTATGGTATCTGTATATAATTTTCTACCCTATGGTCAAGTGATACGGATATTTATCATTTCAATCCGCAATTAAAAATTAAAAATTACGGTTATATATCATTTCAAAACGCAATCCTGAATGAGATGAAAATGCATAACAAGTTGCAGTTTATAACAACATAAAATATAGCTTCCATTCATCCCATATCAACCATCAACCATTTATCGCAATCATCATCAAATTCAAGCAATAGCATCAATATAGAACGGATAATAAACAACACGTATTAAATAGCAGTTTATATTCAATAATAAATTAAATAACTATTTAACTAGCAGTTTATATGCAATGAATAATTAATTAACAATTTAACTGGCAGTTTAAATGTAGTGAATAAATTAAATAACAATTTAATTTAAATAGATGAAATTAACTGAGGTGATGATTAAAAATATGCCAAACAATCATAAATAAATTTTAAATCACATCATATATCAATTTAACAAGCATAAGAAATTTTAGAAGTTGTGAGTGGGTTTGTTACAACCCTGGTTGGAGATTACCGCTAATAGTAAAGCAGCAACATCTTAGTGCATATTTACCCGAATTAACTCAATCTTTTTGCAGTTGAAAGAACAACTGTAGCAACCCTGGTTGGAGATTACCGCTAATATTAAATTATAATGATAATTATAATTTAATATTAGCGGTAATCTCCAACCAGGGTTGTTACAGGGTTAAAACACTCACCTTTTGAATTTAAATTGAATTTAAGCCTAAAAATTTGACAGTCTCAGAATTAGTCCAAACAAGCGCCAAAATGTTCGGAATTTCAATATGATCCTAACAAAAAAACCACGCGTGAATTGTATTTCGTATGCAAAAGTTATTCGATTTAAACGAGTTGAAAATCAAAGATTGAAATAAAAAAATAAACAAAACAGGCTAACCAAATTGTCGCCACGTCATCAGAGAGTCGTCCCCTTCCTCTTCTCGTACGTGACCCAGTACAAACCGAACATAAAAATGAAGGCGTTGACCACAGTTTGACCACATGCACACACCACCAGAGGCCAAGGTTTGCCACACCGCCGATGCCATTAGCTTGCCTATGCCGAGCCGTGTGAAATGAACCCCGTGCGACCCACGAATTTCACCGCCGCCATTAGGGTTTAGCAACCCTAATCCTCGATTTTCGACCACCCCCAGCCACTATAGGTGATGCGACCACCTCAGATTGACTTCCAACACCACTCTCCACAAAACCCATATCTCAATTTTGCTGATTGAGGCCAAAATCAAAAACCCCCAAATCGACGTGTAGGGTTCGCGAATTTCGAGCTTTGACCAAGATTTCAAGACGATTCGAGCATCGATTGCAAAAATAGAAACTACACGTAGTGTGATATCTCGGAAATTTTGGCAATATCAATTTAATAATCTGTGTTAAAAACTAAATTAATTTGATAATAATTTTTAATAAGATTTAAATTGATTTAATAATCTTCTTTTAAATAAATATTTAACTGATAATTTATCTTTTAAAGACTAATAAATTGTTTTCTATTTGTAGTATGTATATATTTGTATATATTATAAATAGATAAGCTCTGTTAAATAAAGACATGTTTTCTAATTTTAATATTTCTGATAACTTGGAAATTTGATTTAATTTAATATTAAGCTATTAAATAAATAACTGTATGGTTTAAAATACTTAAGATAAATATTGAATGTTTTAAATTTATTTTATCTTAAGTTTAAATTTAAAATTTATTAACAAAAAGATTGTTCTATTTTCTTTTTAGTATAGCTTGATAAAAATATGGTTTAAATATACTCAAGATAAAGTTCAAATTTGTTTAGATGATTTTAGCTAAAATTTAAATTTAACAAAAGGTTTGTTTGTTCTTTTCTAAATATAACTTGATGAAAATAAGTAATTAAGTGATAATTTCTTTATAAATTATTTTAATTTAATAAGGAGTTAGTTTTAAACAATAATAATAATGTAATGTCTTTACAAATGGATTTTAATAGAAATTGTTGTTTCAAACTTATTTATTTATATATATGTATTTTAAAAGGAAGCTATGATTTGTAAATATAAAATAAAATCTTTCAAGTATGTTTAAGATAAAATAAATCTTGTAAATATTTAAACATAAGAATAAATCCATTATATGGTTATAAACATTAGTATAAATATATAAACACAAGAAACTATGATAAATACTTAATTTAAAAATTTATAACATAACTAAAACAAAAGAATAATATGTACATAAAGTATAAAGCTGCCAGGTAAGTAAAAATGTGTTTGTATGTAACCTGTATAGGTTTTGAATGCAAGAACAAAATAAAATAAAATGCAGGTAGCTTGTAAATAAAATATGTGGCCTGTAGGGTTTTAAAATGCAAAGTTAGGAAACAAAGCAAAGTAAAAAATGATGCAGGCAAGGAAAGAAAGCAATGCAAAGTAAAAAGAAAAAATATCTATATATGAAAATGAGTAATAGGAGACACAAAGTACTTAAGTATTAAATGCTAGCAACAATTGTCGATTCGAATTGTATAAAAGTAAAACTCAGCCCCCAAAATAAAATAATTGTACCTGCATTAGATACCCAGATATCACCTACCCCTGTAAACTTCTTTATATACATGCCTTCTTATTTTTAGTTCGTTCAAGTCATAGCAAACCTGAAAATATACAAGTAGCAAACATTTTCATTTTTATAAACTGAAGCATCATACATCAACAAACAAGAAGATTAAGGAAATCAAAGCAAACAACTTCTCAGTTTTATGGTTCAAAACTGTTTCAGACAAGAAGTGCTATGTTCATTCCCAAAGTAATGGTGAGTAACATCACTTAATAACAGTTTTTAACATATAATTCTGATGCATATGTATGTGAATATGTGTGTTATATCTTTGTACATGGATGTGCTGTGAATGGTGACATTGAAGTGCAGACTGTTTAATTTATAAACTCTTTGTTTGAATTTTATTTTTTTAATGACAGGTTTTGATTAAAAATCATTTCTGAAAAAACTACAAAATATTCGGACTTAAGATTAAAACAAATAATGTTTTTTTGATCCTACACTAAGTTCTAAAAATAAATTTAAGTAGAAACAATACACACACACACACACACACACATATCACTGAAAGATCAAGAATCGAGCAACATTTGATTTTTATTAAAATTTTGAATATCTCAAATCATGAATTTAGGTATGCAAACTGAATTCTCATGCCTTAACTTGAATTTTAAGGCAAGAATCACGTTTTTTCAAAGTGGGAGGCGAAAGCAATCTTTGGATGAACGGAAATGGCTTTTCGACCATTTTTCGGTGATCTCGGTGAAGGGGGAGGTCGTAGCTCTCTGGGGTGGTAGAGGAGCGAGCGTAGGGTCTAGGAAAAATAGCAGGGAGGTGGTCAGACCTCGGTGGTGGCAGCGGCGAGTGTAGTAAGTTTCTAAACCTAGTTTGGAGTGGTCGAGGGAATTGGTCTCGTTCGTCGCCGTCAGGCGATCGAGTGCAGGGAGGTTTCGAGAGGAGGTAGCTCGGTCGTAGTCGAGTTCATGGCCAGAGCTGTTGATCATCAGGTGGTCGATGTTGGAAGAACGAGTTGTCGATAGATTTTGGATGGGTTGCTGTCTCGAGTTACAGGTTTGAGTTTCGAACTCGATTTCGATTCGAGTTTCCGTGATGGCTTTGGGTGATCGTTGTCATGTCTGGTGTTGGTCGGCGTCGTGTTGAAGTTCTGGTGGGTGGCCGGAGCTGGCCGGAGCCACGGTGCACGTGCACCGTGCCCGTTGTAGTGCTGAGGAATTTTTGTTGGGTGCATGGTATTTTGACTCGAGAAATACTCGGGTCACTCGAGTATGTGACTCGAAGAATAGGGAGGGATGACTCGAAGTAATTGTTGTTGGGCTCGAGTAGTGTTGTTTCAGGCTTTGTAAAACCTGGAAGCAAATATTTGTTTTTAAACAAATTCAAATGAAACCTAAAAATAAATAATAGATTTTAACAAGTTTAAATCCAGTTGAAGTATGAATTCAAATTTATTCTTGAATTCAAATCAAGTTTTAAAAACTATTAAATGTGGATTTTTTTCAGATTTAAAACCTGACAGTTTCAGATTTTTAAAATGTAATTTAAAATCCGAAACAAAAATTTAAACTGTGTTTAAAATTCAAAGTTCAAAGTATAGATTCAAATGAACCTTTGAATCTAAGTTTTTAAAAATGAATTTGGATTTTAAATCAAGAATTAAAAATCAAGTTTCTAAAAGCGAGTTAAGCCAAAGTTTTAAATTCAAAGTTAAACTAATGAATTCAAGTTTTTCTTGAATTCAAATCTGAAATTTAAATCAGTTTTTAAATCTAAATATATAAAACAAGTTTAAATCAAATAGTTTTTTTAGGTAATTTGTTTCAAATAAATATTTGAATTGATTTTGACATAGTTCTTTTTAAAGGGATTTTTGAATGGAAGTTAAATAAATTGTTTTAACTTGAATTTGCAAGTTAAAATATTAATGTATTTTGGAAGTTTAAATTTAAATAAAGATTTAAGTAGTTGAATTTAAAGGCTTTTCTTATATAAATTCATATGTAAGCAATAAATGTTATTTACATTTATTTAAAAGATTATAAATTGAATTTAAATTTGGTAAATGTTGAAACAATAATCATTTAGAATCTTAAATTCAAAATGGAATTTGAATTTAAATTTAAAATGTAATGTTCTAATACACTTTAATATTAAGGGAGTCATTAATAAGGAAATAAATTATCTTAGAAATAATTTAGATATTAAAATGATTTAATGAATAAGTTAATTAAGGATTGACTTATGTATTTAATTTATAAATTAATAATTCAGATTAGTTTATAACTAGAGATTAATTAAGAAGTAAATTAAGAAATGTTATTAGTTAATGAAGATAATTAACTAAGGGTTATTAATTAATTAATTAATGTGATCAATTTTGATAATTAATTAGATTAATTTAGATAATCTATTATAAATTGTTAAATGTAATTACTTGATAAAAATAATTAAGAGACAAATTACTTATTGTAATAAATTTAGATGATATGATTAAATTAAGTTAATTAATTTAGTTTAATTAATTTAAGGAATCATTTGATGTTTTGATAAGTGCAATTACTTAGTGTAATTAATGGAGCATAATTACTTAGGAAAGTAATTAGATGATAATTACTTGATGTAATTAATACAAAAAGGATTTGTAAATGAAGTAATTTGGATAATTACCTTTGTAATTAATCAAAGGATTAATTAATGGAGATAATTAATTATGGAATAATTAATTTATTAATGAAAGTAATTAAGGATAGTTAATTACTGGTTTGTTATTAATTCGAGCGTGATTAATAATTGTGTTTAATTAAAGATTAATCACTTAATGTAATTAATTTAAATAAAATAATTTAATTTAAATCTAAATTAGAGATTATTAATTAATACAATTAATGATGTAATTAAGAATTGGTTAATTAAGGAATAATTAATAATGTGGTGATTAATTTATGTAATTAATTAAGGATAAATGAAATTAATTATATTTAATTAATAAATGAAGTAATTATATGTTAATTACTATTAATGATTTAAAATAATTAATCTGTGGAATTAAATAAAGACTAACTAGTTATTGTAATTAGAAGATGATTAATCAAAGGTGTTTAATCAAGACGAATATCTAGTGAATAATTAATTAATTTGATTTATAATTAATTAATGGTTGTATGAGCAGGATTTATGGAATGAGTAATTAATTTGATTTATTTTGAATTAATTAAAGATAGAAGTAATTAATTTAATTCATTTTAAATTAATTATAGATTGTGAATAATAAATCATTGCTTTGGATGATGATATTGATATTTCATTGCTTGATTGTGATCTCAGATATGAGATGAATAATATCTATGTGATATGGATGCATGGTTTAAGTATGATAATATTAAGTATCTGTTAGGATGATAATATTAATTATCTGTTTATGATGATAATGTGATTATCTACTATGAGATGTGAATTATTTATTTGTGCGTATATTGATAATATTGAATTGAATTGTTTTAACTTTAAAACAACTTGGCCTTAAAAGATACGTTTTTGGATTTCGATGAGACCGGGATCGGGTTTCCATATTTGGACATCCGAAAACCACATCGATCCAAATTAACGATAGGTCGTGAATCTGAAGTGAAGATGAAGATTCAGAATGCAAGGGTTATTGTCGTTGACTCTGAGGGTGATTCCAAAATGAGTGTAACGAGATAATGCCTTCGGTTTCATTCGAACCCGGAATGAACTTGTATGGATTGAATGCTTTCAGAACATCGTCAGGTGGGCGATGAGCATTCTAAGAGATGTATTCTCTAAAGGTAATCGCAGCCTCAAGCCTCATCAACCGGGAATGGCTAAAACAGGGGAGGTGCAGCAAGGTTAGGTGGGTCATGCCCAAGCAGGACGAGATATACCCCTGTCTAGATGTCCCTTTATTTTTCGGCTGTGTGGGCGGTTGATTGGAACAACTGTCGGGGTTTTTTTGTTCGGGACTGTTCAGTAAGGAATGGTTCCGGCCTTGTGTTGTAGGGGGTCGGGAGTGATCCTCGGTACGTTGATCTAGGCCATGTACTGTGACGGGCGGTACCCCAGTATCCTTGCCATTGTATGGAATCCAAAATCAAATAAGTGCCTTCGGACTTGATTGTATTACCCACTTTTGTGGCTAGTAGCTGGAATTTAATAAATGTAACAATTTCGGCTATTTCCTATTTACTTGAAAAACCCTAGACCTATTATAATATCGCTGAATTTCCTATCAAATGTTTTGGTTAGCGTAAGGTAAAAACTTACCCATGATTATGTGTGGGGAGTTTTACGTTATACCTTTTGTTTCAAAGTTTTTCAAATTTAAGCAACTTTAACCTGTTACTCACACTAGACCCATGTCTGACCCGGAGTTTATTTTTGTTTTTCTTAAACTCTCGGGTACTCAAATTTTTACGAGTAGCCAAGGGATTCAGGTTTTCTTTGACGAATTCTGGAGGAGCAATGGAGCAGGACGCTTCAGCGTTGTAGATATATATATAGTTCCGCTGTGTTGGTATCTTTGAATTATTTGTTTGAGTTGTATCGAGTTGTATTAGCTAGACAGGTGTTTATAACTATCTAGTATGTGTTGTATTATCTTTGTAACTCTGATGATGTTGTATATTATGTATTCTCTTATGTGATTAATATAATTTATTCGTTCCGCTGTTGAGATTATGATGTTGTTTCTTCTTTCTTCTCTATCTCTTCTATTTTCTCACCCCTTTCTTTCTTCAAGACGGTACGACTTTCTGAGCTCAAAAAGTCGGGTCGTCACAGTTGGTATCAGAACACTAGGTTGAGTGAATACCTAGGCTCTTGAGTGATTTCTTTCTTGAGAGAGCGTATTTGTAATTTTGATATATATATGTATATTAATTTCTACCTATCTGTTGGATTACCTGTTCCGGTTTTCCATGAGTTATAAAGGTAGATAGGGTAGTGGTGTGTGTAACACGACTACCAATGGTTAGAGTTTGAATGATTGAGGTTGGAGGTGTATCTGTCGAGACTGTAGACCTAATACCATCTCGAGTGAGCTTTGCTGGTGTAACAACCCGCATATTTATCGATTGTATATTTAAATATTTTATTTAAATATTTTATCGTTCGTCGGATTTTGGTCCGAAAAGCTACTTTTTGCAAACAGTCGAATTAGGACTCGAGACCCCTCCCATTGAGTTCAAAACGCCGTTTGCGATCTTTTTAAGTGTAAACTTCGATATGTTTGGAGATAGTAGAATTTTGCTACTTTTCACTTAGGGCTTTGGGTTTAGGTTGGGTTCAGCCCAATGTTCTAACTTAATACCCCAAACTGAAACCCCCCTCCTCATTCACTCCCTCTTCCTCTAATTTCAGTTCTAAAGAGATTAATGGTGGAAGAGAATGGGAAATAGAAATCCAAAACCCTAGTTTCCATTTGCAAATCAATTTCTAGCTCCAAACTCAGGAAGAACTCATTGGTAAGCTTCTATTCTTCTTCTCCAACTCATTCTCTCCTTGATTTTAGAAAATTCCTAAACCTAACTTTGGGAATGTTCTTCTTTTGAGCATAGATTCAAGCTCGTTTGGGTTGTGTTGAAGAGTGGTTGATTCTCCCTTTTGCTTTCAAGCTTCTTCTTCAATTTTTTTAGGTTCAAAGGTGAGATTTTTATCTCACATCTTAGTATATAATTATCTTCGATTGTTAGGTATGAATTCCTAACACTTATTCGTGTGCATTTGCTTTTGGTTTGGATTGATTTGGTGAATATTCCAATTTTTAGTGTTTTGGGTTCAATTCTTTAAAAATCATAGCTTTGATGCTTGAATGTGTTTTTGATTATGCATCAAAGAGCTTATAGGGCCGGGTAGTCGATTGGCATAAACCCTTAGCGCCGTTGCTCGAGCGAATGCAATTTGATTGATATTTGCACCTCATCCAAAATAGGGCAGGGGAGTGCTGGCAACAGGTTCGGCCGACCGAGCCCCTGGGCCGGTCGACCGACCTATAGCCCAGGCACTTCCTGCCTCTGTTTGGAAGTGCTGCGTGCAGGCTTCGGCCGACCGAGCCCCTGGGCCGGTCGACCGACCTGGTGCCCCAAGCACTTCCAACCCCTGGTTCGGTCAACCGACTCTGGGAGTCCGGTCGACCGACCTGCTGCTATTTGCCAACTATGCCTATTTTGCCTAGGTGTCTGAAATTCTAACTTTAATCGATTTGTGTTATTTCCCTATTTGTTGTTATCATTTGTTATTGACTTTGATGACTTATTTTCTTCGGGAATTCTTGGAATATCCATTTCGATGGATTCGGTATCGATTTCTTTGGATTCTATTCACGTGTTCAAATATGAATTTTAGTGATTGATTGTTCCTACAATCTTCTTTGTGATTTGTCACTTTAAAAATACAAAGGTTTTCTATACTAGTAGTAAATATCAAAACTCTTTCTTCAAATGATTTCAACACTACTTTATTACAAAGCTCGTTTTCTTAAACCGCTTTCCAATCTATTAGTATATACAAACCTTTACCTCACTCGTATGAGAAATCTAATTAAACGACCTAGTAAAACGAGTGGTATGAAACACTTGCGTTTACTTCGTCGGTTAATTCTTGGACTTGTTCGATTGAATCTCTTGTGACAATTTTATAGTGGAGATCTACAGTTTGTTCGTAAATATTTAAGTTAAGAAAGTGGTCATGAGACATGAAGCTAAACTCATATATTTACTAGCATAGTGTAATTGACACTTCTCATTGATCATGACGATCATTTGTATGTTTTAGACTAGCATTGTGCGATGTCTTTTTGATTTGGTTCATCGGATGTCACGTTGTACGACGTCGATGCTCCGAATTATTTGATACATTGGATGTACCGTTTACACTACATCAATGTCTTTGCTTTTGATACATTGGATGTACCATTTGCACTACATCAATGTCATGCTTTTGATACATTGGATGTACCGTTTGCACTACATCAATGTCTTTGCTTTTGATTCATTGAATGTACCGTTTGCACTACATCAATGATATGCTTTTGATACATTGGATGTATCGTTTGCACTACATCAATGTCATGCTTTTGATACATTGGATGTACCGTTTTCACTACATCAATGTCTTTGCTTTTGATTCATTGGATGTACCGTTTGCACTACATCAATGATATGCTTTTGATACATTGGGTGTACCGTTTGCACTACATCAATGTCTTTGCTTTTGATATATTGGATGTACCGTTTGTACTACATCAATGTCTTTGCTTTTGATTCATTGGATGTACCGTTTGCACTACATCAATGATATGCTTTTGATACATTGGATGTACCGTTTGCACTACATCATTGTCTTTGCTTTGTGATTCATTGGATGTACCGTTTGCACTACATCAATGTCTTGGCCATCCTTTTCTTGTGATTTCTGGATTTCATGTGTTGAATTCTGGAATTTATGTTTCACCAACTTTTACGATTGGCATTGATATATATGTCATTTATTGTGGCTTGGTGAATGAAATTAGGAGTATGACATTCCTTTTTATCTTTGAGAAGATCTTTGTGATATTGATTAATCTCTTGTTGATTTTCAATTACTTATTTATCACAGCTTGGCATTGTGATTATTATACGTTTAGTCATATCTCTTATTCTATATCATTTCATCTGATATTTATAGCTAGACTGATCCGTTTATTATTTTCTTCTTAAATAATACTCGGGTCGGACTGAGATATTACAGGTGCTTCCTTATGGCTTCCTATCTGGAACCATCTTCTGACTTTTGGCTAACTACTTTAGATTAGTAGTTTTTGTTGTGTACATTTGAGATATAGACTCCTTGATGTATACATATTCTTTTGTCTAGCACTTGTATCTATTCTTTTGTGATATCGTGGATCTTGTTTGACCACTACTCTGATGAACACTTTTATGTGTTATATATATATATATATATTCATATCTATTTCTGCCTTTGTGATATGAATCATCTGTGACTTATTTATGTTATGCTTATTTCTATATTTGTATCCGAAGGATTTATATAGCCACTGTGTAGTAGTTTTGAGTTTGTATCGGTATGTCGGATTTTCTCTTGAAATAAAATGCATGTTATACTATCTGACATATCGGTGCTCGCACAAAGTAATTACACGGATGGTCGCTCCTCAACAGCCTTATTCTCCGTGCTAGTTGACAGCATTACACCATAGTGTTCTTGGCTAGCGTGGGTATAGAGGTGTGGCGTCACAGCTTGGTATCAGAGCCAAACTTCGGAACAATGTAGAATAATTTAACAAGGATCATTGTCCTAAGTCCATCTTAGGAGTCGTGCTTTAGGATTTTATTCAGGTCTTCGTACCGTCCTATCCTATTTTCTTTTATGATTCCTTGTTTTATCTATCAAGATTGCTTGATATTTATTTTGAGAATAACTTTTTCCTCTTCTTTCTTTCTCTCTAAAGGAAGATAAATGGTTAGTTCTAGCAGTCCTAGCGCTGGTCAATCCAGTAGCCCTTCTCTGGATGGCGCATTCATGTCTACCCAACAACTTTGGGATCTTGTAAAGAATCAAGAGTTTATCTGTGATTTGAGTAAGAATCCGGAAATGGTTCTACCTTTGAAACTTGAAGTTTCTTTCAATCAGCTTGTGGATGTTACTCTTCTTCATGGAGAGGCTAGTAAAGGAAGTGTTTGTGATATTGGGACTTCGAAGAAGAGGCATATTACGTTCAAGAGCCTTAACCCCAATAAGAGAGTGAAGCAAACTACTTCTGTAGCAAAGACTCCAATCCCTAATCGTGGAGGATGCTACAATTGTAATTCTAAGGACCACTATGCAAGGGTGTGCCCGAAACCTCTCTTTTGCCGTTATTGCAAAAGTTCGGGTCATCTTATATCTGCCTGCCCCATACTTCAAAGCAAGAAAAAGGTGGACAAGAAACTTTGGTAGATAAGACTCCTACCCCAAGTCGTAAACAATGCTACAATTGTGGTTCCACGGACCATTATGTAATTAAGTGCCCGAAACCCCTTTATTGTCGCTATTGCAAAGACTCGGGTCATCTTTTATCTGCATGTCCCAAACTTTTGAACAAGGACATGAGAAAGCTAAATATTGTGCAAGCCCCTGGTCTCGTGGTCAAGGTATTTCTCATTCAATCCTTGATGACTTCTTTGAGAATTGCGAATCCGGTTGGTGGATCCACAACAATCAATTTGCTTTTTATTGATGTCGAAATTATTTTATGTAACTTTTCTGTCCGAGCCGATTTTTACATAGGCTTCAGAATTTACTTTTGTAAGGATTGGCTTAATTATTATGAAGCCTATATCCTATTTTCTCGAGTGGACAATTCATCTTCGACATTTTCAATCTGTTAAGCATATTTCTATTTTTCCTTTATGATTTTGATTCAAAAATTGATGGCATCATTTTATTCTTTAAGCTCACATGTTGAGTAGAGCGTTATTTCTCTCATTTAGGTAGTTGTGAATTTTTCGCTATTTTTGATATTGTCTTAGGATTGTCACCTAAACAATCTTTTGAGTAGTGTTAAGGTCTTTTTAGTTCGACCTTGCCACCGATTTTCATTTGCTACGAGTTGCGGGAGTTAGCATTCCACTTACCGCATTCCGCACTCGTTATAATTCTATGAATGAATTATTATGTCATTCAGTTTGCCCATCTTGTTTCATCCATATTATAAATCAAGTATTCTACGAATACCTCGATGACTCCAACTTTGTATTTATTGATTTTGGATGAAAAGTGAAATTTAAAAATTTTGCAAATCTTTTTCATAAGATTTATTTGTAAGTACAATTTGATTTGCTCTTAAACAAGCAAAGAATATTCTTAAAGGTTTTTAAGAAACATGTTTACTATATAGAAGATGATTTTGTGATTGTATTGCCCATTTAGTGTTTTAAGAATTCTGGTCGATGCGCTTGATCAACGTTATCGATAGGAATCTCCTAAACGCTTTGATGAGACAGTCAGACACGATATATTGACTTGTAAAAATGTAAATTTTTGTAGAAAGATTATTACATAAAAATAAAAATGTAATTTTGAAAGTTTTAACTTTTCGGGAAAGAGGATTATTTAAAAGAATTCTTCCTTTCGATACTCTTATTCTTGTGATTTCTGAAGGGGAACCAAGACTTTGATATTTGTACCGATACTAGTCGTATTGGTTTGGATGTCATTCTCTTACAAAGGAGAACGGGCTATCACTTGTGCTTCTAAATCATTATAGATTATCGAGACTAGATATGCCACTCATGATCTAGTGCTCGCGGCTATTGTTTTTACTTTTGGAATTTGGCATCATCATATTTGGATGAGAAATTTGTTCTCTACCTCGATCATTAATCTTTGGAATATTTATTTTTTCATAAGGAACTTCATGTTGACTCGAGTTCCTGGCATCTTTTGATCTTGATATTCTTTTTATTCCCGGAAGGGAAATCGTGTTGCCAATGCGCTTTGTCGTAAGCAACAAGTGGTTGATTCTTTGATGTTGTCTGAATGGAATTATCTTTTTATCAAGTTCATCAGACATTTTGATATACTTCGTTTTATTGAGCTTTATCTCATTTTTTTTATGGACTAGCGTCCGATGTTCTTTTATGCTGTTCGGTTCATCGGATGTGCTGTTTTTATACTACATCGATGTTCCGTCTTATCTGGATCAATGGATGTACCATTATTATCCTACATCGTTGTTCCGGTTTATCGTTTCATTGGACGTACCGTTTTTGTACTACATCGGTGTTCCAAATTATTCGAGTTTCTAATTTCTCGGGCGTACCGTTTCTGTACTACGCCGTTGCACTGGCTCAATTTTCTGCTATTCTTGACGTTTTCCACGTCTTTTAACTATGGAAATGCTTTTATGTTTCCGGTTTTTATTCTTGAGCCCGGTGTTATTGAGGAAATTGAAGTTTCACTAGATTTGAGTTATGAGCAACATTCCATTCGCATCATTGCTTCGGAGGTTGAGCGCCTTCGGAATAAAGATGTTCTTCTTGTGAGAGTTCAATGGTTCTCAAATCCTAAGGATTGCTCTTGGGAATCTAGAGAATTCATCGAGCAATCCCGTTCAGGCTTACTCTTTCATGCTCCTTATGGTGAACTTCCTATTTCAAATTTTCTTTTGTGTTGATATGCTTCTATGGTTGTTACTTCTTATTTTCTTCTTAAGTATTGCGAGGATGCAATTTCTTTAAGGAGGAGAGTCTGTAACAACCCTCATATTTATCGATTGTATATTTAAATATTTTATTTAAATATTTTATCGTTCGTCGGATATTGGTCCGAAAAGCTACTTTTTGTAAACAGTCGAATTAGGACTCGAGACCCCTCCCATTGAGTTCAAAACGTCGTTTGCGATCTTTTTAAGTGTAAACTTCGATATGTTTGGAGATAGTAGAATTTTGCTACTTTTCACTTAGGGCTTTGGGTTTAGGTTGGGTTCAGCCCAATGTTCTAACTTAATACCCCAAACTGAAACCCCCCTCCTCATTCACTCCCTCTTCCTCTAATTTCAGTTCTAAAGAGATTAACGGTGGAAGAGAATGGGAAATAGAAATCCAAAACCCTAGTTTTCATTTGCAAATCAATTTCTAGCTCCAAACTCAGGAAGAACCCATTGGTAAGCTTCTCTTCTTCTTCTCCAACTCATTCTCTCCTTGATTTCACAAAATTCCTAAACCTAACTTTGGGAATGTTCTTCTTTTGAGCATAGATTCAAGCTCGTTTGGGTTGTGTTGAAGAGTGGTTGATTCTCCCTTTTGCTTTCAAGCTTCTTCTTCAATTTTTTCAGGTTCAAAGGTGAGATTTTTATCTCACATCTTAGTATATAATTATCTTCGATTGTTAAGTATGAATTCCTAACACTTATTCGTGTGCATTTGCTTTTGGTTTGGATTGATTTGGTGAATATTCCATTTTTTAGTGTTTTGGGTTCAATTCTTTAAAAATCATAGCTTTGATGTTTGAATGTGTTTTTGATTATGCATCAAAGAGCTTATAGGGCTGGGTAGTCGATTGGCATAAACCCTTAGCGTCGTTGCTCGAGCGAATGCAATTTGATCGAGATTTGCACCTCATCCAAAATAGGGCGGGGGAGTGCTGGCAACAGGTTCGGCCAACCGAGCCCCTAGGCCGGTCGACCGACCTATAGCCCGGGCACTTCCTGCCTCTGTTTGGAAGTGCTGGGTACAGGCTTCGGCCGACCGAGCCCATGGGCCGGCCGACCGACCTGGTGCCCCGAGCACTTCCAACCCTTGGTTCGGTCAACCGACTCAGGGAGTCCGGTCGACCGACCTGCTGCTATTTGCCAACTATGCCTATTTTGCCTAGCTGTCTGAAATTCCAACTTTAATCGATTTGTGTTATTTCCCTATTTGTTGTTATCATTTGTTATTGACTTTGATGACTTATTTTCTTCGGGAATTCTTGGAATATCCATTTCGATGGATTCAGTATCGATTTCTTAGGATTCTATTCACGTCTTCAAATGTGAATTTTAGTGATTGATTGTTCCTACAATCTTCTTTGTGATTTGTCACTTTAAAAATACAAAGGTTTTCTATACTAGTAGTAAATATCAAAACTCTTTCTTCAAATGATTTCAACACTATTTTATTACAAAGCTCGTTTTCTTAAACCGCTTTCCAATCTATTAGTATATACAAACCTTTACCTCACTCGTATGGGAAATCTAATTAAACGACCTAGTTAAACGAGTGGTATGAAACGCTTGTGTTTACTTCGTCGGTTAATTCTTGGACTTGTTCGATTGAATCTCTTATGACAATTTTATAGTGGAGATCTACAGTTTGTTCGTAAATATTTAAGTTAAGCAAGTGGTTATGGGACATGAAGCTAAACTCATATATTTACTAGTTTAGTGTAATTGACACTTCTCGTTGATCATGATGATCATTTGTATGTTTTAGACTAGCATTGTGCGATGTCTTTTTGATTTGGTTCATCGGATGTCACGCTGTACGACGTCGATGCTCCGAATTATTTGATACATTGGATGTACCGTTTGCACTACATCAATGTCTTTGCTTTTGATACATTGGATGTACCATTTGCACTACATCAATGTCTTTGCTTTTGATTCATTGGATGTACCGTTTGCACTACATCAATGATATGCTTTTGATACATTGGATGTACCGTTTGCACTACATCAATGTCATGCTTTTGATGCATTGGATGTACCGTTTGCACTACATCAACGTCTTTTCTTTTGATTCATTAGATGTACCGTTTGCACTACATCAATGACATGCTTTTGATACATTGGGTGTACCGTCTGCACTACATCAATGTCTTTACTTTTGATACATTGGATGTACCATTTGTACTACATCAATGTCTTTGCTTTTGATTCATTGGATGTACCGTATGCACTACATCAATGATATGCTTTTGATACATTGGATGTACCGTTTGCACTACATCAATGTCTTTGCTTTGTGATTCATTGGATGTACCGTTTGCACTACATCAATGTCTTGGCCATCATTTTCTTGTGATTTCGGGATTTCGTGTGTTGAATTCTGGAATTTATGTTTCACCAACTTTTACGATTGGCATTGATATATATGTCATTTATTGTGGCTTGGTGAATGAAATTAGGAGTATGACATTCCTTTTTATCTTTGAGAAGATCTTTGCGATATTGATTAATCTCTTGTTGATTTTCAATTACTTATTTATCACAGCTTGACATTGTGATATTATACGTTTAGTCATATCTCTTATTCTATATCATTTCATCTGATATTTATAGCTAGACTGATCCGTTTATTATTTTCTTCTTAAATAATACTTGGGTCAGACTGAGATATTGCAGGTGCTTCCTCATGGCTTTCTATCTGGAACCATCTTCTGACTTTTGGCTAACTACTTTAGATTAGTAGTTTTTGTTGTATACATTTTAGATATAGACTCCTTGATGTATACATATTCTTTTGTCTAGCACTTGTATCTATTCTTTTGTGATATCTTGGATCTTGTTTGACCACTACTCTGATGAACACTTTTATGTGTTAAATATATATATTCATATCTATTTCCGCCTTTGTGATATGAATCATCTGTGAATGATTTATGTTGTGCTTATTTCTATATTTGTTTCCGAAGGATTTATATAGCCACTGTGTAGTAGTTTTGAGTTTGTATCGGTATGTCGGATTTCCTCTTGAAATAAAATGCATGTTATACTATCTGACATATCGGTGCTCGCGCAAAGTAATTACACGGATGGTCGCTCCTCAATAGCCTTATTCTCCATGCTAGTTGACAGCATTACACCGTAGTGTTCTTGGCTAGCGTGGGTATAGAGGTGGGTTGTCACAGCTGGTATAAGGATTTCAACGATCTCTGAAGGAAACCTGTTAAGATTCGGAGTTCATCTATGAAATATAGTTTGGATGAGCTAGAGTTTGGATCTGTCGGTTGGACAGAAGCCAGTCATGATATCTTGATACCTCGAGGTGTAGTAGCTGTGTGATGAGACACAGTGACTATGGATGTCTCCGAAGATGTTTCTTTGGAACAAGTTAAGGAAGAGTGTCTACTTGGTGTTGTCGCTGTGTTCAACTGGGTGTTTCTATTTGGTTTGAGGTCCGAGTTTCTCAAAGAGCTTTGGATTAGGAAGTCTTCTGGCTTAGCAGTTTTTCTTGGAGTAACTTCAGAAGCAACATAGTAGATCCATTTCTTCGATGGTTTGGCTACATAAGTGTAAGCTGTTCTGATTTGTAAAGAGAAAGAAGTATCTTGGAATTAGGCTGGATTGATCGCAAAAGTGACTTGCGATAGTTTGAGTGTTCTCTTATGTTTCAGAATTTTCTGGATGTCTTCAAGAAGTTAGAGTTTTGCTAACATATGAGGATTGAGTTTGGTATTGACTGGATTCCAGAAGTGGTACCGATGGTTCAGCTTAGTAATAGGATGATTTTTGAGTTTGGTGAAGCAGCTCGGGTTTTGGAGGAACTTCTGAGTTCTCTTTTTTTGATCTGTGGAACCCTAATGTTGGGATGTGTTGTCCAGTCTGTGTTCGACTTCAGCATTTTCATCAGTTCAGTCAGAGTTGCGCAGTGGAAGCATGGTGGAAGCTGTTTTAGTGTGGAACCATTTGGAAGTTGCAATGTTTGGATTAGAGAGTTCTAAAGGAAATTTTTCTGGATCTGAGGCCAGATTGGAGTGCACCTGTTTTATCTTTTCCGGATGAGAGAAGTGAGATCAACCTTCTGATTTTGGAATAGAGTTTGTGTTCTGAGTTTTTGGTCGATCTTGGAAAATCATTTTGTTGGATTGTCTTTGGTTTAGTTTGTTTCTAAGGGTATCAGCAAGGGTAGAGCTGATCAGGAAGGATGTACACAGCCCAAGATCGTCTGAAGAGTTTTGTGGATAAGGGTGGGAGGAATTTGGATTCGCAAGTCGTAGATTTGATTTTGGATAAGTGTTTGGTCTTCAGAATTGAATTGCCAGTTTGGATAATTGAGATTCGTTATGTTTCACATATCTCTGAGGGAGTACGTGTAAGATCTATCTCTGGTTGTAGAACCAGAAGTTCAGGGAGTTTTGGATGTTGAGTCAGACTTGTCTGTAGTCTGATACCATGTCTTGTTTTGTAAATCTAGATGAATGAGGCTCTGTAGCTTAGTAGCTAGATTGTTTGGATTCTGTAGAGCGAGTATCCCGGTATTTATACCTGGGGGACTCTATATAGATCTATCTTGATTTTGTCTAGATATTTAGATTTGTTGTTTGGGTGAATTGATTGCTATGGTTGTTAGCATATGGTTGATATATGCTTGTGTTTAAAATTTAAATCTTTAACTAGATTATTAAATTACCTTTGCTTTAAATTTCGGGGACGAAATTCTTTTAAGGGGGGAGGAATGCGATATCCCGGAAATTTTGGCAATATCAATTTAATAATCTGCGTTAAAAATTAAATTAATTTGATAATAATTTTTAATAAGATTTAAATTGATTTAATAATCTTCTTTTAAATAAATATTTAACTGATAATTTATCTTGTAAAGGCTAATAAATTGTTTTCTATTTGTAGTATGTGTATATTTGTATATATTATAAATAGATAAGCTCTGTTAAATAAAGACATGTTTTCTAATTTTAATATTTCTGATAACTTGGAAATTTGATTTAATTTAGTATTAAGCTATTAAATAAATAACTGTATGGTTTAAAATACTAAAGATAAATATTGATTATTTTAAAATCTATTTTAGCTTAAGTTTAAATTTAAAATTTATTAACAAAATGATTGTTTTATTTTCTTTTTAGTATAGCTTGATAAAAATATGTTTTAAATATACTCAAGATAAAGTTAAAATTTGTTTAGATGATTTTAGCCAAAATTTAAATTTAACAAAAGGTTTGTTTGTTCTTTTCTAAATATAGCTTGATGAAAATAAGTAATTAAGTGATAATTTCTTTTATAAATTATTTTAATTTAATAAGGAGTTATTTTTAAACAATAATAATAATGTAATGTCTTTACAAATGGATTTTAATAGAATTTGTTGTTTCAAACTTATTTATTTATATATATGTATTTTAAATGGAAGCTATGATTTGTAAATATAAAATAAAATCTTTCAATTATGTTTAAGATAAAATAAATCTTATAAATATTTAAACATAAGCATAAATCCATTATATGGTTATAAACATAAGAATAAATATATAAACACAAGAAACTATGATAAATACTTAATTTAAAAATTTATAACATAACTAAAGCAAAAGAATAATATGTACATAAAGTATAAAGCTGCCAGGTAAGTAAAAATGTGTTTATATGTAACCTGTAAAGGTTTTGAATGCAAGAACAAAATAAAATAAAATGCAGGTAGCTTGTAAATAAAATATGTGGCCTGTAGGGTTTTAAAATGCAAAGTTAAGAAACAAAGCAAAGTAAAAAGAAGATGCAGGCAAGGAAAGAATGCAAAGCAAAGTAAAAAGCAAAAATATCTATATATAAAAATGAGTAATAGGAGAAACAAAGTACTCAAGCATTAAATGCTAGCAAAAATTGTCAATTCGAATTGTATAAAAGTAAAAATCAGCCCCCAAAATATAATCTCTGATCAAAATAAAATAATTATACCTGCATTTGCTACCTGTAACGGCCAGGTACTTTCAACCATTCACATCCATTGTAAGTGTATAGGTAGACACTCATGTCGGAATTGAATTTCTCAAAATACCGCGTTGTAAATAAAAATTTGGCAAATCTCCGAATATGTAGTAAATAAAATCACAGATCACAGACACTGAGTAATAATAATGCAGCGGAAGCAAAAGAGATAGTAGTTCATGAAGCTACTATATAAATATATCAGAGTTACATAAGATACAATAGAAGAAATAAAGTACAACGGAAGTTTAAATATGATAACCAAGTACAAGCTGAATAGAACAACCGAACTGAAAAGATGAAACTTAACAAGTAGATAATCTCCAGCAATTCCAATCTCCAGAAAGTGGAAATCCAAATAAGTGAATAACTCAGGCTGACCCGAGCGTAAATAAAAATACAAACACTCAAGTCAGGACATACATACTTATACAATGTAAACCAACTCAAGTGAACTGTAGCAAAGGTACAAGTAACTTAGAAGATGCTTGGGACCGCCCATCCTCTAAGGATCCGTTAAACTATTTACTATGTAGTAATATACGCTATATACAGTAGTGTCTAATCAGTAAAGTATAATCATATAGAAAACAGCGTTAAGGGGATGGTGAACCTCAACGCGGTCGGATCTTTAAAACCAAAATCGTAGTGGGCTCGCTATAAGGAGATGACACGGCACGCAAGGCAATGCCAGGGTAGATACACCATTTGCACTCCCGGACCGGTGGTGATGGCATGCCAGCAGCTTCCGCCCACCTCGAACAATACCCCCGAATCAAAGTGACCCCTCATATCGAATCACAAAAGTAATAGAATGGTTTCCGATGGAGCATGCTCGATGAAAGGGTGCGACCCTTTGTGTAGCCCGGTATAGCTCCTGTTTTAGTCATTTATGCCAACTCACGGGAGTTGGGTCCACGTAATATACCTCAAGAACGTCGCCACCATCCTACTTCATTCTGGAATCTCCACCGTGTACATAGTTGTTAAAGTGGTTTTCGGTATTGGCCGGCTATAAGACAATATCTGATCCCGGTCTCTTTAACAACCAATCGTTATTATAACCCATAGTTATAACTTTCAAATGATATTTTATACTTCAAAAATAAAATGTCATTTCAACCCAAATCTTTATCAAAATAAAGATTAAATCATTTTCAAACAATTTCAATATATTAAATTATCATATCCTTTCAAAACTTCCTTTCAAATCATTTTTAATATATCAACATATCATAAATTTTCAAAGCTTCATTTCCAAAATATCATATCTTTTCGAAATCACATTTCAATCATTTTAATACATCAAAATATCATATCTTTTCGAAACCACATTCCAATCATTTTAATATATCAAAATATCATATCTTTTCGAAACCACATTTCAATCATTATTCATTTTATTCAATTTAGAATACCATTTCAATTCATATTTCAAAACAGTTTATATTCCAAAAAAATCATTTTTTTTATCATTAAAATGAAGTTATCATGTTAATAATTAAATTATTAAATCTCCAAAAAAATTCAACTTCCAAAGTTCATTTATTCACTTACGTTTATCAAAACAGTGAAATTTCACATTACGCAGCATTTAGAGAACGTTACGGAAAGTTACATTCAAAACGGTTCAATTTGACAAAAGAAAACATTTTAAAATGTTGTAATAGGATTTACTTAAATTTCAAATAAACTTAGTTTAATTCAAAAATTACAGCACTTACAACACTTGCCACAATAGTTTTTAATTCAATAGCTTTTTAATTCATTATCATCAACTACAGCATTTACAAATGCTGTAATATCATTTACATTGTAATTAATATCATTTCAAAAATGCGGTAAATTAACTTCGAATATTCAATATAATTTCTCAACCAATTATATTTTTATTTAAAACATTTTTTTTACTCGTAAAATCATACATTTTCACATTTATAAACATCATTTAATTTTCCTCAAGTTCATGATTTTATAAAGTTAAATTTCCATTCAAAAATCAAGATTTAATAATAATTCACTTATTAAAATGCAATGTTCAATTTTAAATTCATTACATTAAATTTCAACTTAACATTTAAGTTCAAATTCTCAAATATAACTTAATTTTATTTTTATTTACTTAACTAAAAGTTCACTTTTAAGTCAATTTCATAAATTTCCAACTTTAGTTATATTCCAAAATATCAACTTAAAATATTCATTCATTTCACATTTCAACTTTATTAAAAATCATTAATATGATATAAAATCACTTTGAATTCATTTAAATTCAAATTATCATAAGTTTATCATAATTTCATATTCAATTTAATTTCCAATTATAATTAAATCAAATTTTCCAAAATAACTTACGTTCAAAATTTTCTAACTTTTCATTAATTCATTTTACTTACAATTATTCAGAAAATCAATAATATTTTACAAAAATCCTTTTTAATTAGATTTAAGTCAAAATGTTTTAATATTTACATTTCTAAAATAATTTTAAAATTTTTAACATATATTAACTACGGGTCTGTATATAATTTTCTACACTAGGAAAAGTGATACGGGTAATATATCATTTCAACCCATAATTTACAAAGAAAATCCGGGTGTTATCATTTCAAACCCGCAATCCCAAGTCAAAATGAATAATTTAAAAACCGTTCAGGCCTATCATTTCAGCCTATAACGATTTTTCCTTATTCTAAAGTCCGTTCGGGTATGTATCATTTCAACCCATAGTGATTTCTAACCTACAGGGAACTTGCAGTGTGATAGACAGATCAAAAATGAACAGTTTAACAATATACTATTGTAACAGGTGATGTGACATGTAACAGGTGATATGACATAAAATTTAACATGTTAACATCATATATATATGTTAGCGCCAAAATTGGTCACTAACACCCTTAGAGAGTTTGTGTAGAGAGATTAATGAAGAAGATAAATTAAAATGGAGAAGATAATATAAATTAAAATGCGGGAGATGAGAACACAGAATTTATAGTGGTTCGGCGTTGTAGCCTACGTCCACTTTGAAGTTGATCCTTTATTTCTTCACTTTCAACTTGATTACAGATACAATCCGCTTTTAAGTATTCGAATACAATTGTGAAATAAAAGTAGAAGTCTTGGATGAGCTTTGGATGAGGCAGAGTCTCCCCTGTGTTCTCTGAAATCTGATCCCTTTTTTCTATGCCCCTGTCCCTCTATTTATAGACGAATGTGGGTTGGACTTCCCTGGTGGGCCAAATGGCTAGACAGCTCGGTCCAGATAGGACACGCCCTGTATGCCGAGTGAAACAGGCCGAACGGTCGGCATGCCGAGCCTTCCTTTCCAAGTCGATGGATCTCTCGGTTGAATGGAGGAAGCGGGCCGAACGATGTTGGGATGCCGAGTGAAACGTGGATGCCGGGTGAGGAGCATGCCGAGTGAAAGACATGCCGTGTGAAGGGTCTGCCGTGTGAGGATGCCGAGTGGAAGACATGCCGTGTGAAGGGTTTGCCGTGCAAAGGACATGCCGAGCTAAGGTTATGCCGAGTGAAGAATATGCCGAGCACAGGGTGTGCCGAACAAAGGATATGCCGAATGAAGGGCAGGCCGAGTGGAGGGAGTGCCGAGTGCAAACCTGGATGGACGTTCGTTCTTCAATGCCGAGTACAACTCTTGACTGCGAACGTTCAATCGTGCCGAGTGCTCATTTGTACCGAGTACAACCCTGCATGCCGAACGTTCTAGTTGCCTGGTCGATTCTCCAGGTAACATTTTGCCCCCCAAAGTACACTGTGTGTTCGAACAGGGTGTGCTTTGAACTACTGGATTAGTGCATTGCCGTCGAATGCCAAGGATGCCGAACGATCTTGCCGAACGATGCGAGTGCCGAATGACTGGAAGCTGAGTGAAACCGTTTTGACCGGTAGAGCCGGTCAGAGTCCCTACATCTTCCTCTTCTTCTCTATAAAAGCCGCCTTCTTTCCTTCTCTTTTCTCACTTCTTGCTTTTGCAATTCCGGGCTCACAAACCATTCGTGCAATCAGAATTCAAGGGTTTCTCATAACTTTCCTACATTCGATCCCCGTCCTAGGTATCTTCTTACCCGAGTTCCTCTTCTGGCAATTCCCTATCGATTCACTGTTGGTGGGGACTTAAGTTCGATTTGGAATGTTTCCAAGGTCGAGCGTCTAGTTGTAGAGAGAGAGAGAACCAAATTCGAATGCCTTGTAGGATCATTAGTGAGTGTTCGGCGGAGGAGGAGATGGTATGGAGGATATGCCGAGTGTTTAGACTTGGCATAATCTTTGTTTGGCACGGCGTAGTTTTGGCCGAATGACACTAGCTCAGTGCGAACTGAAGCTGGGCCGGATGATGGCCGTATGCCGAATTGTAGCCCTGCCGAGCCACTACTTTAGCCGAACAAACTGTTATGCCCAGCGTACATAAATGCCGAGCCTACCTCCATGCCGAGCAATCCAACATACCGAACGTACTTGAGTGCCGAACAAACTATCCTGCAGAGCAAACTAAGTGCCGAGCGGACCTTAATGCCGAACCCAAGTGAATGACGAACAAACTATCATGCCGAACATAACTAGGTGCCGAACAGACTTAAATGCCGAACATAAGCAAATGCCGAATATACTTAACATGCCGATCATACATAAATACCGGACTTATCTTCATGTCGAACATAGTTAGCATGCCGAGCATAATTAAGTGCCGAGCACACATAAATGCCGGACATATACAAATGCCGAACATACTCTCCTTGCCCAATTTCATAACCGGTCTTTACTTGGCATAATCAGATAATTACCTCTAGTGTCCTACTGCAGTCGTTATTCAGAAGGCTTTCGGAGACGGTCAGCGATGACGGTTTTCGGAAGCGATGTTTTTAGGCTTGATGTTATATTAAATGCTTACGCACGATTGATTGCACTAGTTCACACACCACACGGGGGGTTTATCTGCATTGTTAATTCTAACGTCGATCATTTTTCGAGTATAGTTCACACAGGTGCTTGGTTGGGTCTGCTATTTATTCAAGATGTCCAAAAGATCCTGTTCTGCTACACTTTCCGACAAACCTGGGCCGTCTTCTAAGCGAACGGCCCCCGACACAACCGACCCGTCAGTTTCTCCCGCTCATGACTGGGCTCCCGATACTTTGGAATTGTCGATTTTACTGGATGACCCAGTTGACTCACAGGCTTCGAGATTCATTGAGGCCGCTCTTAAGCGGATATGTTCTATTCATGGCATTCCGTTTGCTGACGTGCTCGTTCCGTCGGGCATGACCGCCCACATCTGCCCCAGTGGGATATACGGCGTGTAGCAAGTTCATGTGCTGGGTTGGTAGCGTGCCACCTTTCAATCTATTCCTTCGCGACGTGCTGCAGTATCTGGACGTCGCCCCGTCTCAACTTCATCCAAATGGTCACGCTTTCATTTATGGCACGTGCATGCTTTTCATGGCCATCTTCTCCAGGCCTCCAACTCCGGCGATATAAGGTACATCTATATGACCAAGAAACTGGGAGAAAGCCCCTTTTACATGTTTCTTGAGCCACATCGGAAGTGCCAACTTTTCACTAGCGCGTGGAGTAGCAAATTCGCCCTGTACAAACAGGAGTGGTTTTATGTGCGCTGCCCCCAAGACTTTGCGAGGCGGTGGGTTGAAGGAAGTAAGTCCTTTCTCTGAGTTGATGTCTGTTCCCGATTGAGGTTGAACTTCTCCTAACTCATTGTTCTATTTTTTCAGATCTCGTCCCTCGTCCCGAGGGCCGGGGGTACTCCGATGTTGTCGACGCCATTAGAGCTCTTCCTGCTGAAGAGCGAGATATCCGAGCCCTCATTTCCAATGAGTCGCTATGAAAGTTCGGCTTGCTAGCCCCTGGCCGTCGGGTTAGCCTTCCAGAGGGCGTACCGCTTCCCAAGTCCCTGCCCGTTAGAGGGAAAAAATTGCCTGAATCATCCGTTCGCCCTTCTCTTGAAGCACCGGAAGAAGGGGAAATTCTAGGCGAGCCACCTAAAAAGCGAGGTGAGGATTTAGGGCCTACAGCTGAAGTTCATGATATCGAAACGTCATCTTCCCTTTCGAAGGGGAGAAAGGAGCTGGCGCGCAAGTTGAGGAAAGAGGAGGTTGGTGGGACTTCCAAAGCTACGCCTGTTCAGCCAGAGAAAGAGGCTTCTTCACAGCACGTTGGAAGTTCTCTGAAAGGCTTATCGAACCTCTCCATTCCCGACGACTTGCTCGACTATGATTTCGATGACCCAGAGCTGTTTAAGTTTCGCTCACCCGTCAGGGGTGATGCGGGCGTCCCGGCCCCGATCCAAGGGGAAAAAACTCCCGTTAGCAAAGCCACTGGTCCGTCGGGGGGTAGCACTAGGACACACACAGACACATGCATTTCACTTTGCACCTACTTTTCTTTCACCATTCTGCTCTCTCGCTAATTCGCTATTGTTTGATTGCAGGTGACATGGGGCGCTCTCACGGATACGACGGCCTTCGCGGTTCGTCGACTTTACGCCAGTCTGGTCGGGACTTGGGCCTCGGGAAGCGCCGAGACAGAGACAGCGACAGCGACCGAGATTATCATGCCCTGGACTCGTCATCCCGAAAGAAAACTTATTATCAGCCCGAACACCGCCAGGAGACCTCTTCTTATTAGGAGCGAAGCAAAGACAAACGTGGCCATAAGAGGTCGCATTCTGATGCTCCCCGGGACCAACACTCTGACTCTTCTTCTACCCGGCACTCCCGAGATTCTCATAGGAAGGGCGAACTTTCAAAGCCGTCTCCTCCCGCTCCCGTAACAGACCCAACAGTGTCGGAGAGATTGAACGAACCTAAGGCTAAGTTTCCTAAGATTTGTTTTGATGGGTTAAAGTTCCTCCCGGCGATTCATCCTATTCCCGGAGATGTCAAACAAAATGCTATCGCCTGTACCAATGGCGTCTACGTGCAACATGACGCGTTCGTCCATCTGGCTGAGAAACTTTCTGAAGTCTCTATGGAGCGCCAGCACGAAATTGACCGCCTAAAGCTTGAATCTATCCATGACAGGGATATCATTAAGGCCCAGGATGAAGAAATTGCCGCCTATAAGTCCGAGCTTGAAGCTACTCGTCAGAGCGCTAAGGACACCGCCGAGGCTGTTTCCCGCCTTGAATTGACTCATAAGAAAGAGCTCGATGAAGCGGTTCAACGGTGTGGGGCATTAGCTTTGGAGAAAGACTCCATTCAGAAGGAGCGGGACACAATTAGTTATCGGGTTAAGGAACTCGAAGAGCAACTTTTCGAGTAGAGGAAAGAGAAAGTGGCTGCCCAGGTTGAGGCACAACATTATTGTGATGAGATTGTCACCACCCGACTCCTAAAGGGGAAACTTGAAGATGATCTCTCCAAAGTCGAGGCACTGAGGAATGAGGCCCGTGAGGAAGGTAAAAGGGCAGCAACTGTCGACATCGACTCTCGCCTCGAGGCTGCCTGGGAAGAAGGCTTGGAGGAGATAAAGACCGAATTCGACCCGCTCATCACTGAGTTCAATGCCCGAGTTCTCATGCATCGAGATCTAACTTTTCTAGGCGACGGCTACCTTGAGTCATTGGCCGAGGCATGGGAGACCCTGATTCAGATCACGAAGGTTGAGAGCGGCGCCGATGAGGTCGACGAAGAAGCATTGATAAAAGAATTCCTGAGGGGGAAGGAGCCTTCAGATTTATCGGCGGTTAATGCCCTCTACAGCAAAGGTTCTCCCTCCAGAAAAGGGAAAGAGGTGGCTATGGACCCTTCCGGCGTTGTGCCCCCAGAGTTCACGTGCCTACCCAATCAGCCAGTCGGTCAACACTTAACCCCTTCGAGCAGCACGTTGGTTATGACCCGGAAGCCCCTGGGCTTGGCGTTCATATTTTATCTCCCATCCCGGAGGGCGGGACACCCTTGGCGACTGAGAACCCACCGGCATCTGGTGAGTAACCTCTGGGCTTCACAAAGATCTTTGTCGTTCCCTCAGAAGTTGTTGTGTTCTAACACTTGTTTATTTTCGTGTCTTCTGTGCAGGCTGTTCTGACCCCGAGCCCACTCCGAGGAGCGATGCCGCCAAGGAGGTGGAGATAAAGGCGAGTAAGGCTACTCAAGTCGGCGGAGATCCTGGTCCAGATGCTCAAGTAATCGGGGCGCTGGATGAAGGCAAATCTGACTCTTCCTCGGAGAATTTCGAAGTACAAATCACAGGCGCCTCTGAGCACACATCCGACTTGAGCATGAAGGAACGGCTCGAGAAAGAGAAAAGAGATACGACCTCAGTCAAGGTCGAGCCGCGTGAAGTGGACCTGGACGATCCTCTGAACAAACCATTGAAGATCATTCTTCCTGGCATGTCCCAGCCCACGGATGTTCCCCCTACGTCTTCGGTCGTCACCCCTCCGTCAGGGAAGGATTCCAAGAGTAAGCGCTCTGGGAAGGAACCATCCGATAAGAAGTCAAAGAAACACAAGAAATGACCTTCGTCCCCGTTCAACGAGAACTAGTTTAAGTCATGTACTAATTTTTGTAGACTGTGTAAATAGGCTGTTGGCTCCGGACTTCGGAGCGTTTTTGTAACGGGAAGCTTTTTGTGAATAAAATTTGATCTTCACTTTTGTCTTCTCAAAAGACTTATATTATTCAGTTTCTTTTATGGTTGTGATTGAAATCTGAATTGTTATGGGTAACTTAGACTTCTTGGTTCATCTTTACATGGCTTGGGAGCTTCCCTGGATTTGATCAGTCTCCACTTGGTGCTTCAAGCACTTAGGATATTTCATAGCCCGTATGTTGGGGACTTGACATATCCAAGTCATTTGCGTCGTAGTTCCTATTCAAGGAACTCGAAGGTCTGAACTGCTTGTAATTAAGTCTATACACCGGACTTCGAGTACTCCAGTCCGTGCTCCGAGGACTTGGAGATTTCGAGTCATTTGTATTCGAGTCCGCGCTCTGGGGACTTGGAGATTTCGGATCGTTTATACTCAAGTCCGCATTCTGGGGACTTAGAGTACTCCAGTCCGCGCTCTGGGGATTTGGAGGTTTCAAATCGTTTATACTCGAGTCCGCACTCCGGGAATTTAGAGTACTCCAGTCCGCACTCCGGGGACTTGGAGATTTTGAATCGTTTATACTCGAGTCCGCACTCCGGGGACTTGGAGTACTCCAATCCGCACTCCGGGGACTTGGAGATTTTTTGTCGTTTATACTCGAGTCCGCACTCTGGGGACTTAGAGTACTCCAGTCCGCACTCCGGGGACTTAGAGATTTTGAATCGTTTATACTCGAGTCAGCAATCCAGGGACTTAGAGTATTCCAGTCCGCACTCCGGGGACTTGGAGATTTTGAATCGTTTATACTCGAGTCCGCACTCCGGGGACTTAGAGTACTCCAGTTCGCACTCCGGGGACTTGGAGATTTTTTGTTGTTTATACTCGAGTCCGCACTCCGGGGACTTAGAGTACTCCAGTCCGCACTCCGGGGACTTGGAGATTTTTTGTCGTTTATACTCGAGTCCGCACTCCGGGGATTTAGAGTACTCCAGTCCGCACTCTGGGGACTTGGAGATTTTGAATCGTTTATACTCGAGTCTGCACTCCGGGGACTTAGAGTACTCCAGTCCGCACTCTGGGGACTTGGAGATTTTTTGTCATTTATAATAAGCGTTTGTACGCTAGCCAGGATATCATAATTTTTAATTGCGCGTCATAGGAATATCATACGAAGAGACATTGGTCATTCATGGAAAAGATGGCTTCAAGCCTTTATTGAACAAGCTAGATTATCTTATTACATGCCAAGAAGAAAGCATACTGGAAATAAATGCAACTACCGCATAAACGAAATAAACTAAGTGTAATAACGCCGCAAATGCTCGCTGTTCCATGCTCGAGGGAGTGTCGCACCATCGACGGCCGTTAGCTTGAAAGTTCCTTCTCCAAGCCTCCGTTCGATGACGTATGGACCTTCCCATGCGGGATTCATGTGCGAAGGGGTTGGAAAGACTCGTTTCAAAACGAGATCTCCCACCCTAAAAGTTCTTGGCTGGACTTTTCCATTATAATATTTAGCGACTCGGTGTCTGTATGAGGCTGCTCTCAAATCAGCTTCTTCGCGTTTCTCATCAATGAGGTCTAATGATTCCAATAGGAGATCCTGGTTTGACGCAGGATCGTAATAGGTTACCTGGTGTGACGAAACTTCAATTTCTACGGGTATGACGGCTTCCATGCCGTACGCCAGTGCGAATGGTGTGTGGCCAGTCGCGGTCTTGTGGGTAGTTCTATAGGCCCAAAGCGCTGTTGGGAGTTCATCCACCCACTTGCCTCTAGCCTTTTCCAAACGCTTCTTCAATATGGACTTGATGATTTTATTGACGGCTTCTACCTGCCCATTCACCTTCGGGTGAGCAACTGCTGCGAACCTTTTCTCAATGCCATACCTCTGACAGAACTCTTTGAATTCCTTGCTTTCGAATTGAGTTCCGTTGTCCGTTATGATGGTCCGTGGGAGGCCAAAACGACATATGATGTTTCGTACAACGAAATTAATGACTTTCTTGGTGGTGATTGTGGCCATTGGCTCTGCTTTCGCCCACTTGGTGAAATAATCGACTGCCACTACTGCATATTGCGCGCCTCCTTTGGCTATGGGCAGAGATCCAATTAGGTCGATTCCCCACATTGCAAATGGCCAGGGACTAACCATTTGTGTGAGTTCCGTTGGCGGAGCTCTCGGAATCTTTGCATATATCTGGCATTTGTCGCATCTTCTCGCATAGTCTGCAGCATCCCGATTTACAATCGGCCAATAATATCCATAGCGGAGGATTTTCTTCGCCAAAGTTTGCCCCCAGGTATGATCACCACATTCTCCCTCATGAACTTCTTCCAACACCCGTTTTACCTCGTCATGGGCCACGCACCAGAGTAAGGGGGTCGAGAATCCCCTCCGATACATTATCCCGTCTTGCATTACATAACGCGAAGCCTTACTAAGGACTTGGCGTCTTTCGCTTCTTTTCTAAGGTAAGTCCCCGTATACCAAGTATTGTTTGATCGGGGTCAGCCATGATCCCCTTTCGAGTTCGGTCTCTAAGACGAGATCTATCTCCATCATGTCTATACTTGGAGCAAGCAGAGTCTCGACAAGGAACAATCCCATCTACTGTGCATCGCCGGTACTCGCGAATTTAGCCAACGAGTCGGCCTCCCTGTTCTGTTCGCGCAGGACATGCGAAATGTCATAATATTCCAGGTTTACTAGTAGCTCCCGGAACCGAGCAAGGTAAGGAGCCAGTCTCTGTCCTTTCGCTTGGTAGTCTCCCCGTACCTGATATACCACCAGCTCTGAGTCGCAGAAGATTTCGATGGACTTTACCCTCAGTTCATTGGCAAGTCTTAAGCCAGCAATCAGTGCTTCGTATTCGGCTTCGTTATTTTTCGCTGTAAATTCGAGCTTCAAAGCGTAGAAAATCGATCGGTTTTCGGGAGTTACCAGAACTATCCTAGCTCCCGACCAATGGTCGTTAGATGCCCCGTCAGTGAACATCTTCCATCGGACAGGAAGGATTACTTTGTGTTTTTCACTCGGTTCATCCGGAATGGTGAACTCAGCAACGAAGTCAGCTAATGCTTGCCCTTGGATGGTCCTTCGCGACATGTAGGTGATATCAAACTGGCTTAACTCGATGTTCCACTTTAGCATCCTACCGGAAGTTTCCGGTCGTTGGAGTACCTGTCGCAAGGGTTGGTCAGTGTAAACACTGATTGAGTGCGCCTGAAAGTAGGGATGAAGCTTGCGTGATGCAATCACCAGGCAATAGGCAAGTTTCTCGATTTTTGGATAATTATTTTCTGCCCCCGTCATTCGTTTACTAACATAGTACACCGGCCTTTGAACCTTGTCTTCTTCGCGCACTAGGGATGTACTGATAGCGTGTTGAGACACAACCAAATATACGTACAACGTCTCGTGGTCTACTGGTTTTGATAACACTGGAGGACTTTCCAAGTGTCTTACTAGGGCTCGGAATGCTTCCTCACAGTCAGTCGTCCATTCGAAGTTTCTCTTTCCTTTCTTTATGACATTGAAGAAAGGAACACACTTATCTATGGCTCTGGATATGAATCAACTGAGCGCAACTACTTTTCCATTCAAACTCTGTACTTGTTTTATGGCTCTAGGTGCCTGTATATCTCGGATGGCCTGGATCTTTTCCGGGTTAGCTTCAATTCCTCGTGCATTCACAATGAAACCCAAGAACTTTCCCGATGCTACGCCGAAAGAACACTTCAGGGGGTTGATTTTCATTTCGAAGAGCCTCAGTATATCGAACATTTCTGCCAAGTCTTGAATGTGGTCATTTGACTGCCGTGACTTCACAAGCATGTCATCCACATAGACTTCCATTGTTTTCCCAATCTGATCTTTGAACATTCGATTTACCAGACGCTGGTAAGTTGCTCCGGCGTTCTTCAGTCCGAAGGGCATCACTACATAGCAGTATAACCCAACATTTGTGACAAAGCTGGTGTGTTCTTGGTCTGGGATGTGCATCGGAATTTGGTTGTATCCAGAGTATGCATCCATAAATGACAATAACTCATGCCCTGCAGTTGAATCGACCAGTTGATCAATTCGTGGTAGCGGGAAGCTATCCTTCGGGCATGCTTTGTTTAAATCAGAATAGTCAACGCAGGTTCTCCATTTCTCATTTGCTTTCTTTACCAACACAGGGTTGGACACCCATTCCGGGTAGAGGGCGTCGCGGACAAACCCATTGGCTTTGAGTTTATCCACCTCCTCTTTGAGAGCTGTAGACCTCTCCGGGTCCATGCCTCTCCTTTTTTGCTTCACAGGTACGTGTTTCGGGTCTATATTCAACATATGGCTCGCAATTGCAGGTGAAATCCCACGCATATCAGAGTGTGTCCAGGCGAAGACATCAAGATTCGCTCGGAGGAAATCAGATAAATTCTCTGCCATTAGGGGATCGAGTTGTGACCCAATTTTAAGAACTCGTGTCGGGTCGCTGTGGCTAACTGGGATATCAATTGTTAGTTCGGCCGGTACTGCGTCTGATTCCCTGGGTTCCCCTTTGTCATCTCTCGGATCTATGTCTCCAACGATCTGAGAATGTCGCCCGAGCCAGGGCTCGGGCGCAAATTGTCAATCATCATAATTCGGGATGCGGATGATGTTGTCCGCAGTCTTCCCCTTTTCTCTGCGCTGGGCCTCTCTCAGCTCAGCCACGTAACATGCACGTCCGGTTGCTTGGTCGCCATGCACTACGCCAACTACTTTGTCCGTCAGGAATTTCAGTGTGAGACACCACGGGGCCAAGGCTGCCCTGAAATCTGCGAGGGCTGGTCGTCCCAAAAACACGTTGTATGGTGAATCAACATCCAGCACTATGAATGGTAGGATTTGCACTCTCCTGCGTTCACCTTGTCCCAGTTCAACTGGTAACTCCACATATCCTACTGCGTCTGTGGTTGAGCCGTTAAAGCCATGGATTCGGGCTTTGGATGGCTTCAAATCCTTAGTCTCCAACTTCATTTGGTCATACGCTTTCTTGAAGATGATGTTAACATAACTTCCACAATCAATTAGGATTCTCCTTACGAATGCCGGTCCGATGGTTGCGGATATGACCAATGGATCGATGGTGGGAGCTTCCACCTTATCCGCGTCTCTATTCCTGAATACAATATCGTCGTGCATCGTGCGCTGCTGCTTTGCGGGAGTTCCATCCTCCACATTTGAACAGCACTCATGCTCTGTATGTCTCAAGGAATTAGCATATCGCTCCATTTCCTGCCAATTTTTATCCGCAGGATGAGGTCCACCAGCAATTGTGTTAATAATCAATCTTCCCATAGTTCGAGTAGGTTGCTCTGGTTGGTGTAGAGCTGGGCCACGTCCGGGGTCTGAAGTCTCTTATCTTCCTTTTGGCGTATCTTTGACGAATTCCTGCAGCTTCTTCTGCCTAATCAATTTCTCAATAGCGTCATGGAGATGCCTGCATTTGTCTGTGTTGTGCCCATAAGACTCATGAAAGCGGCAATACTTTCCAGTCCGCCTTTACTCCTCAGTTGATTCCTTAGGGTGTGGTTTTCTGTATTGAAAAGTGTTGCAGGTCGATAAGTAGATGTTTTCAAGAGACGCATTCAGTGGAGTGTATTCGTTGTAGGTCGGGATCCTTGACTTCCATCTCCCCGTTTCCTTCTTCTTCCCAGGATTTCAACTTCCAGTTCCCTTAGACTGCTCGGGCTTATTTTGGACGCTGGCCTGAGTCTTTCCAGGGTTATCGTCGGTTGCTTTCATGGCGATGTTGCCCTTTACAGACTCCTGAACGGACCCTGGTGCCTTGTCTTTCCTTATCCACCGAGCTTCTTCCCTCCTTATGAACTGGTGGGCTTTCGAATAGAAACGTTCCAACGTAGCTGGTGGCTATCCCGCCAACCAATCCCCAAATTCAGAGTCTGGATCCACTCCACGCATTACTACCATCAAAATCGCGTGGTCGTTTGGATTGCTCACTTCAGTAGTGGCAACATGAAATCTCTGCAAGTATGCTTTCAGTGATTCTCCAGGAGCTTAGGTCATGCTTGATAAGGACATCACATCCTTGGGTCGAGTGGCGTGTATCCTGAATTGTTCTATGAATTTCCTTGCTAATTCGTCGAAGTTTGAGATTGACCGTGGAGGAAGTCGAGTGAACCACATGGTGGCAATTCCGGACAGAGTTATTGGAAAGCACCTGCACTTAGTTGCGTCATTGGCCCTTGCTGAATCCATCATCCACCCATACCTCATTACATGTTGTCCAGGGTCAGTTTTTCCTTCATAGGCGGGTATGGTGGGCATGTTAAACTTCCTTGGGTATTCAGCCTGTAGAATGGTATCTCTGAAGGGAGTATGACTCTTAGACATTCCCCAATCTTCATTAGTCAAACCTTGATTCTCTCTCATCAACTGCCTGACCATAGCTGTCAAATCCGGGGTTTGTATGGTGGGAGGAAGGTTGGGTTCCGCTCCACGGGCTTGATTTCTAGTAGAGCGATTAGTGGCACCTGCTTGGTCATCGTTATCCTTGCGGCGTATACGCCTGGGAGGTTCATCATGTGAAGTTGAGCTATCATCTTCGGAGTAGAGGACAGGGCTACCTCCAGCATTCTGATGCTGCTGTTGAGCAAGTTGGGCCATGAGGTCAGCATTAACTTGCATTTGCTCAACGAGTTTCCTTCTGCTTTCCGTAAGCTCTTTTATCAAGTCATTCAATTCTGCTCATGAAACAGCTTCCGCTTGGTTTTGGCTGAAGGGCCCCGTGCCTCGAATTGCTTGTTGATCGTTAGGTCCAAGTTGTTGAACACTAGCGGTTTCGCGGGCATCTACATTTTGGGAGGTCGATCTTGTTCGCGGTCTTCTCATGGTAGAGTCCTTGGTTGTAACTCTGAGTAGAATCAACAGATGCCTTATGAATAATTACGGATCTTCTTCGGGGGATTTACGCAATCCAGTAGCTACAAAGTAGATCCTCACAACCTGAGAATTCGGCTCTCAATGAAAGCACCAAAATGTTAGCGCCAAAATTGATTACTAACACCCTTAGAGAGTTTGTGTAGAGAGATTAATGAAGAAGATAAATTAAAATGGAGAAGATAATATAAATTAAAATGCGGGAGACGATAACACAGAATTTATAGTGGTTCGGCGTTGTAGCCTACGTCCACTTTGAAGTTGATCCTTTATTTCTTCACTTTCAACTTGATTACAGATACAATCCGCTTTTAAGTATTCGAATACAATTGTGAAATAAAAGTAGAAGTCTTGGATGAGGTTTGGATGAGGTAGAGTCTCCCCTGTGTTCTCTGAAATCTGATCCTTTTTTTCTGTGCCCCTGCCCCTCTATTTATAGACGAATATGGGTTGGACTTCCCTGGTGGGCCAGATGGCTAGACAGCTCGGTCCAGATAGGACGCGCCCTGTATGCCGAGTGAAACAGGCCGAACGGTCGGCATGCCAAGCCTTTCTTTCCAAGTCGATGGATATCTCTGTTGAATGGGGGAAGCAGGCCGAACGATGTTGGGATGCCGAGTGAAACGTGGATGCCGGGTGAGGAGCATGCCGAGTGAAAGACATGTCGTGTGAAGGGTCTGCCGTGTGGGGATGCCGAGTGGAAGACATGCCGTGTGAAGGGTTTGCCGTGCAAAGGACATGCCGAGCTAAGGTTATGCCGAGTGAAGAATATGCCGAGCACAGGGTGTGCCGAACAAAGGATATGCTGAATGAAGAGCAGGCCGAGTGGAGGGAGTGTCGAGTGAAATGCTGGAGGTCTCGTGCCAAGTGCAAACCTGGATGGACGTTCGTTCTTCAATGCCGAGTACAACCCTTGACTGCCGAACGTTCAATCGTGCCGAGTGCTCATTTGTGCCGAGTACAACCCTGCATGCCGAACGTTCTAGTTGCCCGGTTGATTCTCCAAGTAACAATATATAAAATCACATGGCAGTTATAACATCATAAATATTTCTACACATTCAGTTGTTGTTGTTTCACAACTGCATAAGTATAAATGTCGTGTGAGCTTTACTCACCTCTAATTGCTAAAGATGTCAAAACCAAAGGCACAACAGAAAACAAAGCATGATGACACAATTACGGACTTGAGGGGAGAGCGAATCCAAGGTACAACTCTTGTGTACAACCCAAAACAAACAATCAAAACAACACAATCCAGTACGACTTTAAAATGCAATAACTTTGATATAAAAGAGAAACGAATTGCCAAACTTTTTGCCTTACTTCCTCAAACCTTTGTCACGGCCTAGGGTATAGTTTGGTTCAGATTTGGTTAAGTTTTGGCACAGATCTAGGCTGGCATGGGTCAGGTTCATGTCATGAGCAAGGTGGAGTTTCATACATAAAGAGGTGAAGGGTCTTAGGCAAACAAATGGAGTTTTGGTTGGCTAGAGGGCTCGGCCATGGAAGGGCGCTCAGCCTGTGGGTGCACCATGACTAGAAAGAGGTTGGAGGGGTGTGTGGTGATCAGGTCAGAGGTGGTGGTTGAAGGGGATGAGGCCAAAATGGTCAACAAACATTGTTTTTGGCATGTAGGTTGCAATTTTGAAGGATTTCACCACCATGGATGGCTCGGCCTTGGTCATGGATGGAAGCATAGGTGGTGGTGATGGCAGGGAAGAAGTGTAGGAGTTTGTGGCTGCGGCTATGGAGGAGAAGCCTAGCAGAAAGCATGAGAAAACAAGGCATAATTCATAGAAAAATAAGAAGAAAAATAAGAAAAAGAAAGGGAAGCCATTACCAAAACTTGCAAGATGGAGGCCATGAATTTTTTAGGGTTTGAGAAAGATAAAATTTCATGAAAAATAAGAAAGGGAAGTTGGCTGGAGATAGAGTAAGGAGTGGCTAAAATAACAGATGTATTGATGACAAAAGAAACTGTAAAAGAAACGTGAAACGACATTACGTTTCTTAGCCTTTAAACCTTTCAAATTTCATATATATAATTTGTAATTTTATAAATACATATAAACTGAGAAATAAAGATAACAAATTAGAAATAAGAATAAATATCTAAAATAAATAATTAAATTTTAATTAAATAGAATTTAAATTAAGAAAATGGCTTAAAATTGCAAACTAGGCTTTAAATTTGAAAACAACTCAAATAATCTTTGGAAAAATATATTCAAATTTAAATACATGAAAAATGAATATTAATAAAGTAAAAAACAGCAAATAAAAGTGAATGCATAAAATAAATTACTAAATTTTAATTATATATAATTAAATTAAGGAAATAGCAAAGAAAATAGAAACTAGGTTAGAAAATTTGAAAATAAATGCAATGGACTTTGGAAAAATTTTATATACTTGAAAAATATTTATAAATAAAGATAATAACAAAAAAAACATTCACAAAATAAATAAATTTTTTTGTATTTAAATATAGTTGAGATGAAGAAAATAACAGAAAATTAGAGCCTTTAAAAATAGGAAATAAATACAGTAAATTTCGAAAAAATTCTATTATCATTTTAAAAATAATTAAAAGTCAAAATATACATAATATAACATAAATATAAAATTTATAATAAGATATATCAAATAAAAATGTCATTTATATAATTTAAAATAAAGACTATTGCTGAATAACCCAATATACACACAATATAGAAAACAGTATAACTTTTGCAATTTAAATCCGTTTTCAACGAAACGAAAATCCGTGTTCTTAAAATTTTATGTACTTTCATAATAAAAGATTAAATTTAAATTTTCAAACTTTTAAAAATTTAAATTAAAAGTCAAATTTTGATTATGTTGACTAAAATTCACTTTTTGGAAAATATTCTTTTTAGTCATGCTTTGGAAAGATAATTCATATCAAAACTAAAGTTAATATTTAAAGTAACAAAATTAATCATTCAAAAAAAAATAAGTTTTTAAATAAAAATTAAATTAAAATAATTAAAATGTAAAATTAAAAATAATCACAAAATACAGGGTTGTTACACTCTCCCCCACTCAAAACTTTTCGTCCTCGAAAAGGAATGAGGTACGGGAAAGCACAGAAAAAGATAGAGTGAAACAAGATTAGGACAAGTTGACAAGGAGAATGAAATTATACATGATAACTATTGTTATAGGTAAGTTTAACAAGGTGCAGATTATCAAAGATTATAGAAAGATTTCTAAACAGAAAGATTATAGAAAGATGCCTATACCAGTCTATCGCAGGATAAGGATGATAAGGACAAACAAAAGATAGTTTGAAAAACAAAATAAGGAAATAAATTTGAAAGCATGGGAATTTCAACTTAAATAGGGAATAAATCTTTACACGAGTTAAATAAATCTTAACTATCTCAAATTTCATTATCTTATTATCCAATCATCTTAAATTAACAATTTTTAAAACCATGGGTTTGAAAAATAATCATTTATTACACTCACAATGTACTTAATAAATTAATTCTCTTTATTCCTCTCATTATATTTATCACTTATGTTATACATACTTACACTTATTATGACTGCTTTCTTTTATTCTTAGTTCTTTTAACATTATTTTATTGTAAGTTATTCAATTACCCTTTATTATATTTACCTCTGTTAACCATTTTATAATTAAAATTGAAGTGTATAACATTTATTATAACTACTCAAATTTTTTTTTTAAAATATTTTTATATTGTATATTATCCAATTACATTGTTGACTTCTGAAATTAAGGTAAGTTATATTTGAATGCAATTGTATTATACAATTGAATCATTTCATGCTTGAATATTCATCCAAAAATTTTATTTTCTTTTTATAATTGAAATTATTCTTTAAAATAAAATTTAAGAATTAAATCTCCGATTTCTTCAACCCATTTAGAGATAAATAAATGTATGTACATAATTTATCGAATCAAACTTAAATCATATGTCTATATATATTATAGATCAAGTCATATTTTAGAAATTCAAATCAAATTGATTTACCAAAACAAAGCTATAGCAAGACTACCGAGCGGTCTCTTCACTTCGAAGCTCGAAAATGAATGTCGATGATGCTGCAGTCATCACCGTAGTTATTTTCCAGCGACAAAGAGAAGAGCACTAATTTTTAAACTTTTAAAATTCTTTGAAAACATATTCTTATTCGAAAATACTTTAAATAATATACTTTAAAACTTAAACACAAGGTTTGAAACCATCGGAAATTAAATTCTCAAATTTCTTGTTTTAAATTCATTTCAGTTCCCAAATAAATTTATAAACAGCTATCTATAAATTCATTTATAGAACAATAAATGATAAATCAAGTATTATCACTACAAATAATCAATTTAAATCAGTTTATTAAGTTTCATAAATTTACTTATATCAAAATTTATTTCATTAACCAAAATTTTAAAATAATATTATATCAGTTTGTTCTGTCAAAGTGTTTTGGAAATCTTATCGATAGCGTTGATCAGACGAATTGATCAGAAACCCAATTCAACATCAACAACTCAAACAACACAATATATAAAACAAAACATAGACATACAAGTACAATTCAAAATGTTTGGAAGAATAGATTGGAAACAAAAGACAAGATGATTAAATAACAGAGTAGGGAGGTGGATAAGCTTAAATAAATCGCGGGCAAACTTAACCGGGTCAACCGTGACTTAAGTAATAAGATCGATGTGGATTTTCTAGGGTAAATCTACATTCGATCCCAAGAGTTAGAGTTTGGAATAACAAAAGATATTAGCATCTAAACCAAGGATAGATATAAATCTCTGGTGAATTGATGCTAATTGTAAAGGAGTTTCCCCCCTTTTTTTTAAATTAAATTTGAAATTGGCGTGATTGCCGACTCACTAGAAAGATCATTCGAAGCGGAGTTATGGAATACTCCAAAGTCAAAAGAAGATGAATAGTAAGGGATACGAATGGATTTTGGAACTGCAGGGAACATTCCAAAATTCAAAGGAATCGAGTCAAAAAGGAAGAGATTCAAACTCGAATGAAAGTGATTCTGTAAATACATTCACTCCATATGCCGAGTTTTGCCTAGAGCTACAAAAGCTCTGATACCAACTGTAACGGCCAGGTATTTTCAACCATTCGCATCCATTATAAGTGTATAGGTAGACACTCATGCCGGAATTGAATTGCTCAAAATACCGCGTTGTAAATAAAAATTTGGCAAATCTCAGAATATGTAGTAAATAAAAAACACAGATGACAGACACAGAGTAATAATAATGCAGCGGAAGCAAAAGAGATAGTAGTTCATGAAGCTACTATATGAATATATCAGAGTTACATAAGATACAATAGAAGAAATAAAGTACAACGGAAGTTTAAATATGATAACCAAGTACAAGCTGAATAGAACAACCGAACTGAAAAGATGAAACTTGACAAGTAGATAATCGCCAGCGATTTCAATCTCCAGAAAGTGGAAATCCAAATCTGTGAATAACTCAGGCTGACCCGAGCGTAAACAAAAATTCAAACACTCGAGTCAGGACATACGTACTTATACAATGTAAACCAACTCAAGTGAACTGTAGCAAAGGTACAAGTAACTTAGAAGATGTTTGGGACCGCCCATCCTCTAAGGATCCGTTAAACTATTTACTATGTAGTAATATACGCTATATACAGTAGTGTCTAATCAGTAAAGTATAATCATATAGAAAATAGCGTTAAGGGGATGGTGAACCTCAACGCGGTCGGATCTTTAAAACCAAAATCGTAGTGGGCTCGCTATAAGGAGATGACACGGCACGCGAGGCATTGCCAGGGTGGATACACCGTTTGCACTCCCGGACCGGTGGCGACGGCAAGCCAGCAGCTTCCGCCCACCTCGAACAATACCCCCGAATCAAAGTGGCGCTACATATAGAATCACAAAAGTAATAGAATAGTTTCCGATGGAGCATGCTCGATGAAAGGGTGCGACCCTTTGTGTAGCCCGATATAGCTCATGTTTTAGTCATTTATGCCAACTCACGGGAGTTGGGTCCACTTAATGTACCTTAAGAACGTCGCCACCATCCTACTTCATTCTGGAATCTCCACCATGTACACAGTTGTTAAAGTGGTTTTCGGTATTGGCCGGCTATAAGACAATATCCGATCCCGGTCTCTTTAACAACCAATCGTTATTATAACCCGTAGTTATAACTTTAAAATAATATTTTATACTTCAAAAATAAAATGTCATTTCAACCCAAATCTTTATCAAAATAAAGATTAAATCATTTTCAAACCATTTCAATATATTAAATTATCATATCCTTTCAAAACTTCATTTCAAATCATTTTTAATATATCAACATATCATAACTTTTCAAAGCTTCATTTCCAAAATATCATATCTTTTCGAAACCACATTTCAATCATTTTAATACATCAAAATATCATATCTTTTCGAAACCACATTTTAATCATTTTAATATATCAAAATATCATATCTTTTCGAAACCACATTTCAATCATTATTCATTTTATTCAATTTAGAATACCATTTCAATTCATATTTCAAAACAGTTTATATTCCAAAAAAAATCATTTTTTTATCATTAAAATGAAGTTATCATGTTAATAATTAAATTATTAAATTTTCAAAAATTTTCAACTTCCAAAGTTCATTTATTCACTTACGTTTATCAAAACAGTGAAATTTCACTTTACGCGGCATTTAGAGAACGTTACGGAAAGTTACATTCGAAACGGTTCAATTTGACAAAAGACAACATTTTAAAATGTTGTAATAGGGTTTACTTAAATTTCAAATAAACTTAGTTAAATTCAAAAATTACAGCACTTACAACACTTGCCATAATAGTTTTTAATTCAATAGCTTTTTAATTCATTATCATCAACTACAGCATTTACAAATGCTGTAATGTCATTTACATTGTAATTAATATCAATTCAAAAATGCAGTAAATTAACTTCAAATATTCAATATAATTTCTCAACCAATTATATTTTTATTTAAAACATTTTTTTACTCGTAAAATCATACATTTTCACATGTATAAACATCATTTAATTTTCCTCAAGTTCATGATTTTATAAAGTTAAATTTCCATTCAAAAATCAAGATTTAATAATAATTCACTTATTAAAATGCAATGTTCAATTTTAAATTCATTACATTAAATTTCAACTTAACATTTAAGTTCAAATTCTCAAATATAACTTAATTTTATTTTTATTTACTTAACTAAAAGTTCACTTTTAAGTCAATTTCATAAATTTCCAATTTTAGTTATATTCCAAAATTTCAACTTAAAATATTCATTCATTTCACATTTCAACTTTATTAAAAATCATTAATATGATATAAAATCACTTTGAATTCATTTAAATTCAAATTATCATAAATTTATCATAATTTCATATTCAATTTAATTTCCAATTATAATTAAATCAAATTTTCCAAAATAACTTATGTTCAAAATTTTCTAACTTTTCATTAATTCATTTTACTTACAATTATTCAGAAAATCAATAATATTTTACAAAAATCCTTTTTAATTAGATTTAAGTCAAAAAATTTTAATATTTACATTTCTAAAATAATTTTAAAATTTTTAGAAACATATATTAACTACGGGTCTGTATATAATTTTCTACACTATGAAAAGTGATACGGGTAATATATCATTTCAACCCGTAATTTACAAAGAAAATCCGGGTGTTATCATTTCAAACCCGCAATCACAAGTCAAAATGAATAATTTAAAAACCGTTCAGGCCTATCATTTCATCCCATAATGATTTTTCCTTATTCTAAAGTCCGTTCGGGTATGTATCATTTCAACCCATAGTGATTTCTAACCTACAGGGAACTTGCAGTGTGATAAACAGATCAAAAATGAACCGTTTAACAATATACAATTGTAACAGGTGATGTGACATGCAACAGGTGATATGACATAAAATTTAACATGTTAACATCACATATATATATATATATATATATATATATATATATATATATATATATATAATCATATGGCAGTTATAACATCATAAATATTTCTACACGTTCTGTTGTTGTTGTTTCACAACTGCATAAGTATTAATGTCGTGTGAGCTTTACTCACCTCTAATTGCTGAAGATGTCAAAACCAAAGGCACAACAGAAAACAAAGCACGATGACACAATTACGGACTTGAGTGGAGAGCGAATCCAAGCTACAACTCTTGTGTACAACCCAAAACAAACAATCAAAACAACACAATTCAATACTACTTTAAAATGCAATAACTTTGATATAAAAGAGAAACGAATTGCCAAACTTTTTGCCTTGCTTCGTCAAAAGTTTGTCATGGCCTAGGGTATAGTTTGGTTCAGATTTGGTTAAGTTTTGGCTCAGGTCTAGGCTAGCATGAGTCGGGTTTATGTCATGAGCAAGGTGGAGTTTCATACATGAAGAGGAGAAGGGTCTTAGGCAAACAAATGGAGTTATGGTTGGCTAGAGGGATCGGCCATGGAAGTGTGCTCGGCCTATGGGTGCACCATGACTGGAAAGAGGTTGGAGGGGTGGTGGTGATCAGGTCAGAGGTGGTGGTTGCTGCTATGGTGGTGGTTAGGGTGGTGGTTGAAGGGGATGAGGCCAAAATGGTCAACAAACATTGTTTTTGGCATGTAGGTTGCAATTTTGAAGGGTTTGACCACCATGGATGGCTCGGCCTTGGTCATGGCTGGAAGCATAGGTAGTGTTGATGGCAGGGAAGAGGTGTAGGAGTTTGTGGCTACGGCTATGGAGGAGAAGCCTAGCAGAAAGCATGAGAAAACAAGGCATAATTCATAGAAAAATAAGAAGAAAAATAAGAAAAAGAAAGGGAAGCCATTACCAAAACTTGCAAGATGGAGGCCATGAATTTTTTAGGGTTTGAGAAAGATAAAATTTTGTGAAAAATAAGAAAGGGAAGTTGGTTGGAGATAGAGTAAGGAGTGGCTAAAATAACAGATGTATTGATGACAAAAGAAACTGTAAAAGAAACGTGAAACGACATTACGTTTCTTAGCCTTTAAACCTTTCAAATTTCATATATATAATTTGTAATTTTATAAATACATATAAACTAAGAAATAAAGATAACAAATCAGAAATAAGAATAAATATCTAAAATAAATAATTAAATTTTAATTAAATAGAATTTAAATTAAGAAATGGCTTAAAATTGCAAACTAGGCTTTAAAATTGAAAACAACTCAAATAATCTTTGGAAAAATCTATTCAAATTTAAATACATGAAAAATAATAAAGTAAAACACGGAAATTATATATAATTAAATTAAGGAAATAGCAAAGAAAACAGAAACTAGGTTAGAAAATTTGAAAATAAATGCAATGGACTTTGGAAAAATTTTATATACTTGAAAAATATTTATAAATAAAGATAATAACAAAAATATACATTCACAAAATAAATAAAATTTTTTATTTAAATATAGTTTAGATGAAGAAAATAGCAGAAAAATAGAAACAACCTTTAAAAATAGGAAATAAATACAGTAAATTTCAAAAAAATTCTATTATCATTTTAAAAATAATTAAAAGTCAAAATATACATAATATAACATAAATATACAAGTTAGAATAAGATATATCAAATAAAAATGTCATTTATATAATTTAAAATAAAGACTATTGCTAAATAACCCAATATACACACAATATTGAAAACAGTATAACTTTTGCAATTAAATCCGTTTTCAACGAAACGAAAAGCAGTGTTCTTAAAATTTTATGTACTTTAATAATAAAAGATAAAATTTAAATTTTCAAACTTTTAAAAATTTAAATTAAAAGTCAAAGTTAGATTATGTTGACCCAAATTCACTTTTTGGAAAATATTCTTTTTAGTCATGCTTTGGAATGATAATTCATATCAAAACTAAAGTTAATATTTAAATTAACAAAATTAATCATTCAAAAAAAATAAGTTTTTAAATTAAAATAAATTAAAATAATTAAAATATACAATTAAAAATAATCACAAAATACAGGGTTGTTACACTACCCATATATCACCTACTCCTGTAAACTTCTTTATATACATGCCTTCTTATTTTTAGTTCGTTCAAGTCATAGCAAACCTGAAAATATACAAGTAGCAAACATTTTAATTTTTATAAACTGAAGCATCATACATCAACAAACAATAAGATTAAGGAAATCAAAGCAAACAACTTCTCAGTTTTAAGGTTCAAAACTGTTTCAGACAAGAAGTGCTATGTTCATTCTCAAAGTAATGGTGAGTAACATCACTTAATAACAGTTTTTAACATATAATTATGATGCATATGTATGTGAATATGTGTGTTATATCTTTGTACATGGATGTGCTGTGAATGGTGACATTGAAGTGCAGACTGTTTATTTTATAAACTCTCTGTTTGATTTTTTTTAATGACAGGTTTTGATTAAAAATCATTTCTGAAAAATCTACGAAATATTAGGACTTAAGATTAAAACAAATAATGGTTGTTTGATCCTAAACTAAGTTCTAAAAATAAATTTAAGTAGAAACAATATATATATATATATATATATATATATCACTGAAAGATCAAGAACTAAGCAACATTTGATTTTTATCAAAATTTTGAATATCTCAAATCATAAATTTAGGTATGCAAACTAAATTCTCATGCTGTAACTTGAATTTTAAGGCAAGAATCACATTTTTTCGAAGTGGGAGGCGAAAGCAATCTTTGGTTGAACGGAAATGGCTTTTCGACCATTTTTCGGTGATCTCGGTAAAGGGGGAGGTCGTGGCTCGCTGGGGTGGTAGAGGAGTGAGCGTAGGGTCTAGGAAAAATAGCAGGCAGGTGGTCAGACCTCGGTGGTGGCAGCGGTGAGTGTAGTAAGTTTCTAAACCGAGTTTGGAGTGGTCGAGGGAATTGGTCTCGTTCGTCGCCATCAGGCGATCGAGTGCAAGGAGGTTTCGAGAGGAGGTTGCTCGGTCGTAGTCGAGTTCATGGCCGGAGCTGTTGACCATCAGATGGTCGGGGTTGGAAGAACGAGTTGTTGACAGGTTTTGGATGGGTTGATGTCTCGAGTTACAGGTTTGAGTTTCGAACTCGATTTCGAATCGAGTTGCGGTGATGGCTTTGGGTGATCGCTATCATGTCTGGTGATGGTCGGCGTCGTGTTGAAGTTCTGGTGGGTGGCCGGAGCCACGGTGCACGTGCACCGTGCCCATTGTAATGCTGAGGAATTTTTGTTGGGTGCAGGGTATTTTGACTCCGGAAATACTCGGGTCACTCGAGTATGTGACTCGAAGCAGAGGGAGGGATGACTCGAAGTAATTGTTGTTGGGCTCGAGTAGTGTTGTTTCAGGCTTTGTAAAACCTGGAAGCAAAAATTTGTTTTTAAACAAATTCAAATGAAACTTAAAAATAAATAATATATTTAAACAAGTTTAAATCCAGTTGAAGTATGAATTCAAATTTATTCTTGAATTCAAATCAAGTTTTAAAATCAATTAAATTTGGATTTTTTTTTAGGTTTAAAACCTTACAGTTTTAGATTTTTAAAATGTAATTTAAAATCTGAAAAAATAAATAAATTGTGTTTTAAAATTTAAAGTTCAAAGTATAGATTCAAATGAACTTTTGAATCTAAGTTTTTAAAAATGAATTTGGATTTTAAATCAAGAATTAAAAATCAAGTTTCTAAAAGCAAGTTAAACCAAAATTTTAAATTCAAAGTTAAACTAATGAATTCAAGTTTTTCTTGAATTCAAATCTGAAATTTAAATCAGTTTTTAAATCTAAATATATAAAACAAGTTTAAATCAAATAGTGTTTTTAGGTAATTTGTTTCAAATAAATATTTGAATTGATTTTGACATAGTTCTTTTTAAAGGGATTTCTGAATGGAAGTTAAATAAATTGTTTTAACTTGAATTTGCAAGTTAAAATATTAATGTATTTTGGAAGTTTAAATTTAAATAATGATTTAAGTTGTTGAATTTAAAGGCTTTTCTTATATAAGTTCATATATAAGTAATAAATGTTATTTACATTTATTTAAAAGATTATAAATAGAATTTAAATTTGGTAAATGTTTAAACAATAATCATTTTGAATCTTAAATTCAAAATGGAATTTGAATTTAAATTTAAAATGTAATGTTCTAATACACTTTAATATTAAGGGAGTCATTAATAAAGAAATAAATTATCTTAGAAATAATTTAGATATTAAAATGATTTAATGAATAAGTTAATTAAGGAATGACTTATGTATTTAATTTATAAATTAATAATTTAGATTAGTTTATAACTAGAGATTAATTAAGAAGTAAATTAAGAAATTTTATTAGTTAATAAAGATAATTAACTAAGGATTATTAATTAATTAATTAATGTGATTAATTTTGATAATTAATTAGATTAATTTAGATAATCTGTTGTAAATTGTTGAATGTAATTACTTGATAAAAGTCATTAAGAGATAAATTACTTATTGTAATAAATTTAGATGATATGATTAAATTAAGTTAATTAATTTAGTTTAATTAATTTAAGGAATCATTTGATGTTTTGATAAGTGCAATTACTTAGTGTAATTAATGGAGCATAATTACTTAGGAAAGTAATTAGATGATAATTACTTGATGTAATTAATACAAAAAGGATTTGTAAATGAAGTAATTTGGATAATTACTTTTGTAATTAATCAAAGGATTAATTAATGGAGATAATTAATTATGGAATAATTAATTTGTTAATGTAAGTAATTAAGGATAGTTAATTACTGGTTTGTTATTAATTTGAGGGTGATTAATAATTGTGTTTAATTAAAGATTAATCACTTAATGTAATTAATTTAAATAAAGTAATTTAATTTAAATCTGAATTAGAGATCATTAATTAATATAATTAATGATGTAATTAAGAATTGGTAAGTTAAGGAATAATTAATAATGTGGTGATTAATTTATGTAATTAATTAAGGATAAATGTAATTAATTATATTTAATTAATAAATGAAGTAATTATATGTTAATTACTATGAATGATTTAAAATAATTAATCTGTGGAATTAAATAACGACTAACTAGTTATTGTAAATAGAAGATGATTAATCAAAGGTGTTTAATCAAGATGAATATCTGGAGAATAATTAATTAATTTGATTTATAATTAATTAATGGTTGTATGAGCAGGATTTATGGAATGAGTAATTAATTTAATTTATTTTGAATTAATTAAAGATAGAAGTAATTAATTTAATTCATTTTAAATTAATTATAGATTATGAATAATAAATCATTGCTTTGGATGATGATATTGATATTTCATTGCTTGATTGTGATCTTAGATATGAGATGAGTAATATCTATGTGATATGGATGCATGGTTTAAGTATGATAATATTAAGTATCGGTTTGGATGATAATATTAATTATCTGTTTATGGTGATAATGTGATTATCTATTATGAGATGTGAATTATCTATCTGCATGTATATTGATAATATTGAATTGAATTGTTTTAACTTTAAAACAACTTGGCCTTAAAAGATACGTTTTTGGAATTCGATGAGACCGGGATCGGGTTTCCATATTTGGACATCCGAAAGCCACATCGATCCAAATTAATGATAGGTCGTGAATATGAAGTGAAGATGAAGATTCAGAATGCAAGGGTTATTGTCGTTAACTCTGAGGGTGATTCCAAAATGAGTGTAACGAGATAATGCCTTCAGTTTCGTTCGAACCCAGAACGAACTTGTCTGGATTGAATGCTTTCAGAACATCGTCGGGTTGGCGATGAGCATTCTAAGAGATGTATTCTCTAAAGGTAATCGCAGCCTCAAGCCTCATCAATCGGGAATGGCTAAAACATGGGAGGTGCAGTAAGATTAGGTGGGTCATGCCCAAGCAGGACAAGATATACCCCTGTCTAGATGTCCCTTTATTTTCGGCTGTGTGGGCGGTTGATTGCAACAACTGACGGGGTTATCTTGTTCGAGACTGTTCAGTAAGGAATGGTTCCAGCCTTGTGTTATAGGGGGTCGGGAGTGATCCTCGGTATGTTGATCAAGGCGACGTACTGTGACGGGCGGTACCCCAGCAGCTCTACCATTGTATGGAATCCAAAATCCAATAAATGCCATCGGATTTGATTGTATTTGTAACAACCCGCATATTTATCGATTGTATATTTAAATATTTCATCGTTCGTCGGATTTTAGTCCGAAAACCTACTTTTAGCAAACAGTCGAATTGGGACTCGAGACCCCTTCCATTGAGTTCAAAATGCCGTTTGCAACCTTTTTGAGTATAAACTTTGATATGTTTGGAGTTAGTGGAATTTTGCCACTTTTTTACATAGGGCTTTGGTTTGGGCTGAACCCTTTAATCACTTACTAACTTAGTCCCAACCCCCTCTCCTCTTCATTACTTCATTCCTCATTTCCTAACACTTCAAGCTAAAGCAAAAATGAGGGAAAGAAGAGGAAATTAAAACTCCAAGTCCTAGTCTTCATTAGCAAATCCAACTTCTAGCTCCAAATTCAAGAGAACCCATTGGTAAGCCTTCTCTTCATCTTCCCCAACTCCTTCTCTCTTGAATTTCAGAAATTCCTAAACCTAACTTTGGGAATGCTTCTCTTTTAAAGCTTAGAATCAAGCTTCTTGAGTTGGGATTGAAGAGTGGTTGATCCTCCTTTGTTTTCAAGCTTCTCAATCTTGTGCTTTTGGGTTCAAAGGTGAGATTTTTATCTCACATATATGCTTGTAATTATCTTCGATTGTTTGGTATGAATTCCTAACACTTATTCTTGTGTAATTGCCTTTGGTTTGGGTTGATTTGGTGAATATTCCAATTTTTAGCGTTTTGAGTTCAATTCTTTAAAAATCCTAACTTTGATGTTTTGATCATATTTTTGGTGATGAATCGAAGAGCTTATATGGACGGGTAGTCGATGGCATAAATCCTTAGTGCAGTTGCTCGACAGATTGCAATTTGGAAGGGATTGGCATTCATTAGATAGGCATGGGAGTGCTGGCAACAGGGTCCGGCCAACTGAGCTCTGTAGCCGGCCGAACGACCTGCTACCCGAGCACTTCCTGCCTCTGTTTTGGTAGTGCAGGTTACAGGCTCCGGTCGACCGAGCTTAGGTTCCGGTCGACCGACCTGCTACCCGAGCACTTCCATCTTTGGTTCAGTCAACCGACTCAGGGAGTCCGGCTGACCGACCTGCTCCTGTTTTCCAATTTTGCCTATATTGCCTATTTTGTTGAATTTCCAACTTTAATTGATTCATGTTGTTTCCCTTTTGTTGTTATCATTTATTATCGACTTTGATGACATTTTCTTTGGGAGTTTTCGAAAATATCCATTTTGATGGATTTGGTATCGATTTCTTTGGATTTTATTCACGTCTTCGTATGTGAATTTTTATGATTGATTGTTTCTACAATCACTTCTATGATTTGTCACTTTAAAATATAAAGGTTTTTAATACAAGTAGTAAATATCAAAACCCTTTCTTCAAAACGATTTCAACACTATTTTATTACAAAGCTCGTTTCTCAAACCGTTTTCCAATCTACTAGCATATACAAACCTTTACCTCACTCGTATGAGAAATCTAATTAAACGACTTAGTAAAACGAGTGGTATGAAACGCTTGTGTTTACTTCGTTGGTTAATTCTTGGACTTGTTCAATTGAATCTCTTGTGATAATTTTCTAGTGGAGATCTACAATTTGTTCGTAAATATTTAAGTTAAGCTAGTGGTTATGGGACATGAAGCTAAGCCATTTACTAGCTTGCAGTAATTGACACTTCTTGATGATCGATGATGGTCATTTTATGGTTTAGACTAGCAATGTGCGATGTCTCTTTGATTTGGTTAATCGGACGTTTCGCTGTACGACGTCGTTATTCCGTTTTATTGTGCTTGGGTTCATCGGACATTACGCTGTACGACGTCGTTGTTCCGTTTTATTGTGCTTGGGTTCACGGACGTTACGCTGTACGATGTCGTTGTCCCATTTTATTGTGCTTAGGTTCATCGGACGTTACGCTGTACGACGTCGTTGTTCCATTTTATTGTGCTTGGGTTCATCGGACATTACGCTATACGACGTCGTTGTTCCGTTTTATTGTGCTTGGGTTCATCGGACATTACGTTGTACGACGTCGTTATCCCGTTTTATTATGCTTGGGTTCATCGGACGTTACGTTGTACGACGTCGTTTACCCGTTTTATTGTGCTTGGGTTCATCGGACGTTACGCTGTACGACGTCGTTGTTCTGTTTTATTGTGCTTGGGTTCATCGGACGTTACGCTGTATGACGTCGATGTTTCGATCTATTCGAGGTTCAGGTTCCTCGGGCGTACCGATATTGTACTACGTCGTTGGACCGGCTCTATGGTTAGCGACCATGGGATAGCATCCCGTTTGTGATACATGTGTTGGTGAGTTTTCATGCTCCCGTTTTATGATAGGCCTCCCCCTTTTTGTGATTTCTGGAATTCTATTGATGATTTCTAGAATTTGTGTTTCACCAATTTTATGATTGGCATTTATATGTTGTCAATATTTGTGGCTTAGTGAATGAAATAAGGAGTATGACATTCCTTTTGATCTTTGAGAATATTTTTGTGATATTGATTAATCTATTGTTGATTTTCAATAACATATTTATCACAGCTTGGCATCGTGATTATTATACGTTTAGTCATATCTCTTATTCTATATCATTTCATCTGATATTTATAGCTAGACTGATCCGTTTATTATTTTCTTATTAAATAATTCTCGGGTTAGACCGAGATGTTACAGGTGCTTCTGTTTGACTTCACTTCTAGGGTTATCATCCTGACTTTTGGCCAACTACTTAGATTAGTAGTTTTTCTTTTATACATTTGAGATATAGACTCATAGTTGTGTACTTATTCTTTTGTATAGCACATGTTGCTATTCTTTTGTGTCATTGTGGATCTTTTAGACCACTACTCTGATGAGCACTTTTATGTGTTATATGTATTCATGTCTATTTCCGCATTAGTGATATGAATTGTCTGTGACTGATTTGTGTTATGTTTATTTATATATTTGTTTCCGAAGAAATTATAGCCACTGTGAAGTAGCTTTGAGTTTGTGTCAGTATGTCGGATTTCCTCTTGAAAAGAATGCAAGTTGTATTTTTTTCTGGCATATCGGTACTCGCACAAAGCAATTACACAGATGGTCGCTCCTCAACAGCCTTATTCTCCGTGCTAGTTGATGGCATTACACCGTAGTGTCCTTGGCTAGCGTGGGTATAGAGGTGGGGCGTCACAGCTTGGTATCAGAGCCAAACTTTAGAACAATGTAGAATAATTTAACAAGGATCATCGTCCTAAGTCTTTCTTAGGAGTCGTGCTTTAGGATTTAATTCGAGTCTTCGTACCGATTCATCCTATTTCCTTTATGATTCCTTGCTTTATCTATCAAGATTGCTTGATATTTATTTTTGAGAATAACTTTTCTCCTTCTTTCTTTCTTTCTTAAAGAAGAGAAATGGTTAGACCAGTCCGTCCCAGCGCCGGTCAATCTAGTGCTACTCCTCAGGATGGAGTATTCATGTCTGCTCAGCAGCTTCTTGATCTTGTAAGGAATGCTAAGTCTGCCGAACCCATTGCAGAGCCTACTCATCCTAGATATGGTTTTGCACGCTTGTGCAGAGACTGTACCAATTTGGGTGGAAGGCCATTCAAAGGATCCGAGAGCGTTATAGAAATTCAAGCTTGGCTCAAATCATGCGATCGCATCTTTACTCGCATGAATCTTATTGACTTTCATCGAGTCCAAGTGGCTTCTAGCATGCTCCAAGATAGAGCGTTAGATTGGTTTGAGCTCTTAACTTCGGAGATTGTCGAAGCGGATTTTACTTGGGAGCAATTCCGGGGACGATTCGAACTAAAATTTGTGCCGGAGGCTGAAAAGGTAACTTTGGCCCGGGGTTTTATTGACCTTGTTCAAGGTGAATCTTCTGTGACGAACTAGGTCACATCTTTCGAATCTCTCTCTAAGTATGGGGTCGAGCGTATTAATACCCCATTGAAGAAAAATCAGAGATTTGTCTATGGCTTGAATAAGAATCTTAAGAAGCCATTACTTCTGAAACTAGAAGTTTCTTTTGATCAACTTATTGATATCGCTCTTCGTCTTGAAGAGGCCGATAAAGAGTGTGATGTTGAAGTTGTGGGTGCCAAAAAACACTTCAACAACAACGTGAAGAGGCTTATCAAATTCAAAGGCCCCACTCCCAACAAGAAAGGGAAGCAACAAACTCTGGTAGAAAAGACTCCTACCTCTAGTCGTGGACGATGCTACAATTGTGGTTCCACAGACCACTATGCAAGGGTGTGCCCGAAACCTCTCTTTTGCCGTTATTGCAAAAGTTCGGGTCATCTTATATCTACATGTCCCATTCTTCAAAGTAGGAGAGAGGGAGAGCTGAATATTGTGCAAACTCCTAGTGACACTTCTCTTGGTCAGGGTATTTTTCACTCAATCCTTGATGGCATTATTTTCTTTTGTGATCTTCTTATTTGAGTTCTTTTTGATATGGGTTCCATCTCACTAATTTATATCAAAAGAACTTGTCGATTCTTTTTCTTTGAATATTTTTAGGCTTGATGACTTCTTTGAGGATTGCGAATCAGGATTGGTGGATTCGCAACACTCAATTTGTCTTTATTGATGTCGAAATTATTTTATGTGTGTCCGATCCGATTTTTACTTAGGCTTCGGAATTGACTTTTGTAAGGATTGGCTTAATTATTATGAAGCCATATCCTTTGTCCCACGTGGACTATTCGTCTTCGACATCTCAATATGTTAAGCAGATTTCTATTTTCCCTTTATGATTTCAATTCCAATTTGATGGCATCATTTTATTCCTTAAGCCCGCTTATAAGGAAAGTGTTATTTCTCTCATCCATGTGGTTTGAGAATTTTCTAGTATTTTTGAAGTTTGTCTTAGGATCATCACCTAAGAAATCTTTTGTGTGGTGTTAAGGTCTTTCTAGTTCGACCATGCCACCGATTTTCATTTGGCTACGAGTTGCGGGAGTTAGCAGTCCACTTACTGCATTCCACACTCGTTACGATTCTTATGAATGACTTATTATATCATTCAGTTTGTCCAGCTTATTTCACCCATTTTATAGGTCGAGTATTCTATGATTATTTCGATGAGACTATTCTTGTATTTATTGATTTTGGATGAAAATAGCAATTAAAATTTGTTTTTTTAAATCTTTTTCTTAAATATTTATTTACAAGTATAATTGGATTTTGTTCTTAAAACGAACAAAGAATATTCTTAAAAGTTTTTAAGAGACATTTTTTTCATATAGAAGATGATTTTGTGATTGTATTGCCCATTTAGTGTTTTAAGAGTTCTGGTCGATGCGCTTGATCAACGTTATCGATAGGAATTACCTAAACGCTTTGATGAGACAGTCACACATGATATATTGACTTGTAGAAATGTAAATTTTTCTAGAAAGATTATTACATAAAGATAAATGTAATTTTGAAAGTTTTAGCTTTTCGGGAAAGAAGATTATTTAAAAGAACTCTTCCTTTCGATACTCTTATTCTTGTGATTCCTGAAGGGGAACCAAGACTTTGCTATTTGTACCGATACTAGTCATATGGGTTTGGATGTCATTCTCTTGCAAAAGAGAACGTGCTATCTCTTGTGCTTCTAAATCATTAATGCCTATTGAGACTAGATATGCCACTCATGATCTAGGTCTTGTGGCTATTGATTTCGCTTTTTAAAATTTGGCATCATTATTTTTGGGTGAGAAATTTATTCTCTACCTTGATCATAAATCTTTGGAATATTTATTTTCTCATAAGGAACTTAATATTGGATCTAGTTCCTTGCATCTTATGATCTTGATATTCTTTGTATATTCCCGGAAAGGGGAATCGTGTTGCCAATGCACTTTGTCGTAAGCAATAAGTGATTGATTCTTTGATGATGTCTGAATGGAATTATCTTTTTATCAAGTTCATCGGATGTTTAGATATACTTTGTTTTATTTAGCTTTATCTCATTCCTTTTATGGACTAGTGTCCGATGTTCTTTTATGGTGTTCGGTTCATTGGACGTACCATTTTTGTACTACGTCGGTGTTCCGAAATTATTCGAGCTTTAGTTCCTCGGGCGTACTGTTATTATACTACGTCATTGCACTGGCTCAATTTTCTGCTATTCATGATGTTTTCCACGTCTTTCAACTACAGAAATGCCTTTTGGATTCCAATTTTTATTCTTGAGCCCGGTGTTTTTGAGGAAATTAAAGTTTCACCAGATTTGACTTATGGGCAACATTCCATTCGCATCATTGCTTCGGAGGTTGAGCACCTTCGGAATAAAGATGTTATTCTTGTGAAAGTTCATTGGTTCTCAGATCCTAAGGATTTCTCTTGGGATTCCTTGGAATTCATTGAGCGATCCTGTTCAGGCTTACCCTTTTCATGCTCTTTATGGTGAACTTCCTATTTCAAATTCCTTTTGTGTTGATATGCTTTTATGGTTGTCACTCTTTATTTTCTTCTTAATTATTGCGAGGACGCAATTTCTTTAAGGAGGGGAGTCTGTAACAACCCGCATATTTATCGATTGTATATTTAAATATTTTATTAAAATATTTCATCATTCGTCGGATTTTAGTCCAAAAACCTACTTTTAGAAAACAGTCGAATTGGGACTCGAGACCCCTTCCATTGAGTTCAAAATGCAGTTTTGCAACCCTTTTTGAGCATAAACTTTGATATGTTTGGAGTTAGTGGAATTTTGTCACTTTTTCACATAGGGCTTTGGTTTGGGTTGAACCCTTTAATCACTTACTAACTCAGTCCCAACCCCCTCTCCTCTTCATTACTTCATTCCTCATTTCCTAACACTTCAAGCTAAAGCAAAAATGAAGGAAAGAAGAGGAAATTAAAACTCCAAGCCCTAGTCTTCAATAGCAAATCCAACTTCTAGCTCCAAATTCAAGAGAACCCATTGGTAAGTCTTCTCTTCATCTTCTCCAACTCCTTCTCTCTTGAATTTCAGAAATTCCTAAACCTAACTTTGGGAATGTTTCTCTTTTAAAGCTTAGAATCAAGCTTCTTGAGTTGGGATTGAAGAGTGGTTGATCCTCCTTTGTTTTCAAGCTTCTCAATCTTGTGCTTTTGGGTTTAAAGGTGAGATTTTTATCTCACATCTATGCTTATAATTATCTTCGATTGTTAGGTATGAATTTCACTTATTCTTGTGTAATTGCCTTGGGTTTGGGTTGATTTGGTGAATAATCCAATTTTTAGTGTTTTGAGTTCAATTCTTTAAAAATCCCAACTTTGATGTTTTGTTCATGTTTTTGGTGATGAATCAAAGAGCTTATATGGCCGGGTAGTCGATGGCGTAAATCCTTAGTGCCGTTGCTCGATCGATTGCAATTCGGAAGGGATTGGCATTTATTAGATAGGCATGGGAGTGCTGGCAACAGGGTCCGGCCGACCGAGATTTGTAGCCGGCTGACCGACCTGCTACCCTAGCTCTTCCTACCTCTGTTTTGGTAGTGCAGGTTATAGGCTCCGGCCGACCGAGCTCAGGGTCCGGTCGACCGACCTGCTACCCGAGCACTTCCATCTTTTGTTCAGTCAACCGACTTAAGGAGTCCGGCTGACCGACCTGCTCCTATTTGCCAATTTTGCCTATATTGCCTATTTTGTTGAATTTCCAACTTTAATCGATTCGTGTTGTTTTCCTTTTGTTGTTATCATTTATTATCGACTTTGATGACAATTTTCTTTGGGTGTTTTCGAAAATATCCATTTTGATGGATTTGGTATCGATTTCTTTGGATTTTATTCACGTCTTCATATGTGAATTTTTATGATTGATTGTTTCTACAATCACTTCTATGATTTGTCACTTTAAAACATAAAGGTTTTTAATACTAGTATTAAATATCAAAACCCTTTCTTCAAAACGATTTCAACACTATTTTATTACAAAGCTCGTTTCTTAAACCGTTTTCCAATCTACTAGCATATACAAACCTTTACCTCACTCGTATGAGAAATCTAATTAAACGACTTAGTAAAACGAGTGGTATGAAACGCTTGTGTTTACTTCGTTGGTTAATTCTTGGACTTGTTCGATTGAACCTCTTGTGACAATTTTCTAGTGGAGATCTACAATTTGTTCGTAAATATTTAAGTTAAGCTAGTGGTTATGGGACATGAAGCTAAGCTCATATATTTACTAGCTTACTGTAATTGACACTTCTTGATGATCGATGATGGTCATTTTTTGGTTTAGATTAGCAATGTACGATGTCTCTTTGATTCGGTTCATCGGATGTTACGCTGTACGACGTCGTTGTTCCGTTTTATTGTCCTTGGGTTCATCGGACTTTACGCTGTACGACGTCCTTGTTCCGTTTTATTGCTTGGTTTCATCGGACGTTACGTTGTACGACGTCGTTGTCCCGTTTTATTGTGCTTGGGTTCATCGAACGCTACGCTGTACGACGTCGTTGTTCCGTTTTATCGTGCTTGGGTTCATCGGATGTTACGACGTCGTTGTTCCGTTTTATTGTGCTTGGGTTCATCGGACATTACGACGTCGTTGTTCCGTTTTATTGTGCTTGGGTTCATCGGACGTTACGTTGTATGACGTCGTTGTTCCGTTTTATTGTGCTTGGGTTCATCGGACGTTACGTTGTACGACGTTGTTGTTCCGTTTTATTATGCTTGGGTTCATCAGACGTTACGTTGTACGACGTCGTTGTCCCGTTTTATTGTGCTTGGGTTCATCGGACGTTACGCTGTATGGCGTCGTTGTTCCATTTTATTATGCTTGGATTCATCGGACGTTACGCTGTATGACGTCGATGTTCCGATCTATTCGAGTTTCAGGTTCCTCGGGCGTAACGATATTGTACTACGTCATTGGACCGACTCTATGGTTAGCGACCATGGGATAGCGTCCCGTTTGTGATACATGTGTTGGTGAGTTTTCATGCTCTCGTTTTATGATAGCGTCCCCCTTTTTGTGATTTCTGGATTTCTATTAATGATTTCCAGAATTTGTGTTTCACCAATTTTATGATTGGCAATTATATGTTGTCAATATTTGTGGCTTGATGAATGAAATAAGGAGTATGACATTCCTTTTGATCTTTGAGAAGATTTTTGTGATATTGATTAATCTCTTGTTGATTTTCAATTACTTATTTATCACAGCTTGGCATTGTGATTATTATACGTTTAGTCATATCTCTTATTCTATATCATTTCATCTGATATTTATAGCTAGACTGATCCGTTTATTATTTTCTTATTAAATAATTCTCAGGTCAGACCGAGATGTTACAGGTGCTTCTGTTTGACTTCACTTCTAGGGTTATCATCCTGACTTTTGGCCAACTACTTAGATTAGTAGTTTTTGTCGTATACATTTGAGATATAGACTCATAGTTGTGTACTTATTCTTTTGTATAGCACATGTTGCTATTCTTTTGTGTCATTGTGGATCTTTTAGACCACTACTCTGATGAACACTTCTATGTGTTATATATATTCATGTCTATTTCCTCCTCAGTGATATGAATTGTCATTGACTGATTTGTGTTATGTTTATTTCTATATTTGTTTTCGAAGACATTATAGCCACTGTGTAGTAGCTTTGAGTTTGTGTTGGTATGTAGGTTTCCTCTTGAAAAGAATGCAAGTTATATTTTTTTTCTGGCATATCGATACTCGCACAAAGCAATTATACAGATGGTCGCTCCTCAACAGCCTTATTCTCTGTGCTAGTTGATGGCATTACACCGTAGTGTCCTTGGCTAGCGTGGGTATAGAGGTGGGGCGTCAAAGTATTACCCACTTTTGTGACTAGTAGCTGGAATTTAATAAATGTAACAATTTTCGCTATTTTCTATTTACTTGAAAACCCATGACCTATTATAATATCATTGAATTTCCTATCAAATGTTTTTGGTTAGCGTAAGGTAAAAACTTACCCATGTTTATGTGTGGGGAGTCTTACGTGATACCTTTTGTTTCAAAGGTTTTCAAAATTAAGCAACTTTAGCCTGTTACTCACACCAGACCCATGTCTGACCCGGAGTTATTTCTGTTTTTCCTAAACTCTTGGGTACTCAAATTTTTACGAGTAGCCAAGGGATTCAGGTTTGCTTTGACGAATTCTGGAGGAGCAATGGAGCAGGAGGCTTCAGCATTGTAGATATATATATATATATATATATATATATAGTTCCGCTGTGTTAGTATCTTTGAGTTATTTGTTTGAGTTGTATCGAGTTGTATTAGCTAGACAGGTGTTTATAACTGTCTAGTATGTGTTGTATTATCTGTGTAACTCCGATGATGTTGTATATTATGTATTCTCTTATGTGATTAATATAATTTATTCGTTCCGCTATTGAGATTCTGATGTTCTTTCTTCTTTCTTCTCTATCTCTTCTATTTTCTCACCCCTTTCTTTCTTCAAGATGATACGACTTTCTAAGCTCAGAAAGTCGGGTCATCACACGTAGATTCGTATCGATGAGATCTTCAATATATATTTTTTCCAAATTTTTCTGAGCAGTTTGAAATTTTAGCTTTGGATTGAAATTTGAATTGGATAGATTATGGTTTACAGCCATTGAAAAAGAGGAGCACACAAGTTTATGTACGTATAGAAATGAGGAATAGAGGCTGCTAGGGTTTATAACAGGATATTTATAGAGAAAGTTGAAATAGAATAGATGGACCAGATAAATAAACGCGTTGAACGACATATGACCCGAAAAGCCTATTTTGACTCCGGAACGAAACCGGGTCAACCCATATATCAAAATAGATGTTTTAAAATATTCTAAATGTGATGGAAAAAGTTTCACGTCCAAATTCCATCGTATGAAGAAGTTGTGCTAAAATTAATATTTTTCAAATTGATTTCAATTGATTTCAATTTCGTTAATTTTAAGGTGTTTCGAGTCCATACGATCAAACGACAAGTCCGATCGCTATGAAAATTGAAACCCTACAATAATTCACCATTACGGATCCGATGAAACTACTTTCGTCGAAATCCGAGTCGGTGGCCAAAATGGCTATTTTTCAGTTGATTAAATAAAATAAAAATTAATTAATTAAATCAACCTTCAATTTCAATCCTATAATCGACAATTCTTGTCATTTTTAATTTCTTAAACATTTATACTAATTTAAACAAATTTAATTGTTGATTTAAAATTGATAAATTCCTCAATTTCCTTAAATTCAACAATTATAAATTATATTTCCAAAATTTTATTTAATTAAACCCATCAATAATTATTCCATTCATTATTGTTAAATAGATGACTTAAATATTGGATTTAAAACTATTACATTAATTTTTCTCATATTATCTTTATTTCGAATTGCATAACCTTAAATTTCAATTGCTACAAAAATTACACTTAATAAAATTTGGATTTCAATGGAGTGATTAGTTTCAATCCAAAACTTTTATTAAGTTCATTACTATTCTATAAACTTAGTTACCTTGTTTTCTTTTCATTCACTACCTTTAAATTTATTTCCTTCGAACCAATATTATAATTACTTATAGAACTTTGTTTTATATTCAATGACCATTTAATAAAAATTTAAATTCATTAATATAATTCAATGCTTACATTTGTTTTCATATATTCAATTTGTAGCTAAGTATATATTTTCATTATTTCCATTGAATTGAAATTCATTCAAATTATTAATAATTACCTTAGTTTACCAATTTGACAACCCTAACCGTTTGTATTGCATTTCACATAAATGTAATATTTAATAAAATTTATTTCCACCTATTGTGTAATAACTACTATAATTAAATCGTATTGAAATTTGTCAATTTCACTTATAAATTAAGATTTTAAAACCAATTAACTAAGTTACCTTGGTGTCATCCTTTACCATCAATTATTGCTTTAATTTACATTAACAAAACGTTAAATTTAGATTTATTACAATTGAATACCAAAGTTTATTTAAAATATTAAATAAACAAGCAACCTATATTAATTGCCACCTATTTGCTTGTAATTGCATTTATAAGTTCGTTACTTATCAATTTAGATTATAATTTCATATATAACGCTAATTTTATTTCATTACATTACTATACGCTTATTTACATCTTAATTTGAACTTATTTCCCAATTCACCAACTAATACCCTACAATAAATTTATGTTTCTATTAAATTTACATTCACACTTCCTTTACTCCACTTATTTTCATAATACTGATCCCATTCAGTTTCCATTAACTATCTATATTTTCCCTTGGTAAATCCAATATTTTATCTATTCACTTATGTCCAATTCATAGTCCAGTATACGATTTAAATTTTATTTTCATAAATTTGAATTTCTATCCATTCATTTATTATTAACTTAAAATAGCGTTGTTTACCTTGCATTAATATTATTACCTTTTATTTACATTCAGTTACTGATAATCAAAATATTATCGCATTGGTAAATTAAATGCTTACCTTTATAAGTTTTCATTCCCAAAAAACATTTCAATTACTACAGGACATTGATTTAATTCAATTTTCTATTTAATATTATTAATTCATTGAATTAATTCACTATTTACCTTTGTTTTCTTATATTCAATTCTTGGCCTAGTATAACAATTTACATTACTTCAATCATTCGTAATTTCATTTCAACTGTTAACATTTAACTTTATTTTCCATGGTTTCATTCCATTTTCAACATTTGCTCCACTACCAATTATAATTTTTTTATTTCTTCCTAAATTTAATTGCAAAAATTAAATTAAACTAACCAATTTATTTATCAAAATTTATGGGTCGTTACACTCTCCCCCACTCAAAACTTTTCGTCCCCGAAAAGGAAAAGAAGGGAAAAGAAGAGAAAAGAAGGATAAAGAAATCAATATATCTTATTTAAATATTAAATTTATAAACAAATGAATTTACAAAAACAATTACTTCAAATAAAATATACAAATTTACAACCATTAAATCTTTTTATACTTAAATTAATAAAGTTGGGAATCGTTTTCAAAAAAATTCTAAGTCCAAAATTTACGGAAAATTTCGGCAGAGTATCCTTTGTACGGAGAGGCTCGGGAGAAAATATAATATTAAATATACAATATATAACATATATTTCCAAAATAATATATATCCCAACACGGGAAAAACAATATAATAGCGCTAAAAATCGTATCCGAAAACGTAACTATTTGCCGGGCAATTTACGCTTATTTTATGGAATCAAAAGCAGTAGTAGTTGCTTCCATAACCTGCATTTCACTTATATAATCCAAAAAGGTTAAAAATTATATAAAATGAAATATTTAAAGTGGTTTCAACCACAAACAAACAAATCAATACAACCAACAACCACTTACAACAAGGCATACAACCATCACATAAAATCAACACCAATCAAACATTCATTCATATCAAACAAACAAATAGTTGTTCGGGTTCAAAACTTTAAATTGTACGGAATGAAAATAAACTACTAAGTGTATCCTTCACTCAATAGTCTTAGGTAAAACTAAATAGCTTATTAATTCATGCAACAATTTTAAAGTATCCTTACCCAAACAACCATAAACCAAAACAAACAACAATAATTTCAAACAACAGATTTAGTTTATCCTTATTAATTCCTTTCATACATTTGTTGTTTGATTTCTCTTTTCCATTCTTATAATAATTTATCCTTTCAATTTACATTTTATTTCTTACAGTTTCATTTACTTTTATTCATTTCTAACAAAGTCTCATTTTCACTTATTCATATCATGGAATTTTCCTTTTTATTAAATTACATTCATTTATTCACTGATTAATTTATTTATTTACAGTGTTTATCTTTCTGCTTATTTTCACAATAAATAACTTCAATCCTTTACTTAAGTCTATAATTACTTACTTACAACATTAATTCTTATAAATAAAAGAAATTTATTGAACCCTTCATTACATACTCTTACTTGTACAATTTCCATTACATTTTCTTATTAAACATTTCAGCTTTTAATATTTGGTAAGTTATATATATGCTTTTTAAGAATGTAATTGAAAGTTATACAAGTTTTTCTCAATTAATTAAATGTTCAATAATAATCCTTTGTTTTTACATGTTACAAATTTAAATTTTCCTTTTTACTTAATTTATAACTTTAGCATTAAATCTCTTATTTCCTTTAGGGGTTTCAATTATTAATTACCTACGTTCGAATATACTACAATAATTGAAACTATTTATTAATGGAAACTTAAGAATTAAATACCGGGTTTTATTTACAAATCACTTTGAAATAATAGATAAATATATACTTACAACTCATATATATATTCCATTATATCTAAAAAAATTAAAATTTACATTTTTTTATCAAAATAAATCTGCAATAAACTACTACAGTGGCCTTCCCCCTTCGAAACTCGAAAATGAATGTCGATGATGCGACCGCCATCACCAAAATTATTTTCCAGCGACAGAGAAGGAAGTACAGAACCTATTTTTTTTCCAAAATCTTCTTTAAAACAATTCTTTCCAATTATATTGAAATACTTATATCAGAAAATACTTCAAATAATATTATTCTTATATTCCAAAACCATTTAAAAGAAATTTTCAAAACCCCGGAACTTATGTTCTAAATTTCCAATTTTCATTTATTTTATTTTCAATCTTATTTCAACTATCATTTATAGATTTCATTACCTACCAACCAATATATTTCAACCAAATATATATATCATTTATAAAAATTTATTTTATATATATAGAAAATATAATAGGAAAAATTATTTCATTCACCTATATAAAAACAAATATTATGTCAGTCTGTCATATTAAGTGTTTAGAAATCCCTGTTGATGTCATAGCGTCCCATGCACCAACCAGAATTTATAAATACAAAACGGAACAAATTAACACAATATTAAATTTTTTTTAACACTAACAAATATGCTCTCTTATATATATACACTCAGTGACTCACCATAGGGTATTACTACCCTATTAATAAAGAGTCAGACCCCACAAAGCTAAGTTTATCGCTAAACCAAAGCTCTGATACTAGATGTAACATCTGCCTTTTCGTACACTTTAAATTGACACACGTGCCAATTCAAAACATATGGAAGGGCAGATTGTTATGGGGTAAATAAGAAAAGGTAAAGAAAGAAAAAATAAAAATAGAATCTTGCAGCGAAACGATAAAATACAATAATCAAATATACAGTTCATGAAGCGGTTTACAAAATATTAGATTATTCTTATAAAATATGTATCAGAGTTACACATACCAAGGAATATTAACAATGCAGCGGAACACTTTGAATGTGGTGGAATTCTATAATAAATAATAGTAGTATAAATCTTCGACTTCATCCTCCAGAGCTAAAGTCTTCGAATCCTCTGACCCGAGCGAATTAAAAAGACAAAACACTCGAGTCAGAACTAAAAGATCTTATGTAAGTTAAATCAACTGGAATAAATATGAGTGTAGCAACTTAAGAGTTGCTCGGGATTCACATCTCCTAATGATCCATTAAACTATTTACTATGTAGTAATATTTCGCTATTATAATAATGTCTATTGTAAAATATACTTACTTTTAAATAGCGTTAAGGAGTGACCCAATATTCCCCTTAACACAAATAATGCCAATAGTCTATACGTACCGCAATATCTCCAGATCGGGAGGCTACCAGAGGATACTCCATAGGTACGACACAAATAGAAACTCGTACAAGGCGCGATAGGGTAGGTGACACGGCATAACTAGGCAATGCCAGGGTAGATATACCAATTACGCATCCGGGCTGGTGGTAACGCATAGCCGCAGCTACCGCCCACCTCGAGCCACACCCCAAAATAAAAAAACAAAGTGGTCACCGAATCAACCCAAAATTCAAAGTATAATATCGAAGGGATGTGCCCGATCAAAGGTGCTATCTCATTGGCCGGAGAATCGCTCCTGTTTTAGCCACCTTATGCCAACTCACGGGAGTCGGGTCCACGTATTTACCTTAAAGGAAACGCCGCAATCATCCTACTTCATTCTGGAATCTCCACCGCATACACGGTTGTTAAAGTTGTTTTTGGAGTTCGCAGAGTGTATGAAAACTTCTGATCCCTGTCTCTTCAACAACCAAACGTTATTATAACACCGCAATCTTTTCAAAATAGTTTATACCTTTAAAACCAGAATAAACAAAACCATATAAATACGATATCATTTCTATTTTAAAACCCAAATCCATAAGATATCATTTTTATTTCAAATATCTCCTTTTTCGAGAATCATAGTACTTTCAAATACATATTCCTTACCCCATAGCTTTGAAACAAAATTTTCAATACTTAAATGGTTTAAATATTAAACTACTTTATATAATAAGATAGCTTCTTTAATTTTACAAATAAATTCCAAATACCGATTTGAACCGCTCAATAAACCATTTCAATTCATATATTTCAAAGCTTTACATATTTCACCATTTCAAACTAATTCTTTGATACTTCCGTATAAATCAATTTCAATTACTATTATTTAGATTTTAAATGTTTACTAAATAAATCTAATATCTTTCAAGTAAAACCTTTAAACTTCAAATACTGTGTATTCTTTCAATTTAATTAACTTAATAATATCCATTTAAATCCTCCAAACCAAAATCAAGTTATTAAATCATACCTTTAAAATCTTAAATCTATTTAAATTAGAATCAATTTTACTCGAGAAAATTCTTATATACTTTCATTCAAATCAAATTCATATTTATCTTCCTACCTTATTCCGATTTAACTCCAGAAATAAAATTCAAATAACCACTTAACCATCATATATTCTAATAAAAACAAACTTTATTATTTAACTTCTTTATCTTTAAACCAATTTTTATACATTGCTTAAAACTAAAATTTAACTATATATAAAATAACATTATAAAATATACAATCTATATCTCATAAACCCGTATATTTCTTTACAAAACCATAGAAATCATTTTCGAAATATTTATATATATAGACCACGGTGTCTGTATATAATTTTCTACCCTATGATCAAGTGATACAGATATTTATCATTTCAATCCGCAATTTAAAAATCAAAATTACGGTTATATATCATTTCAAACGGCAATCCCGAATGAGATGAAAATGCATAATAACTTGCAGTTTATAACAATGTAAAATATAACATCCATTCATCCTATATCAATCATCAACCATTTATCGCAATCATCATCAAATTCAAGCAATAGCATCAATATAGAACGGATAATAAACAACAGGTATTGAATAGCAGTTTATATTTAATAACAAATTAAATAACTATTTAACTGGCAGTTTATATGCAGTGAATAATTAATTAACAATTTAACTAGCCGTTTAAATGCAATGAATAAATTAAATAGCAATTTAATTCAAATAAATGAAATTAACCGAGGTGATGATTAAAAATATGCCAAACAATCATAAATAAATTTTAAATCACATCATATATCAATTTAATAAACATAAGAAATTTTAGAACTCGTGAGTGGGTTAAAACACTCACCTTTTGAATTTAAATTGAATTTAAATCCAATTTAAGCCCAAAAATTTGACAGTCTTAGAATTAGCCCAAACGAGCGCCAAAATGTTCGGAATTTCAATACGATCCTAACAAAAAAACCGCGCATGAATTGGAGTTCGTATGCAAATGTTATTCGATTTAAACGAGTTGAAAATCAAAGATTGAAATTAAAAAAAATAAACAAAACAGGCTAACCAAATTATTGCCACGTCATCAGAGAGCCGTCCCCTTCCTCTTTTCGTACGCGACCCAGTACAAACAAAACCCAAAAATGATGGCGTTGACCACAGTTTGACCACCTGCGCACACTACCAAAGGCCACGGTTTGCCACGCCGCCGATGCCATTGGCTTGCCTATGTCGGGCCGTGTTAAATGAACCCCGTGCAACCCATGAATTTCACCGCCGCCGTTAGGGTTTTGCAACCCTAATCCTCGATTTTCGACCATCCCAGCTACTATAGGTGATGCGACCACCTCAGATTGACTTCCAACACCACTCTCCACAAAACCCATATCACAATTTCACTGATTGAGGCCAAAATCAAAAACCCCCAAATTGACGCGTAGGGTTTGCGAATTTTGAGCTTTGACCAGATTTCAGGACGATTCGAGCATCGATTGCAAAAACAGAAACTACGCATAGATTCGTGTCGATGAGATCTTCAATATATATTTTTTCCGAATTTTTCCGAGGAGTTTGAAATTTTAGCTTTGGATTGAAATTTGAATTGGATAGATTAGGTTTTATAGCCATTGAAGAAGAGAAGCACAGAAGTTTCTCTACGTATAGAAATGAGGAATAGAGGCTGCTAGGGTTTATAACAGGATATTTATAGAGAAAGTTGAAATATAATAGATGGACCAGATAAATAAACGCGTTGAACGATATATGGCCCGAAAAGCCCGTTTCGACTCCGGAACGAAAGTGGGTCAACCCATATATCAAAATAGATGTTTTAAAATATTCTTAACGTGATGGAAAAAGTTTCACATCCATATTCCATCGTATGAAGAAGTTATGCTAAAATCAATATTTTTCAAATTGATTTCAACTGATATTAATTTCATTGATTTTAAGGTGTTTCGAGTCCGTACGATCAAACGACAAGTCCGATCGCTATGAAAATTGAAACCCTACAATAATTCACCATTACGGATTCGATGAAACTAGTTTCGTCGAAATCCGAATCGGTGGCCAAAATGGCTATTTTTTCAGTTAATTAAAGAAATTAAAAATTAATTAATTAAATCAACCTTCAATTTCAATCCTATAATCGACAATTCTTGTCATTTTTAATTTCTTAAACATTTATTTAACTGTTGATTTAAAATTGATAAATTCCTCAATTTCCTTAAATTCAACAATTATAAATTATATTTCCAAAATTCTGTTTAATTAAACCCATCAATAATTATTCCATTCATTATTGTTAAATAGATGACTTAGATATTGGATTTAAAACTATTACATTAATTTTTGTCATATTATCTTTATTTCGTATAGCATATCCTTAAATTTCAATTGCTACAAAAATTACACTTAATAAAATTTGGATTTCAATGGAGTGATTAGTTTCAATCCAAAACTTGTATTAAGTTCATTACTATTCTATAAACTTAATTACCTTGTTTTCTTTCCATTCATTACCTTTAAATTTATTTCCTTCAAACCAATATTATAATTACTTATAGAACTTTGATTTATATTCAATGACCATTTAATAAAATTTTAAATTCATTAATTTAATTCAATGCTTACATTTGTTTTCATATATTCAATTTGTAGCTAAGTATATATTTACATTATTTCCATTGAATTGAAATTCATTAAAATTATTAATAATTACCTTAGCTTACCAATTTAATAACCCTAACCGTTTGTATTGCATTTCACATAAATGTAATATTTATTAAAATTTATTTCCACTTATTGTGTAATAACTACTATAATTAAATCGTATTGAAATTTGTCAATTTCACCTATAAATTAAGATTTTAAAACCAATTAACTAAGTTACCTTGGTGTCATTCTTTATTCCATCAATTGTTGCTTTAATTTACATTAACAAAACATTAAATTTAGATTTATTACAATTGAATACCAAAGTTTATTTAACATATTAAATAAACAAGCAAACTATATTAATTGCCACCTATTTGCTTGTAATTGCATTTATAAATTCGTTACTAATCAATTCAGATTATGATTCCATATATAACGCTAATTTTATTTTATTACATTATTATACGCTTATTTACATCTTAGTTTGAACTTATTTCCCAATTCACCAACTACTACCTTACAATAAATTTACGTTTCTATTAAATTTACATTCACACTTCCGTTACTCCACTTATTTTCATAATACTGATCCTATTCAGTTTCCATTAACTATCTATATTTTCCCTTGGTAAATCCAATATTTCATCTATTCACTTATGTCCAATTCGTAGTCCAGTATACCATTTAAATTTTATTTTCATAAATTTGAATTTCTTTCTATTCATTTATTATTAACTTATAATAGCATTGTATACCTTACATTAACATTATTACCTTTTATTTACATTTAGTTACTAATAATCGAATTATTATCGCATTGGTAAATTGAATGCTCACCTTTATAAATTTTCATTCCCAAACAACATTTCAATTACTACAGGACATTGATTTAATTCAATTTACTATTTAATATTATTAATTCATTAAATTAATTCACTATTTACCTTTGTTTTCTTATACTCAATTCTTAGCCTAGTATAACAATTTACATTACTTCAATCATTTGTAATTTCATTTCAACTGTTAATACTTAGCTTTATTTTCCATGGTTTCATTCCATTTTCAACAGTTGCTCCATTACTATTTTTTTTTTATTTCTTTCTAAATTTAATTGCAAAAATAAATTAAACTAACCAATTTATTTGTCAAAAATTACGGGTCGTTACAGTTTCTATATTAGTTGTAAATAATCAAACTCTTTTACAAAGATGATTTCAAACTCTATTTTTAATACAAAGCTCGTTTATAAATCTATTTTCCAATCTATTAGTATATACAAAACCTTTACCTCACTCGTATGAGAAATCTAATTAAACGGCTTAGTAAAACAAGTGGTATGAAACGCTTGCGTTTACTTCGTCGGTTAATTTTTGGCCTTGTTCGATTGAAACTCTTGTGACAATTTTCGAGTGAAAATCTACAATTTGTTCATAAATATTTAAGTTAAGCTAGTGGTTATGGGACATGAAGCTAAACTCATATATTTACTAGCTTAGTGTAATTGACACTTCTTGATGATCGATGATGATCATTTTATGGTTTAGACTAGCAATGTGTGATGTCTCTTTGTCCATGTGGGGGACAGTACCTCATCCTATTGAGCTTTGCCTCATTTCTTTTATGGGCCAGCGACCCATGTTCTTTTATGATATTCGGTTCATCGGATGTACTGTTATTGTACTCCATCGATGTCCCGGCTTTTCAATTCATTTGACGTATCGTTATTGTACTGCGTCGATGTTCTGAATTGTCAGTGTTCTCAGTTCATCGGATGTACCGTTTGTACTACATCGACGTCCCGGCTTTTCAGTTCATTGGACGTAACGTTATTGTACTGCTTCGATATTCTGATTTTTATGGTTAGCGACCATGGAATAGCGTTCCGTTTGTTGTACACGTGTTGGGAGATTTCATGCTCCCGTTTGGGGTTGGCCTTCCCCTTGTGGTTTCTGGATTTCAAATTGATGATTTCTGGAATTTATGTTTCACCAATTTTTGCGATTGACAACGATGTTTTTGTCAATATTCGTGGCTTGGTGAATAAAATAAAGAATATGACATTCTTTTTGATGCTATGAGATTCTTGAGATATTGTATGACTTTTGTTGATTTTCTAAAGTATACTTGTCATGGTACGACATTTTTGGTCATCATATGTTCTTGTTATATCTCTTATCCTATCTCATTTTTATCTGTTAATTATAGCTAGACTGATCCGTTTATTATTTTCTTCTTAAATAATACTCGGGTCAGACTGAGACATTACAAGTGCTTCTACTTGACATCTTATTAGGGACCATTGCCCGATTTTTTGAATAACTACTTTAGATTGGTAGCTTTTGTTTTGTATACATTCAAGATAAAGACTCCTTTATGTATACTTATTCTTTTGTCTAGCAGTGGTATCTATTATTTTTTCATATTGTTGATCTTGTTTGACCACTACTCTGATATACATAAGTGTTATATTCATATCTATTTCCGCCTTTGTGATATGGATATCTGTGACTGATTTATGTTATGTTTATTTCTATATTTGTTTCCGAAGACCACATAGTCACTGTGTAGTAGCTTTGAGTTTGTATCGGCATGTCGGATTTCCTCTTGAAATGAAATGCATGTTATACTATCTCACATATCGGTGCTCGCACAAAGCAATTACACGGATGGTCGCTCCTCAACAGCCATATTCTTCATGCTAGTTGATGGCAATACTCCGTAGTGTCCTTGGCTAGCGTGAGTATAGAGGTGGGGAGTCACAGCTTGGTATCAGAGCCAAACTTCGGAACAATTTAGAATAATTTGACAAGGATCGTTGTCCTAAGTCCATCTTAGGAGTTGTGCCTTAGGATTTTATTCGAGTCATTGGACCCGTTCTACCCTATTTTCTTTGCGATTCCTTGTTTTATCAATCATTATTATTTGATATTCATTTTGAGAATAACCTTTTCTTCTTTCTTTCTTTCTTTCTTAAAGAAGAGAAATGGTTAGACCAGGTCGTTCCAGCGTCGGTCAATCCAGTGCTACTCCCTAGGATGGAGTATTTATGTCTGCCCAGTAGCTTTTAGATCTAGTAAAGTATGCCCAAGCTACCGGACCCATCCCAGAGCCTACTTACCCTAGATCCGGTTTTGCACGGTTGTGCAAAGACTATACCGATTTGGGTGGAAGGCCATTCAAGGGATCCGAAAGCGTTACAGAAATTCAAGCTTGGCTCAAATCGTGCGTATGCGTCTTTTCTCGCATGAATCTTGTTGATTTACATCAAGTCTAAGTGGCTTCTAGCATGCTCTAAGAAAGAGCATTAGATTGGTATGAACTCTTGACTTTGGAGATTATCGAAGCAGATCTTACTTGGGAGTAATTCCGGGAAAGATTTGAATCAAAGTTTGTGCCAAAGGCTGAAAAGGTAACTTTGGCCCGGCGTTTTATTTACCTTGTTGAAGGTGAATCTTCCGTGACAGAGTATGTCGCGTCTTTTGAATCTCTCTCTAAATATGCGGTCGAGTATATTAATACCCCATTGAAGAAAAATCAGAAGTTCGTTTATGGGTTGAATAAGAACCTCAAGAAGCCTTTATTTCTGAAACTAGAAGTTTCTTTTGATCAGCTTATTGATATCGCTCTTCGACTTGAAGAGGCCGGTAATGAAGGTGATGTTGAAGTTGTGGGTGCCCAATAGAACTTCAACAATAACATGAAGAGGCCTGTCAAATTCAAAGGCCCCAATCCCAACAAGAAAGGGAAGCAACAAACCCCGGTAGCAAAGACTCCTACCTCTAGTCGTGGTCAATGCTACAATTGTGGTTCCACGGACCATTATGCTAATAGGTGTCCGAAACCTCTCTTTTGTCGTTATTGCAAAAGTTCGGGTCATCTTTTTATTTTCATGTCCCAAACTTCCAAGCAAGAGAGGGGGAAAGCTAAATGCGCCTAGTAACACTTCTCTTGGTCAAGGTACTTTTTATTCAATCCTTGGTGACATTGTTTTATTTCGTGATCTTCTTATTTGAGTTCTTTTTGATATGGGTTCATCTCATCATTTTTATATCAAAAGAACTTGTTGATTCTTTTTCTTTAAAACATTTTGGGCTTGATGACTTCTTTGGGAATTGCGAATCCGGTTGGTGGATTTGCAACACTCAATTTGCTTTGATTTTATGTTGAGATTATTTTATATGATTTTTTCTTTCCAAGCCGATTTGCATGTCATGCGTTACTTAGGCTTCAGAATTGATTTTTTTGTAAAAAGATTGGCTTAATCATTATGAAGCCATATCCTATGTCTCGAGTGGACTAGACATTCTTAATCTGTTAAGCAGATATCTATTTTTCTTTGTGATTTCGGTTCCAATTTGATGACATCATTTTAATATTTAAACCCACTTGATGAGGAAAACGTTATTTTTCTCATTCGGGCAGTTTGTGGAATTTTTCGGTATTTTTGAGCTTGTCTTAGGATTATCACCTAAGCAATCTTTTGAGTGGTGTTAAGGTCTTTTTAGTTCAACCTTGCCACTGGTTTTCATTTGCTACGAGTTGCGGAAGTTAGCATTCCACTTACCGCATTCCGCACTCGTTATGATTCTTATGAATGACTTATTATGTCATTCGGTTTGTCCAGCTTATTTCATCCATTTTATGAATCGAGTATTCTACGAATATCTCGATGACTCCATTCTTGTATTGATTGATTTTGGATGAAAACAACAATTTAAATTTTGCAAATCTTTTTCATAAGATTTGTTTATAAGTATGATTAGGTTTTTTTTCTTGAAACGAATAAAGAATATTTGTAAAGTTTTTAAGAGATATTTTTATCCTATAGAAGATGATTTTGTGATTGTATTACCCATTGAGTGCTTTAAGAATTCTGGTCGATGCGCTTGATCAACGTTATCGATAGGAGTCTCCTAAACGCTTTGATGAGACAATTTGACACGATATATTCACTTGAAAATGTAAATTTTTCTAGAAAGATTATTACATAAAGATAATTGTGATTTTCAAATTTTAGCTTTTCGGGAATGAAGATTATTTAAAAGAACTCTTTTCCTATACTCTTATTCTTGTGATTCCTAGGGGAACCAAAACTTTATTGTTTATACCGATACTAGTCGTATTGGTTTGGGTGTCGTTCTCTTGCAAAAGGGAATGTGCTATCACTTTTGTTTCTAAATAATTTAACCCGATCGAGACTAGGTACGCCACTCATGATCTAGTGCTCGCGGCTATTGTTGTCGCTTTCAGAGTTTGGCATCATCCTTTATTTTTGGGGGAGAAATTCATTCCCCACTCCGATCATAAATCTATAAAATGTTTATTTTCTTATAAGCAAATTAATGTTGGCTCGAGTTCCTTACATCTTATGATCTTGATATTCTTTATACTCCCGAAAGGGGAAATCGTGTTGCCAATGCTCTTAGTGGTAAGCAGCAAGTGGTTGTTTCTTTGATGATGTCCGAATGGAATGATCTTTTTACCAAGTTCATTGGACGTTTCGATGTACTTTGTTTTATGAGCTTCGTCTCATTTCTTTTATGGACTAGCATCCGATGTTCTTTCAGGGTGTTTGGTTCATCGGATGTACCGTTATTGCACTCATTGATGTCCCGGGTTTTCGGTTCATTTGACATACCGTTTGTACTTGGTGTTTCGAATTATTTGAGCTTCGGTTCATTTGGCGTACCGTTTGTACTGTGTCGGTGATTCAAATTATTTGAGCTTCGGTTCATTTGACGTACCGTTTGTGCTGCGTCGGTGTTCCGAATTATTTGAGCTTCGTTTCATTTGACGTACCGTTTGTATTGCGTCGGTGTTTCGAATTATTTGAGCTTCGGTTCATTTGACGTACGTTTGTAATGCGTCAATGTTCCGAATTATTTGAGCTTCGGTTCATTTGACGTACCGTTTGCACTGCGTCGGTGTTCCGAATTATTTGAGCTTTGGTTCATCTGGTGCACCGTTATTGTACTACGCCGTTGTTCCAAATTATTCGAGTTTCTAGTTTCTCGGGCGTACCGTTATTGTACTATGTCGTTGCACCGGCTCAATTTTTCTACTATTCATGACGTTTTCCATGTCTCTCAACTATGGAAATGCCTTAGGGATTCCAATTTTATTCTTGAGCCCGGTGTTACTGTGGAAATTGAATTTTCACCAGATTTGACTTATGAGCAACATCCTATTCGCATCATTGCTTCGGAAGTTGAGCACCTTCGAAATAAAGATGTTCCTCTTGTAAAAGTTCAATGGTTCTTAAATCCCAATGATTGCTCTTGGGAATTTGGAGAATTCATCGAGCGAACACGTTCGGACTTACTCTTTCGTGCTCTTTATGGTGAACTTCTTATTTCAAATTTTCTTTTGTGTTGTTATGCTTTTATTGTTGTTACTCTTTATTTTCTTCTTAAGTACTGCGAGGACGCAATTTCTATAAGGAGGAGAGTCTGTAACAACCCGCATATTTAGCGATTATATATTTAAATATTTTATTTGAATATAGCATAGTTAGTCGGATTATAGACCGAAAAGCTACTTTTTGCAAACAGTCGAATTTGAACTCGAGACCACCTCCATTGAGTTTAAAATGGCATTTGCGACCTTTTTGAGTGTAAACATCGATATGCTTTGAGTTGAGTGAATTTTGTATTTTTCACTTAGGGCTTTGGGTTTGGGTTTGGGTTCAGCCCACTAATCCAACTCATCCTATATCATTACTCCACCCCCTCTCCTCTTCATTACTTCACTTTCATTTCCTAACACTCAAGCTTCATCAAAAATGGAGGAAGTGATTGGAAACTAAAATCCTAAGCCCTAGGTTCTTTGCAAATTCAAGTTCTAGCTCCATAATTCAGGAGAAGTTATTAGTAAGCATTCTCTTCTTCTTCTCCAACTCATTCCCCCTTCAATTTCAGAAATTCCTAAACCCTAACTTAGGAAATGTTTTTTTTCTTTTAAGGTTAGATTCAAGCTTCTTGGGTTAGGATTGAAGAGTGATTGTTCTTGCTTTGCTCTATAGCTTCTTCTTAATTATTTTTGAGTAAACGGTGAGATATTTATCTCAGATCTATGTCTATAACTATCTTTGATTCTTAGGTATAAATTCCTAACACTTATTCATGTGCAATTGCTTTTGATTTGGATTGGTTTTGTGAATAATTCAATTTTTAGTGTTTGAAGCCAAATCTTGAAAAATCATAACTTTGATGTTTGATCATGCTTTTGGTGGTGTATCGAAGAGCCTATTGGGCTGGGTTATCGATTGGCGTAAACCCTTAGCGCCCGTTGCTCGTCCGATCGCAAAGAGTTTGCCCTTCATTTGCGAAATGCTGGAAATGCTGGGTAACAGGCACCAGTCGACTGACCCTCTGAGTCCAATCGACTGACCTGTAACCTGAGAGTATTCAAGGGACTGGTTCGGTCGACTGTTCTCAGAGTGCCAGTCGATTGACCTGGTCCTCTTTGCCTATTTTGCCTATTATGCCTATTTTGCTTGCGATTCCAATTTTTATCGATTCGTGATTATCCGATTTGTTGTTATCATTTATTATTGACTTTGATGACTTCCTTTTGGGATTTTTGGGAATATCCAACTTGATGGATTCGGTATCGATTTCTATGGATTTGCTTCACGTCTTCGTATGTGAATTTTGATGATTGATTGTTTCTACAATCATTTTTATAATTTGTCACTTTGAAATACAAAGGTTTCTATACTAGTAGTAAATAATCAAACTCTTTTACAAAGATGATTTCAAACTCTATTTTTAATACAAAGCTCGTTTATAAAACCATTTTCCAATCTATTAGTATATACAAACTTTTACCTCACTCGTATGAGAAATCTAATTAAACAGCTTAGTAAAACAAGTGGTATGAAATGCTTGCGTTTACTTCGTCGGTTAATTTTTGGACTTGTTCGATTGAACTCTTGTGACAATTTTCGAGTGGATCTCTACAATTTGTTCGTAAATATTTAAGTTAAGCTAATGGATATGGGACATGAAGCTAAACTCATATATTTACTAGCTTAGTGTAATTGACACTTCTTGATGATCGATGATGATCATTTTATGGTTTAGACTAGCAATGTGCGGTGTCTCTTTGTCCACGTGGGGACAGTACCTCGTCATATTGAGCTTCGTCTCATTTCTTTAATGGGCTAGCGACCCATGTTCTTTTATGATATTCGGTTCATCGGATGTACCGTTATCTTACTAAATCGATGTCCTGGCTTTTCGATTCATTGGACGTACCATTATTGTACTGCGTCGATGTTTCGAATTGTCTGTGTTTTCGGTTCATCGGATGTACCGTTTGTAATACATCGAGGTCTCGGCTTTTTGGTTATTTGGACGTATCGTTATTGTACTGCGTCGATATTCCGATTTTTATGGTTAGCGACCATGGAATAGCGTTCCGTCTACGGTAGACGTGTTGGGAGATTTCATGTTCCCGTTTGGGATTGGCCATCCCCTTGTGCGTTTTGGATTTCTAATTGATGATTTCTGGAATTTATGTTTCACCAATTTTTGCGATTGGCAACGATGTGTTTGTCAATATTCGTGGCGTGGTGAATAAAATAAAGAATATAACATTCTTTTTGATACTATGATATTCTTGAGATATTGTATCACTTTTGTTGATTTTCTAGTATACTTGTCATGGTATGACATTTTTGGTCATCATAAGTTTTTGTTATATCTCTTATCCTATCTCATTTTTATTTGATAATTATAACTAGACTGATCTGTTTATTATTTTCTTCTTAAATAATACTCGGGTCTGACCGAGATATTACATGTGCTTCTACTTGACTTCTTATTAGGGACCATCGCCTGATTTTTTGACTAACTACTTTAGATTGGTTGCTTTTGTTTTGTGTACATTCGAGATAGAGACTCCTTGATGTATACTTATTCTTTTGTCTAGCACTTGTATCTATTCTTTTGTGATATTGTGGATCTTGTTTGACCACTACTCTGATATACACTTCTATGTGTTATATTCATATCTATTTCCTCCTTTATGATATGGATATCTGTGACTGATTTATGTTATGTTTATTTCTATATTTGTTTCCGAAGACCACATAGCCACTGTGTAGTAGCTTTGAGTTTGTATCGGCATGTCGAATTTCCTCTTGAAATGAAATGCATGTTATACTATCTGACATATCGGTGCTCGCACAAAGCAATTACATGGATGGTCGCTCCTCAATAGCCTTATTCTTCGTGCTAGTTGACGGCATTACTCCGTAGTGTCCTTGGCTAGCATGAGTATAGCGGTGGGGCGTCACAGGCAGATATATATATATGACTGTCTTGTTGTATGATGTTGTGTAACTCTGATATATGTAAAACTATGTAATAGTTATGTGATGTATTATATTTTGTTCCGTTTCCGATGTGAGATTCTGATGTTGTTATTCTTTCTTTCGATCTTTTCTATTTCTATCTCTTTCTTTTCTTAATTGATCATACGTCTTTCTGTGGTTAGAAAGGCGGGTCGTCACAGTTGGTATCAGAGCATAAGTTGAGATAATACCTAGGCTTTGGAGTAATATCTATCTTGAGAGTGCGTATTTGTATTTTTATATAATTATATACCTATCTAAATTTGTTGAGTTACCTTTCTAGGTGGTCAACATGAGTTCTGGAAGGAGAGGCAGAGGTAGGGGCAGTACCTCGACTGATAATGGACGAACTCAAACCGCTAGTGAGGCTATAGATCCAGTACATCCTCAGGTTAGTTTTGTCGCTTTATGCAAGGACTTCATCAACCTTGGAGGTAAACCATTTAAAGGGTCAGAATCGATAATTGAAGTCCAAGTTTGGCTACGCTCTTGTGAGCGCATCTCTAAGAGTATGAAGTTGTCTGATGAACGGAAAAGGAAAATGCCTTCATGGCAATTGCAGGAAGGCGCAACAGCCTGGTGGGATACAGCGACAGCAAATATTTCTGAGGACGACATTTCATGGGAAAGATTTAAAGAGTTATTTGAGGAGGTATTTATGCCAACAGCAGGGAAAACTCATATGCACCAGGATTTCCTAAATTTGAAGCAGGGAAGCATGTCTATATCAGAGGATGAGATCAAATTGAATGAAATTTCTTGCTATGGACCAGGGATTATAGATACTCCCCTAAAAAATAACGAAATGTTTATGCAAGGATTGAGGGAAGAATTTCATGAAAAGATGACGACACTTGAAAGGATCTTTCGTTGAGTTAATTGATATGGCACTGAGATATGAGGATTTGATGAACAAGAAATCAGTGGCACCAGTAGCAACGTCGGGAGGGAATTTTGTTAACCCAAATAAGAGGAAGTTTAATCCCAATTGGAGGAAGCAGAACAAGAGGAAGACTGGAAGTAACAGCGGACCTCGAAAATGCTATATATGTCAACAAGAAGGTCACTTGGCGAATAAGGGTCCTAGGAAAGGATTTCAACAGCAGCAGCAGCAGTCGTATCATAGTGGACCGGGTTCGGCTTTGGTTCAGAAATCTCAATGCTTCAATTGCCACCAACTAGGTCATATGATCAAGGATTGCCCGTTACTTAATAAAGCTCAGCAGAATAGAGTATTTGCTTTGGAAGGTGCACCATCTACTTCATCCAAAGGCAAGAGAGTATTGGAAGGTACATTACTTTTAGATGGCAAGTATATTAAAGTTATGTTTGATTCGGGTGCTTCTTTGAGTTTTATTTCTTTGGAATCTGTAGAGAAGTTCTTTCTTACCCCTAGTACTGTAGACTGTCCCATCTTTGTATCTAATTCTATAGGAGGGGTGACCAAATTAGATATGATCTGTGTGGATTATAGAGAATTAAACAAAGTGACTATTCGAAATAAATATCCTCTTCCTCGTATTGATGATCTCTTTGACCAGTTGCATGGAGCTTCTGTCTTTTCTCAACTGGATTTAGCTTCAGGTTTCCATTAGTTAAGGGTAGATGAGGATATTATTCCCTTGACTGCATTTAGGTGACCAAATTATTTCTATGAGTGGTTGGTTATGCCTTTCGGGTTAACCAACGCTTCTGCTTACTTTGTCGACCTGATGAATCGAGTCTTTCGAGATGTATTGAATAAGTTTGTTCTGGTATTCATTGATGATATCCTGGTCTACTCTAAGTCTAAAGAAGAGCGCAAGCAGCATTTGAGAACTGTGTTGGGGACTCTGAGGAGGCATGTTTTGAAGGCGAAATTCTCTAAATGTCATTTTTGAAAATCGAAAGTCAAGTTTTTGGGGCACATTGTTTCTGGAGAAGGCATCTCTGTGGATCCAGCGAAGGTTGAGAATATTCTGGAGTGGAAGCAGCCACAGACACCGACTGAAGTTCGTAGTTTTCTGGGATTGGCTAGCTACTACAGAAAGCTTATCAAGAATTATTTTAAGATTTCTTTGCATCCGACCAAGTTGACAAGGAAAGGAGCTAAATTTAAGTGGACACCCCAGTGTGAAGAGGCTTTCCAAGAGTTGAAGACGATGCTAACCAATGCTAGCTATTTTGGATGGAAAAAGAAAATTTAAGGTTTATACAGATGCTTGTATAGTTGGTCTAGGAGCGGTTTTGATGCAGAATGGAAGGGTAATTGCATATGCGAGTCGACGGTTAAAGTTACATGAAAGGAACTATGCTACGCACGATCTTGAGTTATTAGTCACTGTTTTGGCTTTGAAGATCTGGAGACATTATCTTTTGGGAGAGAAGTTGAAGTTATTCACGGATCACAAACCGTTGAAATATGTTTTATCTCAAAAGGATCTTAATTTGAGGCAGCAACGGTTGGTGGAGTTTCTAGCATCATATGATTTGGATATTCTGTATACCCCGAGAAAGGCGAATGTTGTGGCTGATGCTCTTAGCACGAATGCAGTTCTATCTCTTTTGGAAGTTGTTCTATCTCTTCTGGATAGAATCGCGAGTAAGCAAGAATCTGATAGAATATTGAAAAGAATCATCAGAAGAGATAGGAAGGGTTAGTGTTCAAGTTTTGAGGTTGATGACCAAGAAACATTGATGATTAACGGGAGGATTTATGTTCCGAATGATAGGGATCCGAGACAGGAGGTGTTGTCAGAGAGTCATTGCTCTAAATTGATTATCCACCCGGGAATCTCAAAGATGTGTAAGGATATGAGAAGAGTTTTATGGTGGCCAGGCATGAAGAAAGATATTGCTAGATTCGTTAATAGTTGTGCTATCTGCCAACAAGTTAAAGGAGATCAGCAGAAGTCGCCCGGATTATTGCAGCCTTTGCAAATCTCGATGTGGAAGTGGGAGATGATTTCGATGGATTTCATCGATGGTTCACCTACAACCAAGAAAGAAAATGAAGGAATATGGGTGATTATGGACCGGTTAACTAAGAGCGCCCATTTTATACCGGTTAAGGCAACTCGTACTGCAGCTTCTCTGGCAGAGATTTTCTTGAGAGAGATAGTCAGATTGCATGGTGTTCCTATCAGTATAATAAGTGATCGAGATCCTATCTTCAACAACAAATTCTGGGAGGCTCTGCAATCAGCTATGGGAACGAGTTTGAGATTGAGTACAACCTATCATCCCCAGACAGACGGACAGACGGAGAGTATTAATCGTATTCTATAAGATATGCTAAGAGCTTGTGTTTCAGATTTTGGTGGATCGTTGGAAGACCATCTACATCTAGTGGAATTCTCCTATAATAATAGTTACCAGGCGAGTATTAAGATGGCTCCTTATGAAACTATGTATGGAAGACCGCATAGATCCCCATCCTATTGGATAGAGTCAAAAGATCGTCTTGTGCTTAGACCCGATCTAATTCGTGAAGCTTCTATGAAAGTTGAGCTTATTAAGAATAGAATGAAAGCTGCACAGGATCATTAAAAGAAATACGCAGATAAAAGGCGAAGACAATTGGAATTTGAGATTGTAGATTTAGTCTTTGTCAAGGTTTCCCCGATCAAAGGAGCTATTAGATTCGGAAAAAGGGGAAAACTTGCCCCAAGATATATTGGACCATTCCGGATGTTGGAAAGAATTGGTGCAGTAGCTTACAGAATTGAATTGCCAGAACGGATGTCTGGAATTCATTAATGTATTTCATGTATCCCATCTAAGGAAGTTTGTCCATGACCCATTATTGGTTGTAGAACCAGTAGTCCAGGAAGATTTGGAAGTCGAGCCCAACTTGACTGTGGTCAGGAATCCAGTTCGGATTGTTGATCAAGACGAGAGGCAACTCAAGAGAAAAGTAGTGAACTCGTCAAAGTGCAGTGGAGCGAGGATCCCAAAGATTATATCTGGGAAACTCTGGATAGTTTTAGAAAGCCTATTCAGATTTGTGTCCGGATAGCTAGTGATGTTTGTTAGAATAGACTGTTTGGTTGATTATTATTGTATAGATGATATGTATGTTTCGATTGTTGATATAAAAGCTTTTGAATTAACTTTTCTTTTAAATTCCGGGAATGAAATTCTTTTAGGGGGGAGGAATGTAATGACCCGGGATTTTGGCAATATTATTTTAATAAGTATTTAATCTAATTTAAATAAAATACAAGCTTTTCATTTAAAAAACAAAAAACTTTGGACATTTACCAGTTATATATATGTATGTATGTATATGTATATATATATTGTGAAGGAAGCTTTGATTTGAAAATTTAAAACAAAATCTTTCAAAAATATTTAAAATAAAATCTACTTTATTCGATTTAATTAATGCTTTACATTATTAACATTTAATATGAACATATGCAAATGAATGTAATATAGATAATAATGTTTAAAATGAAATTAATCCTATCAATATTAAATATAAGTATAAAATATAATTATAAAAATATATGGATATGAATTAAGTGTTGGATGGTTAAACTTAAATAGAAACATAAGATAATTCTAGTAAAATACTATGGAATACATGTGTGAATACATGACAAAGACAAAAACCAAACAAGTTTGTTTGCTGTGAATTTTATATATGCAATGCAAGAAAAAAAAGAAACAAAAATATCTACAAACAAAATCTATGTACATACAAGAATAGGATAAGATGCAAATATATAGGGAAACATATGCATTAAATAACATCATCTCAGCACAAAAAAATATCATTTCAATTTTCAGAAAACAAAAAAATCTGATCAAAAGGAAACAGCTTGTACTAGAAGAAACCCACCCTGTAAACCTATTTTCTTTGTATATACATCCATATTAGATCTTGTTCGTTCAAACAAAACTTAGCAAGCCTGAAAGAAAAGAAAAGGTAAATATCATTCAAGATCAAAGTAGAAAGGATTTACAGGAAAATCAAGCTACAGCCTTTAACAAACACTTTTCAGGTGAGTAAACATACTATTTTAAAAATTTAAATCTGGGTATTTGGTTCAAGAAAAATTTGTGCTTTGCTGTATATTTCAAGTAAGTAATTCTGTATGTTTCTGTTGTATTGAGATTTTTTTATGGCTTGTTCTCCTTAATCTCTGGTTACAGAGTAAAGTAAACTCGAAAAAAATTAATATATCTTCATACAAACATTATAAGCTTAGGATTTTAAACAAAATAATTTGTTTAAACTTAAAATCATGGCCTAAAATTTGTTTGAAGCTTGATAGTGGAATATTGACTCTGTACATTCAATTCTACAGTAAAAAAGAAATCATATGATTAATTCGAATGTTTTAAATTGTTGATTTGATTGTATAACTTGGATAAACATTCAAAGATAGGATTTTTAAAACTAATATGATGATTTTTAGTTAATTGTGCAAAGTGCGGTTCTTAAATGAACCAAAAATGCCTTTTTACCAATTTTCAGCGATCGAACGAATTTTGGTTATTGAATTTATGTTTGAAGCTAGCTTCTTGATCAATGATTTCAGGAAAATTGTTAAAAAAAATTTCTATTGCAAACAATAATGGTATGAAGCAAAATTAGGGTTTAGATCGAGTTTGGACGTGGTCAGGTAACGAGGTGATTTCGTCACCTCTGATGCATCGAGTTGCGTAAGGTTCAAGGGGATGGTAGAGTGGGGTATCGACGAGGTGAGGCCGGAATTGTGTCGCCTCTGTTGGTCGGCGTGAGTGGGACGAGGCATTTTTGTTTGGTGAGTTCGAGTTACAGTTTCGAACGAAAGGCCGAATTTTGATTTCGAGTTTTTGGCTTCAAATCGAGTTTTGCTTTCGTGTGTGACGTTAGCTTGCGACTTGCTAGAGGTGGCACGCTTCTCCAGAACGCCGGTGAGGTGTGGTGCACGTGCACGACCCTGTGATGGTGTCAGGAAGTTCTGCTGTTAGCGATGCGAGTTGATGCTCGAAAAAAATGAGGGGTGGCTTCGGGATGGAACCTGGGTCCGTGAGCGTGTTTGCATGTTACGGCAGTTTATAACTTAAAACTAAAAAAAGAGTAGAAGAAGAAGAAGCTTATGTGAGGAAGAGAGGGGTGGTGGGAGAACTCGATTGTTTACTCGAGTGGACCCGGGGGATTTCTTGGGTTGGGTTTCAAAGTACTTAGCCGATTAAAATTTATGTTATTTCGTCTTAAACAAAGTTTAAGTACTGATGACCTAATTAATGAGTTCATTTAAGCTTTACTTAACCAAGTAAATATTTAAGAATGTTTTTAAAATCTTAGTTAATATTTTAATTAGGTAGTTACTGTAAGATAAGTGTTAAGGTTAATTAATATTAAAGTTTTTAAGTTAGTAATAATTTGATTTCAAAGTTATTAAAGAAGATTTTAAAATGTTAATTGAGATGAATTATTATTAGCTAATTGTTGAAAAGGTAATTAAGAATGGTTAATTTATATTGTAATTGAAGATTGGTAAATTAATGATCAAGTGAGTAATCAATTTGTAATTAAGAATTTTAATTAACTACTTAAAGTTAATCAATGTTAAATTAGTTGTTAGCTAATTAAGTAATTTAATTAAGAATAAATAATTGATTAATTAAGTAGTTAGTGATTAATAAATGGGTAATTAATGGGTAATTAAGTTTTATTAATTAGTAATTAATAATTAAGTTATTAATTAATAATTAAGGGGTAATTAATTAAATAATTAAGGTTTAATAAATTGATTAAGAAGTAATTAATTAATTAAATGGTGTGAAATGAAATAATTAATTAATTAAGTGATTAATTATCAAGTCATTAATTTAAATTGAATTAATTACATTAAGGATTAAAGATGCTTGCTTATAGATGATTGTATAAGTAGAATATCTGATTTTGTGACAACTATTTGGTGATATTTTGTGATACTCTATGATATGCCTTGATATATCTGTGATGTTTGTGTATGATTTATCTGTGATAAATGCTATGTGAATTCAAAGTATTGAATTAAATTGTTTAAAACTATTAAACAACCTGGCCTTTAAAATGGCGTTTGGATTTCGATGAGACCGGGATCGGGTTTCAGTTATGATTACCCGAAAACCACATCGATCCAAATTAAACAATAGGTCGTGGCATCTCAAGTGAAGATCGAGATGGTGTTTCAAAGTGTAAGGGTTATCATCGATTAACTCTGAGGGGTGATTCCAAAACGAGTGTAACGAGATAATGCCTTCGGTTTCGTTCGAACCCGGAACGAACTTGTATAGACTGAATGCTTTCAGAACATCGTCAGGCGGACGATGAGCATTCTATGAGATGTGTTCTATAAAGGTAATCGTAGCCTTAAGCCTCATCAACCGGGAATGGCTAAAACAGGGGATATGCAGCAAGGTTGGTGGGTAGCACCCAAGCAGGACGAGATGTACCCCTGTCTAGATGTCCCTTTATTTCGGCTGTGAGGGCAGTTGTTGGCCACAACTGTAGGGTTATCTTATTCGAGACTGTTCAATAAGGAATGGTTCCAGCCTTTTGTTGTAGGGGGTCGAGAGTGATCCTCGGTATGGTGATCTAGGCATCGTACTGTGACGGGCGGTACCCCAGTAGCCTTGCCATTGATGGAAACCCATTTTCCCTACGAGATCCTACGGTTTTGATTGTATTACCCACTTTTGTGGCTAGTAGCTGGAATTTAATAGATGTAACAATTTCGGTTATTTTCTATTTACTTGAAAACCCTAGACACTATTATAATATTACTGGATTTCCTATAAAATGTTTTGGTTAGCGTAAGATAAAAACTTACCCGTGTTTATGTGTGGGAAGTCTTACGTGATACCTTTGTTTTCAAATAATTTTCAAAGTTAAACAACTTTAACCCGTTTACTCACACCAGAGCCATGTCTGACCTAGAGTTTATTTTCTGTTTTCATAAACTCTTGGGTACTCAAATTTTTATGAGTAGCCAAGTGATAGGTTTTGGATTGTTGAGTTCCGGAGGAGCTTGGAGTAGGAGTCCAGACGTATCTATTTATCTAGTTTCGTTGTGTTAGTTGATGTATGTTTTATTTTGGGATGTATGTAATGGCAGATATATATATATATATATATATATATATATATGACTGTCTTGTTGCATGATGTTGTGTAACTCTGATATATGTAAAATTATGTAATAGTTTTGTGATGTATTATATTTTGTTCCGTTTCCGCTGCGAGATTCTGATGTTGTTATTCTTTCTTTCTATCTTTTCTATATCTATCTCTTTCTTTTCTTAATTGTTGATACGTCTTTCTGTGGTTAGAAATGCGGGTCGTCACGGTTACCTCAAAGGAAACGCCGCTACCATCCAACATCAGTTTGGAATCTCCACCGCGTACACGGTTGTTAAAGTGGTTTTCAGAGTTGGCAGAGAGCATGACAACTTCCGATCCCGGTCTCTTCAACAATCAATGTTATTATAACACCGCGGTCATTTCAAAATAAATATACTTCAAAACCAGGATATAATATTCATTTCAACCATATAAATACAATATCATTTTCGTTTTAAAAACCAAATCAATATGATATCATTTTTATAAAAACCAAATCAATGTAATATCATTTTTATTTCAGATATATCTTTTTCCAAAAATCATAGCATTTTCAAATCATAATACCTTGAAACTCATTACTTTGAAACATAACTTCCAATACTTAAATGGTTTAATATTAAATTACTTTATATAATAAATTAGCTTCTTTAATTTCATAAATCAATTCCAAATACAGATTTGAATCCCCAAATAAACCATTTCGATTTTTATATATTACAAAGCTTTAAATTTTCAATATTTCAAAACTAAATTTTATATTTCATATATATATACAAAATTCACTTTACTATTATTTAGTTTGGAAATATTTGCTTAATAAATCTAATATCCTTTAAATAAAACTTCAAATTCCAATAACTGAATATTCCTCAATTTTTATAGACTTGATATATTCACTTAAATTAGCTTAAACCCGAATTAAGTTATAAAACCATATTCTTTTAAAATCTCAATTTCATTAAGTTCCAAATGGATTCGTATTAAATATAACTCTTAATTAAATAAAATCTCAAATCAATTTCAAAACTATCTTCTCAACCTTGATTTATAAAAATCAATATAAATTCTATATTAAAATATAATTTAAGTAAATACTTATCCATTTTATATTTTAATAAAATCAAACTTTGTTATTAAACTTATTTTATACTTTAAACAATCTTATACATAGTTTAAAACCTAGGATTTAACTATATATAAAATAACATTTAGAAAATGTCCAAATTAATATCTCATAAAACCATATATTTCTTCACAAAGCCATAGAAACAATTTCAAAATATTTTTGTATATAGACCACGTGGTCTGTATATTATTTTCTACCTTATGGTCAAGTGATACGGATATTTATCATTTCAATCCGTAATTTAAAATAAAAATACGGTTATATATCATTTCAAACCGCAATCCCGAATGAAAAAATGCATAACAACTTGCAGTCTATAACAACATAAAATACAACATCCATTCACCCAATATCAATCATCAACCATTTATCACAATCGTCATCCAATTCAAATGATAACATCAATATAGAACAGAAATAAATAAAAAGTAATTACTGGCAGTTTATATTCAATAATAAATTAATGTAACTGGCAGTTTATATGCAATAATAAATTGAATACCAATTTAATTCAATAAATTCAATTTTAACTAGAATGATGATAAAAATATACCAAATAGCAATAAATAAATTTCTAATCACATCAGAAATTAATTTAACACACATAAGAAATTTTAGAAATTGTGAGTGGGTTAAAACACTCACCTTTCGAATTTAAATTGAATTTAAATCTAATTTAAACCCAAAATTCAAGAAGCCTCAGAATCCATACAAACCAGCGCCAAAATGTCTGTAATTCCAATATGAACCTAGCGGAGAACAACGCGCGTGAAACGGACCTCGTATGTGAAAGTTATGCCGATTAGAGTGTTTGAAATTCAATTTTAAATAAAAAATAGAAGAAAAAATTACATCCCCAACATTTGCCATGTCACCCTTCTACTATCGTGCGTACGCGTTCACCATGTTTCGAACGAACCCTAGCACGAACGAAGTAATCAGCTGCCAGCATGTTTTACAAATAACTGACCACCATGCAACGATCTGAAGCCTGCGCCACCTCGCTTGACCAAGCCGCCTCCACCGAAGGTCGCGCGACCCACTCGGTCGCCCCTAACACCCATAACCGCTGCGCCATCAAACACAAATCATGGCCAGTCAACATGACTCTGACCCCAAGTAGCCTCATCGATCTACGTGCCTCGACGCCCTCTACCTGTCTACACAACCCGATTGAGCTAAAGTTAAAGATCTATCGTTGATCGAGTGTGTGCCTCATGAACGGCTGAGGATTCTTTGATGATTACCTGTCAAACGACAATCCGAATCGAAAAATGAATTGTAGATATATGTTGCGCTCGTCGAGAGCTTCAAATCCATATATAATTTGCTATGGTTTGAAGAGACTAAATTTTCAATTTGATTTTTGAATTGCAATTGGATTTGGAATTGTCTACCACTGAGACGAGGAGGTGAGGAGGAATTGTACGTACAAACAATTGAAAATGAGGACTATTTAAGATTTATAACAGGGTATATATAGACAAAGCTGAAAATATAATAGATGGACCGGATGCGTTGAACGGTAAAATGGCCCAAAAAGCCCGTTCTGACTCCGGAATGAAATTGGGTCAACCCATATATGAAAATAGATGTTTTTAAATATTTTAAATGCGATAGAATAGGTTTCAAATCAAAATTCCACCGTATGAAGAAGTTATGCAAAAATCAAGTTATTTCAAATTGATTCCAATTGATTTCAATTAAATTGATTTCAAGGCGTTTCACGTTCGTACGATCAAACGACAAGTCCGATCGCTACAAAATTTGAAGTCCTATAATAATTCACCGTTACGAATCCGATGAAACTGGTTTCGACGAAATCCGACTCAGTGGCCAAAATGGCTATTTTTACATAAATTAATTAAATTAATAATTAATTAATTAAATCCAATTTTTAATTTCAATTCTAAAATTGACAATTTTTATCACTTATATATTTCTTAATCATTTATGCTAATTTTAAACAAATTTTAGATGTCACCTAAATATTGATTCAATCGTCAATTTCAGCGTTAAATTACAATTTCGTTAAATTCAGAAATTATAAATTAAATTTTCCATAATTCCATTGAATCTAATTTTCATTCTTATTATTCAATTCATCATGGTCAATGGATAACATTGGGTCCATGATCTATTACATTATATTCTCAAATTCCACCTTGATTTCAATAAAGGTAATAATTAAATATTTAATTTCATTCATTTGCAATTGATCCCATTATTGAATTTCAAATTTCAACAAGTTAATAAATCTTGATTTTTATTCTTTAAATCAACCAATTGTCATATTATAAATAGAATTGACATTATTTCCAATTATTTCCTTAATTTACGCTAACATAATATTGAATTGAGATACATTGCAATTGAATACAAATTTGATTTAATAGACTAAATAAATGATTACTTTATAATAATTGTTTCCACTAACCCTTAATCATACTTATATAAAGTTATCATTTCCAAACAATTACATACAGAACGTTGATTTTATTCAATTACTATTTATTATTATTACTTCATTGATTAATTCAATATTTTCATTTGTTTTTCTTATATTAAATTTATTACCAAATATTCCTATGTATAATCAATTATAACCATGCAATTGTTTCAATCAATTGGGATTGCATTGAATTAATTATTTATTAGCTTACATCAACATTCTTACGTTTCATACCTGTTATAAATTCATAAACGGATTAAAATTTTTATTCCATCCAATATTAATTAACAAAATTGATTACATAACACTGTTCTTATCCAACTGTCATTAATTTTATACTAATTCATCAATTTGTTCAATATCTATTCTTGTTTCCTTATATTCAATTCATAGTTAAGTATGACATCTAAATTATTTTGGTAAATTGGAATTTCATTGAAATCGTTAACGATAAACTTTAATTGACATTGTTATGTTTTATATTTTTATTATAATTTTCACTAATTGAAATTTCCTTCCATTCATTTATTATTAACTTTAATTAGCATTGTTTACCTTGCATTAACATTATTCCCTTAATTCACATTCAATTACTATTAATCAATATATTATTGCATTGGTTAATTAAATGCTTACTTTTAATTACTTATTTTAAATTTTATACTCAAGTGCAACAATTAACACTATTTCTTTATTGGGATTTCACTCCAATTGTCAATAATTAACTTTTAAATTACCATTGCTACACTTCTTTTTAGCATTCATTTCATTATAAATTATAAATTTTTTACTTCTTTCTAAATTTAATTAGAAAAATCTTATTAAAATAACCAATTTAATTATCGAAATTTACGGGTCATTACACTCTCCCCCACTCAAAACTTTTCATCCCCGAAAAGGAAGAAGGGAAAAGAGGAACTTATAAATCAATATATATTATTCAAAACATTATATTCATAACAATAAGTTTACAGAATTGGATAATTTAAATAAAATATATAGATTTATAAACAATTAAATCTTTTTATATTCTAATTTATAAAGTTGGGAAAACATTTTAAAATTTCCTAAGTCCAAAATTTACGGAAAATTTCGGCAGAGTCGCCTTTTTACGGAGAGGCTCGGGAGAAAATATAATATCAAAATAACAATATACAACATATATTTTCCAAATAATATATATCCCAACCCGGGAAGATAATATAATAACGCTATAAAACTGTAACCCAAGAACGTACCTATTTGTTAGGCATACAACGCTTAATTATGAAACCAAATGCAGTAGCAATTGCTTCCATAACCTGTATTTCACTTATATAATACAAAAAGTGTTAATAACTATATTAAATGAAATGATTAAAGTTGTTTCAACCATAACAAACAAATCAATACAAACAGCAATCACTTGCAACAAGGCATACAACAATCACATAAAATCAACACAAATCAATTATCCATTCATACCAAACAAAACAAATATTTGTTCGGGTTCAAAACTTTAAATTATACAGAATGAAAAATAACCTATCAAGTGCATCTTTTACTCAACAGTCTTTGATGAAACTAAATAGATTATTCATACATCCAAACAAATTCAAAGTATCCTTGCCCAAACAACCATAAACCAAAACAAACAACCAACAATTTCAGAAAGTAGATCAAATTCATTATTATTTATTTCATTTCATAATATTTGTTGTTTGATTTATTTTCTTTCATATACTGATTTATCTTTTTAATTTACATTTTTTTTCACTTATTTCTGACAATTATTCAATTTCTCAGCATTTCAATTTATTTACTTAAGTTTATAATCATTTATTTATAATCCTTATCTTTCTATTATATTCACTCATAGTAACATTTTCAATTATACTTAAGTTTATAATAACTACAACATCAAATTTTATTTATTAAAGAATTTAATAAAATACTTTCTTTATTTCAACTTTTACTTGTATAATATCGTATTGCATTTTCTTATTAAACATCGTCACTTTTATTATTGGGTAAGTTATATGTATATATATATATGCTTTTAAGAATGTAGTTGAAAATCATACAAGTTTATCCTTTGTTTCATAGGTTACAAATTTCAAATTTTACTTAATACCATTTATAACTTAGCATTAAATTTCTTATTTCATTTAGGGTTTCAATTATTAGTTAAATTCCATTTCACTACACTAATTAAAACTATCACTTAACGGAAATTTAAAAATTAAATAACGGGTTTAATGTCAAGTCATTTTAAAATAGCAGATAAATATATACTTACGATTTAAATATCCAATTATATTTAAAACAATTTAAAAATTTATATTTGTTTATCAAAATAAATCTACAGTAAATCTACTACAGTGGCCTTCCCACTTCGAAACTCAAAAATGAATGTCGATGACGCGTGCACTCATCACCGAAATTAATTTCCAACGATAGAGAGGGTAGTACAGAATTAATTTTTTTTTGAAAATTTCTTTAAAACAATTCTTTCAAATTATATTGAAATATTTATACAAAAAATACTTCTAACAATATTATTACTATATTCCAAAATTATTCAAAAGAAAGTTTCAAAACCCTGAAACTTAAGTTCTAAATTCCCAATTTCCATTTATTTTATTTTAGATCCCATTTCAACTATTATTTATAATTTCATTACCTAACAACCAATATATTGCAACCAATTATATATCTATTTATAAAATTTTATTTTATATATAGAAAATATAATAGACAAAATTATTTTATTCACTTATATTCAAAACAAATATTGTGTCGGTCTGTCCTATTAAGTGTTTAGAAATCCCTATTGATGGCATAGCATCCCATGCATCAACCAAAATTTACAAATACAAAACGGAACAAATTAACACAATATCAAAACCTTTTTATAACACTAACAAATACGCTCTCTCATATATATATACGCTCAACGACTCGTCATAGGTTATTACTACCCTATTAATAAAGAGTCAGACCCCACAAAGCTAAGGTTTATCGCTAAACCAAAGCTCTGATACCAGATGTAACATCCCGCCTTTTGTACGCTTTAAATTGATGATAAAACACACACGTCAGACTTAAACCATAAAGAAGGGCGGGTTGTTATGGCGTAAATAAGAAAAAGCAGAGAAAGAAAAACAAAATAGAATCTTGCAGCGGAACAATAAAATATAATAATCCAATAAACATTTGATTATGCTTATACAATACATATCAAAGTTGCACATACTAGAGAATAATAATTAATGCAGCGGAAACAGTATGAATATAGTGAAATACTATAATAAATAATAATAAATCTCCGTCTTCGTCCTCCAGAAATAAAGTCTTCGAATCCTGAAATGCTCGGACTGACCCATAGCGAATTGAAAAGACAAAACACTCGAGTCAGAACTAAAAGATCTTATGTAAGTTAAATCAACAGAAATAAATATGAGTGGAACGGCGTCAGAGATGTTTACGGGATTTGACATCTCCTATCCAGTGTCTAACGTGAGTGTAGTAACTCAAGAGATGCTCGAGAGATCTCCTAAGGATCCGTTAAACTATTTACTATATAGTAATATTTCGCTATTATAATAATGTCTATAGTAAAATAAACTTAATTTTTAATAGCATTTAGGGGTTACCCATATAGCCCTTAACATGTAATAGTCCCAGTAGTCCATCCAGTATCAGCGCATCTCTAGATCGGGAGACTACCCTAAATACTCCACGGGCTACGGGAGAAAACCAAACTCGTACAAAGCACGCTAGGGTAGGTGACACGACACAACTAGGCAATGCCAGGGTAGATATACCAATTACGCTTCCGGGCCGGTGGTAACGCGTACAGCTACTACCTCCCACCACGAGCCACACCTCCAAATCAAAAATCAAAAGTGGCCACCGAATCAATCCAAAGTCAGAGTATAATATCGAAGGGATGTGTCCGATAAAAGGTGCTACCTTCTTAGCCCGTCAATCGCTCCTATTTTAGCCACCTTATGCCAACTCACGAGAGTTGGGTCCACGTATTTACCTCAAAGGAAACGCCGCCACCATCCTACTTCATTCTGGAATCTCCATCGCGACATGGTTGTTAAAGTGGTTTTCGGAGTTGGCAGAGAGTATGACAACTTCCGATCTCGATCTCTTCAACGACCAAACATTATTATAACACCGCGGTCATTTCAAAATAAATATACTTCAAAACCGAGATATAATATTCATTTCAACCATATAAATACAATATCATTTTTGTTTTAAAAACCAAATCAATATGATATTATTTTTATAAAACCCAAATCAATGTAATGTCATTTTTATTTCAAATATATCTTTTTCCCAAAATCATAGCATTTTCAAGTCATAATACCTTGAAACCCATAACTTTGAAACATAACTTCCAATACTTAAATGATTTAATATTCAATTACTTTATATATTAAATTAGCTTCTTTAGTTTCACAAATCAATTCCAAATACAGATTTGAATCCCCAAATAAACCATTTCAATTTCTATATATTACAAAGCTTTAAATATTCAATATTTCAAAACTAAATTTTATAATTCATATATGTATATACCGAATTCACTTTACTATTATTTAGTTTGACATATTCACTTAAATTACCTTAAACCCGAATTAACTTATAAAACCGTATTCTTTTAAAATATCAGTTTCAATAAGTTCCAAATGGATTCTTATTAAATGTAACTCTTAAATAAAATATCAAATCAATTTCAAAACTATCTTCTCAACCTTGATTTATAAAAATCAATATAAATTCTATATTAAAATATAATTTAAGTAAATACTTATCCATTTTATATTTTAATAAAATCAAACTTTGTTATTAAACTTATTTTATACTTTAAACAATCTTATACATAGTTTAAAACCTAGGATTTAACTATATATAAAATAACATTTATAAAATAAAATTTATAAAATATCCAAATTAATATCACATAAAACCATATATTTCTTCACAAAGCCATAGAAATCATTTCAAAATATTTTTATATATAGATCATGGTGTCTGTATATAATTTTCTACCCTATGGTCAAGTGATATGGATATTTATCGTTTCAGTCTGTAATTTAAGATAAAAATACGGTTATATATCATTTCAACCCGCAATCCTGAATGAAAAAATGCATAACAACTTGCAGCCTATAACAACATAAAATACAACATCCATTCATCCAATATCAATCATCAACTACTTATCACAATCATCATCCAATTCAAATAATAACATCAACATAGAATAGAAATAAATAACAAGTAATTACTGGCAGTTTATATTCAATAATAAATTAATTTAACTGGTAGTTTGTATGCAATAATAAATTGAATACCAGTTTAATTCAATAAATTCAATATTAACTGGAATGATGATAAAAATATAACAAATAGCAATAAATAAATTTCTTATCACATCAGAAATTAATTTAACACACATAAGAAATTTTAGAAATTGTGATTGGGTTAAAAACACTCACCTTTCGAATGTAAATTGAATTTAAATCCAATTTAAACCCAAAATTCAAACAGCCTTAGAATTTGTCCAAACTAGTGCCAAAATGTCCGCAATTCCAATACGAACCTAGCGGAGAAAACCGCGTGTGAAAAATACCTCGTATGTGAAAGTTATGCCGATTAGAGTGTTTGAAATTCAATTTTTTTTAAAATAGAAGAAACAATTACCTCCCCAACATTTGCCACGTCACCCTTCTACTATCGTGCGTACGCGTTCCCCAGGTTTCGAACGAACCCTAGCATGAACGAAGCAATCAGCCGCCACCATGTTTCGCATATAACTGACCACCACGCCATGATCTGAAGCCTGCGCTACCTCCCTTGACCAAGCCGCCTCCACCGAAGGTCGCGCGACCCACTCAGTCGCCCTAGCACCCATAGCCACCACGCCATCAAAAGAAAAACGTGGCCAGTCAGCGCGACTCCGACCTCAAGTAGCCGCTCCGATCTACGTGCCTCGACGCCCTCTACCTGTCTACACAACCCGATCAAGCTAAAGTTGAAGATCTGCCGTTGATTGAGTGTGTGTCTTATGAACGGTCGGGGATTCTTTGACGATTACCAGTCAAACGACAATCCCAATCGAAAAACGAGTTGTAGATATATGTTGCGCTCGTCGAGAGCTTCAAATCCATATATAATTTACTTTGGTCTAAGGAGATTGAATTTTCAATTTGATTTTTGAATTGCAATTGGATTTGGAATTGTCTACCATTGAGATGAGGAGGTGAGGAGGAATTGTGCGTATAGACTATTGACAATGAGGAATAATTAGGGTTTATAACATGGTACATATAGACAAAGCTGAAAATATAATAGATGAACCGGATTGACCTACGCGTTGAACAGTAAAATGGCCCAAAAAGCCCGTTCTGACTCCAGAACGAAATTGGGTCACCCATATATCAAAATAGATGTTTTTAAATATTTCAAAAGCGATGGAATAGGTTTGAAATCCAAATTCCATCGTATGAAGAAGTTATGAAAAAATAAAGTTATTTTAAATTGATTTCAACTAAATTGATTTCAAGGTGTTTCACGTTCGTACGATCAAACGACAAGTCTGATCACTACGAAACTTGAAATCCTACAATAATTCACCGTTACGAAGCTGATGGAACTGGTTTCGTCGAAATCCAAGTCAGTGGCCAAAATGGCTATTTTTACATTAATTAAATAAATTAATAATTAATAAATTAAATCCAATTTTTAATTTCAATTCTAAAATTGACATTTTTTATCACTTTTACATTTCCTAATCATTTATGCTAATTTTAAACAAATTTTAGATGTCACTTAAATTTTGATTATATCATCAATTTCAGCGTTAAATTACAATTTCGTTAAATTCAGAAATTATAAATTAAATTTTCAATAATTCCATTTAATCTAATTTTCAATCTTATTATTCAATTCATCATGGTCAAATGGATAAAATTAACATTGGGTCCATGATCTATTACATTATATTCTCAAATTCCACCTTGATTTCAATTAACGTAATAATTAAATATTTAATTTCATACATTTGCAATTAATCCTACTATTGAATTTCAAATTTCAATAAGTTAATAAATCTCGATTTTCATTCTTTAAATCAACCAATTGTCATATTATAAATAGAATTGACATTATTCCAATTATTTCCTTAATTTACACTAACATAACATTGAATTGAGATTCAATGCAATTGTTTACAAATTTGATTTAATGGACTAAATAAATGATTAGTTTATAATAATTGTTGTCACTAACCCTTAATCATACTTATATAAGTTATCGTTTCCAAACAATTACATACAAAACATTGATTTTATTCAATTACTATTTATTATTATTACTTCATTGATTAATTCATTATTTGCATTTGTTTTTCCTATATTAAATTTATTACCAAATATTCCTATTTACAATCAATTATAACCCTGCAACTGTTTCAATCAATTGGGATTGCATTGAATTAATTATTTATTAGCTTACATCAACATTCTTACATTTCATACCCGTTATAAATTCATAAACGGATTACAAATTTTTATTCCTTCCAATATTAACTAGCAAAATTGATTACAGAACACTGTTCTTATCCAGCTATCATTAATTTTATACTAATTCATCAATTTGTTCAATATCTACCCTTGTTTCCTTATATTCAATTCATAGTTAAGTACGACATCTAAGTTATTTTAGTAAATTGTTCATTGAAATCGTTAACGATTAACTTTAATTGACATTGTTACGTTTTATATTTTTATTATAACATTTAAATTTATTTTCACTAATTGGAATTTCCTTCCATTCATTTATTATTAACTTTAATTAGCATTGTTTACCTTGCATTAACATTATTGTCTTAATTTACATTCAGTTACTGTTAATCAATATATTATTGCATTGGTTAATTAAATGCTTACTTTTAATTACTTATTTTAAATTTTATACTTAACACTATTTCTTTATTGGGATTTCACTCCAATTGTCAATAATTAACTTTTAAATTACCATTGCTACACTTCTTTTTAGCATTCATTTCATTATAAATTATAAATTTTTTATTTCTTTCTAAATTTAATTACAAAAATCTTATTAAAATAACCGATTTAATTATCGAAATTTACGGGTCGTTACATATTCAGCTTTGTGCTTGTTTATCATATTGAAACTTCTATTGTATCTTGTATAACTCTGACGTATTTATAAGTAGGTTCATGAACGACTATCTCTTTACTTCCGCTGCATTATATTACTCTGTATCTGTGGTCTGTGATTTATTTATTTACTGTATATTCTGAGTTTTTCCAAATTTAAATTAACAATTCGGTATTTGAGCTATTCAATTCAGACATGTGTAGTTTTTTTGTCGATTTGAATGGTCCAAAATAGCGGGTCATTATAGTTGGAATCAGAGCTTTGGCTCTCGGCAAACTTAGCATATATGGTAAATTAATTTGCAGAATCACTTTCGTTCGAGCTTGAATCTCTTCCTTTTGACTCGACTTCCTTTGAATTTTGGAACATCCCTGCGGTTCCAAATCCATTATTGTCTCTCCCTATTCATTTTCTTTTGATTTTGGAGTATCCCATAACTCCACTTCAAATGATCTTTTAGTGAGTCGGCGGTCTCGCCAACCACAAATTGACTTGTGAAGTGGGGAAACTTCTTTACAATTTGCATTAATTCACCGAAGATTTCTATATCCTCGGTTTATGATGTTGTTATCTCTTGCTTTGCCTGAATTCTATCTCTTGAGATCGAATGTATATTTGCTTCTGAATATTGCATCGATCTAATTCTTGAAGTCGCGGTTGACCCGGTTAAGATTGCTCACGATTTATACCAGCTTATCCATTTTCCTTATTTTGTTAATCAATCATTTTATCTTTTGTTTCCAACTTATCCTCAAATCAGAATTCTTTTTGATTTGAGTCTATCAAATTTGAACCCCTATTCTTACTTTGTAAAGCTATATTTAAAATGTTTTATATATTATGTTGTTTGAGTTGTTGATGTTGATTTGGGTTTTCGATCGATTCGTCTAATCAACGCTATCGATAGGATCTCCAAAATACTTGAACTGAGCAAACAGACACAATATGTTTTTCAAATTTAGCAAATGGAATAAATTTTTTATAATTGTATTGTATATATCTATAAATATAATTTTTTGAATTTTGATAGTTAATTGAATTAGAGGTTGAGAAATAATATTTGACTTTGTATATATGGCCTGTAACTATTGGCTTTGGTTTCATATATAAATATTGGAACTATAAAACAAGGCTATAAATTAATTTGGAAATTTAAATGAATTTAAACAAGAAACTAAGAATTTAAATTTTCGATGGTTTCAAACTTTGTGTTTATAGTTTTAAAGGGTGTATTATATAAAGTATTTCAAGTACAAATTGTTTCAAAGAATTTTTATTTTGTGAATCAGTGCTCGTTTCTTTATCGCTGGAAAATAATTTTGGTGATGACTGCAGCATTTTCAACATTCATTTTCAAGTTTCAAAGTGAAGAAACCATTCTGTAGTTTTGCTACAGTCTTGCTTTGGAGAATTAATTTGATTTGGATTTCTAAAATATGACTTGATTTATAATAAAGGTGATATAAGATTTAAATTTGATTTGATATATATTATGTATATTTATTTATCTCTAATTATTTGAAGTTAATCGAAAATTAAAATTTAAAATTTTATCTTAAAGTAAAATTTCAATTATAAAAGGAAATCAAATTATGAATAAATATGTAAACCTGAATAATTGAATTGGAAAAATATTTATTTGTATAATATTCAATTGCATTCCAATATAGCTAACCTTAGATATTAAAATTTAACAATGTAATTGGATAATATACAATATAAAAATGATTTTATAAATAAAATTCGAGTGGTTATAATAAAAGTTATACACTTAAATTATAGTAAAAAAAGACTAATAGAGGTAAATGGAATTAAAAGTTAATTGAATAAAATGCGGTATAAATGATGTTAAGGAATTTATAAATAAATTAGAATATTTACAATAAACGTAAATACACTTAATGTATGTGATTAGATATATTAAACAGAATAATTGAATAGTAATTTGGAATAAAGGAAGAATGAAATTTATTGAATAAATTATAAGTATAATAAATGATTTTTCCAAATTCATGATTTTATAAATTGATAATTGGATGATAAGATAGTGAAATTAGAAATAGTTAAAATTTATTTAACTTAGGTGAAATCAAATAGATGAAACTAATACTTAACTTAAGTTTAAATTTTCATGGTTCTTAATTTATCATCTTATTTTGTTTTCCAATCTCTTTTCTTTCGGGATGTTCCTATTCTCATGCATCCTAAAGTGGGAAATTGAATTCCGAATTAATCTTATCCCTGAAGTTCGTCCTATAGTTCTTCCTCCCAGAAGAACTTATCTTCACCTGTCAGTTTCGAAAACTTTCCAAGAATCTTTGGTACTCATTTGAATCTGATTCAATGGAAAGGGTGAATCAGATTCTAGATGATTTTCTTCACGCTTGTGTTCTTGATTTATCGAGGATCTTGGGACGATCGTTCCATCTTGTTGAATTTACCTATAACGACAGTTATCAGGTATAATTTCAACCTTCTTTTCATCGTGCCTTAATCCTATCTCATTTTATCTTGTTTTCCTTGTTCTCCCTGTCTCGTTCCTTTTTGAGGACGAAAAGTTTGAGTGGGGGAAAGTATAACAGCCCATAATTTTGTAAGTATTTTTAATTTGATTTTATTAAAAACTTTGATTTTTAAATGTTTTAAAAATTGAATTTTAGAATTTTCCAAAGTAAGTTTGGAATTTATTTGTAATTTATTTTCCAAATAAACATTTTAGGAAATTATTATATTTGGTCAACTAAAAGTCAAAGTTTGACAACAGTTGAAAATTTTACATTTGAATTTTTAAACTCTAATCTTTTTCTTTAAAACTGTATTTTATTTTAATATGGGTTCTGTTTTTTGTTTCGTCAAATTCTGATTTGTACCTTTTAAATTAGATAAAATCTAGTGTTTTACACGCAATGATTTTCTATATTTTATTATATATTTTTTCTATGTTTATTTCTCTAAATTTTATTTCCTATTTTAATTTGTATAAACTTTGATTTTGTTCATTTGATTTTTGATTGGTTTTATTTTTAATAATAGCTTAGAAATTTCAAGAGACATAGGTTACTAGTTTTTATTCTTTGCCTTTTCCTTTTCCCTTGCCTTTTCATTTTCTCTTTTGTTCTAGCCGACCAATTTATGGCTCATAGCCGTGCTTTTTGTAAACCATGTCTGCCATATCATTTTACAAATCACGTATGAAGTTTTTCATCTCCTCATTTTATTCATTTGCATGAAAAAAATACAAGATCTAAAGTCAAGGCTTGTCCTTCTTCCTTCTTTCCATTTTTCTTTTGTTTTTCTACAAGCTATGCTAGGCCACACCTCTCCTAGCCGACCTCACCATCACTCCACCACCACCATGCTGACTATCACCACATCCTGCATCACCCCATGCCATAGCCATGACCACCATATGTCAAAACCCCATCACCACTCCATGATTTAAGCCTAGCCGAGCCACATATTCACCACTTCTCCTAATTGCCTCGGCCACCACCCACACCACCACTTCCATCACATGCCGTGACCATCCCCAACCTCTTGCCATGCCTTATGACCTGACTTGACAAGATCTTAGCCCAGGCCGAGCCACTTGAAGCTATGGCCGAACCAATAGGACCCAAACCCCTTGCCTCTTTTGCCTTCCTAGTGTTGTAACTTCCACCTCTTCAATTTCCAAGCCATAGCCGTGCATTCTTGCTCCTTTAGCCGAGCTTACATGTCTTAGAAATCATCTTGGCCAAGCATACATGATGTGGTATAGCCTAATAATGACGCGGTCGAGCCTACAAGACCATTGCCGAGCCTATTTGAGTAATTATAGCAAAGGTTATGCCACTTAATTCATATCTTTCCCATTGTTTTGATTTATATTCCTATGTATTTTAGTATATACTTATATATGTTATATATTTGTTTGTTCCAAGATTTGGAACTGACTCTTCATCCACTAAAAAATATAGTCGTGCTTTGTCATGCCTTTTCGTGCTTTGTAAAATTTGGATTTGTGTCTTGAATTTCAATTCTAGCTTTAAAAAGGTGAGTTTATCACTCTAGACATACGTACTTTTATAATTGTGAAATGGTAAGTGAATTGTATAAATTAACATGCTATGTTCATACCTGCCTGTGATATGTTCATATGATGTTAAACGCTTTCTATATACCTGTTACATCATCGAATATGTTATTATATGCTACACTGTTATTTTATTTTCTGTTTATCATACTGCAAGTTCCCTATCACTATGGGTTGAAATCATATATATCCGAATGGACTTTAGAATGAGGAAAAAATATTATGAGCTGAAACTATAGGCTCGAGTGATTTTTATTGCATTCATTTTACTTGGGATTACGGGTTTGAAATGATAGAACTTAGATTTTTCTTTTTAAATTACGGATTGAAATGATACATATCCGTATCACTTGACCTAGATTAGAAAATATTATACAGGCCCATGGTTAATATTTTTAAAATAATATTTTCCTAAAAATTTATTGAGTATTTTGAATTTTAGAATAACTGAAATTTTAACTTAAGATTTGATTTAAAGATTTGAAATATAAAGAGGTATTGGTATTCAAAAAGTTAAAGTTTTATAAGCTGATAATTGGTTTAAATTGTAATTTAAAAACCTTTATTTGGTTTTAAATGGTAATTTAAAGATCTTTATTTGTGATAAACAACTTAATAATTAAAGTTGATTAATATGGAATTTTAAAGTTCTAACCTGGTGATTGCAATCAATTTTAGTTTTGGAAAGAATATGGTTTGTATAATAAATAATGTGTTTTGAATTGATAAAAGTAATCCAGTTTTGATTGGACTTTTGAAATAGAATTTATCTAACCGGAAATCATAGTTATTTGATGTCTAAATGAATAGATTTATAAGGAAAATTAGATTGTATATTAACTATGATAAAATATTTTATTTAGGAAGTGGATATGTTTGGAAAATGGAAAATTATGGTTTAAATGGAAATGTATTTTTGAAATATGACTTAATTTAAAATTTGGAAATCTGGATTTTAAATGGAAATTTTAAGTTAAATAAATGAATGGAAATTTTATTATTTATGAAATGGGTATTTTTAAAATAAAGTATTACGTTAATTGTAAAAAATAAAAGTTGAGAAAACAGTTTACTTTTGACTTAATAAGTGAATTATTGCTTAAATTGGATAATTATTTATTAAAGGTTTATTTTATTGAATCATAAGTTAGATGATACCTAAAAGAATATTTTTAACGCGAAAAATATGATTTTTTTAGGTTAAAATGGATAAAAACTGAAATTTTAATAGGGCTGAAATGTTATTATGAATCTGGAATTAATATTTGTAGCACTTCAAAAATGTTGTGGCGATAACATAGCATTTGCTAAGTGCTATCTAATTCTGAAATTTAACTACCGTCTGAAATAACTAAATACCTGTTAGCACCAGAGTTGGTCACTAACAACCTTAAGAGAGATTATGTAGAGAGATTAATGAAGAAAGTCAATCTTAACAACCTTAAGAGAGATTAAGAAAACAAGAACACCAGTTTTATAGTGGTTAGGCGTAATTGCCTACATCCACTTTGAAGTTAATCTTTATTACTCTACTTAACAACTAGTTAGAAATACAATCTGTATACCAACTATTTGAATACAGCTGTTAAGTAAAAATGATAAGACTTGAATGAGTCTTGAATGCGTCAGAGTCTCCCCGGTGCTCTCGAAAAAAGGTCCATTTAACTGTGCCCCTGCCCCTCTATTTATAGACGAAGATGGGTTGGACTTCCCTGATGGGCTTAGTAGCAAGATACCTCAGCCCATAATGAGTGACTTCTGTGTGCCGAGCCACAAATGTCGAACGGAAAATGCTGAGCCATGTCTCTAAGCCGAACGAGGAAGTATGTTAAGTTAAATGTGTAGGCCAAATGAGATCTGATGCCGATCGAGGGGAGATGCCGAACGGCATGCATATGCCGAGCGAGGCCATGTGCCAAACGAGGCTGGAATGCCGAACGAGGCTGGAATGCCGAATGAGGCATGAATGCCGAGCGAGGTTGGAATACCGGTCGAGACTGAACGCCGAATGATGTTCATGTCGGTCGAGACTGAATGTCAAACGAGCTTCATGCTGGTCAAGACTGAATGCCGAATGAGGCTGGAATGTCGAACTATGCTGGAATGTCGAACGAGGCATGAATGCCAAGCAACCTTACAATGCCGAGCAACCTTGCAGTGTCGAACGAATTTGTAGTGCCGATCGAGGATGGAGCGCCGAACGAGCTTCATGTTGGTCAAGACTGAATGCCGAACGAGGATGAAATGCCAAACGATGCTGGAATGTCGAACGAGGCGTGAATGCCGAGCGACCTTACAATGCCGAGCGACCTTGCAGTGCCGAACGACCTTGTAGTGCCGATCGAGGCTGGAATGCCGAGCGATGCTAGATGTGCCAAACGACCCTTTATGCCGAACGAGGTTTCCACTCCATGTCTCTGCTTACCTGGTTAAGCCATTGGGTAACACTTGCCCCCCAAAGTGTATTATGTGGATGAATATGATGCGCTTTGAATCATGATTTCTCCATGCCTTGCTTTGAGCTCTTGTTTTGTTTCATCAATTGTGATCTCCTGAATGTCGAACGAGGCATTGAATGCTGAACGACATATGGTTGCCGAATGACATACAGATGCCGAACGACATAGAATGCCGAACGACATGGATTCCAAGCGAGGGAGATGCCTTGACTAGTTCTACTAGTGACTGTCCATTCGTCTTCCCTCGTTCCTACATAACTCGACACTTCTCTTCTTTTACCCTTCTTACCTTTTACCTCCGCTCTAACATTCTTACGATTCTACTTCCTTTCAGACTTTCACCAACATCTCACCTTCTCTCAAGACTTATGAGTCCTTTACGTTACCTCTCGACTATCCACAACAACAAATTTGAGTGGATTCCGCTTCGAAATCGAGCACATCACTGAACCTCGACCCTTTCTTCTAGGTATGAACCATTTACCTGCTGAACTCTCCCCAATTAGGGATTTAGGACAAGACACGAATTTACGGCCTTCCTCTAACCCACGAATATGCGTAGATAAGGAAAATGTAACCGAGATTTAGGCGAGCCTTAGGATTAAATGGAGTGGAGGATGGAAGAGGGTGTTAGCTTAGTAGAAATCGGTGAGGGTTGAGATGGTCGGTCGAAGGTGGCGTATGGATTGGAGTGGTCATCGACTGGCCACCTAGGAGAGTATCTAGTCCATTCGAAGAAATGAGTTGGAGGAGAAAGTACGGATGGGGCTCGACATTAATTCCGCATGCCGAACGATGTGAGGGAGTGTAGGGGTGAACGTTGAAGTTAGGTTTAGTGTGCCAAGCGATGTGGCTCGGTATGACCATGGCTCGGCATAACTCCCTTATGCCAAACGAGGCAATAGAGAGCGCAGGAGAGAAGTAGAAGTTATGGGCAGAGCACCGAGCGATGCAGCTCGGCATGTCTTGCCGAATGACCCATCTGTGCCGGGTGGTAGAAAGGGAGCGTGGGAATGAGGTTGGAGTCAAGGGAAAAGTGCCGAGCGATGCGGCTCGGCATGATCGTGGTTCGGCATGACTTGCCACATGTCGAACGGTGGAGAGGAAAAGTAGGAGAGTGGTTTACATATGACAGTCAAAACCATCTCAAGTTGAACTCAATGCATTGTTGACTTAACACACCTCTTATGCCCGAACATATGATAGTGGACAAGGACAGACTTAAAAAATTAAGCATATCGGACTGTCCAGATTGATAACTCCCTTGTTTTAACAACTATGAACCTGAACTTAACTTGCTCAAAACAGTTAATAACCTTTCATAAAGAGTATCGATGTTGAGTTCAAAACATAAACCATCTTACGATAAGCTCTCGCAGACGGTCAGCGATGACGGTCTTCGAAGATGATAGTTCGAAGCCTAACTTCATTTCATTAACTCTATGACTTTTAGTTTCTTGGAACTTACACTTGAATGATTGCACTAGCTCACACACCATCCCTCAGGGAGTATTTTGTTGTTAAATCTAATGTCGATTGTTTTTCAAGTATCAAACAGGTGTTTCATTAGATTCAAGATTCACTAGAGATTTCTAGGAAATCTAGCTCTGCACCGATCTAGGACAGACCCGGGCCATCTTCTCAACAAAAAGTAGTTGAAACTTCAAATCCGTCGACTACTCCTATACAAGACATACCGAGCCCTGCTACTACATCTGTTGAATTGGCTCCTGACGCTCTGGAGGTAGCAATTTTATTAGATGATCCAATCGATTCTCAGGCTTCAAGGATTAACGAAAGTACACTCTGTCGGATATGCTCTGTCCATGGAATCCCCTTCGACGATGTGTTAGTTCCATCGGGGCATGGTCATCCTCACTTGCCTCCAATCGGATATACAGCCTGTAACAGATTCATGTGCTAGGTTGGCAGCATACCGCCATTCAACTCTTTTCTCCGAGACGTGCTACAGTATATCCAGATTGCCCCATCGCAACTGCATCTGAATAGCCATGCATTCATATACGGCACTTGCATCCTCTTCATGAGTGTCCTCTGCAGGCTTCCAACTCTGGGCGATATCCGATACATCTATCGCATTAAGAGACGGTCAGATAGCCCATCTTTCACGTTTCTCGAGCCGCATAGAAATTGTCAAATCTTAACTGGGGCATGAAGCAAGTTTGCCCAGTATAAAAAGGAGTGGTTCTATGTGCGCTGTCCCCCTGGCTTTGCGAGGAGATGGGTGGAAGGATGTAAGTATTTTTCCTGGACCAATACTCATGTTTGGTCGAAGATGTACCTTTTCTAATTCTTTTTCCATATTTTTAGGTGTTAACCCACGTCCCGAGGGCCTCGGATATTCCGAAGCTGTCGAAGCTACCTGAGCCATTCCCGCCGAAGACCGGGACATCAGAACTCTCATTTCTAATGAGTCTCTCACAAAATTTGGGTTACTGGTAGAAGCTCGACGGATAAGCCTCCTATAAGGTTTTACCATACCCAAGCATGCTTTGGGAAACAGAAAAAGAAGGCCGAGTCCTCAGTAAATAACGCCCCTAACACGCCAGAGGAGGGGGAGATTAAAGAAACCGAAACTCCCGAAGTACAAGGCAAAAATGTTAGTCCATCTCAGGACCCAATAGTCAAAGTTCATGACATTGAAACGACGCCTTTCCCTTCGAAGGGGAAGAGGAAACTGACATACAAGTTGAGTAAGAAAACAGTCGGCGAAACTTCTAAAGTTATTCTTGTTCCAATGGAGAAAGAAGCTTCCACGTAGCACTTGGAAAGCTCTCTAAAAGGCCTGTCAAACCTCACCATACCTGAAGATATGCTCAACTATGGTTTCGATGATGCAGAGGCCCTTAAGCTTCATTCGCCCGCGAGAGGCGATACAAGGGCTCAAGCCCAAAACTAGGGTGAAAAAACTCCTATTAGTAAAGAAACTGGTCCGTCGGGGGGAAACACTAGGACACACACAAACACAAGCACTTCACCTTGCACTTTAACTTTCTGGCATAACTCTACTATTTACTAACTCGACGTTATTTATATTCTGTGTAGGTGACATAGGGCATACACATGGACTTGACCGCCTACACGGTTCATCGATTTTTCACCAATCCGGCCGGGATTCGGGTTCCGACAAGCGTCGAGATAGAGACGACTCGGGTGATCGAGACTACCACCGTCGAGAATCGTCCTATCAGAAAAAATCTTGTAGTCAGTCCTCCTACTCTCGTAACCCTTCTTCTCAACCAGAGCTTAGCAAAGAGAAACCTGCACATAAGGGGTCTCAGCCTGAGGCTCATCGGGATCAGCACTCCGGTTCCTCAAGTACCAGCCAATCGGGTGATCCCCACAAAATGCCTGCGGTCTCCAAGAAGACTCCACTTGCTCCCATATCTGATCCATCAGTCGCTGAACGACTTGCTGAGCTTAATGCCTCGTTTCCAAAGATATGCTTCGATGGCTTAAAATTCCTTCCGGCAATTCACCAGATTCCAGGGCATGTCAAGCAAAGTGCTATCGCTTGCACTAACGATGTCTACGTTCAGCACGATGCATTCATGCACTTAGCCGAAAAAGTTTCAGAAGTTTTCGTAGAAAGTCCGCATGAGATTGATCGCCTAAAGCTTGAGGCTATCGATGATAAAGACATTATCAAAGCCCAGGACAAAGATCTTGCTTCTTACTCGTCTTGGCTTGAAGTCTCCCAGCAGAGCGCTAAATATACTATCGAGGCCGTCACTCGTTTGGAGTCAAATCATAAAAAAGAAATTGATGAGGCGGTCAATGCTGTGGGGCCCAAGCTTTAGAGATGGACTAAGTGCAGAAAGAAAGAGATACGTTTGGCCTCCGAGTCAAAGAACTAGAGGAGCAACTCCGCAAAGAAAGAGAAGAGAAGACTGCTGCTCAAGATGAGTCGCAACGATATTGCGACGAGATCATTGCTACACAACTTCTAAAGGCGAAGCTTGATGGTGAACTTTCTAAAGTCGGGATGCTAAAGGATGAAGCCCGTGAAGAGGGCAAAAAAATAGCATCTGCAGAGATTGACCCTCGCTTGGAGGAGGCTAAAGAGGCTGGTAGGGAGGAGGTCAAATGCATGTTCTACCCAATGATTGCAAAATTCAACGCCCGCGTCCTCGTGCATCGAGACTTAACTTTTCTTTAAAAGGGCTACCTCGAATCTCTAGCTGAGGCATGAGAGACTTTAATAAAAATCAGGAAGGTCGAACTTGGCACCGAGTAGGTTAATGAGGATGCTTTAATGAAATAATTCCTTAAGGGGAACGAGCCTTCGGACCTGTCTACGGCGAAAGCTGTTTACTGCAAAGGCTCCCCCTCATTTAAAGGGAAAGACGTTATTGTCGGTCCATCCGGGATCGAGTCTCGAGCTCGTGCTCCTACTCAGTCGGTCGATCGACCAATACTTGATCCATTTGAGCAACATATTGGTTATGACCCGGAGGACCTTAGCCTCGGCGTTCACAATTCTATCTTCCATTACAGAGGGTGAGACCCCTCGGACGGTTGAGAGTCAGCCAAAAGCTGGTATGCGACACTTCATTTTGAAATTCCAAGAGTCGTCGTCTTTTTACGAGAGGCCATTGCATTCTAATGTTTGTTTTCCATGATTTTGTGCAGGACATTCTGATCCCGAGCCCACTCCGAGGGGCGATGTCGCCAAGGAGGTACAGAGGAAAACAAGTGAGGCTACTCACGCCGGGAAGGCTCCCGGTCCAGATGCTCAAGTGATTGGGGCGCTTGATGAGAATAAGTCCATGACTTCCTCTCCCATCGATGGGAGTTATGAAATAGAGATTATAGGCGCCTCTTAACATACATCTAAAATGAGCATGAAGGAGCAACTCGATGAGGAAAAGAAAATGACGGTCGAAATCAAAGTCGAGCCTCAAGTTTTGGACCTGGATGATCCTCTGAATAAGCCATTGAAGGTCATCCTCCCTGGCGGGACCAGGCCAGTGGAAGTTCCCCGTACTTCTTCATTTTTACCTCCCCATCAAAGAAAATTACCAAAGGCAAACATACGGGAGAGGAGTCATCTGGGATGAAGTCGATGAAGTCAAAGAAGTAATCGTTACTCTCGTTCAACGAGAGTTAGTTTAGATTATGTAATTATTTTTATTTATTTTCATAGTCCATGTAAATAGACTTTTGACTTCGAATTTTGGAGGAGTTGTAGTAGAAACTTATAAAGCTTAGTTCTTTTGTCTTTTAAAAGACTTCTATTATTCAGATTTCTGTGTGATTATGGCCGAAACCCCAGCTATTGTGAGTTACATAAATTTCTCAATTTATCTCCATATAACTCTGAAATTCTTTGGAGTTGTTCATCCTGTATTCCATGCTTCTAGCACTTAGAATATTTTTTAGTCCGTACGCCAGGGACTTGATGACTTCAAGTCATTCGTGTCCCAGCTCGCACTCTAAGGACATAAAGAATTCAAACCATTTATACGCCAAACCGCACTCTGGGGATTCAAAGTACTCCAGTCCGCACTCAGGGGACTTGGATATTTTTAGTCATTTATATTCCGGTCTGCACTCAGGGGACTCAGAATACTCCGGTCCGCACTCAAGGGACTTGGAGATTTTGAGTCATTTATACTCTGGTCCGCACTATGGGGATTCAGAATACTCCAGTCCGCACTCAGGGGACTCGAAGATTTTTAGTCGTTTATACTCTGGTCCGTACTTTAGGGACTCAGAGTACTCCAGTCCGCACTTTGGGGACTTAGAGATTTTTAGTCATTTATACTCTGGTCCGCACTCTGGGAACTCAGAGTACTCCAGTCTGCACTCAGGGGACTAGAAGATTTTTACTCGTTTATACTATGGTCCTCACTCTGGGGACTCAGAGTTTTCCAGTCCGTACTCAAGGGACTCGAAGATTTTTAGTCGTTTATAATCTGGTCCGCACTCAGGGGACTCGGAATACTCCAGTCTGCACTCCGAGGATTTGGAGATTTTTAGTGCTCGGCGTTCGTATGTCAGACAGAATAATGTACCACTTAATTGTTTGCCACAGAGTTATCATACACAGAAACATCAACATTCCATATAAAAAAAATGGCTTCAGGCCTTTATTAATGAAAACAAGCTAAATTGTCTTATTACATGCCGTAAACTAAGAATAAAAACATGCTGGAAATAATTGCAACTAAAATATGCAATAAATGAACTAAGTATAATAATGCCGCAAATGCTCGCTATTCCATGCTCGGGGGAGTGTCGCACCATGAACGGTCGCTAGCTTGAAAGTTCCTTCTCCAAGCTTTTGTTAAATGACATATGGATCTTCCCATGCGTGGCTCATATGTGATCGGACTGCAAAAACTCATTCTAAAACGAGGTCACCCACATCGAAGATTCTCGGTCGGATGTTTTCATTATAATATCGAGCGATTCAATGTCTGTATGCAACTGCTTTTAAATTAGCTTCTTCATGTGTTTCATCAATGAAGTCCAGTGATTCCAGCAAAAGATCCTGAGTCGGACTTAGAGTCATAATAAGTCACCCGATGTGATAGAACTTCAAGCTCTACGGGTATAATATCTTCCATACCATATGCCAATGCGAATGGAATGTGGCTAGCCGCAGACTTGTGGCTAGTTCTATAAGCCCAGAGCGCTGTTGGAAGTTCATCCACATACTTGCCACTAGCCCTTTCCAAACGCTTTTTCAATATGGACTTGATAATTTTGTTCACGGCTTCAACTTGTCCATTGGCTTTCGGATGAGCAACCGCTGCAAACTTTTTCTCAATACCATATCTTTGGCAAAACTCTTTGAACTCTTCGCTTTCGAATTGAGTTCCGTTATCTGTAATGATGGTCCGTGGAAGGCCAAAACGGCATATAATATTTCGTACAACGAAATTATTGACCTCTTTGGTGGTGATAGTGGCCAAAGGTTCTGCTTTTGTCCACTTGGTGAAGTAATCGACCGCAACTATCGCGTATTCCGCACCACCTTTGGATATGGGTAAGGAACCGACTATGCCGCTCCCCCACATTGCAAATAGCCGGGGACTAACCATTTGTTTGGCTTGGTCAATCGATTCTATGGCTTTTACAACTTACAGTCGCTTCAATTTTTGAGCTTGAATTGGTACGTGATTTTCTCCTTTTTGATTTTGATTTTCTCTCGACTTCTGATTCGACTTTTGGATTATATTTTGATTTGTGGTGTTCGCTCTGAATTATTGTCTCGAACTCGAATGAATAATATGAATATGATGAATTGGGTTTTACAGGGAATGAACCCCTTAATTTTCATTCGTATTTTTGATTTGAATTCTTCAACTAATTTTGTTCGGCCATTCGATTTTTCTTGAATACTTATGATTGTACTAACTTGTTCAAGTCATACTTAGTTGGATTTGGTTCCTTTTTTTCTAGCATTTGACTTTGTTTCTCTTTCATGTCTTCTATGATTTTAGCACTTTGAATTCTTGAGATAATTGACTTGGCTAATTCGTGTTCATCATATTATCAACGGTGAGATAAAAATTGACTTCGACATTTTAGTTCGATGATATTTTAAACAACTCTAACTTGTTCGAACTCCTTTTTTCTATGACTTGTTTATCAACTGTGACTTACCACTATTTGTTTATTTCTTTTTGAATCCACTGCTTCATATAGACTGCTAACTTTCGACTCGTTCCAACTGCCGCTTTATTTTGAATGTCTTTATGTTACATATGTATATACTTGTTCCACTTGAAATGCGTCACCATGTGTATGCATATATATGTATGCGTGTGTGTATGTGTTATTTCTTCATGGCTCTGCTCTTTGTTTGTGTTGTATATGTGTATACATGTTGACTTTTTCACCCATTTGGTTTCATGTGTATGCATACATCTCTGTTGTTCAGTTTTTCACTGTGTATATACATGTATACATGCATGTATATATGTATATTGAGTCTTTTCTATTTATGCAGAGTTGTATGTATGTGAAATTGCTGTTGCACTTGATCTTGTCTCTAAATACATGAGCATTGCATCCATCTCATTTATTTCTTCAAGTATGGTTTGAATTGTTGTATGTTGATCTACACCTTCATGTTAACTGCTTTGTGTCCACATGCAATTAACCTTGTTTTGCTGTATTTTATTATAGCATCACTTTCCACTTTATTCTATCGTATTGCCTCTGAAGGACTTGAACTGTAGCTCATTGATTTTGGAAAAAAATGCATACACTCATGTATAGTTTGTTGCACTTGCCTTGAGTTTGAATGGTTGAGGCTTGAACTATATGAATGCTATGACATATATACATTCATGTGTATAGTCATTGTGGCTTCATGCCTTGACTCCATTGAAGTTTGGTTTACAACTTTGTTGTGTGAGCAAGTTGAACTAGAGTGATTGCCACTTTCTTTGATCTGGTCTGCATATTGAGGTTGTCTTCAAAGTACGGTTTGATATGAGTGCAGTAACCATTTCCTTGAACTAATTTCTTTGTATTGCTTCATGACTTCATTGTTGAATCTGTTCCCATGTGTACACATTGAGTTTTGGTCGAGGCTTGTTTTATGTTGGTTTGTACAGTGATTGTGGTCGATCGAGTTTGGTTGCAGCATTGTTGTTTTCAGTTCGTGTGGTCTGATCTGAGTTGCATCCCTTTGTATATTTGGAGTTGAACTCTCTATTACATCACAATTTTTTTGCATTATGGTTTTTCTTGTGAACTTGAACTCGAGAGCTCTATATATTCAAATTGCTTGTTCTAAATTGATATGTGTTTTCATGTATATCCATGTATATTCAAACATGTTCACTATGTTGCTTTCTGAACTGATTTTTTTTTTGTATTTTGGATTGCACCTGTGTTGAATCCAGCCTTGGCTTGGGTTTGACCTTGTGCTCACCTGTCCCTGCAATTTTATCAAGGGTATATCGGTACGCACGGCCTTGTGGCATGTATAATGATACACTGTGCGTGTCACAAGTTGTTCATGTATGATGGATTAAAAAACAATGATGACGAAAAACCCAAATAAATTAGGAAAATAACATTTTCAAAACACATGCTTCATTGTACACTATGAAAATATTTCTTTTTCAATTTTATTACTTCAGTGTCTATTTTGTAGATGATTCAGATGCTGGATACAGGCTAGAACAAAGTTGAAGATAAAATACGATTGTGAGTGAATATATGTAGTGAAGTCAAAATTATAAATTGAAATTTGTGATGTAATCGAAATTGTAATGTAATTGAAAAATGTATTATATAATGAGAGCTTAAATTTGTACTATTTGAATTTGTAATAAAATTGTTTGAATAAAATATTTGTTTGAATATGAATTCTGTGTTATTTATTTTATTCATCAAATATTTATTTAATTATGTGAAAAATAAAATAGTACAATAACAAATACATTTATACGAATTTATATATGTTTATTAACATCAAATAAAAATCATATACCAACATTTTCTATAATCCTCCCCATTTGATGATAACAAACTTACATTAAGATTTGACTTTATTAAATGTATTTAGTCATTATGAATTCTATTTGCTCCCCCTATTTGAATGTTCCCCCTATAATCATGCTCCCCCTTCATATATGCACGAAAAATATGCAAATAAAAAACAATTGCAATGAGCCTGCATGAGAATATGCTATTAAAATGATGAAAATATGCAAAATAAAACATTTGAATTTATTTGCCAAAATCTTAACTTCTCTCTCCCACTTTTGTTATCAACAAAAGAGTAACTATATTAGAAAAACAGAGATCAAGTGATAGACTTAATAAAAAATTAATACCCAATCGACTGTAAATATTAAATTTCAACGAAAAATCAAACAAAAATCATAATAACTCTATTAGGCGCATATTCCACTTTAGAGTGATAAGGGTGATGTTGGTATATTGAACCATATAGTTGTATCTATTTGTGGTATATTTATGATAGGAATTTGAATACTTACTATCCATGCATAACCGTTAGGACTTTTAAATGAGATTAATAATATTCCCAACTTTAAAAAAAATGAATTTCAAGTATCTTCTAACCACAAATAACCATAAGGACTTTTAAATGGGATTAGAATCAACTCGTCTATTTAATAAATGATTTCGATGTAGGTTCCATACATGCATAACCGTGAGGAATTTTAATTGAGCATGATAGCACATAATCAAAAAAATTCAAGTAATTTACCCATTCATAAACGTGAGGACTTTTAAATGAGAGCGAAAACTTTGGATAATTTTATTGCTAATTAATTTTTAAAAAATGAATAATTTCCTGTTTAAAAATACCACATTTTGCATACTATATTGGATTTTGATGAGTGATGATTTGTAATATCCTGGAATTTTGGACAATTTAAATTTAATAATCCGAGTTTAAATTTAAATTGAATTGATAATTTTTGTTAATAAATTTGATTTGATTTAATAATTTTCTTTACTTAAATATTTAATTTGTGAATTTATTTTTAATAAATTAATAAATTGTTTTCTATTTTATAATGTATATGTATTTATATATATTTTGAATAGATAAGTTGTTCTTAAATAAACTAGTATAACATAATTTTAAATAGGAATTGTGATTTATTTTTAATTTAAGTTTTTCAAAAATATTTAATAAAATACTATATGATTTTTAAATGTGAGATAAATGTTTTATTGGTTTAAAATTCATTTTAACTTAAACTTGTATATTTAAAATAAGTTACAAAAATAGTTGTGTAATTCTTTTTAAAATATTGGTTTATAAAATTTGATTTGTTAATTTAATTTGAAATATAAAATACAATTTAATATATGAAACATGTATTTAATAAGTTACAAACTCTTTTATAAATTTATTTTAATTCTTTAAAAGTATCTTTGATAATGGATTCATTTGGATATTGTCTTATCTATATTAACACTTTGCTTTATTCATTAGAAATCAATTATACATAACTAGGTGATAAAGGAACTAATTATTTAAGTTTATTTTTCTTTAACCTTAATTAAAATAACAAATTACTTAAGGATACATGTGTAAGTTTATTAAGCCTAAGTTTACATGTGTTGATAGCTTAGGCCAAGTGTCATGTTGTAATTTTAATTTTTCTTTGATTTTTAATTAAATTTTAAACAAGTTATAAATTTGCATTTTCTTTCTTTCCCTTCCTTTTCTCATTTTCATTTCTAAACAAATATGTTCAATAAAACTAAGGCCTGCATTTCTCAAATCTGTAAACACTTGCATTCAAACTCCTCAAAATACAAATCTTCACCCTCCAAAACTAGATCTGCATGCAACAATTTCAAGCAAGCAAATTAAATCAAGTAAGGAAGCCTGCATTTCAATTTTAAAACAAGAAGTCTGCAAATCTGGAAGCAAATTTTTTTTTTAAAAAAAGGGGGCATTCAGGTTTAAAGCTTTCTGCAAGGAAATTAAAGTTTTGTCTGCATTCATGAATTTTCAATCTGGACTCTGCATTTTTCCAGATGAGTAACTCATCTTTTGAATTTGTTTAATAGGTTAAGTTGTGTATGCTTTATCAATTACAAATGAACTTATATGAAATTTTTGAAATGTTATACCTATAAATATTTGGCTGTGTTCAAGTTGATGACTGTGCATGCGTGTGTCTGCAAATTTTCAAACTCATGTTTGATCCCTGAAATTCTTTGCTTGACTTGATTGTTGTTATGACTCAAACTTTTGAATGAAACACATTTGTTTTAGAATTGAGTATGCCTAAAATTTTGTATAAATTAAACAAATTGCCTGTAACCTGGAAAAAAAACAAGTTACACAGAACAACTATTAGAATAGGGTGAAAATCCAAATGTTATAATTTATTGTTTCAGGTTTACTAATAGAAACAATAAGTGAATTCAAGAATTTTAAATCAAAAATTACAATTTATAATGCTATAAACCAAGTGCAGAGATGAACATACTGTATTTTACATTTGATATAGTACATTTGATTTTTTGCATTGGATTTGATTGAATTGGCTCCTGGAGATAGAGTAGCTATCAATGATTATAGGAAAAATATTAAATAGGATTTCAATTAAATATTGATGTTGAATTTGGGATTTTTGGTTTTGAACCCTAGTTTTACTGGGTATAAGGGATTTGAGTGCTGCGGCTTCATAAATGAATCGAGTTCAATTATCTTTTGGGTAATGGTATATGTTGAATTGATGAAATCCTCACCGGAGTATGGCGAGTGATGGTGGCCGGAATTGGGAAATATCGCCGCTGATAGGTTGGTGGTTTTGGGTATGGACTATTTCCAGGTTTTTGTTTTGAAACCTGAATTCAAATTCGAATTGAATTATGGGTATTTGAGGGCCGAAGTGTGATGAGGGGTTACTGGTTGATGGAAGGGGGCCGTTGGTGATGGCAGTGATGGCCGGAGTTGGTGGTTGGGTGCACAGTGCAGAGGTGTGTGCATGTTGATGGTGTTTTGGTTGCAGGGTTTTGTTGCACGGGATGATCTCGGGGGAATTGGGAAGTGACTCGAAGCAAGGATGTGGTTTACTCGTAGTAGATTATAGGATGGCTCGGGTTGTAATGTTTCAGGTTTTAAACAGAGCCTTATTTCCACTTTTAAAAATTTTAAAAGTAAGTTTTAAAAATATAAATTTAAAACCTGAACTAAGTATAAAATTTAAACTGAATTTAAATATAAATTCAACTAGTTAAATTTTGGGTTTTTGAAATAATTTAAATTTTGAAATTTTTAAGCAAATTTGAAACCTGTTTTCCAGGTTTATATGAATTGCAGTGAAAAGTAGAAATGCAAACTTAAAATTTAGAAAACTAGCTTGTAACATGAATTTAGATATAAATTCAAATAATTTAAATCTTGGTCTTTGTAATTATTGAGCTTTTAAAATTCAGTTTGGGCTTTTAAACAAAATAGAAACTGTTTTCTGTTTTCAGATTTAAAAGTAAATTTAAAATTTGTAAGATGAAGTTTAATCTAGAATTTTTAAACCTAGAACTTAATTATGAATTCAGTAATTTAAATTTTGGTTTTGAAACATGTTTGAATTCAAAATTTAAGATGTTATACCAAAACAGGAAACTGTTTTCTGTTGAATTTTAAAAGTAAATTTTTTAAAGTTGCAACTGAAATTTAAAAGTTTAAATCTGGAAACTGAAATTTTGAATAGATGAACCTGAGTTGAATTTAAATCTGGAATTTAAATTTAGATTTTAAACTTTTAAAGTATACAGGAACTTTGGTTTTATATTTAAAACTATAAGTTTTAATGTATGAAATAAAGTTTAAACTAAGTTTAAATTTAGTTTTAAAACCTGAGATTTGACTTTAATGTCATTTTTTAAAATTAAATAAGTTTTTAAATTTAAATTTGTTTTAACTATTTTAGAAAGTTTAAATAATTTGAATTTGAAAATGAAGATAGAGTGTAAGTAAAGTTTTAAATTTTTAAGTTTGAATGTAGAATGAAAATTTGAATTGTGATTCAGTTTGAAATTTAAAAAGAAATTTTTAAATTTGAATTTTTGTTTGAAATAAAGTGTTTAAAATACTTTGTATAAAGAAGAATGTTTCTTAATTTTGAACTTAAGAAAATTGGTTTCATTTAAATTGTCAAATTAATTTAAATGGAATATTAATTATTAATGTGAATGATTAATTAAGTAATTAATAATTTTTAAGTTAATTAATTAAGATTTGAGATTAATTAATTAAGGTTAATTAATCTAAAATTAAGGATGGTTAATTAAATTTTAATTAATGATTAAGATTTACTTAATCAAGTGATTAAAGATAATTAAGATTTTAATTAACACTTAATTAATCAATAATTAGAGATTGATTGAATTGTAATTAAATATTGATTAATTGATAATTAATAATGATTAATTTAAGTTAATTCTTAATTAAGTAATTAAGTAATGTTAATGAAGGTCATTAACTTAAGATTATTTAACAATTAATTAATGTGATTAATTTTGATAATTAATTAGATTAATTAATTAATAATAATCAATTGTTTAAGTTTTAATTACTTAATGAAAGTAATTAATAAATTAATTACTTAATGTAATTAATTTGATTAAGGTGATTAGTTTATATTAATTAAGTTAAATTAATTTAAACATTTATGGATTGTTTGATAATTAGTTTATGTAATTTATGAATTTGTAATTACTTAGAGAAGTAATTAATTAATAATTACAGGATGTAGTTAAAGATATTATTTATTTTAGAAGTAATTTAGATTTAAATTACTTAGAAAATTAATCAAGGGAAGTAATTAATTATGAGAAATTAATTTTGGGATGAGTAATTAAAGTAGTTAATTACTAGTATTATTAATCATGGGAGATTAATATATATGGTTTAAATTGAAGATTAATTACTTTTGTAATTAAATTATATTTAGAGATTGATTAAATATAATCAGAAATCATTAATTAATTAATTAATGATGTAATTTAGAATTGATTAATTGACAAATAATCAATAAATGAAGTAATTAATTAATAATGGATTAATGTCATTAATTTTAGCTAATTAATTAATTAAGAAATTACTAGTTAATTATTTGCAAGGGGTTTAAGTAATTAACTTGTGTAATTAAAATTAAAGACTAATTACTTATTGTAATTAGAGATGGTTAATCAGTAATGATTAATTGAAATGAATATTGAGATGATTTATAAATTGATTTGTAATCAATTGATGGTTAAGTTAAGCAGAATATTAGTGATGAAGTAATTAATTTAATTCATTTTAAATTAATTAGAGATTAGGTAATTAATTTAATTCATTTTAAATTAATTATAAATGGTGTGATCATTAGATCATTGCTTATGTTTGATGATTGGTATTGATTGCCATGTATGGTTTGTAATCTCAGTTAAAAGATGAGTAGTGTATGTGATATGGATGCATTGGTTGCTTTTGGATGATAGTATGAATTATCTGATTATGATATGAATTATCTATTGATGATATTGTTGATTATCTATTGTGTTGTGAATTATCTATCTGTGTATATTTAGATAATGAATTGAATTGTTTTAAACTTTAAAACAACTTGGACCTTAAAAGACACGCTTTGGATTTCGATGAGACTGGGATCGGGTTTCCATATTTGGATATCCGAAAACCACATCGTTTCCAAATTAACGCTAGGTCGTTAACCCAAGTGGAGCGAGTGAAGACTCGAGGTGTAAGGGCTATACGTCAGTATAACTCTGTGGGTGATTCCGTAATGAGTTTGACGGAATAGTACTTATAGATTCGAGATGGTGGTTTAGAGTGCAAGGGTTATTGTCGTTAACTCTGAGGATGATTCCAATGCGAGTGTAACGAGATAATGCCTTCGGTTTCGTTCGAACCCGGAACGAACTTGTATGGATTGAATGCTTTCAGAGCATCGTCAGGTGGACGATGAGCATTCTAAGTGTTATGTCCTGTTAAGGTAATCGTAGCCTCAAGCCTCATCAACCGGGAATGGCTAAAACAGGGGAGGTGCAGCAAAGCTTCGTGGGTAGCCCCTACTTGAGGGCAAGATTTATCCCTGTCTAGAGGTCCCTTTATTTTTGGCTTAGTGGTGCGGTTGCTGATCACAACTGTGGGGTGGTCTTGTTTGGAACTGTTCAGTAAGGAACGGGTCCGGCTTTGTGTTGCAGGGGATTGGGAGTAATCCTCGGTACGGTGATCTAGGCCACGTACTGTGACGGGTGGTACCCCAATAGCCCAGCCATTGATGGAATCCAAAATCCAATAAGTGCCAACGGTTTTGATTGTATTACCCACTTTTGTGGCTAGTAGCTGGAATTTAATGAATGTAACAATTTCGGCTATTTCTTGTTTACTTGAAAACCCTAGACACTATTATAATATCATCGGATTTCCTATCAAATGTTTTGGTTAGCGTAAGGTAAAAACTTTTCCATGTTTATGTGTGGAAAGTCTTACGTGATACCTTTTCTTTTCAAAGGTTTTTCAAAGTTAAGCAACTTTAACCTGTTACTCACACCAGACCCATGTCTGACCCGGAGTTATTTCTATTTTTCTATAACTCTTGGGTATTCAAATTTTTACGAGTAGCCAAGGGAATTTAGGTTAGGAATTAGATTAGCTTTGACGAATTGTGGAGGAGCAAATGGAGCAGGAGGCTTCTGCGTATAGTTATATAGTTTCCGCTGTGTTGTTATCTCTCAGTGTTTCTGTATTGTGATTGAGTTGTAATAACTAGACAGGTGTTTATAACTGTCTAGTATGTGTTGTATTGTCTGTGTAACTCTGATATTTGATGTATACTATGTAATATTTGTGTTATAAATATAATTTATTCGTTCCGCTGTTTTGAGATTCTTGTGTTGTTTCTTCTTTCTCTTCTTTCTTTTCTCTTTTCTATCCTTTCTTTCTTAAGGATGATACGACTTTTTGGGGAGAAAAAGTCGGGCCGTCTCATTTGGTATCAGAGCATTAGGTTGAGTGAATACCTAGGCTCTGTAGTGGTGTCTATCTTGAGAGAGCATATTTGTATTTTTAATATATATATATATATATATATAATTATTTCTACCTATTTATTGGATTACCTGTTCGGGTTTTTCCAATGTAAGTTACAAAGGTAGATGAGGTAGAAGTGTGTGTAACACGACTACCATTGGTTGGAATTTGATGGATGAGGTTGGAAGTGTATCTGTCGAGACTGTAGACCTAATACCGTCTCGAGTGAGTTTTGTTTGGTATAAGGACTTCATCGATCTCTGAAGGTAACCTGTTGAGGTTCGGAATTCATCTATGAAGTATAGAATTGAGTTTGGATCTATCGTTTGGGCAGAAGCAAGCAAATGATGGTATCTTGAATATCAGGAAATAGTAGCTGCGTGATGAGATGCAGTGACTATGGATATTTCCGAAGGTGTTTCTTTGGAATAAGAGTAAGAAGTGAGTTTGCTCGGTGATGTGGCTGAGTTTAGAAGAATGTTCTGAGTTGGTAAGGTGTCTTCTGGCTGAGTAGTTTTTCTAAAGTGGAGTTCAGAAGCAGCTGAGTGGAGTCATTTCTCTGGTAAGTTGGCTAGGTAAGCATAAGCTGTTCTGTTTGGTTAAGAGAGAGCAGTTTTCTTGGATTTAGGCTGAGTTGATCGCAAAAGTGACTTGCAATAGTATGTTCTTTTGGATTGTTGAAGATTGTCCGGATTTTCTTCCAGGAAGTCGGAGTTTGTCTGCATCTGGAGATCGAGTTTTCTTCCCAGGATTGGAACTGGTGGTTTAGTTAGTAGATAGATGGTTCCTTGAGATAGTGTAACAACCCGATATTTTCAGTCATTCGCATCCGCACGTGTCGGACTTGAATTGCTCAAAATACCGCGTTGTAAATAAATTTGGAGCAAATGAAATACAATCACAATATCACAGACACAGAAATATCAGAATAACTCGCAGCGGAAATAGAAATACCATAGTAGTTCATGAAGCTACTATAACAAACTCTCAAAACATAATACATAATATTAGTCTGAAACATATGCAATAGAAATCTCAAATACATAGAAGTTTATAAATACCAGAGATGAAATAGAACAACAGAAACTGAAAGGAAATAGATAACTACACAAGCAGAATCTCCAGCGATTCCTAGCTCCAGAAAAGAAATCCAAAGCTAAGCTGTAAATACTCAGGCTGACCCGAGCGTAAAGTAAAACACAAAACACTCGAGTCAGGACAATATATACTTATATAATGTAAACCAACTCAAGTGAACTATAGTAGAAATGCACAATAACTTAAAGGATGCTTGGGATCGCCCATCCTTTTAAGAATCAGTTAAACTATAAATTAATTACATCCCGTGGTTAAAATTTCAAAATGGTATTTTATACTTCAAAATCAAATATAATTTCAAAATTCAATATCATTCAAAATATCATATCTTCCAAACCACATTCATTTTTATTTAATTTAAATACCATTACAAAACACATTTCAAAATAGTTTATATTTCGAAACAAATTACTTCATTTTAAATCATAAAATGAAGTTATTATATTTAATAATTAAATTATTAAATTTCCAAAATTTTAGTCTTTCAAAATTCATTTGTTCACTTAATTTATTAAAATAGATGAAAATTCAACTTTCGTAGCATTTAGAAATTACTACGGAAAGTTACATTCAAAACAGTTCAATTTAACAAAAGATAGCATCTAAAATGCTGTAATAGGGTTACATTAGTTTCAAATAAAACTTAGTTAAATTCGAAAATTATAGCATTTACAAAATGCTATAATAACCTTTAATTAAACTTAGCCATTTGGTTCATTATTATCAACTACAGCATTTACAAATGCTGTATTATCATTTACATTAGAATTAATAGCATGTCAAAAATACAGTTAATTAACTTCAAGTATACAATATAGTTTCACAAACAATCATATTTTTATTTAAATCATTTTTAGCTTATAAAATCATATAATTTCACTTTTAAAACAGTCATTCAAATACCCTTATATTCATGATTTTATAAAGTTAAATCTCCATTCAAAAAAATCAAAATTTAATAATAATTCACTTATTAAATTCCAACATTAATTTTTAAATTCATTAAATTAAATTTAACTTAACATTTAAATTTAAAATTTTCAAATATAACTTAATTTCATTTTTATTTACTTAACTTAAAATTCACTTTTAAGCCAAATTCACAAATTTCCAATTTTAGTTATATTTCCAAATTTTAACCTAAATATTCATTCATTTCACATTTTAACTTTATTCAAAAATCATTAATATATTATAAAAATCATTTTTAATTCATTTAATTCAAAATATCATAAATTTATCATATTTTAATATTTAATTTAAATTCTATTTATCACCAAATTATAATTTCTAAAATAACTTACATTTCAGATTTCCTAACTTTACCATTTATTTATTTCACTTATAAATTTTCAGAAAATCAATAATGCTTTACAAAAATCATTTTTAATCAAATTTAAATCAAAATATTATAATATTTACATTTCTAAAATAATTTAAAATTTTTAGAAAAACATATTTTAACAACGGGTCTGTATTTCATTTTCTAGCCTAGGTAAAGTGATACGGGTAATATATCATTTCAACCCGTAATTTACAAAGAAAACCCGGGTTTGATCATTTCAACCCCGCAATCCCAAGTAAAAGAAAATAATTGAAAATCATTCAGGCCTATCATTTCAGCCCATAACGATTTTCTCCTATTCTAAAGTCCGTTCGGGTATGTATCATTTCAACCCATAGTGATTCTAGTCTACAGGGAACTTGCAGTGTGATAAACTGATGAAAGTAATAGAATAGCATGAAATAATAGTAACATATGATATAACAGGTGTAAATATAGGTGTGAACATCATATGAACATAATATAGCAGTCATAACAAGACGATATGCAATTTACAGATTCAAAAGGGGTCAATTTACTATTTATATATGTACATATTGTTTGGTGAGAATAACTCACCTGTTCAGAGTTGGAGATAGCTACCAAAGCAAACAATACAGACACTACGAAGGCATGACAATACGGAAATGAATTGAGAGTCGAGAGCCAAAGCTAATTGTCTTGTACATATGAAACAAAACAATACATATAACATGAATTTCAAACCAAAATATGACATTAAACAAGCTAGAATTAAGGAACAAAAATTAATCAAACACTTGCACTTGCTTCCACCATCACTATGCTCAGCCTATAGGGTGATAAGGTACTGCCATGGGGTGTATTTTGTCAGGTATGGGTCATATATGGTCGGCCTAGCAAGGGTAGTGAAGGTATGGAAGTTGCTATGTATGAAAATACAAGTACAAGGCAAACAAGTGGATTTTTGTGCCATTTCAAGCTTCGGGCAAGGCTACAAATGTCATGGCCAGACCTGTTGGAGGCTAGGAGATGGGGTGGCAGTGGTTTTGGTTCAGGTATGGGCTAGAGAAGGTGGTGCAAAGGGCGGCTAAGGGTGTGGTGAAGTGGTGGAAGTTACAAGGTGTGAATACAAAGGGTTTAAGGCAAATAAGTGGCTTTTGTGCAACCATATGGCTCAACCAAAAGACCATTGGGCTCGGGCCCTACAAGGCAAAGGTCAGGTGGGGTCTGGAGTGTCGACCAAAGGTGGTGGAGAGACTGGTGGTGGCGGCCAAGGAGGTGGTTTAGGTGAAAAATGAAGGGTATGTGCATAAATGGTTCGGCTAGGCTAGTTTCAAGGTGATTTTGCCACATTTGGTGATGATAGCTTCAAGGGGGCTCATGGCCTGGTCAAGTCAGATGGAAAGGATGGTGGAGTGTCCATGGGCAGTGGTGGAGCTGGTCGGAGGAGGTGGTGGAGGAGTATGGCCAAGCAAAGCATGAAGAGACAAGTGCAAAACCATTAAAACAATGAAAAACAAAGGAAAAAGAGAAGAGATTTTTACCCAAACTTCTACAACAAATGGCCGTATGTTTTTTTTTTTTGAGTTTGAGAATGTTTTTTTCTCGTGAAAAAGAAATGAAATGTGGCTGGAAAGAAGGAGGAATGGTACGGCACAAATAAAATAAAGGAGTAGGTTGAGAAAATGAAAAGGCGGAATGTAAAAAGGCTTTGGAAATATAAAGAGTCAAAAAACCTTTCAAATTTCCATCCATTTTCTTTTATAAGTTTAATATATGAAAATAAATATAATTTCAGTTAAAATACGAAAATATAACAAATAAAAAAAAATAAATAAGTAAATATTAATTATATATAATTAAATTAAGAAAATAGCAAAGAAAATGTAAACTAGGCTAGAAAATTTGAAAATAGATGAAATGAACTTTGGAAAAATTTTATGTACTTGAAAAATATTTATAAATAAAGACAAAGACACAAAAATAAAATTCATGCATAAAAATAAATAAATAAATTATAATTAAATATAATTTAAATGAAGAAAATAGCAAAAAAAATGGAAACTAGCCTTAAAAATAGAAAATATATGCAATAAATTTTGGAATAATTATTTATCACTTTAAAAATATTAAAAGACAAAAATATACATAAAATAACATATTAAAACATATTAAAATAAAATATGACAAATAAAATATGATTTATATAATCTAAAATAGACAAAATTGCAAAATAAAACAAATTATACTCAAAATTGAAATGTGCATAACTTTCACAGTTTAAGTCCGTTTTCAACGAAACAAAAAGCAGTATTCAAGTTGTTAAATCTATTTCCATAATAAAAGATAAAATTTAGGATTTTAAATATTTAAATTTGAAATTTAAAAGTCAAAGTTTGACCAGTTTGAACAGAAATTCATCTTTCAGTAAAATATCCAATTTATACCTGTTTGAAATTATAATTCACATAATAATCAACACTTATATTTAAAAATGTGAAATGTTTGAAATAAAACAAGTTTAAAAATAATTTCAAAATAAAATAAAGTCAAACATTAAAATATATGAAAAATCTAGGGTTGTTACACTCTCCCCCACTCAAATCTTTTCGTCCTCGAAAAGGAAGGAAGCGGAGAAACAACAAGAAAGAGAAATAGGTTGGAAGACATTCGAAAGAAGGTAGGGAGAAAGTAGCTAGGAGGGGAAGCAGGTTGAAAGACATGGATGAAATATTTTTTATATTTTTTATATTTAACATGTCAAACATTTAATATGATAAATAGTTATTTGATTCAAATTTGATAATTCGAAGTAAACAATATTTAAAACATTTTAAAATTTTAGAAGGGAAAATAACTGATCAAAATATTCTTTATATAATACTTTATCAAAATACTTTTATAACTCGATGTCTTAACAAGTTTACTTTCGTTCCTGCAGACTCTGGCTATGCATTGATCAAGCACAAAGCTAGAATTCTTCAGGTACTTGGTAGACTCGTTTCAACACCCAGTGAAAATACTGAAGACACTTTTAAAAACAGATATGGAAAGTACAATCCAAACAAATCAACAAAACTGAAACAGTTGTCTAACCATGGATCGCAGATACACAACGGTTACGCCTGGGTCCCTCAGGAAACAATCCGAACCCCCAGGCCAGCTCAGCCAGGCATTTGCGCTGTGCAGTCGTGATCATAAGACCATGGAGATCGCCATGGAATTCGATGGACACTCGAGTATCATATCCGGAAAACCAAAATCAAAGAGAGAGAATAATATCGATAGAATGAATCCACAGTGTGGCCACAAAGCGGATATCAAGCAGAAGGCACTTTCCATATCTTTACTTTGAAAATATGTATCATATAGTACCTTTCAAAATCACTTTCAAATATCATACTTATATAAATTCCATTTTATATAAGATTTCATTTCAAATCAAATACTTTTCAAAATAATAGTATATCAAATCACACTTATATAAATTTCGATTATATAAGATTTCATTTTTTCAAAATTGAGTACCTTTTCAAATTCAATAGTTTCCGAATCAATAGTTTTCAAATCAACTGCATACTTACACAAATCAATTTTTATATAAGTTCGATAACTCCCAAATCAAGTATTTAGTAAATCAAGGTTCTCAATTTTAATTTGTTCAATATTAATTCAGTTTCAAAAATCATACATGATTTCACCAAATCCTTTCTTCCAAATTACATATATTCAGTTTTAAATTTTCTTAAAGCCAAAGATTTAGAAGATAATCCAAAGTTCCGAATCAACAACATTTATGCCAAACAAATTCATTTCTATTTCAAACGTATATTCATTATCAAAAAATCATAATACTTTCAAAGTTGTAAATCTTTCGAAACCAAAATACTTGAAATCTTTACACTTTGAAAATCATAACCCTTTGAAATCATACATTTGAAATCATAAAACATTCCTTTAATTCTATACATTTCACAAATTTATTCAATTAAACCCAAATCTAAAATTTCCAATTTTAATTCAATTCAAACCATCAGTTTCAATTCAATTTAGTTTTCCAACAAAACCATTTCAAATATTACCAAATTTCAAATATAGATTTGATTTACAAAATAAACTATTAAATCTTAAATATTTTTCAAGGCTTAAATATACCATATTTCAAACTAAATTTTATAATTTCATATATCCCAAATTTTCTTAATTATTACTTACATATGTCATCATTTCGCAACATTACATTCAATCGCTCGCTTGATCACACAAGTTCGCTTTCGAACTAGTATTGCCCATTCGATTTCCCTAATGCGGACTTCGATATGGTTTCTCGACTAGAAGCCATCAGTCTCCTTGCATAGCCATATACTATGATAGAGAATTCAAGAATCAAGCCCAAAATCCATATCAAATATTGCCCATCAAGAATCAAATGAAAAATCCTAACACGAAATGGTGTAATTCACCTCGAACTTGTGTACTCAGACTTGGATCAAATTAATTATGCGAATAAAACAACATACGTACAACTTATGTATCTATTCCAACTTGTTAAATAAATAGTTTTATAAAGATGTTACTAAGTTAAAACATTTAAAACCAAATTTTTCTCAAACATTTGAAGACTAATTTTTATCCAAAACATTTCAAACTAAATTTCGTATTAGTATAATTCAAAATAGTCTTTATTTATTTACTTAACAAAACAGTTTCAACTTATACAAATCATATTATTTCATACTTGAAGCATACAAACTAAACTTATATTTTTTATCAAATACCTTATACCTTTCAAAATTTCTTAGCTTTGAAAAGTTAAGGTTGATTTGGAAGTGCTCGAACCTTCAAAATAGTCGAAGAAATCATAATTTCAAATCCAAGAGTGGGAAATCACTAACAAATCAGTAAATCAATTCCAATAAATAAGGTTATATCAAAACAAATCTGAATCTCGAGGACTGAACACCGACTTACTTTAAATCATTTCAAATATATATACATATACATATATCTTTCGAATATTAAACCATATTTCAAAATCCGAAATCAAAATTGGTTTCACAAAATCATTCGCATAGAAAGCTACTAGAGTGGCCTCTCCCCTACTCAGAAACTCGAAAATCAATGTTGATGATGCATGCATTCATCATCGAAATTATTTTCCAGTGACACAAGTGAGTTCTGGACTTCAATTAACTTTGAAAAACTTCTTTGAAATTCCTTAGAAATCATTGAAATTCATTCGAATACATTTGAAACATTTTTTATTTGAAAAAAATATTTTTAAATCATATTATTATTATATATTTTCCAAAATCTTAAAACCGATTTCAAAACACCGGAGTTCGATTCCTCGAAATTCAAATTCAAAAACCTTCAGTCATAAATCATTTTTATATAAATCAAGTTCTTATAAAAATTTCAAAATTTCAAATTCTTTCGAAGCTTCCAAATTTCATTTTAAAAGGTATATAATCCTTATTGGAAACATTTCACTTTTTATATACAAAATATGGTCATCCTTAATAATTTCGATGTATGCACAATTTCAAAATACAACCAAACACAAATTTCCAAAGGATGATTCAAGGAAGGATTTCAAACAAACAAAGATTCAAAATTAGAGGAACTCTAATCAAATAGAATTCTAGTTCGAAGATAAACTCAAACGAAGATGAGATAATTTAATTACCAAATAGAAGATGGATAAGCCTATATAAATCGTGGGGACCTTAACCGGTCAACCGTGACTTCAGGAATATGATCGATGCAGAAATCTAAGGCAAATCGACATTCGATCGCCGAAGATAGAATCCCGGTAGAGCAAGAGATAGATAGCATCGTAAACCGTGGATACAGAAATCTTTGGTGAATCAATTGTAATTTATAAAGGAGTTTCACCTCTTTACAGATCATTCAAAGATTGGCGGAATCACCGATCTTTAGAAAGGTCATTCCAAAGTGGAGTTATGGAATGCTCCAAAATCAAAAAGGTAAAATAGGGAAGACAAGACTGGACTTCAGAACAAGAGGGAGTGTTCCAAAGTTCAGAGAACCCTAATCGATAAGAATTCTAACCAAGAGGTTTCTAACAAGGTTGATACAGAAGGAATGAAGTTTAGAAAATCTTGGTTTCAAAAAAAAAAATTATACCAAAATAATCTTTGAAACTACTGTAAAAATCATTTAGAAATCATTTTATACTTCGAAAATACGTTCTCTCACAAGGAAATGATTCTGAGATTGATTTCACCCATTCTAGGATATTTCTACCCTATCTCTAATGAGTTTTTGCTCCACAGGCTAAGGTTTGCCTAAAAACCAAAGCTCTGATACCAACTGTAACAACCCGATATTTTCAGTCATTCGCATCCGCACATGTCGGACTTGAATTGCTCAAAATACCGCGTTGTAAATAAATTTGGAGAAAATGAAATACAATCACAGACACAGAAATATCAGAATAACTCGCAGCGGAAATAAAAATACCATAGTAGTTCATGAAGCTACTATAACAAACTCTCAAAACATAATACATAATATTAGTCTGAAACATATACAATAGAAATCTCAAATACATAGAAGTTTATAAATACCAGAGCTGAAATAGAACAACAGAAACTGAAAGGAAATAGATAACTAGACAAGCAGAATCTCCAGTGATTCCTAGCTCTAGAAAAGAAATCCAAAGCTAAGCTGTAAATACTCAGGCTGACCCGAGCGTAAAGTAAAACACAAAACACTCGAGTCAGGACAATATATACTTATATAATGTAAACCAACTCAAGTGAACCGTAGTAGAAATGCACAATAACTTAAAGGATGCTTGGGATCGCCCATCCTTTTAAGAATCAGTTAAACTATAAATTAATTACATCCCGTGGTTAAAATTTCAAAATGGTATTTTATACTTCAAAATCAAATATAATTTCAAAATTCAATATCATTCAAAATATCATATCTTCCAAACCACATTCATTTTTATTTAATTTAAATACCATTACAAAACACATTTCAAAATAGTTTATATTTCGAAACAAATTACTTCATTTTAAATCATAAAATGAAGTTATTATATTTAATAATTAAATTATTAAATTTCCAAAATTTTAGTCTTTCCAAATTCATTTATTCACTTAATTTATTAAAATAGATGAAAATTCAACTTTCGCAGCATTTAGAAATTGCTACGGAAAGTTACATTCAAAACAGTTCAATTTAACAAAAGATAGCATTTAAAAATGCTGTAATAGGGTTACATTAGTTTCAAATAAAACTTAGTTCAATTCAACAATTATATCATTTACAAAATGCTATAATGACCTTTAATTAAACTTAGCCATTTGGTTCATTATTATCAACTACAGCATTTACAAATGTTGTATTATCATTTACATTAGAATTAATAGCATTTCAAAAATACAGTTAATTAACTTCAAGTATACAATATAATTTCACAAACAATCATATTTTTATTTAAATTATTTTTAGCTTATAAAATCATATAATTTCACTTTTAAAACAGTCATTCAAATACCCTTATATTCATGATTTTATAAAGTTAAATCTCCATTCAAAAAAATCAAAATTTAATAATAATTCACTCATTAAATTCCAACATTAATTTTTAAATTCATTAAATTAAATTTAAATTAACATTTAAGTTTAAAATTTTCAAATATAACTTAATTTCATTTTTATTTACTTAACTTAAAATTCACTTTTAAGCCAAATTCACAAATTTCCAATTTTAGTTATATTTCCAAATTTTAACCTAAATATTCATTCATTTCACATTTTAACTTTATTCAAAAATCATTAATATATTATAAAAATCATTTTTAATTCATTTAATTGAAAATATCATAAATTTATCATATTTTAATATTTAATTTAAATTCTATTTATCTCCAAATTATAATTTCCAACATAACTTACATTTCAGATTTCCTAACTTTACCATTTATTTATTTCACTTATAACTTTTCAGAAAATCAATAATGCTTTACAAAAATCATTTTTAATCAAATTTAAATCAAAATATTGTAATATTTACATTTCTAAAATAATTTAAAATTTTTAGAAAAACATATTTTAACAACGGGTCTGTATTTCATTTTCTAGCCTAGGTAAAGTGATACGGGTAATATATCATTTCAACCCGTAATTTACAAAGAAAACCCGGGTTTGATCATTTCAAACCCGCAATCCCAAGTAAAAGAAAATAATTGAAAATCATTCAGGCCTATCATTTCAGCTCATAACGATTTTCTCCTATTCTAAAGTCCGTTCGGGTATGTATCATTTCAACCCATAGTGATTTTATTCTACAGGGAACTTGCAGTGTGATAAACTGATGAAAGTAATAGAATAGCATGAAATAATAGTAACATATGATATAACAGGTGTAAATATAGGTGTGAACATCATATGAACATAATATAGCAGTTATAACAAGACGATATGCAATTTACAGATTCAAAAGGGGTCAATTTACTATTTATATATGTACATATTGTTTGGTGAGAATAACTCACCTGTTCAGAGCTGGAGATAGCTACCAAAGCAAACAATACAGACACTACGAAGGCACGACAATACGGAAATGAATTGAGAGTGGAGAGCCAAAGCTAATTGTCTTGTACATATGAAACAAAACAATACAATACATATAACATGAATTTCAAACCAAAATATGACATTAAACAAGCTAGAATTAAGGAACAAAAATTAATCAAACACTTGCACTTGCTTCCACCATCACTATGCTCAGCCTATAGGGTGATAAGGTACTACCATGGGGTGTATTTTGTCGGGTATGGGTCATATATGGTCGGCCTAGCAAGGGTAGTGAAGGTATGGAAGTTGCTATGTATGAAAATACAAGTACAAGGCGAACAAGTGGATTTTTGTGCAATTTCAAGCTTCGGGCAAGGCTACAAATGGCATGGCCAGACCTGTTGGAGGCTAGGAGATGGGGTGGAGTGGTTTTGGTTCAGGTATGGGCTGGAGAAGGTGGTGCAATGGGCGGCTAAGGGTGTGGTGAAGTGGTGGAAGTTACAAGGTGTGAATACAAAGGGTTTAAGGCAAATAAGTGGCTTTTGTGCAACCATATGGCTCAACCAAAGGACCATTGGGCTCGCGCCCTACAAGGTGAAGGTCAGGTGGGGTCTGGAGTGTCGACCAAAGGTGGTGGAGGGACTGGTGGTGGCGGCCAAGGAGGTGGTTTAGGTGAAAAATGAAGGGTATGTGCATAAATGGTTCGGCTAGGCTAGTTTCAAGGTGATTTTGCCACATTTGGTGATGATAGCTTCAAGGGGCTGATGGCCTGGTCAAGTCAGAGGGAAAGGATGGTGGAGTGTCCACGGGCAGTGGTGGAGTTGGTCGGAGGAGGTGGTGGAGGAGTATGGCCAAGCAAAGCATGAAGAGACAAGTGCAAAACCATTAAAACAATGAAAAACAAAGGAAAAAGAGAAGAGATTTTTACCCAAACTTCTACAACAAATGGCCGTATGTTTTTTTTTTGAGTTTGAGAATGTTTCTTTTCTCATGAAAAAGAAATGAAATGCGGCTGGAAAGAAGGAGGAATGGTACGGAACAAATAAAATAAAGGAGTAGGTTGAGAAAATGAAAAGGCGGAATGTAAAAAGTCTTTGGAAATATAAAGAGTCCAAAAACCTTTCAAATTTCCATCCATTTTCTTTTATAAGTTTAAATATATGAAAATAAATATAATTTCAGTTAAAATACGAAAATATAACAAATAAAAAAATATAAATAAGTAAATATTAATTGTATATAATTAAATTAAGAAAATAGAAAAGAAAATGTAAACTAGGCTAGAAAATTTGAAAATAAATGAAATGAACTTTGGAAAAATTTTGTGTACTTGAAAAGTATTTATAAATAAAGATAAAGAAACAAAAATAAAATGCATGCATAAAAATAAATAAATAAATTTTAATTAAATATAATTTAAATGAAGAAAACTGCAAAAAAAATGGAAACTAGCCTTAAAAATAGAAAATATATGCAATAAATTTTCGAAAAATTATTTATCACTTTAAAAATATTAAAAGACAAAAATATACATAAAATAACATATTAACACATATTAAAATAAAATATAACAAAGAAAATATGATTTATATAATCTAAAATAGAGAAAATTGCAAAATAAAACAAATTATACTCAAAATTGAAATGTGCATAACTTTCACAGTTTAAGTCCGTTTTCAACGAAACAAAAAGCAGTATTCAAGTTGTTAAATCTATTTCCATAATAAAAGATAAAATTTAGGAGTTTAAATATTTAAATTTGAAATTTAAAAGTCAAAGTTTGAATAGTTTGAACAGAAATTCATCTTTCAGTAAAATATCCAATTTATACTTGTTTGAAATTATAATTCACATAATAATCAACATTTATATTTAAAAATGTGAAATTTTTGAAATAAAACAAGTTTAAATATAATTTCAAAATAAAATAAAGTCAAATATTAAAACGTATGAAAAATCTAGGGTTGTTACAGATAGAAGTTGGTGAAGCAACTCATGTTTGGGAGAAACATCTGAGTTTTCTTTTATGGATATATGGAACCATATTTCTGTGCTGGGTTGTCTAGTCTGTGCTTGTGTTCTTCATCGGCATTTTTTCTGTTTCGGGTCAGAGTTGTGCAGCGGAAGTAGTTTGGGGGTATTTCTGTTTTCTTTTCCGGATGAGGAGAAGTTTGTTCTGTCTTCTGTTGTTGAGAAGCAGGGTTTGTGCTCTTGGTTTTTAAGTGATCTTGAGGAGATCATTGGATTGTTATGATTCAGTCTGTTTCTAATGGAATCAACATAGAGTTGAGTTGATCAGGATGGATGTTGGTAGCCCAGGATCGTCCGAAGAGTTTTTATGGATAAGAGATGAAGGAATTTGGATTCTGGAGTCGGAGATTTGATTTTGGTTAAGTTTTTCTCCAATCTAGGGAGCTATATGTTTGGGAAGCTAGCTCTTTAGTGTTTTGGGTTTCTTCTGTGATGGGTTAGATCAGTGTTTGGTTTTTTAGAGTTGAATTGCCAGTTTGGATAACTGGGTTTTAGGGTATTTCATGTATCTCTAAGGGAGTGCGTGTTTGATATTTCTGGTTGTAGAACCAGCAGTTTAGGATGGTTTGTTTATTGAGTCAGACTCGTTTGTAGTCTGATATTCTGTATAGAATTGTTGTTAGGAGCTCTATAGTTTAGTATTATTGATTGATTGGATTCTATAGAGCGAGTATCCTGATATATATATACTGGGGAAACTCGTGAAAATTTTATCCAAAATTCTTTTGGATAATTAGATTTGTTCTGATTGTGTGAATTGGTTGCTTTGGTTGTTGGCATATGATTAACATATGCTGTGTTTTAAAATAAAATCTGTAAATAGATTATTAAATTATCTTTGTTTTAAATTTCGGGGACGAAATTCTTTTAAGGGGGAAGGATTGTAATATCCTGGAATTTTGGACAATTTAAATTTAATAATCTGAGTTTGAATTTAAATTGAATTGATAATTTTTGTTAATAAATTTGATTTGATTTAATAATCTTCTTTATTTAAATATTTAATTTGTGAATTTATTTTTAATAAATTAATAAATTGTTTTCTATTTTATAATGTATATGTATTTATATATATTTTGAATAGATAAGTTGTTTTTAAATAAATTAGTATAAAATGATTTTAAATAGGAATTTTTATTTATTTTTAATTTAAGCTTTTCAAAAATATTTAATAAAATACTATATGATTTTTAAATGTGAGATAAATGATTTATTGGTTTAAAATTCATTTTAACTTAAACTTGTATATTTAAAATAAGTTACAAGAATGTTTGTGTAATTCTTTTTAAAATATTGATTTATAAAATTTGATTTGTTAATTTAATTTGAAATATAAAATACAATTTAATATATGAAACATGTATTTAATAAGTTACAAACTCTTTTATAAATTTATTTTTATTGTTTAAAAGTATCTTTGACAATGGATTCATTTGTATATTGTCTTATCTATATTAACACTTTGCTTTATTCATTAGAAATCAATTATACATAGCTAGGTGATAATGGAACTAATTATTTAAGTTTTATTTTTCTTTAACCTTAATTAAAATAACAAATTACTTAAGGATACATGTGTAAGTTTATTAAGCCTAAGTTTACATGTGTTGATAGCTTAGGCCAAGTGTCATGTTGTAATTTTAATTTTTCTTTGATTTTTAATTAAATTTTAAACAAGTTATAAATTTGCATTTTTTTCTTTCCCTTCCTTTTCTCATTTTCATTTCTAAACAAATATGTTCAATAAAACTAAGGCCTGCATTTCTCAAATCTGTAAACATTTGCATTCAAACTCCTCAAAATACAAATCTGCACCCTCCAAAACTAGATCTGCATGCAACAATTTCAAGCAAGCAAATTAAATCAAGTAAGGAAGCCTGCATTTCAATTTTAAAACAAGAAGTCTGCAAATCTGGAAGCAAATTTTTTTTAAAAAGGGGGCATTCAGGTTTAAATCTTTCTGCAAGGAAATTAAAGTTTTGTCTGCATTCATGAATTTTCAATCTGGACTCTGCATTTTTCCAGGTGAGTAACTCATCTTTTAAATTTGTTTAATAAGTTAAGTTGTGTATGCTTTATCAATTACAAATGAACTTATATGAAATTGTTGAAATGTTATACCTATAAATATTTGGCCTGTGTTCAAGTTGATGACTGTGCATGTGTGTGTTTGCAAATTTTCAAACTCATGTTTGATCCCTGAAATTCTTTGCTTGACTTGATTGTTGTTATGACTCAAACTTTTGAATAAAACACATTTGTTTTAGAATTGAGTATGTTTAAAATTTTGTATAATTTAAATAAATTGCCTGTAACTTGAAAAAAAAACAAGTTACACAGAACAACTATTAGAATAGGGTGAAAATCCAAATGTTATAATTTATCGTTTCAGGTTTACTAATAGAAACAATAAGTGAATTCAAGAATTTTCAGTCAAAAATTACAATTTATAATGCTGTAAACCAAGTGCAGCGATGAACATACTGTATTTTACATTTTGATATAGTGCATTTGATTTTTGCATTGGATTTGATTGAATTGGCTCCTGGAGATAGAGTAGCTATCAATGATTATAGGAAAAATACTAAATTGGATTTCAATTAAATAATGATGTTGAATTTGGGATTTTTGGTTATGAACCCTAGTTTTACTGGGTATAAGGGATTTGAGTGCTGCGGCTTCATAAATGAATCGAGTTCAATGATCTTTTGGGTAATGGTATATGATGTATTGATGAAATCCTCACCAGAGTATGGCGAGTGATGGTGGCCGGAATTGGGAAATATCGTCGTTGACGGGTTGGTGGTTTTGGGTATGGACCGTTTCCAGGTTTTTGTTTTGAAACCTGAATTCAAATTCGAATTGAATTATGGGTATTTGAGGGCTGAAGTGTGATGAGGGGTTACTGGTTGATGGAAGGGGGCCGTTGGTGATGGCAGTGATGGCCGGAGTTAGTGGTTGGGTGCACAGTGCAGAGGTGTGTGCATGTTGATGGTGTTTTGGTTGCAGGGTTTTGTTGCACGGGATGATCTCGGGGGAATTGGAAAGTGACTCGAAGCAAGGATGTGGTTTCTCGGAGTAGATTATAGGATGGCTAGGGTTGTAATGTTTCAGGTTTTAAACAGAGCCTTATTTCCACTTTTAAAAATTTTAAAAGTAAGATTTAAAAATATAAATTTAAAACCTGATCTAAGTATAAAATTTAAACTGAATTTAAATATAAATTCAACTAGTTAAATTTTGGGTTTTTGAAATAATTTAAATTTTGAAATTTTTAAGCAAATCTGAAACCTGTTTTCCAAGTTTATATGAATTGCAGTGAAAAGTAGAAATGCAAACTTAAAATTTGGAAAACTAGCTTGTAACCTGAATATAGATATAAATTCAAATAATTTAAATCTTGGTCTTTGTAATTATTGAGTTTTTAAAATTTAGTTTGGGCTTTTAAACAAAACAGAAACTGTTTTCTGTTTTCAGATTTAAAAGTAAATTTAAAATTTGTAAGATGAAGTTCAATCTAGAATTTTTAAACCTGGAACTTAATTATGAATTCAGTAATTTAAATTTTTGTTTTGAAACATGTTTGAATTCAAAATTTAAGATGTTATACCAAAACAGGAAACTGTTTTCTGTTGAATTTTAAAAGTAAATTTTTTAAAGTTGCAACTGAAATTTAAAAGTTTAAATCTGGAAACTGAAATTTTGAATAGATGAACCTGAGTTGAATTTAAATCTGGAATTTAAATTTAGATTTTAAACTTTTAAAGTATATAGGAACTTTGGTTTTAAATTTAAAACTATAATTTTTAATGTATGAAATAAAGTTTAAACTAAGTTTAAATTTAGTTTTAAAACCTGAGATTTGACTTTAATGTCAGTTTTTAAAATTAAATAAGTTTTTAAATTTAAATTTGTTTTAACTATTTTAGAAAGTTTAAATAAATTGAATTTGAAAATGAAGACAGAGTGTAAGTAAAGTTTTAAATTTTTAAGTTTGAATGTAGAATGAAAATTTGAATTGTGTTTCAGTTTGAAATTTAAAAAGAAATTTTTAAATTTGAATTTTTGTTTGAAACAAAGTGTTTAAAATACTTTGTATAAAGAAGAATGTTTCTTAATTTTGAACTTAAGAAAATTGGTTTCATTTAAATTGTTGAATTAATTTAAATGGAATATTAATTATTAATGTGAATGATTAATTAAGTAATTAATAATTTTTAAGTTAATTAATTAAGATTTGAGATTAATTAATTAAGGTTAATTAATCTAAAATTTAGGATGGTTAATTAAATTTTAATTAATGATTAAGATTTACTTAATCAAGTGATTAAAGATAATTAAGATTTTAATTAACACTTAATTAATCAATAATTAGAGATTGATTGAATTGTAATTAAATATTGATTAATTGATAATTAATAATGATTAATTTAAGTTAATTCTTAATTAATTAATTAAGTAATGTTAATGAAGGTCATTAACTTAAGATTATTTAACAATTAATTAATGTGATTAATTTTGATAATTAATTAGATTAATTAATTAATAATAATCAATTGTTTAAGTTTTAATTACTCAATGAAAGTAAGTAATAAATTAATTACTTAGTGTAATTAATTTGATTAAGGTGATTAGTTTAGATTAATTAAGTTAAATTAATTTAAACATTTATGGATTGTTTGATAATTAGTTTATGTAATTCATGAATTTGTAATTACTTAGAGAAGTAATTAATTAATAATTACAGGATGTAATTAAAGATATTATTTATTTTAGTAGTAATTTAGATTTAAATTACTTAGAAAATGAATCAAGGGAAGTAATTAATTATGAGAAATTAATTTTGGGATGGGTAATTAAAGTAGTTAATTACTAGTATTATTAATCATGGGAAATTAATATATATGGTTTAAATTGAAGATTAATTACTTTTGTAATTAATTTATATTTAGAGATTGATTAAATATAATCAGAAATCATTAATTAATTAATTAATGATGTAATTTAGAATTGATTAATTAACAAATAATCAATAAATGAAGTAATTATTTAATAATGGATTAATGTCATTAATTTTAGCTAATTAATTAATTAAGAAATGACAAGTTAATTATTTGCAAGGGGTTTAAGTAATTAACTTGTGTAATTAAAATTAAAGACTAATTACTTATTGTAATTAGAGATGGTTAATCAGTAATGATTAATTGAAATGAATATTGAGATGATTTATAAATTGATTTGTAATCAATTGATGAATAAGTTAAGAAGAATTTTAATGATGAAGTAATTAATTTAATTCATTTTAAATTAATTAGAGATTAGGTAATTAATTTAATTCATTTTAAATTAATTATAAATGGTGTGATCATTAGATCATTGCTTATGTTTGATGATTGGTATTGATTGCCATGTATGGTTTGTAATCTCAGTTAAGAGATGAGTAGTGTATGTGATATGGATGCATTGGTTGCCTTTGGATGATAGTATGAATTATCTGATTATGATATGAATTATCTGTTGATGATATTGTTGATTATCTATTGTGTTGTGAATTATCTATCTGTGTATATTTAGATAATGAATTGAATTGTTTTAAACTTTAAAACAACTTGGACCTTAAAAGACACGCTTTGGATTTCGATGAGACCGGGATCGGGTTTCCATATTTGGATATCCGAAAACCACATCGTTTCCAAATTAACGTTAGGTCGTTAACCCAAGTGGAGCGAGTGAAGACTCGAGGTGTAAGGGCTATACGTCAGTATAACTCTGTGGGTGATTCCGTAATGAGTTTGACGGAATAGTACTTATAGATTCGAGATGGTGGTTTAGAGTGCAAGGGTTATTGTCATTAACTCTGAGGGTGATTCCAATACGAGTGTAACGAGATAATGCCTTCGGTTTCGTTCGAACCCGGAACGAACTTGTATGTATTGAATGCTTTCAGAGCATCGTCAGGTGGACGATGAGCATTCTAAGTGTTATGTCCTATTAAGGTAATCGTAGCCTCAAGCCTCATCAACCGGGAATGGCTAAAACAGGGGAGGTGCAGCAAAGCTTCGTGGGTAGCCCCTACTTGAGGGCAAGATTTATCCCTGTCTAGAGGTCCCTTTATTTTTGGCTTAGTGGTGCGGTTGCTGATCACAACTGCGGGGTGGCCTTGTTTGGAACTGTTCAGTAAGGAACGGGTCCGGCTTTGTGTTGCAGGGGATTGGGAGTAATCCTCGGTACGGTGATCTAGGCCACGTACTGTGACGGGCGGTACCCCAATAGCCCAGCCATTGATGGAATCCAAAATCCAATAAGTGCCAACGGTTTTGATTGTATTACCCACTTTTGTGGCTAGTAGCTGGAATTTAATGAATGTAACAATTTCGGCTATTTCTTGTTTACTTGAAAACCCTAGACACTATTATAATATCATCGGATTTCCTATCAAATGTTTTGGTTAGCGTAAGGTAAAAACTTTTCCATGTTTATGTGTGGAAAGTCTTACGTGATACCTTTTCTTTTCAAAGATTTTTCAAAGTTAAGCAACTTTAACCTGTTACTCACACCAGACCCATGTCTGACCCGGAGTTATTTCTGTTTTTCTATAACTCTTGGGTACTCAAATTTTTACGAGTAGCCAAGGGAATTCAGGTTAGGATTCAGAGTGGAGGAGCAAATGGAGCAGGAGGCTTCTGCGTATAGTTATATAGTTTCCGCTGTGTTGGTATCTCTGAGTGTTTCTGTATTGTGATTGAGTTGTAATACTAGACAGGTGTTTAAAACTGTCTAGTATGTGTTGTATTGTCTGTGTAACTCTGATATTTGATGTACACTATGTAATATTTATGTTATAAATATAATTTATTCGTTCCGCTGTTGAGATTCTTGTGTTGTTTCTTCTTTCTCTTCTTTCTTTTCTCTTTTCTATCCCTTTCTTTCTTAAGGATGATACGACTTTTTGGGGAGAAAAAGTCGGGTCATCTCATGATTGTTTGAAATATGATAGCAATAAAGATGGTCATGGAATTTTTGCCAACCAAAGTTATTACAAATTCTGTTTAAATTTTTAAAGAAATTTACTAAATATACTTTCTCAAGTCATAATATATTATTAATATCAACACTCATCACTTTTTCAATCACTATTTATCTTTTTGACATTTAGTAGGGATTCAGGTTAGTTAATTTATTCACTTAAGATCAAATCCAAAAATAAATATAAAATCAAATTTTCTAAAATGCCTAATGTGAAACGAAGTCAAAAACTATTTTCTGGAAGGGTTTTATGAAAAAGATGTCTGCCAATTGAAAATCAGTTAAAATGAAAATTATGTAGATATTTTGTATGGAAATATGATGCAACTTATGAATGTCCTTACATAAAACACATTGCATTAGTAGTTTTTTTGTCCACTGGACTGCCAGAAGAATCTGCATCTGAATACCCCTTTAAATCACAGTTATCATAAAATGAATATCATAAACCAAAACGTGAGACGTGCAACAAATACCCTGTAATCATTTTACAACGTTTAAAATGCGATTCCATAAGGATTTGATTAAAAATTCACACATAAACAACTAGTGAACATAGTGTCAGATTTAGAAGAAGTAAGATAAACGAATTTATCCACATGAATCTAGAGTAATCATCAACAAATAAAACAACATCATTAATCCAAACAAATCTATATAAACTAGTTTAAGGACTCTAGAGATACTCATAATGCTCTTGGCAAAAAAAGATAATTGGCCAACAATTTTGCATAAATCAGAATCAAAATCAACATTCATTTCTTTATCACATAATTGGTTGATTTAAATCAGATTATCGTGTAGATTTTCAACATTTAATATATCGTTCAAGATAAATGTATCATTACCTATTTTACCTTTACCTATAATTTTTCATTGTTGCCCATTATGATTCTGCCACCATCGTGCTAGGCTTAGGAACTTTGATTTGTCGTCCGTCGTATGCCGGGAACAGCTAGAATCTAGGTATCACTCTTGTTGTTCCTTAGCCTGCCACCACAACTGCACAACGAATGATTTTTGTGACTTGTTTGTTTTTATAGTCCATGATTATTAGTCACAAATGATTTTAAGAAATATGTTTGTATAGACCCAAGACAATCTATATTTGTTCCTTTCGGCATCCAGATTTGTTTGACTTTAAGGGATTTTATATTCATGCCTTTTGCAACTCAAATTGGTATGGTTTTCACATGTTTGGGTCTATACTAGAAATTATTGTGACTGTGTCCAATTTTATCACAAATCATGCACTTGGAATTGGCTTTATTAATTACGCATCTAATACATTCAGATTGAGTATACCCAAGTTCTTGTCTAACAGTATTGATAGTTTGTTTCCCTAATAGCATATTTAGTGATTTTTCTCCTTTGGAAAATTTTCCTAAAGTTGTAGAAAATTGTTGGACTTGTGTTTTGAGAGATTCATTTTCATTCAATAATAGAGTGCATTTTTTAGTAGAATTTTCTCTCCTAGTATTTTCACTTTCTTTCAAAATTGTAATTCCATTTTCAAGTGATTTAATTTTAATTTTTGGTTTTTTAATTTCTTCTTCGAATGTTGAACACTTATCACACTTTGGGCTTTTATTTCGATATTTTATAACCAATTACTCAAGCTACTTATTTAGTTCTATCAAACTATCTCTTTGTGATTTAATTTTAGCGTACTTCTCCCTAAGTCATTTAAAATAGTCATTTACTTCGTGAAAATATATATGTAATTGTGAATGAGTTAGTTTTGAACCTCGCTTGGCTCGTCATCATTACTATCAGTTGTATCAACTTGAAGACACAGATTTTCTTTTTCACTCTCACTGCTAGTGCTTTTATTATCATCATCACTTTTATTCCAAGTGGCTGCAAAACTTCTCCTTTTCGATTTGTTTCCTTGGCTAAGTCGATTTTGAGGATAATTTGTCTTGATATGACTAGGTTTGTTGCACTTGTGACATATGATTTCCTGCTCTTTTGAGTTGTCCAGTACTTTGACTATTCTTCTTTTCAATTGTTGATTTAGAGCTGGACATCCGTATTTGTGGTTCCACCTTTTGAATCTCTTGATTAGGAGTGCCAGTTCGGCTGCTCCATCCTCATCATCATCTACACTTTTTGTTATTCCTTTCAGAGATATTGATTTCTTTCGTGTATCACCCCCTTCACTTCTTCCTTGAATTAGATTTCTAGCTCATAAGTGGTGAGATTTTCGATGAGTTCTTCGACTTTAATTTGTTTCAGATCCTTTGATTCTTGAATGGAAGTCACTTTTGCTTCAAACTTTTATGGAAGAATGCTGAGGATTTTTCGAACAATTTCCAACTCCGTGTACGGTTTTCCAAGGGATTTTGATTTTTATACGAGATTAGAAAGTCATCCATAAATGTCTTTGACACTTTCATCCTTTGCCATTGTGAAGTTATCATATTCGCTACTGAGAATGGCAAGGTGAGATTCTTTGACTTAGGAGGTTCCTTCGTGCACCACTTCAAGTATGTGCCAAATTTCATGCGCAGTTAGACCATGCGAGACATGATTAAATTCAGTTTTGTCTAATGAACAAATAATAGAATTCATAGCTTTGGCGTTAGCATTCTGCAGTTTATTTTCAAGAATTGTCCATTGATCCAACAATTTTTCAGTTTCTTGATTATCTACTACTATAGTTGGTGTCCTATATCCCTTCTCAACAATATTCCATGGATGTATGGTTTTCAGAAAAATTTTCATTCTATTTTCAAGTAAGCATATTCACCATTGAACATGGGTGCTAACTATGGACTGACCCTCATCAAAAGCATCTTTAAAAGAAGCTATTTAGAAAAATTAAATTTTTAAAACAAAAGTTGGCTTTGGAAAAATCAAAATTTTAAAACAAAAAATGATTTTTGTTCCTAGCTTTGTTACCACTTGTATGATCAATTTCACCGTAGACGGGGTGAATAAGGTGATAATAAAAATTAATGCGGAAATAAATATAATAATTGTAGCACCGATAATAGTAGAATAATAAAAGAAGAATAGAACAATACAGATTTACCCAGCTTTGGCAAAACCCTGCCTACGTGCTCCCCCTATGTTTTTACTAGAAATTAAGTAGTCAGACGCTTACACACGTAAACTTGCGACACCCGCTAATGACGAACCTAACTCTATGATGGAAACCATGCCACAACTCAGCCACTGAGTTGTGAATTCACAAAGTACACCACCGTTGTTCGTAACCTAGTTACAAAACTAGAAACTCACAAAATTTTAAAAAGGTTACAAATAAAATGAAAACTAAAACAGCAAAATCCTATAAAATTTAATGCCAAATAACATAAAAGATCGGCCCACTTAAATGATAAAGACTTCTCCCTTTTATTTTTATTTTCATCAGCCGATCCCTTTTGCTTCTCTTCGTGGCCTCCTTGTTTTCTTTTCCATCTGAGTTAGGGCTTTGTTTAAATTGAAGACGCCACTTGTATTTGATCAATTGCAGTGATTATATCACGATCCAATTTTTCGATGCCCAAAAATCGACATCAATACGTCCGCTGTATTAAATGCTGAACAATCCAAGGTTGGAAAAACGGTTCATAAGGGAAAGAAGAAGGTGGTAGAAGAAGAAAATAGAAACAACATTAGAATCTCACATTCGCAGGTGAACAAAATATAAATATAACAATAGATTTTTATACAAAAGAATCTGTAACTTATTATTACTTTCAATCATCAGAGTATAACACCAAACAATACACCATACTGGACAGTCATAATAACCTATCCTATCAAAAACTGAATACACAGCTTATACTGCACAGCGGAATAAGTCAGATACGTGCGAATACGTCTCGCCATCCAGCATATCTCTTTAGCTCCATAGTAGTCAATCCAAAATCTGTACTCTATATTACTCAGTCTAACTCGAGCATTATAAATAAAAAATACCTGAGTCAGTTTGGAAAACCAGGTGAGAAACACACCCAATTGGATTATTAAAGTTTTCAAAATCCTTTGAAATCAAAGGTATCTCGTAAGACCACGCAACAAATAAACATGTCGGGCTTTTACTTTGCGGTAATCAAATTTTTTATATCAAATCTGTCTGATATTATAATAGTGCCTATAGAAAGTAAAATAGAATTTAGCTGAAATGCTTGCATCTCACGTTCCAGCAATAGTTGGGCACAATCAAAACCGTACGGGCACTTATTGGAGGTTGGATTCCATACAATGGCAGGGCTACTGGGGTACCGCCCGTCACAGTACCTGGTCTAGATCAGTGTACCGAGGATCCCCCTGATCCCCTGCACACAAGACCGAAGCTATCCCTTACTGGATAGTCCGAATAAGATCGCCCTGCGGTTGGGATCAGCAACCGCCCACACTGCCGAATAAAAGGGACATATAGACAGGGATGACCTTACCCTAATTCGTTGCTAACCACTTAACCTTGCCGCACTTCCCTATTTTAGCCATTCCCCATTGATGCGGCTCGAGGCTATGCGTTACCTTTTTAGCACACATTCACTTAGAATATTCATCGTCCCCCTGACGATGTTCTGATAGCATTCATCCATACAAGTCCATTCCCGCTCCGAAGGGAACCGAAGGTACTACTCCTACTATATTCATTTTGGAATCGCCATCAGCATTAGTAGCAATTAGCCCTTGCACTTCATTACTCCATCTTCGATTCTAAGCTCTTGTCTTCCTCACTAAAACGTTCAAGCCGGATCGAAGGTTTTCGAGAAATTAATCCCGATCTCGATCTCTTCGAAACGATCAGCGCATTGGGTATATAGATAGTCGGTTATTCAACTATCATACAACATCCATAAACAACCATCAAGCCTTAATAATTTCCCAAATTATTTATATCAAAATATCTTCACAAGATATTTTACTACACTTCAACCCTTTGAAAATAATTTCAAATCACTTTTTCTCTTGCGGAATAAATTTACACCCAATTGTTTTATTTCCACTAAAAATCACCAAGTCGTAATACTTTAGATTTTTACATAATTTAAATCATTTATCCAAAATATATACTTTAAAACACTTAAAATAGAAAACCACTTAAAACACTTATTTAAAACACTAGTTATAAAATTTATAATCATTTCTCATGTAAAACTTAAGCCAAACAAATTTTAAAATAAAAATTATTCTATAAGGTATAAATATTACATAATTATCTTTAAATCATATTAATAGTTAAACCTTTAAAATAATTTACTTATATTATTAACTTAATAAATATTTACTTTTAAATTTTTTTAAACCACTAAATAATCATTTCTTTCTAAAATATTCTTTTAAAACCACTTTAAAACCTCTAACTTATACTTGGAAATCTTTGTTTGAAAATATACTTGGCTTTTCAAAGAAATACACTTTCCATTTAAATATAGCCATCCAATCATTTATCAATCCTGCTCAATTTATCAAATTTCATTTACGTCCCCATCCTGTAAATTTCTTTTCCACACGTTTAAAATAAAACCAATATTTATTTTTATAACAAATTACCCATTCCTTTGTAAATTCCCACCGTGAATTTATACTTCCAAATAACCATTGATATCTTATTTCACTTTATAAACCTAGTTTATAATTTCAATAGTCTCATCCTCCTTTTAAAACATAGTTTCTAACACTAAATCGATGTCCAAATCGATTTCCAAAATTTACTCTATTTTAAAATAAATTCCTTCACTTACTCAATTTTATTTCAAAACCCATTAATTTTAGATTTTACTCCTTTATTATGATTTAAAATCTTAATTAAACTGAAAATGCCAATTTCGTACTTTTTTCCAAAATTCTTCTTTATCTCTCCCAAACTACTTTAAACGTCGAATTTACAAATAAATCCTTTATTCCTTTAAATAATATCACTTAAGTTTAAAAATTCATTTATTCCATTTATTCAAAAATTTCCTTTCCCATACACGAAATTTATTTATTAGAATTTATAAATCAACTTTTATCCTTTTCCAATTCATTCTTTAAATTTATCCAAATTAGCTAAAATTATTTTACTTAAGAATTCTCTTTTTAATCCCTTCAAAAATCCAATCTTTATATTTTTGATAGCTCAATATACCAAGATATATGCAATCAAACCATAGCATCCAATGTTTCAAATTCCAATACAATCAACAATCTTTCATAGATAATCAATGAATCATATCACAGATTAAGAAAACAAATTCATATTTTGAGGAATCCGGTTGGATCCCTCCAACTTGATTTTCACTGTATCCACAGATGTTAGCACAGTATAGAAATACCCATCCCACTTCAATAGGGATATCGCGACATAAAGGGTCATCTGCTATTATGCGGGGTGCATAGGATCTCATTCGCTATATAATACGGGAAACCAATCACTCCAATATATATACTACTATATATAATATCACATCCAATAAATTAAACCACTCAACCTATAATTTAAATTTAACTATTTAAATTTAAATGGTAAACCAAATGAGTGAGATTAACTCACCTTTGATTTTAATGTTTATAGTCCGCTGCAAACCGGCTTTTCTCTTCTCGATTTAACACCTTTATAAACATTATATGATTTTTTTAACATTCGAACAAATCGAACAATTAAATTTTCATTTGATAAATTTAATTGACCAATGATTTTATGTAAACTAATAATTTAATTTTTAACTAATTTTCCTCAATAATAAATTATTTAAGAATTAAAATAAATTAAATAATTTAATTAAACAGTTATTCACTATAATACATTAATTTAAAATAAACTAGTAAGTTTAGAATGGATATAGGTATTTCTCATTTAGAAACTACACACACACACACACACACACACACATATATTTATAAAATAATCCATATAAATCTTTAAAAATCAAGTCTTTATATAAATTTCTATATTCCAAACTTATCTATATAACTAATTTTCTTTTTCTGTAAATGAAAACAGCAATTTACTTTATACCTTACTGTGATTTGTAAATAATTTTTTTCTGCACATGTGTATATAAAATAAAAAAACTGCATGTAACTAAATTAAAAAAAACAAGCCTGCTACCTCACTGCCATGCACGCACAATCTCCTCCACTACAATCGTGATCCACCTTTTGTGACGTCTGAATCCACGGTCACCCCTTCGCAACTCGAACTGCCTCGCAGAGCACACACTACCTCCCACCATCACGACCGCTAGGCTTCGACCATCCCAAACCCTAGCCTACTCCTAGCCCTTCGAATTTGCCACCATCACCGACCATCCTCCTCCCCTCATGCGTCTGGTGTTGTCGCCCCCAAATCGCCTCCTCACGAGCACTCGCCCATGCCTCTTAGGAGATTCGAGCCAAATTCGAACTCCACCCTCTTTCTTTTTAAAAATAAATCGCGGCCGTAGCATTAGATTTGGGAAGGAAAGCACACGATTTATTGGAATGAGGAACGATATTTGGTTTGAACTGCTCGACCATTAAAATTCAAGCCATTGTTAATTTTTTTCTGGTTTCGATTTAAAAAAGAGAGAGGAGGGGACGCGTGTTAACTGGGTGGACACGCATTACACCAGGGGGACATGTGTTGAATGAAGAGAAAGGCTGCTGAGAAAACTTTTGTCAAAACAATTTGAATATAAATATTATTTAAATTTAAATAGAAAAATTAAATCGTCTCGAAATCACCATCTAAAAATTTGACTTCCTATCGAGGCGTGCTGCTAGGCAATCCAAATGCAATACCCTTATTTTGAACGCACTGGAAAAGGTTTCGAGGCCTAGCTCGATCGTATGGAGAAGATAGTTTTTTTGAACCCAGTCATTATATTGAATTTCGATATAAATTTCAGCGTGTTTATATATTGCATGATCACACGACAACTCCAAACACTATGAAATCTGAAACCCGATAATAATACACTATTACGGATCCAGTGGAACTGGTTTCGTCGAATTCAGAGACTGAGCCTCAGAACGCTATCTTTTAATATCGATTTAAACGATATATTTTAAAACTAAACAAAACACTTTCAAACTCAAATTTAAACCTTCTATTATCGTCAGTATTATCAATATAACTTTATAAGCCTTCAAATATTTTTAACTAGCTTAAAACCATGATTCACTACTTTAACTTATTTCCAATTATTAAATCCAATCATTTAATTGTCCAAATAAGTAGTGATAATTGAAATTCAAGTTAAACAAACTTTTAAATATTTAAATTCAATTAAATATTTAAATTTCAAATATCCAAAAATTCTAGGTTTTCACATTCCTCCCCCTTAAAAGAATTTCGTCCACGAAATTGCTAGTTAAGAAGAATGGTCCACAACCCGTTCAACATTTTCCCAAAACCAAACAGTTTCAAACAACTTCTCAAAACAATCTTTTTATTAAAGATACACTATCCCATTTACTGACTTTTCTAAACTCGTTCATAGGTTCCATACAATATCACTTACTCAACCATTTAAAATCCAAGTTCTAATTTCAAACTTTCTCAAAATTTTCTAACTCTCTAAATTTTGAAAAATTTCGCTACTGTCTCCTTTGCATGCAGATAGATCGGTATGACTACAAAATGGCTCTACGGGCCCCCATATTTCAAAAGAAAACAAAAGCCAAATGGCTAGATCAGAAACCATCAAATTTCGTATGACAAATTTAAATACATAACTTTTTGTTGAGCAAATTAAATTTATCTTTTGAAATCAAAACCAATTTTCCTTTTGCTTTTAAATACATGTATTCTGCTTGCAATAATATCCAATCACATAATGCAAAATCATTTTATTCACTTCTTTACAAAATTTTCAATATCTATTTCATTCAAGTCCTTATGATGTAAACATATCATCTGTATGCAGTACCAAATTCGATCGCTCACTCGATCATACAATTCAACTTCCAACTAGTATCGTCCACCCGACTCTCTAGTGCGGACTTAGATCTAGTTTCTTGATCAGAAACCGTCATTCTACTTGCATAGCCATAACTACGACAGAGAATTTCCAAAATCAATCAAAAATCCATATCCAGTATTCGCCATCGACAATCGAGTGAAAAATCCTAACTCGAATTGATATTACCATCTTGAAATTCTTTGCTCGAATCTGGATCAAATCGTTATGCGAATAAAATAATATACGTACAACTTACATATTTATCAGAATTGATTATTAATGATAACAATTCTCTTTTTATTCATATTTATTATCGGTTTCCATTCATTTATCCGCACTTATCATTTTCACCACTTTTTGTTAAACCTTCTTTTTGAATTCAATTAATCTACAATTCTTAATTTATTTCCAATTCAAACTTAATATTGAATTCTATTCACCTTATCACTTCAGTTTATATCTACTTCTATTCAAATTGAATCTTAAATTTTCATATGAATTCAATTTACCTTTCATTTCTAAATATTGAATTCAATTTATCTCATCTCAAGCCATATTTAATTAATCATTTCTTTATTTATTTCACTTACTAATTTATTTTAAATCCCAATCGATTTTATTTCCAAATTTTTATTATTCTAGTCCACTTCGAAGTAATTCTGCAAATTCACTTTTACTTTACTTTGCACAATTTAAATTAAACACTATAACAATATTCAAATTGAATTTTAAATATTTAGTTTGAATTCTATTTACTTACAATTTAAATTAGTTTGTTTCATTCCCACATTAATTTCCAACTTAATGAATTTTTATTTCAATGGCCACATTACTTAGTCTTCTTATATTTTCTTTAATTTAGTCCCATTAACTAATTCATTTCCAATCAAATTCAATTTTAAATCTGTTTAAATTACTAATTTTATTTATCACTTCACTTCCAAATTTAAACATTATTCAAATGTTTTAGTTATAATTTCCTTTTAGTTATAACCAAATAAATTTTCACATTCACAAATTTATTTCCAATTTAATAAATTTTATTTTGAAAACTATTCCATTTAGCTTACTTGGATTTGTTCCATTTAAGCTAATTCAGTTACATTCCATTCTATTTAAATTTTTAAACTTCCATAAGTTTTCCAATTTATTTTCATTCCATATACTAACTTCTTTTAATTCACTTCAATTAATTAGCTTACCCTCCAACTTATTTTGTTTCACACTTACATTTATTTAACCCTTTTCAAATTGAATCTTATTCAGACAAATTTCAAATTTTTATAAGTTATCAAACTTATTTATATTCCATAAATATTTTCAATCACTTCCAGAGTTTAAGCAATTACTTAAACATTCAAATCAATTCTGAAAACATATATCCAAATCAATTTATTTCAATATCAAACCCAATTTCGCAAACAAATCCCAATTCAAAACATCCTGGTAGCAATTCCATCCTTGGAAACTCGAAAACGAACATCTATGATGCTACAGTAATCACCGAAGTTATTTTCCAACGACCGAAAAGAGTTCATTGTTTTTATCTCTTTAAAACCCCTTCAAATATTTTTAAATTCCAAATCTCACCCTATTTCAAATCCAATTCAAAAACATTTTTGAAATAATATTCCATTATTTCCTTCAAACACTTTGGAAAACATTTTGAAAATTCCCATGATTTAAAATTCCCAAACTCTTTGTTTAAATTCATTTAAAAACGTTTTTTTGCCAAAATCTCTAGGATTTAAATTCTGGTTTAAATTAAATTTTAGTTATGCTCCATTGTATATCTCATACTAGTACAATTCTACTTGGTTATAAATATAAACCATTTCAAAATTTTAAATTCTTATTTGATTTTAATATTAATAACAAAACATCCAAATATATATATTTTCAGAAAATTATTTCCTTTTATATCAAAATATAATTTTGGGTAAACTTATTTCATTTACCCATTTTAAAACAATACTATGTCAGTTTATCTTGTTTAAGAGTTTAGAAACCCTTATCGATACGGTTGTACTTCCCGTACCGTCTAAAATTCATAAACACTCAACCGATAAGTCAATACAATATAAAAAGAGCTTTTATATTCACTAACAATTACGCTCTCATATCTATTATCAAACACAAACTCATTCTAGAGTACTACTGACTCTATCTTAAATGAGTAATTCTCCCACTGTGATGCCCCACCTCTATACCCAAGCTAGCCAAGGACACTACGGGGTAATGCCGTAGACTAACACGGAGAATAAGGCTGTTTAGGAGCGACCATCTATAGCCTTGCTCTAACTATCTATTAAATACATCGAAAATTGTCATACAAGCAGATCGACATATCCAATGAATACTTAAAACAAAACCATAGGTGGCTGGAGGATCTATCAGAATAGAATATAACAACTCAAGTGTAATATACATCGCAGAATAGTAGATCATCATATACACATATACAGATACATAACAGAGTATACAAACTAATACATGTCAAGTGGTATAGCAAACTACAATATACATACGAGTCAAAAGAATACATATCAGAGTTACAACAAAAAGGACTGCACAAAAAGCTTTAACAAAAGGGAGCAAGCAGGATAGTCCATGCGAAAGAAAAATAGGCCAAGTCCAAATACACCTAACCTGAAACACCTCGGTCTGACCCGAGTATAAATACACCGGTCAGTCTAGCTAAATAAATCAGTTAGAAAACTGAACAACAGTAAACCTGCAAGGTCATAAAGTATAACAAATATCCCTAAAAGAGATACAACAATCATCTAACAAAAGATGAATCATAACAAGACAAGCCTCATTTCATCGGCAACACAAATAAACAAAGGATATGAATATCCTAAAACAAGCCAAAAAAGAAATAACAAATACAATGAAGGTAACACAAGTTCCACAAGGTAATCGCTATATTGTGCGGCTCGAAAAGACCAACACCGAAGGGCGATACCGAGGGAATATACATATCAATGAAACATCAGAAAATTGCACGTGCTCAGTACTGTATAAACAAGGATCCATGAGCCCGAAGACTCCAAACCCAATATCACTCAAGCGGTGACGAATGACCAACTCCAAAAGCGATACAATATGGGCAACAAACCCGAAGGCACAGACCCGAAGGCAACATACCTGAAGGCAACAAACCTGAAGGAGACAGTCCGAAGACACTACCCCAAGTCCACAAACCATAGTGGTGAAGGTCTGGAGGCCCAGTACTGGACACCACTAACTGGCAGAATGTCTCACAACTCTCGAAAAGGAATCCGAAAAGTGGTAACGTGAGTCCCATAACCAACCGTTCGCACTAAACGGTTTACTATCCGTTAGTTAATTTCACACTCAAAGCAGTACAAAGTTTACCTCATCTCATTGGTAAACCAGACCAAAAGGTCAAAACAATCAATCGAATAGGTCGGGGATTAATCGGAAAGTTAAACGCCCGGATTCATGGTCCGTGTTTTACGAAGCCATTTGATCTCCCTTCCACTTCGCCCGAAGTGCGAACTTGTGTGTGTGTTTTAAATAGAAATTTTAAATTGGAGAAGCGAGCTTTTAATACGGTTTGAAGGGATCATTTATTAAACCCATGAATGAAACTAAAGAGAAATCATCAAAATCAAAAAAATGCAATAACAACTAATTGGAATCACATGAGTCGATAGAAGTTGGAATCATAAACAAATAGGCATAATAGGAAAATAAAAGCAGGTCAGTCGGCTGGTCCTCTGAGATCAGTCGACTGATCCAGAAACATGAAATTCCCATTTCCTGCAGTCAGTCGACTGGTTACAGAGGGTCAGTCGACTGATCGCAGAAAACAGAAGCTCCTAGCCTCTGCAACCAACCTCGGAACCCTGTTTTGCTACAGCCAGTCGACTGACTGAGCTTTGAGGCTGTACCTCAGACTATCTAATGAAGGAAAAAATCCTCCAAAATGCAATCGAACGAGCAATGACGCTAGGGATTTATGCCAATCGACAACCCAGCCCTATTTTCTCTTTACTGCACCTCCAAAATCATGATCAAACATAAAAGTTGTGATTTTCAAAGATTTGACTCCAAAACACCAAAAATTGGAATATTCACCAACTCAATCCAAGCCAAAAGCAATTGCACAAGAATAAGTGTTAGGAATTCATATCTAACGATCAAAGATAGTTAGGATATAGATGTGAGATAAAAATCTCTCCTTTTTAACTCAAAACAAAGATCGGAAGCCCAATTGCAAAGAAAAGACCAACCACTCTCCACTTCAACTCTACTAACTTTAATCTAAAATCAAAACAAGTATTTCCTAAGTTAGGTTTAGGAAACTTTCTGAAATTGAGGAGGAAAAGAGTTGGAGAAGATGAAGAGGAGGCTTCCCAATAGCTTCTCTTTGATTTTGGAGCAAGAATTCAAGTTTGCAAAGTAAACTAGGGCTTGGAATTTCTATATCCCATTCTCTTCCCCCATTTTCGGTTTTAGCTAGAGTTTAGGAAATGAAAATGTAACATCCCACCCTTTTGGACGATTTAAATCGACAACAAACCACACATGTCAACTAAAATCATTCAAAAGGTAAGACTTTTAATGGGGTAAATAAGAAAATAATGGAAAAGAAGGAAAGATAAAAAACAGAATCTCACAGCAGAATGACAAAATATAAAATCAAATAAACAGTTCATGAAGCTGTTTTACAAATAACATTTGATTACACCTTTACAATACAAATCAGAGTTATACATACAGTAGAAATAAATAAATAATGCAGCGGAACACATGATGTAGTGTAATAATTAATAATAAATAGTAGACTCATCTCCGTCTTCATCCCCCAAAATATAATGGTCTTCAATACCCTAAAAAAAACTCAAACTGACCCGAGCGTAATAAAAAGACAAAACACTCGAGTCAGGACAAAAAGATCTTATGTAAGTCAAATCAAAATAAGTAGAATAGAAATATTACTATAATGGGTTCAGAGATGTATAACAGGAATTTTATCTCCTATCAAGTGTACAATGTGGATTTAATTATTTAAAAGATTTCAAACGATTCAAAAATGCCAATCTTAATCATTTTAATTAAAATAGATCCGAATTTTAAATTTAAAACTTAAATCTTTCAAATAATTCGATTCTAATAAATAATCCAAATTAAAGAAATTACACGGTTATATGTCATTTCAACCAGTATCCAAATCAAAATTTCCAAATCAATGGAAACCGCTCGAGTTATCATTTCAATCCATAGTGGTAACAAAGATATATACATAAATAAACATCCAATCATCCAAAATGACAACCAATAACATCCATCACAATCCAACATCCAAATCAGCCAATAAATCACAACAATCAATTGATTATCATTATCAGATGTATAACTTGCAATTTATGTTCATTATTAAATGAATGGAAAATTCAATTCAATATAAATTCAAATTTAACTTAAATGAAAATCTAATAATACCAAAAGCAATTATTAAATTTCTAATCACATTATAAATTTAATTTAACTAGCATAAGGTAATCTAGTATTCGTGAGTGGGTCAAAACACTCACCTTTGATATTTAGAATGCAAAAATCCAAACAAAGATGCCTTTTCCAATAGTCTCCAAACTCAGCCAAACCTATTTTATGTTATTAGGAATTCCAATACGAGTCCAAGGGAAGAAACTACGCATGTATCAAAGCTCGTATGAGGAAGATATTCAGGTTATAAGGATATAAAAAAAAGTAAAAATACATACATATTTAATTCTTAAAATAAGAAACTTTAATAACTCACGTTTTCAAATTTGATGTACCCAAAACAAAGGCAAGAAGTGGAAAGCCAAAACCATTAAGGCTAATTCTCATTGTTCAATTTTTTTGATGGCTTCTTGCAAAAGAAGGCAAGGCGATGAGGAAAGGTACGGATGTGGTTAAGGAAGAAATGGATGCTCACACCTTTTTATTCCTTTCTTTTTCTAAACATAGCTTCAGTAAATGAATTGGCAGCAATTAAGTAGAGGTATAAAGCTATGTTGACATTGAGACTTTGAGGGAAACAAATAGAGGTCTGATGTTTGAAAAATAAGAAATTTCTAGGGGAAAGAATGATATATGATATAAAACAAAAGAAGAAAGGGAAGTGACAAATGAAATATGTATGGAAGGGACAAATAAAACAAAACTGTATGATCTAAGTAGATACTTTGGGAAATAAATAAACAAAACGGAAGAATAAGAAAGGATATAAATTCACGTTTCAATTACATCAAAGAATTGCAATAAAACCAAATGTGGAAATGATGGCAGGTGTATTGAATAATAAGGAAATGAAGGGACCACTTAGGATCTAGTTAATTGCATGATCCACTCAATTAAATATATTATCACTGAATATACCCTTTTTCACACTCGTTTACACATAATTAACATATAGTAAATAAATTTGAATACAATAACCAGTGTAACGTTACAAAAAAAATAAAAGCTGATCTAGAACTCAAATTCAAGTTTTTTTTTCCTTTCAAAATAATGTTTTTCTCATAGGGGAATTCCACAACCTAAAAAGTCAATTAAATTTAAACTTCAAGATTAGTGTTAAAATCACTTATATACAGCCTCAAATGTAAACTTAATGACTGTAAAATATTGTTTTAAAATTCATTTTTTTCTTCTTTATATAGAATTATTTTTACCTTCAAAATGAAAATGTTCGTTTTATTTTCATTAAAATGTTCTTTTTATTTTTTTACAATAATGTATGTTTCTTTCGTTAAATCCAAAAATTAATATTAATGTTTCTTTTTTTTAAAATTGAAAGATCCCAAATCGACATAATTGTAATTAATTTCAAAATTACACTTATAACGGATTATAACAAAAGTACATTTCTTTCATTAAACGCCATTAATTTCAAATAAATTCTCTTTCCCATTTATTAGAAGATTCCAAATCAAATTAACGGCAATAAATTCATTAATCAATTTAAATTCCAACATGTACTTATTTTTTTTTTAATCTTATTATTCAATCAATTATCATATTATATATATACTTAACGTTGGTTTACCATTTCATTACCTCAATCTTCTATATCTATCACTTTAGTTCATATTAACTGTAGTAGGTAATTAGATTAACTGCAATTGATTTTCAATTTAATTTCAATGGATTAAATAAATAGGTGATGAATGACAAATGTTACCTTTTACTTACTTAATCGCATTTACAAGATTATTATTAACAACAAATGCTATGACTACTTACACAATCCTGATTGTACTCAATTTTCCACTAATTTCATATAATTTCCCCTTTTATATAACATTTAATTCATTTCCTTATTTCAACTTATCATCAAATAACGTTACAATTATTTTAATCACTAACATACAATTCCAACATTAAACCCAACATTCAATTGCCTTAATTCAATTAATTACCCATTCAATATTAAAATGATAAATTAATGAGAAAATAGTTAATACAATCGTTTATAATAATAATTCATACCCCTTATCTTATTCTTTACAACCAAGGGTTATAATTTGCTTACCCAAAAAGGTTTTATATTCAATATTAACCTATTTCAATTAATTACATACAAGTTCACCATCTACGTCATTTAATTTATTTCATTATTTACAATCGTAACCAAGTCAACCTACAATGTATTTCAATTAGTTTGAAATTACTTTAAATATTTATCAGTAGCGTTCAGACAACACCACTGGTTTCATATTCAATATTAGCCAATTCTAATTGATCAACGTTCAATGTATTTCCTTATTTTTAGTTATAACTAATTATAACCTTAAAGTCACTTCACTTAATTGGAAATTAGATTAAAATAGTTAGCAATTACCTTATATTAACATTACTAACATTACATTATAGTTATTCTTCTCCTTGTAACATCAATTTTTTTTTAGTTTTATTTCAATACAAAATTATAAAATATTATTTAATTAATATTTTAATAATCGAAAATTATGGGTCATTACACTCTCCTCTACTCAAAACTTTTCGTCCTCGAAAAGGGAAAAGGAGGAAATTAGGAAAAGGAGAAAATAAGGAATCATTATATTTTATTCAAAGTATTCAATTTATAAACAATTAATTTTCATAACTAATTAATTTAAATAGAATATACAATTAATTACAAGTAATTCTTCATATTCAAGTCTACCAAAGTTTGAAAATATTTCACTTTTCACAAAATTTCTAAGTCTAAAATTTACGAAAAATTTCGGCAGAGTCTCCTTTGTACGGAGAGGTCGCGGAGAAATAATAATATCTATAATCATCATATATATATCATATTAAAAAAAAAACATCCCAAACCATGGGAAACAATATAATATTGCTAGAAACCTGTAATCCAAAAATATACCTATTAGTCGGGAAAAGAACGCTTAATTTATGAAACCAAAAGCAGTAGCTATTATTTCCATAAACTTGTACTTAACTTGTAAAATCCAAAGAAGTTAATAATACGTGAAAAGAGACATATTTAAGTTGCTTGAATTAATAACAAACAAATCAACACAATATAATAATAGTCACATGCAAACAAACAACATGACCATCATATGTAACAAAGGAATCAATCAAATGTCCATAGCAACCAAACTGATGATTTGTTCAGGTTCAGACATTTTTAGTCGTACAAGATGATAAATAGACTATTAAGTGTACCCTATGCTCAATAGCCTTAGATAAATACTTGATATATTATCTATACATCCTTATAGAGTTAGAAGTATCCTTTCCTATCATCTCAAAAGCCAAAATAACCAATGATTTCAACACAATATTTAAGTTTATTCAATTGGTTTTTTTTTTACATCATTACTATTCTTTTTTTTTTCTCATATAACGTCCTTTTCTTTTTCTTACATGTACATATATAAATTATTTCACAATATTAACTTACATACATAACATTTCTTGTTCATCAAAATTCTTATTTAGAAATAATTTCATTGAACGCTTCCATTACTTAAGTTTTACCTGTATAATATTCTATTACATATTCTATTAACATTTCAACTTATTAAACATTTTTGGTAAATATATGTGTTTTAAGAATGTAATTGAGTGTTATACAAGTTTATTTTATTCATGTTAGTTAACAAAATATTCAATGCATACATATTCTAAATTTTTATATCTTTTGATTTACAAGTTACAAATTTCTAATTTCTTATATATTTTATTCGTAAAATTCCATTCTTATATATTTAGTTAATTATTATTTATATAAAGGCCAATCACTTACATAATTTTTTATCCATTAAAGATTTAAGCCATTAATGAATCATTTCACAAAATATAACTTAAGCTTCTACAGCTTTACTTAATTTTATACCTTAATTTAGTTATAGAATAAAAATTTAAGTTTTTGGTGTTAGCCCTTGAAGAGAAAAGAAATACTTCAATATATCTAAAAAATTCAATTAAAACATTTAACCTCATTCACTTAGTATGAATATAAGATAAATTTAAAACATCTTTATAGCATTATGCAAGGACTTTCCCAAAGTTTAAACAATGTTAGAAATTTGTATCGAAAATTTATATTAAAACATTATGATAAGATTTTAAAAATAAAGTTCCTTAAATCTGATAATTTATTAGACTCAATATTCCAAAATAAGTATAAACTCTAGATTATTAAAGTGAAACTAATAGCATACTCAAATATTGCACTAAATATCTAAATAAAAGTATAAATTTTCATAGATTCATGATTAATTTTACACACTTGGTTTAAAATGAATATTCAAATCATGGGAAAAACATTTATCATGGTTTAATACAAAATTCAAATAGTAACTAAACCTAAAAATTTACTACTAGTACTTTGAAATCAAGTAATTATTTAAAACCATACTTCCAAAATTGAGATTCTAATTTATTTTTCAAGTATATTTAAAACTTCGCAAATCATTTTTTCCATTTATATAATATATCTTCAAATTATACATTCAAAGAAACTTATAAAAAAATTTACAAAAAAAAAATTCATTTGAAAACTTCATTTGCAAATCAATCATCTTTAATGTTTTAATACTTTACAAAAAAAATTCTATAAATTTTCTTGCTTCATTTATTAATACCATTCCAGTAATTCTAAATAACATCTTTTTAAATATATGTAAATTATTTGAAAACAATTACTTACATCATTACTTATATTTAAAAAGAAGCTATTGAAAACCTTAAATCCATTATGTTTAAATTTTATTAGTTTTAAATCTCAAATACTTTTAAACATCATTAATAAATCAATAGTCATTAACTTTAAAATGTTTTATTTAATTAATAACTTCTGACAATATTTAGAACACTAATAATTTACTACTAAACCATGTTGTACATAAATAAACAACATTTAAACATTTTAAAGTATTTAGAAAGGAAAAATGATCAAAATATCTTTTATATAATACTTTATCAAAATACTTTTATAACTCGATGTTTTAACAGGTTTATCCTTGTTCTTGTAGACTCTGGCCATGCGTTGGTCAGACGCATGGCTAGAATTCTCCAAGTACTTAGCAGACCTATTTCAACACCCAATGAAAATACTTAAAATCATTGAAAATAGATATGGAAAGTACGTTCCCCCCATGGATTGCAGTTACGCAATGGTTATGCCGCTATCCCAGCGGAATCAATTGTAGTTGTAGGCATCTAACCTCTCGATTTACGCTATCCAATAATATCAAATGAATATAATAAGTGACCCACCAAAGGGATCCGATAATGACCCACTAAAGGGATCCAACAAATGACCCACCAAAGGGGTCCGATGGAAGGTACTTCCCATATCATTTATTTCAAAATATATCATACCATATATAGTCACCATTCAGAATCATAGCTTCAAATATCGCACTTATATAAATTCCATCATATATAAGATTTCATTTTCAGATAGAGTATTTTCCAAAATCAATAGTCTCAAATATATCAAATCATTCTTATATAAATTCCGTTATATATAAGATTTATCTCTTCAGATCAAAACCTTCCAAAATCAACATTTTTAAAAATCACCTTATACTTATATAAAGTCTGTCTTATGCAAGAATAAAAAAAAATTGAAAATCAATTACGCTGCATGAAGATCCATATGGAATTGAACATTTTTGCTTTGCAAAAGGTTTTGAATTTAGAATAGTTCTTTTTTTTATATACAATCATTTTGTGAAATAGTTTGGTATATAAAATGGTTGTGGAAAATAGTTTGTAAATAAAATAGTTTGTAAAATAGTTTGAAAATAAAATAGTTTGTATAAGAAAAATTAAAGAAAATAGTTTGTATAAGGAAAATAAAAGAAAGTAGTTTAAAAAATGGTTTTAAATTAATAGTAGTTTTTCATAAAAGAAAATCCCAATTTAAATTACAAAGATATCCAACCCAACAACTTTCAATTTCAATGCCAAAGCATATCAATAATATTAGAACATAAGATGTACACATGTCATCATTTTGCAACATTACATTCGATCGTTCGCTCGATCACACAAGTTCGCTTTCGAACTAGTATTGTCCATTCAACTTCCCTAATGCGGACTTCGATATGGTTTCTTGACTAGAAACCATCATTCTCCTTGCATAGCCATATACTATGATAGAGAACTCTAGAATCAAACCAAAAATCCATATCAATATTCACCATCAAGAATCGAATGAAAAATTCTAATGCGAAATGGTGTAATTCACCTCAAACTTACGTACTCAAATCCGGATCAAATTAATTATGCGAATAAAATAATATACGCACAACTTACGTATTTATTTCAATTTGATTCACCACAATTATACTTCAACTAAATTCATTATTAATCTCATTGATTAATGAAAGTATCATTTCATACTTTAATATTTGTTTCACATAGTTTCTCCATTTAACATATAACATTAATTTATTCATTCTGATAATATTGCTTATATTTCTCTTCAATTTAAATTACATTCATTCCACATGTAATATTTCTCATTTAATATTACATTTATTACCAAATCATTTCATAAGGAATTTTCTTAAGTTTATAACCAAATTATAAAAACATGATTCCTTTTTATAAGACATTGTTCAGGTTTAAAGTTATCACGATTTTATGTATAACCATTTATTATAAAATCCATTTATTTCATAACAATTTACAAGTCATGGTTTTATTTATAATCAATTCACATTAAATTCATACTAATTTAGAAGGTTTTGATTACCCAAAATATCCAAATATTTTGTTTTTCAATAGTTGAACTACGGTCAAAAACAACAAAATTCACAACAACAATAATTAGCCAATGCTTTTAAACTGATAAAACGCAACTAATCAACAATAAATGATAATAACTAAATATTACCATTTCATAAATCAAACACATTACAAATAACTATATTAGTTATAAAAATTTAATCCTCTGCATATCATATAATATTAGGAAAAAAATTCATTTCAAAACTTATATAAAACACTTTTATAAAACTAACAAATACACGCTTTCATATATACACTTAGACAACTCATTCTAGGGTATTACCACCCTATCTCTAATGAGTTAACCCCAACAGGCTAAGGTATGTCTAAACCAAAGCTTTGATACCAACTATAACATCCCAACCTTTTGGACAATTTAAATCGACAATAAACCACACATGTCAACTAAAATCATTCAAAAGGTAAGACTGATAATGGGATAAATAAGAAAATAATAGAAAAGAAGGAAAGATAAAACACATAATCTCACAGCGAAATGACAAAATATAAAAATCAAATAAACAGTTCATGAAGCTGTTTTACAAATAACATTTGATTACACCTTTACAATACAAATCAGAGTTATACATACAGTAGAAATAAATAAATAATGCAGCGGAACACATGATGTAGTGTAATAATTAATAATAAATAGTAGACTCGTCTCCGTCTTCATCCTCCAAAATATAATGGTCTTCAATACACTAAAAAAAACTCAGACTGACCCGAGCGTAATAAAAAGACAAAACACTCAAGTTAGGACTAAAAGATCTTATGTAAGTCAAATCAAAATAAGTAGAATAGAAATATTACTATAATGGGTTCAAAGATGTATAACAGGAATTTCATCTCCTATCAAGTGTACAATATGGATTTAATTATTTAAAAAATTTCAAACGACTCAAAAATACCAATCTTAATCATTTTAATTAAAATAGATCCGAATTTTAAATTTAAAACTTAAGTCTTTCAAATAATTCAATTATAATAAATAATACAAATTAAAGAAATTACACGGTTATATGTCATTTCAACCAGTATCCAAATCAAAATTTCTAAATCAATGGAAACCGCTCGAGTTATCATTTCAATCCATAGTGGTAACAAAGATATATACATAAATAAACATCCAATCATCCAAAATGACAACCAATAACATCCATCACAATCCAACATCCAAATCAGCCAATAAATCACAACAATCAATTGATTATCATTATCAGGTGTACAACTTGCAATTTATATTCATTATTAAATAAATGGCAAATTCAGTTCAATATAAATTCAAATTTAACTTAAATGAAAATCTAATAATACCAAAAGCAATTAATAAATTTCTAATCACATTATAAATTTAATTTAACTAGCATAAGATAATCTAGTATTCGTGAGTGGGTCAAAACAATCACCTTTGATATTTAGAACGCAAAAATCCAAACAAAGATGCCTTTTCCAATAGTCTCCAAACTCAGCCAAACCTATTTTATGTTATTAGGAATTCCAATACGAGTCCAAGGGAAGAAACTACGCATGTATCAAAGCTCGTATGAGGAAGATATTCAGGTTATAAGGATATAAAATAAAATAAAAATACATATTTAATTCTTAAAATAAGAAACTTTAATAACTCACGTTTTCAAATTTGATGTACCCAAAACAAAGGCAAGAAGTGGAAAGCCAAAACCATTAAGGCTAATTCTCATTGTTCAATTTTTTTGAAGGCTTCTTGCAAAAGAAGGCAAGGCAATGAGGAAAGGTACGGATGTGGTTAAGGAAGAAATGGATGCTCACACCATTTTATTCTTTTCTTTTTCTAAACATAGCTTCAGTAAAATGAATTGGCAGCAATTATGTAGAGGTATAAAGCTTTGTTGACATTGAGAATTTGAGGGAAACAAATAGAGGTCTGATGTTTGAAAAATAAGAAATTTCTAGGGGAAATAATGATATATGATATAAAACAAAAGAAGAAAGGGAAGTGACAAATGAAATATGTATGGAAGGGACAAATAAAACAAAACTGTATGATCTAAGTAGATGCTTTGCGAAATAAATAAACAAACGGAAGAATAGGAAAGGATATAAATTCACGTTTCAATTACATCAAAGAATTGCAATAAAACCAAATGTGGAAATGATGGCAGGTGTATTGAATAATAAGGAAATGAAGAGACCACTTAGGATCTAATTAATTGCATGATCCACTCAATTAAATATATTATCACTAAATATACCCTTTTTCACACTCGTTTACACATAATTAACATATAGTAAATAAATTTGAATACAATAACCAGTGTAACGTTACAAAAAAAATAAAAGCTGGTCTAGAACTCAAATTCAAGTTTTTTTTTCTTTCAAAATAATGTTTTTCTCATAAGGGAATTGCACAACCTAAAAAGTCAATTAAATTTAAACTTCAAGATTAGTGTTAAAATCACTTATATACAGCCTCAAATGTATACTTAATGACTATAAAATATTGTTTTAAAATTCATTTTCTTCTTCTTTATATAGAATTATTTTTACCTTCAAAATGAAAATGTTCGTTTTATTTTCACTAAAATGTTCTTTTCATTTTTTTACAATAATGTATGTTTCTTTCGTTAAATCCAAAAATTGATATTAATGTTTCTTTCTTTTAAAATTGAAAGATCCCAAATCGACATAATTGTAATTAATTTCAAAATTACACTTATAACGGATTATAACAAACGTACATTTCTTTCATTAAACGCCATTAATTTCAAATAAATTCTCTTTCCCTTTTATTAGAAGATTCCAAGTCAAATTAACGGCAATAAATTCATTAATCAATTTAAATTCCAACATATACTTTTTTGTTTTTTTTAATCTTATTATTCAATTAATTATCACATTATATATATACTTAACGTTGGTTTACCATTTCATTACTTCAATCTTCTATATTTATCACTTTAGTTCATATTAACTGTAGTAGGTAATTAGATTAACTGCAATTGATTTTCAATTTAATTTCAATGGATTAAATAAATAGGTGATGAATGACAAATGTTACCTTTTACTTACTTAATCGCATTTACAAGATTATTATTAACAACAAATGCTATGACTACTTACACAATCCTGATTATACTCAAATTTCCATTAATTTCATATAATTTCCCCTTTTATATTACATTTAATTCATTTCCTTATTTCAACTTATCATCAAATAACGTTACAATTATTTTAATCACTAACATACAATTCCAACATTAAACCCAACATTCAATTGCCTTAATTCAATTAATTACCCATTCAATATTAAAACGATAAATTAATGAGAAAATAGTTAATACAATCGTTTATAATAATAATTCATACCCCTTATCTTATTCTTTACAACCAAGGGTTATAATTTGCTTACCCAAAAAGGTTTTATATTCAATATTAACCTATTTCAATTAATTACATACAAGTTCACCATCTACATCATTTAATTTATTTCATTATTTACAATCGTAACCAAGTCAACCTACAATGTATTTCAATTAGTTTGAAATTACTTTAAATATTTATCAGTAGCGTTCAGACAGCACCACTGATTTCATATTCAATATTAGCCAATTCTAATTGATTACATATAATTTCAACGTTCAATGTGTTTCCTTATTTTTAGTTATAACTAATTATAACCTTAAAGTCACTTCAATTAATTGGAAATTAGATTAAAATAGTTAGCAATTACCTTATATTAACATTACTTACATTACATTCTAGATATTCTTCTCCTTGTAACATCAATTTTTTTTAGTTTTATTTCAATATAAAATTATAAAATATTATTTAATTAATATTTTAATAATCGAAAATTATGGGTCGTTACAGAAAATGAGTGAATGGGGAAGAGAGGGACTGAGTTAGGGTATTAAGCTAGCAAGTGGGCTGAACCCAAACCCAAAACCCAAAAGAAAAAGTAGCAAAATTCGACTTACTCCAAACATTTCAAAGTTTATACTTAAAAAGATCGCAAATGCCATTTTGGACTCAATGGAGGTGGTTTCGAGTCTCAGTTTGACAGTTTGCAAAAAGTAGCTTTTCGAACCCAAAAATCCGACCGACGACGCTATATTTAAATAAAACATTTAAATATATAATCATTAAATATGCGGGTTGTTACAGATCTCCCCTGCTAACATAATTGCGCCCTCGCAATTTCCAGAGACGATATTTGTAACAACTACATATATACATCATCCCAAAAAGAAAAGGAAATAACATTGAGATGAAAAGATATTCTCAACATTGCCAAGTCAAGATAGAAAACCCGGATAAGATCGTTCGATAAACTCTCTGGTCTCCCAATTACAGTCATTGGGATTAGCGGACCATTGAACTTTAACGAGCGACATGTCCTTGCTCCAAAGGTGTCGCACCTCTGTGTTGAGTACGCGAATAGGCTACTATACAATAGATAAGTCCGGTGAGATCTCAAGTTCTTGCAAATCAGGAGAATCAATAACAGAATCCGACTCTCAAAGACACTTCCGAAGTTAAGAGATGTGAAATACGTCATGAATGCCAGATAAATGAGATGGAAGTGAAACTCTATAACCCACAGGGCCGATACGTTTAGTGATAGAAAATGGTCCTATAAAGCGAGGAGCCAATTTTCCAGTCGTACTAAAGCGCATCACCCCTTTCAAAGGAGAAACACGAATAAAAACAAGATCACCGTCTGAGAATTCAAGATGCTTCCTACGGTTGTCCGCGTAGGACTTCTGGCGGCTCTGTGTCTCTTTCATTCTCAAATGAATAAATCAATCTCCTCAGAAGAGTCACGAACAAAATCAGGGCCAAGAATAAGCTTCTCCCCAGATTCCAACCAACAAGAAGGTGATCGACATGGCCTTCCATATAAAGCTTCGAAAGGAGCCATACCGATACTGGACCGAAAACTATTGTTATAGGGGAATTCTACAAGAGGTAGGTGATCCTCCCAACTACCACCAAAATCAAAAATACAGACACGGAGGAGATCTTCCAAAATACGATTCACCCGTTCAGTCTGTCTGTCCGACTACGGATGATAAGCTGCGCTAAAATTAAGCTTTTTCGCAAAACTTGCTGAAGACTCTGCCAAAAATGACTCGTGAATAAAGGATCACGATCACTGACAATGGAACTAGGAACACCGTGAAATCTCATGATTTCCTTGACATATAACTTAGCCAAATGTGAAGCAGTCCTATTAAACATAATAGGAACAAAATGAGCAGATTTAGTGAGGCGATCAACGATAACCCAAATGATAGAATGGCCTGATCTCGAACGAGGTAGGCCGTCAATGAAATCCATAGAAATCTGATCCCATTTCCACAATGGAATCTCTAGAGGCTGAAGAAGACCCGAAGGACGCTGATGTTCGGCCTTAATTCGCTGACAATTTATGCAATTACTCATATAACTCACCATATCACGCTTCATGCCTTCCCAATAATAAAGGCGACACATATCGGCATACATCTTACTACTACCGGGATGAATAATATACTTAGAACGATGAGAGTCGTCAAGAATGTCATGCCTAAGTACAAAATCAGAAGGCACAATAAGACGGTTCTTCTTGCGAAGACATCCATGAGAATCAATGCTAAAATCCGGCAACGCCTCATCACAGGATCCAGACTCACAAAGCTGAATAAGATGCAATAAATCAGGATCACGCCGCTGAGCATCGGCAATACAATCCAATGAAAAGGGCCGAGCTCCCAAACTAAGTAATAGAATAGGAGAATCAGAAGATGAACCTCTTTCACGAATTTCACAAAAAGATAGAGTCTCAAGAATATTCCATTCGACAAGCATCATAGAAACAATAGCCGAATGTTTGCGACTAAGCGCATCTGCAACAGATTACCCTTTCCAGGGGTATACTGGATATCAAAGTCATAGGAGGAAAGAAACTCGAGCCAACGCTGTTGCCTCATATTGAGTTCCTTCTGAGTGAACAAATACTTCAAGGATTTATGATCGGTATAGAGAATGAAGCGCTCGCCCAATAAATAGTGTTGCCAAATCTTCAAGGCAAAGACAACGGCGGCTAACTCAAGATAATGAGTGGCATAGCGAACTTCAATCGGACGTAATTTCCTAGAAGCATAAGCAACTACCCGATCCTTCTGCATAAGAATAGCACCGAGACCACTACCACAAGCATCGGTGTAGACAACAAGATTATGATTCCCTTCGGGAACTACAAGAACAGGAGCATTAGTGAGAAGTTCCTTTAATGTCTGAAAGGAAGCTTCACACTTGTCGAACCAAATATAACGAATGCCTTTCTGAGTAAGGCTGGTGAGAGGAAGCACAACATGGGAAAAATCATTAATGAACCGACGATAATAACCCGCCAATCCAAGGAAACTACGAATCTCATGAACATTCTCAGGCCTCTTCCAATTCTTGGTGGCTTCGATCTTTGAGGGATCGACTGAACCGTCGTCGGAAGATACAACATGGCCTAAGAACTTAACCTTATTCTCCCAAAAATGGCACTTGGAGAATTTGGCTATAAGCTGACGATGACGGAGAGTACTCAAGACAATTCTCAAGTGATTAGCATGCTCAGCTTCAGACTTAGAATAAATAAGGAAATCATCAATGAACACAAGGACGAACTTATCGAGATATTCCCGGAATACTCGATTCATGAGATCAACAAAGAAAGAAGGAGCGTTCGTCAAACCGAACGGCATAACGAGCCACTCAAAAGAACCATAACGAGTGCAGAAAGCGGTAAGAGGTATGCTATCCTCCGCGACTCGTAACTGATGAAAACCCGTGGCAAGGTCGAGCTGAGAAAAGACCTTAGCGCCACTCAATAAATCGAACATATCATCGATCTTAGGCAATGGATACATATTCTTGATGGTTAACTCTTTAAGCTTGCGATAGTCAATGCAAAGCCTAAGAGTTCCATCGGACTTCTTCACGAAGACGACCGCAGATCCCACGGAGAAAAACTGGACCGAATCAACTGCTTGGACCCAAGCTCTAAAAGCTGCTTCTTAAGTTCCTTATTTTCTTTTGTAGACATCCTCGTGGGAGGACGGCTAACTGGCTACGCGCCTGGAATGAGATCGATGCGGAACTCAATTGCCCGCCTAGGTTGCAAACCCGAAACAGGCTCGAAAACATCAGAAAAGTCACAAGCAATAGGAATACGATATATATCATCATCATCTCGAGAATTAAGAGAATATAAAGACATTTCGGAATTATCCACATCCCGAAGAACAATTGATAGCTGAGTAAATATATCTGGATGTTGAAGATATAAAATCCTCTTAGAACAAAAAATCCTGGCATCGTATCTCACTAGCTAGTCCATTCCCAAAATCATATCAAATCCCAGACAAGAAATAACGTGCAGATTCGAACGAAAGGGAAAGCCACATAAAACAATCTCAACATCATCACAAAGCATGCTAACGTTCGCGGATCCCCCAATAGGATTCACAATCCTTAAAGAAGTAACCAAACAAGAAATATCCAAAGATAAATCATCGACGAGCTTTTTCGATACGAAAGAATGTGAAGCACCCGTATCGAAAAGAACTCGAATACTATGGTCATGAAATAAAATAGAACCTTCCAAAATAGATGGAGATATACCTTTAGGTTGAGAAGAACCTTCAAAAGCCCTAGCAGTATAAAGCTTGCTAGGCCTAGCACCAGCAGGAACAATAGTGCAGGTGGAAACATGATGACCTTCCTTCTTGCAATAGCGACAGAAGAGAGGCTTAGGACAAGCTCGAATCATATGATCAGGAGAACCACAATTGAAACACTTCTGAAAGGAAGGTGTTCCAAAAGAATGAGGCTGAGAATTAGAACCACCAGTCTTCTTCTTCTTGGAAGAAAAAGACCTTGACTTCTGAAATGGAAACTACTTATTGTTGGGTTTATTGGAACCCTCAACATCCTCACCACTATCACACTCCTTCTCGATAGCTTCGATATGAAGTGCCGAATCAACCAACTCCTCAAAAGAGAGCTTAAGCTGGAGCAACAAAGACTTCTTAAGATATTTCTTAAGACCAGAGACAAACTTCATATTCTTCTTGTAAGAAGTGCTAATGAATTCAAGACCATACTTAGATAAAGCCTCGAATGATGCAACATACTTAGAAACAGAAGACTTCCCTTGCTTCAACTCAAGGAAGCGACTTGTCAATAAAACTTTTTCAGATTCGGGAACGAACTTGAGTTCGAATCGTCCCCGAAACTGAGTCCAAGAAAGAGTAGCCTCATCAATTTCGGCTATAAGAAGCTCATACCAATCAAGGGCATGCTCTTGTAATAAGCTAGAAGTTACAAGAACTCTATCATGATCAGAAAGATCCATACTGTAACAGTTGCGATTTTTCGTCGCTCGAAAACCGACATCAATACGTCCAATGTATAAACGGTCGAGCAATCGAATGCCGAAAAACCGTACCATTATGGTTAAAGAAGAAGAAAAGGATAGAAGAAGAAGAAAAATAGAACAGAACAGAAAGAAACAACAGAACAATATCAGAATCTCACAATCACAGCGGAACAACATATAATAGATAAATAAATTATCTTTAAACAAAAGAACTATATCAGTTATTACATTACATCTCAATTACATTACATCATCAGAGTGTACAGCAACAAAATAGCGAAAAAGAAATACTATATACAAGTGAATACGCCATGCCATCCAGCTTGCCTCCAGCAACTCCTGAATTCCAGAATATCCTGATAACCTAACTTTAGACTGCCCGTGTGGAAATCGGTGGGCACCCAGAGTTTAGGAAGGAAAATAATAAACTCCGAGTCAGTCATGGGACTGGTGTGAGAACTTAAAACATTTTATCTTTAAAACAAAGAACAGGATAATTTTAAAATAGATTCGGAATGCTTTTTAGAAAATGAGACTAACATAAGGCCTCCCGCACACACACACAATGCAAACGCAAAATCGGAGGAGATTTCTCCTTATGATAGTCAAAGATGCTTGATACGCATTAAAAAGAAACATTTGCTATTATTACTAGTGCATAGTGTAGGAAAAATCATTTCGAAAGTAAAGATATAAATCTTAGCCAACATACGACCATTATCGTATGCCTACTATAGCTACCATCCAAACAGTGGGGCGCCACCATAAGTGAATGATAGGTTCTACAACTAAAGCCATACAAGATCGTATTGTTTCTTTGGATTTCCAAGAAATGGTCAGGCCAAGGAACTTCCCATTGCCACATGGGTACGCCTCTGGAAAGACGACCCGAGAACCTAATCGGATCTCTGCCAATACAAGGCCGGGTTACCCCTAACTGGGTAACTACTGACACGAATATGTCATTCCCCGATCGTAACCGATCTATATCCGAGGATCCTCGATTTCCAACAACCACAAAGCAATAAATTTGCAGCAACAACATAGGTTAAGTATCTGGGCTCCATACCATGATACCACCTCTATCCAAAAGGAATGACATACACTAAAGGGGCGCTACCCCCTAATAACCTTGCTGCATCCTTCCTATTTTGACCATTTCCGGGGTGTGAGGTCCGACGAAGTCTCGTCCACAAAGCCACGCTTTATACAAAAGCTGTGCTTTGTTCAACAAATACTCAACAGCACTTCGTATGCCACATTACCAATTTGGAAATGTATCACTAGTAACCATCAACTACATAACCTCTAAGGGTGTTAAGCTAAGAGAATAAATTCTCCACCACCAACAGAAATATATTTGATAGAAACCAGCTTTACATCTCAAATTGTAACGTCAAACACACATCCATACAAGACTGTTTCGGGATTGAACGGAACCGAAGGCACTTCCAAAGAAGTCCTTGCAATCCGGATATTCACTAATCACGACCGGACTTCCCATCACAAAGGGTAATAAATTTCTATATCGAAGATCAGCCGATGCAGAAACATTCGATGGTAATCCTTCCGTTTTCACAAATATCCCGTCTTCAACACCGGTCATGAAATGCAATCCATAACGACGTATCACATATTCAGAATGGGTTATACGACCCCAAGGTCCTTTCCCGGCTAACCTGAATAGTGGGCGCTTATTCAAAAATAAGTGTGGCATTCAAATTCAAGCAATCACAACAAATGCCTATTTAAAGGTAAATATTGATAGTCGGATTATTTAACTATCAATAGGTATGCTCAACATCACCAGATTCCAAATAATTTCCCAAATTATTTACTTTACGAAATATCTTTATTAGATATATAATTTCCACACTTCAACCATTTGAAAACAAATTTTCAAATCACTTTTCACCTTTACCGCTTTTGAAAACAATTTTCAATCATTTTCCTTACGCGAAAATACTTTCATTTCAACATGGTTCATTTAAACCAATTAAATAAATCCTTACCGATTTACTTTATATCTACGTTCCAAATTCGTAAATTTATTCCCACACCTCAAAAATAAATCAATATTTTTTTTAACAATTTCCCTTTCTTTTATAAATTCCTTAGGGAATTTACACTTCCAAAATGTCTATGAATATACGATTTTCAAATCGATTTTTAATATTCATTTTCAATTTATCTTTAAAAGATAAAATCTAAAACTTTCACTTCATATTGGAAAAAGCATTTCCATACTTATTTAATAATAAGTAATTCACAAATCCATTTATTTTCAACACTTGGAAAATATTCAATATACTTAAATCGAAATTAAGTATATATTTCATTCTTTAAAGAAAACGTGCGCTTAAACACATTTATTTGAGTCAAAACGAATGTTGCGTAAAACATCGTTACGACAACCCAAAATCACTAGTCTAGGGATTCGAAATTTAGATAGATATATAAATCCCAATACTATACAAAAACATTTCCTTTCGGAAATCATTTACTATAACAACAATGTTATAGTCCACCATTTCCTTCTATTTCTTGAAAACGTCTATTTCAACAATGAATGTTGAAATCTATGGTTTCGATAGTCAATACATTTTTAAACATCTTTAAAACAATTAACTTCATTTTATAATATCACTTTCCCAAAAACATATCTATTTTCTTTAATAATATATTCACTGTCCAAAATCGTGAATATACTTCACTAACCAAATTCAATATTTTCTACACATTTTATTTCAAGGATAATTCGCTATCCGAAATCGCGAATATATCTCCTTTAATAACCATCTATATTAAATTTATCAAATTCAATTGATTTCGGATTTATAAACAATGTTTATAAATTCCATTTCTATTTATAAAAACTTCGATTTATAAAAATCCCTTTTTATAAACCAATTCAATTTATAACTCAACTTTATACCCACAATCCGATTTATAAGTTAATTATTTATAAATTTTTTATTTTACAAAATCTATTCATTTCATAACTTCACAATTTATAAATCTATAGATTTTATTCACTTGTGAAATCCATTTATACTTCAGTTTAACACTTAATAAAACTCGTTTCACAATTCCTATATTTTTAATTTATAAATATTAATCTTAGAAATCTTTTATATAAACCGTTTATAATAATTCAAAAATCTCAATTTAAATAAACCAATCCTTTTAATAATTTACAAAACATTATTTAAAACTTATGTAACTCCAAAATTATACTTAAGTACTATTTTCCAAAAATATAACTTTTATAACAATAAATTTTTAATGTTTATTAATTTTAACAGTTCAAAATTTAATAAAACGTATACTTTCAAAAATCACTTTAAATTTCTTTTAAAAATCAAAAATCATTATTTTAAAACTTCAAAAATGGATCCGATGATGCAACAACACCAAATAGTCAAACAAGACAACCAAACATCATATATCGATATGATAATCAACAAATATCACAATATCTGTAATCAAATAAATACTGGTGAGGAATCTAGTTGGATCCCTCCAACCTGTTTCCCTGGATCCACAAACATTAGCACAATACCAATTCCGTTCCAGTACGGAATATCGCGGTATATGAGATTTATAAAAATATTATCCGTTATTATGCGGCGCAATAGGGTCTCATCCGCTATATAATGCGGGAAATCAACTCCAAGTACATAAATAATACCAATTCCATACAAGTTGGAATTATCGCGGTATATGTTTTTAATAAATAACCTCCGCTTACTAACGGCGCATAATGTCTATTTTAACAATCAATAGATAACAATCATCATTCAAACATACATTCAAGCTAATTTTAAATCAAACTATTTAAAATATAAATCGAAACAAATTCGATTGAGTGAGAAGTTCTCACCTAGAGTTTCCGATTCAGTTTCGGCGTTTTATTTCGAATAAAATTAAACGGAAGTTTAATTTTACCCAAAATTTTTACTGACTCCAATCGTTTCCAATCTAGTTCCATAGCGTAGTGCTCGTCAATACGAACCTAATGCCGCTTGTTTCGTAATTTTTCGACCTCGTATGAAAGAGTTACACATTTTTAAAGATCGTACAAATTATTATATAATTAATTTACAAATTTTCTTTTAAATTTATAACCTAAATCAACATCTGTCGCTGATTACTTAGCCCTAGGATCTGGACCGTGCTTCCCTTCTTCCATCTCCCGTTCGATTTCATGCATCAGGGAACTCAAGCCGCAGCTCCTCTTCAATTAACGCGGCCACCATCGTTGACTTCCACGCCGATTTAGAACCACCACAACGAAGTGCATCTCCTACTCCATGCTCGGCCAGAACATTGTGGAGCTCGGCCTCACCCAGGTCACGAAATGCATGCATGAAGCGGTGACGAACGTGCCCCGATTTATCTTCATATATAACTCGAAACCCCATCATCACCATATAGATGGATAGCCCTCGACGAGTTCTAGAAGTTTCATGTTGAAAGTTTCTTGAAATAACTTGTGGATTGAAAGTAATTGAGGAAGGAAGAAACGTGATTTTCGGCCAATGATCATACGAAGGTGGCGGCTGTAATGTTATGGGCTAGGGTTTTGAGTTGTTTGCAAATTAGAAGAGAATGGGTCCTTTTATAGAAAATTTCTCAAAACACTATTCATTGAGAATTTTCCGAACTCCAAACGAAGCGTGCCGGTTGGCGTTTCTAAGGTTTATCCCGCGTTTCGGACACAATGGAATAGGTTTCGAAAGCTAATTCGATCATATGTGCGAGTTACGGCAATAAACGATCGATTTTATATTAAATCGGTTAATCAAATTTCTGTGCGTTTTGGCTTGCTCCGGACAAACCGTAAATCTGATTGACACGAAATTTGAAACCCTACAATAATATGACATTACGGATGCGATGAAACTGGTTTCGTCGAAATCTGATACTGTTTGAAAAATGGCTATTTTTACACGTCAATTAAATATTAAAATATTTAATTTTCACAAATTTAACTTCAAATTCGATTTTAAAAGTTCTAAAATATCGTTCTAACTCCAATATGATATAATAAAATTTTACAAATCAATTTTAATCATATCTAACTCGATTTTCAATTATTTCTGTAACTTCCATATTAACTTGTCGATTTAACAATCCAATTAAATCTAGATATTCGAATTAAAATTTATTCGACTTATAAATTCCACTTATTAATATTTAAATTCAATTAAATATACAAATTTTAATTAACAAAAATTCTGGGTCGTTACACATACGAGAGAAAATACGCCCGCACGTGCGAAGCCAAGCTTGGACTTCAAGAACAGACTCGGAGCCTTTAAACGGCTTTCCCCCAAGATGAGAAAAATCACTACACAGACGTGCAAAGGCAGACTTGCGAGGTGGAGATACTCGAGGAGGAACCGGAGGGTGAGTTCTCCTAAACAATTCCAAAAACTGATCGGCAGACATATAAATGCCATCCGGATGTGAGCCACTGGATTGCCCAGCATCTGAACGTCGTCCTCTACCTCTTCCAGCCATACGCTGAACGTTAAGATAAGATAAAGCTTATTCACAAGGTAGATGTCACTAATTCAAATATGGAATACTACGGAACAAAATGCATTCCTAGACGTATTCCCAATTTCTATCTACCACCAAAGGCAAAGAAGGAATAGAGGTAAGATGAGTCAAAGATTTGTATCACTTATTACACTTTGATGTATCGTAATATGTGCTTCTATTCTGTGTTTATCATATTTTGTTCTGAACCTCGCTCTGATACCAAGCTGTGACGTCCCACCTCTATACCCACGCTAGCCAAGGACACTACGGAGTAATGCCGTCAACTAACGTGGAGAATAAGGCTGTTTAGGAGCGACCATCTATAGCCTTGCTCTAACTATCTATTGAATACATCGACAATTGTCATATAAGCAGATCGACATATCCAATGAATACTTAAATCAAAACCATAGGTGGCTAGAGGATCTATCAGAACAGAATATAACAACTCAAGTGTAATATACATCACAGAACAGTAGATCATCATATACACATATACAGATACATAACAGAGTATACAAACTAATACATGTCAAGTGGTATAGCAAACCACAATATACAGACAAGTCAAAAGAATACATATCAGAGTTACAACAAAAAGGACTACATAAAAAGATCTAACAAAAAGGGCCAAGCAGGATAGTTTGTGGAAGAAAAATAGGCTAAGTCCAAATACATCTAACCTAAAACACCTTGGTCTGACCCGAGTATAAATACACGGGTCAGTCTAGCTAAAAAAATCAGTTAGAAAACTGAACAATCATAAAGTATAACAAATATCCCTAAAAGAGATACAACAATCATCTAACAAAAGATGAATCATAACAAGACAAGCCTCATATCATCGGCAACACAAATAAACAAAGGATATGAATATCCCAAAACAAGCCAAAAAGGCAGTAACAAATACCAATGAAGGTAACACAAGTTCCACAAGGTAATCGCTACATTGTGCGGCTAAAAAGACCAACACCGAAGGGCGATACCTAGGGAATATACATATCAATGAAACATCAGAAAATTGCACGTGCTCAATACTGTATAAACAAGGATCCATGAGCCCGAATACTCCAAACCCAATATCACTCGAGCGGTGACGAATGACCAGCTCCAAAAGCGATACAAAAGGGCAACAAACCCGAAGGCACAAACCCGAAGGTAACATACCCGAAGGCAACAAACCATAAGGAGACAGTCCGAAGACACTATCCCAAAGGCAACAAACCGTAGTGGCAAAGGTCCGGAGGCCCAGTACTGGACACCACTAACTGGCAGAATGTGTCACAACTCTCGAAAAGGAATCCGAAAAGTGGTAACGTGAGTCCCATAACCACCCGTTCGAACTAAACGGTTTACTATCCGTTAGTTAATTTCACACTCAAAGCAGTACAAAGTTTACCTTATCTCATTGGTAATCCAGATCAAAAGCTCAAAACAATCAATCGAATAGGTCGGGGATTAATCGGAAAGATAAACGCCCAGATTCATGGTCCGTGTTTTACCTAGCCATTTGATCTCCCTTCCACTTCGCTCGAAGTGCGAACTTGTGTGTGTGTTTTAAATAGAAATTATAAATTGGAGAAGTGAGCTTTTAATACGGTTTGAAGGGATCATTTATAAAACCCGTGAGTGAAACTGAAGAGAAACCATCAAAATCAAAAAAAATGCAATAACTAATTGGAATCACATGAGTCGATAGAAGTTGGAATCACAAACAAATAGGCATAATAGGCAAATAAAAGCAGGTCAGTCGACTAGTCCTCTGAGATAAGTCGACTGATCCAGAAACATGAATTTCCCATTTCCTGCAGTCAGCTGACTGGTTACAAAGGGTCAGTTGACTGATTGCAGAAAACAGAGGCTCCTAGCCTCTGCAACCAACCTCGGAACCCTGTTTTGCTACAGCCAGTCGACTGACTGCAGAAGGTCAGCCGACTGACTGAGCTTTGAGGTTGTACCTCAGCCTATCAAATGAAGGAAAAACTCCTCCAAAATGCAATCGAACGAGCAATGATGCTAGGGATTTATGCCAATCGACAGCCCATCCCTATTTGCTCTTTAATGCACCTCTAAAATCATGATCAAACATCAAAGTTATGATTTTCAAAGATTTGACTCCAAAACACCAAAAATTGGAATATTCACCAAGTCAATCCAAGACAAAAGTAATTGCACAAGAATAAGTGTTAGGAATTCATACCTAACAATCAAAGATAGTTAGGACATAGATGTGAGATAAAAATCTCACCTTTTTAACTCAAAACAAAGATGGGAAGCCCAATTTCAAAGAAAAGACCAACCACTCTCCACTTCAACTCTATTAACTTCAATCTAAGATCAAAACAAGTATTTCCTAAGTTAGGTTTAGGAAACTTTCTGAAATTGAAGAGGAAAAGAGTTGGAGAAGATGAAGAGGAGGCTTACCAATAGCTTCTCTTTGATTTTGGAGCAAGAATTCATGTTGCAAAGTAAACTAGGGCTTGGAATTTCTATTTCTCATTCTCTTCCCCCATTTTCAGTTTTAGCTAGAGTTTAGGAAATGAAAATGAGTGAATGGGGAAGAGGGGCACTGAGTTAGGGTATTAAGCTAGTAAGTGGGCTGAACCCAAGCCCAAAACCTAATAGAAAAAGTAGCAAAATTCGACTTACTCCAAACATATCAAAGTTTATACTTAAAAGGATCGCAAACGCAATTTTGGACTCAATGGAGATGGTTTCGAGTCTCAGTTTGACAGTTTGCATAAAGTAGCTTTTCGGACTCAAAAATCCGACGGACGACACTATATTTAAATAAAACATTTAAATATATAATCGTTAAATATGCGGGTTGTTACACCCACCAAAGCCTAGGTTATGACCAACCTAATCTCTGAAACCAAATGTCATGACCCGATTTTTCGACACTTGAAAATCGAAATCAATATGTCCACTGTATTAAATGCGAACAATCAAACGCCGGAAAAACAGTCCGTAAGGGAAAGAAGTAGGAAGTAGAAGAAGAAAATAGAAACAACATCAAAATAACACAATCGCATCGGAACAAAATATAATATATAATAAAAGGTTTTTATGCAAAATAATCTATAACTGATTATTAATTACAATCATCAAAGTATAACACCAAACAATACACCATACCAGACAGTCATAATAACCCTTCCTATCAAAAACTGAATACACAGCTTATACTGCACGGTGGAATAAGTCGGATACGTGTGAATACGTCTCACCATCTAGCGCATCTCTTGAGATCCATAGTAGTCCATCCAGAATCAGTATTTTATAATAATCAGTCTCACCCGAGCATTATAAATAAACAATACCCAAGTCAGTCTGAAAAACCAGCGTGAGAAAATACCCCCAATTGGATTATTAAATTTTTCAAAATCCTTTGAAATCAAAGGTATCTCGTAAGACCATGCCACAAATAAACATGCCGGGTTTTTACCTTACGATAACCAAAATATTTTTATCAAATCCTTCTGATATTATAATAGTGTCTATAGAAAGTAAAATAGAATCTAGCTGAAATGCTTGCATCTAACATTCCAGCAATAGTTGGGCACAATCAAAACCGTATAGGCGCTTATTGGAAGTTAGATTCCATACAATGGCAGGGCTACTAGAGTACCGCCTGTCACAGTACCTGGTCTAGATCAGCGTACTGAGGATTCCCCTGATCTCCTGCAATACAAGACCGGGGCTACCCCTTACTGGATAGTTTGAATAAGATCACCCCGCGGTTGGGATCAGAAACCGCCCACACAGCCGAATAAAAGGGACATCTATACAAGGATGACCATACCCTAATCGGTTGCTAACCACTTAGCCTTACTAAACTTCCCCTGTTTTAGCCATTCCCCATTGATGAGGCTGAGGCTATGCGTTACCATTTTAGCACACATTCACTTAGAATGCTCATCGTCCCCCTGATGATGTTCTGATAGCATTCATCCATACAAGTCCGTCACGGTCCGAACGGAACCGAAGGCACTACTCCTACTACATTCATTTGGGAATCACCCTCATGATTAGTAGCGATTAGCCCTTGCACTTCACTGCTCCATCTTCGACTCCAAGCTCTTATCTTCCTCACGAAAACGTTCAAACTGGATCAAAGTGGTTTTCAGGAAATTAATCTCAATCTCGGTCTCTTCAAAACGATCAGCGCATTGGCTAATATTGATAGTCGGTTATTTAACTATCATAAACAACCATTAACAACCATCAGGCCTTAGTAATTTCCCAAATTATTTATTTCAAAATATCATCGCAAGTCATTTTTCTACACTTCAACCCTTTGAAAATAGTTTCAAATCACTTTTTCTCTTGCGGAATAAATTTTCACCCAATTGTTTTATTTCCATTGAAAATCACCAAGTCTTAATATTTAGATTTTTTTTACATAATTTAAATCATTTATCCAAAATATATACTTTAAAACACTTAAAATGAAAACCACTTAAAACACTTATTTAAAGCACTAGTTATGAAATTATAATCATTTCTCATGTAAAACTTAAGCCAAACAAATTTTAAAATAAAAGTTATTCTATAAGGTATAAATATTAAATAATTATCTTTAAATCATAATAATAGTTAAACCTTTAAAATAATTTTCTTATATTGTTAACATAATAAATATTTACTTTTAAAATTTTTAAAACCACTAAATAATCATTTCTTTCTAAAACATTCATTTAAAACACTTTAAAACCTATAACTTAACTTTGGAAATCTTTCTTTGAAAATATACTTGGCCTTTCGGGGAAATACACTTTCTATTTAAATATACCCGTCTAATAATTTATCAATCCTACTCGATTTATCATAATTTAATTTACGTCCCCATCCCGTAAATTTCTTTCCCAAACCTTTAAAATAAAACCATTATTTATTTTTAACACAAATTACTCATTCCTTTATAAATTCCCACCATGAATTTATACTTCCAAATATCCACTGATATCTTATTTCACTTTATAAACCCAGTTTATAATTTCCATAGTCTCATCCTCCTTTTTTAACATAGTTTCAAACACTAAATCGATTTCCAAAATTTTCTACATTTTAAAATAAATTCCTTTACTTACTCAATATTATTTCAAAACCCATTAATTTCAGATTTTACTCCTTTATTACGATTTAAAATTTTAATTAAACTGAAAATACCAATTTCATACTTTTTTCCAAAATTCTTCTTTATCTCTCCCAAACTATTTTAAACCTTGAATTTAAAAATAAGTCCTTTGTTCCTTTAAATAATATCACTTAAGTATAAAAATTCATTTATTCCCATTTATTCAAAAATCTCCTTTGCTATACTCGGAATTTATTTATTAGAATCTAAAATTTTACTTTTATCCTTTTCCAATTTATTCTTAAATTTATCCAAATTAGCGAAAATTATTTTACTTAAGAATTCTCTTTTTAATCCCTTCAAAAATCCAATCTTTATATTTTTGATAACTCAATATACCCAAATATATTTAATCAAACCATAGCATCCAATGTTTTGAATTCCAATATAATCAATAATCTATCATAGATAATCAATGTATCATATCACAGATTAAGAAAACAAATTCGATATTTTGAGGAATCTGGTTGGATCCCTCCAACCTATTTTTCCCTGCATCCATAGATGTGCAACAACCATCCCACTTCAAGGGGGATATCCGGGTATAAAGGGTCATCCGCTATTATGCAGGGCACATAGGGTCACATCCGCTATATAATGCGGAAAATCGATCACTCCAATATATATATATATATATATATATATATATATATATATATATATATATATAGACACACATACACACACTACTATATATAATATCACATCCGGTCAATTCAATCACTCAACCAATAATTTAAATTTAACAAAATTAAAATGGTAATCCAAATGAGTGAAATTAACTCACGTTTGATTTTATTATTTGCAATCCGCCATAAACGGCTTGTCTCTTCCCGGTTTAAGACCTTGTATAAAAATGGTTTTTATTAATATTCGAACAAATCGAACAATTAAATTTCCATTTGGTAAATTTAATTGACCAATGATTTTATTTAAACTAATGATTTAATTTTTAACTAATTTTCCTCTATAGTAAATTATTTTTAAGAACTAACATAAATTAAATAATTTAATTAAACACGTTAATCACTATAGTACATTAATTTAAAATAAACTAGTAAGTTTAGAATTGATATAGGCATTTCTCATTTAGAAACTGCATATGTATAATATTTATAAAATAATCCACATAACTCTTTAAAAATCAAATATTCATATAAATTTCTATATTCCAAATGTAACATTCCTGATTTTTAAGCCTAATTAATTTAGTAATTAATAAAAACTTTTGGTTTTATTAGGAATTGATTTAGAATTAATTGAGAATTTATTTGAATATTCGGGAATAAAATATATATTGTATTTGGATTATCCAAATTAAAAAGATGTATGTTTATTTATATGTATAAATAGATTATAATTTGAATTATGATTTTGAAATTAAATAAATATATTAGAAATAGAAATTTGATTTAATAAATAAACTAAGATTTAAAAAGCCTTATAAATTAAGAAATATATATGTATGATTTATTATTATTATTTTCAATTCATTTTCTTTATAAATTGTATAAGTAAATTTATATTTTAATGACTTATACATAATCTATATATGTGTTTACTTATTTAGTACAATTAGATTTCAAACTCATTTTCTTATAAAGTTGTAAATATATAAAATGTATGAATTAAAGACAAGAATAAATAGGAAAGATATAAAACATAATTTATGATAACATAAGGTTTAAAATGAAATTCATAATTTAAATTAAGTTCAAGGTTTAAACATAAATATACAAAAATTTACATGTGTAAGCATTTTAACAATAAAAATTTACATTTGTAAACATTTTGGTCAAGCATTAATACAAGTGTAATTATCCCATCATAAATTTAACAAGTGTCCTTTGTCTTTGTATTTTCAAAAATATGAATTAAAACCAGAGTATATACATATGCGTCATTCTCATTTTTATTAAAAGTTTACAAAACAAAAACCTGTAAAGTTAAACTAGAAAAAAACCAAAAATATTCTCAGCTACAAAGATTTCAAAAAAAAACCAGATTCAAGTTGAATTAAAACAAAAGCAAATCAGATGAAAACAAGATTTCAACTCATATAGATCAAGCCTTGATGTTAAACCATCTTCAATTTTGAAACTGCAAAACTGAGAAAAGAAGATCCAGGCTGATCTAGTTTAAAGGATTTTCAATTGATTGGGATTAAAGCCCGTAATCAAGGAGGATCAAGCAAGCAAATTAAAATAGCTACAACCTGAGAAGATCAACTTAAACAAGATCAGGTTCAAGTTCAAAATCTGAAGCATGCAGTAAATTCAAGTGGGGTTCTAGATCAAACAGACAAATAAAATAAAATAAAATATAAAACTGTCTTTGCTTTTTCAAACCCAAGGTGAGCAAACCTCTTAAACCTGCTCTTATCTCTGATGTGTGGTTAACACTTGAATCTGTTATGAAAATGTTGCTTAGTTAATGAACATATCTATATGCATACATGTATATGTATGGATTGTTGTGTGCATGTCAGGTTCCAGACATATACATTCCGTTTCAAACACTTACAGGGTTTAAATTCATGTAAAATTAGAATTCTTCTGCTCCGAACCATGTTAGAGTTTAGGATCCAAAGAAAACATGTGTATTTAATCAAAACCTAATTTCTAAATAACTTTTGTGATAAATTTTAACACAATTTTAACCTGGGAAAAGAATTTATAGTGAAGTTCAATATATGATAAAAATTCGATCTCCTTAATTATTTGATTCGCTTATATAATCGTAATCACCATAAAAAGTCATGATTTTTGAAAGTTAAATCAAAATTTTTAGATTTGGAAATCTCGAGAATTCCTGAGTTGAACTAAGATGGGTTTCTGTCGAATTCTTGTGATCGGGGAATGATTGGGCTTTGAGGTCGTGGGTGAAATTAGCCTGGATGTTGGCGATTCCAGGAAAAATACTCGCAAATTTTTTATCGAACATGATGGTCAAGCGGAATGATTTTAGGGTTTCGTTAGATGGTTGAGTCGACGTTTGAGTTCGCTGTGATTTCAGAGGTGGATTGGACTTCACCGCAAGTGGGGGGATCGAAGCTGGAGGTTTAGATGGAGCCTGGGTCGTGAAGGCGTGGATGATCATGGACGAGATCGTCGGGGATGATAGGTTTTTTAGATGGTGTTGATTCTAGTGTTCGATCAAAACTGTCCAATTTCGATTTTGATATGGTATTGAGCCTCTAGAGGATGGGAGAGATCGAGTTGGTCAATGTCTATATGATGGCATCCTCGGTGATGATCGGAGTAGCATTGATCATTGGTGCACGGATAAAGGCGTTACCGGTATCTGTTGGTTACATGAATTGGAGATGGGGAGTTTGTCTCGGGGATGGTGTCGAGAAGAATTGTCAGGACACGATTCTTCGTCTTCCGAAAATTCGACATCGACACTCACTTTATCGACTGCCGAGGAATCGAACGACGGAAAACCGAACACCGAGGGTTTTTAAAAAGAATTTAAGGAAAGAGAAAGAGAGAAAAAAGAAGAGAATTTTTAAAATAGAAAGAAAAGAGAAGATAGAAAATAGAAAATAGAACAGAACAGAGAATAGAACGGGACAGAAAACAACAGAACAACATCAGAATCTCACAATTCGCAGCGGAACAACATATAATAATAAATGAATAATCTTTAAACAAAGAACTATCAGTTATTACATTTTATACATTACATTACATCATATCATCAGAGTGTACAACATCAACAACAACAAACAATGCAGCGGAAAAAGAAATACTATATAAACTAGTAATACGCCATGCCATCCATCTTGCCTCCAGCAACTCCAGAATATCCAGAATATCCTAATAAACCTTACTCTTAACTGCCCGTGTGAAATTGGTGGGCACCCAGAGTTTAGGAAGGAAAACAATAAACTCCAAGTCAGTCATGTGACTGGTGTGAGAACTCAAAACAGTTTATTTATCTTTAAAAATCAAAATAGAAGAATATTTTTATTTCAATTCGCAATGCTTTTAAAAATGAGACTACCATAAGGCCTCCCGCACACACACACAATGCAAACGCAGAATCAAAGGAGATTTCTCCTTATGATAGTCAAAGATGCTTGATACGCATTTAAAAAGAACATTTGATATTATTACTAGTGCATAGTGTAGGGGAAAAATTCATTTTGAAAGTAGAATATAAATCTTAGCCAACATACGACCATTATCGTATGCCTACTATAGCTACTATCCAAACAGTGGTGACCACCATAAGTGAATAGCAGGTTCTACAACTAATACCGTACAAAGTTTCGTATTGTTTCTTTGGATTTCCAACAAATGGTCAGGCCAAGGAACTTCCCATTGCCACATGAGAATGCCTCTGGAAAGACATCCCCGAGAACCAAACCGGAACTCTGCCAACACAAGGCCGGGTTACCCCTAACTGGGTAACTACTGACACGAGCACGCCATTCCCCGATCGTAAACGACCTTTCTCACGGGATCCCGAAAGCCAACAACCACAAAGTAATAAATTCGTAGTAACCACATAGGTTAAATATCTGGGCTCCATACCATGATACCACCTCTATCCAGAAGGAAATGTACATACCCTAAAGGGTGCTACCCCTCATAACCTTGCCGCATCTTTCCTGTTTTGACCATTTCCGGGGTGTGAGGCTCGACGAAGTCAGGTCCACAAAAACATACTTTATACAAAAGCCATGCTTTGGGTCAACAAATGATCAACACAATGATCACCAAGATAGACGATCAAATAAACGATCCTATCACAATAATCAACACAATGATCATTTCAGCAACACTCAACATATCACATTACCAAATTGGGAATATATCGCTGATAACTTCAACTATATAACCTCTGAGCTCGTACGTCTCAGAGAAGGGTGTTAAGCTAAAAGAATAAATTCTTCGCCACCAACAGAAATATATTTGAATGAAATCGGCTTTATATCTCAATTTGTAATGTCAGACACACAATCCATACAAGTCTGTTCCGGGCTCGAACAAAACCGAAGGCACTTACAAAGAAGTCCTTGCAATCCGGATATTCACAATCCTGATCGGATTTCCCATCACTTAGGGAGTCTCTATACCACTGCAACTCAGTGCAGAGACAATCGATAGGTCATCCTATCGCTCTCGCAAATACCGGGTCTTCAACACCGATCTTCAATGCAATTCATAACGACGTATCACATATTCGGAATGGGTTATACGACCCCATGGTCCTTTCCCGGTTAACCTGAATAGTGAGCGCTTATTCAAAAATAAGTGTAGCATTCACATTCAAACAAATCACATCAATTACCCATTCAAAGGGAAATATTGATAGTCGGTTATTGAACTATCAATGGATATGCACACATCACCAGATTCCAAATAATTTTCCAAATTATTTATTTTCCAAAATATCTTCACTAGATATATAATTTCAATACTTCAAAAATAAATCAATATTTATTTTTAAACAAATTCCACTTTCTATTTATAAATTCCATAATGAATTTATATTTCAAAATATCCATGCATATCATTTCAATTATCCATTTCAATTTATCTTCAAAAAGATAAATTCTAATTATTCACTTCATATTGGAAAACATTTCCATACTTATTTAATAAGTAATTCACAAATTTTATTTATATTCAACACTTGGAAAATATTCAATATACTTAAATCGAAATTAAGTATATATTTCATTCTTTAAGGAAATCATTCACTTAAACATATTTATTTGGGCCAAAACGAATGTTGCGTAAAACATCGTTACGACAACCCAAAATCACTAGTATAGGGATTCGAAATTAAAATAGATATATAAATCCCAATACTATACAAAACATTTCCTTTCGGAAATCATTTACTATAACAACAGTGTTATAGTCCACCATTTCCTTTTTTTTTTCTCGAAAACGCCTATTTCAACAATCAATGTTGAAATCTATGGTTTCGAATCTCAACACATTTAAAACATCATTAGATCGTTTTAATTCTATTTAAAATATCACATTCAAAACAATTTCTTTAGCATCTTATTCACTATTCAAAAACGTGAATATTCTTTGTTAACAAATTTCATCCTTTTATTCATTTTATTTCAAAGGATTATTCACTGTCTAAAAACGTGAATATAACTCTATTTCTAGGTTATAACAATTAACTTATCAAAATAAGTTGTTTGCAAATTTATAAAACAACATTTATAAATTTCCATTTCTATTTATTTATAAAAACTTCCTTTTTATAAATTCTTTTATTAACCTATTCCAGTTTATAACTCAATTATAAACTAAAAGTTCATATTATAAGTTAATTACTTATAAAACGAATATTTTTACAAAATCGTTCTTTTTAACTTCCCAAATTATAAATCTTATAACGTATAAGATTCATTCATTTATCCAAAATCATTATTTTAATAACTTAATAAATTTTATAAACCTACTGCTTATAAAATTCCATTTATAACTTCACCGTATAAAATTCTATAAATTCCATTCAATTATGAAATTCATTTTCACTTCATTCAAACACTTATAAAAACTCGTTTTATAATGTCCATATTTCAATTTATAAATATCCATTTATAAATCTCTTAATATAAATCAAATTATATCATTATTCTAAAACGTCTTTAATTTCCTTTATAATTTCACCATTTTGATTTATAAAATAATCAAATTTTATAAATCCTATATTTAAACTTTTCACAATGAATTCTAAAATATCTCGATTAAACTATTTTATAAACTCAATAGCATCATATTCTCAAAAATCAGTTTTTAACTATATTTCTCAAAAATCATAATTTTTATAACTTTAAAAATTATAACGTTTATTTATTTAAAATGAATCGATTCCAAACATATAGTATATTTTCAAAAAATCACTTTATAAATCATTTTAAAATTCCAAAACTTGGTCCAATGATGCTACACACCAAATAGTCAATCATGACTACAACGATCCATCATATATCGATATGATAATCCATCAAATATCAAAATATCTGAAATCAAATAAAAACTGTTGAGGAATCCAGTTGGATCCCTCCAACCTGTTTTCCTGCATCCAAAAACATTAGCACAATACCAATTTCGCTCCAGTACGAAATTATCGCGGTATATGTTTTTAATAAATATTATCCACTTAATAACGGCGTAATAGGGTCTCATCCGCTAAAAAATGCGGGGAATCAACAACTGCAATATATACATATGCCAATATATATATATTGATATTATATATAATACCAATTTCACTGTTTATGAAATATTCGCGGTATATGTTTTTAATAAATAACATCCGCTTACTAACGGCGTATAATGTCTATTTTAACAATCAATAGATATCAATCAACATTCAAACATGCATTCAAATATTTTAAATCTAACTATTTAAAATAAAATCGAAACTGATTCGATTGAGCGAGAAGTTCTCACCTTGATTTTAAATTCCGTTTTAGCGATTTATTTCGAATAAAATTAAACGGACGTTTAATTTTATCCAAAATTCTCACTAACTCCAAATGACTCCAATCCAATTTCATCGCGTAGTGCTCGTCCATACGATTCCAACGCAACTGGTTTCGTCCAAAACGGACCTCGTATGAAAAAGTTATGATTTTTATAAGATTGTACACGATTTATATAAACAAATTTCAACATAACTTAATTATTTTCAACCTATCTCACTTCAGCCCTTAGATCCACTTTCTTTCCATCCTGGCCGTCCCCTTCTCTCCCTCTCCCTCACGTTCTCCTTCACCAGGCCGAGCACGCACATAACAAAACCCATAGCACAAATTAGGGTTTGAATTTGCAACATCAATACTCGATGAGAATTCGATCAGCAACCTTCAACACAAAGCTCCAAACCCCCTCTACCTTCGCCCACCACCATAGCAAGCTCGGCCTGCTATTGCACCTGGAAATGCGTGCGTGACTGAGCACGGTCGGCCCCCTTTTTCTCCCCCTACGATGCTCCATTTTCGATCATCACCGTATGGAATCGAAGCTCTCGTCGAGCTCTACGACTTTCGTGTTGAACACTTTGGCTAATTCTTTACGGATTGAAAGAGATTAATGAATGAATGTGGGTGTTTTCTGGCCATTCAATTATAAAGTGGCGGCTAGGTTAAAAAATTAGGGTTTTAGTTATTTTTTTTATCAAATTATGAAGGTGGTGGGTGTATTTATAGAGAATCGAACGACACTATTCATCCGGAAATTCCAAACTCCGATTTACGCGCCGAAACTGACGTTCCTAGGGTTTATCCCGCGTTCCGGACACAATGGAATAGGTTTCAGAAGCTAATTCGGACATCTGTGCGAGTTATGGCTGTAAACGCTCAATTTGAATTAAACCGATTTAACTCGATTTCTAGGCGTTTTAATTTGTACCGGACAAACGGTAAATCCAATTGACTTGAAATTTGAAACCTTACAATAATATCACATTACGGATCCGATGAAACTAGTTTCGTCGAAATCCGAGACTTTTTGAAAAATGGCTATTTTAACTCGCCAAATTTAAATTAAAAATAAATCGATGCGTTTTGAGCTGCCACGCTCAAACGGTAACTCCGATTGACACGAAATTTGAAATCCGGTAATAACTAACTATTACGGATCCAATGGAACTGGTTCTGTTCAATTCTGAGACTGTTCAAAAATTGGCTATTTTTACCAGTCGATTTTATTATTAAAATATTCAATTTTCACAAATTAACTTTTAATTCGATTTTAAAAGTTCTAAAATATCGTTCTAACTTCCATATGATAAAATAAAATTTTAAAAATTATTTTCAATCATATTTAACCCTATTTTCAATTATTTCCATAATTTAACGTATTAAATTATCGATTTAAAAATCCAATTAAATCCAATAATTCAAATAAAAATTTATTTGACTTAAAAATTCACTTATAAATATTTAAAATTAATTAAATATTCAAATTTTAATTACTAAAAATTCTGGGTCGTTACAAGAATCGAATTTGGCTCGGGTTCTTTGTCGAGTAATTTCACTGGGTAACAGTGTTTTTTTAGTTTTCAAAATAAAACAGTGGTTTTGGGTTTGCTCGGGAAAGGCTCGAGGAAATTTGTATTTTACTTCGGGATGGACTCGAATTATCTCGGGTTGAAGCAGTAACAGGTTTAGATTTTTAACAAACAAGTTTTAAATCAAGTTTTAAAATATTTTTAAATGTATAAGTTTGTTTAGGTAAAATATTTAAAACGGGTTTTAAACAAGTTTTAAAGTAGGAATGCTCGAAGTTTTAAAGGTGTATTTCAAGTAAATTGTTTTGTTTTAAAATAAATTTTATATATATATATATATATATATATCCTTAAGTATAAAATTGATTTCTAAATGGTTTCTAATGAAGTAATTTAAATTAATATATAAAACTTATCTTTACTTAATTAAGACTGTTATTTATTAAGATTTAATGGTTTTAAAGTTAATTGATGAATAATTACTTTGTGTAATTGAATTAATGAAAATTACTTTGTGAAATTATTTAAAGGCAAATTAATTATTATGATTAAATTAAAGAGTAATTAAAGATAATTAATTACTTAAAGATAATTGCCTAATTAAAAGTAACTAATTAATGATTAAAGTTGATTAATCAAGTGATTAAGGAATAATTTAATTAAATGTTAATTAATTTATGTGATTATTAATTAAAGTAATTAATTTGAGGATAATTAATTAAAGGTTAATTAATTAATGAAATTGATTAGGAATAATCATTTATTGTAATAATTAAGGATAATTAATTAAATGGTATTTAATTAAGAGTTAATTAGTTAATTAACGAAAATTAATTAAAGGATAATTAAATGATTAAAAGTTAATTAATGATTAATTAAAGGATAATTAATTAAATGATTAAGGGTTAATTAATTAAGATGGTTTGTAATTAATTAATATTAATTAACCAAGATTAGTAGTTTATCTATAAGTAATTAATCTGATTTAAATTTATCAGATAATTAATTAGTCTTACTTATGGATGACTGTATTCTATTGAATGCCGCAAATCGTGTGATATCCCTGATGTGTGATGTTTTATGATATAAATTATTTTGATTCAAGCTATGATGAATGTAATTTATTTATTTGTGATGAATGTATATTATTTATCTGTAAATCAGTGAATGATGATAAGCATTATAGGATTATACCACTTAGCAAATATTAAAGTACTTGAATCTATGATGAGGGATGATGTTGCACTATTGTGTGAAACCCCTGGACATACACCATACACACACAAATATGGATTGCACGAGGAAATTGGTTAAGTCATAGATTTTTGAAATGATTTCAATAAAATTTTGAATCCAAAATAGTTTTGGAAATGGAATTGGGTTAAATATAAATAGCTTTTGAAAAGGAGTTTTGAAGATAAAAGTTATTTTGAATAACTTGATTAAGTTTTGAAATTTAAAATAGTTTGATTTGAATTTAAATTCAAAGATTTGAAATTGAACTCTATGTTTAGAAATTTTGGTTTAAAAAGGTTTTGTAAGTTATAAATGTGTTTGTACAGGTTTTAAACCATTTTAAAAATATTGTTTTGGCAATTTAAATTTAACCCAAGATTTAAGGGCTTTAGCTCGTGCAAATGTAATCGGATTTTTCCAAAACGAAAACTATTTGTTTTTCAAATAATAATAACTTTCATATAAATAAAGGATTTCCAATTTATATTGAAAGATTTCAAGTTTGAAATAGAATTGAAATTCTTTCGAAAGCTATGAATAAATCTTTGTGAAAGATGGTTGAACTTTGTTTTGAAATTTAAGAGGATTTTGAATGGTATATCTTTTGTATAAAAGATTTGAAATGTGAATTGTTTTGAAAGATATCAATGAATCTTTGGAAATGGTTTTGAAAGCTATAGGTTGATTTTTTGATTTAATGATTGGATGAGTTAATCTAATTTGAAAAGGAAATGGTTTTGAAAGTTGTAATTGAATCTTTGTGAAAGAATTATGGACTTTGTTTCCAAATTGAAAAGAATCTTGAGGGTGTATGTTTTATACGAAAAGATATGGAATTGTAAATAGTTTTGAAAAGCTTTTAATGAATCTTTGTGAAATATTGGTGAACTTTGTGAAGTGAATCTTTTTGTTTAAAAGATTAAAATGGTAATTTGTTTAACCATTCGAAAGAAAAGTTTTGGGTAATAAGTTGTGACTTAACTGAAATCCCAATATCGATATGTTTTTAAATATCGTTCTCATTATTCAGTTTAGCCGGGAGAGGACCTTGTGTCATATAACCCCATTTCGAATATTGATACGAGGACATGGATAGCATTTGAAGATCGATGGTGAAGACCGGGTATTTTTGAGAACGATAGGTGTAACGACCCACTATTTTGGACCATTCAAATCGACAATAATCCACACATGTCACACTTTAATACTTCAAAACAGTGGAGTGTTTCGAAATTTGGAGCAAATAAAATCATTCACAGAATCGCAGACACAGAAATATCAGAATACTCGCAGCGGAAATAAAATACCATAGTAGTTCATGAAGCTACTATATACATACTCTCAAAATATATACAAAATCTCATAGTAAAATAGATGCAATAGAAGTTAGGATACATAAACAACAATACAAAGACAGATACTGAATAGGAACTAACTGGAAGAAGTAGACGAATAGATAGACAGATAAGCTCCAGCAAAACTCTAGCTCCAGAAGGTGAATCCAAAATTGTGATTCTCAGGTTGACCCGAGCATAAAGTAAAACATAAACACTTGATTCAGGACATACATAGTTAGTAAACCAACTCAAGTGAACTGTAATAGCAATGCACAATAACTTAAAGGATGCTTGGGATCACCCATCCTTTAAGGATCAGTCAAACCATCAATTAAGTAGTAATAAACACTATCCTAGAAATTTCCATATTAAAGTAAACAATGCAAATAACAGTGTTATTGTGACTAGGGTAGCGTAGAGCTGCAGTAACCGCTCACCTCTAGCCACACTCTGAAAATCAAAGGTGTGCATCAAACAATCACACGAAATCAAATTACACACAAAGCGGTGTACCCATGGTTATAAATTTGAAAATGGTTTATAATTCCGAATTAAAATCATTCATTTAAACCATTAAAAGTGAAGTCATTACTCCTTCAAATCAAATATTCAATTCCCAAAATTTAGCCTTTTCTGAGTTCATTTATTCCGTTAAACACCAAATATTGAAATTCAGCTTTTCGCCGCACTTAGAAAATACTACGATAAGTTATAATTGAAAATAATTCAATTTAGTAAAGACAAAATTTAAAAATACTGTAATAGTTTAGTTTTAGTTTATTTTCAGAAACGATAGCATTTCTGAAGTGCTACTAAATTAATTTCCAGATTATTAATAAAATTTCAGAAACAATTAAACTTCAATTTTTAAACATTTTAACTTATAAAAATCATATTTTATACTTTAAAAATGTTCATTTGAATACCCCTTTAACTTATGATTTTATAAAGTAAAATTTTATACATTAATTCAAAAATCTCAATGTTTCACTTATTAAGTTCGATATACACTTTTCCCAACTTTCATTTACTTTACACATTAATTTAATTTACCATTTCATAAATTTGATTAAATTTCCATTTTATTTTCTTAATTTAACTTTTATTTTTAAACCAAACTTCACATTTCCAAGTCAAATTATATTTCAAATTACACTTTTAACCATCCATTTATTTAACATTTTAAACTAATTACATTAATTCAAAATACGCTGTAAGTTTCTTAACTTTATTTTACAAGTAACTTGATATTTTATTTTAGTTTATATTTATCCAATTAATACATCAATTATATTAATTACCAAGTTACTTTTATAATTCCATTTTTACTTAAATTTCCATTATTAAGTTGAATCACCTTTCACACTACAAATCAAACCATCTATTAACTTATACCATTTAACTTTTTAGAAAATCACTGCTTAACAATTTTAAATCCAATATAAGTCAAATTTCTTATTTTTTTCTTTCTTTCATTTACAATACATGAAATTTATAAGAAATCATATTTGAAATCAACCATGGGTACGGATAATATTTTACACCTAAATTAAGTGATACGGAAATCATCATTTAAATCCGTAATCAGTAAAATTTTCGGGTTTTGATTATTTCAAACCCGCAATCCCGAGACAAATACAAATGAATAAAATAAATAAAATCGCTCTGGCCTATCATTTCAGCCTATAACGATTTTTCCTTATTCTAAAGTCTGTTCGGGTATCTATCATTTCAACACATAGTGATTCTACTCTATAGGAAACTTGCAGTGTGATAAACAGAAATAAATAAACAGTATAACAGCATATAACATAGCAGATAATGTGACAGGTTCATAACAGGGTTTTCCATCATAAAATTCATATCACAGGCAAGTATAACATGATATAACAATTCTACAATTTCACTTGCTATCAATTTACAATTCTATAAGTATGAATGTCAAGCGTGAATATTCACCTCTTCGACGCTGGAGATTTGATTCAAAACAACAATATCCACACACGGAAGAGCGCTAGAAGGCACGATAAGATTTTAGAGGATGTGACAACCAGATTCAATCTTGAAATAAAAATAAATCAACTCTAAGTATATGCTAATTCACGTAAGAATACAAAAATTCAAATAAAGAAAAATGGAGGAATAAGTTAAATAAGATGACATGAACAACAAAGAAAGAAGAAAAAGAAAAAAAATACAGCCATGACTTACAAGAGAGGGCTTCACACAAGAAGATGAAAACAAATGATGCGGTAAGGTAATTTTTGTATGTGAGTTTGTACTTAATAGAGAAGTTTCACGTTAATTAAGTGAAAGAACGGTAGGAAATAATATTCGAAATGGCTAGAGGAATTTAAGATTTTATTCCTATTAAATAAAGAGATGCAAATGGAAAAGTGGAATGAGATGAAATATTATACGTGAATTGCAAGGGAAATAGGCGGCTAGGGTTTTAGTTCTTTCCTTTTGGAAATGCACGGGTGTTGATTTGAATGGCAAAGGTATGTAATCAAAGGAGTGTGTATTATAAAGGGAAGAGATAAATTGAAACGTATGCCCAAAATTAATAACAAAGTAACGTATCTTGTATTTATTTGTTTCCTATTTATCTAATAAAATATATGCTAAAACACAATTCAGTAAATAACGTATCGTTTATATAACACCAAAGAAATAAATAAGAAAACGGATGTAGAAACGTATAAAAGAAATGTATAAATGAATTGCTATCAACAACTTTGTTTATTACTTAATTTACAAAATTAATTTGTTACATAACCCTTTGATTTATTTATTACTTAATTTACAAAATTGATTTGTTACATATCCCTTTGATTTGTTTATTACTTAATTTTCAAAATTAATTTGTTACATATCCCTTTGATTTGTTTATTACTTAATTTACAAAATTGATTTGTTACATATCCCTTTGATTTGTTTATTACTTAATCAAAAAATTGATTTGTTACATATCCCTTTGATTTGTTTATTACTTAACTAAGAAAATGGATGTAGAAACATATAAAAGAAACGTATAAATTAATTGCTTTTGACAACATTGTTTATTACTTAATTAACACAGTTTATATCCAAATTAAATGAAACAAAAACGGACAAATGTTGTAAATATATACATAACATGTAATGTTACATGTATATACACAATTATAACATGATATATCAATCAAAAATATTATTTATATTAATTAAAATAAACAATTTTTGTTAAATAAAACAATTTACACACAATATTGTGAAAGACATATCTTTCACAATATTAATCTGATTTCAACGAAATGAAAAGCAGTATTCTTGAAATTAAATCTATTTTCATAATAAAAGATAAAATTAAAAGATTAAAATATTTAAAATTTAAATTTAAAAGTCAAAGTTTGACCATTTTGATAAAAATCCACATTTTCGGAATTATTCCATTTATTCAGGTTTGGAATTATAGTTCACACAAAAATCATAATTTATATTTAAAATAACAAAATTTATCCATTTTAATAAATGAAATAAAGTTTTTAAATCGGGAATTTTGGTTAAAATAATTAAAATATAAAATAAAAATAATCACAAAATACAGGGTTGTTACACTCTCCCCCACTCAAATCTTTTCGTCCTCGAAAAGAAACGAGGTACAGAAAACACAGAAAAAATAGAATGAAATAGGATTAAGACAAGATGACAAGAAGATTAAAATTATACATGATAACTGTTGTTATATGAAAGTTTAACAAGGTGGAGAATAGGAATAGCTAGACGGGAAAAATAGGTTGAATGACAAATATGAACCATTATTCTAAAGCTATATAAATTTCAATTATTTGGAATGGAAAAATAATTGATCAAAATATCCTTTGTATAATACTTTATCAAAATACTTTTATAACTTGATGTCTTAACAAGTTTATCCTCGTTCCCGTAGACACTAGCAGTGCATTGATCAGGCGCAAAGCTAGAATTCTCCAGGTACTTAGTAGACTTCTTTCAACACTCAGTGAAAATACTTGAAAAACTTTTAAAAACAGATATGGAAAGTGCAATCCAAACAAAACAACCAAACCAAAACCTTTGTCTAACCATGGTTCGCAGATACACAATGGTTACGCTAGGATCTCCTAAGAAACAATCCATATCCGTAAGCTTTCTCAGCCCTGCGAGTTACGCCATGATGACTAGTAGACCGTAGGATACACAATGATTACACCTGGATCCCCCAGGAAACAATCCGTACCACTAGTCCTTCTCAGCCAGGTGGATTTCGCTACTAATGCGACCAACATAGTTCACAGGATACACAATGATTACGCCTGGATCCCCCAGGAAACAATCCGTACCCCTAGGCCATCTCAGCCAGGCAAATTACGCTATGCAGTCGCGCTCGAAAAAAAAAACCATGGGTTACGCCACGGTGGAATACTTGAGTATCACATCCGGAAAACCAAAAATCAGAGATAATAATATCGATAGAATGAATCCACAATGTGGCCACAGAGCGAATATCAAGCGGAAGGCACTTTCCATATCTTTACTTTGAAAATATATATCATATAGTACCTTTTAAAATCACTTTCAAAAATCATACTCATATAAAGTCCATTATATATAGATTCCACTTTCAAATCGAATACTTTTCGAATCAATAGTATATCAAATCACACTTATATAGACTTCGATTGTATAAGATTTCCCTTTCCAAATTGAGTACCTTTCAAATCAATAGTTTTCATATCAACTTCATACTTATACGAATCCATTTTATATAAGTTCGACAACTCACAAATCAAGTACTTAATAATACAAGGTTCTCAATTTCAAATCATTTCAATATTTATTTAGTTTCAAAATCATATATGATTTCACCAAATTTTCTTCCAAATTAAATATCTCAATTTCAAAGTTTCCAAAATAATAGGTTTAGAAAATAATCCCAGTTTCCAAATTAACATAAATAAAGTCAAACAAATTCATTCCTAAAATCATCATATAAATACTGGGTTTTACATTCCAATCTATTTTCAAAACCAAATATTTTCTCAAAATCAATTATACCCAAAATGGTTTCCAAATTTATAACTATCCCTTTAAGTCATTTAAACTATTTATTTCTATTCAAAAGATCCAAATTTCCTTTAGCAAATTATTTACTTAATAAAAGTTTCAAATTTATTTAAGTCATACTCTTCATACAAAATTAAACTTATGTACTTTATTAAATATTTTATACTCTTCAAAATTTCTTAGCTTTAAAATTAAACCTTGATTTGGAAGTGTTCGAACCTTCAAAATAGTCAATGAAATCAAATTTCAAATCAAAGAGTTGGAAATCAGCAACAAATCAGTATATCAATTTTTTTAAATAGAGTTATACTAAATCAAATTGGAAACTCAAGGATTGAACACCGTGCTCATTCAAATCATTTCAAATATTGATACATATATCTTTCGAAAATCAAATCATACTTCGAAATCAGAAATCAAAATTGGTTTCACAAAATCACTCGCATAGCAAAGCTACCAGAGTAGCCTTTCCCCCATTCTGAAACTCAAAAATCAATGTCGATGATGCATGCACTCATCACCGAGATTATTTTCCAGCGACATAAGTGAGTTCTGGACTTTTATTATTTTCTTGAAAATTTCTTCGAAATTTCTTCGAAATCATTGGAATTCATTTGAACTCTTCTGAAACATTTCTTATCCCGAAAATACTTTTAAATCGTATTATTATTATATATTTCTGAAATATCAAAACCAAATTTCAAAATACCGGAGTTCGATTCCTTGAAATTCAAATTCAAAACCCTTCAGTTATAAATCCTTTTATATAATTGAATTCGTTATAAATTTTCAAAATTTCAAATCCATTCAAAATTTCAGACTCTCAATTTTAAAAGGTATATAATCCTTATCGAAAACATTTCACTTTTATATAAAAATGCAGTCATCCTTATCAAAATAATAATTTCGATGTATACAAAATTACAAAATACAATCGACAAATTTTTTTTAAGTGATGATTCAAGGATGGATTTCAAACAAACAGAGATTCAAATATAGAGGAACCCTACTCAAATAGAATTCTGATTCAAAGTTAAGCTCGAACGAAGATGAAATAATTAAATTACCAAATAAAAGATTGATATGCCTATATAAATCGCGGGCGACCTTAACCGGGTAAATCTTCGCTTTAAGAATATAATCAATGTGGAAATCTAAGGCGAATCAAAATTCGAACACCAAAGATAAAATCCAAGTATAGCAGAAGATAGATAGCATCGTAAACCGAGAATACAGAAATCTCTGGTAAATTAATGCCATTTGTAAAGGAGTTCCACCCCTTTACAAATCATTCAAAGATTTGTGGAATCACCATCTTTATAGGGGTCATTCAAAGTGGTTTTATGGAATGCTCCAAAATCAAAGGAATACAAATAGGGGAGACAGGAATGGATTTCAGAACAAGTGGAAGCGTTCCAAAATTCAAGAAATCCTAATCGATAAGAATCTAAACCAAGAGATTACTAACAAGGTGGATACCTAAGGGATGAAGTTTAGAAAATCTTGATTTCAAAATAAGAAAGTTAATTTATACCAATATAATCTTTAAAATCCTTTAAAATCGTTTGAAAATCATTTTATACTTCGAAAATATGTTCTCTCACGAAGAAATGATTCTGAGATTGATTTCACTCATTCTAGGGTATTTCTACCCTATCTCTATTGAGTTTTTGCTCCGCAGGCTAAGGTTTGCCTAAAACCAAAGCTCTGATACCAAATGTAACAACCCACTATTTTGGATCATTCAAATTGACAATAATCCACACATGTCAGGCTTGATTCTTCAAAACAGTGGATTGTTAAGAAATTTGAAGCAAATAAAATCATTCATAGAATAACAGACACAGAAATATCAGAATACTCACAGCGGAAATAAAATACCATAGTAGTTCATGAAGCTACTATATACATACTCTCAAAATATATACAAAATCTCATAGTAAAGTAGATACAATAGAAGTCAGGAAACATAAATAGCAATACAGAGACAGATACCGAATAGGAACTAACTGGAAGAAGAAGACGAGTAGATAGATAGATAAGCTTCAGCAAAACTCTAGCTCCATAAGGTGAATCCAAAGCTGTGATTCTCAGGCTGACCCGAGCGTAAAGTAAAACAAAAATACTCGAGTCAGAACATACATACTTATACAATGTAAACCAACTCAAGTTCAAGGTTTAAACATAAATATACAAAAATTTACATGTGTAAGCATTTTAACAATAAAAATATACATTTGTAAACATTTTTGTCAAGCATTAATACAAGTGTAATTATCTCATCATAAATTTAACAAGTGCCCTTTGTCTTTGTATTTTCAAAAATATGAATTAAAACAAGAGTATATACATATGTGTCTTTCTCATTTTTATTAAAAATTTACAAAACACAAACCTGTAAAGTAAAACCAGAATAGAAACCAAAAATATTCTCAGTTACAAAGATTTCAAAAAAACCAAATTCCAGTTGAATCAAAACAAAAGCAAATCAGATGAAAATAAGATTTCAACTCATATAGATCAAGCCTTGATATTAAACCATCTTCAATTCTGAAACTACAAAACTAAGAAAAGAAGATCAAGGCTGATCTAGTTTAAAGGATTTTCAATTGACTGGGATTAAAGCCTGTAATCAAGGAGGATCAAGCAAGCAAATTAAAATAGCTACAACCTGAGAAGATCAACTTAAACAAGCTCAGGTTCAAGTTCAAAATCTGAAGCATGCAGTAAATTCAAGTGGGGTTCCAGATCAAACAGACATATAAAATAAAATAAAATATAAAACTGTCTTTTCTTTTTCAAACCCAAGGTGAGCAAACCTCTTAAACCTGCTCTTATCTCTGATGTGTGGTTAACACTTGAATCTGTTATGAAAATGTTGCTTAGTTGTTAAACATATCTGTATGCATATATGTATATGTATGGATTGTTGTGTGCATGTGTGGTTCCAGACATATATATTCTATTTCAAACACTTACAGGGTTTAAATTCATGTAAAATTCCAATTCTCCTGCTCTGAATCATGTTAGAGCTTAGGATCTGAAGAAAACATGTGTATTCAATCAAAACCTAATTTCTAAACTAATTTTTGAGATAAATTTTAACATAGTTTTAACCTGGGAAAAGAATTTACAGTGAAGTTCAATATATGAAAAAATTCAATCTCCTTAATTATTTGATTCGCTTATATAATCGTAATCACCATAAAAAGTCATGATTTTCGAAAGTTAAATCAAAATTTTTAGATTTGGGAATCTCGAGAATTTGTGAGTTGAACTAAGATGGGTTTCGGTCGAATTCTGGTGATCAGGGGATGATTGGCCTTCGAGGTTGTGGGTGAAGTTAGCTTGGATATTCGAGATTCCAGGAAAAATACTCGCAAATTTTTTTGATCGATCATGATGGTCAAGCGGAATGATTTTATTAGTTAGTTGAGTCGACGATGTGTTTGAGTTTGATGTGATGTCAGAGGTGGATCGGACTTCACCGTAAGTGGAGGGATCGAAGCTGGAGGTTTAGATGGAGCTTGGGTCATGAAGGCATGGATGATCGTGGACGAGATCGTCGACGATGATAGGTTTTTTCGATGATGTTGATTCTAGTGTTCGATCAAAACTGTCGAATTTCGATTTTGATATGGTATTGAGTTTCTAGAGAATGGGAGAGATCGAGTTGGTCAATGTCGACATGATGGCATCCTCGGTGATGATCGGAGTAGCGTTGACCATCAAGGCATGGATACAGGTGTCACCGGTATCTATTGGTTACAGGAATTGGAGATGGGGAGTTTGTCTTGGGGATGGTGTCGAGAAGAATCGAATTTGGCTCGGGTTCTTTGTCGAGTCATTTCACTGGGTAACAAGGTTTTTTTAGTTTTCAAAATAAAACAATGGTTTTGGGTTTGCTCGGGAAAGGCTCGAGGAAATTTGTATTTTACTTTGGGGTGGACTCGAGTTATCTCGGGTTGAAGCAGTAGCCATTTAGATTTTTAACAAATCCAGTTTTAAATTATTTTTAGATGTATAAGTTTGTTTATGTAAAGTATTTAAAACGAGTTTTAGACAAGTTTTGAAGTAAGAATTCTCCAAGTTTTAAAGGTGTATTTTAAGTAAATTGTTTTGTTTTAAAATAAATTACATATATATCCTTAAGTATAAATTTGATTTGGTTTCTAATGAATTAATTTAAATTAATATATAAAACTTATCTTTACTTAATTAAGATTGTTATTTATTAAGATTTAATGGTTTTAAAGTTAATTAATGAATAATTACTTTGTGTAATTGAATTAAAGCAAATTACTTTGTGAAATGATTTAAAGGCAAATTAATTATTGTGATTAAATTAAAGAGTAATTAAAGATTATTAATTACTTTAAGATAATTACTTAACTAAAAGTAATTAATTAATGATTAAAGTTGATTAATCAAGTGATTAAGGAATAATTTAATTAAATGATAATTAATTTATGTGATTAATTAATTAAAGTAATCAATTTGAGGATAATTAATTAATTAAATGTTTATTAATTAATGAATTTGATTAGGAATAATAATTTATTGTAATTAATTAAGGATAATTAATTAAATGGTATTTAATTAGGAGTTAATCAATTAAGGATAATTAATTAAAGGATAATTAAATGATTAAAGGTTAATTAACGATTAATTAAAGGATAATTAATTAAATGATTAAGGTTTAATTAATTAAGATGGTTTGTAATTAATTAATATTAATTAAGCAGGTTTGGTAGTTTATCTATAAGTGATTAATCTGATTTAAATTTATCAGATAATTAATTATTCTTACTTATGGATGACTATATTCTATTGAATGTTGTGAATTGTTTGATATCCCTGATGTGTGATGTTTTGTGATATGAATTATTCTGATTCAAGCTATGATGAATGTAATTTATTTATCTGTGATGAATGCATATTATTTATCTGCAAATCTATGAATGATGATAAGCGTTATAGGATTATACCGCTTATCAAATATTATTGTACTTGAATCTGTGATGAGGGATGATGTTGCACTATTGTGTTAAACTCCTGGACTACACCATACACACACAAATATGGATTGCATAAGGAAATTGGTTAAGTCATGGAATTTTGAAATAATTTTAAAAAAAAATTAATCCAAAATAGTTTTGGAAATGAAATTGGGTTAAATATGAAAAGGAGTTTTGAAGATAAAAGTTATTTTGAATAACTTGATTAAGTTTTGAAATTTAAAATAGTTTGATTTGAATTTAAATTCAAAGATTTGAAATTGAACTCTATATTTGGAAATTATGGTTTAAAAAGGTTTTGCAAGTTATAAATGTGTTTATATGGGTTTTAAACCATTTTAAAATATTGTTTTGGGAATTTAAATTTAACCCAAGATTTAAGGGATTTAACTCGTGCAAATGTGATCGGATTTTTCCAAAACGAAAACTATTTGTTTTTCAAATAATAATAGCTTTCATATAAATGAAGGATTTCCAATTTGTATTGAAAGATTTCAAATTCGAAATAGAATTGAAATTGTTTCGAAAGCTATGAATAAATCTTTGTGAAAGATGGTTGAACTTTGTTTTGAAATTTAATAGGATTTTGGATGGAGTATCTTTTGTATAAAAGATTTGAAATGGGAATTGTTTTGAAAGATATGAATGAATCTTTGGAAATGGTTTTGAAAGCTATGGGTTGATTCTTTGATTTAATGATTGGATGAGTTAATCAAATTTGAAAAGGAAATGGTTTTGAAAGTTATAATTGAATCTTTGTGAAAGAATTGTGGACTTTGTTTCCAAATTGAAAAGAATCTTGAGGGTGTATCTTTTATATAAAAAGATATGGAATTGTAAATAGTTTTGAAAAGCTGTGAATGAATCTTTGTGAAATATTGGTGAACTTTGTGAAGTGAATATTTATGTTCAAAAGATTAAAATGGTAATTTGTTTAACCATTTGAAAGAAAAGTTTTGGGTAATAAGTTGTGACTTAACTGAAATCCCAATATCCATTTGTTTTTAAATATTGTGCTCATTATTCGGTTTAGCCGAGAGAGGACCTTGTGTCATATAACCCATTCCGAATAATGATACAACAATATGGATAGAATTTGAAGAACGGTGGTAAAGACCGATGGTGAAGACCGGGTATTTTCGATAACGATAGGATAACCTGTCGAATGTCTCTGCACTGAGTCGCGCCGGTATAGAGATCTCCATATGTGATGGGGAGTCCGATCGAGATTATGAATACCCGGATTGCAAGGGCTTCTTTGGAAGTGCCTTCGGTTCTTTTCGAACCCGAAACAGACTTGTATGGATGTGTGTCTGGCATGCGAAGTGCTGCTGATCATTTGTTGATCGAAGCATGGCTTTGTGAAAAAGCATGGCTTTGTGGATGAGACTGCATCAAGATCACACACCCCGGAAATGGTCGAAACAGGAAAGATGCAGCGAGGTTTTTAGTGGCCGCCCCCTAGGGTATGTCCATTTCCTTTTGGATAAAAGGTGATATCATGGTATGGAGCCCAGATATTTAACCTATGTGGTTGCTACAAACTTATTGCTTTGTGGTTGAGAGGTGCCTCGGATAAAGGTCGGTAACGACCGAGAATGACATACTTGTATGGTAGTTACCTATGTTATAGCTTGGTTAAAGCATGAGGTAGCGTCGGCCTTGTGTTAGCAGAGATCCGGTTAGGTTCTTGGGCGCGTCCTTCCAGAGGCGTTCCCATTTTGGTAAGGAAGTTCCTTAGCCTGACCATTTGTTGCAAATCCAATCATCAATATGCGCCTTGTACGGTTTTAGTTGTATAACCTGCCATTTAATGTGGTAGCTATAGTAGGCATACGACAAAATGTGGTATGCTGGCTAAGATTAATATTATATTTTCGAAAGGTTTTCTGCACTATGCACTAATAATAATATCAAATGGTTTTCACGTATCAAGCATGTTTGACTGTCATAAGGAGAAATCTCTTCCAAGCGAGCGCTTGCATTGTGTGTGCGGCAGGCTTATGGCAGCTTCATTTTCCAAAAAGCATTGCGGTTTTCAACGTTTTAAATTCTTTTGTTGTTTGTTTTAAAGATAAAACTGTTTTTGTTTGCTCACACCAGTCTCATGAATGACCTGGAGTTTATTGTTCCCTATCTAAACTCTGGGTGCCCACAATTTTCCACACAAGTAGTCTAGAGTTGGATTTTTCAGATAGTCAAAAAATAGATGTAGATTCGATAGCATTCCATCTCTGGATGTTGGCAATCGCATTTGGATCGAGTTGCTTCACTTTAGTGTTGGTGGTGGTTCTCGCTTCTAGGTTTGGAGATCTTTGGAGCATTGGAATAGTGATGCAATCTATTGGATCCTCAATTTCTCACTTGGAATTCTTTTGGAGTTATTTCTTTCCACTGCTATTTCTTGTATCTCTGATGTATATTGAAATTCATTGTATCATCGGATATTGTATTCATTGTTGTATCAATGATATATTCATTCATTCATTTTCTTCCGCTGTGTTGTTATACTTAATGTGTTATAAGCTTCGGCGAGCCAGATTCGACGTTTAGATCTGTGGCATTCGAATACGAGTAAAGTATTCAATGCCGATTTTCGAAGGTCGAGTCAGGTTCGTTATACCGAACTTATCTATATAACTAATTTTCTTTTTCTGTAAATGACAACAACAATTTACTTTATACCTTACTATGATTTATAAATAATTTTTTTCTCTACATCTATATATAAAATAAAAAAACTACATATATCTGAATTAAAAAAAAATGCCTGCTACCTCACTGCCATGCCACACACGACCTCCTCCACAACGATCGTGAGCTACCTTTTGTGACGTCTGAATCCCTGGTCGCCCCATCGCAAGTCGAACTACCTTGCAGAACATGCACTACCTCCTACCACCGCGACCTCCAGGCTTCGACTATCCCAAAATCCTAGCCAACTCCTAGCCCTTTGAATTCACCACCATCACCATCCATCCTACATCCCTCGTGCGTCTGGTTTTGTTGCCCCCAAATCGCCTCCTCACGAGCGCTCACTCAGGTCTCTTAGGAGATTCAAGCCAAATTCGAACTCCTCCTTCTTTCTTTTTAAAAATAAATCGCGGCCATAGCGTTGGATTTAGGAAGGAAAGCACGTGATTTATTCGAATGAGGAACGATATTTGGTTTGAACAGCTTGACTATTAAAATTCGAGCCACTATTTTTTTTTCTTGTTTCGAATTAAAAAAAGGAAGGGACGCGTGTTACCAGGGTGGACACGCATTACACCGGGGGACACGTGTTCAATGAAGAGAAAGGCTGCCGAGAAAACTTTTGTCTAAACAATTTGAATATAAATATTATTTAAATTTAAATTTAATATTTAAATCATCTAGAAATCACCATCTAAAATTTTGACTTTCTATTGAGATGTGCCGCTAGGCATTTTTAATGTTATACCCTTATTTGGAACGCACTGGAAAAAGTTTCGAGGCCTAACTCGATCGTATGGAGAAGACAGTTTTTTGAATCTAATTATTATATTGAATTTTCGATATAAATTTCAGCACGTTTATATATTGCACGATCAAACGACCACTCCAAACACTACGAAATTTGAAATTTGATAATAGTATACTATTACAGATCCAATGGAACTTGTTTCGTCGAATTCGAAGACTGTTCCTCGGAAGGCTATTTTTAAATATCGATTTAAACGATATATTTTTAAAGATGAACAAAACACTTTCAAACTCAAATTTAAACCTTCTATTATTGTCAGTATTTTCAATATAACTTTTATAAGCCTTTAAAATATTTTTAACCAGCTTAAAACCAAGATTCACTACTTTAACCTATTTCCAATTATTAAATCCAATCATATAATTATCCAAATAAACAGCGATATTTGAAATTCAAGTTAAACTAACTTTCAAATATTTAAAATCAATTAAATATTAAAATTTCAAATATCCAAAAAATTTGGGTCGTTATAGATTATTTTTCTTTGTTTGGCTTGGTCAATCTATTCGTTCGCTTTTATAACTTGCGGTCGCGTCAATTTTTGAGCTCGAATTGGTCCGTGATTTTCTCCTTTTTGATTTTGATTTTTGCTCAACTTTTGATTTGAGTTTTGGATTATAATTTGATCTGTAGTGTTCGCTCTGAATTATTGTCTCGAACTCGAATGAATAATTGGCCGATGATAAATTGGGTTTCATATGGAATGAACCCCTTAATTTTCATTCGTATTTTCAATTTGAATTCTTCAACTAATTTTTTTGGCCGTTCGATTTTGCTTGAATACTTTTGATTGTACTGACTTTTTCAAGTCATACTCAGTTTTATTTGGTTCCGTTCTTTTTTAGCATTTGAATTTGTTTCTTGTTCATGTCTTCTATAACTTTGGCTCTTGGAATTCTTTAGTTAATTGATTTGGTCAATTCGTATTCATTATATTATCTACTACGAGATAAAAATTGACTTTGGCATTTAAGTTCGATGGTATTTAAAACACCTCTGACTTTTTTGAACTCCTTTTTGCTATGACTTGTTTATCAACTGTGACTTACCACTATTTGTTTATTTCTTTTTGAATCCACTGCTTCATATAGACTGCTAAGTTTTGACTTGTTCCAACTGCAGCTTTATTTCGAATGTCTTCATGTTGCATATGTATATACTTGTTTCACTTGAAATGTGTCACCATGTGTATACATACATATGTATGTATGTATGTATGTGTTATGTCTGCATTGCTCTGGTCTCTGTTTGTGTTGTATATGTATATACATGTTGACTTTTTCATCCCTTTGGTTTCATGTGTATGCATACATCTCGTTGCATTAGTTTGGCACTGTGTATAAACGTGTATACATGCATGTATATATGTATTTTAATGCTTTCCTATTTATGCAGGGTTGTATGTATGCATGTGAACTTGTTGTTGCACTTGATACAGTCTTTGTTTATCTGAGCATTTCATCAATCTTATTCATTTCTTCAAGTCTGGTTTGAATTGTTGTATGCTGATCTGCACTTTTATGTTAACTGCTTTGTGTTCAGATGCAATTGACCTTGTTTTGATGTATTCTCTTAGAGCATTTCTTTCCACTTTATTATGTCTTGTTTCCTCTGAAGGACTTGAACTATAACTCACTGATTTTTGAAAAACATGCATATATTCATGTATAGTCTATTGCACTTGCCTTGAGTTTAAATGGTTTTGGCTGGAATTATACGTATGCTATCATATGTATGCATTCATGTGTGTAGTCATTGTGGCTTCATGCCTTGACTCCATTGAAGTTTGGTTTACCACTTTGTTGTGTGAGCAAGTTGAACTTGAGTGATTACCACTTTCTCTAATCTGGTCTCCATATTGAGGTTGTATTCACAGTACGGTTTGATATGAGTGCAGCAACTATTTTCTTCAACTGATTTCTTTGTATTACTTCATGACGTCACTATTGAGTCTATTCCTATGTGTACACATTGAGTTTTTTGTCGAGGCTTGTTTTATGTTGGTTTGTACAGTGATTGTAGTTGAGTTTGGTTGCAGTATTATTGTCCAGTTCATATGGTCTGATCTGAGTTGCATCCCTTTGTATATTTGGAGTTGAACTCTCTATTGCGTCACTATTGTTTTGCATTATGGTTTTGCCTATGCACTTGAACTCGAGAGCCTGATATATTTGAATCGTTTGCTTCTAAATTGATGTATGTTTTCATCCATATCCTGTATATTCGAACATGTTCACTTTGTGCTTTCTAAACTGAATTTTGTTTTTTATTTTGGATTGCACCTGTGTTGAATCCAGCCTCGGCGTGGGTTTGACCTTGTTCTCATCTATCACTGCAATTTTATCAAGTGTATATCGGTGTGCATAGCCTTGTGGCATGCATAGTGATACACTTTGCATTTCACAAGTTGTTTTTGTATGATGGATTAAAAATAAATGACGACGAACAACCCAAATAATGAGGCAAATAACATTTTCAAAATAAACGTTTTGTTGTACACTGTAAAAATATTTCTTTTTCAATTTTACTGCATCATTGTTTATTTTGTTGATAATTCAAATGTTCGGTATAGGCTGGAACAAAGTTGAAGATAAAATATGAGTGTGAGTGAATATATATAGTGAGGTCAAAATTGTAAATTGAAATTTGTGATATAATCGAAATTGTAATGAAATTGAATAATGTATATATGCAGTGAGAGCTCAAATTTGTACTATTTGAATTTGTAACAAAATATTTGTTTGAATTTGAATTCTGTGTTATTTATTTTATTCATCAAATATTATTTAACTATGTGAAAAATAAAGTAATATAATAACAAATATATTTACACGAACGTATATACGTTTATTCATTAAACAAAAATCATATACTAGCATATTTTACATCAGTCTGCCCCACTAAGTGTCTAGAAATCCCTATCGATGCAATAGCTTCCTATGTACTGACCAGAATTTATAAATACTAAACAGAACAAATTAACACAATATAAAAAAAATTATAACGCTGACAAATATGTTGTCTTATATATATGCACTCATCGACTCATTCTAGGGTATTATTACCCCATTTCTAATGAGTCGGGCCCTACAAAGCTAAGGTTATCGCTAAACCAAAGCTTAGGTACCAAATATAATGACCTAAATTTTTGGATAGTTTAGATCGACGATAAAACACACACGCAACACTCAAACCATTCGAAATTGAGGATTGTTATGGGGTAAATTAGAAAAAGGAGAAAGAGAGAAAAAGGAGAAAGAGAAAAAAATGAACACAAAATCTCAGAGCGGAATGGCAAATTATAATAATCAAATAAACAGTTCGTGAAGCGGTATTACAAATAACATTTAATTACACTTTTACACTATAGAATCAAAGTTACACACAATAGAAATAAATAACAATGCAGCGGAACAACATGATGCAGTGGGATAAATATAAAAAATAATAATAGTACAAATGTTCATCTTCGTCCTCCAAAAGCATTCTTTGGTATACTGAAAATCTTAGACTGACCCGAGCGAATTGAAAAGACAAAACATTTAAGTCATAACTAAAAGATCTTATGTAAGTTAAGTCAATGGTAAGAAAATATGAGTGTAATGGCATCAAAGACGTTTACGGGTTTTGGCATCTCTTATCCAGCGTCTGACGTGAGTGCAATAACTAAAGAGATATTCGACATTTCCATCTCCTAAGGATCCGTTAAACTGTCTACATACATAGTACAATACGGTATTATAATTGTGTTTACAGTAAAATATTAAAATAGCATAAGGCATTACCCATTTACCCCTTGACACTTTTTATGTATTCCCGTAGTCTATACAATACCATAAGCTCCACCAAACCAGTGGTTTACCCAAAGGGCACTCCATAGGTGCAGCACAAAACAAACTCGTAGAAGGCGCGATAAGGCATGTGACAAGGCACATGAGGTAATGCCTAGGGTAGGAAACTACCGTTTTGTGGATCCAGACTGGTGGTAACGCATATCAACTACTACTGCCCACCTCGAAACATTACCCCGTAATAAAAATCGAGGGATGTTGTGATCACCCGGATTTTTGGACGTCCGTTAATCGGATAATTAACTGGATTAAACATTGGGATATTAAATTTATAAGTCGAATAAATGAGTTTTGGTATGTAAGGTTTTTGGATATATAAATTGATTTAAAACTATAATAAGTGTTGAATTATAAAATCTTTGGAGAAGATAAATCTTATAGTAAATAAATAAATAATATATTTCACCATTTAAATTCGAGATAAAATATCTATAAATATATAAATAGATATATACAAGATTTATAGTATATATAAGTATATAAATGTGCATGTATATATGCCCATATGAATTAAATTTAAGAAAGTTGTAAAAGTGTGGATATATATATAATATTGAAAATATACATAAGTAAAAATATATGAAGAATATTGTATAAAATGTGTAAGTCTATATATATATATATATATATATATATATATATATATATATATATATATATGAAAATCAAGAATATGCAAGCTAATGATGTTCAATAAATATATAAATATGTAAATGTATGTATATGTATATTTATGCCATGGGAAATAAAATATATGAGAGTTTGTACAAATGCGGGTATGTAAAATTAAGCAATAAATAATTGAGAATATGAATAAATGTGTGTAAAATGGTGACAAATACATAGCTATATATATTTATACATACAGCAATATAAGATTCATATAAAGATATGTGTAAACATAAAAGGAAACCACATCATGGCAAGTCTCTTTTCAAGCACACAAAATATTTTATCAATGTCAAAATAAGAATCAATTCCCTTAATTCAAGGGGATTAAATTAGTTTTTTTCAATATATCTTCTCATATATATCTCCACACTGTCTTCTTTTATTTCTTTGCATTCGAAAGCTAAGTTAAACAACAGAAATATACTGCCATTTCAAAGTTTAAGAAGAATCAAAATACAATAGAGAAGATCAAACAAAAACAAAGAAAGTAGTGTTTTTCCCAAAAGAAGTACTCTGTTTGAAGAGGATAAAGGTTAGTAAACTTAACTTTTCATACCGTAAGCTATGATTATATGCTTGGTCATGGAATGGGAGTGTTGTTCGTCATGTCTGCTTGATGCAAAAACACAAATGCGCTTATATATGTGTGTATACCCAGTGTTATAACCAGGGAAACTCGTAGTGACATGTACATCATATTTTCTTCTATGTAATTTTTGAACAAAACCGTCAAGTCTAACTTCCAAAATTCTTGTCTTTCACTCTAGTTTGTTTTAAGCCATGTTGTAAAAAGAGAAATTGTTTGTTTCCTAGTGTTCTTTTTTTGAAAAATGGTTCTAGTGGATATTACCAAATATAAAACATATAAGGAGTGATACACAGAGGGTAACCTAATGTAGCAGGAAATTCAAACATCATAATTTGTGTTTTTATTCGTATAAATTGGTTCAGCATTGAAAATGATAAATTTTGGTGGTTGTTTTATGATTTTTAGTGGTGTAAATAGCGAGATAATGGGAGATGAACGTTTTTGGGTCGTGGATCGAATTTCGGCAAATGCGTCAATGTTAGGGTTGGGGTTTGGTCGAGAGGAAGTGGTGGAGATGGGGAGTAGCGGAAAAATGGTGTGAGACTCTTTGGCGAAGTAGGGTTTCGAGACGAGGTGGAAGTAGGGATTTGGGGCAGTTTCGGGTTATCTTGGTTACGAGCCAATGGCGGCATTGGCAAACGAACGCAATATGCGCATGTGGAGGAGGTGGAGGTAAGGTTGGAGAACCTCTGAGAAAAGACTGGTGGTGAATGGTGGGCTAGGGTGGTGTGGATGAGGTGTTTACGGTGGTCCATTTTCGTGCAGTTTTGGGTCAAAAGGGTAAATTGTAAAGCAAGGGTGGAACTGGATTTCTGGGTGGTTTGGTGGACAGAGGGGTTCGGGGCTACTCGCATAGTTGATCAGCGGCATAGCGGAATACCGTAGGGATGCGTGTACGTGTACGTGTACATGCACAGCGGTGGTTCTCAGACGGGTAAAGGATAGTGTAAGAAGAGAAGAAAGATTAAAGAGAAGAATAGAGTATAATGGAAAGTTTGGGTATCGGGTTTGGGCTAGTGGGCCGATATAAAATATTTAATAAATAAAAAAATAAGTAAAATAATATAAATGTCTTAAATATTTTCCAAAATCAAATTTGTTTGACTATTTTCTTTTAGACCTTAATCCCTAGTTTTGTGCAAAAATATAGGAGCCTTGTCTTGCCTCATTTGACACTTGCCAATAACTTAATTAGTAATAAACTGAAGTATAATTAGCTAGTTATGGTTAATATAAATAAATAATTTAAAACCATAAATTAACTCAAACCTTAGGTTAGTTAATGGCTAGAATATATAAAATGATTTAAGCTAATTAAGTTTAGGATATATATACATATATATACATATATATATATATGATAATTATTTATTAACTCCTAAAGTTTGTTAAGGTAAAGTAAATAGTTGTGATCAAGTTAATGGTTAAGGAAAAATGGAATGATTTAAAAACTTTTAATTAATTAGAAGTCTTAGGTTAATTATACGTGTTAATTATTAGTTAATCTCAAATGTTAATTTAAGCAAAATTAATGATTCTTAATTGGTCTAGTTATAATTAAAAAGGATCTGGAAATGATTAATCTTTGTTTGAAATAAATTGATGATTGTGTGACAAGTTAATCAAATCTATGAATAGTTTTAAAGGATTAAGTACTTTGGATTGCCTTGTTTCTCTAGTGTGTTATTTCTAGTTACTTTGTGATATGAAATAATATGAATTGAATAATTCATACGAACATGAGACGTTTATTTGAAATAGATATTTGTGATGAAATTTCTTTGTGAATATGACATTCTGAAATTCAAATTGTTTTATTAAAACAACTTGGCCTTAAAAGATGGCATTTGGTTTCGAAAGAGACGGGATCAGATATCAGCGTTATCCGGAACCACTTCGATTTTTGAACTACTATAAATCTCTATGGGTTTGATTTTTAGAATCAAATAGGCTGGGATTAAATAAATTAAGTAAATCCAACTATATTTGAATAAGTAACTGCACTTAGAAATTATTTTAATTAATGGATTTGGAAAAATTGTTGGTCATAACAAGATAAAAACTCGTAATGTTGGGCGAGTTACCCTGGTTTTCAAAAGATGTTTTATAACTTAAGTATTTCACATTAAGTTGGTTTACACAAGATGGTTTCTAGCTTGACTCGGATGTTACTTTATTGTAATTCACGGGTCAGACCGAGTATTATAGTTTTTTAGGTTAGGACGTTCTGAAGCTCAGGAGATGAGCTGGATGGCAAGGACGTATAGATTATTTCCGCTGCGAAGTAAAGATTGTCTAGACTAGATTTAGGGACAAGTTATTATGGCTGTCCAGTTTATTTGTGAATGATTGCACTCTGATATATTGTATGTAAATTGACATTTAAAGCTTTCTTTATGCAAATGCTGCTATTTGTATATTATATTTTGTTCCGCTGCGATTGTGAGATTTTGTGCTTTTGTTTTCTATTTCTTCTTCTATCTCTTTTTCTTCTTAACCCTAACAGTCTGGGATTTCCTGCACTCGATTGCTCGGCACTCTATACGGTGAACTTATTATTGTCGAATTTCGAGGTCGAAAATTGCGGGCCGTTACATTTGGTATCAAAGCGAAGGTTAAGCGAGAACCTTGGCTCTAGTGGGGGTTACTCATTAGAGATAAGGTCAGTAGTACCCTAGGATGAGTTGAGCGTATTATATGAGAGCTTACTTGTTATTTTCATATATAATGATTTTAAAAACGGTTTTAAATGATTTTTATATAAGCTTATATTTTGATATGTAAAGCAATAAGTTTTTCTAATTATTTTATATATTAAGATAATTGGTGTTGATTAAGTGGTAATATATATACACAACCGAACAGAAATTTGGGTAAGGATTAACTATGCAAATAAGTTGAGCTAAAAATGGATTCAAAACTGAATTTAAATCCTAGAAAATTCAAAAGAATTTTCAAAGTATTGAAATAAGTTACCTTGATTTGAGTTTCCAGCAAATGATTATGGAATATATGGTGTGTATGATTTCAAGATATGATAATTATCATAAATTGGTTGATGTATGTTTATAAAGGATGGTTATTACAGAATAAATAATAATGAAACAAGAGTGAAATGTTTTAAGGAAGCGACAATTTAGATGAGTATGACTTATAAATTGAAAAGGATTTAAATTGTGAAGTTTTAAAATCTAAGTCAAGAACATTTGAAACTGTTTCAAAGTGTTAAATGATATAATAAACACTATACCATTATAAGCTATTAACAACGGGTAAAAACCGTTGTTAAGTCCAAAAGCAACGGGTAAAAACCATCTTCAACACAGGAGTGGTTGAATTTAGCGACGGGAGAAAACCGTTGCTTTATGTCCAAAAGGCAACGGGTATAAACCGTTGTAAATTGGGACAAAGGCAACGGGTATAAACCGTTGCAAACTGGGCCAAAGGCAACGGGTATTAACCGCTGCAAATCGGGCCAAAGGCAACGGGCATAAACCGTTGCAAATTGGCCAAAGGCAACGGGTATAAACCGTTGCTTTATGGACAATAGGCAACGGGTATAAACTGTTGCAAATTGGGCCAAAGGCAACGTGTATTAACCGTTGCAAATTGGGCCAAAGGCAACGGGTATAAACCGTTGCAAATTGGGCCAAAGGCAACGGGTATAAACCGTTGCTTTATGGACAATAGGCAATGGGTATAAACCGTTGCTTAATGTACAAAAGGCAACGGTTACAAACCATTGCTTAATGTACAAAAGGCAACGGTTACAAACCGTTGCTTAATGTACAAAAGGCAACGGTTGGCAAAAAATCAACGGATATAAACCGTTGCTTTCTATCCAAAAAGCAACGGGTGCAAGCACTGCTTTATGGCCAAAATACGTTGCTTTATGTCCAGTAAAAAATGGTTAAAAACCGTTGCTTTATGCCCAAAGTCACACATAAAGGAACGGTTAACACCCGTTGCGCATAGTGTTTGCTCCTGCTCCTACAAAATCACATCTGTAATTCACTACTGCGTTACACGCATATCTCAGTATATATACCAGAATATCAATATATATCAAAATATGCCAGAATATCAAAATATTGGTACACAAGCACTATAAACATATTGCACATATACCATACATATAAAATTATCAAACTTATAGTTACACTCATTGTTTTGCAAACAGAATGCTACCGTGCCGGAATATCATACTTATTACACTGCATTGTTTATTACACCACACTACAAAGATTTCATTAATTACACTACATTGTTTTGCAAGCAGTGAAGTCTACATATAATAAACACATTAAAAGGATGCTGAGAAGGTTAGCCGAAGCTGATATTTCTTTGGCTCATGCTGTGGTGCATACAGTATTCTATCCAATTCCTGCGCAAAAGCAAAAATAGGTTTTAAACTCAAATCATACAGTGAATTTTAGCTTGGTCAAGTTCAGTTAATAGAGCAGCGGAATTCCTGTGTAAGAAATAATAATGCACGAGTAAAAGTGGCAGCAAACATTTAAACAACTATAACAACACTAACAAAAAAACTGCCTTTCAACTTCATCCCATCCCCTCTGCTATACACTTCCACTCACAACCACACTCCTACACACTACAGCACTTCCTCATTTTCTCTGTTTTCATCTCATCCAACTACAACACTATCAGCATAATCCAACTACAACACTGTCAGCATAATTCAACTATCCCGACCAACTTCTCTAACTCCACATTCTGCAAAGAACTCCAGCATACAAACTGCCTCCCACTTCCTATTCACCAACTCTACCACAAGCCACCAGTATCAACCACTCCAACCACCAGTAAACACTCCAGTAACCACTCCAGTTCCCTACCAAACATTCCAGTCCCCTACCATTTCAGTCCCCTCCCCTACATCATAACCAAATTATTTTACCACCCATTAAACCCAGTTAGTACGATACACACATAAATTTTTTTAGCTAATCAATTTTTAGTTTATTGGACCTCCATTCATCGTTTTGTCACATTGATCATGTTTTTTGTTTTTTGATTTTGTCCTTGAATTTTGACTTTACTTCCTAGTATTTGATAAATTGTCGATTATCTTGTAAACAAGACAGACCAGGACAAAATACACACGCATTTGCATATGCAAATTTCATATACAGCAAACAAAAGAAAATCAGCAATATATGCAAAGAACAGGTCAGAAATATCAATACCTCCGACTAAAGATATCGTATCAAACCCTTTTGATGGCTCACATAACCTCCGGTTCCAACATCCCCAAAGGTCTCGGTAAATTGTCGACATATTTTGGCGGTTAGCTCATCCGGCAATAAAATTTTGTCCAACAACACTTTTTCATATGTGGGTGGCACTGGTTTTCCATGAATTGCTAATGCTGTGGAATCTCGGCATATAGTACCTGTTATATAAGCATTTCTGGAGTGAATATATGGAATCACATTTACAGAACTAACAAGCTCCCAAACATTTAAGACCATTGTGCAGAGCTACAAAAGTCCTACACCCATTGTGTATGCGATATTCGATCTTTAAAATCATGCAAGATTGGAATGGAAGGTGTAAACTTTTATGATCTTTCTATATCCTTTTTTGTTTTGGAGTTTACCGATTTATTTTTGGACATAATGGCTATTGTGAGTGTCAATTAAAATTGAAACCAAAACAGATATAAGATAAAGACTACGATGAGTATAAGTATACAAACTAGATCGCTATTGACAATGAATTCCTTCTCATCTCTGTCATTCATTCGCTGTCTCAAACTCCAGCTCTGCAATAGCATTTTCATCTTTTACATGATTCTTCATCATTTCTTGCTATCTCTCACTGTTTCTCAAATCTAATCATGAACACAACCTTTTTTAAAATAACACTGTACTTTCAGCCAAGCAAGAATTTAGTGAAGGCTGTGCCCACCAGAACTTATCCATGTGATCATTGTTATTGATTTGCTAAAACTACTTAAAACTGCTTAATTTGCTCTATCCTATGGTTATAGCATTATAAATATTGCTAAATATTCTCTTATATCTTATGATTATGTTAATTTGGATTTGAAAATGTCATATACACCTCTTGTGAACCTAATTATGACGTACATGTCAAACGTGAACCTTTGTTGCCTAACCTCTTTTTTTATAACAAAAGATAATTTGGAATCTATAAATACACATGCACTAATACTCATTAATTTTTTTATATGCACAATAACAAAGAGCAGTAAACTCGATTGAAGCACAAAAAGACTGATTGGTCGATTAAAATAGTACCTGTTGCAATTACTTCATCCTCGAAGTTCAGGATTTCATATCTTTGGTCGATTAACTGATTGTTCGGAGTGGCAAATTGAGAAGATGCGATTTCACTGCCTACTTGACGATTATCTTGGACTATGCTGAGAAGACGCTCTAGTTTATCATCCATATTGTCCATCTTTATCAATTTTTGCTCAACATTTTGCAGTCGCTGCTCATATACTCCTTGGGCCTGTTTGAGCCATTTGCATGGAATGGCAGCACTCTTAACTTGGCTAGGAGCTATATTGGTCCCAATACTTCGGCTCCTGCCCTTTACATCTTTACCAAACACTGATATAAAGACGGCTTCATCACCACCACTCGTCGTTTCCTTTTCTTTTTCAATTTTGTCCTAAAAAGTAAATACATATATATGAATAATGAAAATTTAATTTAGAGGCGTTATTATTTGTTTAACTTACAAAGTAGGAAGATGTCGCATCTGACGTGCTGCCATCTTTTTTGTTATGTGTTTTCTCCCATACATGAAGACGTGATACTTCTGTTCCCAGACTACTTGAATCGACCTGCATACAATGACCTAAAATTATATTTGGAACTAATGGTATATGCAATGTGATGCACCAATTCAATGACACGTACCATTTCTTGAGTAATCATAGCGTGACTCTTACATCCCAAATGATGACCATATTCGAGCATTGATCTATTTTGTTTGCCTCGCTTCCTTTTTTCTTTCACCTCGGGTTTTGATTCGTTTCTTATGAACTCAACCCAATCATCTTGAGCAATTTTCGGTGGACAATTCCTCATTCTTTCTTCGTCAGTGATGAAATGGTCATAATGATTCTTCCGCAAATCATTCTTGTGTCTCCTAAAAGCCTCGGACATTTTTTTCATAATAAGGTCCTTTGATAGAGGATCGAGCTCATAATATTTCTGCATAACAAAAAATGCATGTAAAACATTTTTTATTTATGTATTGAAAGCATTATAAATGAATTTAAACCATCCAAGTTCATGTACACAGTTTACATTTCAAAGTATATGGATTTTTACATTTCAACGTATATAGTTTCATCAGTCTCTATGAATAAAGTGATCAATCTAAATATCCTATAAATATCATAAAAGAATATATCTTGAAACAGAAACAGTACATAAATATGGTCTCATATGAACCCTCGCTCATTCAGGCCTATTTTACAATCAGAAACAGAAATAGTATAGAAACAGAAACAGTACATAAAAAGGGTGCATATTACAATCAGACGACTATATTTTACAAACAGAAACAGTACATAAAAATGGTTATGAGATTGGAGAACTTACCTCCAATTCATTCCACACGTCTTCCTTCTAATTTGGCGGAACTTTTTTCCAACTTGGATATGAGATTGGCACATGATTTCTTACTAGTTTACCAATCTTCGTAGCGACCTTTGAACCATATTTTCCGACTGGAGAACCGTAGTTGTCTATTTCAATTTTCTCCCGTTTTAAAGTGGATGATTGTGAAGTTGTATCATTTGACGGTGGTGTGGCATCTACATTATGTCCTGCAAAGTCTAATATCCTAAAATAATCCCAACAACATTATAACGTACATTTCTTCCCCTTCCAGGCCATCCCTGTGATGCCCGATTGCTGTCGGCCAAATTATTGCACGGAGTCCCCTCCATAACAAGATCAAACGCCTTATATGTCTTAATAAAATTTGCTCCAAGCGATCACTGTTAAGCTGCTGTACATCTGATATATGAACCAACATCCCCTTATTGATTTGTCCGATCCCACCAACTTCTCACCACATTACGATTTATGTCAGTCCGACTGACAATAATCGTAATGTGATGAGAAACTGGTGGGATCAGACAAATCAGAAGGGTATGTTGTTTACTATATCAGATGTACATCAGCTTACCAGTAATCGCTTGGAGCAATTTTATTAAGTCATATAATGCGTTTGATCTTGTTATGGAGGGGAATCCGTGCAATAATTTGGCTAACAGCAATCGGGCATCACAGGGATGGGCGGGAAGGGGAACATTCACTTTTATGCGGCAGTGATAAAGTCTTCCTGCATCACCAGAATTTTAAACTTAAGCGGATTCAAAACAATATCTAAAATACTGACTGAAATAAAGGATGCAAATACAAAAATATATTACCTTAGCACTACTGAACTAAAGTGTGCAAATACAATATCTTGAACTGCCTATCTACCTACAAACACAAAGAAAGAAAGAATAGTCAAGCTGATCATATGTATGTATGTGTACATGTGTGTATGTATGTGATCATATGTAAGTACCTACAACTACAAACACAAAATGAACTCTGCAATATATCCATCCTTATGGATCCATCAGGATATTATAATGGCACTAATAAAAAATATAATGCATCTATTACTATCATATAACACACCATTTTACATTTTACACCATTTTAAATAAATATTTTGTTAAGGTACAATAACTGCTCTGAAATACAAAGTTAACATATGCATTTGATAAGATCTTCTAATTTTTCACTGTCTTCAAAAGCTGATTGATAAACGGTGGGAAACCGAGTGTCATCCACATTTATGGTCAACCATTTTGGTGTATGCAAAACCACAAACCATCCGTTATTTTTTAAATCTTTTGAGTAGAACACTTGACTCGCTTCCGATGCAAGAATAAATGGCTCATCATTCACGCTATCTTTGTTCTTCAATTTTCCCAAGTTAACCGTGATCAAGCTTGAAACAGAATCTATTTTACAACCATTGATCTTATCTTTGACCTTTACCCAATCACAATAAAAAACTGTTTGTTTGAAGTCAATGTAATCCAACTCAATTATCTGTTGAATGACTCCGTAATAAGTTGTTTCTGCTTCCTTAAAATTTTTATCCTTCCCACTCGCTCTAAATTGTGTAATTGCTCTCATGCATACACCACTATCCTGTGTTAGCTTTCTCTCTTCATAACTCTTCAGAGAAAACAAAAACCCATTCACTTGGTACTTCATATAACTACGGGCATCAAACTTCGGCCCGTTAACTAACCGCCAAAGAGTTGAGTCAACATCGACGGTCTTCAACAACTACAACAAACACAATAAGTAAAAAAACATTGTCAAGGAGGTGTATGGTCAACTTGAAAATACGTTAAATATTTAATACATATACCTCCTCACGTAACCAAAAAGTTAAATTTTTAATAGCTTCCCCAGATGTACCCCCGCCTCGAGTTTGAGATTTGGTGCTTTGAACATAGGAGTTATACCTCCTACGAAAAACACACAATAAATACTATATATATGAATTGATTTACAATAATAAGAATTTGGAACAAATTCATGAATTTACTTCTTCCATTCATCAAATCCGTCGTACTTATCAAGGACCCATTTACGCACTTGTTGAAATTGCACTTGAGTTAACGTTATATCTTTACCATTATCTAGTGCTATGTCATTAGCAAACTCATCATCCTCGTCTAAAAACGCTTCACGGGTATGTTTATGAGTGCCAGCACCTCCTTTTGGCATATACTCCATGCAGTAAAGACTAGCTTCTTTTACAATATATCCTTCTGCAATACACCCTTCAATATATCTTTTGTTGCGCACATATCCTTTATATGTTTTCATCAACCTATGAAGATGAATAATTGTAAAATGTAGACATCAATAGCTATTTAAATCGAATAATTATGTACATAACTAAAATTAGTAATTTACCGTTCAAATGGGTACATCCACCTATATCTAACAGGACCAGAAATCAATGCTTCATCGGCTAAATGAACCATAAGGTGAATACTAATATCAAAAAATGGAGGCGGAAAATGTTTTTCAATAACACACATTGCTTCTACCAAACTAGCATTTGATTTTAGAAGATGTTCCCTGTTGATCACCTTTGAGCACAAAATGTTATAAAAGAGACTAATGCAGTGAATAGCATTCCGTAGATCCTTATGTTGCGGAAAACAATGCTGAAGCAATACCGGAAGTAAATGTTGCATTATGACGTTGTAATCATGTGACTTCATATTTTTTAGTTCAGGAGGGTTGATGCTCACATTGTTATGGAAGTTCGAAGAGAATTTGCTCGGCACTTTCAAAATTTTCAAAACGGTGCAAAACCGTAGCTTTTCTTCTTTGCTCAAAGCGAAAGTCGCATTTGGTATGGTTACTTTACTTGTTTCAGGATCTTCTATCACCCATAACTTTTGTTTTATACCCATGATTTTCAAATCCTTCCGTGCATTGATCCCATCTTTTGACATGTCTTTATGGTTCATAATTGTGTTGATCAAATGTTTCGTGACATTCATCTCCGTATGCATAACATCAATGTTATGTCGGGTCAAATTAGTTTTCCAATATGGCAAATCAAAGAACTTCAACCTCCTATACCATGCAGGAACTTCTTCATCGATTGTCTTTTTCCGTTTTCGACCAATTTCCGGTATGTTTTTAGCAACTTTCATTTTTATATTCGCTACCTTTTTTTTCAACTTGATAACCAGTCAGTGGTTTTGGAGGACGCTTAAGTTCTTGCTCGTTGTTGAAATTTGTCTTATCGTATCGAAACTTGTGTCCGGACAGAAGAAATCTATGATGTCCCATGTAACAAATCTTCTTACTTTCAGGGACATAAACAGATGTAGTTTCTTCTCCACAAATAGGACATGCAAAGTAGCAGTGAGTTGTACATCCCAATAAAGTCCCAAGAGCGGGATGATCATGGATTGCCCACAACACTCTAGCTCTCATTATGAACTCAGATTTCTTAAATGAATCAAATGTAATGACTCCTTCCCATAACTGCTTTAACTCGTCTATCAAAGGTTCTAAATAAACATCAATATCCTTCCCCAGTTGTTTTGGCCCAGAAATCAACAGTGTTAACATTGAGAACTCTCTTTTCATGCACAAAGACGGAGGAAGGTTATATGGTATACAATTACTGGCCAACAGCTGTAAGGGTTAGTTAAAGAAGCATTCAGACAGAAACCATCTGTTGCTATTCCAAGCGTGATATTTCGTGGTTCAGCAGCAAACGAAGAATTAAAAGAATCTATAGTTTTCCATTGAGTAGTATCACGCAGATGAAGCATTACGGTTGTACCGGACTTGGCATGACCATGCCAGGTCATCGCTTCTGCTATCCATGATACAGTATACAGTCTTCTCAATCTAGAAATTAAAGGAAAATGTCTAAAGGTCTTTTGAGGTACTGTGGTAGCTTTTCTCTCTTCGTCGAATGATGTCTTATATCTTGGTGCGTTGCAATTTGTACATGAAACTTTGTTCGCATTATCTTTCCAGTACAAGATGCAGTCATTAATGCATGCATCATAAGTTATGTAATTCATCCCAACTTTCTTAATGATCTTCTTCACGTCGGGGTACTTTGACGGTAGCGTGTTACCTTCGGGGAGTAACTCCTTTATGAATTCGAGTAGTGCAGTCACACAATTGTCTGAAAAGCCGTATTGGGTCTTCAAGCTATTTAGTTTCACAATGGCATACAACTTTGTAATCTCTTTTGGACAAGAAGGATACAATGGCTCTGTTGCAGTTGCACTATCAAAAATTGATTTATCCGTAAACTGCTCACCAATATTAGCATTATCATGCAACTGACTTGTAGGTTGAAAATGATGGAATCTATCTGCATCATTGATAAAATCCTCCATCCTAATATGTTCGTACTCATCAGTATTTGTGGCATGACTAACCGGTTGTTGTTTTGGCTTCTCCGGTATTCTTTCCCCGTGAAAACACCACACGGTATATGATTGAACAATACCATATCTAAGCAAATGAAAATGAATGTCATTTAATTTGAATGTATCTTCATTTTTGCACCGCGTGCAAGGGCACGAATACTTTTCCTTATTGTCACCGTTTTCAGCAACAAATTTAACGAAATTTCTCACACCTTCCACATATTCTGTATTTCTTCGATTAGATTGATTCATCCATTGTTTGTCTATACTAAAAGACATACTGAAAGAAAATAACAAGATCTAATAAGAAATCATGGGTAACAATATCTTATGGCTTTCCACCAAGTTCAACTCTGATATTAACTAAACAGATGTATATTCTTCTGATTTCACTTGAAAATTAACATTAGCATCAAACTGTTTCCAAAAAATTTGCCATTACAATGGCGCTATTTTGTAGCACCAGAGTAATGTCTATGCATTACCCCTCTCCTGATACTTGGCTTGCGCCATTAACAACAATTTTATCCACTTACTAAATATGGTCTCATATTTAGTAAAGCAAAATTCATTGCATCAACTTATACCCTAGCAGTCACTATAAGCAGCTATGTCTAACTAGCATGCAGTACAGTACAACATTTAGGCTTTAGTAAATATGAGAATGCACACTACAACACTACTTCTCTTCCATGTTGCAATGTTTGGCTGATGATACACCACACGTACGGGGACGTGTTAGATTATCTCACATTGTACAATTTGTAAAACAAATCATATATAAATGTAAAAAGATCATCCTTTGCATAACCAATTGTTTCTTGGTTCTCTAACACTGTACACTTAAAACATCAAATATGTATTCTGATGGTTCAGATTAGAAGGTGCATCTCTACTTTGGCAAATTGTTAAAGATTAGTAGATATTGACTATAATCAATCCCCAAAAACTTAATGAAACATCAATCCTAAAAGATGAAGATAATGATAGAACTCAAATGACAGCTTATATGGTAACACTCAGGGCCGGTTCTATACAATAAGTTGCCCTAGACGAGGAAATTTTTTGTTGCCTTTCACAAAACAATAATAGTAATAATAACGTTATGAACATCAGTTCATTAATCTCACAAAAATGACAAAACACACTCAAAATACAGATAAAAACAAAAATGTAAACATTAATTCAAAGCTGTTATAGCCTTTAATTGGAACAATCAGTTAACTCTTATAGTCTTATTTACTAAAAAAAATATTTCTTTTAAGCTTTTAAGAGAGTCGGCAACCAAAATTTTGAGATATCGGTATTAGAATCGTTAATTCGTCATTGCCTTTGAGCTACAGGCTATACCAGCCTTGGAATTGAAACTAAAGGCTGAAGCTGAACTGGTCCGATTGGAGTGGATGTCCAGAGGAGGAGGAGCTGTGAAGTGCCGTTGCCGTGGATGGGGTGCGGCCGTGCGGAGGCGACGGAGGCGGTCAGGTGGGTTAGCGTAGGGTTTTTTTGTTCGGTCGTCAGTGAGCGTTGTAATATCTCTGTGCGCGATTGTGAAATTTGAACTAGGGTTTTTTTTTGGTTGCCCCCCATAGGGTGGGTTGCCCTATTCCGTAGCCTAGCCCGCCTAGCCCAATAACCGGGCCTGGTAACACTAAACAAACCCATAAGCAAGCATTATAGGGAATAAACTGTTCCTTAACTTGTGTTGCGTCCCTTTCTTTATTATTCTAAACTACAAATATAAGCATGTAATCTTTTCCTATTATTCAACCATAGAAACGAATGGATTCACCGTGTACAGACATCCCGTCGTCGATAATACATTTAAAGCACTGAGTAGAAACACACATGCTTGTTTTCCAAATAATTTACTGATTTCTATTAATCATGTGTGGATTACAGATTAATTTGTTATCATTGCATTTGACAATCTTTTAACTAAGTTGTGATACGTCAATTTTCAAGGTGACTGTAACATTTGTCCTAAATCTCTTTTCAGCGACATGGAACAAGCAAAAGGTGGCAAATTTTTGGCCGAGAAGAATCAGAAAATCCTTGGTACATAGTAAAAGGTTTATCTTATCACCATGAAGATATTCACGTTAAATTTTAACCAGGTTCTTCAAGACTTAGCCGAGCAACGTATGAAGTTAAAGGTTCTTTTAATTCTACACATAAGTACTGTGATATAACAATGCACCGCAAATACATGTACACAGAGTTCCATTTCAATTGACAACAAGTATTATTACAAAACAAAGCTTACCTGGCAGTTATGCGCTCTCTTCGATTATGCCAATGAAACTCGAGGAACCAAATATCAAAGATACACAGATCTGAGATAATTAAGATTTCAAATTAGATTTTATAATACAAGTATGAAACAAAATCAAATTTAAAATAGAAATCAAATAATTAAAAATGAGTACCCAACCTGGAGTAGGTATTCGATAAATTCATGTTCTAATACTTCTCCGAACACAGATCTGAGAGGGCCACTGATTGGCGTTGAATGAAGGAAGAACTGGTGCGGCTAGAAGGAAGATGAGTTCGCAGCTGGACACGATTAGGTGGAAAGATGGGTTCGCGGTTGGATGGAAGATGATTTCACGATTAGATGGAAAGATGAGCGGGTTGAAGCAAATCGAATTGGTGGAATTGGGTTTTTTCTTTTTGATTTAGGTTTTCTTTTCGTTGAAAGAGGACGAAACGAATATCAAAGGAAAGGAGGGAAGGAAAAGTGACGGGCAAATTCTTTTTGGCTCCCAGCGAATATTTGGCACAAAATTAGCGCCATTATTTGCCACAACATTTACGACGGTTACAAACCATTGCTAATTAGCCACGGTTGAAAACCGTTGCTAGTTGCAACGAAGTGAGCCAAAAATTATGGCGCGAAAGGATGAAATTAACCGCCATCATTTGTCTCCAAAGAAGCTACGGTTAATAACCGTTCCCAATTAGCAACGATAAAAAACCGTTGCTAACTGAACCAAGACGGTGATTAACCGTTTCTAAATGGCAACGGTTAATAACCGTTGCCAAATGCGTGGATGATTAGTTGCAAATCTCAGTATTTGGTGTAGTGAAATAATATTATTCAGAATATTTTTGAATGTAGGAATCTTATTTTAAGACAAGAGTTGTTTAATTTTTTTAAAGGAATTTGTTTTGATTTAAAAACCAAGAATGGTTTAAACTTTGAAATATGACTTGGTGTGCAAAAGAAATAAAAATATATGTGTGTGTGTGTGTGTGTGTGTGTGTGTGTGTGTGTGTGTGTGTGTATGGGATATACATAATATCAAAGTTGATTTGAAATAAATACTAAGTGTTGAATTCTAAATTCCCTAGAATGAGATGTATAACCCAAAGTAAAATAAGTTTTGAACTTATAAGCGGGAAGGGATATTGATGGAAAAATTTAAATTTAAAATGGAAAATTTAAATTAAGGAGTCTAAATGGATTAATGAATTGGAATTTAACTCTGGACAAGTTAAATAAGTTGTGGACTTATAATCTGAAATGGGAGATTTCAAGATGAAATTGAGATTTAACTTGGGGGAAGTTAAATAAGTTTAGAACGAACAATCTATATTGGAAATTTCTAGGTGAAATTTGAAGATTTAACTCAGGGAGCTATGTGTGATGTCAAAACGGGTTTGAGTTCTGGAAATTTGTAATGGATGCTATTGATTGATGCTTTAGATAATTTGGATGTTTATTACATTGACATATCCTGCTATCACCCTGTTGTTATTAATAATCTATGAAACTATAAATTGGATTATTTTGAATAAATAAGAAGTGGATTGAAATTATATATATCCATTGCTGAAATTAAGTGGAATTAAAACTTTATTTTGAAACTATTTAAAATGGATTTATCAACCAAAATTGTTTAAAGGGATTGGGTTTGAAAATGTGAAGTATGATTGGGTAATTAATTGAATTTCAAAAATTGATTTGTTTAAAAAGATTTAACTCTCACTTGAAACTTGAAATACGTTTATGTAGAAGTGAAGGTAATTTAAAATGAATATTAGAAATTTGGACTTAGAATTAAATTGTTTAAAGACTTAGGCTGTTAAATTAAAAGTAAAGGTTAATGTGATTTAAGGGATTAGATCAACATTTGAAAATTTAACTCGAATTTGTATAAAATGAGATGACTTAAATTTTGAAAATGGAATTGGAATTTATTCAAAAGTGGAATTGAAATGAATTAATTGGAATTTGAAATTGAAATTGAATTAAACTAACTAGGAGTGTAATCGAAGTTGAGTAAGTTTAAATTCAATTAGGAATTGACTTGAATTTGGGAAAGGAATTGAAGTTAATTCAAATTGAATTGGAAGTGAATCAATTTAAAAGTAAGTGGAAATTGAGTTGGGTTGAAATGGGAGATTGGGAGATTGAGCAGTTTGGCTCTGAACTATTTTCAAACAAATTATTTTAATATAAATCGTTTCGAATCTATTCCCTTAAATATTTAGACTATTATGGTTACTATACAAACCTTTCTTTTTAAAACTCAAACTATCTTATATTAACTAATTACTATTTTACAATTACTTTACAACCAATTATTATTTTACAACTATTTTACAGCTATCTAACTATTCTACAACTATTTAACTATTTTATTGGGTGCGTTTCCACCACCGAACCAAAGAAAGAAAGCTTCACCGAACCAAAAGGGGGAAGGCCCTACCGAACCAATCCACTATCCACAAACCACCGGACCAGCCTCCACCAAATCATCCTCCATCGATCCAAGGCCTCACCGGACCAGCCTCCACCGAATCAACCACACCGAACCAATCCCATCTCCTCTACCACCGGACCAAAACGCTAGTCCAACCAACCACTGCCGAACCAAAGCCACTCCCTTCCCATACCTGCCGAACCAAAGTGCTACCGGACCAAAGTGCTACCGGACCAAGGTCTCAACTCCAACCATCTACTACCAAACCATGGTGTTGCCGAACCAACGTTGACAGGCCAGATTGCATCAACCCAGGCCCACCAGCAGCTATATACATCCAGAACCCCTACCCCGAGCCTCACTATATTAATAGAGGGGCAGGGGTACAACAATGGCGGACAAGTTTGAGAGCTTAAGCACGGATAGAACTTTCAAACAATTTTCATGCACTTGTAATCAAAGATTTGTACTTGTAATCTGAACAGAAAAGAAGAATAACATATAAAGTGGACGTAGGCACGTTCTGGCCGAACCACTATAAATCTGCGTGTCTTTTACAGTTTAGTGCCTGCTTTTTACATATTTGCATAAATCACCCAAATCGCTAAGAACAAAATAAAATCGACTAAATCATACGACTTGGAGGTGTTTGCCCATTTTTTGTGCAAACATTTTTGGTGCTTTTACTGAGAAATCGAGCTAGAAGCTTCAGCTTCTTCCACTCAACCTTCTTCCCAACAGCATCGCTCATTGCTTGGAAAACATGCCTCCCAAGCAGAGGAAAGATGCTAACAAAGGGAATAACATCACAACTAGCAGTATCCCAGATCCAGTGATCAGAGATCAAGAGAATCGTCCTGTTCCAACAGCAAATGGAAATCGGGCAAATCCGATAGCCCCTGCTATGGAACAACCAATTACTTGGGCAGATCTGGACAGGGTTGTGGATGATGTAACTAACCGCTTCGCATCTCAACAAGAAGTCTTGGTGGACCAACTCATGTCACGCTTAAGGGATGCTGATGAATCCAACCGCAACACCGAATCATGGGGTGAGTCCCAGTCTGGAGGACCTGGGAGGCGAAAAAGATCTTTTTCTTCGAAGAGGCTAACAACAGAAACAACAATTGTAGGAGACGAGCCCAGACTCAGCCTGAATTCCGACCCGAGGAAACACTTGGAACCGAACCCAACGGGGGAGGAACCAGGCGGGGGTCGGATATGGCTGAGCCTATCATGCTACCTAACCATGGAAACACCAATGGACAGGGCCGAGATGGAGTCCAGCCTGAAGTTGGACCCGAGGGAATGATTAGAATAGAGCCCAGCAGGGGAAGACCGAGGCAAGGGCCAACTGTGGCTGACCCCAGCATGCTCCCAGAAGACCGAAGACAGCCACCGGAAAATGTTAGGAGTAATAGACGATACCATCCCTACAGGTCATCTGGATGGAATCAATCCCGCAGAGAAGAACCAAACTCATTTCTATCCGCTCCAAGTTCTGATGAAAGGATGGCGCGATTGTTCAGAGAGTGCGTCCAACGGGACCAAAGTGATCGGGGGATATGCGCTAGGGTAACCAGCCCCTTCACCTGCAATATTGAAACTGCCATCACCCCCCGGGAATGGAAAATGCCAACAATGGAACTTTACAAGGGAACCTCTGACCCCGTTGTACACTTGCAGATATACACACAGCATATGCTCATGAGTGGAGCAACAGAGGGAGTGTTGTGTAAATGCTTCCCACTATTCTTGGCAGATCTAGCTACCTCCTGGTTCTGCCGTCTACCCCAAGGATCCATCAGCTCATGGGAAATGTTGAAAGAAAAGTTCATCAAGCAGTTCCGCATTCATGTGGAACAACCCAAGGACGCTTATTCCCTATCTAATATCAAACAGAAGCCCGGAGAGGCAGTGCGACAATATCTAACCCGATTCAACGCCGCAGCGGCCGTAGTCCAAGATGCCGATGAGAAACTTATCCTAATGGCTCTTTGTAGTGGCGTACATCCGGATACCAAGTTTACTAAAAGATTAACGAAAGAAAAACCAGCTACCTTACCCGATTTCTTCCATGAAGCCAGAAAGTATACGAGACTTGAAGACGCTGCCATCGAAAGACAGACAGGGCAACAAGCCAAGACAGCTCATGGCAACGCACCTGCTGCAGCAAAGGACGTTGGAAGAAATGACTCTCGAGACAATGCTGGGGGCAGGAAGAGAGAAAAACGCCTATATCGGCCAGGACCGAGATTTGACGCTTACACTCCTTTGAATGAAACAATCAAAAACATCTTCCTGGCCACCAAAGACGAGCTTAAATATAAATGCCCCCTGTACAAGAAGGAATCAGATCACGCAATCAAGTCTGGAAAGTTCTGTCGTTTCCACGAATCCCATGGGCATGATACCAATGAATGCCTTCATCTCCGGGACCTGATTGAAGAACACATCAGAAGGAAGAGATTGGAACACTATGTAAAGGGTCAGGACAGGATCCAGCTCCTGCCAAGGAGAACCCAGGGCAACTCCACTCAGATACAGGAGGAAGAAATCACAACACCAACGGTTCCAGTCAAGAGAAGATAGTGGTCCATACAATATCGGGAGGACCACATATCGCCGACAGAAACTGGGCAGAAATGAAAAGATATGGAAAGTCACTTAGAAACAATGAAGACTGCATCAATTCCGTCATGGAAGAACGCCGCCCGAAGCGGAAAGAGGATAATGACATCACATTCAGTAGGCGAGACCTAGAAGGAAGGCAGTACCCTCACATGGATCCTATGGTCATCTCTGCCTGGTTCGGCCCAGCCGAAGTTTTTCGAATTCTGGTAGACACTGGAAGCTCCGTAAACATTCTATTCAAGCATGCTTTCGACAAAATGAAGCTGTCAATGAAGGATGTGTCTCCCTGCAGCAAACCACTACACCGTTTCATTGGAGATGCGAAGATGCCCCTCGGGCAATTGGACCTCTTTGTTGAAATAGGAAGTCATCCCCGCTCCGTTGTGCGGAAACAAACATTTGTGCTAATAGATAACCACTCGGCCTACAACGCCTTTTTAGGAAGACCAGCCTTGTCTGACTTCCAGATTGTTCTGGCCCCTTGGTGCCTGAAGATGAAATTTCCAACAGATAATGGGATAGGGGAAGTAGAAGGAAATCAAGACGCCGCTCAAGATTGCTATGTAACTGAACTTCGCAATAACCGCAGGAAGGATAAAGAGAAGGATGCAGAGACTACTCTCTGCAAGAAAAACTTAGAAGCATAGCAACTAAAGAAAGCCCCTCCTCTTCGATATACCAGTGATCCTTTCAATGAATTAGACCCCAGGGACAAAGAGGAGGAGGCCACCGCCGAGCCTGCAGAGGCTATGGAATTTGTATCTGTAGACAAACACGACCCGAGTAGACTGCTGAGAATCGGGTCTCAGTTAAGAGCAGAGTTGAAGGATCAACTCGTCAATTTTCTTCGCCATAACTTGGATGTATTTGCATGGACGCACGATGACATGACTGGAATCACCCCAGACGTAGCATGCCACGTACTGAACATCGATCCCACCAAGGTTCCAATAAAGCAGAAAAAGAGAAGTATGGGGGCAGAACGATCAGCAGCCCTCGAGGAAGACGTAAAGAACCTACTTGCCAATAACTTCATACGAGAAGTCATCTACCCAAAATGGATCGCCAACCCGGTACTGGTAAAGAAGGCTAATGGGAAGTGGCGAACAAATGACGCTTGCCCGAAGGATTGCTTCCCACTCCCCCGAATCGATCACCTCGTGGACATCACAGCCGGGCACGAACTCTTATCTTTCATGGACGCATACTCAGGATATAACCAGATTCTTATGCATGCCCCCGATCAAGACCACACTAGTTTCATCACTGACCGGGGATTGTACTAGTATAGAGTAATGCCTTTTGGACTTCAAAACGCCGGAGCTACTTATCAGAGCCTCGTCAACAAGATGTTTGCGGAACTAAGAGGACGAACTATGGAAGTTTATGTGGATGACATGTTGGTAAAATCGAGGAAAGCCAACGATCATGTAAGCCACCTGGACGAGATGTTTCAAGTACTTCGCCAATACAGAATGAAGCCGAATCCTCTAAAGTGCTCCTTCGGAGTATTGTCGGGAAAGTTCTTGCGATTCATCGTCCATGCCAGGGGGATTGAAGCAAACCCCGAACAAGTCCGGGCTTTGCAAGATATCAAGATACCATCCACTCGAAGAGAGATGCAAAGCCTAAATGGAAAGGTGGTCGCCCTAAGCGGATTCATCTCTAAAGAAACCGACAAATGCATCCCTTTCTTCAAAGCCCTAAAGAAAGACAAAGGAAAGTTCGAATGGACTGACGAATGCTCAACAACCTTCCTTAACCTAATCGAACACCTCCAGAGACCACCAGTACTCTCAACTCCGAATGAAGGCGAAGAACTATATCCATACCTTGCTGTAACGTCCCATGCTCTAAGCGCCGCTTTGATAAGAGAAGACAACCGCGCGCAGCGGCCCGTATACGTTGTAAGAAAGAGATTTACGGGGGCAGAAGCCAGATACCCTAAACTTGAGAAGCTAGCATACTGTTTGCTAATCACGTCACGGAAACTACGACACTATTTCCAATCTCATTCCATCAGAGTTTTAACCGATCAACCGCTAAGGCAGGTACTCCATCGTCCCGACACTTCTGGGCGACTACTTAAATGGTGCATTGAACTGAGTCAATATGATATCACCTACCATCCTCGCACCGCTATCAAGGGACAAGCCATGACCGATTTCATTGTCGAATTCACTACCAACGAAGGTAAGGAGCAATCTGAAATAGCAGAAGATATCAAGTGGAATCTCTTTGTAGATGGAGCATCAAACGAACAAGGCTCGGGGGCAGGTATTGTGATAATCACCCCCAGGGGAAGGAAGCTGCACTATGCCCTAAGGTTGGAATTCGCTGCTACCAACAATGATGCAGTATATGAAGCAGTAATAGCAGGATTAGAACTTGCCTTAGAAATTGGAGTCAGTTCTTTATGTCTTCATAGTGATTCTCAACTTATCGTAAACCAAGTACTAGGAGAGTTTCAGACTCGAGGAGAACGACTCACAACATATCTAAAGAAAACCAAGCTGCTACTCGATCAGTTGGACCACTATTTAATCAAACACATTCCTCGAGAGGAGAACCGAGAGGCCGACGAACTGGCAAAGCAAGCTAGCATGAAGAACATCACCATTTCCGGAACAGTAGTCATCTCAAAACAACTAGCCCCAAGTTTCGAACGAGAGGATCTGATAGCTGCAATCGAACAAGAAACTTGGATGACTCCTATCCGGAAATACTTACAAGATGGCATGCTACCCAACGATCGTAACGAAGTCAAGAAAATCTTGAGGAGAGCTTCCCGCTACACAATACAAGAAGGCATCCTCTATCGACGCGGCTTCTCTAACCCCTTATTAAGGTGTTTTGCTGGAAGGGAAGCCAAGAAAATCTTATCCAACATCCATCAAGGGAGCTACGGAGATCACACTGGTGGGCAGACTCTGGCAAAGAAGACACTCCGATATGGATATTACTGGCCCACTTTAAACAAAGACGCCTTAGACTTCGTCAAAAGATGTGACAGATGTCAGAAATTTGCTAAGATTCCTCGACTACCAACAAATGAGATTACTCAAATGACCAGCCCTTGGCCCTTTGCAGTATGGGGAATTGACTTGATTGGCGAACTGCCGATGGGCCGAGGCGGAGCCAAATATGCTATAGTGGCAGTCGACTATTTCACCAAATGGGTGGAAGCGGAACCTCTAAATAAAATATCTTCGGCAAAAGTTATTAACTTCTTGATCAAAAATATTCTATGCAGGTACGGGGTTCCACTCAAAATCATATCGGATAATGGACTTCAGTTTGACAGCGAGTAGTTCGCCGACTGGTGCCAAGAGCATGGAATTCACAAAAGCTTCTCATCTGTGGCTTATCACTAGGAAAATAGACAAGTCGAAGCTGTTAACAAAATTCTTAAAACTTTAATCAAGAAGAAGCTTGAAAAGTCAAAAGGCGCTTGGGTGGATGAACTTCCTTCGGCACTTTGGGCCTACCGCACGTCTTTCAGAACATCAACAGGGCATACTCCTTTCTCTTTGGCATACGGATCGGAGGCCATGCTCCCAGTTGAAACTGTAGTGCCATCCCACCGTAGGATCCACTACAACCCAGAAGAGAACGAAGAACTCCTCCACATGTCTTTGGATCTAATGGAAGAAAGAAGAAATGATGCAGCACTCAAAGCAGCAGCTCACAAGCAAAAAGTGGCAGCACAATACAACTCCAAAGTCAAGCATCGCAGCTTACAAGAAGGAGATCTTGTCCTCAAGCGAATCTTCCCGCGCCCCGGAGCGCTAGATCCAATCTGGGACGGACCATATGTAATTCATAAAGATCTCCACAACGGAGCTTATATTTTGTCAACGGTGGACGGAGAGGTGTTCCAGAGGGCATGGAACATCCAACACCTTCGTCGATACTTTTCTTAACTTGTACTACCCATATAAAGTGAATTAACAAAGAGAATCAGTGGATGTAGGCATTTTCATGACGAACCACTTTAAAAACTTGTCTCTTTTTTAACTTGTTCCTTTATATCTTGGCTACTTGCTGAGCTTTATCCTTTTCTGTTGAACAAAATCCTGCGTAGACGGCATCTCCATTCAGGGCATCACAGCACAACTTCACCTGGACAAAACGTAACAGGTATTATACGAATCTATACCCTCGCCAATGAGACACTTTTGCTCCAGCATCCCTCTGCTGCGGGTTAACTCATTGCTCGTGACGACCCTTAAAGCCAACTGTGATGAGCCGATTATAAGCCACCGAGAAGGCCAACCATAGCCTAGGCAGCTCAATACGGCGTTCGGCTCACCGGCAACCGTGAACCGATTATAAGCCCCAACATAAGGTGTGGCCAGCCAGGGGCAGTTCACAGTTGACGATCGGCACCCGCGCTAGTCGGCCACGGTAAATCGAATAATACTCACGATTACGGGCCTTAATGGCCCGGGTAGTTACCATGCGCGATCTCGGCTCCGATGTGTCTTAAGTACGGCTGTGGTTAAAAAGAAAACTCTCCGCAGTGGCGTAAGATGGGTGACAAATGTCTCCAAGACCCACAGCTAGGGAAAGTGACTACAAAGCCCGTTTGCCACGAACTTAAGCGCATCGAAGTCCTTCCGTGATTGGAAGTTTTACTATTTCTTATATTTTCATTTTATTTAGAAAAAAACTTTCCTCCTATCCTCTATAACGATCCATAAAGTACAGGACACAAAATAGGAGACGCTCGCTAATGGGGATATCACAACTGGATGACTGATCACTCAGTAGCATTCCATACTCAGTCGCACAAGACATTCAAAGCTACTGTCTACAACTAAAACATGAAGGGCGGTACTTCCTTCTCTTGTATATAAACACATAGCTATAATTTATTCACGCATCACACAAACATTGCAAGAAATGAAATTATATTTTAAGCAAGAACTTGGCATCAAACACGATTGAATCACAGACATGTGCACAGCTGTATTTCTTATGCAACACATCAAAATTACAAAAGCATTCAAATATAGCAGAATCAGTCTAAGTTAAAAGTTACATGCCAAAAATCAAGTTGTTCATTAAATAATTACAGCCTGAAAATTACACTAATGTTTTAAGACTAACACAAACAGGAATGTCAAGTAAACCAAAAAATGTCCAGATCAAGCCAAGGAATCGGCTGCATCGGGGCTTCGCCTCTATCCTTCTGGCCCTCCAAGATCTACTTAACCACAGGATCAGAACTCCCAGCGTGTTGTCCAGAGGTAGTTGGCGCTTCAGAGGTCCCGCCTGTCCAATTCTGGAGAAGAATCCATTAAATAAACTATAAGCAATCAAGTTATGAAAAGACTAAAAGGGAAGACTTACCAGCATTTGCTCCTTGATCATCATCCTCCAACTGCACACCTACCTCGTCAGCTGTAAGTAGCCGCATACCCTCTTTCACCGCCATTTTCTCCTCCTTGGTGAACTGAGCCGTGACCACATCCATCCTGAAAGCCACACCACCTTCCTTATCCGCATCAGCCTTGGCCTCCTCCAGAGTCCTGAGATAAATCCTGGCCATGACTTGGGGATAATCATCCATCCAGGATAGGTTGCCCTATTTCCAAGTACGGAAGTACATGTCCTGAAGCATCTCATTCATCATCCCCCCGTTGTCCTCAAACTCCCTTATTCGGACCTCAGAAGCCAACAACTTTGCAATGGTAGCATCCCTCTCCGATCGGTATCGCGAGCGGTCAGCCTGAAGGGATCTCCTCATCGCCTCCATCTCCTCCTTTAGCTTGGTTTGAGCAAGCTCTGCGGCTTCACGCTTCCCGGATAACTCCTCTACCCGCTCGAGATCCGTTTTCCGGACCTCATCCACCGTTGCAATAGCCATATCGATCCGTTCCTTGCAGGCAACCTCCATTCTCCGTAACTTTGCTCTGCTAGTCTCTTCCATGGTTTTCTTCAGTCGTCTGGAGGCGGCCTCATACTGAGAGATCTGGATGGCCTGATCGGCGAGTTGCTTGGCCTGGTCAGAAACCATTAACCGCAATCGAATGTTAGCACTCCCAATTTCCTCTCCGGCCTTGACCAGTCGTGCATGATGCCCCATCAACTTCCTGGTCTCCTCAGCAACCCGGTCGATGTTTGCCTTAGCTTCGTCCCCCATAGTTACAATCCGAGTAGTAAGCAAATCAAGGTCTAGGGACTTAGCCTCATCAAGCACCCGTACCATAGGATTGCGAGGGAGAAGGTGCTCACCAGTAGCCTCGTCAAAGGAAATATCATGAGAGCCTGGATCCAGATCCGGATGACCCGCAAACGGATTATGAGCTAAGCCGGGATGATCTATTGGGTTAACAGTAGGGTTTTCAGACGGGTGCGGGGAAGGTATAGACTCAATATTCTCCTCCGTGGTATCCTGAAGAGGTTGAGTTGGGGGCTGAGGACCAGGTGAGGATTCGAACAAGGAACGGCTCCTCCTCCTCTTTTGGATGTCCTCTTCGATGACCCCAAGAAGAGGACGGTAGCCGACTACGTCTCCGGGGCTGTTACTCGAAGGCTTTGGCTTAGTAGAAGCTTTGAGAAGTTTGTATTGCTCAAGCCGGTGCTGAACATCTGATGTCTTGGCTGCTTCGCCCGCTCCTAGAATAAAAACCAAGTGTTACAAGCATACATTGAGATATAATTCAAGAAACTTATCAAGTTAAGAAGAGTAAAAAGATGCTTTTGCTATACAAACGCTGGTGAGGTGTAGAATACTGAAATAAGTCCTGGATCTCATTCCAGGACGGGAGCTGGCCATAAAATATTCCTAATTCCTTATCATAAATGGAGTCGTCAGGAGTCAAAAATTCACCTTGAATCGTAGGGGTTGCCTTAGATGAAATGCTCTTGGAAGATAAATCGGCACCAGTCCCGGCCTTGTCAGCTTTCTTTGGCTTCTCCACCAAGGTCGATCCTTCCTCCAACCCCTCAAAAGCCTGGCGGAAAGCATCATCTGTCACTCTTGGATCTCCCTTGCTTGCCTAGAGGACAAAACCCCAGCGCCATCACCGCTCTGTCCTTCTCCACCATCGTCACCATCACCTTCTCCATCACCTCCGCTCTCCTCCTCGCCTCTTTCCTCCTCCACATCTTCCTCCTCCAGGATGTCTGGACACGTGCTGGGGTAGGGTCCATCGGACTTCTTAAGCTTCTTCCCCCGGACGACTGGGTGTATCGAGAAGGGTTTCCTTTTGCTCTCTTCGCTGCATCCCCTCCTTTAGCCTTGGCAGCCCTCTCCTCAGCTATGTCTCTCTGCTTGACCACAGACAGGCGTGGTAGAATCAAATTGTGCCTCAGAAGAGTAGCATTCCTGATCAAGTAAGAAGCTGACCTCTCCCTTCCCAAAATGGCTTCTATTTTCGCAGCCATCTGAACCAGGCGATCGTTCTTCACGACCGCAAAGCCACCTGTCGCTAGCAAGAAATAAAAACACATAAGGAGAAGCATTGCAGTCAGAATGTAAATTATAAATAAGCTTCAACTTACAGCCAGAGGTAAAGCGACGGATAGTAACAGAGTCATCCTTGATGAAAAACCATTCCTTCTTGAACATGCTGAACTTCGAATATAAGTCCAGGACCGGCTTGAAGGACACGGCCGATTCTAACCTAATGTAGGGAGACCTCTTCTTGTAGCCTCTCAAATTGTACAGGTATCGAATCTCTCGGTTCGAAGGGGGACGCCCGTACTTTCTCTGGAAGATGATAAATAGAGTCACCAAGATAGCATAAGAGTTAAGTTGAAGCGGGAAAGGGGCCACCTTCAAGTAGGTGATGAAGTTGACTATCCAAGCATTGATCGGGGGAATGGCCCCACACATACAATGGTACCTGCTATAAGCAAAATATCCTTCAGGGGGTCATACGGCATAACTCCCTTCCCTAGCAGCACCATGTGTGCTCTGTCAATCCCGAAAGAACGAGATATAACATCAAGCTTCTCCTCTTTAAGGGAGCTAGGAAAGCAGTCAGGAGGCGAGTTCAGGAGCTCCTGAGGGCCGTACCCAACTACTAGTGATCTCGGGGGAGGTCCATGACGCCCCGGTCCTGACTGAGCTGGAGGCACTGTGGAGGACTCTTCTTTGTCCTTGGATTTCTTCTTATCTGATCGAGTTTCCAGTTTATGAGACATTTATCTGCAAACACAAAAAAGTACGTCGTTAGAATGAGGGAAGTAAACAAGCAAGTGTATGAAGTCTAGAATTTCATTTATAAGTTAAAACATAAAAGGCATAAGGTTCATTTGGCATTCAAACTCCCAATCTCATTCAACAATCATACTCCCCATGGTCATTCAGGAATTCAAGGCCGAAAGATCATTCGGTACTCGGAATCTCCGGGTTCATCCGGTAATTCAAGTATTTAAGTTCATTCGGCCCTCGGAATCCCCAGACTCATTCGGTAGTCCAAAAACATAAAAGCCATTCGGCGAGAGAAGGCTAAATCACCTGATTCGGTAATCTAACGTGATTCGGCAGTGTGTTTGATTCGGCAGGAGAGAATCTGATTCGGCTATTTCAGTTAGTAAGGAATGACGAAAGCGTATGGCCCATACTTATAGGCAAATAGCCACGACCGGACCGATTGGTTCGGCGCTCGAGACCGAATGAGAATGTCAAAGATGAATGGCCTAAAACAAAGCGCGACATATGTTGGCATATGCCCCACTTTAGGGGCAAATGTTGGGTGCGTTTCCACCACCGAACCAAAGAAAGAAAGCATCACCGAACCAAAAGGGGGAAGGCCCTACCGAACCAATCCACTCTCCACTAACCACCGGACCAGCCTCCACCGAATCAACCTCCACCGATCCAAGGCCTCACCAGACCAGCCTCCACCGAATCAACCACACCAAACCAATCCCATCTCCTCTACCACCGGACCAAAACTCTAGTCCAACCAACCACTGCCGAACCAAAGCCACTCCCTTCCCATGCCTACCGAACCAAAGTCCTACCGGACCAAAGTGCTACCGGACCAAGGTCTCAACTCCAACCATCTACTACCGAACCAAGGTGTTGCCGAACCAACGTTGCCAGGCCAGATTGCATCAGCCCAGGCCCACCAGCAGCTATATACATCCAGAACCCCTACCCCCAGCCTCACTCTATAAATAGAGGGGCAGGGGTACAACAATGGCGGACAAGTTTGAGAGCTCAAGCATGGATAGAACTTTCAAATAATTTCCATGCACTTGTAATCAAAGATTTGTACTTGTAATCTGAACAGAAAAGAAGAATAACATATAAAGTGGACGTAGGCACGTTCTGGCCGAAGCACTATAAATCTGCGTGTCTTTTACGGTTTAGTCCCTGCTTTTTACATTTTTGCATAAATCCCCCAAATCGCTAAGAACAACATAAAATCGACTAAGTCATACGACTTGGAGGTGTTTGCCCATTTTTTGTGCAAACATATTTTACAACTATTTTATAAGTACTTAACTATTCTATAGCTATTTTACAACTAATAGCTATTTTACAACCATTTAACTATCTTAAACTTTTCAAGCTATTTTCTAAATTTAAGCTGGTCAGAGTGCAAACTGTTTATAATTAAATACCAATTAACATAAGAATTAAAGGGATAACCCGAATGGAAATTGAAGCAATTGTGAAGTGCAAGCGAAATCAGATATTGAATTAAAAATGATTTTGAAATAGAAAAGTATATTTTGGGGAATATATGATGAATAAGAGTAGAATTTGGATATCACTATAACTGAAATTCACTTTATGAAGAGTATGTAAGGTGGTAAATAACTTTATAAAGGAAATCAAACTTGAATATTTTATTTGGCATAAATGAAGTATGTATGCATGTATATTTGTTATGTATTAAAACTTCCCTTGTTGAATCTATAACCAGAAGAAAAGATCTTTGAAAAATATTTGAAGTATAAAAAGAAATTTATATAAGTATGAAGTGATCCAAAGATTTTTAAGTTGTAGGAATAAACTTATATATATATATATATATATATATATAACTTTATAAGGTTGAAACTGGGAAAAGTTGTTGAAACCAATTGATTTTCAAGGGTTTTTCATTATCGAAAAAAGTAAATTTTGGGAATTTGGAAAGTCGTGTTTGAGAACTATCGATTTTAAGATATTGATTTTGTGAAAATGAGATTTAAATGTGATGCATATAATGAGTATGATTTGGAAGATACTATATGTGTATAGTATAAAATGTTTTGAGAATGCTATGGGAAAAAAGGCGCTCCCATTTAGAGTTGAAACTTGCAGTAGGAGATCCATGGGGTGGTTCTGCCTTGAGCCCGAAGGGAGGTTCTAAATTTTGATCCCAGAGGATGTTCGGACTGAACTGCAATTCCTATGGATAGTGGTTGGGGTAGCATACGTCGAGGGCGCTAATGCCTACAAAGACATTGGGGTTATGCTCTGATGGGAGTGTAACTTTGGTGTAACTGCAATCTACTGCGTTTCCATAGCGTAAGTCGAAGGAAAGTGATTGCCTAAAGTATGCGTTTGATTTCACTAGGAGAGCGACGTAACATCCGTAGATTGAGATCTATGAGGACATAGTAAAAGTCGTATGGCAGTGATTGCCTACAAGCTACATTGGGACTTGACTGATGTAGTCTGCGATCTATGTGGTGAAGTTTAATTTGACAGCGAAATTCAAGGGTGCTGATGCCTACAGTTACTTGGTTTTTCCCATGTTGGCAGCGTAAACCTGGGTGGAAATGCGATCTGTGGCGGTTCCATGGTGAAATCGAGGGGTGCGGATGCCTACAGTTTTCAATGGTTTCGCATGGATGGCGACGTAATCATCGGGCTAACTGAAATCCATGGAGGGGGTGATGATTTCCAAAGCATTCTCACAAAAATGTTTTCTGCATTCTGAAAAAAATGTTTTCTAATTATTTTCATTGGATGTTGAAAACGGGTTTACCAAGTACTTATAGATTCAATCCTACGCTTGAACAATGTATGATTGAATTCCTGTGAGAACAAGGATGGATTTGTTGAGACATAGAGTTACAAAAGTATTTTTATAAAAAGCTATTTTGGTAATATTATGTAAATTTTAAAATGTTTAAAAATATAGAATAAAAAGATTTAAAAATGTTTATAGAATAAATTTAACTAAAATAAAGCATTAAATTAAATTCTCGCTTCGTTCCTTTTCGAGGACGAAAGGTACTAAAGGGGGGAGGAATGTGATGACCTGGATTTTTGGATGTCTGTTAATCGGATAATTAATTGGATTAAACATTGGGAATTAACTTTATAAGTTGAATAAATGAGTTCTGGTATGTAAGTTATCTGGATATATAAATTGATTTAAAACTATAATAAATGTTGAATTATAAAATCTCCGGAGAAGATAATTTTATAGTAAATAAGTAAATAATATATTTCAACATTTAAATTCAAGATAAGATATCCATAAATATGTAAATATAAATATATATACAAGCTTTATAGTATATATAAGTATATAAATGTGCATGTATATATGCCCATATGAAATAAAATTTAGGAAAGTTGTAAAAGTGTGGATATATATAATATTAAAAATACACATAAGTAAAACATATGAAGAATATTGTATAAAATGTGTAAGTATATATATATATATATATATATATATATATGAAAATCAAGAATATACAAGCTTATGATGTTCAATAAATATATATAAATATGTAAATGTATATATATGTATATTTATTCCATGTGAGATAAAATATGTGAGAGTTTGTATAAATGAAAATATATAAAACTAAGCAATATATAATTGAGAATATGAATAAATGTGTGCAAAATGGTGACAAATACATGACTATACATATTTATAGATACAAAAAGATATATACAATATAAGATTCATATAAAGATATGTGTAAACATACAAGGAAACCACATCATGGAAAGTCTCTTTTCAAGCACATAAAATATTTTATCGATGTCAAAGTAAGAATCAAATCCCTTAATTCGAGGGGATCAAATCAGTTTTGTTCAGTACACCTTCTCATATATATCTCCACTCTGTCTTCTTTTATTTCTTTGCATTCAAAAGCTAAGTTAAAAAACAGAAATATATTGCCATTCCAAATTTTAAAAAGAATCAAAACAACAATAGACAAGATCAAACAAAAATAAAGAAAGCAATGTTTTCTCCAAAAGCAGTACTCTGGTTTAAGAGGATAAAGGTGAGTAAACTTAACTTTTCATACTATAAGCTATGATTATATGTTTGGTCATGGAATAGGAGTGTTGTTCGTCATATGTGCTTGATAGAGAAACACATATGCACTTTTATATGTGTATATACCCAGTGTTATAACCAGGGAAACTCATAGTAACATGTACATCATCTTTTCTGCTCTGTAATTTTAGAATAAAACTATCGAGTCTAACTTCCAAAATTCCTATCTCTCACTCTAGTTTGTTCTAAGCCATGATGTAAAAAGAGAAATTGTTTGTTTCTAGTGTTCTTTGTTTGAAAAATGGTTCTAGTCGATATTAACAAATATAGAAAATATAAGGCATGATATAAAGAGGTTAACCCAATATAGCAGGAAACTCAAACATCATAATTTATGTTTTTATTCGTATAAATGGGCATTGAAAACGATAAATTTTGGTGGTTGTTTTATGATTTTTAGTGGTGTAAATAACGAGATCATGGAATATGAATGTTTTTGGGTCATGGATCAAATTCCAGCAAATGCGTCAATGTTGAGGGTCAGGGTTTGGTCGAGAGGAAGCGGTGGAGATGGGGAGTCGGTGAAAAATGGTGTGAGACTCTTTGGCGAACTAGGGTGTCGAGACGAGGTGGAAGTAGGGTTTGGGGCAGAGGTGAAAGTAGGGTTTGGGGCAATTTCGGGTTGTCTCGGTTACGAAGCAATTGCGACATGGGCGAAACGAATGCGATGTGCGCATGTGGAGGCAAGGTTGGCGAACCTTTGGGCAAAGACTAGTAGTGAATGGTGGGCTAGGGTGGCATGGGTAAGGTTTTTACGGTGGTCCATTTTCGTGTTGTTTTAGGTCGAAGGGGTAAATTGTGAAGTAGGGGTGGAACTAGAGTTCTGGGTGGTTAGGTGGATAAAGGGGGGAGGGGCTACTCGCATAGTTGATTGGTGGCATAGCGGTAGACCATAGGGATGCGTGTACATGCAAGTGTACGGGCAGGGTGGTGGTTCTCAGATGGGTAAATGATAGTGTAAGAAGAGAAGAAGGATTAAAGAGAAGAGTAGAGAATATGCGAAAGTTTGGATGTCGAGTTTGGACTAGTGGGCCGATATAAAATTTTAAAAAACAAAATAATATAAATGTCTTAAGTATTTTCCAAAATCAAATTTCTTTAACTATTTTCTTTTAGACCTTAATCCCTGGTTTTGTTCAAAAACCTAAGAGCCTTGTCATGCCTCTTTTGACACTTACCAATACACTTAATTAATTATAAATCCAAGTATAATCAGTTAGTTATGGTTAATATAAATAAAGTAATTTAAAACCTTAAATTAACTAAAACCTTAGGTTAGTTAATGGCTAGTATAAATAAAATGATTTAAACTAATTAAGTTTAGGATAAATGTATATATATATACGATAATTATTTATTAAGTCCTAAAGTGTATTAAGGTAAAGTAAATAGTTATAATCAAGTTAATGGCTAAGAAAAAGTGGAATGATTTAAAAACTTTTAATTAATTAGAAGTCTTAGATTAATTATACATGTTAATTATTATTTAATCTCAAATATTTGTTTAATATAAAATAAATGATTCATAATTGGGATAATTATAATTAAACATGATTTGGAATGAATTAATCTTCATTTGAATTAAATTGATGATTGTGTGACTAGTTAATCAAGTCTATGAATAGTTTAAAAGGATTAAGTACTTTGGATTGCCTTATTTATCTACTGTGTTATTTCTAGTTACTCTGTGATATGAAATAACCTAAATTGAACAGTTAATACTAACATGAGACGTTTATTTGAAATAGATATTTGTGATGAAATTTCTATGTGAATATGACATTTTGAAATTGAAATTGTTTTATTGAAAACAACTTGGCCTAAAAAGATAGTGTTTGGTTTCGAAAGAGACCGAGATCGGATATCAACGTTATCCGAAACCACTTCAGTTTCTGAACTACTATAAATCTTTATGTGTTTGATTTGTAGAATCAAATAGGCCAGGACTAAATAAATTAAGTAAATCCGACTATATTTGAATAAGGAACTGCACTTAAAATGGCAACAAGTGTTGGTCATAATAAGATAAGAACTCGTAATATTGGGTGAGCTTGTAACGGCCCGAAATTTTCGACCCCAAAAGTTCGACACTAATACGTTCACTGTATAGAGTGCCGAGCAATCGAATGCCGGAAACACCAAACTGTTAGGGTAAAGAAGAAAAAGAGGTAGAAGAAAAATAGAAAACAACAGCACGGAATCTCACAATCGCAACGGAAAAAAATATATTATCAAATAACATCATTTATACAAAGCAAAGCTATAAATGTAAATTTACATACAAATATCAGAGTACAATCATTCACAAATAACTGGACAGTTATATTTAACTTGTCCCTAAATCCAGTCTAGACAATCTTCGCAGCGGAAATAATCAATACGTCTCTGCCATCCAACTTGACTCCTGAGCTCTAGAACATCCTAACCTAAAAATCTGCAATACTCGGTCTGACCAGAGCATTACGATAAAGTAATAACCGAGTCAGGCTGGAAACCAGCGTGAGTAAACCCATTTGATATGAAATGCTTAAGTTGTAAAGCTTCCTTGAAAACCCAGGTAACACGTTCATCACTACGAGTTTTATCTTGTTATAGCCAAACATTTATTTCACAAAAAAATATCTAAGCACCGTTACTTAGTTTAAATGGCCAAGTTTACCTAGTTTATTCTATTCTAGCCTATTTGATTTTATAATCAAATCTATAAAGAATTATAGTAGTTACTAATCGAAGTGGTTCTGGATATCGTTGATATCTGACCCCGATCTCTTCAATCCATCGCTATCTTTTAAGCTAAGTTGTTTAAGTAAAACAATTCAATTTAAATTTCAGAATATCATATTCACACAGTAATTCATCGTATATATCTATTTAATAAACATCTTACATTAATAAACGGTTCAATTCAGGCATTTCATATCATAGAGTATCACAATTTAATATACTAGAGATATTAAACAATGCAAAGCATTCAGTCCAATTTAATCATTTATAAGCTAGATAAACTGGTCACACCATTTCTAATTAATTTAATTTAACACAAAATAAATTAATTACTTAAAAATCCTTCTTAATTGTTATTAACTATTCACAAGCCATTTATATTTTATTTAAATTAAATATTTGGAATTAGATAATTATTAACATGTAAGATAACTTAAGACCTTTGATTTATTTCAAACATTTACTTAATTACCCTATAATATTTAATTTAAATAAACTCAAGAATTAAATAAAATAATGGCATATAACTTAATTATTCAAAGCTTAGTTAATTTAAGTTAAATAATTTATTTAAAACCTTAAACCAAATAATACTTAAGTAAAACTATTAATTTTAAAAGAATTGGTTAGAGTAGTTTTGCTTGGGAAAAAAATTGTTTGTTTAATACTTATGCCTCATACTTTTCCTTATTATTTTTATTTTTTCTCTTTTCCTTTATTTTTATTTTCTTCTCTTATCTTTATTTCTCTAGACCACTTATCTTCCAGTCCACCCTTCTTCCTTCCTTCCTTTCTCTTTCTATCCTTAGCAGCATCGAGCAAAACAACAGGCAACCAAGACACCAGTGCACCGTGCACATGCACACACGACCGAAACTGCTCCGACCTCCGCTTCCGCCGCCACCAAGTCGCTGACGACCTCAACGTCCACCTCGGCTACCCAGTTTCACACGAAAAATGCTAGAATCTAATTTTGACATTTTCTTCATCACCAAGAAAAGAAATTTAAACTACATCCTCCTCGTATTATCACCACCAGTCGCAAGGACCCATGCCCTTTGAGATTTCTCCTCGCTTCCACCTTTCTTTTCCCCCTCCTACAGTCCACTTCGACGCCACCCTGATATCGCACTAGCCAAGAAAACCAACCTCGACCTGATCGAGCCCTAAACCCTACATCATCACCATACTGCCACTACGGTGGCCTACAAATCATGCACCAGTTTTTCCCGGATCCCCCTACCGAGAGCTTTCTCCAGCCACAACCTTGATCTACCATCGAACTCCGATCGCCAAGAATTGGCAAAAGACCCAATTTTTCTCAACTCATGATTTCTCTTCATACACGTGTTTAAAAATTACAAAACTTACACCAAAAAACATAATTCCTCAAGTTGAATCTGATCATATAAGTAAAATATGAAATTAAAACAATTTATTTTCTGATATGGTTCATTTTCTAGTATAATTTCTTTCTCCCAGTAAATATACTTATAACTACACTTGAGATCATATTTAGAAATAGGATTTCATTATCACGAACAAATTTCCTTTCATGATCATAACCTATAATTTCCTAGATAAGGAGATACAAATTTTTGAATGGTCCTTGAGCCTGTTAGAAACAGAACAGAGGCATGTATATACATATTCACAACAAACATATATACCATGAAAACCATTTATACATCCGTGCAAGTCATTTTCGAATCAATACTACCATAAGTTATCACATACACAAGATAATCAGGAAGTTTTAGATTTTCAAAAGAAAATATTTACTCACCATAAAACTTAGAATAGAGAAATTCAGTTTGAAATCTGGAAACTGCTATTAGATTTGAACTGCAGGTGATTTCGATTTGACCTACCTTGAGTTGAATCTTAAGTTGAACTTGAATTTGAATCTTGCTTTTCTTTAGTTGAAAATTTGAAGTTGATTTAGTTGTTTGGTTTCTCTGGTTTTGTTTTTTCTCAGGTTTTGTTTGAAAAAAAGAAAAAGAAAGAAGAAGTAGTTGAGAAATGAGAAAAATAACTGTATATCCTTTTGTTTCTTTTTTTCATTTTTAAATGAAGAAAACAATTTGACACTTGTGTACATATGTCATTTCCTAGCTTACATGTCTATATACAAATATTTTATATTTTCTTTTTATGTTTTATATTTTTATTTTTAATTTTAAAATTAGGTTATTAATATTTTAATTACTAACTAACTAACTATATATATATATATATATCTAAAATGTTTTCAAAATGTAAAATTTTAAATTTAAACTTATTTTTGTGAATTTACATTGAATTCAAATCATAGTCTCTATTCACAATCTACATATGAACAATAGTAATTTATGATGTTAATAATATATATATATCCTCATTTATCATATATATGTGTTTATACATTTTATACAATAGTCTCCCAATGTTTTACATATGTTTACTTTGTCCTTATATGTGTATATATTTACATTTATGCTTCCATATATTTTACTTTACATAGGCACATATATATGTATATACACATATATTATCGACATCATAAAGCTTAAATATGTTTATATATATATATATATATATTTGGTTGTTTATCTTAATTTAAAATGGTGAAGTATGTATTACATATTTCTACAGGATTTATCATATCCAAAGATTTATAATTCAACATTTGTTATATTTTTCAAATCAATTTATATTTGTTCATATATTACCATTGTCAAAAATTTATTTGTTTGACTAATAAAATTAACGTTCCTTGATTTAAACCAGTTAATTACCCAATTAATAGTCATTCAAAAATCCTGGTTGTCACATTCCTCCCCCTTTAGAATATTTCATCCTCGAAAAGGAACAGTGCAAGAATTTTAATTACAATGTTTATTTTTAGTTAAATTACTCTTTAAACATTTTTAACTCTTTACTTTTTTTATTTAAATATTTAAAAAACTTTAAAAATCTACATAATATTATAGAAATAGTTTTATAAAAATACTTTTTATAACTTGACGTTTCAACAAATCCATCCTTGTTCTCCCAAAAATTCGATCATACGTTGATCAGGCATAAGACTGAAAATCTATAAGTACTTAGCAGATCCGAATTCAAAACCTAGTGAAAATATTTTGAAAACTTTTGCGAAACTATAGTAAACATTTTTGTGAGAATTCTATGGAAATCATCATCCCCTCCATGGTCGTAGTAAGCCCGATGATTACGTCGCCATCCCGGCGAAACCGTAGAAAACTGTAGGCATCTGCGCCCCTTGACTTTCGCTACCCCAACCATAATCCTCAGGATCTACAATTTAGTCCGGACATCCTCTAGGATCAAAATTTAGAACCCCCCTTAGGGCTCAAGGTTGAACCACCCCATGGATCTCCTACTCCAAGTTTCAACTCTAATGGGAGCACCTTTTTCCCCATAGCTTTCTCAAAACATTTTATACTATACACATATCGTATCTTTCAAATCATACCCTTATATGTATCACATATAAATCCCATTTACACAAAATCGATATCTCAAAATCGATAGTTCTCAAACTTGACTTTCCAAATTCCCAAAAAAAAAATTTCCCAAATAAAAAACCTTCCAAAATCAATAAGTTCCAAAAACCTTTTTCTAAATTTCATAAAATCATTTATATATATATGTATGTATGTATGTATAAGTTTATTCTTTTAGCTAGAACAAAATATTTTTGGATCACTTCCCACTTATATAAATTCCTTTTTATACTTCAAATATTTTTCAAAGATCTTTTCTTTTGGTTATAGATTCAACAAGGTGAGTTTATCATATATAACAATTATATTTAACTTTATTATGCCAAATCAACATTCAAATTCGATTTCCTTTATAAAGTTAATTGCCACTTTACTTAATTTTTATAAAATGAATTTCAATTATAGTGATATCCAACTTCCACTCTTATTCATCATATATTTCTCAAAATATATTTTACCGTTTCAAAAATCATTTTTACATTTCTTTTTAAAATTTTCAATACCTATTTCATTCAAGCACGTATGATGTACATATATCATCCGTACGCAATATCAAATCCGATCGCTCACTTGATCACACAATTTCACTTCCGAACTAGTACTGTCCTCCCGACTTCCTAGTGTTGACTCAGATCTAGTTTCATGATCAGGAACCGTCATTCTCCTTGCATAGGCATAACTATGATAGAGAATGTCCAAAATCAATCAAAAATCCATATCCACGGTTCCTGTCGAAAATCGAGTGAAAAATCCCACCTCGGATCGATATACTATCTCGAAATTCTATGCTCGAACCTGGATCAAATCGTTATGCGAATAGAATAATACATGTACATCCTACGTATTTATCTTCATTGATTATTAGATAAATCAATTTTCTTTTTATTCACATTCATTTTGATTTCTATTCACTTATTCACAATTGCTTCAATTTCCATTTGGGTTATCACTCCTATTCTTATCTCAATTGATATATAATTATAAACAGTTTGCACTCTGACCAGCTTGAATTTAGAAAATAGCTTTGAAAAGTTTAAGATAGTTAAGTGGTTGTAAAATAGTTATTATTTGTAAAATAGCTGTATAATTGTTAAGTAGTCAAAAAATAGTTGTAGAATAGTTAGATAGTTGCAAAATAATTGTAAAATAGTAATTAGTTGTAAAGTAGTTGTAAAATAGTCATTAGTTAATATAAGATAGTTTGAGTTTTAAAAAGAAATGTTTGTATAGTAATCATAATAGTCTAAATATTTAAGGGAATAGATTCAAAACGATTTATATTAAATTAATTTGTTTGAAAATAGTTCAGAGCCAACTGTTCAATCTCCCAATCTCACATTTAACCCATTTTAGTTTCCATTTCCATTGAATTGATTCAATTCCAATTCAATTTGAATTTACCTCAATTCCCATTCCAAATTCAAATCAATTCTCATTGAATTTAAACTTATTCAACTTCGGTTACACTCCCAATTAATTTTAATTCCACCTTTACTTCTACATAAATTAATTTCAAGGTTCAAGTAAGAGTTTCAAACTTTTTAAACAATTTAATCTTTGGAATCCAATTTATTACCCATTTTTAACTTCTAACTTTGAAACCAATTCTTAGAAATTTCAGTTTGAAAGTTCATTTTTAATATTTGAATCTTAAGTTCAAAGTGATTCCATTCTCATAATTACAATTTCATTTCGTAAATCAAAATCAAATAGTTTTAAAACAAGGTTTTATTTCCATTTAATTTCAGTAATGGATATATATTATCTCAATCCACTTCTTAATTCATATGAATAATCCACTTCTTAATTCATATGAATAATCCAATTCAAAGTTTCATAGATTATTAATAACAACAGGATGTAATTAGGTTAAGTCAAAGTAAATAAATATCCAAATTATCTAAAGCACCAATCAATAGCATTCATCACACATTTCCAGAAATTGAAACCAATTTGAGACCACACATAACTCCCTTTTCAATTCCCATTAAACTACCCTAAGTTAAATCACAATTTCATCTTCAAATTCCCAAATTCAGATTATAGGTCCAAACTTATTTAACTTTCCTTAAGTTAAATTTCAATTTATTTAATCTAGTCAAGCTTACTCAATTTGAAATATCCATTTCAAATTTAAAACTTCTTAATAATATCCTTTCCCATTTATAAGTTCAACAACTTATTTCTCTTTGGGTTTTTGCATCACATTCTCAAGGAAATTAGAATTCAACACTTAGTATTTACTTTAAATAAACTTTGATATCATATATATCCACAAATACATACATATTTATTTTAGTTGCACACCAAGTCATACTTTCAATTTTGAACCATTCTAGGTTTTTTTTTAAAACAAATTAAAACAACTCTTATTTTAAAATAAGATTCCTACATTCAAAAATATTCTGAATAATATTATTTACTATATCTTTTAACACTTTGAAACAATTTCAAATTTTCTAGACTTAGATTTTAAAACTTCACAATTTAAATCCTTTTCAATTTACAAGTCATGCTTATCTGAATGTTAACTTCCTTAAAACATTTCATTCTACTTTATCATTGTTTGTTTAGAAAAATAAACATCCCTTTACTAATATACAATACTAATTTATGATAATTATCATGTCTAGAAATCATACACACCATATATTCTATAACAATCTCGGTTCTGAGTCAAATTTAAATTGGTAATTAAAATAAATTTTTGGATTAAATTGTGTATTAATTTGATTTTCTTCAAATTGAATAAGATATTTGTATGTTTATATATATGCATATAAATTGATTGTAAATTGAATTTTTAAATTTGAAATTCAAAAATAAATATAATGAAAAATAATTTGAATTTGAAAACTCTATAATTTTAAAATTAATAAAATTTGTTTTCTAATTGTAATATATATATATATATGTAATATATATTTCGAAAGTTATATTTTGAATTTGCTATAAATAATTTTTAAAAACAAATTAAGTCGAATTCTATTTTTAAAACTTATATACATATAAGATATATATGTGTTATTGGTTAATGTATAATTAAGTTTTAAAATCATTTTCTCTAAAAGTTATACAAATATCAATAATAGAAAATGTATAAAACATAACTAAGCATAATTTTCTTAAATTAATAAAAGGTTTAAAACATTTTTCCTTTATATTTGTAATAAATAATTTCTTTATATATAAATGAGATAAACATTTAAAGATATAAAAACATATATATGTAGAAATAAATTGAGAATATATACATTTATAAAACATAATTCTTAAATATATATATATATATATATATATATATATAAAAGTATAAACATATGTAAATATAAAGCTAAATAAAATTTGATTAAAGGGTTTAAACATAAATTATATGTTTTTAACATTTGTAAAATATTAAACACATGCATTGACAAGTGGAAGATAATTGAAAATGTATCAAAACATTTATAAACCATGTAATAAGGAATTTAACAAGTGTTCATGCTCATTTACAAGTGTTAACATAGATAGCAAGTGGCAACCTAATTTCTTTAAGATTATGGTAAAAATCAAAATGTTTAAACCAAGCTTCTTCATTTTTCAATTAAATCTTCTTCTTTCATTCATGTTCTAAAAACTGAGACTAAAATAAACAAAATCAAAAAAAAATCGAAACTGAAGTATCTTAAAACGTCAACAACTTTAGTTTCAAATCATTTTCCAATTTCAAGCTTCTAGATTTTCAAAATCTAGACAAAGCCTGAAATAAATCTTCAACCAGAGAAGATAAAGCATTCAAGTTTTCATTTTTAAAACAAGTTGTTGTGTCAAAGCCATTGAGCTAAGGATCAAGCAAGCAGTGGATCTAAATTCAACTCAGATCAACTAATATCCATCAAAACCAAAGTTCAAAGCAACTCAAAATAAATCAAGTGTCAGATCAAATCAAAAAATCAGCCTTCTCTGTTTCGTACTTCCATGTGAGCAAACTACTGACCTATAAATTGATATTGTGAATGATACTTGAAGTGGTGCAGTGAATATTGATTGCATTAATGTTTTGTTTGGAATATAGTTTAAGTTGCTCTGTATATATGTGTGCATGCCTGTATATGTGTGTATATATGGCTCTGTTTAATTAACAGGTCAACAAATTCAAGAAGATTCATATCTTTCTATTTAAAACAATTCAATTTATTATTCCGGAGAAGAAAATATTTATAACAATGTAAAGTTACTTTTACAAATATTTTCAGGTAAAAATGTTAAGTAATATTGTGAAAAAGATAATTTATAGCTAAATCATTATAAATCAGAAAAATTGAACATTTCAATTTTAGGATCTGATTACATGATCAAAATCAAATTACGAAATGATGATTCTTGATGAAGGTCTCATGATTTTTAAGCCTGTAATTATTGTGATATCTCAAGATGATCAGTATTTGCTTATATGTCGAATTCTGTTGATCGGCGTAGTATGAGAAGTCGTGTTTGTGGCTGAAGGTAGGGTGATGGTCGTCGATCATAGGGAAAATACTAGGAAAATTTTTAGGTAGCGGAGGTGGCGAAATGACGTCAAACTAGGGTTTAAGTCTAAATTGGGATAATGGTTGATTTCGAGGCAAATGCGATGTCGTCGGTGCATCGGGTTCAATCGGACCCTGGGGAAATGAAGATCGAGATTCTGGCAAAGGTGTGGATTCAATGGCGAGTATTCCGATGATCGAAATAGGCGGGTCGAGGCAATTCTTCTAAGATGAGTTGGGTTCCTGTGACCATTGTACACTCGATTTTGGATTTATGTTGCTATTGTCGTAGCTGGGTGATTGGGATCATTGTCGGGGGCGTAGGTGACTTGTTGAGGGACTCGGCGACGATCGGAGATGGTCAAAATAGTGGTGCATGTGCACACATACATGTTCGTGCCTGGGTGATTGTGATATTTGGGAAGAAGAAGTCGACTCGGGGGATTGCTCAGGTAGGTGATGGTGTGGCTCGGGTATGTCCTCGGGTTTGTTCGCAGTGTTTACAAGTATAACAGGTTCTAAAAATTTTAAAGTAAAAAAAAGAGAAAATAAAAGAGAGGAAATGATTCGGCTTCGAGCTTGAGATGTTGTATATCTGGCTCGGGCTTGGACTCGAGCAAATCCGTCTTGGGCTCGGGGTTTTCTTGACTTGATGATCCAATAAGTTTTTTTATAATAGTAACTAAGTTTTGAATTGAACAAGTTTTCAAAATAATATGAACAAAGTTTTCCAAAGAAAATTTATTTAAACAAGTTTTAAACATGTTTTAAAAAAACAAAATTTTAAAAGTTAAATGTTTTTAAAATCTGGTTGATTTAAGTAATGATATTGGGTTAATTTTCTTATTTAAACTTTATTTTTTTAAAAATAAAATGAGGTAACTGAAAAAGTGATTAAGTATTGTGTATTAAACTTTAATTAATTAAAGTTCTCAAATGATTTTATACAACTATTTTCAAGCACTTAATTTAATAATATTCAAATGATAATTAAGTAAAGTAGTTAAGATAAGGGTTTATTTTTACTTAATTAAAGTTTTGAGTAATTAAAGGATCATCGATAAGTTATTAATTAAATAATTAAAGGTTAATTATTTAATGATTAAAGGTTATTTGACTTATTAATTAAAGGTTAATTAATTCATAATTAAAGGTTAATTAATTAATGATCAAAGGATAATTAATTAATGTGATTTAATTAAGGATAATTAATTAATTCGAAGATAATTAATTAATGTAAAGTAATCAAGGGTAATTAATTACTTTAAGATTAATTACTTAATGAAAGTAATTCAGTATAATTACTCAATGTAATTAATATGTTGTCCATTAATATAAGTGGTTAGGGATAATCACTTATTGTAATTAATTAAAGCTAATTAATTAAATGGTAATTAATTAAGGGTTGATTAATTAATTAATGTAATGAATTAAAGGATAATTAATCAGTTAAAGGTTAATTATTAAAGGATGATTAAGGATTAATTATCTAATTAATCAGAGGATGATTAATTAATATAATTATTTATGGGTTAATTAATTTTGTAATTAACTTAAGGATAATTTATTTAGGTGATTAATTAAAGGATAATTAATTAATTAAGGATAATTAATTAAGATGGATAGTTAAGATTGATTGTCCTTAATTAATATCAAATTTTTGTAATTAATTAATGTTAATTATCTAGGATTAGTAATTTATTCGTAAGTAATTAATCTGGTTAAAAATTAATCTGGTGATTAATTGATCTTACTTAAGGATGTTTGGATTGTATGGAATGCTTTGAATTGCGTGATATCCCTGATATGTGAGGTTCTGTGATATGATTGATTTATTTATCTGTAATTAATTTACATATTTATTTTTGAATCCGTGAATGAAGATAAGCGTTATAGAAATATACCGCTTATCGATATTGTTGTGCTTGAATTGATGATGGTTGTGATATGTTGTTGTTATGTGTAAAACCCTTGGACTATACCTCACACACACAAATATGGATTTCACGTGGAATTGGTTAAGTCATATATATTTTGAATTTAAATATTTTTTGGTTCAAAAGTTGAATTTTGAATCTAAAAGGTTTGGAAGTGAAATTGGGCTGAATATGAAAAGCTTTTGAAAAGGAAGTTTTGAAATTAAAATTGTTTTGAATATAGTATGGCTTTTTAAAGCTTTGAAATGTAAAATTATTTTGGAAATTATGGCTTGAAGGGTTATACAAGTTATATAATGTGTATGTGTATATATATATATATATATATGGATTTTAAACCATTTTAAAAGTGTTATTTTGGGAATTTAAATTTTAACCCAAGTTTATAGTTTAAAGGCTATAATTTGTGCATATTTGATCAGATTTTTCCAAAACGAAAAACCTTTGTTTTCAAATGATAATTGCTTTCATATAAGGAAAGAATTCCAGTTGTTGTTGAAAAGATTTTCAAGTTGTTTGTAAGTCAAGTTTGAAAAATAATTGTTTTGAAAGTTATGAATGAATCTTTGTTAAAGATTGGTGAACCTTGTTGAAGTGGATTTTAAAGGTGGATCTTTTGTTTAAAAGATTAAAAGTGGAAATTTGTTTAAACCATTTGAAAAGAAAGGTTTTAGGCTAAAAAGTTGTGGCTTAACTAAGATCCCAATATATCCATATGGTTTTAAAATTAAGCGCTCATTATTCGGTCTAGCCGGGAGAGGACTTTATGTCATAAAATGCAACAACCCGCATATTTATCGATTTTATATTTAAATATTTTGTCGTTAATCGGATATTGGTCCGAAAAGCAATTTTTTTGCAATGGTCAAATTAGGACTCGAGACCACTTCCATTGAGTTCGAAATGCTGTTTACAATTTTTTTTAAGTGTAAACATTGAAAGGTTTGGAGTTAGTGGAATTTCACTTACTTTTCCCGCTTTGGACTTTGGGTTAGATTAGCCATTATAACTCAAACCCACTTCTCCCCTTCTCCTCACTCTTCATACATTTCCTAACAACCAAGCTTTAGCATTAATGGTGAGTGGAAGGAGAAACTAATATTCCAAGCTCAAATTCTCTTGCAAATCCAACATTCAATTCCAAATTCAAGAAGAAGATATTGGATTCAAGCTTGTGATTACTTTTCCATTGACTTCAAGCTTCTTCTTTATTGAACTTGTGCGAAGGTGAGATTTTTATCTCACAATTCTGGTCTATAACTATATTGGACTGTTGGGAATGATTCCCCATCACTTTAGCATGTACATTTGCATTTGGTTTGGATTGGATTGGAGAAAAACTCCAATTTTTAGTGTTTTTGGCGAAAAACTGCAGTTAGGTCGCACTGCCTCGGAATTAGGTCGTTCTGGTGGAAAATTCGCCTCGGAGTTAGGTCGCAAGGTCGTAAGTCGTAGGTCGCTCGCCTTTAGGTCGTGCCCCTTTAGGTCGCTCGGCCTTGCCTACCTCGTTAGGTCGCGTGACCTTAGGTCGTTCCCCTTTAGGTCGTATGACCTTAAGTTGTTCACATGGGTTAGGCCTTTAAACCATTTGGTCGCTCGAATGAGTTAGGTCGTTGGACCTTAGGTCATTTACCCTTTAGGTCGCGTGTTCCACTAGGTCGCGTGAACCCTTAGGTCGTTGGACCTTATTCCCTCTTAGGTCGGCAACCAGTAGGTCGTTTGCCTCGCTTAACTCGCGAACACCGTTAGGTCGCAACCCTTTAGGTCGTTCGACCTGTGCAACTGTTAGGTCGTGAGCCCGTTAGGTCGCTCGACCCCTTTAACTCGTAGGTCGCACAATCCCCTTAACTCGCTCGACCCCTTTAACTCGTAGGTCGCACAATCCCCTTAACTCGCTTGGCATTGTCATTTTTAGGTCGCGAGTCTAATTAGGTCGTTCGGCCTTAAACGTTAGGTCACTTGGCCTGTGCTATTGTTCGGTCGCGAGTTCCTTAAGTTGCGAGTTCCTTAGGTCGCTCGCCTACCTTAGGTTGCTTAGCTGGTTGAGTCGCACCTCACCTTAGCTCGGCCATATTAGGTCGCGAGTTTCCCTTAGGTCGCGTGTACCCTAGGTCGCAACCTTTAGGTCGCTCGATCCTATACTCCCTTAGGTCTTCACTAGGTCGTACCATTTTAGACGGGGTGCTGCTTCGCACGCCGCCGGGGGCGCTGCCACCTGGACCCCCGCGACTTGACCGGGCAGGTCGAACCCCGTAGCGGGGGCGTTGCCCCCACACCCCTACCTTAGGGGGTTGCCACCCCCCTGGACCCTCCCTCCGTAGGGGATCTCATCTGAAAAACATTCAACAGAACTTGCTTTGTTGAGATGCTGAGTTGACCATTCTTCGAGACAAACTATCTTTGGCTTCTCGGTCGAATTTATGGGTTTTTGAATATCTATTTCGATGGATTCTTTATCGGTTTCTTTGGATTTTATTCACGTCTTCGAATGTGAATTTTTATGATTGATTGTTTCTACAATCACTGCTATGATTTGTCACTTTAAAATATAAAGGTTTTCTATACTAGTAGTAAGTATCAAAACTCTTTCAACAAAATGATTTCAACTCTGTTTTCAATAACAAAGCTCTTTTCTTAAATCCTTTTCCAATCTACTAGTATATACAAACCTTTAGCTCACTCGGATGAGAAATCTAATTAAACGGCTTAATAAAACAAGTGGTATGAAATGCTTGCGTTCACTTCGTCGGTTAATTCTTGGACTAGTTCGATTGAACCTCTTGTGACAATTTTCTAGTGAAGAATATTTAAGTTAATCAAGTGGTTATGGGACACGAAACTAAACTTTTATATTTACTAGCTTAGCGTAATTGACACTTCTCGTTGATCATGACGATCATTTTATGATTTAGACTAGCAATTGTGCGATGTCTCTTTGTTTGCAAGGTTAGACTAGACCTCATTGGTGTGATTCTGACTCACACATATCTCTTTGTTCGCAAGGTTAGTCTAGACACCATTTGTGTGATTCCACTCACACATACCTTTTTGTTGCGAGGTTAGGCTAGACACCATTTGTGTTATTCCACTCACACATACCTTTTTGCTTTTTGGTTAGCCTAGACCTCATCTGGATGATTCCGCCTCACCCATATGGGGTAGCTCCCCATGGTCTTCGGACCGTCATGTGATAGGCCTCTTTCCCTTTTTCTGTGATTTCTCAATTTCTTGTGTTGATTTCTGGAATTTATGTCATTGGCTTGTTATGAGTACAAGTTTAGAGTATGATGCTCTCTTTGGATCTTTGAGAAGATTCTTGTAATATTGATTTATCTCTTATTGATTGATCTTCTGTTGATCATCATTTGCATACTTATTGTAGTATGTCAGTATGGATATTTTATGTTTGTGCCATATCTTTTATTTTATATCATGTCATCTGATATTTATAGCTAGACTGATCTATTTCTTATTTTCTTAAATAATACTCGGGTCAGGCCGAGATGTTACATGTGCTTCTGCTTGACTTCTTCCCGGGATTTGCTACTCTGACTTTTGGCTAACTATTTAGATTAGCAGTTTTTGTTGTATACACTTGAGATATAGACTCTCAGTTGTATTCTTTTGTATAACACGTGTTGCTATTCTTTTGTATTATTGTGGATCCTTTTGACCACGACTCTGATGTACACTTTCATGTGTTATGGATGTCTGTGACTGATTTGTGTTATGCTTATTTCTATGTTTGTTTCCAAAGAATATTTATAGCCACCGTGTGATAAGCAATTACATGGATGGTCGCTCCTCAACAGCCTTATTGTCCATGCTAGTTGACAGCACTACACCGTAGTGTTCTTGGCTAGCGTGGGTATAGAGGTGGGGCGTCACAGCTTGGTATCGGAGCCAAACTTCGGAACAATGTAGAATAACTTAACAAGAATCATCGTCCTAAGTCCACTTTAGGAGTTATGTCTTAGGATTAATTCGAGTCGTCGTACCGATTCATCCTATATCCTTTATGATTCCTTGTTTTATCTAGCAAGATTGCTTGATATTCATTAGTGAATAATCTTCTTCTTTCTCTTCTTTCTTTCTTAAGGAAGAGAAATGGTTAGACTTGGTCGTCCCAGAGCTGGACCATCTAGTGCTCCACCCCAAGATGGAGTTTTTATGACTGCCCAGCAACTTCTTGACCTTGTCACGAATGCTCAAGCAGCCGGTTCTAATCCGGAACCTACTCACCCTAAATCTGGGTTTGCACTTTGTGCAATGATTACACCAACTTGGGTGGGAAGCCATTTAAAGGTTCTGAAACTATCATCGAGGTCCAGGCTTGGTTGAGGACCTGCGATCGAATCTTCATTCGCATGAATCTCGTCGATCTTCACCGTGTTCAGGTGGCTTCCGGTATACTCCAAGAGAGAGCATTGGATTGGTATGAGCTGTTATTCTCAGAAATTGATGAAGCGGATCTCTCCTGGGAGCGCTTCCGGGAACGCTTCGAATCGAAATTCATGCCCGAGGCTGAAAAAGTAACTTTGGCTCGGAGATTTATTGACCTTGTTCAAGGTCATTCTTCTGTGGCGGACTACATTGCATCATTCGAATCCCTTTCCAAATATGGGGTCAAATATATAAATACCCCATTGAAGAAGAACCAGAGGTTCATTTATGGCTTACACAAAAGCCTCAAGAAGCCATTACTTCTAAAGTTAGAAGTTCCTTTCGACCAACTCATAGATATCGCTCGTCGTCTGGAAGAGGCTGATAAAGAAAGTGATGTTGAAGTAGTAGCTTCCAAACCCAACTTCAAAACCAAAAGGAGGCCCAGTAAATTCAAAGGCGCTTATCCCAACAAAAAGGGTAAGCAAGCAACCCCTGCGACAAAGTCTCCTTCTCCTAGTGGTGCGAGATGCTTCAACTGTGTATCTGGGGATCATTTTGCGAATAAGTGCTCTAAGCCCAAATTTTGTCCCTATTTTAAGAGCCCAGATCATTAAATACATCAATGCCTCAAACATGAAGGTAAGAAGGAAGGAAAGTTGAATGTGGCTCAAGCCCCTGGCAACACATCTCGTGGCCAAGGTATTTCTCACTCCATTCTTGATGGTATTATTTTATTTCATGATCAACCTATTAGAGTTCTCTTTGATACGGGTGCATCTCATTCTTTTATATCAAAGGAGCTGGTAGACACTTTTTCCTTAAATGTTACTGCATTAATGACTTCTTTAAAAATTACGAATCCTGTTGGTGGATCCGCAACTCTTAGTTTGCTTTGTAAAGATGTGGAGATCATTTTATGCGATTTTTCTTTCCTAGCCGATTTGCATGTTATGCGTTACTTAGGCTTTGGAATGATATTGGGTATGGATTGGCTTAACCGTTATGAAGCTCATATCCTATGTCCTGAGCGAACTATTTATCTCCAACATCCACAATCTGTAAATCAGATTTCTATTATTCTTAAAGATTCGGATTCTTCTTTGACTGCATCTTTATATTCTTTAAATCCTTGAGACGACGATGATGATGAGGAAGACGTCATTTCTCGAATTAACGTTGTCCATGAATTTTCCGACATATTCGAGCCCGTTTTAGGTTTACCACCTAAGCGAGCAATTGAGTTCAGAATTAATCTTACCTCTGAAGCTCAACCTATTACTCGTCCTCTTTATCGCATGTCCAATAAGGAAAATGAAGAGATGCGCAAACAATTATCTGAATTGGAGACGAAGCAATTTATTCGCTCTAGTTCCTCGCCTTGGGGAGCTTCGGCTATTTTCGTAAAGAAATCCGATGGTACTCTTAGGCTCTGCGTTGATTATCGCAAGCTTAACGATCTTACTATTAAAAATAAATATCCTTTACCTCGAATTGATGATCTATTCGATCAGCTTAGTGGTGCTAAGGTTTTTTCACAATTGGACTTGGCTACCGGTTTCCATCAGCTTCGTATCGCAGAGGATAGCATTCCTTTGACATCATTCCGTACTCGATATGGATCTTATGAATGGCTTGTTATGCCATTTGGGTTAACGAATGCTCCAGCTTATTTCGTTGACCTCATGAATCGAGTTTTCAAAGATTTCCTCGATCGATTTGTTCTTATCTTCAATGATGATATCCTTGTGTATTCTAAAACCGAGGAGGATCATGGAAAGCATCTTCGGATTGTATTGGAAACTCTTAGGAGTAATCAATTAAAGGAGAAATTTTCTAAATGCCACTTTTGGCAATCTCGTGTGAAGTTTCTCGGTCATATTATTTTCGAATCCGGAATTTCCGTGGATCCTTCAAAGATTGAAGCGATTCAAGATTGAAAGAGACCGGAGAGTGTGACAGAGATTCGTAGTTTTCTCGGATTGGCGGGTTATTACCGTCGTTTCATTAAAGACTTTTCTAAGATTGACGTGCCTCTTACTGGCTTGACTATGAAGGTAGTTAAATACATTTGGTCGGACAAATGTGAAGCCTTTTTTCAGAAATTGAAAGAACTCCTTTCCGATGCTCCTATTCTTGTTATTTCCGAAGGGAATCAAGATTTTGTTGTTTATACTGATGCTAGTCACGTTGGTTTGGGTGCCGTTCTTATGCAAAAAGACCGTGTTATTGCTTATTCTTCTAGGAAATTCAAGCCGGCCGAGACTAGATATGCCACACATGATTTAGAACTCACGGCTATTGTTTTCTGTAACGACCCGGAATTTTGGACAATATAAATTTAATAATCTGGATTTAAATTTATATTGAAATGATAAATTTTGTTAATAAATTTGATTTGATTCTATAATCTTCTTTATTTAATTATTTAATTTGTGAAATTATTTTTAATGAGTAAATAAATCTGTTTTCTATTTAATAATGTATATGTATTTATATATATTTTAAATAGATAAGTTGTTTTTAGTTAAATTAGTATAGTATAATTTTAATATGTTTTGAAAATAGAAATGGTGATTTATTTTTAATTTGAGCTTTTCAAAAATATTTAATTAAATACTATATGATTTTAAATATGAGATAAATGTTTTAATTAGTTTCAAATTCATTTTTAATTCAAGTTGTATATTAAATTATGTTACAAGCTCTTTTATAAATTTGTTTTAAAAAGTATCTTTTCAAATGAACTACTTGTATATTGTAATAATACTTGCTTATTTCTTTAGAATTATTTATATTCATAATTATGCGTAAGAATTCATTAACTAGGCTTAATACTTATTTAACTCTAATTAAACATTAATTTAATTCACAAAGACAAGTGTTTGTATATTAAAGCTTAAAGTTACAAATGTAAACTTATCATCTATTCAAAATGACATGTGTCCATTTCATTTTCATTTTTCTTTTAATTCACTTAAATCTGAAAATACATTCATAATTTTGTTCTTCATTCATTAGCATTATTTTTATTCATTCCTTAATCAAGAAAAGATCAACTTCATCCTCATTCATGTTCAAATCTGAAACTCTTCAAATATTCAAAACTACATTTTTCAAATCTGCATACATTTGCATTCATGTCTGAAACCGAAACAAACTTTCAACTCCTCTTTTCAAATTCAACAAATCTGCATTTCATTAAAACCTGTAGCTCCTCTTTTCTAACTCCTCTGTTTCAAAACAAATTGCATTCTTCAAACCATATACAAACCTGCACAACAACTAGAAGCTCTGCAATTTCATGCATTAGAATTCTGCACATCATTTTCAAACAAAGAAGGCTCTGCATTTCATAACTTTCAAGCCTGGAACCTGCAAGTTGTATCAGCATTAAATTCAAGCTACTGCATGCATTAATTTTCAATATGGAACCTGCAATTGGAATGATACCTTGCAGTGTGCTCTGCATGTTACCATTTAGAGGTGAGTAACACTTAACTTAAATAAAGTTAGGTAGGAATGCATGTTTGCTTAATTGTTGAGTTAAATTTTTGTACATGTTTTTCTACTGCCTGTGCATATATGAATGCAATGCATGTCTGATTTCTAAGATTCTGATTATTTTTAGTTTGAGTTTAAATTTGATAAATAGTTTTCTTCTTGATCTGGATGTTATTATGGATTAACATTTGAATGAAATATGTTAGGTTCATAATTAAGTAAAGTTAAAACAGTTTATATAGGTTAAATAAAATTTGAATTGCCTGGAAAATTTATAACAGAGCAAACAGTAAATTTGTAAAAAAAAAAGATAATTTCAAGTATGAAGATTTGATAAATCAGTTATATAAAATGAAACCCTATACTAAAACATGATTTCTAAGATCATAATATAAATTTTTAGAATAGGATTGGAAATGCAGTTTGGAATTAACTGTATTTTACATTTTAGTCAAGCTCAATTGATCCTTGCATTGGATTGGAGTGAAATTGGTTCTGGAATGAATATAGCTAGCAATGATCATAGAAAAATTATTGAATTGGTATGCAAATCAAGTTTGAGATTGGAATTTGGGATTTAAGTTTACGAACCCTAGTTTACTGGGTTTAAGTGAATTTGGTGCTGCGGCTTCCTCAGTGATTCGAGTTCTATGATTTTGTGGGTATTGGTGGATGGTGAGGTGAAGAAGCTATCACCGGAGTTTGGTCGATGATGTTGGTCGGAGATGAGAGAAATTGGAGTTGACAGGTCTTAGGAAGTTTGGGGGTAAGGCTGTTTCAGGTTTGGGGGTTGGTTTTGGGATAGCAGTGTTTTGACTCGGGATGGACTCGGGTTAACTGAAGGGAAACTCGAAGCATATAAGCTTCTGACTCGAAGCAAAATTTATGGTGACTCGAGTATACCATTTTTGTTTCAGACTTTAACAAACAGAGCTGTTCTGTTCTGGTTTTTAAATTTTTTTTAAAAGTTAAGTTTAGATTTAAATCTGGAGTTTAGCTTAGGATTTAAACTTAAACCTAAGGATGAATTCAAACTTGTTTGAATTATTTTTCTGTAATAACTTAAATGCAGAAATTTGAAATTGGTTTTAAAGAAAGAAAAAAAAAATAAAAGAAACAGGAACTGTTTCCAGTTTGTAAAATATATGAAATAAAGACAAATCAAAATTTGTACTTGTAGTTTTGAAAACTGAATTTAATAATGAATTTAAATAAGTTTAAATTTTGGTCTTTTGAAATAGTTTAAATTCAGAAAATCTCAAAGTTGATTTTTTAAAAAAAACAGAAAACTGTTTCTGTTTTAAAATGAGAAGGGAAGTTTAAATTTCAAATGGAGTTTGAAATGGAGTTTTTAAATCTGGAATTTGAATATGAATTCAAATTTAATTTGTCAGATATTTGAAATCATGTATGTTTTCAAATTCAAATTTGATTTTAAACTCTCAAGTATAAATGCATTGTGTTTTGGCATATTGAATTGAAAGGCTTAGTATTTAAATTAGGAATTTAAAAATGAATTCAAATTCTGAGTTTTTAAATCTATCTTTTAAGCTTCAGTTTTAAAATAAAGATTTAAGTTTAAATTGCTTTCAAAAGATTTGCATTTGAATTGTAGGTGTAAATTATTGAAAGAGTTTAAAGAATTAAAACTAAAATGAGTTTAGAAGTTATATTTCAATTTTGAGATTTTAAAGAAATTTTTAAATTGATTTGAATTGATTTGAATTGAAATTTAAATCCTTTTCAACTTATTAATTAAGTGTATGTTTCTTGTAAACATATAAGATTAAGATTTGTATTGTTTTAGAATCTTATTTTAAACAAATTTGAGTCTTAAGTTAAAAGAAATGTTAAATGGAATTTAAAGTAAAATTTAAAGACATTTTGTTTTTAAATGCATAATTTAATAAGAAATGTTTTATCTTAAGATAAATAAAAGTTTAATGATTGGATTCATTAATTATTAAGGTAATTAAGATGAATATTAATTATTTTAATTAATAATGTGGAAGTTTAATTAAATAATTAATGATAATTAATTTAATTTGAGATTAATTAATTAAGTTTAATTAATCTATAATTAAGGATGGTTAACTAAATTTTAATTTATGATTAAGTTTTATTTAATCAAGTGGTTAATGATAATTTAGATTTTAATTAACACTTAGTTAATTAATAATTAGAGATTAATTAAATAGTAATTGAATATTAATTAATTAATAACTAATGGTGATTAATTTAAGTTAATCTCTTAATTAAGTAATTAAGAAATGTTAATGAAGTCATTAACAGTTAATTAATGTGATTAAATTTTAATAATTAATTAGATTAATTAATTAATAATCAATTGTTTAGGTTTAATTACTTAATGAAAGTAATTAGTGAATTAATTACTTAATGCAATTAATTAAGGTTAATGTGATTTGTTTAGATTAATTAATTAAGTATAATTGGTTTAAACATTTATGGATGGTTTGATAATTACTTATGTAATTAATGAATTTGTAATTACTTAAGGAAGTAATTAATTTAATAATTACTGGATGTAATTAAAGATATTTGATATAGAAGTAATTTGGATTTAAATTACTTTGAAATTAATCAAGGGGATTGATTTAGATAATTAATTAAGAATAATTAATTATTGAGTTGAGTAATTAATGTAGTTAATTACAGATTGATTATTAATCAAGGGTGATTAATATATATGTAGGGATTGGTTTTAGATTAATTACTAATGTAATTAATTAAGTAATTAACTTGTGTAATCAACTTATAAGCTAATTACTTATTGTAATTAGAGATAGTTAATCAGTAATGATTAATTGAATGATTATTTATAAATTGATTTGTAATCAATGGATGGTTAAGTTAAGTAGAATTAATGATGAAGAAATTAATTTAATTCATTTTAAATTAATTTGAGATTGAGTAATTAATTTAATTCATTTTAAATTAATTATAAGTGGTGTGATCATTAGATCAATTACTTATGTTTGATGATTTGTATTGGTTGTTTGGTATGGATTTGTAATCTCAGTTGTGAGATGGATAGTGTATGTGATATGGATGCATTGGTTGCTCTTGGATGATAATATGGATAATCTGATTTTGATATGAATTATCTGTTGATAATGAAAATGTTGATTATCTGTTGTGTTATGAATTATCTATCTGTGTATATTTAGATAATGATTGAAATTGTTTTAAACTTAAAACAACTTGGCCTTAATAAGACACGCTTTGGATTTCGATGAGACCGGGATCGGGTTTCCATATTTGGACATCCGAAAACCACATCGATTCCAAATAACGTTAGGTCGTTTATCCAAGTGGAGCGAGTGAAGACTCGAGGTGTAAGGGCTATACGTCAGTATAACTCTGTGGGTGATTCCGTAATGAGTTTGACGGAATAGTACTTATAGATTCGAGATGGTGAATCAGAGTGCAAGGGTTATTGTCGTTAACTCTGAGGGTGATTCCAAAATGAGTGTAACGAGATAATGCCTTCGGTTTCGTTCGAACCCGGAACGAACTTGTATGGATTGGATGCTTTCAGAACATCGTCAGGTGGACGATGAGCATTCTAAGTGTTGTGTTCTATAAAGGTAATCGTAACCTCAAGCCTCATCAACCGGGAATGGCTAAAACAGGGGAGGTGCAGCAAAGCTTCGTGGGTAGCCCCCACTTGAGAGTAAGATTTACCCCTGTCTAGAGGTTCCTTTATATTTCGGCTGTGTGGGACGGTTGATCATGACAACCGTCGGGGTTGTCTTATTTGGAACTGTTCAGTAAGGAACGGGTCCGGCTTTGTGTTGCAGGGGAGTTAGGGTGGCTCCTCGGTACGGTGATCTAGGCCACGTACTGTGACGGGCGGTACCCCAGTAGCCCTGCCATTGATGGAATCCAAAATCCAATAAGTGCCGTACGTATTAGTTGTGCCCAACTATGTTGGAATGTGAGATGTAAGCATTTCAGCTATTTCTGTACTTTATTTGAAAACCCTAGACACTATTATAATATCATCTGATTTCCTATCAAATGTTTTGGTTAGCGTAAGGTAAAAACTTTTCCATGTTTATGTGTGGGAAGTCTTACGTGATACCTTTTCTTTCAAAGGTTTTTCAAAGTTAAGCAACTTTAACCTGTTACTCACACCAGACCCATGTCTGACCCGGAGTTATTTCTGTTTTTCTATAACTCTTGGGTACTCAAATTTTTATGAGTAGTCAAGAGAATTCAGGTTAGGATTCAGGATTAGCTTTGACGAATTGTGGAGGAGCATATGGAGCAGGAGGCTTCTGCGTATAGTTATATAGTTCCGCTGTGTTTGGTCTCTGAGTGTTCTGTTTGTATTGAGTTGTAATAACTAGACAGGTGTTTATAACTGTCTAGTATGTGTTGTATATGTCTGTGTACTCTGATAATTGATGTATACTATGTAATACTTTGTTATTAATATAATTTATTCGTTTCCGCTGTTGAGATTCTTGTGTTGTTTCTTTCTTCTCTTCTTTCTTTTCTTCTTCTATCCCTTTCTTTCTTAATTCATGACGCGATTTTCTGGGAGTGAAAGTCGGGTCCTGACATTTTGGTATCAGAGCTGTAGGTTGAGTGAATACCTAGGCTCTGAAGTGTGTCTTTCTTTAGGGAGCATTAGGTTGAGTGAATACCTAGGCTCTGTAGTGGTGTCTATCTTGAGAGAACGTATTTGTAATTTTTAATATATATATATATATTTCTACCTATTTGTTGGATTGCCTGTTCAAGTTTTCCAATATAAGTCATAAAGGTAGATGAGGTAGAAGTGTGTGTAACACGACTACCATTGGTTGTTGTTTGATGTTTGAGGTTGGAGGTGTATTTGTCGAGACCGTATACCTAATATCGTCTCGAGTGAGTTCTGTAGTGATGAAAGACTTCATCGATCTCTGAAGGTAACCTGTTAAGGTTCGGAGTTCATCTTTGAAGTGCAGTATTGAGTTTTGATCTGTCGGTTGAGCAGAAGCAAGCAAGTGATGATATCTTGATATCTTAGGAAATAGTAGCTGCGTGATGAGATGCAGTGACTATGGATATTTCCGAAGATATTTCTTTGGAACAAGAATAAGAAGTGAGTCTATCGGTGGTGTGGCTGAGTTTGGCTGAGTATTCTGAGTTGGTAGGGAGTCTTCTGGCTGGGTAGTTTTTCTGAAGTGGAGTTCAGAAGCATCAGAGTGGATCTTTTCTCTGGTAAGTTGGCTAAGTCAGCATAAGCTGTTCTGTTTGGTTGAGAGAGAGCAGTTTTCTTTGGATTTAGGCTAAGTTGATCGCAAAAGTGACTTGCAATAGTATGTTCTCTTGTGTTTGTTGGAGATTGTCTGGATGTCTTCTGGAAGTCAGAGGTTGTCTGCATCTAGAGATCGAGTTTTCTTTCCAGGATTGGTATAGGTGGTTCAGTTAGTAGATGGATGGTTCCTTGAGATAGAAGTTGGTGAAGCAACTCAGGTTTGGAAGGAACATCTGAGTTTTTCTTTATGATCTGTGGAACCATATTTCTGTGCTGGGTTATCTAGTCTGTGCTTGTGCTCTTCGTCAGCATTTTCTTCTGTTTCGGATCAGAGTTGTGCAGCGGAAGCAGTTTGGAGATGCTTCTGTTTGTTTTTCGGTTAAGGGGAAGTTTGTTCTGTCTTCTGTTGTTGAGAAGCAGAGTGTTTGTTCTTAGTTTGGTGTGATCTTGAGGAGATCATTGGATTGTTTTGCTTCAGTCTGTTTCTTTCGGAATCAGCAAGAGTTAAGCTGATTAGGAGTGATGTTGGTAACCCAGGATCGTCTGAAGAGTTTTATGGATAAGAGACAGATAAATTTGGATTCTGGAATTGGAGATTTGAATTTGGTTAAGTTTTCTCTAGGGAGCTATAAGTTTGGGAAGCTATCTCCGAAGTGTTTTGGTTTCTTCTGTGATTGGTAAGATCAGTGTTTGATTTTCCTAGAACTGGATTGTCAGTTTGGATAACTGGGATTCAGGGTGTTTCGCGTATCTCTAAGGGAGTATGTGTTTGATATTTCTGGTTGTAGAACCAGTAGTTTAAGATGGTTTGTTTGTTGAGTCAGACTCGTTTGTAGTTTGATATTCTGTTTAGAATGGTTGTTAGGAGCTCTATAGCTTAGTAGTATTGATTGATTGGATTCGATAGAGCGAGTATCCCGATATATATATACCGGGGAAACTCGTGAAGGTTTTATCCAAAATTCTTTTGGATAATTAGATTTATTCTGATTGTGTGAATTGGTTGCTTTGGTTGTTGGCATATGTTTAACATATGCTGTGTTTTAAAATAAAATCTGTAAATAGATTATTAAATTGCCTTTGTTTTAAATTTCGAGGACGAAATTCTTTTAAGGGGGAAGGATTGTAACGACCCGGAATTTTGGACAATATAAATTTAATAATCTGGATTTAAATTTATATTGAAATGATAAATTTTGTTAATAAATTTGATTTGATTCTATAATCTTCTTTATTTAATTATTTAATTTGTGAAATTATTTTTAATGAGTAAATAAATCTGTTTTCTATTTAATAATGTATATGTATTTATATATATTTTAAATAGATAAGTTGTTTTTAGTTAAATTAGTATAGTATAATTTTAATATGTTTTGAAAATAGAAATGGTGATTTATTTTTAATTTGAGCTTTTCAAAAATATTTAATTAAATACTATATGATTTTAAATATGAGATAAATGTTTTAATTAGTTTCAAATTCATTTTTAATTCAAGTTGTATATTAAATTATGTTACAAGCTCTTTTATAAATTTGTTTTAAAAAGTATCTTTTCAAATGAACTACTTGTATATTGTAATAATACTTGCTTATTTCTTTAGAATTATTTATATTCATAATTATGCGTAAGAATTCATTAACTAGGCTTAATACTTATTTAACTCTAATTAAACATTAATTTAATTCACAAAGACAAGTGTTTGTATATTAAAGCTTAAAGTTACAAATGTAAACTTATCATCTATTCAAAATGACATGTGTCCATTTCATTTTCATTTTTCTTTTAATTCACTTAAATCTGAAAATACATTCATAATTTTGTTCTTCATTCATTAGCATTATTTTTATTCATTCCTTAATCAAGAAAAGATCAACTTCATCCTCATTCATGTTCAAATCTGAAACTCTTCAAATATTCAAAACTACATTTTTCAAATCTGCATACATTTGCATTCATGTCTGAAACCGAAACAAACTTTCAACTCCTCTTTTCAAATTCAACAAATCTGCATTTCATTAAAACCTGTAGCTCCTCTTTTCTAACTCCTCTGTTTCAAAACAAATTGCATTCTTCAAACCATATACAAACCTGCACAACAACTAGAAGCTCTGCAATTTCATGCATTAGAATTCTGCACATCATTTTCAAACAAAGAAGGCTCTGCATTTCATAACTTTCAAGCCTGGAACCTGCAAGTTGTATCAGCATTAAATTCAAGCTACTGCATGCATTAATTTTCAATATGGAACCTGCAATTGGAATGATACCTTGCGGTGTGCTCTGCATGTTACCATTTAGAGGTGAGTAACACTTAACTTAAATAAAGTTAGGTAGGAATGCATGTTTGCTTAATTGTTGAGTTAAATTTTTGTACATGTTTTTCTACTGCCTGTGCATATATGAATGCAATGCATGTCTGATTTCTAAGATTCTGATTATTTTTAGTTTGAGTTTAAATTTGATAAATAGTTTTCTTCTTGATCTGGATGTTATTATGGATTAACATTTGAATGAAATATGTTAGGTTCATAATTAAGTAAAGTTAAAACAGTTTATATAGGTTAAATAAAATTTGAATTGCCTGGAAAATTTATAACAGAGCAAACAGTAAATTTGTAAAAAAAAAAAGATAATTTCAAGTATGAAGATTTGATAAATCAGTTATATAAAATGAAACCCTATACTAAAACATGATTTCTAAGATCATAATATAAATTTTTAGAATAGGATTGGAAATGCAGTTTGGAATTAACTGTATTTTACATTTTAGTCAAGCTCAATTGATCCTTGCATTGGATTGGAGTGAAATTGGTTCTGGAATGAATATAGCTAGCAATGATCATAGAAAAATTATTGAATTGGTATGCAAATCAAGTTTGAGATTGGAATTTGGGATTTAAGTTTACGAACCCTAGTTTACTGGGTTTAAGTGAATTTGGTGCTGCGGCTTCCTCAGTGATTCGAGTTCTATGATTTTGTGGGTATTGGTGGATGGTGAGGTGAAGAAGCTATCACCGGAGTTTGGTCGATGATGTTGGTCGGAGATGAGAGAAATTGGAGTTGACAGGTCTTAGGAAGTTTGGGGGTAAGGCTGTTTCAGGTTTGGGGGTTGGTTTTGGGATAGCAGTGTTTTGACTCGGGATGGACTCGGGTTAACTGAAGGGAAACTCGAAGCATATAAGCTTCTGACTCGAAGCAAAATTTATGGTGACTCGAGTATACCATTTTTGTTTCAGACTTTAACAAACAGAGCTGTTCTGTTCTGGTTTTTAAATTTTTTTTAAAAGTTAAGTTTAGATTTAAATCTGGAGTTTAGCTTAGGATTTAAACTTAAACCTAAGGATGAATTCAAACTTGTTTGAATTATTTTTCTGTAATAACTTAAATGCAGAAATTTGAAATTGGTTTTAAAGAAAGAAAAAAAAAATAAAAGAAACAGGAACTGTTTCCAGTTTGTAAAATATATGAAATAAAGACAAATCAAAATTTGTACTTGTAGTTTTGAAAACTGAATTTAATAATGAATTTAAATAAGTTTAAATTTTGGTCTTTTGAAATAGTTTAAATTCAGAAAATCTCAAAGTTGATTTTTTAAAAAAAACAGAAAACTGTTTCTGTTTTAAAATGAGAAGGGAAGTTTAAATTTCAAATGGAGTTTGAAATGGAGTTTTTAAATCTGGAATTTGAATATGAATTCAAATTTAATTTGTCAGATATTTGAAATCATGTATGTTTTCAAATTCAAATTTGATTTTAAACTCTCAAGTATAAATGCATTGTGTTTTGGCATATTGAATTGAAAGGCTTAGTATTTAAATTAGGAATTTAAAAATGAATTCAAATTCTGAGTTTTTAAATCTATCTTTTAAGCTTCAGTTTTAAAATAAAGATTTAAGTTTAAATTGCTTTCAAAAGATTTGCATTTGAATTGTAGGTGTAAATTATTGAAAGAGTTTAAAGAATTAAAACTAAAATGAGTTTAGAAGTTATATTTCAATTTTGAGATTTTAAAGAAATTTTTAAATTGATTTGAATTGATTTGAATTGAAATTTAAATCCTTTTCAACTTATTAATTAAGTGTATGTTTCTTGTAAACATATAAGATTAAGATTTGTATTGTTTTAGAATCTTATTTTAAACAAATTTGAGTCTTAAGTTAAAAGAAATGTTAAATGGAATTTAAAGTAAAATTTAAAGACATTTTGTTTTTAAATGCATAATTTAATAAGAAATGTTTTATCTTAAGATAAATAAAAGTTTAATGATTGGATTCATTAATTATTAAGGTAATTAAGATGAATATTAATTATTTTAATTAATAATGTGGAAGTTTAATTAAATAATTAATGATAATTAATTTAATTTGAGATTAATTAATTAAGTTTAATTAATCTATAATTAAGGATGGTTAACTAAATTTTAATTTATGATTAAGTTTTATTTAATCAAGTGGTTAATGATAATTTAGATTTTAATTAACACTTAGTTAATTAATAATTAGAGATTAATTAAATAGTAATTGAATATTAATTAATTAATAACTAATGGTGATTAATTTAAGTTAATCTCTTAATTAAGTAATTAAGAAATGTTAATGAAGTCATTAACAGTTAATTAATGTGATTAAATTTTAATAATTAATTAGATTAATTAATTAATAATCAATTGTTTAGGTTTAATTACTTAATGAAAGTAATTAGTGAATTAATTACTTAATGCAATTAATTAAGGTTAATGTGATTTGTTTAGATTAATTAATTAAGTATAATTGGTTTAAACATTTATGGATGGTTTGATAATTACTTATGTAATTAATGAATTTGTAATTACTTAAGGAAGTAATTAATTTAATAATTACTGGATGTAATTAAAGATATTTGATATAGAAGTAATTTGGATTTAAATTACTTTGAAATTAATCAAGGGGATTGATTTAGATAATTAATTAAGAATAATTAATTATTGAGTTGAGTAATTAATGTAGTTAATTACAGATTGATTATTAATCAAGGGTGATTAATATATTTGTAGGGATTGGTTTTAGATTAATTACTAATGTAATTAATTAAGTAATTAACTTGTGTAATCAACTTATAAGCTAATTACTTATTGTAATTAGAGATAGTTAATCAGTAATGATTAATTGAATGATTATTTATAAATTGATTTGTAATCAATGGATGGTTAAGTTAAGTAGAATTAATGATGAAGAAATTAATTTAATTCATTTTAAATTAATTTGAGATTGAGTAATTAATTTAATTCATTTTAAATTAATTATAAGTGGTGTGATCATTAGATCAATTACTTATGTTTGATGATTTGTATTGGTTGTTTGGTATGGATTTGTAATCTCAGTTGTGAGATGGATAGTGTATGTGATATGGATGCATTGGTTGCTCTTGGATGATAATATGGATTATCTGATTTTGATATGAATTATCTGTTGATAATGAAAATGTTGATTATCTGTTGTGTTATGAATTATCTATCTGTGTATATTTAGATAATGATTGAAATTGTTTTAAACTTAAAACAACTTGGCCTTAATAAGACACGCTTTGGATTTCGATGAGACCGGGATCGGGTTTCCATATTTGGACATCCGAAAACCACATCGATTCCAAATAACGTTAGGTCGTTTATCCAAGTGGAGCGAGTGAAGACTCGAGGTGTAAGGGCTATACGTCAGTATAACTCTGTGGGTGATTCCGTAATGAGTTTGACGGAATAGTACTTATAGATTCGAGATGGTGAATCAGAGTGCAAGGGTTATTGTCGTTAACTCTGAGGGTGATTCCAAAATGAGTGTAACGAGATAATGCCTTCGGTTTCGTTCGAACCCGGAACGAACTTGTATGGATTGAATGCTTTCAGAACATCGTCAGGTGGACGATGAGCATTCTAAGTGTTGTGTTCTATAAAGGTAATCGTAACCTCAAGCCTCATCAACCGGGAATGGCTAAAACAGGGGAGGTGCAGCAAAGCTTCGTGGGTAGCCCCCACTTGAGAGTAAGATTTACCCCTGTCTAGAGGTTCCTTTATATTTCGGCTGTGTGGGACGGTTGATCATGACAACCGTCGGGGTTGTCTTATTTGGAACTGTTCAGTAAGGAACGGGTCCGGCTTTGTGTTGCAGGGGAGTTAGGGTGGCTCCTCGGTACGGTGATCTAGGCCACGTACTGTGACGGGCGGTACCCCAGTAGCCCTGCCATTGATGGAATCCAAAATCCAATAAGTGCCGTACGTATTAGTTGTGCCCAACTATGTTGGAATGTGAGATGTAAGCATTTCAGCTATTTCTGTACTTTATTTGAAAACCCTAGACACTATTATAATATCATCTGATTTCCTATCAAATGTTTTGGTTAGCGTAAGGTAAAAACTTTTCCATGTTTATGTGTGGGAAGTCTTACGTGATACCTTTTCTTTCAAAGGTTTTTCAAAGTTAAGCAACTTTAACCTGTTACTCACACCAGACCCATGTCTGACCCGGAGTTATTTCTGTTTTTCTATAACTCTTGGGTACTCAAATTTTTATGAGTAGTCAAGAGAATTCAGGTTAGGATTCAGGATTAGCTTTGACGAATTGTGGAGGAGCATATGGAGCAGGAGGCTTCTGCGTATAGTTATATAGTTCCGCTGTGTTTGGTCTCTGAGTGTTCTGTTTGTATTGAGTTGTAATAACTAGACAGGTGTTTATAACTGTCTAGTATGTGTTGTATATGTCTGTGTACTCTGATAATTGATGTATACTATGTAATACTTTGTTATTAATATAATTTATTCGTTTCCGCTGTTGAGATTCTTGTGTTGTTTCTTTCTTCTCTTCTTTCTTTTCTTCTTCTATCCCTTTCTTTCTTAATTCATGACGCGATTTTCTGGGAGTGAAAGTCGGGTCCTGACATTTTCGCCCTTCGAATTTGGCATCATTATCTATTGGGAGATAAATTTATTCTTTACACGGATCATAAGTCTTTGAAATATTTATTTTCTCAAAAGGAACTTAATTTACATCAACAACGTTGGCTCGAGTTCCTTGCACCTTATGAACTTGATATCCATTATACCCCCGGTAAGAGTAATCGTGTCGCCGATGCTCTTAGCCGTAAATAACAAGCAGTTGTTTCTATGATGATATCTAAATGGAACGATCTCGAGATTTTATCCACTTGTGAGATTCGAGAGCATGTATCCGATTTATGCTCATCACTTATTTTATGTAGCCTTGAGGCCCATCCTTCTCTTTTAGACCGCATTATTGAAGCTCAAGGGCAAGATCTTGAATTGGCTCTTCTTGGCCAAAATGTTAAGGATAAAATTTATATTGAAGGTTTGAAAGACTTTGATATTGATTCTCGTGGCGGCATTCGAAAATTTGGTAGACTTATCGTACCAAATATTGGTGATCTTCGTAAAGATATTTTAGAAGATTCCCATCGTTCTAAATTCACCATTCATCCCGATAGTAGTAAAATGTACGCTGATATGAAGCGACTTTATTATTGGAAGGGAATGAAATCTGATATTGCTAACTTTGTTAAGTATTGCATGACTTGCCAACTTGTCAAGACCGAACATCAAAGGCCTGATGGGTTATTGCAACCTTTAGAAATTCCAATTTGAAAGTAGGACAAAATTTCCATGGATTTTATAGATGGCTTTCCCCATTCTCGTTCGGGTCATGATAGCTTATGGGTGATCGTTGATAGACTTACTAAATCCGCCCATTTTATTCCCGTTCGGTCTAACCGAACCGTTCCTCTTTTGGCCAAACTCTTTATCAAAGAAATTGTTAAATTGCATGGAGTTCCTACTTCTATTGTTAGCGATCGAGATCCATTATGTATTAGTGGATTTTGGAAGAGTCTTCAAAAAGCTTTAGGAACGAAGCTTAATTTTAGCACTGCTTATCACCCCTAGTCCGATGGACAAACCGAGCATGTGAATCAAACTCTTGAAGATCTTCTTCGCGCTTGTGTGCTCGATTTTGGTGGAAGTGGGGAAGATTATATTTCACTTGTTGAATTTTCCTATAATAATAGCTTCCAATCTAGTATTGGTATGGCACCTTTCGAGGCACTCCATGGAAGGCCATGCCGATCTCCTTCTTGTTGGCTTGAGGCCAGTGAGAAGTTGGTTTTAGGCCCAGACTTTATTCATGATTCCACAGAGAAGATTGAACTTATTCGACATAGGATGAAAGAAGCCCAGTGTGGAAAAAAATCCTATGCCGATAATCGAAGAAGGAAGTTAGAATTTTCGGTGGGAGATTCTGTTTTTATTCGTGTTTCACCTATGAAAGGTGTTGTACGTTTCAGTCGATCGAGAAAGTTAGCACCCCGATATATTGGGCTATTTCCTATCACTGAACGTATTGGTTCTGTTGCTTATTGCCTTGCATTACCGGCTCAGTTTTCTGCAATGCATGACATGTTTCATGTTTCTCAATTACGGAAATGCCTTCGAGATTTCGATTCTATTCTTGAGCCTGGTATTGTGAAAGAAATTGAAGTTTCGCTGAATTTAACTTACAAGCAGCATCCTATTCGAATTATTGCTTCGGAGGTCAAACGACTTCGAAATAAAGATGTTCCGCTTGTGAAGGTTCAATGGTCCTCAAATCCCAAGGATTTCTCTTGGGAATCCAGAGAATTCATCGAGCGAACACATCCGGACTTGCTTACTCCTGCTCTTTGAGGTGAACCTTCTATTTCAAATTTCTTTTGTGTTAATATGCTTTTATGGTTGTTACTTTTTATTTCCATCTTATATATTGCGAGGACGCAATTTCTTTAAGGAGGGGATCTGTAACAACCCGCATATTTATCGATTTTATATTTAAATATTTTATTTAAATATTTTGTCGTTAATCGGATATTGGTCCGAAAAGATATTTTTTGCAAATGGTCAAATTAGTACTCGAGACCACTTCCATTGAGTTCGAAATGCCGTTTACAATTTTTTTAAGTATAAACATTGATAGGTTTAGAGTTAGTGGAATTTCACTTACTTTTCACGCTTTGGACTTTGAGTTAGATTAGCCATTATAACTCAAACCCACTTCTCTCCTTCTCCTCACTCTTCATAAATTTCCTAACAACCAAGCTTTAGCTTTAATGGTGAGTGGAAGGGGAAATTAATATTCCAAGCTCAAATTCTCTTGCAAATCCAACATTCAATTCCAAATTCAAGAAGAAGATATTGGATTCAAGCTTGTGATTACTTCTCCATTGACTTCAAGCTTCTTCTTCATTGAATTTGTGCAAAGGTGAGATTTTTATCTCACAATTCTAGTCTATAACTATATTGGACTGTTGGGAATGATTCCCCATCACTTTAGCATGTACATTTGCATTTGGTTTGGATTGGATTGGCGAAAAACTCCAATTTTTAGTGTTTTTGGCGAAAAACTACAGTTAGGTCGCACTGCCTCGGAATTAGGTCGTTCTGGTGGAAAATTCGCCTCGGACTTAGGTCGCAAGGTCGTAAGTCGTAGGTCGCTCGCCTTTAGGTCGTGCCCCGTTAGGTCGCTCGGCCTTGCATACCTCGTTAGGTCGCGTGACCGTAGGTCGTTCCCCTTTAGGTCGTATGACCTTAAGTTGTTCACATGGGTTAGGCCTTTAAACCATTAGGTCGCTCGAATGAGTTAGGTCATTGGACCTTAGGTCGTTTACCCTTTAGGTCACGTGTTCCACTAGGTCACGTGAACCCTTAGGTCGTTGGACCTTATTCCCTCTTAGGTCGGCAACCAGTAGGTCGTTTGCCTTGCTTAACTTGCGAACACCGTAAGGTCGCAACCCTTTAGGTCGCGAGTCTCCCATAGGTCGTGAGCCTATTAGGTCGCTCGACCCCTTTAACTCGTAGGTCGCACAATCCCCTTAACTCGCTCGGCCTTGTCATTTTTAGGTCGCAAGTTTAATTAGGTCGTTCGGCCTTAAACGTTAGGTCGCTTGGCCTGTGCTATTGTTAGGTCGTGAGTTCCTTAGGTCGCTCGCCTCCCTTAGGTCGCTTACCTGGTTAAGTCGCACCTCACCTTAGCTCGGCCATGTTAGGTCGCGAGTTTCCCTTAGGTCGCGTGTACCCTAGGTCGCAACTTTTAGGTCGCTCGATCCTATCCTCCCTTAGGTCTTCACTAGGTTGTACCGTTTTGGACGGGGCGCTGCCCCCTAGACCCTGGACCCCCGCGACCTGACCGGGCATGTCGAACCACGTAGCGGGGGCGTTGCCCCCACACCCCCACCTTGGGGGGTTGCCACCCCCTTGGACCCCCCCTCCGTAGGGGATCATCTAAAAAACATTCAATAGAACTTGCTTTGTTGAGATGCTGAGTTGACCATTCTTCGAGACAAACTAACTTTGGCTTCTCGGTCGATTTTATGACTTTTTGAATATCTATTTCGATGGATTCTTTAACGGTTTCTTTGGATTTTATTCACGTCTTCGAATGTGGATTTTTATGATTGATTGTTTCTACAATCACTGCTATGATTTGTCACTTTAAAATATAATGGTTTTCTATACTAGTAGTAAATATCAAAACTCTTTCAACAAAATGATTTCAACTCTGTTTTCAATAACAAAGCTCTTTTCTTAAACCATTTTCCAATCTACTAGTATATACAAACCTTTACCTCACTCGGATGAGAAATATAATTAAACGGCTTAGTAAAACAAGTGGTATGAAACGCTTGCATTCACTTCGTCAGTTAATTCTTGGACTTGTTCGATTGAACCTCTTGTGACAATTTTCTAGTGAAGATTTACAGTTTGTTCGTAAATATTTAAGTTAAGCAAGTGGTTATGGGACACGAAGCTAAACTTTTATATTTACTAGCTTAGCGTAATTGACACTTCTCGTTGATCATGATAATCATTTTATGATTTAGACTAGCAATTGTGCGAGGTCTCTTTGTTTGCAAGGTTAGACTAGACCTCATTGGTGTGATTCCGACTCACACATATCTCTTTGTCCGCAAGGTTAGTCTAGACACCATTTGTGTGAATCCACTCACACATACCTTTTTGTTTCGAGGTTAGGCTAGACACCATTTGTGTGATTCCACTCACACATACCTTTTTGCTTTTTGGTTAGCCTAGACCTCATCTGGGTGATTCCGACTCACCCATATAGGGTAGCTCCCCATGGTCTTCGGACCGTCATGTGATAGGCCTCTTTCCCTTTTTCTGTGATTTCTGGATTTCTTGTGTTGATTTCTGGAATTTATGTCATTGACTTGTTATGAGTACAAGTTTAGGGTATGATGCCCTCTTTGGATCTTTGAGAAGATTATTGTAATATTGATTTATCTCTTATTGATTGATCTTCTATCGATCATCATTTGCATACTTATAGTAGTAAGTCAGTATGGATATTTTATGTTTATGCCGTATCTTTTATTTTATCTCATGTCATCTGATATTTATAGCTAGACTGATCCATTTATTATTTTCTTAAATAATACTCGGGTCAGACCGAGATGTTACAGGTGCTTCTGCTTGACTTCTTCCCGGGATTTGTTACTCTGACTTTTGGCTAACTATTTAGATTAGCAGTTTTTGTTGTATACACTTGAGATATAGACTCATAGTTGTATTCTTTTATATAGCACGTGTTGCTATTCTTTTGTATTATTGTGGATCCTTTTGACCACTACTCTGATGTACACTTTCATGTGTTAGTTATATATTCATATCTTCTTCCGCCTTTGTTATATGGATGTCTGTAACTGATTTGTGTTATGCTTATTTCTATGTTTGTTTCCGAAGATTATTTATACCCACCGTGTGATAAGCAATTACATGGATGGTCGCTCCTCAACAGCTTTATTCTCCGAGCTAGTTGACAGCACTACACCGTAGTGTTCTTGGCTAGCGTGGGTATAGAGGTGGGGCGTCACATAAAACCCATTCCGAAAAATGACATGACGAAATGGATAGTATTTGAAGATGGCGGAGAAGAACGGGTATTTTCGAAAATGAAAGGATTACCTGTCGAATGTCTCTGCACTGAGTCGTGCTGGTATAGAGATCTCCATATGTGATGGGGAGTCCGATCGGGATTGTGAATACCCGGATTTGCAAGGGATTCTTTGAAGTGCCTTCGGTTCCGTTCGAACCCAAAACGGACTTCTATGGATGTATGGTTGACGTTACACTTTGAGATGCCAAGCTGGTTTCTATCAAATACATTTCATTTTGGTGGCAGAGAATTTATTCTCTTAGCTTAACACCCTTCTCTAAGACGTACGAGCTCAGAGGTTATGTAGTTGATTATTACTAGTGATATATTCCCAATTTGGTAATGTGGCTTACTAGGTGCTGCTGATCATTTGCTAATCGAAGCATGGCTTTTGTGAAAAGCATGACTTTGTGGATGAGACCTCGTCAAACCTCACAACCCGAAAATGATCGAAACAGAAAAAGAATGCGGCAAGGTTTTAAGGGTCGTGCCCTTTAGGGTATGTCCATTTCCTTCTGGATAAAAAGTGATATCATGGTATGGAGCCAGATATTTAACTTATGTGGTTATTTCTATTTGTTGGTGATTCCTAGGATAAAGGTCAGTGACGACCGGAGGATGGCACACTTGTGACAGTTAGTTACTAGTTACAGAGGTAACTAGGCCTTGTGTTAGCAGATAAGTGGTTAAGTTATCGGGGCATCCCTCCAAAGGCGTACCCATGTGGTGGGGAAGTTCCTTAGCCTGACCCTTTGTTGGAAATCCAATCAAAAAATACGAGCCCTTTATGATTGCAATTGTATAACCTGCCACCTCCGGTGGTAGTTATAACAGGCATAATATAATGGTACCTATGCTGGCTAAGATTAATATTATACTTTCGAAAGGTTTTCTGCACTATGAACTAATAATAATATCAAAAGAATTTTGCGTATCAAGCATGTTTGACTATCATAAGAAGAAATCTCCTCCAATTGTGTGCTTGGATTGTGTGTGTGGGGAGGCCTTATGGTAGTTTCATTTTCCAAAAAGCATAGCGGATTTCATTTTATTTATTTTTGTTTGCTTTTGTTCAAGATAAACTATTTTTGTTTATTCACACCAGTCCTATAACTGACTTGGAGTTTATTGTTCCCTTTCTAAACTCTGGATGCCCATAATTTTCCACATGGGCAGCCTAGAGTCATATTTTTAGATAATCAGCAAGTAGATATAGTTTTTGGCAATCATTGGAATCTATGGTTTAGCGATCGCATTGTGCACCGAGTTTGCTACAAGTTCAGCATTGATGGCGGTTCTAGCTTATTGGATTGTAGTCTTGAAAGCTTTTGGGTTGAGCTATTTGGTTTTGAAGCACTGGAGATAGAGTTGCAGTATGGATGTTGGATTCATTTGAAACCTATGTTGGTGTTATCTTTCCGCTGCTGTGTTTCAGCTGTTGCGCATTTTCGCTCTGATAGTGTTGGGCATCTGTTGTACCATATTGTATCGGATATTGCATCCATTGTTATATCATTGATATATTGTTTTTCTTCTGCTGTGTTGTTGTTGTACTTAATGCGTCATAAGCTCCAGCGAGCCAGACTCAACGTTTAAATCTGCGGCATTCGAATACGAGTGATGTATTTAGGTGTCGATTTTCGAAGGTCGAGTCAACATTCTTAAATATTCCATATTCATTTGCTGGAAAATCAAAATCAAGGTAACTTATTTCAATACTTTGAAAATTCTTTTGAATTGTCTAGGAAAATAAATTCAGTTTTGAATCTATTTTTAGCTTAACTTACTTGCATAGGTAATCCTTACACAAATTTCCATCCGGTTGTATTTAAATTTTATAATCTTATTTAATTTCAATAATCAATAATCCAATTACCTTAGTATATATAATAATTAGAAAATTATTACTTTATATATCAAAATATAAGCCTATATAAAAACTACTTTTAAAACCATTTTTAAAATCATTATATAAGAAAATAACAAGTATGCCCTCATATAATACTCTCAGCTCATTCTATGGTACTCCTGACCCTTTTCTAATGAGCAATCCCCATTAGAGCCAAGGTTCTCGCTTAACCTTCAGCTATGATACCAAGTGTAACGGCCCGAAATTTTCGACCACGAAAATTCGACACTAATACGTTAATTGTATAGAGTGCCGAGCAATTGAATGACGAAAACACCATAATGTTAGGGCAAAGAAGAAAAAGAGGTAGAAGAAGAACTGAAAACAACAATACAGAATCTCACAATTGCAACGAAACAAAATATAATATCAAATAACAACATTTATACAAAGAAAAGCTGTAAATGTCAATTTACATACAATATATCAGAGTACAATTATTCACAAATAATTGGACAGTTATAATTAACTTCTCCCTAAATCCTGTATAGACAATCTTTACTTCGCAGTGGAAATAATCAATACGTCCCTGCCATCCAACTCGACTCCTGAGCTCTAGAACGTCCTAACCTAAAAATCTGTAATACTCGGTTTGAACCGAGCATTACAATAAAGTAATACCCAAGTCAGCTTGGAAACCAGCGTGAGTAAACCAATTTAATATGAAATGCTTAAGTTATAAATCTTCCTTGAAAACCCAGGTAACTCGTTCATCACTATGAGTTTATCTTGTTATAAACAAACACCTATTTCACAAAAAATATATCTAAGTACCGTTACTTAGTTTAAATGGCCAAGTTTACTTATTTTATTCTATTCCAGCCTGTTTGACTTTATAATCAAACCTATAAAGAATTATTGTAGTTACTAATCGAAGTGGTTCTGAATATCGCTGATATCCTACACCGATCTCTTCGAATCCATCGCCATCTTTTAAGCCAAGTTGTTTAAGTAAAACAATTCAATTTAAATTTTACAATGTCATATTCACACATAAATTCATCATAGATATCTATTTAATAAACATCTCACATTAATCAATAGTTCAATTTAGGCATTTCATATCATAGAATATCATAATTTAATATACTAGAGATATTAAACATTGCAGAGCATTCAATCCAATTTAATCATTTATAACCTAGATAAACAAGTCACCCATTTCTAGTTAATTTAATTTAACACAAAATAAATTAATTACTTAAAAATCCTTCTTAATTGTCATTAACTATTCACAAGCCATTTATATTTAATTTAATTTAAATATTTTGAATTAGATAATTATTAACATGTAAGATAACTTAAGATCTTTGATTATTTTAACCATTTACTTAATTAACCTATAATATTTAATATAAATAAACTCAAGAATAAAATAAAATAATGGCGTATAATTTAATTATTCAATGCTTCATTAATTTATGTTAAAATAATTTATTTAAAACATTAAACCAAATAATACTTAAGTAAAACTTTTAATATTAAAAGAATTTGTTAGAGTAGTTTTGCTTGGGAAAAACTTGTTTGTGTTATAATTATGTCGTATACTTTTTGTGACGCCACATCTGTATACCTACGCTAGCCAAGGACACTACGGCGTAATGCCGTCAATTACCATGGAGAATAAGGCTGTTGAGGAGCGACCATCCGTGTAACTGCTTTGTGAGAGCACCGATATGTCAGATAGTTCAACACGCATAGGAAATCCGACACATCGATACAAACTCAAAGGTACTACACAGTGGCTATAGATATTCTTCGGAAACAAACATAGAAATAAACATATCACAAATCAGTCACAGATATCCATATCACAAAGGCGGAAAAAAGATATGAATATAACACATGAGAGTGTACATCAGAGTAGTGGTCATACAAGGCCCACAATATCACAAAAGAATAGCTATAAGTGCTAGATAAAAGAATATGAATACATCAATGAGTTTATATCTCAAATGTATACAACAAAAACTACTAATCTAAGTAGTTAGCCAAAAGCCAGGATGATAATCCTAGATGTGAAGTCAAGTAGAAGCACCTGTATAATCTCGGTCAGACCCAAGTATTATTTAATAAGAAAATAATAAACGGATCAGTTTAGCTATAAGTATCAGTTAAAATGATATAGAATAAGAGATAGGACATAAATATATGACAATCCATAAAGCCATACTGTGATAAGTATGTAACTGAAAATCAACAAGGGATTAATCAATATCACAAGAATCTTCTCAGAGATCAAAAGGAATGTCATACACTATATTATTATTCACCAAAACCATAAGTATTGACAATAATATCAATGCCAATCACAAAAGTCAATGACACTAAAAATTCACCAATGCATAAATATTGATAAAACTTATCAATGTAAATCACGGAAATTGGTGAAACACAAATTCTAGAAATCATCTATGGAAATCCAGATTTCACGTAATGGGGGAGGCCTGTCACAAAACGGGAACATCATAATCGGGACGTTATCCCATGGTTGCTAACCATAGAGCCGGTGCAACGACGTAATACAACGGTACGCCCGAGGAACCAGAAACTCGAATAGTTCGGAACAACGACGTAGTACAACGGTACGCCCGATGGACCGAACTCCATAAAAGAACATGGGTCGCTAGCCCACAAAAGTTGAGTCGAAACTCCAAATAATACATAGGTCGTTAACATATAAAAGAAATGAGACTAAACTCAATAAGACGAGGTACTATCCCCTACGTGGACAAAGAAACATAGCATATCGCTAGTCATAATCACAAAAAAATGATCATCATCGATCATCAAGAAGTGTCAATTACAATAAGCTAGTAAATATATGAGCTTAGCCTCATGTACCATGACCACTAGCTTAACTTAAATAATTACGAACAAATTGTAGATCTCCACTCAAAAATTGTCACATGAGATTCAATCGAACAAGTCCGAGAATTAACCAACGAAGTAAACGCAAGCGTTTCATACCACCTGCTTTACTAAGCCGTTTAATTAGATTTCTCGTACGAGTGAGATGAAGGTTTGTATATACTAGTAGATTGGAAAGCGGTCATATAAACAAGCCTGATATTGAAAATAGAGTTGAAATCATTTTAATAAAAGAGTTTTGATATGTACTACGAGTATTGAAACCTTCATATTTTTAAAATGACAAATCACAAAAATGATCGTAGAAACAATCAACCACAAAATTTCACATCCGGAGACGTGACTGAAAACCCAAAGAATTCGATTCCAAATTCATCGAAGTGGAAATGGCCTAGCGACTCAACACGGCGTGACCCAACAGTGGGACGACCTAAGTGGTAGTGGCATAAGTGCAGACCGAACGACCTAAGGAATGGTGCGACCCAACACACGGCCGACCTAACGTGCAAATGACCTAAGGAAATGGCCGAGCGACCTAACACATGCACGACCTAACGTGCATACGACCTAAGGAGATGCAGCCAAGGTAGAGTGACTTAAGGGGTACGCGACCTAAAGAGGTAGCGGCCTAAGAATGGTGGAGGTTCATAACGCGGCCTAAGGAGCGCGCGACCTAAACAACAAGGCGCGACATAGTAGTTGCATGCTAACATGGAGAGACCTAGTTGTAGAAAACCGAGAAAATGGTGCAACGAACTATCCAAGGCGTGACCTAAGCACGAGCGACCTAGCTGTGGAACGACCTAGCGACTTAGTGGTTGCAGGCCAAGCGAATGTAGGCCGAGCGACTTAGTGGTTGAACGACCTAGAAGTGGAACGTCCTAGCGATGCGCGACCGAAACATGCCGAATGATCTAACCTATTGCGAACTAAGGTGCGTACGACCTAAACACGCACAACCTATCTGCAGGCCGGGAAACATGATTTGTGCAGGCTGAGCGACCTAAGGGAAAAGAATGCAAAACTCACTCAATTTGCAACCGGACGATCACGAACGCTAAGGGATTACGCCAATCGGCTATTCGGTCCTATTGGCTCCTCGTTGCATCACTAAAAACATGTTTAAACATCAAAGATTGGATTTTTCACCAATTTAATCCAAACCAAAAGCAAATGCATATGAAAAAGTGTTAGGAATTCATACCCAACAATCAAAGATAGTTATAGACAAAGATGTGAGATAAAAATCTCACCTTTACACAAAATCAATGAAGAAGAAGCTTGAGAGAAAGGAAGAATCAATGGCTTCTCTTTGAATTTGGAGTTAGATGTTGGATTTGCAAATGAACTTGAGTTTGGAGTTTTAATTTCCCATTCCTTCCTCCATTTTTGATGAAGCTTGAGTGTTAGGAAATGAGAGTGAAGTTATGAAAGGAAGGGGGTTGAGCTAGAATTAATAGTTTAGGCTAATGGGCTAAACTAAACCCAAAGTCCAAAGTGAAAAAGTGGCAAAATTCCACTAACTCTAAACACATCAAAGTTTATACTCAAAAAGATTGCAAACAGTGTTCTGGACCCAATGGAAGTGCTTCCGAGTCCTAATTCAACCGTATGCGAAAAGTAACTTTTCAGACTAAAATCCGACTAACGACGAAATGATAAAATAAAATATTTAAATATTCAATCGTAAAATATGCGGGTTGTTACAGACTCCCCTCCTTAAAGAAATTGCGTCCTCGCAATATTTAAGAAGAAAATATAAGGTAACAACCATGAAAGCATATCAACACTAAAGAGATTTGAAATAAGAAATTCACCTCTTGGAGCACGAGAAAGTAAGTCCGGATGTGTTCGCTCGATGAACTCTCTAAATTCCCAAGAGCAATCCTTAGGATTTGAGGACCATTGGACTTTAACAAGCGGGACATCTTTATTTCGAAGGCGCTTGACCTCTGAAGCAATAATACGAATAGGATGATGCTCGTAAGTTAAATTAGGTGAAACTTCAATTTCTTCCACAACACCAGGCTCAAGAACAGAATCGGAATCTTGAAGGCACTTCCGTAATTGAGAAACGTGAAACACGTCATGGAAAGCAGAAAAATGAGCCGGTAATAAAAAGCGATAATCCACGGAACCAATACGTTCAGTGATGGGAAATGGACCTATATACCGAGGTGCTCATTTTTCCGATCGACTGAAACGTACAACACCCTTCATAGGTGAAACACGAATAAACACGAGATCTCCCACAGAAAATTCTAATATCCTTCTCCGGTTATCAGCATAGGATTTTTGTCTACTCTGGGCTTCTCTCATCCTATGACGAATAAGGTCAATCTTCTCTGTGGAATCACGAATAAAATCTGGACCTAAAACCAGCTTCTCACCGGCCTCAAGTCAACAAGAAGGCGATCGGCATGGCCTTCCGTAGAGTGCCTCAAAAGGTGCCATACCAATACTAGATTGGAAGCTATTATTATAGGAAAACTCAACAAGAGGAATATGATCCTCCCAACTTCCACCAAAATCAAGAACACACGCACGAAGAAGATCTTCAAGAGTTTGATTCACGCACTCAATTTGTCCATCAGACCGAGGATGATAAGCGGTGCTAAAATTAAGCTTCATTCCCAAAGCCTTTTGAAGACTCCTCCATAATCCACTAGTAAACAATGGATCACGGTCACTAACAATAGAAGTAGAAACTCCATGAAATTTTACAATCTCTTTAATAAAGAGTTTGGCCAAGAGAGGAACAGTTCAATTGGACCGAAGAGAATGAAATGAGCGTATTTCGTAAGTCTATCAACTATCACCCATAAGCTATCATGACCCGAACGAGAACGGGGAATGCCGTCAATAAAATCCATGGAAATTTGGTCCCACTTCCAAATTGGAATTTCTAAGGTTGCAACAACCCACCGGGCCTTTGATGTTCGGCCTTGACAAGTTGGCAAGTCATGCAACGCTTAACAAAGTTAGCAATATCAGGTTTTATTCCCTCCCAATAATAAAGTCGCTTCATATCCGCATACGTTTTACTACTACCGGGATGAATGGTAAATTTAGAACGATGAGAATCTTCTAAAATATTTTTACGAAGGTCACTAATATTCGGCACGATAAGTCTACCAAATCTTCAAATACTGCCACGAGGATCAATATCAAAGTCTTTCAAACCTTCAATATCAATTTTATCCCTAAAATTTTTGGCCAAGAAGAGCCAATTCGAGATCTAGCTTTTGAGCTTCAAGAATGCGGTCTAAAAGAGAAGGATGAGCCTTAAGGCTACACAAGACAAGAGATGAACATAAATCAGAAACACGATCTCGAATCTCACAAGTGGATAAAATCTCGAGGTCATTCCATTCGGATATCATCATGGAAACAACCGCTTGTTGCTTGCGACTAAGAGCATCGGCAACACGATTTCCCTTTCTGGGGGTGTAAAGAATATCAAGATCATAAGGTGCAAGGAACTCGAGCCAACGTTGTTGATGCAGATTAAGTTCCTTTTGAGAAAATAGATATTTCAAAGATTTATGATCGGTATAAAGAATAAATTTTTCTCCCAAAAGATAATGACGCCAAATACGAAGGGCGAAAATAATAGCCACGAGCTCTAAATCATGCGTGGCATATCGGGTCTCTGTTGGCTTTAATTGCCTAGAAGCATAAGCAATAACACGTTCTTTTTGCATAAGAACGGCACCCAATCCAACGCGACTAGCATTGGTATAAACAACAAAATCTTGATTCCCCTCGGGAATAACAAGAATAAGAGCATCGGAAAGGAGTTCTTTTAACTTCTGAAAAGAAGCTTCACATTTGTCTGACCAAACGTATTTAACACCTTTCTTTGTCAAATTAGTAAGAGGCATGGAAATTTTGGAAAAGTCCTTTATGAAACGGCGGTAATAACCTGGCAAACCGAGAAAACTACGGATCTCCGTCACACTCTCCGGTCTCTTCCAATTTTGAATCGCTTCAATCTTTGAAGGATCCATGGAAATTCCGGATTAGAAAATAATATGATCGAGAAACTTCACACGAGATTGCCAAAAGTGGCATTTAGAAAATTTCGCTTTTAATTGATTGCTCCTAAGAGTTTCCAACACAATCTGAAGATGCTTTTCATGCTCCTCCTCGATTTTAGAATACACAAGAATATCATCAATAAAGATGAGAACAAATCGATCGAGGAAGTCTTTGAAAACTCGATCCATAAGGTCAACGAAATAAGCCGGAGCATTTGTTAAACTAAATGGCATAACAAGCCATTCATATGATCCATAACGAGTATGGAAAGATGTCAAAGGAATGCTATCCTCTGCAATATGTAGCTGATGAAAACCGGTAGCTAAGTCTAATTGTGAAAAGACTCTAGCACCACTAAGTTGATCGAATAGATCATCAATCTGAGGTAAAGGATATTTATTCTTGATAGTAAGATCATTAAGCTTGCGGTAGTCAACGCAAAGCCTAAGTGTACCATCGGATTTGTTGACAAAAATTACTGAAGCTCCCCAAGGAGAGGAACTAGAGCAAATAAATTGCTTCGTCTCCAATTCGGATAATTGTTTGCGCATCTCCTCATTTTCTTTATTGGACGTACGATAAGGAGGACGAGTAATAGGTTGAGCTCTAGGGATGAGATAAATTCTGAACTCAATTGCTCGCTTAGGTGGTAATCCTAAAACGGGCTCAAATATGTCGGAAAATTCACGAACAACGTGAATAAGAGAAATAATATCTTCCTCATCATCATTATCGTCATCATGAGGATTTAAAGAATATAAAGATGCAACCAAGCTGGAATCTGAATCATTAAGGTCAATAGAAATCTGCTTAACAGATTGAGGATGCCGAAGATAAATAGTCCGCTCAGGACATTGTATTTGGGCTTTATAGCGGTTAAGCCAATCCATTCCCAAAATCATTCCAAAGCCTAAGTAGCGCATAACATGCAAATTGGCTCGGAAAGAAAAATCACACAAAACAATCTCGACATCTTTACAAAATAAACTGATTGTTGCGGATCCACCAACCAGATTCGCATCTCAAAGAAGTCATTAAACACAAAACATCCAAAGAAAAAGTATCAACAAGTTCTTTTGAAATAAAAGAATGGGATGCACCCGTATCAAAAAGAACTCGAATAGGATGATCACGAAATAAAATAATGCCAACAAGGACAGAATGAAGAGTACCTTGCCCACGAGATATGTTTCCATGGGCTTTAGCAACATTAAGCTTTCCCTCCTTCTTGCCCTGAAGTTTGGGACAAGAGGATAAAAAATGACCCAAATTTTTGCAATAGCGACAAAAGAGAGGTTTCAGACATCTATTGGCATAATGGTCCTTAGAACCACAATTGTAGCATTGCCCACTATTAGGGGCAGAAGCCTTTGGCACCGGAATTGCTTTCTTCCCTTTCTTATTGGGATAAGACCCTTTGAACTTAATAGGCCTTTTCGTGTTGTTGTTGAATTTTGGTTTGGCACCCACAACATCAGCATCACTCTCTTTATCTGCCTCTTTAAGTCGAAGAGCGATATCAACAAGTTGATCAAAAGAAACTTCTAACTTTAGAAGTAATGGCTTCTTGAGATTTTTATTCAAGCCATAGACCAATCTCTGATTTTTCTTCAATGGGGTATTAATGTATTCAACCCCGTACTTAGAAAGAGATTCAAAAGACGCGACATAGTCTGCCATGGAGAATTCACCTTGAACAAGGTCTATGAAACGACGAGCTAATGTCACCTTCTCAGCTTCTGGCACAAATTTTAACTCGAATTATTTTCGGAATTTCTCCCAAGTAAGATCCGCTTCAACTATTTCAGAAATAAGAAGTTCATACCAATCCAATGCTCTTCCCTGGAGCATACTAGAAGCCAACCTGAACTCGGTGAAGATCAACATGATTCATGCGAGAAAAGATTCGATCGCACGTTCTCAGCCAAGCTTGGACTTCAATAATAGTTTCAGAACCTTTGAATGGTTTCCTACCCAAATTGGTAAAATCGTTGCACAAATGTGCAAATCCAGACTTAGGGTGAGTAGACTCCGGATTTGATCCGGCTGCCTGAGCATTCCTTACAAGATCAAGAAGCTACTGGGCAGACATAAATACTCCATCTTGAGGAGTAGCACGAGATTGACCGACGCTGGAACGGACGGGTCTAACCATTTCTCTTCCTTTAGAAAGAAAGAAGGAGAAAGAAAAGGTTATTCACCAAATAAATATCAAGCAATCTTGATAGATAAAACTAGGAATCATAAGGAAAATAGGATGAATCGGTACGAAGACTCGAATTAAATCCTAAAGCACGATTCCTAAGATGGACTAGGACGATGATCCTTGCTAGATTATTCTATATTGTTCCGAAGTTCGGCTCTGATACCAAGCTGTAACGCCCCACCTCTATACTCACGCTAGCCAAGGACACTACTGTGTAATGCCGTCAATTAGCACGGAGAATAGGGCTGTTGAGGAGCGACCATCCGTGTAACTGCTTTGTGAGAGCACCGATATGTCAGATAGTACAACATGCATAGGAAATCCGACACATCGATACAAACTCAAAGCTACTACACAGTGGCTATAGATATTCTTTGGAAACAAACATAGAAATAAACATAACACAAGTAAGTCATAGATATCCATATCACAAAGGCGGAAAAAAGATATGAATATAACACATGAGAGTGTACATCAGAGTAGTGGTCATACAAGACCCACAATATCACAAAAGAATAGCTATAAGTGCTAGACAAAAGAATATGAATACATCAATGAGTCTATATCTCAAATGTATACAACAAAAACTACTAATCTAAGTAGTTAGCCAAAAGCCAGGATGATAATCCTAGATGTGAAGTCAAGCAGAAGCACCTGTAACATCTAGATCTGACCCGAGTATTATTTAATAAGAAAATAATAAACGGATCAGTCTAGCTATAAGTATCAGCTAAAATGATATGGAATAAGAGATACGACATAAATATATGACAATCCATAAAGCCATACTGTGATAAGTATGTAATTGAAAATCAACAAGGGATTAATCAATATCACAAGAATCTTCTTAGAATCAAAAGGAATGTCATACACTATATTATTATTCACCAAAACCATAAGTATTGACAATAATATCAATGCCAATCGCAAAAGTCAATGACACAAAAAATTCACCAATGCACAAATATTGATAAAACTTATCAATGTAAATCCCGAAAATTGGTGAAACACAAATTCTAGAAATCATCTATGGAAATCCAGAAATCACATAAAGGGGGGGGCCTGACACAAAACGGGAGCATGAAAGCTCACCAACACGTGTATCACAATCGGGACGCTATCCCATGGTCACTAACCATAGAGCCGATGCAACAACGTAATACAACGGTACGCCCGAGGAACCAGAAACTCGAATAGTTCGAAACAATGACGTAGTACAACGGTACGCTCGATGGACCGAACTCCATAAAAGAACATGGGTCGCTAACCCACAAAAGTTGAGTCGAAATTCCAAATAATACATAGGTCGTTAACCTATAAAAGAAATGAGATGAAACTCAATAAGACGAGGTACTGTCCTCTACGTGGACAAAGAAACATAGCATATCGCTAGTCATAATCACAAAAAAAATGATCACCATCGATCATCAAGAAGTGTCAATTACAATAAGCTAGTAAATATACGAGCTTAGCCTCATGTCCCATAACCACTAGCTTAACTTAAATATTTACGAACAAATTGTAGATCTCCACTCAAAAATTGTCACAAGAGATTCAATCGAACAAGTCCCAGAATTAACCGACGAAGTAAACGCAAGCGTTACGTACCACCTGTTTTACTAAGCCGTTTAATTAGATTTCTCATACGAGTGAGATGAAGGTTTGTATATACTAGTAGTATGGAAAGCGGTCTTATAAACAATCTTGATATTGAAAATAGAGTCGAAATCGTTTTAATAAAAGAGTTTTGATATTTACTACGAGTATTGAAACCTTCATATTTTTAAAATGACAAATCATAAAAATGATCGTAGAAACAAACAACCACAAAATTTCACATCCGGACACGTGACTGAAAACCCAAAGAATTTGATTCCAAACTCATCGAAGTGGAAATGGCCTAGCGACTCAACACGGCGCGAGCTAACAGTAGGACGACCTAAGTGGTAGCGGCATAAGTGCAGACCGAACGACATAAGGAATGGTGCGACCCAACACATGGCCGACCTAACGTGCAAACGACCAAAGCAAATGGCGGAGCGACCTAACACATGCACGACCTAACGTGCATACGACCTAAGGAGATGCGGCCAAGGTAGAGCGACCTAAGGAATACGCGACCTAAAGAGGTAGCGGCCTAAGAATGGTGTAGGTGGTCATAACGCGACCTAAGGAGTGCGCGACGTAAACAACAAGGTGCGACCTAGCAGTTGCGAGCTAACACGGAGCGACCTAGTTGCAGAAAGCCGAGAAAATGGTGCAATGGACTATCCAAGGCGCGACCTAAGCACGAGCGAGCTAGCTATGGAACGACCTAGCGGCTTAGTGGTTGCAGGCCGAGCGAATGTAGGTCGAGCGACTTAGTGGTTGAACGACCTAGAAGTGGAACGACCTAGCGATGCACGACCGAAACATGCCGAGAGATCTAACCTGTTGCGACCTGAGGTGCGTACGACCTAAACACGCACGACCTATCTGCAGGCCAAGAAACATGATTTGTGCAGGCCGAGCGACCTAAGGGAAAAGAATGCAAAACTCACTCAATTTGCAATCGGACGATCACGAACGCTAAGGGATTACGCCTATCGGCTACCCGGTCCTATTGGCTCCTCGTTGCATCAACAAAAACGTGTATAAACATCAAAGATTGGATTTTTTTTAGAATTTGAACAAAACACTAAAAATTGGGATTTTCACCAATTCAATCCAAACCAAAAGCAAATGCATATGAAAAAGTGTTAGGAATTCATACCCAACAATCAATGATATTTATAGACAAAGATGTGAGATAAAAATCTCACCTTTACACAAAATCAATGAAGAAGAAGCTTGAGAGCAAGAAAGAATCGATAGATTCTCTTTGAATTTGGAGTTAGATGTTGGATTTGCAAATGAACTTGAGTTTGGAGTTTTAATTTCCCATTCCTTCCTCCATTTTTGATGAAGCTTGAGTGTTAGGAAATGAAAGTGTAGTTATGAAGGGAAGGGGGTTGAGCTAGAATAATAGTTTAGGCTAATGGGCTAAACCAAACCCAAAGTCCAAAGTGAAAAAGTGGCAAAATTCCACTAACTCCAAACACATCAAAGTTTATACTCAAACATATCGTAAACGGTATTCTAGACCAAATGGAAGTGGTTCCGAGTCCTAATTCGACCGTATGCGGAAAGTAACTTTTCGGACTAAAATCCGACTAACGACGAAGTATTAAAATAAAATATTTAAATATTCAATCGTAAAATATGCGGGTTGTTACACTTTTCCTTATTCTTTTTATTTTTTCTCTTTTCCTTTATTTTTATTTTCTTCTCTTATCTTTATTTCTCCGACCCACTTACCTTCCGACCCACCCTTCTTCCTTCCTTCAGTTCTCTTTCTATCCTTAACAACATCTAGCAAAACAATAGGAAACCAAAACATCAGTGCACCATGCACGTGCATGCACAGCCGGAACTGTTCCGATCTCCCCCGCCAACTCCACCAAGTCGCTGACGACCTCAACGTCCACCTGGGCTACCCATTTTCACAAAAAGAATTATCGAATCCAATTTTCAACATTTTCGTATTCACCAAAAGAAGAAACCCAAACTATATCCACCTCGTATCACCACCAGTCACGAAGACCCATGCACTTACGTCTGAGACTTCGCGTCTCTTCCACCTTTCTTTTCCCCCTCCTCCGGTACACTTCGACGCCACCCCGACATCGCACTGGCCAATAAAACCAACCTCGACCTAATCTTCCTGTTGACGAGTTTCCACAACCCACAACCCTTATTAACCATCGAACTCCGATCGTCAAGAATCGGCAAAAGACCTAATTCTATTCAAGTAACGATTTCTCTTTATACACGTATTTAAAAATTACAAAACTTACACCAAAAATCATAATTCCTCAAGCTGAATCTGATCATATAAGTAAAATATGAAATTAAAACAATTTATTTTCTGATATGGTTCATTTTCCACTGTAAATTCTTTCTCCCAGTAAATATACTTACTAACTACACTTGAGATCATTTTTAGAAATAGGATTTCATTATCGCAAACAAATTTCTTTTGATGATCATAACCTATAATTTCTTAAATGAAGAGATACAAATTTTTAAATGGTCCTTGAGCCTGTTAGAAATAGAACAGAGGCATGTATATACATACTCACAACAAACATATATACCAAGCAAACCATTTATACATCCATGCAAGTCATTTTGAAGTCAATACTACCATCAATTATCACATACGCAAGATTCAGGAAGTTTTAGCTTTTCGAAGAAAATCTTTTACCCACCTTAAAACTTGGAACAGAGAAATTCAGTTTGAAATCTGGAAACTGCTAATAGATTTGAACTACGGGTGATTTTAATTTGATCTACTTTGAGTTGAATCTTAAGTTGAACTTGAATTTGAATCTTGCTTTTCTTCAATTGAAAAATTGAAGTTGATTTAGTTGTTGGTTTCTCTGGTTTCGGTTTTTCTCATGTTTTGTTTGAAAGAAAAACAAAGAAAAAAGAAGAGGAAGTTGAGAAATGTGAAAAATAACTGTACAGCCTTTTGTTTCTTTTTCTCATTTTTAAATGAAGAAAACAATTTGACATTTGTGTACATATGTAATTTCCTAGCTTACAAATGTCTATATACAAATATTTTATATTTTATTTTTATGTTTTATATTTTTATTTTAAATTTTAAACTTAGATTACTAATATTTTAATTTCTAACCATATATATACTTATTTCAAATGTTTCCAACATGTAAAATTTTAAATTTTAAATTATTTTTGAGAATTTACATTGAATTCAAATCATAGTTTCTATTCACAATCTACATATGAACAATAGTAATTTATGATGTTAATAATATATAGATATCCTCATTTATCATATATATGTGTTTATACATTTTATATAATATTCTCCCTATGTTTTACATATGTGTACTTTGTCCTTATATATGTATATATTTACATTTATGCTTCCATATATTTTACTTCACATAGGCATATATATACGTACATATATTATCCACATCATAAAGCTTATATGTTTGTATATATTTGGGTTTTTATCTTAATACAAAATGGTGAAGTCTATATTATATATTTCTATAGGATTTATCATATCCAAAGATTTACAATTCAACATTTGTTATACTTTTCAAATAAATTTATCTTTGTTCAAATATTATCGTTATCAAAAATTTATTTGCTTGACTAATAAAATTAACGTTCCTTGATTTAAACTAGTTAATTACCCAATTAATAGTCATTTAAAATTCTGGGTTGTCACAGAGTTACCCTGGTTTTCAAAAGAAGTTTTATAACTTAAATATTTCACAGTAAGTTGGTTTACTCACGCTAGTTTCTAGCCTGACTTGGGTGTTACTTTATTCTAATGCTCGTGTCAAACTGAGTATTATAGTTTTTCAGCTAAGGACGTTCTGGAGCTCAGGAGACGAGCTGGACGGTAGGGACCTATTGATTATTTCCGCTGTGAAGCAAAGATTGTCTAGACTGGATTTAGGGACAAGTTATTATAACTGTCTAGTTTATTTGCGAATGATTTTACTATGGTATATTGTATGTAAATTGACATTTACAGCTTTCTTTGTGTAAATGCTTCTATTTGTATATTATATTTTGTTCCGCTGCGATTGTGCAATTGTGCGATTCTCTGCTTTTGTTTTTTGTTACTTCTTCAACCTCTTTTTCTTCTTAACCCTAACAGTCTGGGATTTCCGGCACATGATTGCTCAGCACTCTATACAGTGAACGTATTTGTGTCGATTTTCGAGGTCGAAAATTGCAGGCCGTTACAGGTGGCCACAAAATCTGTCACAAAGTCATAATATGGTATCGAAGAAATGTGTCTGATAGGAGGAGCAACCTCACTTTGCCCGGCATGGCTCATGTTTTAGCAATATGGAGGTTACTCACGGGAGTCAGGGCTGCGTAAATACTTCATACAAAATCGTTCACCGAACCATCCTACTTCATTCTACAAACTCCACCACGTACATAGTTGTTAAAGTGGTTTTCTGTGACGAGACGGATTTTGCGCGCTCGAAAATCGACACCCTTACTTCAAATCGTATTCGAATGCCATAGATTCGACCGTTCAAATCCGATTCGCCGGAGCTTATAACAATCATTAAGTAAACAACACAGCGGAATAAAAGAATAATACATTGATATACAGCTTTGATACAATATCTGATACAACAGATGATCCAATAGATATCAATATACATCAGAGATATGATACAATAAAATAGCAGCAGAAAAGAAAACGATAGATAACATCTAGCAGTGGAACAATATAACTCTGAGATAGTCTTCAAGGAAGAACTCCAGAACTGCAACTCCATTTCCAATAATCAATCTAGCAGAAGCTCGAACCCCCAATAACATATCACCAAGCTCAGCAAGACTGGTGTGGTCCAAAGACTGAACTAACTCTAGATAATCCACTATATCTAACTATCTGAAAAACCCAACTCTAGACTGCTCGTGTAGAAAATAATGAGCACCCAGAGTTTAGGAAAGAAAACAATAAACTCCGAGTCAGTCATGTGACTGGTGTGAGAACTCAAAACAGTTTATTTACTTTAAAATCAAAATAGAGGAATATTTTTAAAGTCAATTCGCAATGCTTTTAAAAATGAGACTACCATAAGGCCTCCCGCACACACACACAATGCAAACGCAGAATCGGAGGAGATTTCTCCTTATGATAGTCAAAGATGCTTGATACGCATTTAAAATAACATTTGATATTATTATTATTAGTGCATAGTATAGGAAAATCATTTCGAAAGTAGAATATAAATCTTAGCCAACATAGACATTTCGAACTATGCCTACTATAGCTACCATCCAAACAGTGGTGACCACCATAAGTGAATGGCAGGTTCTACAACTAATACCGTACAGGGTTTCGTATTGGGAATTGGATTTCCAACGAATGATCAGGCCAAGGAACTTCCCATTGCCACATGAGAATGCCTCTGGATGGACATCCCCGAGAACCAAACCGGATCTCTACCAACACAAGGCCGGGTTACCCCTAACTGAGTAACAACTGACCGAATATGCCATCCCTCGGTCCTTTGGGACCTTTATCCGAGAGCTCTCTAATCAATTCACACAATCATAACAAAGTGTTTTCAACATGAGTAAGTATCTGGGCTCCATACCATGATACCACCCTTTTCCAGAAGGAAATGCACATATCCTAAAGGGTGCTACCCCTCATAACCTTGCTGCTTCTTTCCTGTTTTGACCATTCACGGGGTGTGAGGCTCGACGAAGTCACGTCCACAAAAACATACTTTATACAAAATCCATGCTTTGGGTCAACAAATGATCAACACAATGATCACAAGGATAGACGATCAAATAAACGATCCTATCACAAATAATCAACACAATGATCATTTACAGCTACACTCAGCATGCCACATTACCAAATTGGGAATATATCGCTGATAACTTCAACTATATAACCTCCGAGCACGTACGTCTCAGAGAAGGGTGTTAAGCTAAAATAATAAATTCTACGCCACCAACAGGAATATATTTGAAAGAAATCGGCTTTATATCTCAACTTGTAATGTCAGACATACAATCCATACAAGTCTGTTCCGGGCTCGAACAAAACCGAAGGCACTTACAAAGAAGTCCTTGCAATCCGGATATTCACAATCCTGATCGGATTCACCATCACATATGGAGAACTCAATACCGTAGCTACTCGGTGCAGAGTCAATCGACAGGTCATCCTATCGCTTTCGCAAATACCCGGTCTTCATCACCGGTCTTCAAATGCTATCCATAACGTCGAATCACATATTCGGAATGGGTTATACGACACAAAGGTCCTTTCCCAGCTAAACCGAATAGTGAGCATGATATTTCGAAAACAAATGGATAATGGGATTTCAATTAAGTCACAACTTAATAATTCAAAACTTTATTTCAAATGGTTTAATCCAATTACCATTTCAATCGTTAAACAAAAAGATTCATTTTCACAACCATTAACGGTTTAAACAGTTTTCACATTTTAATCTTTTAAACAAAAGATTCATTCACAGATTTTCCAAATCAATTTTCATTTCAATTTGGTTAACTCGTTAAATCTTTAAATCAAAGATTTAACTTATAGCCTTCAAAACAATTTCATTTCAATTTGATTTAAACAAATCATCTGTGACGCCCCACCTCTATACCCACGCTAGCCAAGAACACTCCGGAGTAGTGCTGTCAACTAGCACGGAGAATAAGGCTGTTGAGGAGCGACCATCCATGTAATTGCTTATCACACGGTGGCTATAAATAATCTTCGGAAACAAACATAGAAATAATCATATCACAAATCAGTCACAGATATCCATATCACAAAGGCGGAAGAAGATATGAATATATAACTAACACATGAAAGTGTACATCAGAGTAGTGGTCAATAAGATCCACGATAATACAAAAGAATAGCAACACGTGCTATACAAAAGAATACAACTATGAGTCTATATCTCAAGTGTATACAACAAAAACTGCTAATCTAAACAGTTAGCCAAAAGTCAGAGTGATGAATCCCTGGGAAGAAGTCAAGCAGAAGCACCTGTAACATCTCGGTCTGACCCGAGTATTATTTAATAAAATAATAAACGGATCAGTCTAGCTATAAATATCAGATGACATGATATAACATAAAAGATATGGCATAAACATAAACATCCATAACGACATACCACTATAAGTATGTAAATAATGATCAACATAAGATCAATCAATAAGAGATAATCAATATCACAAGAATCTTCTCAAAGATTCGAAGGGGCATCATACCCTAAACTTGTACTCATAACAAGTCAATGACATAAATTCCAGAAATCAACACGAGAAATCCAGAAATCATAAAAAGGGAAAGAGGCCTATCACATGACGGTCCGAAGACCATGGGGAGCTACCCCACATGTGTGAGTGGAATCACACAGATTGAGGTCAAGACTAACCAAAAAGAAGAAAGGTATGTGTGAATGGAATCACACAAGTGGTGTCTAGTCTAACCTTGCAATGAAAGAGACATCGCGCAATTGCTAGTCTAATTCATAAAGCGATCATCAAGATCAACGAGAAGTGTCAATTACACTAAGCTAGTAAATATAGAAGTTTAGCTTCATGTCCCATAACCACTTGCTTAACTTAAATATTTACGAACAAACTGTAAATCTTCACTAATAAAATTGTCACAAGAGGTTCAATCGAACAAGTCCAAGAATTAACCGACGAAGTGAACGCAAGCGTTTCATACCACTTGTTTTACTAAGTCGTTTAATTAGATTTCTCATCCGAGTGAGGTAAAGGCTTGTATATACTAATAGATTGGAAAACGGTTTAAGAAAAGAACTTTGTTATTAAAAATAGAGTTGAAATTGTTTGCTAAAAGAGTTTTGATATTTACTACTAGTATTGAAACCTTTATATTATAAAGTGACAAAACACATAAGCAAGTGTAGAAACAATCAGTCACAAAGATCACATACGGAGATGCGAATAAAATCCAAGGAAATCAGCTCAATGTTTTTCAGATAAGATCCCCTACGGAGGGGGGGTCCAGGGGGGTGGCAACCCCCCAAGGTGGGGGTGCGGGGGCAACGCCACCGCTTACGGGGTTCGACCTGCCCGGTCAGGTCGCGGGGGTCCAGGGGGCAGCGCCCCCGGCGGGGTGCGGGGCAGCGCCCCGACCAAAACGGTACGACCTAGGGAAGACAAAATGAGGTCTAACAACCTAAGGGGAATAGGGTCGAGCGACCTAAGGGTTGCGACCTAGGGGTCCAAGGGGTCAAGCGACCTATCGGTTTATAAGGTCATGCGACCTAACGAGCTATGGCCAAACGACCTAGTAATGGTTTTAACCGGTCAAGCGACCTAAGGAAGGTAAGGTCTAACGACCTAACACTCGCGACCTAACGGTCTGAAGGCCACGCGACCTAGATGATCGGCGAGCTAACGAGGCCGACCTAAGGTGCAAGCGACCTAAGTGACTACGGCCTAAAGTATGGTACGCGACCTAAAAGATGGCGCGACCTAAGGTGAGAGCAGGTCGAGCGACTTAAGGTGATGTGCGATCTAAGACCTAGCGACCTAAGGGGATGCGCGACCTAAGATCTAACGACCTAAGGGGATGCGCGACCTAAGATCTAACGACCTAAGGGGATGCGCGACCTAAGAGAGGCATCAGGTCGAACGACTTAAGGGTGATGCGACCTAAGACCTAAGCTCAAATACGAGCTACGACTTACGAAATGGAGGGTGAACGACTTAACAAGGTTCACGACCTAAAGGGGCGCGACTTAATGGGTTATATGACCCAACGACCTAAGCCACTAACTCGCGAGCGACCTAAGTCCTAGGTCGTGAGCGATCTAACTGCGAGTGAGCAAAAATGGCCAGAGCCAAAGCAGAGCGACCTAACGGCCATACGACCTACGACCTAAGGTCCTGAGCGACCTAACTCCGAAAACACGAAAATGGCCAGAACGACCTAGGGGTTAACTCGTACGCGACCTACGACCTAAGGTCCACACGACCTAACTCCGAACGAGCTAAAAATGGCCAGAACGACCTAAATGCAGAAATTTCACCCAAACACCAAAAATCGGAGTTTTTCGCCAATCCAATCCAAACCAAAAGCAAATTTGCATGCTAAAGTGATAGGGAATCATTCCCAACAGTCCAAGATAGATATAGACTAGATTTGTGAGATAAAAATCTCACCTTTGCACTAAAATTTATGAAGATGAAGCTTGAAAGCAAGGAGAAGCAATCCAAAGCTTGAATCCAATATCTTCTACTTGAATTTGGAGTTGAATGATGGAGTTGCAATTGAATTTGAGCTTGGAGTTTTAATTTCCCATTCTCTTCACCATTAATGCCAAAGCTTGAGTTAGTTAGGAAATTTATGAAGAGTGAGGAGAAGAGGGTTGGAACTTGGGCTTAATAGGCTAAACTAACCCAAAGTCCAAAGCGGGAAAAGTTAGTGAAATTTCACTAACTCCAAACCTATCGATGTTTATACTTAAAAAGTTGTAAACGACATTTCGAACTCAATGGAAGTGGTCTCGAGTCCTAATTTGACCGTTTGCAAAAAGTAGTTTTTCGGACCAAAATCCGATTAACGATTTAATATTTAAATAAAAATATTTAAATGTAAACTCGATAAATATGCGGGTTGTTACAGACTCCCCTCCTTAAAGAAATTGCATCCTCGCAATATATATATAAGGTGGAAATAAAAAGTAACAACCATAAAAGCATATTAACACAACAGAAATTTGAAATAAGAAGTTCACCTCAAAGGGCAGGAGTAAGCAAGTCCGGATGTGTACGCTCGATGAATTCTCTGGATTCCCAAGAACAATCCTTAGGATTTGAGGACCATTGAACTTTTACAAGTGGAACATCTTTATTTCGAAGTCGTTTAACCTCAGAAGCTATAATTCGAATAGGATGCTGCTCTTAAGTTAAATTCGGCGAAACTTCAATTTCTTCCACAACAGCAGGCTCAAGAATAGAATCGGAATCCCGAAGGCATTTCCGTAATTGAGAAACGTGAAATACATCATGTATAGCAGAAAACTGAGCCGGCAATGCAAGGCAATAAGCCATGGAACCAATACGTTCAGTGATAGGAAATGGCCCAATATATCGAGGCGCTAACTTCCCCGATCGATTGAAACGTACAACACCCTTCATAGGTGAAACACGAATAAAAACAGGATCCCCAACAGAAAATTCTAATTTCCTTCTTCGATTATCGGCATAGGATTTTTGTCTACTCTGGGCTTCTTTCATCCTATGTCGAATAAGTTCAATCTTTTCCGTGGAATCACGAATAAAGTCTGGACCTAAAACTAGCTTCTCACCGGCCTCAAGCCAACAAGAAGGAGATCGGCATGGCCTTCCGTAGAGTGCCTCGAAAGGTGCCATACCAATACTAGATTGGAAGCTATTATTATAGGAAAATTCAACAAGTGAAATATGATCTTCCCAACTTCCACCAAAATCAAGCACACAAGCACGAAGAAGATCTTCAAGAGTTTGATTCACACGCTCGGTTTGTCCATCGGACTGGGGGTGATAAGCGGTGCTAAAATTAAGCTTCGTTCCTAAAGCTTTTTGAAGACTCTTCCAAAATCCACTAGTAAACAATGGATCACGATCGCTAACAATAGAAGTAGGGACTCCATGCAATTTTACAATTTCCTTGACAAATAGTTTGGCCAAAAGAGGAACGGTTCGGTTAGACCGAACCGGAATAAAATGGGCGGATTTAGTAAGTCTATCAACAATCACCCATAAGCTATCATGACCCGAACGAGAACGGGGAAGGCCATCTATAAAGTCCATGGAAATTTGATCCCACTTCCAAATTGGAATTTCTAAAGGTTGCAATAACCCACCAGGCCTTTGATGTTCGGCCTTGACAAGTTGGCAAGTCATGCAACACTTAACAAAGTTAGCAATATCAGATTTCATTCCCTCCCAATAATAAAGTCGCTTCATATCAGCGTACATTTTACTACTACCGGGATGAATGGTGAATTTAGAACAATGGGAATCTTCTAAAATATCTTTACGAAGATCTCCAATATTTGGTACGATAAGTCTACCAAATTTTCGAATGCCGCCACGAGAATCAATATCATAGTCTTTCAAACCTTCAATATCAATTTTATCCTTAACATTTTTGCCAAGAAGAGCCAATTCAGAATCTAGCCCTTGAGCTTCAAGAATGCGGTCTAAAAGAGAAGGATGAGCCTCAAGGCTACATAAAACAAGCGATGAGCATAAATCGGATACGCGCTCTCGAATCTCACAAGTGGATAAGATCTCGAGATCGTTCCATTCGGATATCATCATAGAAACAACTGCTTGTTGCTTACGGCTAAGAGCATCGGCGACTCGATTACCCTTACCGGGGGTATAAAGAATATCAAGATCATAAGGTGCAAGGAACTCGAGCCAACGCTGTTGACGTAAATTAAGTTCTTTTTGAGAAAATAAATATTTCAAAGACTTATGATCCGTGTAAAGAATAAATTTCTCTCCTAATAGATAATGACGCCACATTCGAAGGGCGAAAACAATAGCCGCGAGTTCTAGATCATGTGTGGCATATCTAGTCTCGGCCGGCTTCAATTGCCTAGAAGCATAAGCAACAACACGTTCTTTTTGCATAAGAACGGCACCCAAACCAACGTGACTAGCATCGGTATAAACAATAAAATCTTGATTCCCCTCGGGAATAACAAGAATAGGAGCATCGGAAAGGAGTTCTTTCAATTTCAGAAAAGAGGCTTCACATTTGTCCGACCAAATGTATTTAACTCCCTTCTTAGTCAAGCCAGTAAGAGGCACGGCAATCTTAGAAAAGTCTTTAATAAAACGACGGTAATAGCCCGCCAATCCGAGAAAACTACGAATCTCTGTCACACTCTCCGGTCTCTTCCAATCTTGAATCGCTTCAATCTTTGAAGGATCCACAGATATCCCGGATTCGGAAATAATATGACTGAGAAACTTCACACGAGATTGCCAAAAGTGGCATTTAGAAAATTTCGCCTTTAATTGATTACTCCTAAGTGTTTCCAATACAATCCGAAGATGTTTCTCATGTTCCTCCTCGGTTTTTGAATACACAAGAATATCATCAATGAATATGAGAACAAACCGATCGAGGAAATCTTTGAAAACTCGATTCATGAGGTCAACGAAATAAGCTGGAGCATTCGTTAACCCAAATGGCATAACAAGCCATTCATAAGATCCATATCGAGTACGGAATGATGTCAACGGAATGCTATCCTCAGCGATACGAAGCTGATGGAAACCGGTAGCCAAGTCCAATTGTGAAAAGACCTTAGCACCACTAAGCTGATCGAATAGATCATCAATCCGAGGTAAAGGATATTTATTTTTAATAGTAAGATCGTTAAGCTTGCGATAATCAACGCAGAGCCTCAGAGTACCATCGGATTTCTTTACGAAAATAGCCGAAGCTCCCCAAGGCGAGGAACTAGAGCGAATAAATTGCCTCGTCTCCAACTCAGATAATTGTTTACGCATCTCCTCATTTTCCTTATTGGACATGCGATAAGGAGGACGAGTAATAGGTTGAGCTCCAGAAACAAGATTAATTCTGAACTCAATTGCTCGTTTAGGTGGTAAACCTAAAACGGGCTCGAATATGTCGGAAAATTCACGAACAACATGAATACAAGAAATAATATCATCTTCATCATCATCATCGTTATCACGAGGATTTAAAGAATATAAAGATGCCACCAAACATGATTCTGAATCTTTAAGATTAACAGAAATCTGTTTGACAGATTGTGGATGTCGGAGATGAATAGTCCGCTCAGGACATAGGATATGGGCTTGATAACGGTTAAGCCAATCCATTCCCAAAATTATTCCAAAGCCTAAGTAACGCATGGCATGAAAATCGGCTAGGAAAGAAAAATCACATAAAATAATCTCCACATCTTTACAAAGCAAACTAAGAGTTGCGGATCCACCAATAGGATTCGCAATTTTTAAAGAAGTCATCAATGCAGTAACACTTAAGGAAAAAGTGTCTACCAGTTCCTTTGATATAAAGGAATGGGATGCACCCGTATCAAAGAGAACTCTAATAGGTTGATCATGAAATAAAATAATACCATCAAGAATGGAATGAGAAATACCTTGGCCACGAGATGTGTTGCCAGGGGCTTGAGCCACATTTAACTTTCCCTCATTCCTGCTTTTACGTTTGAGGCATTGATGTATAAAGTGATCTGGGCTCTTACAATAGCGACAAGATTTGGGCTTAGAGCACTTATTCGCATAATGATCCCCAGACCCACAGTTGAAGCAACTCGCACCACTAGGAGAAGGAGACTTTGCCGCAGGGGTTGCCTGCTTACCCTTTTTGTTGGGATAAGGACCCTTGAATTTGTTTGGCCTCTTCTTGTTGTTGAAGTTTGGTTTAGCGCCTTCCACTTCAACATCACTCTCTCTATCAGCCTCTTCAAGACGAAGAGCGATATCGACGAGTTGATCAAATGCGACTTCTAGTTTCAGGAGCAGTGGCTTCTTAAGACTCTTATTTAAGCCATAAACGAACCTCTGGTTCTTCTTCAATGGGGTGTTGATGTATTCAACCCCATATTTGGAAAGCGACTCGAAGGCTGCGACGTAATCAGTCACAGAGGATTGACCTTGAACAAGGTCTATAAAACGTCGAGCCAAGCTTACTTTCCCAGCTTCTGGTACAAACTTTAACTCGAAGCGTCCCTGAAATTGCTCCCAGGTGAGATCCGCTTCATTAATTTCTGAAATAAGGAGTTCGTACCAGTCCAATGCTCTCTCTTGGAGCATGCTGGAAGCCACCTGAACGCGGTGGAGATCGATAAGATTCATGCGAGAAAAGATTCGATCGCATGATTTTAACCAAGCCTGGACCTCGATGATATTTTCCGAACCTTTGAAGGGCTTCCCACCCAAGTTGGTGTAATCGCTGCACAAACGTGCAAATCCCGACTTTGGGTGAGTAGGTTCCGGGTTAGCTCCAGCTGCTTGAGCATTAGTTACTAAATCAAGAAGCTGTTGAGCAGTCATAAAAACTCCATCCGGAGGAGCAGCACCAGATGATCCAGTTCTGGGACGGCCTGGTCTAGACATTCTCTTCCTTAAAGAAAGAAAGAAGAGAAGGAAGAAGGTTATTTACCAATGAACATCAAGCAATCTTGATAGATAAAACAAGGAATCATAAAGGAAATAGGATGAGTCGGTACAAAGACTCAAATTAATCCTATGGTATGACTCCGAAGATAGACCTAGGACGATGATCCTTGTTAAGTTATTCTACATTGTTCCGAATTTTGGCTCTGATACCAAGCTGTGACGCCCCACCTCTATACCCACGCTAGCCAAGAACACTCCGGAGTAGTGTTGTCAACTAGCACGGAGAATAAGGCTGTTGAGGAGCGACCATCCATGTAATTGCTTATCACACGGTGGCTATAAATAATCTTCGGAAACAAACATAGAAATAATCATATCACAAATCAGTCACAGATATCCATATCACAAAGGCGGAAGAAGATATGAATATATAACTAACACATGAAAGTGTACATCAGAGTAGTGGTCAATAAGATCCACGATAATACAAAAGAATAGCAACACGTGCTATACAAAAGAATACAACTATGAGTCTATATCTCAAGTGTATACAACAAAAACTGCTAATCTAAACAGTTAGCCAAAAGTCAGAGTGATGAATCCCTGGGAAGAAATCAAGCAGAAGCACCTGTAACATCTCGGTCTGACCCGAGTATTATTTAAGAAAATAATAAACGGATCAGTCTAGCTATAAATATCAGATGACATGATATAACATAAAAGATATGGCATAAACATAAACATCCATAACGACATACCACTATAAGTATGTAAATAATGATCAACAGAAGATCAATCAATAAGAGATAATCAATATCACAAGAATCTTCTCAAAGATTCGAAGGGGCATCATACCCTAAACTTGTACTCATAACAAGTCAATGACATAAATTCCAGAAATCAACACGAGAAATCCAGAAATCATAAAAAGGGAAAGAGGCCTATCACATGACGGTCCGAAGACCATGGGGAGCTACCCCACATGTGTGAGTGGAATCACACAGATTGAGGTCAAGACTAACCAAAAAGCAGAAAGGTATGTGTGAATGGAATCACACAAGTGGTGTCTAGTCTAACCTTGCAATGAAAGAGACATCGCGCAATTGCTAGTCTAATTCATAAAGCGATCATCAAGATCAACGAGAAGTGTCAATTACACTAAGCTAGTAAATATAGAAGTTTAGCTTCATGTCCCATAACCACTTGCTTAACTTAAATATTTACGAACAAACTGTAAATCTTCACTAATAAAATTGTCGCAAGAGGTTCAATCGAACAAGTCCAAGAATTAACCGACGAAGTGAACGCAAGCGTTTCATACCACTTGTTTTACTAAGTCGTTTAATTAGATTTCTCATCCGAGTGAGGTAAAGGCTTGTATATACTAATAGATTGGAAAACGGTTTAAGAAAAGAACTTTGTTATTAAAAATAGAGTTGAAATTGTTTGTTAAAAGAGTTTTGATATTTACTACTAGTATTGAAACCTTTATATTATAAAGTGACAAAACACATAAGCAAGTGTAGAAACAATCAGTCACAAAGATCACATACGGAGATGCGAATAAAATCCAAGGAAATCAGCTCAATGTTTTTCAGATAAGATCCCCTACGGAGGGGGGGTCCAGGGGGGTGGCAACCCCCCAAGGTGGGGGTGCGGGGGCAACGCCACCGCTTACGGGGTTCGACCTAGGGAAGACAAAATGGTACGACCTAGGGAAGACAAAATGAGGTCTAACGACCTAAGGGGAATAGGGTCGAGCGACCTAAGGGTTGCGACTTAGGGGTCCAAGGGGTCAAGCGACCTATCGGTTTATAAGGTCATGCGACCTAACGAGCTATGGCCAAACGACCTAGTAATGGTTTTAACCGGTCAAGCGACCTAAGGAAGGTAAGGTCTAACGACCTAACACTCGCGACCTAACGGTCTGAAGGCCACGCGACCTAGATGATCTGCGAGCTAACGAGGCCGACCTAAGGTGCAAGCGACCTAAGTGACTACGGCCTAAAGTATGGTACGCGACCTAAAAGATGGCGCGACCTAAGGTGAGAGCAGGTCGAGCGACTTAAGGTGATGCGCGATCTAAGACCTAGCGACCTAAGGGGATGCGCGACCTAAGATCTAACGACCTAAGGGGATGCGCGACCTAAGATCTAACGACCTAAGGGGATGCGCGACCTAAGAGAGGCATCAGGTCGAACGACTTAAGGGTGATGCGACCTAAGACCTAAGCTCAAATACGAGCTACGACTTACGAAATGGAGGGTGAACGACTTAACAAGGTTCACGACCTAAAGGGGCACGACTTAATGGGTTATATGACCCAACGACCTAAGCCACTAACTCGCGAGCGACCTAAGTCCTAGGTCGTGAGCGACCTAACTGCGAGTGAGCAAAAATGGCCAGAGCCAAAGCAGAGCGACCTAACGGCCATACGACCTACGACCTAAGGTCCTGAGCGACCTAACTCCGAAAACACGAAAATGGCCAGAACGACCTAGGGGTTAACTCGTACGCGACCTACGACCTAAGGTCCACACGACCTAACTCCGAACGAGCTAAAAATGGCCAGAACGACCTAAATGCAGAAATTTCACCCAAACACCAAAAATCGGAGTTTTTCGCCAATCCAATCCAAACCAAAAGCAAATTTGCATGCTAAAGTGATAGGGAATCATTCCCAACAGTCCAAGATAGATATAGACTAGATTTGTGAGATAAAAATCTCACCTTTGCACTAAAATTTATGAAGATGAAGCTTGAAAGCAAGGAGAAGCAATCCAAAGCTTGAATCCAATATCTTCTACTTGAATTTGGAGTTGAATGATGGAGTTGCAATTGAATTTGAGCTTGGAGTTTTAATTTCCCATTCTCTTCACCATTAATGCCAAAGCTTGAGTTAGTTATGAAATTTATGAAGAGTGAGGAGAAGAGGGTTGGAACTTGGGCTTAATAGGCTAAACTAACCCAAAGTCCAAAGCGGGAAAAGTTAGTGAAATTTCACTAACTCAAAACCTATCGATGTTTATACTTAAAAAGTTGTAAACGACATTTCGAACTCAATGGAAGTGGTCTCGAGTCCTAATTTGACCGTTTGCAAAAAGTAGTTTTTCGGACCAAAATCCGATTAACGATTTAATATTTAAATAAAAATATTTAAATGTAAACTCGATAAATATGCGGGTTGTTACATCATCAATTTAAATCTGTTAAAAATAAACAGATTTAATTCATAGCTTTCAAAAAGAATTCATTCATAACTTAGGAAAATCATTTCTCTATTCAATCTTGAAATTCCCTTAATTAACTGGAATCTCAATTCTTATCTAAAAGTGTTTATCATTTGAAAACAACAGTTTTCATTTTGGAAATCTGATTCATTTATACGAGTTGAAATCCTTGGGTTAAATTCAAATTCCCAAAAATAATACTTTTTAAAAAAAAAATGATTTAACTCATAATGACTAGTATAATATCATTAATCCCTAGTTTCAAAATACAGAATTCAATTTGAATATTGAATTCAAATTTAATTTAAAGTATTTAAATTCCAACACTTAATCTAGTTATTCAAAATAAATTTCCATCTTTGAAATTCCCTTTTCAATTGCTTTTCACATTTAGTCCGATTCCATTTCCAAAACATTTGAATTTAAAAATTCAAATTTAAAACTATTTCAAACATCTGTGACTTAACCGATTTCCTCGTGAAATCCATATTTGTGTGTGTATGGTGTGGTCCAGGGGTTTAACACAATAGTGCACAACCATTGAATCATCACAGATCAAAACACAGAAATATAATTGATAAGCGATATAAACTATAACGCTTATCATACATTCACAGATTCACAGATAATATACAAATATATCATCAATAAATGGATAAATACACAGCTCACCTCACAGAACAAAATATCACAGATCAGATAAGAAGATCAATTCAAGGCATCCCATACAATACAACCATTCATGAGTAATTCAATAGTTATCTATAAGCAGGATTAATTAAATCGTTTTTAATCCTAATCAATTTAATTTATTTCCAAGTAAATTTATTACTTATAAATTAATTACCCAATCCTGATTTATTAATTACAAATCATTTGATATTGATAAATAAATCAATTACCTTAATTTATCTTGATTTATCACGTTAATTTAATTAACCTTCAGTAAATTACATAATCATTTAACCTTAATTAATTTCATTAAGTAATTATTTTCCTTTACAAATAAATCAACATTTATTTACATTAAATGTAATCTTATCTTAATCACTTGATTAATTAACTTTAATCATTACTTATAAGAGTTGATTTACCATTAATAATCCATTAATAAATCTGAATTATTTAATTAGGTGTTAATGGTAACTGAATTAGTTCTTAATTACAATTAATTTCTAATCATAAAATTTCTCATTTTCATTTCGAATTGAAATTCTTTCGGCACAAATTTTTGAAATCTATGATTTCTAATTACTCTTTAACTATCTCTTAATTGATTTACTTAAAACCTTAATTTATAAATTTAAAACCTTCTTTCATTTTGAAAATTTATTTATTTCAATTTATAAAGAGCTTTAACGTTGATTAACTTAAATACTTAACTTAAATTAAGTTATTTAGCTAAAGTATTACTTAGAAAACTTTGTTAAGTATTTGCTTAAATAATTAAACTTGTCATAAAATCTTAGCTTGATTTATTAAACCTTGTTAAGTATTAATTAGAAAACTTTCTTTTCATTCGAATTGAAGCTGAGTTACTTCACCCTTCTTCCTATTTCCTTTTTCTTTTTTTTTCTTTTTTTTAGTTTATTTTGTTATTTAAGTTTCAGCATCAGGTGAACTTAATAACTTCACGATTTAAATCCCCCAGGCAAACACACGCGACCCCCCTTAGTTTCGAGTAAACCCAGTTGCTTCGAGTCAATCTGCAAAAATCTCGAGCACGTCTCGAGTTCCCCCCGCTCCTTTCCTTTCGCGTTTCCTTCTTCTTCTTCTTTTTTTTTCTTCTGTTCTTCAGACCCAAGTGTGCACGGTGCACGTGCACCGTTGCCTCAACCACCTCCGGCCATCCACACGAACCTCAACACGACGCCTTCCATCACCAGATGCCATCACGATCAACCAAAAACCATCACCACGCCCAAACCAAAATCTAGCAGTAAAAACCAAAACCTGGAAACACAAGAACCCAAACCTTCCCAACCTGTCAACGAGTCGTTCTCCCCACCTCGGCCACTTGAACTCGCCAAACTCCAGCCATGAACTCGCCTCCGACCATGCTACCACCTTCCCAAACCTCGTGCAACTCGATGCACAGTTGAAGACGCGGTGGTCAAAAGTTCAATCACCTCAAAAATTAGGGTTACCAACTTCAAATCACTGCCCCCATCGCCACCGCCACCATTGGCACCTCCAACCATTTTTCCCATCACCTCGGCAAGTTCCTCCATCTCCTCGCACAACCCCATCACGAACTTCGATGCCAAACTCCGGCAATCGACAAAGATGTTGATTTCGATCAACAAAGAATATCACAACCATTACTCGACTAAAAATCGTGATTTAAGTTTTAAAATTCATAATTTGCTACAGAGATTCAAAGTATATTCTTGAATTTATAAATTAAAAGGTTTGGTTTTTCTCTTATTCAAATTTTTCTCTGTTATTTTGATTTCCAGAACCATATTCAATTTTTATTTAACTTAAATACAACCTAAACTCTAAATCATGTTGAAACAAACAATTTCTGTTTGTATTATAAATCCTAAAAGCTATTTGATCAAGTGGTAAAATAATTTGAATCAACTCAAACCTGAGAACAAAATGAACAAGTTTGTTTACAGAGACTTTAATATGGTCTCAGACCACATCCATTTGCACAAAAGATTTCATACATACAAATCACACTTATTTCTGATTTTAAACTTGCAATTAGTTTAAATACTTAAGCTTTATGTTACTCATAGCAAATGCAAAACAGAGCAAGTTCATGAATTTACAGGTTTACAATATACCGAACTTCATCACACAAGCACCCAGAAAAATGAATAAATAAATATTCACACCATATATTTAAGCATCCAAATATCAACATGTAACAGATTTTAAAACTTTAGTAAAAAAAAAAAAATGTTACTCACAGATAAGTATTCAACAGATTCAAACTTTTAAGTTATAAAACAAAAATTACTCACTGATATTTCCTGAAAAGAAGAACGGAGCTACATCATTTGAATCAGGCTTTTAAAAACAGATCTGACTTGCATACTTTCCAGGCTTGTATTGATTTGGTTTGCTGTTGTTTAAGTTGAGATGGTATTCTTTTTCAGAGGTTGCTTAGTTGTGATAATGAACTGAAGTGAGGAGTTGATGCATATACAAAGGAAGCATGCAGTTTTGAAGTCCTTTGCAAGTACAGGATGTAACTATTTGGAATGACTTGTGTATGGCTGAGGTGCATTAGTTATGGCTAGAGATGAAAGCATTTATTACTTTTCTTTGTACTTCTTTATTTCAGCCTTACTTACTTTATTTATATTTGTTTTACTTTGTTAAATTTGCTTGCTTTGACTTATGTAATATAGATGTAAATATGCTTGTACTGTTTCTTTTGTTTGTTCACTTGAATGTATCTTGTATTTTCTTTTCTTTTACTTTGCTTTTAATAACTTATATAAACTTCGATTTTATATAACATAACTTGCTTGATTTAATATACAAGCTCTTGTATTTGATTTGTTACTTTTTCTTTTGTTTTTATCTTTTGTTTTGTTTTGTTATTTTGTTTAATTTACTTTGTATTACAAATAATTTTCTATTTTAATTATGTTTGTATGCATACATTTGTTTGTAATTTTACTTTATTTTGTTTACTTTACTTTTTGTTTTGTTACTTTACTTTGTTTTATATTCTTGCTCTTACTTTATGTACATTTTATTGCCTACATATATTTTATTACTTTTATTTTTAGTTTATATAATTATCATAAATTTTACTTTAAAAATTATTGTTTTATATTTCTCTATATACACATATATTTTATATATATCTTAAATTATCATCATTTATAAATTTTAAATCAATTTATTTATTTATTTTTATACTTGTATCTAAAGTATATTATTTATTTTTTTCAAAATCACTTATTTAAGAATTTATTTAAAATCCAATATATACATATATATTCTCATATATACAAATTTTCAAATCAATTTGACTTAATATATATTTTCTATTTGAATCGAGGAAACTCGCTTCCATTTATATTTAATTTTATAATCTTTATTCAAAATTTCTTTTAATTATCAATTTAAATTAAATTAAAATCTAGGGTCGTTACATTTTCGGTATTGGCAGAGAGTATGACAATATCTGATCTAGGTCTCTTTAACAACCAAACGCTTATTTCTCATCGGCTGGTTCTTTTACGTTTCCAAATCAATTCATTAATTGATATCAAAATATCGTATTCTCCAAAACAATATCACTTTCGAAATCATATTTTCTTTCAAAATGATACTTTCCAAAATAGCTTAACCCTCATTTAAGATCGTTACATTTACTTAGAATATGTATTTCACTAGAAGATAACATTTCAAATCTCAACTAAGGTTACAACATCATTTATTCATATTTTCTTTAAAAATCAAGGATTTAAATATAAATACTTCCTCTTTACACAATTTGAAATTTAGAAAATAGTTTAGATAGTTATATATAGTAAATAATTTAGCATAGTTTAAAATACCTTAAAATAGTTTAATATAATTTAAAATAGATTAAAATAAATTAAAATTGATTAAAATTGATTAAATATTTTAAAAGTAGTTTAGAATATATTAAAATAGTTTAATATAATTTAAATATTTTAAAATATATTAAAATAATTTGATATAGTATATATAGATTAAAATAGATTAGAATAGTTTAAAATAGATAACATAGATTAAAATAGCTTAAATTAGATAAAAAATTGTTTAGTAGTTTGAAAATCTTAAAAATTAAGATTTTTAAAATAATATATCCTTACCAAATTTATATTAAAATAAATTAATTGAAATTAATATCAAATCAGACAATTTCTTTGGTTTCAACAAATCTGGACCATGTCCTGCTTTCAAATTTCAATTTAAATCCTTTAAACAATTCATTTAAACCAATTCCAATTCCAATTCCAACGTTTGAAGCTTGGATTTTTGAAATAATTCAGTTTATATAAATCAAATTTTATTTCAAAATATCATTTAACTGAATTCAAATTTAAAGAGTTTAAAAATCATTTAACTTAATCGAATATGGTGTCCGTATATAGTTTTCTACTCTATAGTCAAGTGATATGGACATATAACATTTCAGTCCGCAATAGATTTATCTTTACATGTATAAATCATTTCAACCCACAATCCCAAAATAAATCCAAAATCCATAAATCGCTCGGGTTTATCATTTCAACCCTTAACGATTTTTCGCTAAAATATAGATCGTTCGGGTATGTATCATTTCAACCCACAGTGATTTTCCTAGCAATAACCAAGGGAACTTACAGTGTTATAACAATATAAAATATAACATCTAGTCATCCAATATCAACAATTAAACATCCATCACAATCAGCATTCAAATCTGCAAATAAATAACAACAATTGACTGATCATCAATAACAGGTATTACAGGCAATTTAAAATTAAATATTAAATTAATGGCGATTAAATTCAATAAGAGTCAGATTTAACTGGAATGGCAAATTAAATATACCAAACATCAACCAGTCAATTCCAAATCACATCATAAATTTAATTTAACTAACATAAGATAATCTAGTAGTTGTGAGTGGGTTAAAACACTCACATTTGATTACAAATCGATAAGAAATCCAAAATAAGGCCCAAATTTCTACATTCTCAGAATTCGTTCAAACAAGTTCCAAACTGTCCAAAATTTCTATACGATCCCATTGGAATAAATCGTGCATGAATCGGACCTCGTACGCAAAAGTTATGGACACTAGAAGTTTTAAATCATATTTTAAGTAAAATAAAAATAAGCAAATCATACCTCTCCACGTCATCACGCGATTTCCTTCGTTCCAACCCTAATCACGTGGTTATTCATCGCATTCAAACAAACAATAGCCGCAACTACAAATCTACTTAGACCGCTTGCCTCCACCGCCTGGGACCACTACGCCTCGATCAGGTGACACCATCATGACCCTCAAGCCAGGCCGCACCCCCACGCCCCACCTCGCCACCTTCGGCTTCCTCTGAACCCACGTCGCCGTCGAGCTTCATATGCCGACCATAGCCATCCATGCACCCTCTAACCGAAGTGAACCGTGTGGATTGTCTTGCCGCAACGTCCTCTTCAGTCCGACACAACCCGATCGAACTCTTGTCACCAATCCACTGTTAATTCACAATCCATGTACAAACGGCTAGAAATAAATGACCCATTTTTGGCCAAACGATTTGAATCGAAAAACAAATCATTGCAGAAGGTTGCGCTCTTCGAGGGCTTTCCAGCGATATATAAAGTTAGGGTTTGGAGAAGTTTGAATTTGGATTTGAAGATAATAGAGTTTCTGCCATTGAGAAGGAGAAGCAGACAGATGGAATTGCACATGTAGAGATAAGAAATAAAAAGGCTGCTAAGTTTAGAAAGATCTATTTAATACGAACAAAGCCCGATAAGAAATTGAACACATATAGAATTTGTTTGAACGAAAATAACGATTCGAAAGGCCCATTTCATCTCCGAAATGAAAGTACGTCATCCCATATTTCAAAATAGTTATTTTCGATATTTTTTGTCACGACCTATAATTTTTGATAAATTAAAATATTTAAATTTAGTAAGTTTTGGAGTTTTTTTGTGAAAGAAAAAAATTTAAGATTTAATAATAGGAAATAACTAGAATAAAATGTAATAGTATTCATTTAAGGTAATTTCTAACTATTTTAATATTACTCCAATTAATTGAAATGATTAAAAATTTATAATTGTTTATAGACTATAAATTAATTGTAATAACGTGTGTATTAATTGATAATTTGATCAAAAGAGTAATTGATTTAAATGTGGTATTAATTAATGAAATAGTATGTAATAAATTGTAATTGGATGAAATTAGCGTTATGTAAGTAGTTATGACATTTATGTGTAGATAACAAACTTACAAATGTTATTAAATGTAGAAAAGGTGATAATTGTTAATTGTTACCGATTTATTCAATCAATTAAAAATAAATGTGATTAAATGTTACGCTAATGTGAGTTAAGATGATAACTGTAAAAGATGAATGTAATAAAATGTACAGAAATGTCAATTATATTCATAAGGAAATAATTAATTTAATAAAAAGATTGAATCTAAAGTAAGTTAATTTATTGGAATTTAAAATTTTATTTAATGCGAAAATCGACAAAAATTCAATATAATTGGAATATTGCAATTAATATGGTAAAAGATGAATATTGAGAATATTAATGTAACAAACATAAACCAATATTAACTATGTCTATAGAGTAATGATTGGTTGAATAAAAAGATTGAAATCAAATTAAATCAAGTCAATGGAATTAAATTATAATTAATTGAATTTCTTTACAGTTGAAACTGAACACTGCAAGTGGTAATATCTAACACTGGATTGACAGGCATGTTTGTTTCGAATTATTGTAAATGTCTAAATGATGAAAAATGATAAAATTTGTTAATTATTAAATCTGAAATTAAAAAGTGATTTAATCAATTTAATAATAATGTGACGACCCAGAACTTCTGAATATTTGTAATTGAATTATTTAATTGATTTTAAATATTTAGAGAATAGTTTAACTTGAATTTCAAATATCACCTTCTATTTGGTGATTAATTTTTTTAATTTAATTATTGAGATTGAGTAAAATATTGTATCTTCTGTTTTAAGCTTGTTAAATAAAATATTTTAAGGCTTAGAAAATTTATATTGATGATATTGGAGACGGTAGAATTTTCAAAATTGAATTTGAAAGCGATTTTTTTTTTCAATTTTGAAATTTTATCGTTTAATATTTGAAAATAGCCTTCCGAGGCACAGTCTCGGAATTTGACGAAACCGGTTCCATTGGATCTGTAGTATTATATTATTATCGGATTTCAATTTTCGTATTGGAGTTGTTGTGTGACCGTACGGTCAATAAACACACCGAAATTTAAATCAGATTCGATATTTTAACAGGTCCAAAATGCTATCTTCTCCATACATCGAATTTGGGCTCGGAACCTTTTCCATTGCTTATGGAATAGGGGTTTAACATTATAAATGCCTTGCGGCACACATCGATAGGAGGTCGAAATTGTAGGTTGCATTTATTGAGGCAACTTCAATTTAAATTTGAATTTAAATTAAATGGATACACATATTATTTTGCAATTGATAAATTTTTACATGTTTCATTTTCTCTTACGCATGGCAAAAATTGAAACACGCATTAGAAAGAAAATTGGCAGCCAAGTTTACTTCTTTCTTCATTAAATAATCTCGTATAACATAAAAAAATGAACAAAAAGAAAACAAAACTTTTCTTCTTTCAGATAGAGTAATGGCCGAGCGTGATTCACCTTCAAAATAGAATTAAATTAAAAAAAAAGAAATACGGATCATGGAGGAAGCCTCGTTTGAAAAATTGAAATCAAATTATGGCCGAAGATTAGCAGACTTCGTTATTCGTTCAGAATAAAAAAAGGGGATCGCGAATCATGGCATTGCATCGTTCGCGGCAATTGAAAATCGCGGCGACGGCAACATCGAGGCGAAGGCAGGGTCTCGATCTCGAGCATCACCGAAGCGAGGCGGCGCAATGTGGCATGAGGATGTTTAGTGATTTGATTCGAGAAGGGCGGTGCAGCATCGGAGATGCCGTGGTTGGAGCGACGCTCGCATACGCGGGGCATGGCTGTAACGGTCCTGAATTTTGAACAATTTAATTTGTAAATATTTAATTTATTTTAAATATTTAAATGATGATTTGACTTGAATTTCAAATTATCAGAATAAATTGGCGATTAAATATTAGAATTTAATCTGTTTAAAGTTGAATAAAATTTAAATTTAACTTTGGAGTTTAAAATTGAATATTGAATTGGTATTTAAAATTTCAACGAATGACTAGGAATAATAATTTGGATTTTAAGAATTCTTATTTATGTAAATTTATAATCGATATTTAGTTATAAATAACATTTTTCTTTAACTAAAATAAAATAGAATAAATTTTTTGTCAATAACGAAATTAATAAATACAACTAGTGGAAATTTTAACAACATCGTTTTTGCAAAGCAAAGAAAATAAACAAAACAAATTGAATTTAAAATAAGAAAAATATATATATAATAGTATATATAATAATAAAAAAAAGTAAATAAAAAATAAAATAAAATAAAATAATAAGTATACATTACCTTACCCCTGTCAGCCAAATTCATGCCGTAACCCATGCTAATACACGTTCTCTATTCTCTTTTATACCCCACTCCTTTTCCCCTTCTCTCATTCGAACCCTTTCAGTGATCAAACGAAAAAAAAAAATTAATGGCGGCTGTCGTTCGTTCCTCTTCGATTCCGTGCTTCAACAATTAGGGCTTTTCGAAATTTGGGTTTGCTTCGGCTTCAATTCGACCGCGTGCTCCTCAGTGGGTCGAGTTCGTCTCCTTGCTTCGGTGAAAGGTGAGTTCTTTGCTCACGATTGATTTTGATTCAAGTGTTTAAATTTGTTTGAATTGGATGTTTGGTTGCATGCTATGTTTTGGGGGGTTATTCGTTATCAATTGCTCGGATTTTTTTTTCGGATTTAAACTGATATGAGCAGATTTGTCACTGCATGTTGGTTGTTGGTTGTTATTCTATCATTTGCTCTGATATTTTGATTTTAAATTTATAAGAACAGATGTTATTTGAATTTGATTTAAACTGATGAGGACAGATGCTATAAAATTTGTTTTTAAACTGTTAAGAACAGATTCTACCCAATATTTGTTTTTAAATTAATAAGAACAAATGCTATATGATATTGTTTTTAAACTGTTAAGAACAGATGTTATTTGGGATTTATTTTTAAACTGATGAGAATAGATGCTATTAAATTTTGTTTTTAAAAAAAAAAAAATTGTAAACAAGTTTAACTTTAGTTTAAGACCTGTTATATATTTTCAGAAATAAATGAAAGCAAGTTTAAACTTTAATAACTATTATCTGGTAGACTTGATTCTCTTGACTTGGTCATCTTTGATGTTGTTGAACTAAGTAGCATGCATTTTGTGGTCTGCCTTGTTGCTAAGTCATTTCTGTTGACATGTTGTTGCATTCTCTTGAGTCTGTTGGACTTTGGTCTAGTTGTGCACTTGCATTTGAGTACTGGGTCTTGTTTCATTTAGTTTGCATTGTTCAAAGTCATGTTCCAGTAGTTGCTGCCCTGTCCATATAGTTGTTCAATTGACTACTGAACTGGTACCTTTCATTTTGTCTGCACTGTCCACTGCAGTTTCCTCATTTATGCATTTAGACTTGACTGTTGCACTTGTAGTTGCATTCCATTTTGTTGCACTTGAACTTAACTATTGTCTACATTGTCCACTTATATACATGCTTGGCTTTGTGGTCTTCATGTTGTGCTCTCTGAGTTGACTTGCATTTTTCCATGCTGTTATCTATACTCATGTTCTTGCAGTCATATTGGCATGGAGTTGCATTAATACTGTTGGTCTTTTGTAGCATTGAGTTGCACTGTATTTGTCCTGTCCACTGTTTCATTTAGTTTGCATTTGTGCATTGCTGTCATTTAAGTTGGTCACTGTTGCATTACTTGTGGCAGTTGCTATGTTCACACATTTTCCCATTCACTGTCACACTGTACTTACTTCACTTGAGTTTTTGTAACTTCTACATGCTTTGTTCATTCGAGTTGCTTCACCATTGAGTTTTTCATTTCATGAACATTTGGGTCTGCATCCCTTTGTTTGGTCATTAGTTGTAGCTGAACAGTTCATATTGCTGTTGACATGCCTTGTACTTGTAGTTGTATTCACTGTGTAGTTGGGGCTGTTGGATTTTGTTGTACACTGCTGCCTGAGTGCCAGTTTACATTGTTCTTGTGCACCGACCATATGGTCTCTGCTTATTTGTAGCTTGTATTACTTGTTTCACTGAAATTTTACAGGGTTCACTGCCCTTGTACATGATCTGTTTTGCATGTTTGATGTGGCATGCTTGCTGCTGCATGTTAGTTTGCTTCATGTTTTTGTTCAAGTTGGCACTAGTTTTTCCTTGAGCATTTCTTTGTGGTCTTTGTGATTTGCACTTGCACACTTGCTCTTGTTGGCTGTGCACACGAGTTGGCGAGGCAGTGCACATGTGTATAAATATACGTGTGTACTGCAGCCACACAGGATTGACAGATTTTATAAAGTTGAAGTTGTTAATATGAAAATCCATAATAGATTTAAATTGATTCATGTGATTCGTCACTCTGTTACCATTTTATTCAGTTCATTACAAATTTAATTACTTGAATAAAGATTAATCCTGACTCGAGTGTTTTTGTGTTTTACAATAAACGCTCGGGTCAGACCGAGTATTTTCACAGCTTGAAGATTTTCAGGCAGCGAATTTAGAGAGAGGGGAAAGCACTTCACTAATGTTTTTTTTTTTTTGGAAAATTTTTCTTGTACTAAAAAAAAAAGATATATATTCCGCTGTATAAAAATTTAAATGCATTGTACAAACTCTGATATATGTATGTAAGAAAAATTCATTTATGAATAATATTATGATTATTCTGTGATTCTGTGGCTGATTCTGTTTAAACTCTATAAACTGACTAACAATCTGTCATTTTGAACGTTTCTAGTTGGTTTAATTACCGACTAGAGGCGGTCAGGGCGGCGGGTCGTTACAAAAGTGGTATTAGAGCTTTGGTTTACTCAAAGCTCAGTTTATGATGTTTAATATGAATAGTTACTAGAACCACTTTAACGAAAAATGTTTTCAAATCTAAAGAAGTATGAAATTGTTTTCTTTAAAATGAAAGGTATTTTGAAAGTTAGAATTATTTTGAAAATTCCCCTCTCTAAATTTAGGATTGCGATAGTTTCTCATTCGAAATCCATTATCGAATTATTGAGACTTATGAAAAATGAAATATAAGTGAAGTGAATTAATGAATTGGTTTGAATCAAATATTGTGAATATCTACAAAATAATAATTGTGAAATAAAATGATATTTCAATTTAGTTATAGCCAAGAGGATAATTAAACTATAACTTGGGAATTTGATTCTGAATTCTTTTGAAAATTGATTTCAAATGTTTTAAAGAACGATTTAGTGAATAAATGGATTATAAGTATTTAACTTATAAATGGACTTTTGGTATATAATTGAGTTATATAAATTGAATTGAATTGAATTAATAAAAAGATGGTAAATCGAAGTTTATAAATAGAATGGAATTTGTAAAGATTGTTTATAAATTCGAAACCAATTGAATTTGATAAATGAAAAATAGGAGTTATTAAAGGAGATATATTCGTGATTTTTGACAACGAATTATCCTTTAAGTTAAATATTGTGATAGTAAATGTTGGTTGGGAATTTTATTCACGATTTTGGACAGTGGATAATCTTTTAAATAAAAAGTGTAGAAACACTGAATTGAATAAATAAGTATATTCACAATTTTGGACAGTGAATATATTATTGACTAAAACAGATATGTTTTAGGGAAGTGATAGTATGAAATGTGGTTAATATGGAAATATAAATTTAATGGAACCAAGTTGATGAATGGCTTACTAAAGAACTACTTGATTATTTTTGAAATAGAAAGCAAATGCAAAGTTCAAATAGGATTTAGATTTCAAGTTTGATGTTTGTAAACATGATAATCCATTATAGGTTTAATAAATTCAGTGATGAATTTGAATTTAAACGTGCGGAAAATTAAATTAAGTGAAAAACTTAATATTGAAAAGTTTGACATTGGTTTAGAACTAATATTGTGAAAAGTATGAGGAATTCAAACTATGAATTAAGTTGAAGTTGAAATTGAAAAAGTTAATGGTTTTAAAGATGTTTTAAAATGCATTAAGTATCGAATACATAGATTTCAACATTCAATTGTTGAAATAGACGTTTTCGAGAGAAAAATAAGGAAATAGTGGACTATAACACTGTTGTTATAGTGAATGGTTTCCGGAAGGAAATGTTGTTTATAGTATTGGGATTTATATATCTATCTTAAATTCGAATCCCTATACTAGTGATTTTTGAGTTGTCGTAACGATGTTTTACGCAACATTCGTTTTAACTCAAATAAATGTGTTTAAAAGAATGATTTCCTTAAAGAATGGAATATATACTTAATTTTGATTCAAGTATATTGAATATTTTCCAAGTGTTGAAAATAAATGAACTTGTGAATTACTTATTATTGAATAAGTATGGAAATGTTTTCCAATAGGAAATGAAAGGTTTGAAATTTTATCTTTTAAAGATAAATTGAAAAATGAATATTTGAAATTTGTTTCAAATGGTTAAGTGTGAAAATTATATATCTTGTAAAGATATTATTTTGAGAAATGTGAACAATTAGTTCAACTTGAATATTTTCCAAAAAGATAGAATCTTGAGTTAAATTGAGTTTAACTTCGACATCAAAAACAATATAAGTTGAGCTTTGAAATTTGGATAGTCGATTGGGATTGTATGTCTAACATTGTGAATTGATGACATATCAATTGATCTCTATTAAATATATATCTGAGGTGGCGGAGAATTTATTCTTTTGGCTTAACACCCTTCTCTGAGACGTACGAGCTTAGAGGTTATATATCGGTAGACATCAATTATGTGTTGAGAATTGACGATGTAACGTGAAATCCAAATCGAATGTGAAGTCGATAATAAATTGGATTATGAATGTGAATTAGGTTTGAGATAACCTTAAATTTTCAAATCGATTTAGAGGAAAATTTTAAGTGAAATGGAAAATTTTGGAATCCTCTATTTGTTATGAATGTGAATTGAGTTTTCGTAACTTATATATGTGAATATAATAATTCGAAAACCATCAGTTTGGAAAGTCATTATTATGAAAATTCCTGTGTAAGTTTACATAGGTATGATAAGTACGAAATGTGAAATGAAGTACTATATGTATATGACATATGTTTTCTAAAAACTGAGGATATGGAAATGTACCTTCCATTTATTATTTGTGAAGGTGATTGGAACTCGGTGGAGTGTCCATTGGAAATCGGAGCTACGTAGAATTTCCATTAGTGGAATGTCCATTGGGACTGACTGGAATCCCCCACGATGGATCATCGTGTTTGGGATTAGGTGAATTGATGCTGGCGTAATTCATGGGGCGTGATGCCTACAGTTACAAGCGATTCCACTGGGATAGTGGCGCAACCGCCGTGTAAACTGCGATCTAGAAACCGAAGCGTAATTCGAGGGGCGTGATGCCTACGACCACGAGCGATTCTACTGGGATAGTAGCGTAACCGCCGTGTGGGCCGCGATCTAAGGCGACAACCATGGCGAAATTCAAGAGAGATGAGAAATCTGAGGTTACAAGCGATTCTACTGGGATAGTAGCGTAACCGCCGGGTAAACTGTGATCCATAGGGGAACGTGCTTTCCATATCCATTTTTAAAAGAATTTTTAAAAAGTATTTTCACTGGGAGTTGAAGCAAGTATATTTAGTACTTGGAGATTTTTAGTCTTGCGCCTGGCCAGCGGATGCCTAAAGTCTGTAAGAACGACGATGGACTTGTTAAACTTCGAGTTATCAAGTATTTTCAAACTTTGAATAAAAAAATCAATGGTCTGAAATTAGAATTACATAATTCTAACTTAATGAATTAAGGAAGAAGATCTTTAAAATATCTTGAAAGCACACAGCTTTGGAAAAGATGTAATATGCAAATATTTAGCATGAAAGAATTTCAAGTTCAAAAATTTGAGTTTTGTAAGTCAAAAAAAAAATTTGGTAAAAGACTTTTGTGTCTTGATTATTGAAATTGATGAACAAAACTAGTGAGATAAAATAAATGGAATGAATCCTATATTTATTTGCGAGCTTGAAACTGGGTAAAATTGTGTAGGGTATAAATATCGGTGAGATTTTAGCAATCGTTTTTCCTAACTTATAATTTCGGGACGAAATTCTTTTAAGTAGGGGAGATTGTAACGGTCCTGAATTTTGAACAATTTAATTTGTAAATATTTAATTTATTTTAAATATTTAAATGATGATTTGACTTGAATTTCAAATTATCAGAATAAATTGGCGATTAAATATTAGAATTTAATCTGTTTAAAGTGGAATAAAATTTTAATTTAACTTTGGATTTTGAAATTGAATATTGAATTGGTATTTAAAATTTGAACGAATGACTAGGAATAATAATTTGGATTTTGAGAATTATTATTTATGTAAATTTATAATCGATGTTTAGTTATAAATAACATTTTTCTTTAACTAAAATAAAATAGAATAAATTTTTTGTCAATAACGAAATTAATAAATACAATTAGTGGAAATTTTAACAACATCGTTTTTGCAAAGCAAAGAAAATAAACAAAAAAAATTGAATTTAAAATAAGAAAAATATATATATAATAATATATATATTAAAAAAAAAAGTAAAAAAATAATAATAATAATAATAAGTATACATTACCTTACCCCTGTCAGCCAAATTCATGTCGTAACCCATGCTAATACACGTTCTCTATTCTCTTTTATACCCCACTCCTTTTCCCCTTTTCTCATTCGAAACCCTTCAGTAATCAAACGAAAAAAAAAATTAATGGCGGCTGTCGTTCGTTCCTCTTCGATTCCGTGCTTTAACAATTAGGGCTTTTCGAAATTTGGGTTTGCTTCCGCTTCAATTCGATCGCGTGCTCCTCAGTGGGTCGAGTTCGTCTCCTTGCTTCGGTGAAAGGTGAGTTCTTTGCTCACGATTGATTTTGATTCAAGTGTTTAAATTTGTTTGAATTGGATGTTTGGTTGCATGCTATGTTTTGGGGGGTTATTCGCTATCAATTGCTCGGATTTTTTTTTTGGATTTAAACTAATATGAGCAGATTTGTCACTGCATGTTGGTTGTTGGTTGTTATTCGCTATCATTTGCTCTGATATTTTGATTTTAAATTTATAAGAACAGATGTTATTTGAATTTGATTTAAACTGATGAGGACAGATGCTATAAAATTTGTTTTTTAACTGTTAAGAACAGATTCTACCCAATATTTGTTTTTAAATTAATAAGAACAAATGCTATGTGATATTGTTTTTAAACTGTTAAGAACAGATGTTATTTGGGATTTATTTTTAAACTGATGAGAATAGATGCTATTAAATTTTGTTTAAAAAAAAAAATTGTAAACAAGTTTAACTTTGGTTTAAGACCTGTTATATATTTTCAGAAATAAATGAAAGCAAGTTTAAACTTTAAACATTATTATGTGGTTGACTTGATTCTCTTGACTTGGTCATCTTTGATGTTGTTGAACTAAGTAGCATGCATTTTGTGGTCTGCCTTGTTGCTAAGTCATTTATGTTGACATGTTGTTGCATTCTCTTGAGTCTGTTGGACTTTGGTCTAGTTGTGCACTTGCATTTGAGTACTGGGTCTTGTTTCATTTAGTTTGCATTGTTCAAAGTCATGTTCCAATAGTTGCTGCCCTGTCCATATAGTTGTTCAATTGACTACTGAACTGGTACCTTTCATTTTGTCTGCACTGTCCACTGCAGTTTCCTCATTTATGCATTTAGACTTGACTGTTGCACTTGTAGTTGCATTCCATTTTGTTGCACTTGAACTTAACTATTGTCTGCATTGTCCACTTATGTACATGCTTGGCTTTGTGGTCTTCATGTTGTGCTCTTTGAGTTGATTTGCATTTTTCCATGCTGTTATCTATACTCATGTTCTTGAAGTCATATTGGCATGGAGTTGCATTAATACTGTTGGTCTTTTGTAGCATTGAGTTGCACTGTATTTGTCCTGTCCACTGTTTCATTTAGTTTGCATTTGTGCATTGCTGTCATTTAAGTTGGTCACTGTTGCATTACTTGTGGCAGTTGCTATGTTCACACATTTTCCCATTCACTGTCACACTGTACTTGCTTCACTTGAGTTTTTGTAACTTGTACATGCTGTGTTCATTCGAGTTGCTTCACCATTGAGTGTTTCATTTCATGAACATTTGGGTCTGCATCCCTTTGTTTGGTCATTAGTTGTAGCTGAACAGTTCATATTGCTGTTGACATGCCTTGTACTTGTAGTTGTATTCACTGTGTAGTTGGGGCTGCTGGATTTTTTTGTACACTGCTGCCTGAGTGCCAGTTTACATTGTTCTTGTGCAGTGACCATATGGTCTCTGCTTATTTGTAGCTTGTATTACTTGTTTCACTGAAATTTTACAGGGTTCGCTGCCCTTGTACATGATCTGTTTTGCATGTTTGATGTGGCATGCTTGCTGCTGCATGTTAGTTTTCTTCATGTTTTTATTCAAGTTGGCACTAGTTTTGCCTTGAGCATTTCTTTGTGGTCTTTGTGATTTGCACTTGCATACTTGCTCTTGTTGGCTGTGCACACGAGTTGGCGAGGCAGTGCACATGTGTATAAATATACGTGTGTACTGCAGCCACACAGGATTGACAGATTTTATAAAATTGAAGTTGTTAATATGAAAATCCATAATAGATTTAAATTGATTCATGTGATTCGTCATCTCTGTTACCATTTTATTCAGTTCATTACAAATTTAATTACTTGAATAAAGATTAATCCTGACTCGAGTGTTTTTGTGTTTTGCAATAAACGCTCGGGTCAGACCGAGTATTTTTACAGCTTGAAGATTTTCAGGCAGCGATGTTAGAGAGAGGGGAAAGCACTTCACTAAAGTTTTTTTTTTTCTGCAAAATTTTTCTTGTACTCCAAAATAAAAGATATATTCCGCTGTATAAAAATTTAAATGCATTGTACAAACTCTGATATATGTATGTAAGAAAAATTGATTTATGAATAATATTATGATTATTCTGTGATTCTGTGGCTGATTCTGTTTAAACTCTATAAACTGACTAACAATCCTTCATTTTGAACGTTTCTAGTTGGTTTAAATACCGACTAGAGGCGGTCAGGGCGGCGGGTCGTTACAATGGCAGTGCGATCGAGATTCGTGAATTCGAACAGGGCAGTGGTGGCATGCTCGAGGTCATGGGGCAGCATCGAAGTCGAAATGGCTGCGGCATGTTCTGGCAACATACGGTGTTCGATTTGGTTCGCGTGGTGGTTCGCAGGCACTGTTAGGTAGGGTTTCGTTTTTTTTGTTTTAATTTAATAACATACATACATACATACATACATACATATATATATACATATATATATATATATACATATATATATAACATATGCAGTAGAAAAGAAATTTCCAGATAGAATTTTTAATTACTGAAAAATATGATCCCTTCCTATTTTTAACAATTTAATATATATATATATATATAAAGGAAACAAAGTAAACAGTAAAGTATAAAGTATATTTATGCCAATTATTTCCTTCAATCCAAAGATTTTATATGTAATGTATATACACATATATAAGTAAAAGTAGAGATTTTATATGAATAAGATTTTGGGAATATTTGAAAATTAATGAGATAGATTTTTGGAAATCCATAACTTATTTTTAAAATAGAAAATATAAAATGAAAATATGTATTTTAGTTTACTTATTATTTTAAATAATGGACTTAGTGAATAAATTGTTAAGTTAAGCTATTTAAATTATTCTAGTTACTAAAAGATATTTTAAAAAGAAAAAATTGGTTTAAACTAAATTTTCAGTTGATTAATTTATTACAAGAGAAAATTTAATTTTAAATTTGATTTTTAGTTAAATCAGTTTATTAAAGGAGGAATTGGTTTAAATAAAACTATCGGTTAGTTAAATTATTAAACGATAATGGATTATTCGAGTTAGTTCAAATATTAATGAATTGTATAAAACTTTTTATACAAGGTCAAAATTGCAAAGAAAACAAGCCGAGATGGAAAAGGATTGCAAAACAGAGGCATAGGTGAGATCTTCTCACTTAATCGGATACCCGATTTAATTTAAATAGTTAATTTAAATTATTGTTGTTTGTTTGGATGATTATCAGTTGTATTGAATTAGACCCTATATGTCGCATAATAGCAGATGATATTATATTAAACCCATATACTACTATATTTCACCTCGAAGTGGAATTGGTATTATATATGTATATATATGGAGTGATTGATTTCTCGCATTATATAGCAGATGAGACCCTATGCGCCGCACAATAGCGGATGATATTTTATAAATCCCATATACCGCGATATTCCACCTCGAAGTGGAATGGGTATTTAATTGTTGCGCTAATGTCTATAGATCTAGGAAAATGGGTTGGAGGGATCCAACTGGATTCCCCAAATATTTGAATTTTTTTCAATATTGTATATTGACTATTTATAATCTGTGTGTGATAATATTTGTGATTGTAATCGTTGAAGGTTATGGTTTAGCCAAATATATTTTTGCTATCGTAGGATACCAGAAATAAATAAAATTGGGTTTTTGAAATTTGAGTAGAAAATTTATAGTAAATTAATTTTAGAAAATTGAATAAATACTAAAGAAGGAATTTGTTTCGAACGATAATAAGTTCGGTGTTTGAAAATAAATTTGAAAATCAATATGGAAATTGATTTGGTGTTTGAAATAAATTTAGAAATCAATATGGAAATTGATTTAGTGTTTGAAATAAATTTAGAAATCAATATGGAAATTGATTTGTTGTTTGAAATAAATTTAGAAATCAATTTGGAATTTGATTTGGTGTTTCAAATAAAATTTGAAATCAATTTGGAAATTGATTTGGTGTTTGGACATGATTTCTTGAAATCAATTTGAAAATCGTATATCAGTGAATATTTGAAAATTTAAAATTCACATCGGGAATTTTATAAAACAAAGGGAAATTTGTTTTAAAAATAAATATTGTTTTATTTTTAAAAGTGTGGAAAGGAATTTACAGATTTGGAACGTAAATTTAAAATAAACCCAGAAGGATTTATTAATTAATTTAAAATGATCCATTTTGAAAAGGAAGGTGTATTTTCCTTGAAAAGTCGAGTATGTTTTCAAAATAGCTTTTGAAATATAAATTAAAGGTTCTATAGTTGGTTTTAAAAGAATATTTTGGAGAAATCAGTTTCTTAAGTTATTTTGTAAACATTTAAAGCAAAATTTTAATTAATTAATTAATTATGGAAGTGATGATTTAAAGATTTAATTGATATTGTTTTTAGAAATTGGATATTTAAATAGTTATATCCTATCTACTAATTTTATTTTAAAATTAGTTTAGACTTGAATTGTATATGAGACATTAGTATAATATTTTCTAACTAATATTTAAGCAAGTGTTTCAAAATAGTTTTATTTTAATTATTTCCAAGTATATTTTGGGATAAGTATTTTAAATTATTTTAAAATATTTGCACTCGGTAGATTTTCAGTGGAAACGAATAAATATTTGAAAATGTTTTCCGCGTAAGGAAAAATTATTTGAAATTTGTTTTCAAGTATTGAAATGTGGAAAAGTGATTCGAAATTTGTTTTCAAAAGATTGAAAGGTGAAAAGTGATTCAAAATTTGTTTTCAAATGGTTGAAGTGTTAAAATTATATCTTGCAAAGATATTTTGAAAATAATAACCGGGGGAAAAATTATTTAAATCTTGGTGATTGTTTGAATGCTGATTGATAGTTAAATAATCGACTATCAATATTGGCCTTTTAATGACATTTGAATTTCGATGCGACTAGGGGTCAGATTCCAAATGGATATTCGAAAACCACATAGAACCTTTGTGATTGTAATGGATCTTTATTTAAAAGATCAAAGTGGAAATTTGTTGTGATTTGCTTGAAATCTGATTGAAACACTTATTTCTAAAAATAAGCGCTCATTATTCGGATTAGCCGGGAAAGGACTTTGTGTCATAAAACCCATTCCGAATAATGATGTGACGACATAGGATTGCATTTGAAGACGGTGTTGAAGACTAGGTATTTTCGAAAACGAAAGGATTACCTGTCGAATGCCTCTGCACCGGGTTGCTCCGGTATAGAGATTTTATCACCTTTTGTGATGGGATTTCGGACGTGATTAGTGAATAACTGGATTTTGCAAGGGCTTCTTTGAAGTGTCTTAAGTTCCGTTCGATCTCGGAATGGACATGTATGGATGTGTGTCTGACGTTGCACTTTGAGATGTAAAGCTGATTTATATCAAATACATTTCTGTTGGTGGCGAAGAATTTACTCTCTTAGCTTAACACCCTTCTCTGAGACATACGAGCTCAGAGGTTATGTAGTTGATGATTACTAGTGATATATTCGCAAATTGGTAATGTGGCATACGAAGTGCTGCTGATCATATGTTGATCAAAGCATTACTTTGTGAAAAGTGTAGCTTTGTGGACGAAACTTCATCAGACCTCACACCCCGGAAATGGTCGAAACAGGAAAGATGCGGCAAGGTTATGAGGGTCGCGCCCTTTAAGGTATGTCATTTCCTTTTGGAAAAGGGTGGTATCATGGTATGGAGCCCAAATACTTAACCTATGTTGTTGCTGCAAAATTTATTATACTTTGTGGTTGTTGCTTTGTAGTTGATGATCCTCGGATAAAGGTCGCAAACGACCGGGGGATGGCATACTTGAGTAGTAGTTACCTAGTTATAGAGGTAACCCGACCTTGTGTTGGCAGAGATCCGGGTAGGTTCTTGGGACGTCCCTCCAGAGGCGTACCCATGTGGCAGTAGGAAGTTCTTAACCTGACCATTTGTTAGAAATCCAATCTCCAATACGCGTGTAACGACTCGAGATTTTCGATCTCGAAAATTTCAGTTAGTTAGGGAAAAGAAGAGAGGGATAGAAGAAAAGGAAGAACATAAACTCCAATATCGCACATTCGTAGCGGATAAAATATAATATCAATAATATCAGTTTACAATGAAAACTGTACTTGTCAAATTTCACTTTAATACATCAGAGTTACAACATATATAAAAATACATGACATATACAATCAATATGTCTCAGAATACAACAATATGATACAGTGGAAACACTCCATACGTTCCTACCATCCAACTCGCATCCTGAGCTCCAGAACGTCCTTACCTTTAAACCTGTAATATTCGGTCTGCCCCGAGCATTACATCAAAATAACACCCGGGTCAGGCTGGAACCAGTGTGAGTAAACCCATCTAACATGGAATACAAAAGCATACAACTTATATAAACCAGGGTTAACTTGTATCAAATTACAAGTTCACAAGTTGTTATAAACATCACTTATTACACACATCAATTTCTAAGTACCAAAACTTAGATTAAATAGTCCAATTCACATAAATCATTCCATTTCAACCTATTGATTCCACACATTAATTTATAAAAAAATCGAAGTGGTTTCGGGTATTTACTGATACCCGACTCCGATCTCTTCGAATTTAATACCATCTTAACCCAAGTTATTCAAGTGAAACACAATTCAACTTTAAATACAAGATGTCACTTTTTACACAGAAATTCATCATCATTAAATAACCATATTATAAATGTCCACCCAAACATATCATATCACTAAACATTTCATATCACAAAATATCACAGCATATCGTCCAATAGATATCAACCAATCTAGATATTCTACTCAAACAATCATTCATAAGCAACCATTGTTAATCCTTATTATAATAAATTTGATTAACTTAAATTAAATCAATTACTTAAGAATTAATCACCAAACATTGCTTAAGCGACCATTAATTAATTACAACCTTTTAATTAATCAATCATTCTTCAAATATCCATCTTAATTAATCACCTCAATTAATTATCTTTAATTACATAGAGTAATTATCCTTCAGTTTATTTCACCAATTAATTATCCTTAACCATTTATAGTAATTAACCTTACCCTCATTAATTACATTAATTAATGATCTTTAATTAGTTCTTCAATTAATTATTAATCGTATTTACTAATTAATCTTAAAATAATTATTCGTTAATCACCTTGATTAATCACATTAGTAATTAATTACCCTTAATTAATTACATTACTTAATTATCTTCAAATAACTTTATTAATCAGTTCTTAAATTAATTACACTAAGTAATTAATTATTAATTACTTCCACTAAGTAATTATCCTTCTTATTAATTACACAAGGTAATTAAACCCTAATCATTTCCATTAAAATTACCATTCCAATTCAATTAACATCCTGTAATTATCCGTTGATTACTTTACTAAGTAATTACTCTTTTCCAATTACATTAAGTAATTATACTTTGACAAACCATCATGTTATTATCTTAATTAATTAAACCAATTAATTAACTTGACTAATCACATTATTTAATTAACTACATTGAGCAATTAATACCTCAATTACTTTCATTAAGTAATAATACTTAAACAATTCCATAAATTGATTATCTTTAATTAATTAATCTAATTAATCGTCTTAATTAATCATTTGATAATCCTTAGTTAATGATCCTTCATTTACTATTAACAATCCTTTAACTACTCTCTAAGTAATTTAACTTTAATTAATCATCTCTTAATCCAAATTAATTAATTCTTATTAACCTATTAATCAATTCTCTAATTACTCAATTATTTAAGTGCTTAACTATAATTAATTTTATTAATTAATTATCCATTTTAATTAACTTAATAATTTAATGAATTACAAATCATTAAATCTTTATTTATTTAAAGATAAAAACATTTTTCTTATTAATGATTGAATTATCATTAACAAAGCATTTAAAAACAATTTACTTTAAATTTCTTTCAAATTTCATTTTAAATTTAAGATTTAAAATGAATAAAAATTAACTTTATCAAAGTTCAAACAATTTAAAATCCTTTTTATTTCACAAGTTAAAGAAATATTTATCTTATAAAGAAGCTTAAAGAATTTTGAACCAAATTTATTTTAAATTCAAACCATATTTAAAATACACTTTAAACATACAAAGTTGTTTAAAACAATTTAAATTTAAAAACTTTCTTTTATTTCAAAACTGAGATTCAAACTAAATTTGAATCCAAATAAAAAATTAGATTTAAAATCTTTACTCACATTGTAAAACTTCATTTTTTTAATTCAAATTATTTAAACATTTTAAAGTGGTTAAAACAGTTTAAACTTAAAACTTTATTTTATTTTCAAACTGAGATTCAAACTAACTTTAATCAAATTTAAACTTTGATTTAAAACTTGTTCTAAAACTTTTCTTTTCATCTAGACTTCGGTTTTAACTTTTTTTAAAAAATACTGACAGGTTTCTTTAAAAACATGTAACAAATTATTAATTCGAGGCACCTCTATTTTGCTTCGAGTCAAAACCTAAGATGCTTCGAGCAAAACCACCCGACCCATCGAATCAAACATAAATTTACTCGAGAACAATCCAAACCAAAGTTCACCAGAAAATACAGTGCACCGTGCACATGCATGGTGACGCTGATCACCTTTGGCCACCACCGATGATCTTCCCACATCAACCCTCACCCAAACACCCTCTCGCAAGCATCAAAACATCACCATCAACTCGAAATCGAATTCGAGCTGTTAAATCCAAACCTGTAATCAAAATGGAACAACACATAACCCAAAACCTGGAAGCGCCTTGACCACGCTACTCCAACCACCAGAAAATCAACAACTCCGGCCAAGAACTCATCATTGACCAAGCTTCCATCACCCAAAACCCCACTGCACTCAATCAATTATAGAAGCCATGGTGATCGAATTTCCTAACCCAGTTAAAACTAGGGTTCCAAACAAAGAATCCACCACCGCTGTCTCCTCGATGAAATGCAACACCATCAGCCATTTTTCTTGACATCACTTATCACTCCTGGATCATCACCCAAGATCCCGACCTCTCCTAACACGTGGCTCACCAGAAAACCCCAAAATTTCATTTCCAATTCAACCCAGAACTACACCTAACTCCTATTACTAAAAATCTTGATTTTAGTTTTAAAATTCATATTTTTACATGATGTTTCAGATCCTAACCCTGAAACAATAAATTGTTATATTTAAATTTTCACTTATTTTAAAACTTGATCAGTTAATTTGGTTTCCAGTGTCATTTCCCTATTATTTTGACTGAAGTAAAATTCTAAACTAAGTTTGCGATTTAAACAAACAAGTTTGATTTAAATCTTAAGTTTAAATAAAGGTACAATCTAAAGATTTTGAATTTAAATCAAACATGAACCTATGAACTATAAAACAGAGAAGACTCAGATAACATAGACATGCATATCACACATTCATATGTACTCAACAGTATTTAATTTATATATATATATATATAATATATATCCATTTCATAAAACTTGCATGCAACCAAAATTTGTACTTTAAGTTTTTTTAAGAATGAAGTTACTCACCAGATAAAAGAATGAAGACAGAGCTTCCATTTTGATTTGAAAACAGCTTTGGAAACTGGCTTTTAAAAACCTTGCACATTGAATGCTGAAATGCTTTTGTTTAGAAACTGAGTTGCTTGCTTTGATTTGAAAAATGCAGTCGCATGCAGTAGACAACTTCCAGATTTCACTTAAAACTTGCATCTTGGTTACAGACTTTAGAACAGATTTGAAAATGCTTTTACAGGCTTTGATCAGATTCTGGCATTTGAAAACTGGTTTGCTTTGCATTTTGAAATGAGGATATGTTTACAGGTTTTTGATTTGGAAACTTTTAAACTTGAATTACTGATCATGGTTTGATTTTAGATTTGTACTTGGCTTTTAGATTTTTAGATGAACTTTGCTTTTGAAAAAGAAAAAAAAGAATGAAGGAAAGAAGATTTGTTTATATAAAGGCTGAAATTTAAAAAAAAACAAAAGTAAAAGAAAAAACTAAATTAGATGACACTTGTCCTATAGATTAACATTTGTCATTTTGATATGTTTAACAATTAACACATGTCTTTTAATTAATTAAGTTTTTATTTAAATGTTAATAAAGGTTAATATAAACTTATACTTAATTAATCATCTTATGGATACCTATTTATATATAGTTAATTTTAAAAGAAATAAATCCAATTATATTTATAAAATAAAAGCTAATACAAATATTTTAAAATCCAAAACAATTTATTAGCTTTTAAAAGATAAAATTCACCGAATAAATATTTATTAAAAGAAGATTATTAAATCAATTCAAATTTCATTAACAAAAATTATCAAATCAATTTAATTTTCATAGAAATCAATTTAAATATCCAGATTCAAATTAAATTTCAAATTCAATTTAAATATCCAATTGATGGATACATATTATTTTAACAGATCCAAATTCCATTTGTATATAATAATTCTATTAAAATCTATTTGTATACAACATAATTATTATTTATTGCTTAAAATAACAATTTTATCAATTTTAGTTAATTTATAATGGATATTATCTCATTCAAATGTGGTTTGAAATTTCGGGATATCACAACGCGCTTTGTACGGTTTTAGTTGTATAACCTGCCATTTACTTATGGTAGCACCGGACTGTTTAGATGGTAGTTATGGTAGGCATACAATAATGGTTGTATGCTGGCTAAGATTAATATTATACTTTCAAAATGTTTTCCACACTATGCACTAATGGTAATATTAAAAAGGATTTTGCACATCAAGCATGTTTGACGATCATAAGGAGAAATCTCCTCCAATTCTGCGTTCGCATTGTGTGTGTGGCGGGAGGCCATATGGCAGTTTCATTTTCCAAAACCATAGCGGATTTCTTTTCCTTTTATTTGTGAAAATAACTATTTGTTTATCTCACACCAGTCCCATGACTGACTTGGAGTTTATTGTTCCCTTTCTAAACTCTGGGTGCCTACAATTTTCCACACGGGCAGCCTAGAGTCAGGTTATCATTATTCTGGTGCGTAGTCAATCAAGATGTATGCTGTGGAGATCTGGAGTTCAAGATGAATGGCGGGACATATCACTTATATTATATAGTGTCCGCTGCATATGGGTTAGTGCAAGTCAAGTTTGTCGTGTAAGCAAGTTTTAATGAACGCCAGTGTTTGTATTGCGTTGTTGTAAACTCTAATAATGTGATGTATGTAAAAACTAATATAGTTCTTTGTTTTAAACATTATTCATTTATCTATTATATTTGTTTCGCTGTGAAATGTGAGATTCTGTTGTTGTTTTTGTTCTTCTTCTATCTTCTTCATCTTAAACCCTAACGGTTCGGTTTTCCGGCATTCGACTATGCGGCATTGGATACAGTGGACGTATCGATGTCGACTTTCAAAAGTCAAAAAATTGGGTCGTTAAAAATAGTTTATATAATTAACGTGAAAATAGCCATTACAGCCACTGTCTAGGATTTCGACGAAACAAGTTTCATCGGATCTGTAACGGTGAATTATTGTAGGATTTCAATTTCGTAGCGATCGGGCTTGTCGTTTCATCATGCGGGCTTGAAATGCTTAGAAAATTATTTAAGAATTAAATTAAATAAATAGATTTTGAAATGCTATCCTTCAAATATAATCAAATTGGGCCTCGAGACTAGTTCCATTGTCTTCGAAATGGGGTTAAAACATTAGAAACGCCGGGCGGCATGCCTCGTTTGGAGTTCGGGCTGTTTTGGACCTAACTATATAAATACAACACGTCAAACGCGAAAATAATATTCTATTATTCTACAAACCCTAGCAGCCATCTTTCTTTTATTTCAATGGCTGAAAACTCTTTGACTTCCTGCTTTGATTTCTTCCAATCCGTTCAACAAAATCAAAATCTTCCAAAAGCAAAGTTTTAGAGCACGATGAGCTCTACACATACAATGGTTGATTCGTGCTATCATGTCTCCGGTTCGCCACGATCTCAGCCCAAAGTAGGAGCGGTTTATTGGGGTTTGAGCGGATGGTGGAGATGGAGACTACTGCGTTTGGCACGTTGGTGGAGGTGGCCAAGGAGCTTTAGGAGATGGTGCTTGATCGCCATCTAGTTAGAGTTGTGGTCGTGTGTGTAGAGGGTTTGCGTGCATGATTTCCTTCCTGGGCACGTTGATGAACGAAGAGAGAAGGAGAGGTAACGTTATTTTATTTATTTACTTACTTATTTATTTAAGTTTTATAATCTTCTAACGTTAATAACTTTCGCGTACGAGGTCAGACGCACACACGGCTTTCTCCGTTGTGATCGTATCGAAATTCTGGACCTTATGGAACAAGTTTGGATGAATTCTGAGACTATTGAATTTTAGGCCTTTATTTGGATTTCAGATCGATTCGAAATCAATGTTGAGTGTGTTAACCCACTCAGAACTACTAGATTATCTTATGTTAGTCAAATTAAATTTATGATATCATTAGGAATTGATTGGTTGATGTTTGGTTTATTTAAATAGTCATTCTAGTTAATTATTCCTTTATCGCATTTAATCGTCATTTAATTTAATATTGAATTAAATTGTAAATTGAATACCTGTTGATGATAACTAATTAATTAATATTATTTATTTGTTGATTGAATGTTGATGGTGATGGATGTTATATTTTACGTTGTTATTACACTGCAAGTTCTCTATGGGTTGAAATGACACATACCTGAAAGATCTATAGATTAGGGAAAAACCGTTATGGGTTGAAATGATAAACCTGATTTTATTTTAATTCGAGATTGCGGGTTGAAATGATATATACTATTTTATGTATTTTATTTTATTTCGGGATTGCCGTTTGAAATTATATATACTATTTTATGGATTTTATTTTAATTCGGGATTGTCGGTTGAAATAATATATACTATTTTACAGATTATATTTTAATTTGGGATTGTTGGTTGAAATGATATATACTCCTAAATTTAATATTTGCAGATTGAAATAATAAATATTCGTATCTTAACCGTAGGGTAGAAAACTATATACGGACATCGCATTGGTTAAATTAAATGATTTTAAATCTTTAAATTTTAATTTCAACTAAATGATATTTTGAAATAGGATTTGATTTATATAAACTGAATTGTTTAAAGGAATTATTTAAAAGATTAAATTTGAAATTTTGAATTCGTATTAAGTAAATCGCTTAGAGGGTTTAAATTGGAATTCTAAAGTTGAATTTAAAGTATAAACAAAATTTATCAAAATTGAGTTATTGAAGACGTTTGAAATTGTAACTTTGAAATTTATTAGAATAAGAATAGCTTGAATTGATACTTCAAGATTGGAAATTGGATATTTATTTGAAATCTGGATATGGCCCATATTTGTTGAAATGGAAGAAATAGTTTAATTTGATGTTAATTTCCAGATTTTTCATTTTAATATAAACTATTAAAAATGCTATTTTAATTTTTAATTACTAAGGTTTTCTTAAACTAAGTTAATCTATTTTCAAATATTTTAAACCACTTAGTCAATTTAACTTATTTTAATTTATTTAATGAATTTTAATCTATTTAATCTAATTTAATCTATTTTACCCTGTTTTAAACTAATTAACCCATTTCAATCTATTTTAAATTTATGAAATCTATTTTAAATCTATTTAATCTATTTTAAATCTATTTAATCTATTCTAAATCTAACTTAATCTAATTTAAATCTATTTTAACTATTTTAACTATTTTAATCTATTTTAATCTATTTTAGACTATTTTAATTCGTTTAAACATATTTAGAGTATTTTTACTATTTAAACTATTTTTAAAATTATTAAAACTATTTATGACTATCTAAACTATTTTTGAAAAATTTCAGACTATGTAAAGTTGAAGTATTTATAGTTAAATGCTTGATGACGATACAACCTAAGTTGGGATTTGAAATAGATACCTTTTTGTGAAATGACATATTTGAGTATATGTAACGTACGCGATTTTTCGTTGCCGAAAAACCGAATAGTTAGGGTTTTAAGAAAAAGAAAAAGACAGAAGAAGGGAGAAAAAAATAGAAAATAGAGAGAAAAGAAAATAGAACGGAAAGAAAACAGCATAACAACAACATCAGAATCTCACAATCACAGCGGAACAACATATAATAGATAAATGAATAATCTTTAAACAAAGAACTAGATCAGTTATTACATTACATTACATTTCATTTCATTACATCATCAGAGTGTACAACAACAAACAACATCAAACAATGCAGCAGAAAAAGAAATACTATATACTAGTATTATGCCATGCCATCCAGCTTGCCTCCAGCAACTCCAGAATATCGTGATAAACCTAACTCTTGACTGCCCGTGTGGAAATTGGTGGGCACCCAGAGTTTAGGAAGGAAAACAATAAACTCCGAGTCAGTCATGTGACTGGTGTGAGAATTCAAAATAGTTTATTTATCTTTAAAATCAAAATAGAGGAATATTCTTAAAGTGAATTCGCTATGCTTTTAAAAATGAGACTACCATAAGGCCTCCCGCACACACACAATGCAAACGCAGAATCGGAGGAGATTTCTCCTTATGATAGTCAAAGATGCTTGATACGCATTAAAAAGAAACATTTGATATTATTACTAGTGCATAGTGTTTAAAACAATTTCGAAAGTAGAATATAAATCTTAGCCAACATACGACCATTATCGTATGCCTACTATAGCTACTATGTTCAATAGCAGGTTACCGCCACATCCCATAGCAGGTTATGCAACTAATACCGTACAAGGATCGTATTGTTTCTTTGGATTTCCAACAAATGGTTAGGCCAAGGAACTTCCCATTGCCACATGAGAACGCCTCTGGAAGGACGTCCCCGAGAACCAAACCGGATCTCTGCCAACACAAGGCCGGGTTACCCCTAACTGGGTAACTACTGACACGAGTATGGCATCCCCCGGTCCTTTGGGACCTTTAACCGAGCGCTCGTCACCATCATCACACAATCATAAATAAAGTGTTTCAACATGAGTAAACATCTGGGCTCCATACCATGATACCACCCTTTTCCAGAAGGAAATGCACATACCCTAAAGGGAGCTACCCCTCATAACCTTGCTGCATCTTTCCTGTTTTGACCATTTCGGGGTGTGAGGTCCGACGAAGTCTCGTCCACAAAGCCATACTTTATACAAAAGCCATGCTTTGGGTCAACAAATGATCATATAAATGATCACAAAGATAAACGATCAAACAAATGATCCTATCACAAATGATCAACACAATGATCATTTCACAGCAACAGTCAGCATATCACATTACCAAATTGGGAATATATTGCTAATAACCTTCAACTACATAACCTCTGAGCTCGTACGTCTCAGAGAAGGGTGTTAAGCTAGGAGAATAAATTCTCCGCCACCAACAGAAATATATTTGAAAGAAATCAGCTTTATATCTCAATTTGTAATGTCAGACATACAATCCATACAAGTCTGTTCATGGATCGAATAGAACCGAAGGCACTTACAAAGAAGACCTTGCAATCCGGATATTCACTAATCACGTCCGGACTTCCCATCACATATGGAATTTCTATACCGGGGCCATTCGGTGCAGAAACATTCGACGGTAATCCTTCCGTTTTCAAAAATATCCGGTCTTCAACACCGGTCATCAATGCTATCCATTACGTCGTATCACTATTCGGAATGGGTAATCCGAATAACGAGCGCAATAATTTAAAATATAAGTGTGGCATTGAAATTCAAGCAAATCACAACAAATACCCATTCAAAGGTAAATATTGATAGTCGGTTATTGAACTATCAATGGATATGCACACATCACCAGATTCCAAATAATTTTCCCAAATTATTTATTTTCCAAAAATATCTTTTACTAGATATATAATTTTCACACTTCAAAAATAAATCAATATTTATTTTTAAACATATTCCCCTTTCTTTTATAAATTCCATAGTGAATTTACATTTCCCAAAATATTTATGAATATACGATTTCAGTTATTCATTTTCTAATATTCATTTTCAATTTATCTTCAAAAAGATAAATTCTCAAAAACGTTTCATTTCACATTGGAAAACATTTCCATACTTATTTATTCATAAGTAATTCACAAGTCTATTTATTTTCAACACTTGGAAAATATCCAATATACTTAAATCGAAATTAAGTATATTTCATTCTTTAAGGAAATCATTCTCTTAAACATATTTATTTGGGTCAAAACGAATGTTACGTAAAACATCGTTACGACAACCCAAAATCACTAGTATAGGGATTCGAAATTAAAATAGATATATAAATCCCAATACTATACAAAACATTTCCTTTCGGAATTCATTTACTATAACAATAGTGTTATAGTCCACCATTTCCTTTTATTTTTTGAGAACGTCTATTTCAACAATGAATGTTGAAATCTATGGTTTCGAATCTTAACACATTTAAAAACATCGTTAGATCGTTTTAATTCTATTTGAAACATCACATCCAAAACGTTTTCTTTAACATATTATTCACTATTCAAAAACGTGAATAAACTTCGTTAACCAATTTCATCCTTTCTATACACTTTATTTTTAAAGGATTATTCACTGTCTAAAACGTGAATATAACTCCATAAATAAGTTATAAAAATTTACTTATCAAAATAAGTCGTTGCGAATTTATAAAAAAATGTTTATAAATTCTATTTCTATTTATTTTATATCAACTTCCTTTTATAAATTCCTTTATCAACCTATCTCAATTCATATCTCAATGATATACTAAAAATTCATATTATAAGTCAAACACTTATAATTTATTTGTTTACAAAATCGTTCCTTTAAACTTCCCAAATTTATAAATCTTATAACTTATAAGATTCGTTTATTTACCCAAATCTATTCTTTTAATAACTTCACAAATTTTATAAACCTACTGCTTATAAAATTCCATTTATAACTTCACCGTTTATAATCCTATGAATTTCATTCATTTATGAAATTCATTCACAATTCATTCTAGCACTTATAAAACTCATTTTATAATCCCAATATCTTAAATTCATAAATGTCCATTTTATAAATCTTTTATATAAATCAATTTATATATTTCTTTTAAAACGTCTTTTGAACTCCTTTATAATTTCACCATTTTCTTTGATTTATAAAATAATCAAATTTTATAAATCCTATATTTAACTTTTTATAATAAATTCAGAAATACAATTTTAAACTATTTTATAAAATCATTTATCCCATATTTTGGAAAATCAGCTTTTAACCGTATTTCTCAAAAATCATAATTGTTATAACATTAAAATTATAACATTTATTTATTCAAAATGGATCAATTCCAAGAATATTTTATAACATATACTTTCAAAAAATCATTTTAAAAATCAATTTAAAATTCCAAAATTTGGCCCAATGATGCTACACACCAAATAGTCAATCACGACAACAACGACATCATATATCGATATGATAATCAACGAATATCAAAATATCCATAATCAAATAAATACTGTTGAGGAATCCAGTTGGATCCCTCCAACCTGTTTTCTAGCATCCACAAACATTAGCACAATACCAATTCCGTTCCAGTACGAAATTATCGCGGTATATGGGATTTAAAATATTATCCGCTTAATAGACGGCGCAATAGGGTCTCATCCGCTATACAATGCGGGAAATCAATCAACTACAATATATACATATGCCAATATATATATATATATATATATATATATATATATATTGCTATTATATATAATACCAATTTCACTGTTTATGAAATATTCGCGATATATGTTTTTAATAAATAACATCTGCTTAATAACGGCGTATAATGTCTATTTTAACAATGAATAGATAACAATCATCATTCAAACATGCATTCAAATATTTTAAATATAACTATTTAAAATAAAATCGAAACCGATTCGATTGAGTGAGAAGTTCTCACCTTGATTTCAATTTCGTTTTAGCGATTTATTTCGAATAAAATTAAACGGACGTTTAATTTTACCCAAAATTCTCACTAACTCCAAACGACTCCAATCTAATTCCATAGCATAGTGCTCGTCCATACGATTCCAACGCAACTGGTTTCGCGCGTTTTCGACCTCGTATGAAAAAGTTATGATTTTTACAAGTTTACACAAATTTATATATACTAATTTACAACATAATTCTTTATTTTCAAACCTAAACTAAATCCAGGCCGTAGATCCTCAACCCCTTTCTTCTTCGTTCACGCGTGCTTCTTCACGCAACAGAGAACCATGAACCCATCGCCGCCCCCCTAGCCCTAATTATCGCGACATGTACAAGCATCTCCAACCTGATCAAACACCACCATATCGAAGGCCGTCGCCAACTCCATCACCGCCCCTGAGCACGGCAAACTCGGTCAAGCCTCTGGCATGAAAAACGAGGCCGAACGCACCCCCTTTGACTGCAAATTGCCGTCAATCCACTTCGTATTTTACGATCATCACCGTTGATATACAAGATCTGAACGTGCTCTACCACTTTCTAGTTGGAAGTTTGTTGTAATACTTCACGGATTTGAATAAATTGGAGGAGAAAGATGGAAAGATTTCAGCCATAGGTTTAAGGAGGTGGCGGCTCCAACCTGAAATCCTAAGGGTTTGATTTTGTGAAAATAATGAAGTTAGGGGGCTTTTTATAGAAAATTCGCGCGACACTATTCATCTCGGATTTTCCGAACTCCAAACGAATCGTGCCGGTTGGCGTTTCTAAGGTTTACCCCGCGTTCCGAAAAATATGGAACGTGTTTCGGAAGCTAATTCGGTCATCTGTGCGAGTTATGGTAATAAACGTTCAATTTTAAATTAAACCGATTAAACGATTTTCTAGGCGTTTTAACTTGCACCGGACAAACGGTAAATCCGATTGACATGAAATTTGAAACCATGCAATAATATCACATTACGGATCCGATGAAACTGGTTTCGTCGAAATCCGAGACATTTTGAAAAATGGCTATTTTAACTCGCCAAATTAATATTAAAAACAATTCGATGCGTTTCGAGCTGCCACGGTCAAACGATAACTCCGATTGCTACGAAAATTGAAATCCGATAATAACAAACTATTACGGATCCAATGGAACTAGTTTCGTCCAATTCTGAGACTGTTCAAAAATTGGCTAATTTCACTAGTCGATTAAATATTAAAATATTCAATTTTCACAAATTAACTCTTAATTCAATTTTAAAAGTTCTAAAATATCATTCTAACTCCAATATGATAAAATAAAATTTTACAAATCATTTTCAATCATATTTAACCTAAATTTCAATTATTTTTATAATTTAACATATTAAATTATTGATTTAATTATCCAGTTAAATCCAATTATTCAAAATAAAATTTATTCGACTTATAAATTCACTTATTAATATTCAAAATTAATTAAATATTCAAATTTTAAATTAATAAAAATCCTGGGTCGTTACAGTATATATGATGATTTTTGAATGAGGATTTAGTTAACCTATGTTATCGACAATTTCAAAAGTGAATATGATTTTGAAAGTGAATATAGTTTTGAAAGTGAATATGATTTCGAAAGTGATATGGTTTTAAATTGAATATGATATTTTGATATTAATTATGAATTGACTTTTGAAATGTAAAGGAACCATCCGGTGTGAAATAAGCATTTGGTTGTTAAAGAAACCGGGATCGGATATTGTCATACTCTCTGCCAATACTGAAAACCAATTTAACAACCATGTACGTGGTGGAGATTCCAGAAATGAAGTACGATAGTTTGGCGAACGACTCTGTATGAGGTATTTACGTGACCCTGACTGCCATGAGTCAACTTAGATGTGACTAAAATAGGAGCCACGCTAGGCCAAGTGAGGTCATTCCTTCTAACGGACATGCTTCTTCAATACCATATTATGATTTTTTGGTGATTTGGTGGCCACCCCTTGATTTTGATTATGGGAGCTGTTCCGAGGTGGGCGGTAGTAGTTGCTACGCGTTACCACCAGTCTTGATTCGCAATTGTTAGTATCCTACCCTAGCATTGCCTCGGGTATCGTGTTCACATGCCCTATCGCGCCTTCCACGAGTTTGATTTGTACCATACCTATGGAGTGCCTTTTGGGTAAACCTCCAGTTTACGGAGGAGCGTACGGTATTGTATAGACTGTGCGAATATATGAAATGTGCTAAGGTGGATATGGGTAATGTCTTAACGCTATTTTAATACTTCACTTTACTGTAGACACTAGCATAATAGCATACTTTACTATGTTTGCAGCTACTTTAAGGGATCCTGAGGAGTTGTAAATCCCGAACATCTCTTAAGTTATTGCACTCACTTTATACACTGGAAAGGAGGTGTTAAACCCCGTAAACATCTCCGACGCCGTCACACTCATATTCATTTACTGTTGAATTAGCTTACGTAAGATCTTTTAGTTCTGATTCGAGTGTTTTGTCTTTTTAATTCGCTTTGGTCAGTTTGAGCTTTTCAGTTTATCAAAGACTGCTTCCTGGAGGACGAAGATGAAGATTTAATATTGTTATTATTTGTTACATTTTGTCCACCGCATCATGTTGTTCCGCTGCATTTATTTATTTATTCCTTTTGTATGTAAGTCTGATTTTGTATTGCATAAGTATAATCAAATGTTATTTGTAAACAACATCATGAACTGTTTATTTAATCATTATAGTTCCGCTGTGAGATTCTATATTTGTTTTTCTTTCTTTCGCCGCGTTTTCTTATTTACTCCATAACAATCCTCCCATTTGAGTGGTTTGAGTCTAACATGTGGTTTATCATCGATTTAAACTGTCCAAAAGGGTGGGACGTAACATTTTTAAACCCAATGGAATAGGTTTCAAGTCCTAATTCCTTCATATGAAAAAGTTAGCTTTTAAAATTGGCTTATTTCAAATTGATTTCAATAAATTGATTTCTACGTGTTTCGAGCCCGTACGTTCAAACGACAAGTCCAATCACTATGAAATTTGAAATCCTACAATAATTCACTGTTATGAATCCGATGAAACTAGTTTCATCGAAATCCGAGACAATGGCCAGAATGGATATTTGGACGTTAATTTAATAAATTATTATCAAATTAAATTTATCACTTTTTAATTTAAAATTTAATAACAAGAATTTTGTTATCATTTTTGATTACTTAGACATTTATAATCCTTTAAAACTAATTTCCATTTCAATTCAGTATTGGATATTTTACTAATTACAGTGTTCAGTTTCAGCTGCAAATTCATTAATTATAATTTAAAATCCCAATAAATTCATTTATCTTGATTTCGCTCTTATTATTAAATCAATTATTGCCTTATGAATATAATTGACATAAATATACATTTATTACATTCACATTTTACATTTAACATCTTGACTTATATTAATGCAATATTTAACTACATTTAGTGGCAGTTGATTTCAAATTTAATTCAACAGATTAAATAAATGGATGACAAATACAATTGTCCTCTTTTACTTAATTTAATCACATTTATAAGTTTATTATCTACAAACAAATGTTGTAACGACTTACACAGCGCTGATTTTGCCCAATTAAAATTAATTACTTTCACCAATTAATACGACGTTTGGTTTATTTCCTTATTTACAATTTATAACCAAATTTTATGCTTCCAATCATTTCAGTTAATTGCAATTGCATTAAAGTAGTCATTAATTACTTTAAATTAACATCAATAAATTACATTCTAATTTGTTTCTCATTCCCACATCATAAATTTTAATTTCTTCGAATATTAAATTACAAAATCTTATTCAATTCAATATTTTTAAAATGTGGGTCGCTAAAATTATTCTATCATTGTTTGTTCCACTTCATTGTTTTATTTGTTTTGTTTTATATGTATAACTCCGATAAATGTTGTATAAATTATAATCAAAGGTATAGTAAACAGTTTCATGAACTATTTATTTGATTATCATATTGTCATTCCGCTATGAGATTCTGTGTTGTTTTCTTCTTCTATTCATAATTTTCTTAATTAACCCCAATGATTATCTATGTTTTGGATTGTTTAAGATAGACAAGTGTGGATTATTGTCAATTAAAGCCTTTCGAAATGTAGGTCGTTGCATCAATAGCTCGTAATGAGTAGTTGAATGGAGCTTCGTGTTTCGTGCGCTATTATACTAATGGCAATAATTGTTGAAGCATACCATATGAAACTTTTAAATGGATGAATAAGGGTATGAAAGACTATTTTCATATATACACACACATACAAATACACACAGACACACTCGCATACACAGAAATTATTATTTATGAAAAAATATATGCCTTCAGTATTGACTGAGATGTATAGTTTTATTTCGTTATAAATATTATGAATGTTCATTGTAAAATAAATCAAGAATAATGGTACTTGTTGCATTAGCAACATAATACAGAAGTATCTAAATTTTTAACATTTAATTATTAGGGTTATAGAGTAAGCGATGTCTTAGAACAATAATTCTTTAAATCATATGCTTATGAGTCACATAATACTAGTGCATTGTACCTCGAGGATTATGTGAAGCACCCATTCAGTGGGAACGAAAAAAGAGTTAGTGAACTCTTCATATTAGTACATATAAATATATGGAATCGAAGGTCAATTAGTACCCTAATGAAACCACTTACTTTGTTAAATTTACGAATGGACTGTCATAGACATGAATTTGTGTATTTGATACAAAAGTAGTATATCTTTGGTAAGTTTATTGGATTTAAAACGTAAGTAGAAAACATAACATGCAAAAGAAATAAAATAATTCGATTTGGTTAAGTAAATATATTGGAAGTAGTTCCAAACGTACATGAAAATAAATAAATTTCAATCTCAAAATTTACTCCTCACTGTGATACATAATGATGTATTAATAAGGAGTAGTCAGACTTTGTTGGACAAAGTACGATGATGATAAGTAAAACCTAATTAGCTTCTTTATACTGGTATATGTACTTTAAAGTACATATGTTAAAATTAGTTTCATCTTAGCATAGCTTATGAAATCATATGGATATGAGTTGTTGATAAAATGTTACATGTCCTAGGTCAAGAAGTTGATGGTTTGTGTCTGTCACGAGGCTGCATGTAAAATTCGCTCAAGTAGGATCTAGTATAGACCACTACGGAGGAGTTTAGGACCGACTGACTAATCTACGTTATGAACAGAAGTTTCAAGAACTCATAACTAAATCAGTTTTATGTAAGCATTAGACACATTTCAAAGTGTAACACCTTCTTCAGAGCGACCCTAATTTTCGATCAAATAAAAGCCCATCGAATCTTAGGTACATTCCGAAATTGGCCGTTCGTTTGTAAAATTAATACAATGAATAATACACAGAGTTATCTATCAATTCTTTTAGAATCTTATAGTGGAAGGGACAGCATATAATAACAAAAATAAGTACCCATTTCATAAAAACCAAGTCTCAAAAATGCACATCCCAAAATATCCACAATTCAATATCTCAAAATAAAACATAAATATATGTGAAATCTGGGTACATCTTTGACATCAAAAATATAGATTGTAACATCCCCCTACTTGGAGGCCCAAAACAACGACTATGAATCCTGTAGTCATCCATCGATATTAATCTCCAACGACCAAATACAGCGATGTTATGTACAATGATACACCGATCACAGAAATATGGAAAAAATTGAACAATTCAAAAAACATAATTCCACATTCAAAACAAAACATTTCTTGTTCATTACATAAAAATATTCTGCAAAAATATATTTATTACAATTACGCCAAGAGCGACATATAAAGATGCCCCCATGGTTGATCAGAGAAAATAGTAAGGCTAATAAGTCAACCTTTACAAACAAACACACAGTGGAAAGAAAAACTCTAAATATCTATCTGCCTCCTGCACATCTCCAAAAGCTTTATTCATCATAGAAGAAAAGTTGAGAACCTTAAATCCCAAACTACTCAAAATCAATTAAGTACCCGAGAGTTTAAGGGGAAAACAAAAGGTTCGAGTAACACATATAGCCTGGTATAAATAGTAATCTAATAACTCGATCCTTTTAGATATCTAGTGAGACTGCGCTGCTTAGCGGAACGGGTTTTCTCCTCACTAGTATGCTAAAACCTTTATAAAACCATACTCTGTGCTCCTGCATCCAATGGTTAAAACATACATTTTCAAATTATTATGATGATATGCATGCTTGCAAACATGTAGGATTTCCCTATCCCCTATTAGATTTTAATTTTCCTCAAAGAGGGACTATCCATCCCATATTCATTTTACTTAAGCTGATGTAGACTGTCCATCTCACATCTCATAGTTCTAGGATGACTAATTAAACATATGGAGACCATCCATGCCCAATATGATGTTGACTATCCATAAATCATCCCATAGTTTTCCTAGGATAACTATAAACCCTTATTCAATCATAAGTAGACTATCCATCTTTACTTGACGTTGTCTATTCATGAAACAGTCCATAGTTTTTCTAGGATAAATATGAACCCTTTACTTGGCCACTTAACTCATGTTATCCCCATGATTATAATTATCTCATGTTATACACGTGATTAACCTATTTCCATTAGCATACCTAATTTAGGTCATATCCCATTTATCCCCAACTATTGTGTTTCATTTATTAAGCTCACCCCGGTATCCCCATGGTTAAACGACATTTTATATGTTTAAAAGAAAATTTTCCAACCTTTCGGAAGCTTTGCTTTCAACCCTTTTGAAAGCAACCTTTCTACCCCTTTCAAAGCATAAGCCATAAATTTAAAATGACATGCTCCAGTCTTTATAATACTTTAAAACCCCTCCTTTGAATCTTTTTAACTATGTTAAAGTATTACTATATAAGGGTAAAAGCATAGCTTCAAAATCACTTGAATGTATCCCTTTCGAAAGCAGTAAAGGTCACCCCTTCAAATCCCTTGAAAACCGAACCTTTTGAAACCATTGAAAATCAAACCTTTCGAAAGCATTAGGTTTACATTTAAAGATAATACTTTGGTTCAAAGGTGAAAGTTTTCAAAACCATCCTCTACTTTATAAAACATTAGGGAAACATTTAAACCTTTCGACTATGTCGAAAGCTCTTGCTTTCGACCCCTTTGGAAGGTTGGGAGGCGGCATGTATTTATAAAACCAATTAACTTTTCGATTAAGTAAAAATCTCCAACTTTCGATCCCTTCGAAAGGTTGAATAAAATAAAGGCACGGTTCTGTTCAAAAATCCTTTTGAAACAACCTTTCGAAACCAAATCTTTTAGCCTTGTCGAAAGGATTCAAAAGGTATCTTAAATCCTTTCAAAACCTAACCGTTCGATTAAGATGAAAGATCATATAAAACATCTTCTAAAAAACAGGTCGAAAGGTCTATTAAAACAACCTTTCGAAAACCAAACCTTTCGACTGTGTCGAAAGGTCTTTAGAAAATAGGCAAGTGATTTCCCAAATCAAAATAAACTAAGGATCCCTCTCCTACGAAAGCAACCCTTCGGATGCAACACTTCGACACCGTACCTTTCGACTTAGATCAATTAACTACATACCACTTGAACAACATCATATGCATTACTTTCAATCTTATTTTTCATTGAAGTCGAAAGGTCTTGTTCGAGAGGTCTGAGGTGAATGGTTTACCAAAGAAGGCGGAACCAACTTTTTCTGGGTAAAAGCTGATTTTTCCAATATATGTATACATTTTGCAACTAACTAGCCTATTTGTAAACGTTTGATTGGCTTTCATCACTTTTTAAATATTTTAGATAATATTTGCCGCAATTTTGTCAAATCTAAACTAATTAGTCATTTAACAAATAAGCCCTTCCTCTTATAAAACAATTAAATCATTTAGGTCTTTTTTTCAAAATAATTTAATTTGCATAGTAAATCACTTAGTAAAAATCCCCAAAACTTCTAGACATTTGCTTTAATCATGTTACCTAACATATTAAAATTTCAGACCAAATTTTTAATATATTTTCCCAAAATAATTTATAAACCAAAATAATCATATTTTTCCTTTGAAAATTCATAATAAATTCTCCATGGATTGGAAAATTAAAAATATTCGAACCCAACTCCAAAATCATATTTTCTATAACATAAATTTTTCCTATGCCATTTGAACATCATTTCATCTTGGTTTTACCCTAAAACTGTGTATACATGCTTTTTTAGATAACCTTGTTTAAACTTTTATAAATCAAAATCAAGCATATCATCCTTCATATATCATAAAGAAGATTTATCCATAAATTCGAAACCATTTGAAGTAAAAATAAAAATAGAGATGTAGAAACTAGTATTCACCTTGATTGAGATAAGGAGATTAGCGATTATTTGAGATTAATTTTCCTCTAGCTTGAATCCTAAGCTTTCCTTAGATTGTCTTCTTCTCTTCTATCTTCCTATAGCCGGCCGTGTTACTTCTTATGTTTATAGTTTTTGTTTGAGAATAATAATGAACTTGTATGGTTAGGGAATAGTACAAGAGTGAGAAATATGGGTGGAAATTACTCTTATTCCCCTATATTTGAGTACTTAACCATTTTTAGGTTCATTAAGTTTAATAAGCGTAGCCATTATATTTTTATTAATCAGCCTCCTTCTCTTTATCTACATTATTCTATTTAATTTATTTTAATTAAATCTCTTGAATAATGTCACTAAAATTAGGGATGTTACATAGATAGGCAACTAAACTTCCACAAATCTTCACCGCCATCATCATCTTCTCCTTCAGCATTGTTCACCTAACCCGCGAGTTGTAATAAGGAGGGAGCCAGAACAACAATGTTTGGTGAATGAAAGTATCAAGTCCTACCATAATTGTATTTGGGCGGTATCATTTGGATAAGTATATGTCTTACACATCAAATACTTTAACCTACTAAATATTCCTCTAACTACATGCCAAAGGCTCTTCTAGTTCATCTCTATAACATACCTTTAACTCTTGACCAAGGGCCCTTTCCAGTCCAACTTTATAATTCTAACATGGGTGCAATACAACTGTGCGGTCTAACGACCCATCTCCGTCAATCATGCTCTAACAATGCGAGAGAGAGCACTTAAGCTACTTAATACATCTTTAATGCAAATTAGGCAGACTCTAATCATTTAATGCCTATATTATAGGCAGATCCTTGTCATTTAATACCTAAACCGTAGGCTGACCCTTCTTTATTACTTCCTAACTGACATCGTAAGAAATCCCACAAGGCCACGAAATAATTTTTTCATGGAAAAGAGAAGGACCCTACAATAGCCTCTTAATACCTTAATCCTGAAGTGAACCCTCCCTCCAAAGGTTTTACACTGATGTAATTAAAAGATAATCCTAACTATTTAACACTTCTTGAGCAAGAAAGAGGAGGACCCTACAATGACCACTTAATACTTCCAACCCACAAGATGGCCTATACTGGGATATCGTTTTATGATCCATACCCAAAACCGTGACATCTTACATTAATTCGACTACTCGTAAGTGCTAGTAACTAGATTAGCTGGGCAGCCTTACCATATAGTATTAATGCCAACCTCGCATACAAACTTGGGTACATTTTATAGGCGAAGTCTCACATCAATCCCAAAGTTATGCTGATGGTAGCTAGATTAGCTTAATTGATTTTTGTATGCTTTTTATTGACCTCTCATTTCTATAACTTATTCATATTTTCGCTCTTTGGAATATACTACCTGTAACATCCTGCCTTCTTGTACCTTTTAAATCGATGATAGACCACACACGTAAGACTCAAACCATACAAAAGGGCGAATTGTTATTGGGGTAAATAAGAAAAAGGAAGAAAGAAAGAAAAACAAAACAGAATCTTGCAGCGGAATGACAAAATATAATAATCAAATACAGTTCATGAAGCTGTTTACAAACATTTGATTATACTATTACAATATAAAATCATAATTACACATACCAGAAAATAATAATTACAATGCAGTGGGATAGTATGAATGCAGTGGAATAATATAATAGATAATAGTAATACAATCTTTGTCTTCATCCTCCAGAAATAAAGTCTTCGAATTCTGAAATACTCAGATTGACCCAAGCGAATTGAAAAGACAAAACACTCGAATCAGAACTAAAATATCTTATGTGAGTTAAATCTACCGAAATAAATATGAGTGGAACGACATCAAAGACGTTTACAGGTTTTTGACATCTCCTATCCAGTGTCAACGTGAGTGTAGTAACTTAAGAAATGATCGGGATTCACATCTCCTAAGCATCTGTTAAACTATTTACCATGTAGTAATACTTCGCTATTATAATAGTGTCTAATAGTAAAATAAACCTACTTTTAAATAGTGTAAAGGGGTTACCCATATAGCCCGTGACACATAATAGTGCCAATAGCCCGTAAAGTACCGTAACACCTCTTGGTCGGGAGGCTACCAGAGGATACTCCATAGGTACGACACAAATCAAACTCGTACAAGGCATGCTAGAGCAGGTGACACGGCACACAAGGCAATGCCAGGGTAGATATACCAATTACGCATCCGGGCTGGTGGTAACGAGTAGCAGTGACTACCGCCCACCTCGAGCCACACCCCCAAAATCAAAAATCAAAAGTGGCCACCAAACAATCCAAAGTCAGAATATAACATCGAAGGAGTGTGTCCGATAAGAGGGCTTACCTCCTTGGCCCCAGAATCCCTCATGTTTTAGCCACCTTATGCCAACTCACGGGAGTTGGGTCCACGTATATACCTCAAAGGAACGCCGCCGCCAGCCTATTTCATTTTGGAATCTCCACGGCTTACACGGTGGTAAAAATGGTTTTCGGAGTTGGTAGAGAGTATGACAACTTCCGATCCTGGTCTCTTTGACAACCAAATGTTATTATAACACCGTTGTCATTTCAAAATAATTTATACTTCAAAACCAGAATATAATATCCATTTCAAAACCATATAAATATGATATCATTTCCATTTCAAAAACCAAATCAATTCATTTTTATTTCAAATATATCCTTTTCCAAAAAATCATAGCACTTTCAACGTTATAACACTTCGAAATCAAAACACTTGAAATATAACACCTTCAAATCATAATACTTTGAAAATCATAACTTGAAACATAACTTCCACCACTTAATGGTTTAAATATTAAATACTTTATATAATAAAATAGCTTCTTCAATTTCACAAATCAATTCCAAAACAACTCGAATTTATAAATTTTATATTTAAGCAAATCCCAACTCATAATTTCAATTCAATTCAGTTTCCAAATAAACTATTCCAAATTTATCGGTTTCAAAATAGATTGGATCCACATAATACTCCATCTCAAATTCAATATATTTCAAACTCTAGGTATTCAAAAATTTCAAAACTAAGTTTGATAATTTCATATATATATATATATATATATATATATATATATATATATATATATATATATATATATATCAAATTCAATTTTCTGCTATTTAGTTTCAAAAATATTTACTTAATAATTATCATTCAAATAAAACCCAGATTTCAAATAATTAAATGTTTCCTTCAATTTATTTATACTTGAAATGTTTATTTAATTCACCTTAAACAAGATCAAGTTATAAATCATATCCGTTATAGATCTCAAGTTCCATAAGTTCCAAATCTGTTTCATTTAATAAATTTCTACATTTAATACAATTTCAAACCTATCTACTCAGCCTTAATTTTATTAAAATCATTATAAACTCTATATAAAATTTATTTTATATAAATACTTAACCATATTACGGTTTTAAATAAATCAATCTTTATTTTTAAACTTATTTTATACCAAACAAATTTATACATAGCTAAAATCAAGCATTTAACTACATATATAAAGTAACATTTATATAATACCTGAAATCATTATTTCTATAAAACCATATATTTCTTTACAAAACCATAGAAATCATTTCAAAATATTTTTATATACAGTCCGCGGTGTCTACTTCTATCCTATGATCAAATGATACAGATATTTATCATTTCAATCCGTAATTTAAAATATAAATACGGTTATATATCATTTCAAATGCAATCCCGAGTGAAATAAAAATCCACAACAACTTGCAGTTTATAATAGTATAAAATACCACATCCATTCATCTAATATCAATCGCCAAATATTTAGCACAATCACCATCCAATTCAATCAATAACATCAATATAGAACAGATAATAAATTACAGGTACTAACTGGCAGATAATAATCAAAAATAAACCAAATAACTATTTTATCCAAATAAATTCAAATAAACTGAGATAAAGATTCAAAATATGCCAAACAGTCATCAATAAATTTCTAATCACATCATAAATCAATTTAACAAACATAAAAAAAATTAGGAGTTGTGGGTGGGTTAAAACACTCACCTTTTGAATTTAAATTGAATTTAATTTCGATTTAAAATGCAAATTTGAACAGTCTTAGAATCCACCCAAACAAATTTCATAATGTCCGGAATTTTGATAGGACCGCAGCGGTGAAAACCGCGCGTGAAACGGACTTTGTTAGTGAAAGTTATTCACGTTAGAACGTCATGATTTTTAAAATTAAAAATAAATAAAATAGACAAGTAAATTACATACCCTACCACGTCAGAGGCCACGTAGCCCTAAGCCACAGCACACGATCAAAACAACGCAAAGCCGCCGCTCCAACCACGTCCAACATCATCGCTACAGGCCGATCCACGGCGATCAGGCGACACTGCCGTCATCCCCACACAGAGCCTCCCCCTCCTTGGCCTTGCGGCTCCGATCGATGGCACCAGGGGCCGAAGCCGCTGTTGCCGTATCATGCCCAAACATGGCGAACTCCGACACCTACAGGCCTACCAAGCTACATGGATCGACAACCCTCCTTCCCCTCTACACACTACAGTCTCCCGATCGACCAAACAACGGAGATCCATCGTACAATCCAATGCTCGCACACGAAGGACCGAAACTTGTTCTTCAATTTCAGGACAAACAGAGGTTCAAATTGGAAAACAAACTACAGATCTAAGATACGCTCGTCGAGAGCTTTTCGATGATATAAAACATGATATAGTTTGAAGAGTTTACATTTTGAAGTTGAAATTTGAATTGGAATTGAACTGAGGGTTTATAGGGTTTCCAGCCATTTGAAAAAGGAGGAACAGAAATTTCTGTACATACAGAAATGAGAAGGGTTTATAACTGGATATATATAGGTAGGGCTGAGAAATAAAGGAACAGATACGATTGGTTTGGACCGTTGAACGATAAATGGCCCAAAAAGCCCGTTCTGACTCCGGAACGAAATTGGGTCAACCCATATATCAAAATAGATGTTTTTGAGTATTATAAAATCAATGGAATAGGTTTCAAGTCCAAATTCTGTCGTATGAAGAAATTAGGCTAAAATCAAGTTATTTCAAATTGATTTCAATTGATTTCAATGATTTCTAGGCGTTTCGAGCCCGTACGATCAAACGACAAGTCTGATCGCTATGAAACTTGAAATCGTACAATAATACACCGTCACGGATCCGATGAAACTGGTTTCGTTTAAATCCGAGTCAGTGGTCGAAATGGCTATTTTTTCATTAATTAAATAAAATAATAATTATGGAAAAGAAGAAAGAGATAGAAGAAGAAGAACAGAAACACCAAACATCTCACATTCGCAGCAGATAAAATATAATAATAAATAATAATAGTTGACAAAAGAATACTATATCTGTCGATTACAATTTAATACATCAGAGTTTCACATTATATACAGTCACTGAATATTTACAATTATCATGTCTCAGATTAACAATAATATCAATACAGCGGAAATACTCTATACAATATTGGCATCCAGCTCGCCTCCTGAGCTTCAGAACGTCCTAACCTGAAATCTGTAATACTCGGTCTGACCCGAGCATTACACCAAAGTAACACCCGGGTCAGGCTGGAAACCAGCGTTAGTAAACCCAATTAACATGAAATATCACAGCATACAACTTAAATAAAACCCGGGTAACTCATTTCAATTCACAAAGCCACAATTTATTATAGACATCACTTAATCCACACATAAGTTTTCTAAGTGTCAAAATTTAGATCAAATAGTCCAATTCACTTAAATTGTTTCATCCCAACTACATAACAATTTACAAGAATTCGAAGTGGTTTCGGGTATTTCCTAATACCCGACCCCGATCTCTTCGAACCCGATGTCATCTAACCCACGTTATTCAAATGGGAAACAATTCAAACTTTTAAAAATACAAGATGCCTCTTTGCACAACAATGCATCTCGATAAATGACCACATTATCACTTCTCAATCCAACACCTTATATTATAGAAACATTCCAAATCAGTAATATCAACCAATCATTCATAAGCAAGATTCATTTGTCACCCGTTTCTAATAAATTAAATTAATTATTCTAAATCATTTTAATCATGCTTACTTACCAATAATTAGTTGCAATCCATTGATTTACCATTCACTAATTATTCATCTAACATTTATCACTTAGTTTAATTATTTAACGGATAGTTAATTATCTCGAATTAATCCCTTGATAAGTTAACCCTCAATTACATCTACTGAGCAATTCTCCCTCTTGTCAATTTTTCCAAGTAATTTAAATCCAGATTGCTTCCTGTTATTAACCATCCATTAATTTATTACATCCAATAATTATCACTAGCCACTTCATCATATAATTATACTTTTATAAATTACACAAGTAATTATACCTACCAAATTTCACAATTTATTATCTTTAATTAATCACATCAATAAATCATTTAATAACTCTTAACCTTTGATCTTTCATTAGATATATTCATAATCCAATCCTTTAATTACTTTTCTAAGTACTTAACTTAAATTACAATTAATTAGTTAATTGATATTTAATTACAAATTATTTAGTTTCTAATTACATACTTAATTTCTAAATTATAGCTAATCTATCTTTAATTACTTGATTAACCAATTCCTAGTCATCGATTAACAATCCAACTTATTTTAATTAACAATTCTTAATTTCCATTTAATTTGACCCTAAATTAATAATCAAAATCAATCAACTTGTTCATTTAACCCTTTATTTACCTAAACAATATATTGATTTTCAAATCATTAAATCTTTAATTTACTTTTAGATAAAAAGAAAACATTTTATAACTGATTTACTGATCATTCTCAAACACATTTAAATGTTTTTTTTTCACATTCATTTTCAAACTTAATACTGTTTTCTTTCAAACAAACAGATAGATAACAGCAACCCCTAAATTGAAACTTTCACAAATTCATATTAACAATCAGTTATACAGATCGAAGGTACTCACCATAGATTTTTGATTAACACCCACTATGCTTCTTTGTGCCATCACGATACAACGCTCGCGCACGCAACCCCGAACAAGACGTCTACCTTGTCCCCAGCCCTCGCCCACGCATCCACCTCAGGCCATCGCCTGAACACCCATCCAATGCACTGCAGGAGCAACCAGCGACTATCATAAAACCAATACATTAACTCGCTTTCAAATCGAGAAACGCAAGCTTCAAGTAAACACCAACCTTCAATTCGAAACCATCTCGAACTACAGCCTTCAATTCGAAACCCGAACTAACAGCCTTCTAATCACCGAAGTGCAGTTCACCATCAGCTCCTACAACATCCTTCCATCACTTCACAAAGCCATCTGGACCACAACTACGATCGCGAACCTCTCCTCCCATCTCGTATGAGCAACCGCCTCAAACTCGAACTCCACCTTACAAGAAACACGACCACCTCCAGACTAATTCACTGCCCAAAGTCGCGATTCCGTCAACCCACTTTCAATCACCAGCATCAATTGCCAAATCGACCAGCTCGTAGAAGACCGAAAGAACGAGAAAATTTGCCTTGGGAATTTCAACTTTTTTTTAGGGAACGAACAAGAAATTGTTGTTGTAGAAACTGATTTCTCTTCAGTGATTAGTTTATATCGGGTTTGATTCGGTCATGGTTGCCAAATTTTTTTTTATTTTTTTGAGTTTTCTGTTTGAAGGTAAAAGAAGAAGACGGAAAACAAATATCTATTTGAGTGAATAGCTTCCAGAGTACGCTTGTTGACTTATATTAAAAATATCTTGTATGGTAAAAAAAATATCTTTGATTTTAAATTTTATTATACTGTAAAATTTCAAAATGCCTCGTTAATCGCCATTTAAAATTTTGAACTCTTCTTAAGGAATGCCGCGAGGCGATTATAAAGCTTTACCCGTAATCTGAACACAAAGAAACGTGTTTCGAAAGTTAATTCGATCATATTCACGAGTTACGGAAGTAAACGATCAATTTTAAATTAAATCGATTAAAATAAATCTAAGCGTTTCGAGCTGCCAGGGTCAAACGACAACTCCGATTGCTACGAAAATTGAAATCCGATAATAACTAACTATTACGGATCCAATGTAACTAGTTGCTTCGAATTCCGAGACTGTGCCTCGGAAGGCTATTTTTAAATTCCAATTTAAACGATATAATTTCAGATCTGAACAAATCACCTTTAAATTAAATTTCAACCATACTATTATCTCCAGTATTATCATTATAAATTTTATAAGCCTTCAAATTATTTATAAACTGGCTTAGAATCTCAGATTCAACAACTACCCAATTTCAATTATTAAATTCAATATTTAAACTATATAATTCAATGATTTAATTATCAAGTAAATACTGATATCTTGAATTCAAGTTAAAATTAACTTTTAAATATTTAAAATCGATTAATTATTCCAATTTATATTGTTAAAATTTTCGGGTCATCACATTCCCCCCTTAAAAGAATTTCGTCCCCGAAATTACTAGTTAGGAAGAATGAACCAATAGCCGTTCACCCTTTTCTCAAAAACCAACAGTTTTATCAACTTGCCACAATATCTATTATTAAAGATTCACTATTATCTCAAACAACTTCCAAAACCTTCCATGGTTTTCAACAATCCCTTTTTACCCAATCGTTTAAATTTCAATTTAAAACCAAATTTTGAATTATCAAAATTTTCTCAAAATTTTTCTAACTCCCTAAATTTCCGAAAATTTTTGCCAGCGTCTCCTTTGCGCGGCTAGCTCGGTACAACTACAAAAGGCCTCTACGGGCTCCCAAATTCCAAAAAGAAAACAGAAAGCCAAGTGGCTAGATCAAAAACCCAATGCAATTCATACAGAAATTAAAATACATACTTTTTGTCGGGCAATTCACATTTATCTTTTGGAATCAAATCCAATTTTATTTTCCCCCTTTTAATACCTGCATAACTTAGTTAGCAACAATATCTCATCATAGCCCTTTCAAATCTTTACATACTTTTCCTTATAGAAGTTTTCATATCCATTTCTATTCAAACTAGTTTTCCCCACTTCATACGATTTCAATTTATTTTAAATTTTTCATATTGAGTTTTATCTTTCAAGTATAACTGGTTCATATTAGTTTCATCTACTAATTTATTTTAATTTCCAATTTGAAATTGTTTGTCGTTAACAAAATTTTTCCAAAATTATCAAAAAAATTCTAACTCCCAAAATTTTCAAAATTTTTTGGCAGAGTCCCCTTTGTACGGAGGAGCTTTTGCAATTTGACAAGAGATATAAATATATATACATCGACCCACACGGTCGGAAAAGGCAAAAACAGTTCATATTTCCTATTTTTATTGCGTAGGCATACCTAATTTAGCATTTTAAGCATGCAGCTTATTTATTTTAGCAATTTGTGCAATCCAAATCTAGCCAAACGGCCTTCAGGTACCTGTACTTACTCAATTTAAATATGTAAGTGCCATATAAAGAAAATTTATTAGCATTTCACTTATATTCAATAGCTAAACACATGTATATCATAATCAACAAGCACCAAAACGCTTTCCATAAACGATTTATATAACTTTAAAGATTATTCAATTGCTTTCTATCAATTCATAAGCCGTTTCATTCAGTTTCAATGGTTTGCAACTCAATTTCTTACATCCAATTTACTTTTAATCCAAACAAGCTCATATTTACATCAATTAATTTTAAAACCAATTTATTTAATCTCTCTCAACCCAAAGAATTTTAATTTCTTTTGTTTGCAACAACGACAATTGTTTTTATATATAATCAGCGCTACTCGCTTAAAAGAGCATCTATTTCAGTTTATAACTATTTCAAATTAATTTCAACTCATTCTGAATTTAATTTCATTTCATTTCTAATTTATTAACTAACCATTCATTGCATTTCATTTTATTTCCGCATTAGATTCATGCAAAACAATTTATTAAGCTTGGCACATTCCATTCTTATAAATTAATAACTATTTCCTAAACTAATTTAATCCAAGTTTTTATTTAATGGGCTTTCACTCTTATTCGAAGCCAAGCTTCCATGAATTTTAAACTTAAGTTAATTTACTTTAATTGATTCCAACATCCAACTTAAGTTTACTTCTATTTGATTCTCATTTAATCAAATTCCATTAAATTCAGTTAGCCCATCCATTCAATTTTAATTTTACTTCACCTTCTCCATTTATTAAAATAACATTCAAGCACATATGCCACTGAATTTAAGTTTAGTCTGATAATCCAATTCCAATTACAACTATGATTTACCTTTTTATTTAATCAGACTTCATCTATTTATTTTATTTCTAATTCGATTGACCCATTTTAAATTTTAAATTTACTTAGTTCATTTTCGAATTTATTTTATTAATATAAGGCCATTCTCAATTTATTTCTATTCACTTGGGTTTCCATTTTCAACTCAAACAATTTCTATTATAATCACTTCTCTTATATCCAATTTACTTGCAAATTTCATTAAATATTATTCAAATTACCTTTGAATTTTATTTGTAATTCAAACCATCACATTTTTCAATCTAACTCTATTTTATTTTTATTTTACAACATCTCCTCTTATTTAATTTATTATCAAATCTAACTCGAATTCTATTTACAATTCTAATTCATTTCCAAACTCCATTATTAATTTTCAATCCATTTATTTACCAAAGTTAAATTTTATTAATATACTCAATCAAATAATTATTTACCCAATTAGTTTACTTTCGACTTCTAAATCAAAGTTCGATTTTAATTACAAATTCACTTCATTAAAATTCAAGTTTGGATTTCCTTTTTATTTCCCAAAATTCCAACACTTTTATTTAAAAATTTAGAAATGATTTTAAATTCACATCATACTAATAAAATATCTCTTTATAAAAATACTTTTTATAACCCGATGTCTCAACCAGTCCATCATTGTTCTAACAAAAATTCAGTCATACGTTGATCAGGCATAGGACTGAAAACCTATAAGTACTTGGCAAACCCGTTTTCAACACCCAGTGAAAATACTTGGAAAATAATTTTATTGAAAATATAGAAAACAGTTTTTGAAAATAGAGGAAATATCTTTGTTGAGAATGCTCTGGAAATCATCAACCCCATCCATGGTCGCAGTTAACCCGATGGTTACGTTGCCATCCCAACAAAATCCATAGATAACTGTAGGCCTCCGCGCCCCTCGATTACACCATGGATCCCACGACAGATCGCAGCTACAACTGGAGTAACGTAGCTATCACAGCAAAAACCCATATAACTGTAGGCATCAGCGCCATCGAATTTCGCTGCCAAAAATGAAACTTGTCCACTCCACTTGACCATAGATCGCAGTCTACCGATGTTGCGTTGCCTTCCCGGCAAAATCAAGTGTAGACTGTTGGCACTCATCCTCCAAACGATTTTCGCAATGGTCCCCACAGTAGATCGCAACGACATCGAGTTACACTATCGTCAATCATAACCCAAATGCCTCTGTAGGCATCAGCGCCCTCGACTTCCGCTACCTAATAATCCTCAGGAACTAGTTTTGTCCGGACTCCTCATAGGATCAACTTTAGAACCCCCATTGGGGATCAAGGCAGCACCACCCTGTGGCACTCCTGAGAAGTTCATTTCAAGGGAGCGCCTTTTTCCCCAGATCCATCATCAAAACATTTTATACTATACACATATAGTATCCTCAAATCGTACACCTAGTATGATCTCATACAAGGCTCCTTTACACAAAATTGATTATCCCAAAATAGATAAGTCTCAAACTAGGCTTTTCAAATTCAATATTGATTTTACCCAAAAATCAAAAGCCTTTCCAAATCCAAAGGTTCCCAAACCCTTTCAAAATCCTCATAAGATCCTTTATATATATTCAAAAATATATATAATCTTTAAAACCTTGGATCATTACAAACTTGTATAAAACTCCTTTTATACTTCAAATACCTTCAAAAATCCTTTTTCTTCCGGCAATAGATTTAACAAGGAAAGATTTATCTTATATAACAAAGATATATAACTTTATTTATTCAAGATCAAACATTCCAATTTGATTACTCTTTTCAATATCAATTTCTTTTCCATTCACTTATCCATCTTTACATTAATCCTCATTTGGATTATCACTTCAATTCCTACCTCAGTTGGGTATTAAATCCATAACAGTTTGAACTCCGACCAGTTTATATATAGAAAATAGCTTGAAATTTTTTAAAATAGGTAACTAGTAAAAATAATAATTATTAGTTTGCAAATTAACTGTAAAATAGTTGAAAATAGTTAAATGGTCTCATAAATTTTTAAATAATTGCCAAATAGTTGTAAAATGGAAATTAGTTTGTGAAATAGTTGAAAAATAGTAAATAGTATAGAAAGAAGTTGAAAAATGGTTAAATAGCTCCAAAAATAATTGTAAAACAAGTATAAAATAATTTGGCTTTACGAAAGAAAAGTTGTATATATTAAATAGCCTAGAAAAATAAGTTTATATTAAAACAATTTATATTGAAAATAGTCAAGAGCCAAACTGTTCACTTCTCCAACTAATTTTCATTTAATTGACTTAATTCTAACTTGAATAACTTCAATTTCTATTAAAATCTATTTAAACCCAATTCAAGTCGAATCAATCTTGATTCTCTTCCCAATTTAAATCAAATTCCATTTAATTTTACTTTAATTATAATTTCAAATTATTCCAATAAATGTGAATTATTATCAATTGAACCCATTTCAAATTCAAATCATTTCAATATAATCCAATTTAATTTTTCCCATTTAAATTCTTAAACTTATTCGATTATGAACTAATTCAATCTAAATCTTGAATTTAAACTATCTCAAATTATATAAATTCGAGTTAAATTCTCAAAGGTTGGTTTAACCTTTTAAACCAATTAATTTTTATTCAAAGTTTTTAATCAATTTAATTTCTGAGTTCAATTTTCAAAATTCCATTTTTATCTTTCAGTTTTGAAGCCAGTTCTTAAACAAGTTTATTTTACAATTCAATTGTTCAAATTTATTTTATTTATACAATACCATTCTCAATTTAAAGATTTTTATCATTCAATTTATTTTTAGATGTCCATCTATTTTCAATTTTCTTTTTTAATCTCAAACCCGTTTTGAGATCACTCAAATTCCCAATTCCAATCAGCCATTTAACTTTCCAAGTTAAATTCCAATTTACTTAATCCAATCAACCTTACTAAATTTGAATTCCCGCTTCAAGCTTCAAAATTCTTACTGTAACGACCCGTATTTTACGTGTCGATAAATCGTAAAATAGTTGCCATTAGGTCGTTTGCGTTGCTTGAGTCAACCTGAGTTAGCTCGTGTGGGAGCTTAGGTCGTGTTGTGGTTTGGGTCAGTGGAGCGAGTTAGTGGTGGCTGCCGACTTAAGGTGGTTAGCGGGTTAAGGAGATGGGCCGACCTAAGAGCTAACGGTCTAGGGGAGTAAGCGGCTTAGCAGAGTTAGAGGTATGGAGGTGGACCGACCTAGGAAGGTCACCGACTTAGTGGAGTGACCGACCTATAGTAGTAACCGACCCATAGAATTGACCGACTTATAGGGGTGAGCGACCTATAGGAACCGACCGACCTAAGGGAGATTGGTCGGTGAAGCGGCTTAAGGTAGGTAGCGACCTAGTGGTTAACCTGTGTTAGAGTTAGGTCGTTGAACGACTTATGGTAGGTCGTCAGGCCGGCAAGGGTTAGGTCGGCAAGGGTTAGGTCATACCCAGTTTGGTTAAGTGTTAAGCCGCGTGCATGTGATAGGTCGTGCATGCTATAGGTTGCGTATAGGTTTGTAAGTGGTTGGTCCTAAGTCATTAGGTAGTTAGGTCGGCTACATTTGTAAGTCGTTGGGTCGGCTATGTAGTTAAGACGCTAGATCGTCTCTAGCGTTAGGTCGGCAGCAGTGTTGAGCTGTGTTTGTGTTAGACCGTGTGTTGTGTTAGGTCGGTAGGTCGTGGGATTCTTGATTCGTAGGTCGTTAGGTCGGCGACGACTCAAGGGGACGGCCGACTTAAGGGATTTCCAGCCAATAAATAGAAGTGCCTATCTTAATTTCTGGGATTTGGATTTTGAAGCGACGAAGTGCTGCCATTTTGAGTGCTCGACTACAACACTTCTTCACTTCTTTTCTCCACTCTAATCTAGTGATTCCTTCCATCCAAGATTGAAGATCAAATCGAATATCCAAGAGCCAAAGTTGAAGATCTCCATCCATCGAAGAGAGATTTCATCATTTGATGGGAAACCTTGTCGGATCAAGCTAGATCCTTTGCTGTCCAGATCTGGAGTTTGTTGTTTTTGAGGTGTTTAGGTGATTCGTTGAGTGGTGGTTATCTCTCACACGGACCCAAAGGAGTATATTGGATTGGTGGTTTGTTTGTGTGTTAAAGATAGTGATTTCATGCATTTTTCTCAAGTCTGCATGTAGATCTATTGTTCGTGAAGTTTTGATATCTACTTTACTATATGTTAACCTATGCTAGTTCATTCATCAAGATATTACTTAGAATTCATGCTTGTTAGATTTGGACCCTTTAATTACAAAATTTCCATTATTGTTATAACTGTTTATTTAGATCTTATTTGAATGATTAATTACTTGGATGAATGATTGATTTGATTGATTAGTTGATTAGTGATTGAATTTGGACAAGTTGGTCGAAGATGATTCAAAAGCTAAGTGGAAAGGCTCTTGAATAAGGAAAGCTGCTAGTGGCATATGAAGCGGATGATAAAGCTCATATGGATAGATTTGAGCATGATGTTGAGATGGGACTTTGCTATGATGTGATGAGGCAAAGCATGATGTTGAGATGGGATTTTGCTATGATGCGATGAAGCAAAGTATGATATGAGATAGCCTTGGTTTTATCTAGAAGGGATCATTCCAAGCATGTTGATAACTCGGTGATGTGGTCCGAGTTTGTTGATAATGGTTGGCTCGAGAGGCGCTTGAGCTAGTATGTGAATAGTCGTCGAGGAGGATGACTAGAAGGCTGAGATTTCATCGTTGTTGAAGGTTCTAGCATGCTCAAAGTAAGAGTACGTTGGGACGGTCACGACGACGTCCCAGGCACGGGTCACGATGACGTGTTAGTACTCTGGGCAGATTCGATAGTCCTAGGCACGGGTCACGACGACGTGCGGAGTTATGTCTACAACCGGGGTTACCATTAGCCCTTGGCGGACGGATGAAATAATGGGCCGGTCATTCAATTAACGGTGAAATCGAGGCAATGATAACAGTGATAGCCAGAGTCATGGATGTTTGGATGTTGGTTGAAGCATCATTCGGTCTCAAGAGCGATGTTTTCTTGGTGCTTATCTGATCTTGGTTTAGGCCTTGGGGGTTTGTGCTTGGAAAACATCGACCTTGACCCGAGTGATAATTGCTTTACTTTAATTGTCTGCTTTGCTATGTTGTTTCTGCTTAGTGGGTCTGGGGGCTATAACTGTAGAAAGAGGTGGAGTGGGATGGACAGGTTCCTATTCCTTTTTACCCTTTATGCTCTTTTGGTATGTTTGATAGTTGATTTACTGCTCACTAAGACTTTTGTCTGACTCAAGGTTTTATGTTTAACTTTTATCACCTTGGGCTGTTCATCCATGATGGGATGGCCAGACTAGGTAGCAGGTGACAGGTGCTGTTCTTAGTGACCAACGCTGTTGATGACGAAGACGAGCTGGATGCTTTTGCATATTGTTTTCTTACTTTATGTACTGGATGTTCCGCTGTTTATATGACTCTCTGAGTGTTATGTAGTGAGGCTTGATGTATTGACTCTCCAGATTGTTGTACCAAACTATTATGAGTTTATATGATGAGATTCTGTTCTATAGAGTTTCACTATGTATACTTTCTATTGTATTTCATCCATGCGCTGTGAGTAATACGATAGACTATTCTGCGTTTACCTTACCCTGATGATCGTCCATGGCAGCCTGGCACACGTTTCAGCGCACCTTTTCCCTTGTTTAGTGCAGGAGTCATGGGCGGTCGTCACATTTGGTATTAGAGCTTTGGTTAATCGATTTTAGCCAACGCTCGCTGACATAACTACGTATGAGAGACGTAATTGTAATTTTGATAGATGATTACTATATATAATATAGTAGCTTAGAAGGATTTGAACTTATTATGCAGTTGTTTCCCCAGGTTATATTAATCATTTCTTTTAGATATTAGGAATGAGTCGAAGAGGGAGACCAGCTGCTCGAGGAGGCCATGCTGTTGAGGGGGCTGCTGATTATGCTTCTATGTTCGAGGCTATGATGACTTCGATCATTAGAAGGGTGCCAGCTTTGGGGCCATATGTAGATGTTGGAGCCCAAGTTCAATCCCCAAGACCAGTGGATTTTGCTAAGTTGTGCAAGGACTATACTGCTCTTGGAGGAAAGCTTTTCTTGGGGACAGAATCAACCATTGAAGTTCAAAGGTGGATTAATGCTTGTAGAAGGATCTTTGGTGATTTGGGAATTGAGGATGCAACTAAGAGGAAGCTTGCATCAAGACAGCTTTAAGGAAGAGCTTCTGATTGGTGGAACTCTGTCACCATTGATACTTCAAAGGAAGAGATCACTTGGGAGCAATTCCAAGCTAGATTTGAAGCTAAGTTCATTTCTACAGCTCAGAAATCTGTTCTATTCAAGAAGTTTTTGGAACTCAAGCAAGGTGGAAGACCAGTTCTTGAGTATGTTTCTGAGTTTGAAGCATTGTCTAAGTATGCACGGTCATATATTGAATCTCCTTATAAGAAGAATGAGAAGTTTGTGACAGGCTTGGAAAGTTATCTTGGGAGGCAGTTGGTGGATCATTTGGATGACCCATTTGAGAAGCTTGTGGAGAAAGCTCTCAGGCATGAGAATTTGTTTCCTAAAGAAGGATCTGTTGTTACTGTGACCAAGGAGCAAAGTGGAAACAAGAAGAGAAGGCAGTAGCAGCAGAAGCGTAAGGATGGCCAGAAGAAGCCGAAGGGTGAAGTGACCTGCTACAACTGTCGGCAGAAAGGTCATCTCTCCAGAGATTGCAAGAAACCGAGAGTGCCGGTGAAGTGCCACAACTGTGACAAATCGGGTCATATCAAGAGGAATTGTCCAGAACCGAGGAAGGACAGGCAGATTGTGCAAGCTTATGCTTTGGGGGCTGTGCCATCATCTTTGAAGGCTCCTACTGCTGAAGAGGAGGGAAAGAGTGTGGTGGTTCAAGGTACTCTTTCCATTTGCGGTGTTCCAGTTAGAGTGTTATTTGACACCGGGGCGTCGCATTCCTTTGTTTGTTGTGAACTTGTAGGCCGGTTGGGTTTGGAACCGGATATTGTTGATTGACCATTGGTTGTGACTAATCCAGTTGGGGGTTCGTCTTGTTTGTGTATGGTATTCCATGGTCTAGTTGTATCGAGTCATGATTGCTCTTTTGTTTGTGATTGTTTTGTTCTGAACTTTGCGGGGTTCGGAATTATTTTGGGTATGGACTGGCTTAGGAAGTATGCGGCAAAGGTTGATTGTGAGAGGCTCGAGGTGACAGTCGAGAATGTGGAGAGGCGAAAGGTTGTGATACGATGTAAGCATGAGGAAGGCGTCTTCATGAGCTTCATGTATTCGCTGGTTGTTCCACGGGATGGACTGTCATCGGTGCCTATTGTGAATGGATTTGAGGATGTCTTTGACGAGGTCAAAGGGTTACCACCGCATAGGGAGATCGAGTTTCGTATCGATCTAGTTGAAGGAGCCAGACCTATTGTGATGCCTCTTAGGCGGATGGCGCCTAGGGAACAGCAAGAGTTGAAGGTGCAAGTTGATGACCTTTTACAGAAAGGATTCATTCGGCGTAGTGTGTCCGAATGGGGTGCACCAGTTGTGTTTGCAACCAAAGCGGATGGATCGTTGAGGTTGTGTGTGGATTATCGTGAGCTGAATAAAGTGACTAAGAAGAACAAGTATCCATTGCCGAGGATAGATGACTTGTTTGATCAGCTTCATGAAGCTAAGGTGTTTTCTCAGATGGATTTGGCAACGGGATTTCACCAATTGAGAGTGGCAAAGGATAGTGTGCCGAAGACTGCTTTCAGGACACCATCCGGTTTCTATGAGTGGCTGGTAATGCCGTTTGGATTGACCAATGCACCAGCATATTTTGTGGATCTTATGAATAGAGTGTTCAGAGATCAGTTGAACAAGTTCATACTTGTGTTCGTGGATGATATTTTGATTTATTCCAGAACTAAGGAAGAGCACAAGACGCACTTGCGTATTGTTTTGGAAATCTTGCGGAAACAACAGCTGAGGGCTAAGTTTTCGAAGTGTTACTTCTGGAAGAGCGAAGTGAGGTTCTTAGGCCATATTATCTCTGGAAATGGAATAGCGGTTGATCCCGCCAAGGTGGCAGCGATCCAGGATTGGGTTAGACCTAAGAATGCGTCTGATGTGAGAAGTTTTCTTGGATTAACAAGATACTATCGTCGGTTTATCAAAGACTTTTCCAAGATAGCTGCACCATTAACAGGATTGACGAAAAAGAACCAAGTGTTCAGATGGGATGCTAAGTGTGAGCAAGCTTTCGGAATCCTGAAAGAGCGATTGACAAGTGCTCCTGTTTTGGCTATTCCAAGTGGAAATGATGAGATGGTGGTTTACACCGATGCATGTGGTACTGCACTTGGAGCAGTGCTGATGCAAAAGGATAAAAGTTGTTGCGTATGCAAGTCGACAACTGAAGCCGCATGAAAGGAATTATCCGACTCATGATTTGGAGTTAGCGGCGATTGTTTTTGCTCTGAAGATGTGGAGACATTACCTATTGGGAGTCTGATTTGAGTTGTTTACGGATCATAAGTCATTGAGGTATCTTTTCTCCCAAAAGGATTTGAATCTTCGGCATCAACGATGGTTAGAGTTTTTAGCATCATATGATTTTGGTATAGCCTATACTCCAGGAAAAGGTAACGCAGTGGCAGATGCGTTAAGTCGAAGACATGCAAGATTGGGAGTCATGTTTTCAGAATGGAAGAGTCTCGAGTATTTGGCTGGATTTGAGTTCAGGCCCAGATGTGAATTGGAACCTGAAATGTTGGCAAACTTATCGATAAGACCTTCTTTTGTGGAAAGAATTGGCAAGAGCGAAAAGCGAGACGATAAGCTTGTCAAGATTATCCAAGATTTGGAATCTAGATCAGACCCAGAGAAGGATAAAGGATTCGAAGTCGATCGAGAGGGTTGGCTTCGGAAACAAGGACGACTAGTTGTTCCCGATATAGATGGATTGGGGAATGAAGTTTTGAAGGAAAGTCATCACTCGAAGTTGACAATTCATCCAGGTGGAAATAAGATGTATCGGGATATGAAGAGAACCTATTACTGGGAAGGTATGAAGAAAGATGTTGGAAATTTTATTTCCAAGTGTATGAACTGCCAGTTGGTTAAAGTCGAACAGAAGAAGCCAAGTGGATTGCTTCAGCCATTAGAAGTTCCTACATGGAAGTGGGAACAAATATCGATGGATTTTATCGATGGTCTACCTAGAACCAGGGCAGGAAATGAAGGGATTTGGGTCATCGTAGATCGTTTGACTAAGAGTGCAAGATTCATTCCTGTTCGATCAACTAGGACTACATCGAAATTGGCTGAGTTGTATGTTAAGTGGATAGTTCGATTCCATGGTATTCCGATGAGTATAGTGAGCGATCGAAACCCATTGTTCACCAGTGGATTTTGGAGGAGCTTCCAAGAAGTTTTGGGGATTGAGTTGTGTTTGAGTACAGCTTATCACCCCCAAACAGATGGTCAGACCGAGAGAGTCAACCGAGTTTTGGAGGATCTCCTTAGAGCATGTGTTTTAGATTTCGGAGGATCATGGGAAGATCTTCTTCATTTGGTGGAATTTGCATATAATAACAGTTACCGGTCAAGTATTGGTATGGCACCGTATGAAGCATTGTATGGAAGACCGTGTAACTCTCCGACATGTTGGTTGGAAACTAGAGAAAAGTTGATACTTGGGCCAGAAATGATTCGACAGACTACGGATTGTATAGAGATCATTCGGCGACGAATGAAGGCAGCCCAAGATCGTCAGAAAAGTTATGCCGATAAGCGTCGTAAGGATTTGGAATTCGACGTAGGTGATATGGTTTTTGTAAAGATTTCTCCTCTGAAGAATGTTATTCGATTCGGGAAGAAAGGGAAATTGACTCCGAGGTTTGTTGGACCATTCCCGATTATCGAGCGAATTGGAAAGCTCGCCTATAAATTGGAGTTACCAGAAAAGATGTCGGGTGTGCACAATGTTTTTCATGTATCATATCTACGGAGGTATGTGCACGACCCAAGTACAGTGGTTTCTGCTGATAGCTATGAAGATTTTGAGGTTGATCCAGTTGTTACGAGACCTCGTAAGCCGCTTCGTGTTGTTGAAACCGACACGAAACAGCTTAGGAGGAAGACGATTACGTTGCTCAAGATATAATGGAGTGATGATGTTAACGACTGTACATGGGAGGAGGAAGAGAGGATGAAAGCAGCTCATCCTGAACTCTTCGAGGTATGGCCCTAAGGTGTCGTGGCATCTCATGAATTTGTAACTTGTTCTAATCCTAGAATTCTGCATGCTAGGCTAGTAATTGGATGCATGGTTTGTTGATTGCTATGGATGGTAGGCATGCAGAATAGTTCTGGTTGCTCTGGATTGTTTGGAATTTCGGGGGCGAAATTCTTAAGGGGGAGAGAATGTAACGACCTGTATTTTACGTGTCGATAAATCGTAAAATAGTTGCCATTAGGTCGTTTGCATTGTTTGAGTCAACCTGAGTTAGCTCGTGTGGGAGCTTAGGTCGTGTTGTGGTTTGGGTCGGTGAAGCGAGTTAGTGGTGGCTGCCGACTTAAGGTGGTTAGCGGGTTAAGGAGATGGGCCGACCTAAGAGCTAACGGTCTAGGGGAGTAAGCGGCTTAGAAGAGTTAGAGGTATGGAGGTGGACCGACCTAGGAAGGTCACCGACTTAGTGGAGTGACCGACCTATAGTAGTAACCGACCCATAGAATTGACCGACTTATAAGGCTGAGCGACCTATAGGAACTGACCGACCTAAGGGAGATAGGTCGGTGAAGCGGCTTAAGGTAGGTAGCGATCTAGTGGTTAACCTGTGTTGGAGTTAGGTCGTTGAACGACTTATGGTAGGTCGTTAGGTCGGTAAGGGTTAGGTCGGCAAGGGTTAGGTCGGCAAGGGTTAGGTCGTACCCAGTTTGGTTAAGTGTTAACCCGCGTGTATGTGATAGGTCGTGCATGCTATAGGCTGCGTATAGGTTTGTAAGTGGTTGGTCCTAAGTCGTTAGGTAGTTAGGTCGGCTACATTTGTAAGTCGTTGGGTCGGCTATGTAGTTAAGTCGCTAGGTCGTCTCTAGCGTTAGGTCCGCAGCAGTGTTGAGCCGTGTTTGTGTTAGACCGTGTGTTGTGTTAGGTCGGTAGGTCGTGGGATTCTTGAGTCGTAGGTCATTAGGTCGGCGACGACTCAAGGGGATGGCCGACTTAAGGGATTTCCAGCCTATAAATAGAAGTGCCTATCTTCATTTCTGCGATCCGGATTTTGAAGCGACGAAGTGCTGCCATTTTGAGTGCTCGACTACAACACTTCTTCACTTCTTTTCTCCACTCTAATCTAGTGATTCCTTCCATCCAAGATTGAAGATCAAATCAAAGATCCAAGAGCCAAAGTTGAAGATCTCTATCCATCGAAGAGAGATTTCATCATTTGAAGGGAAACCTTGTCGGATCAAGCTAGATCCCTTGCTGTCCAGATCTGGAGTTTGTTGTTTTTGAGGTGTTTAGGTGATTCGGTGAGTGGTGGTTATCTCTCACACGGACCGAAAGGAGTATATTAGATTGGTGGTTTGTTTGTGTGTTAAAGATAGTGATTTCATGCATTTTCTCAAGTCTGCCTGTAGATCTATTGTTCATGAAGTTTTGATATCTACTTTACTATATGTTAACCTATGCTAGTTCATTCATCAAGATATTACTTAGAATTCATGCTTGTTAGATTTGGACCCTTTAATTACGAAATTGCCATTATTGTTATAACTGTTTATTTAGATCTTATTTGAATGATTAATTACTTGGATGAATGATTGATTTGATTGATTAGTTGATTAGTGATTGAATTTGGACAAGTTGGTCGAAGATGATTCAAAAGCTAAGTGGAAAGGCTCTTGAATAAGGAAAGCTGCTAGTGGCATATGAAGCGGATGATAAAGCACATATGGATAGATTTGAGCATGATGTTGAGATGGGACTTTGCTATGATGTGATGAGGCAAAGTATGATGTTGAGATGGGACTTTGCTATGATGCGATGAAGCAAAGTATGATATGAGATAGCCTTGGTTTAATCCAGACGGGATCATTCCAAGCATGTTGATAACTCGGTGATGTGGTCCGAGTTTGTTGATAATGGTTGGCTCGAGAGGCGCTTGAGCTAGTATGTGAATAGTCTTCGAGGGGGATGACTAGGAGGCAGAGATTTCATCGTTGTTGAAGGTTCTAGCATGCTCAAAGCAAGAGTACGTTGGGACGGGTCACGACGACGTCCCAGGCACGGGTCACGATGACGTGTTAGTACTCTGGGCAGATTCGATAGTCCTAGGCACGGGTCACGACGACGTGCGGAGTTATGTCTAGAACCGGGGTTACCATTAGCCCTTGGCGGACGGATGAAATAATGGGCCGGTCATTCAATTAACGGTAAAATCGAGGCAATGATAACAGTGATAGCCAGAGTCATGGATGTTTGGATGTTGTTTGAACCATCTTTCGGTCTCAAGAGCGATGTTTTCTGGGTGCTTATCTGACCTTGGTTTAGGCCTTGGGGGTTTGTGCTTGGAAAACATCGACCTTGACCCGAGTGATAATTGCTTTAATTTAATTGTCTGCTTTGCTATGTTGTTTCTTCTTAGTGGGTCTGGGGCCTATCACTGTAGAAAGAGGTGGAGTGGGATGGATGGATTCCTATTCCTTTTTACCCTTTATGCTCTTTTGGTATGTTTGATAGTTGATTTACTGCTCCCTAAGACTTTTGTCTGACTCTAGGTTTTATGTTTAACTCTTATCACCTTGGGCTGTTCATCCATGATGGGATGGGCAGACTAGGTAGCAGGTGACAGGTGCTGTTCTTAGTGACCAACGCTATTGATGACGAAGACGAGCTGGAGGCTTTTGCATATTGTTTTCTTACTTTATGTACTGGATGTTCCGCTGTTTGTATGACTCTCTGAGTGTTATGTAGTGAGGCTTGATGTATTGACTCTCCAGATTGTTGTACCAAACTATTATGAGTTTATATGATGAGATTCTGTTCTATAGAGCTTCACTATGTATACTTTCTATTGTATTTCATCCATGCGCTGTGAGTAATACGATAGACTATTCTGCGTTTACCTTACCCTGATGATCGTCCATGGCGGCCTGGCACACTTTTCAGCGCACCTTTTCCCTTGTTTAGTGCAGGAGTCATGGGCGGTCATCACACTTACCCTCTTATAAGTTCAAAACTTATATCGCTTTGGGTTTTTACATCACTTCAGAGAAAAATCAAAACTCAACCTCTTAGGATTTATTTCAAATTATCTTTGATATCATGTATATCCATACATATATACATATTTATTTCTTGACCCTCCCAGCCATATTTTAAAATTTAAACCACCTTGGATTTTAAATTCAAATCAATTTTCAAACAAACCATTGTTTGCAACAAATCCCAGTTATTCATATAATACTTATTTATTATTTTCATTACTTTGAAACATAATTTTCAAATTTTGGGACCAGATTTAGAATTTTATTTTCAATCAATTAAATTTTAATTTAGTTGTATTTCCATTTCTACTTAATTTAATTTTAGTTCGAGATTTCAATTTGGTTGTATTATATTACTTCTTAATTTAATTTCAGTAAGTTAACAACCCATCACCTTAGTTATTTATTTAAAGGAAATATTACTTTATATATCAAAATATATTATAAAATCATTTAAAATCTTTATATAAGAAAATAGCAAGTACGCACTCACATATATAGATATATACTCAACTCATTCTAGAGTTCTTTAGACTCTATTAAATGAGTAATCCACACCAGAGCCAAGTTTCTCGCTTAACCTTTCTGCTCTGATACCAAATGTAATGACCCGAAATTTTCGAACCCGAAAATTCCAGATAGTTATGGAAAAGAAGAAAGAGATAGAAGAAGAAGAACAGAAACACCAAACATCTCACATTCGCAGCGGATAAAATATAAAAATAATAATAGTTGACAAAAGAATACTATATCTGTCGATTACAATTTAATACATCAGAGTTTCACATTATATACAGTCACTGAATATTTACAATTATCATGTCTCAGATTAACAATAATATCAATACAGCGGAAATACTCTATACAATATTGCCATCCAGCTCGCCTCCCGAGCTCCAGAACATCCTAACCTGAAATCTGTAATACTCGGTCTGACCCGAGCATTACACCAAAGTAACACTCGGGTCAGGCTGGAAACTAGCGTGAGTAAACCCAACTAACATGAAATATCACAGCATACAACTTAAATAAAACCCGGGTAACTCATTTTAATTCACAAAGCCACAATTTATTATAGACATCACTTAATCCACACATAAGTTTTCTAAGTGTCAAAATTTAGATCAAATAGTCCAATTGACTTAAATCGTTTCATCCCAACTACATAACAATTTATAAGAATTCGAAGTGGTTTCGGGTATTTCCTAATACCCGACCCCGATCTCTTCGAACCTGATGTCATCTAACCCACGTTATTCAAATGGGAAACAATTCAAACTTTTAAAAATACAGGACAATTCTTTGCACAGCAATGCATCTCGATAAATGACCACATTATCACTTCTCAATCCAACACCTCATATTACAGAAACATTCCAAATCAGTAATATCAACCAATCATTCATAAGAAAGATTCATTTGTCACCCGTTTCTAATAAATTAAGTTAATTATTCTAAATCATTTTAATCATTCTTACTTACCAATAACTAGTTACAATCCATTGATTTACCATTCACTAATTATTCCTCTAACATTTATCACTTAGTGTAATTGTTTAACGGATAGTTAATTATCTCTAATTAATCCCTTGATAAGTTAACCCTCAATTACATTTACTCAGCAATTCTCCCTCTTGTCAATTTTACCAAGTAATTTAAATCCAGATTGCTTCCTGTTATTAACCATCCATTAATTTATTACATCCAATAATTATCACTAGCCACTTCATCAAATAATTATACTTTTATAAATTACATAAGTAATTATACCGACCAAATTTCACAATTTATTATCTTTAATTAATCACATCAATAAATCATTTAATAACTCTTAACCTTTGATCTTTCATTAGCTATATTCATAATCCAATCCTTTAATTACTTTTCTAAGTACTTAACTTAAATTACAAATTAATTAGTTAATTAATTCTTAATTACAAATTATTTAATTTCTAATTACATACTTAATTTCTAAATTTTAACTAATCTATCTTTAATTACTTGATTAACCAATTCCTAATCATCGATTAACAATCCAACTTATTTTAATTAACAATTCTTAATTTCCATTTAATTTGACCCTAAATTAATAATCAAAATCAATCAACTTGTTCATTTAACCCTTTATTTACCTAAACAATATATTGAATTTCAAATCATTAAATTTTTAATTTACTTTTAGATAAAAAGAAAACATTTTATAACTGATTTACTGATCATTTCTCAAACACATTTAAATGTTTTTTTTTTCATATTCATTTTCAAACTTAATACTGTTTTCTTTCGAACAAACAGATAGATAACAGCAACCCCTAAATTAAAGCTTTCACAAATCCATATTAACAATCAGTTATACAGATCGAAGGTACTCACCATAGATTTCTGATTAACACCCATTACGCTGCTTTGTGCCATCACGATCCAACGCTCGCGCACGCAACCCCGAACAAGACGTCTACCTTGTCCCAAGCCCTCGCCCACGCATCCACTTCAGGCCATCGCCCGAACACCCATCCAATGCACTGCAGGAGCAACCAGCGACTATCTTAAAACCATTACATCAACTCGCCTTCAAATCGAGAAACGCAAGCTTCAAGTAAACACCAACCTTCAATTCGAAACCATCTCGAACTACAGCCTTCAATTCGAAACCCGAACTAACAGCCTTCTAATTACCGAAGTGCAGTTCACCATCAGCTCCTACAACATCCTTCCATCACTTCACAAAGCCATCTGGACCACAACTACGATCGCGAACCTCTCCTCCCATCTCGTCTGAGAAACCGCCTCAAACTCGAACTCCGCCTTACAAGAAACACGGCCACCTCTAGACTAATTCGCTGTCCAAAGTCGCGATTCCGTCAACCCACTTTCAATCACCAACATCAACTGCCAAATCGACCAACTCGTAGAAGACCGAACGAAGGAGAAAATTTGCCTTGGGAATTTCAACTTTTTTTTAGGGAATGAACAAGAAATTGTTGTTGTAGAAACTGATTTCTCTTCAGTGATTAGTTCATATCGGGTTTGATTCGGTCCTGGTTGCCAATTTTTATTTATTTATTTGAGTTTTCTGTTTGAAGGTAAAAGAAGAAGACGGAAAACAAATATCTATTTGAGTGAATAGCTTCCAGAGTACGCTTGTTGAATTATATTAAAAATATCTTGTATGGTAAAAAAAATATCTTTGATTTTAAATTTTATTATACTATAAAATTTCAAAACGTCTCGTTAATCGCCATTTGAAATTTTGAACTCTTCTTAAGGAATGCCGCGAGGCGATTATAAAGCTTTACCCGTAATCCGAACACAAAGAAACGTGTTTTGAAAGTTAATTCGATCATATTCACGAGTTACGGAAGTAAACGATCAATTTTAAATTAAATCGATTAAAATAAATCTAAGCGTTTCGAGCTGCCAGGGCCAAACGACAACTCCGATTGCTACGAAAATTGAAATCCGATAATAACTAACTATTACGGATCCAATGGAACTGGTTGCGTCGAATTCCGAGACTGTGCCACGGAAGGCTATTTTTAAATTCCAATTTAAACGATATAATTTCAGAACTGAACAAATCACCTTTAAATTAAATTTCAACCATACTATTATCTCCAGTATTATCATTATAAATTTTATAAGCCTTCAAACTATTTATAAACTGGCTTAGAATCTCAGATTCAACAATTACCCAATTTCAATTATTAAATTCAATATTTAAACTATATAATTCAATGATTTAATTATCAAGTAAATATTGATATCTTGAATTCAAGTTAAAATTAACTTTTAAATATTTAAAAATGATTAATTATTCCAATTTAACTTGTTAAAATTTCCGGGTCATCACAAGATTATTCATACATCCCGACAAATTTAAAGTATCCTTTCCCAAACAAACATAAACCAAACAAGCACCAATTCCAAACAATAGATCAAGTTAATTTTTTATCAATTTCATTTCATTACCTTTGTGGTTTGATTTCCTTTTTATTCAAATAATGATTTATCTTTTTAATTTACATTTATTTCTTGTAGATCTCCATTAATTTTCACTTATTTGTATCGTGTAAATTTTCTTTTTATTGTATTGCATTCATTTATTCACTATTTAATTTCATTTATTTACAGTATTCATCTTTCTACTTATTTTTAAAATGAATAACTTCAACATTTACTTAAGTCTAAAATCACTTACTTACAACATTTACCCTCTATCATATTTTATTATAGTAAGATTTCCATTATAACTTAAGTTTATAACAATTACAACATCAAATTCTTATTTATTAAAAAAATTCATTGAATACTTTCATTACATCATGTTTTACTTATATAATATTCATTACGTTTTCTTATTAACATTTCAACTTTTTACATCTTTTGGTAAGTTATATATATGCCTTTAAGAATGTAATTGAAAGTTATACAAGCTTATCCCATTTCCTTTAATTTATTTAATGTTCAATAATCATCTCTTTTGTTTTATCGGTTACAAATTTCAACTTTCTTGTTATTTCAAATATAACTTAGCATTTAATCTCTTATTTTAATTAGAGGTTCTAATTATTAATTAGTTATATTCCATTTCACTACAATAATTGAAACTATTAATTAATGAAAACTTAAGAATTAAATACCGGGTTAAATTTCAAATCATTTCAAAATATTAGATAAATGTACATGCTCAAAATTTACATATCTAATTATATTTAAAAGAATTTTAATTTTATATTTGTTTAGCAAAATAAATCTGTAGTAAACTACTACAGTGGCCTTCCCACTTAGAAACTCGAAAATGAATGTCGATGAAGCGTGCACTCATCACCGAAATTATTTTCCCGCGATAGAGAGGGGAGTACATAACTTATTTCTTTCCAAAATTCCTTTAAAACAATTCTTTCAAATCATATTGAAATATTTATATCAAAAAATACTTATAAACAATATTATTATATTCTAAAATCCTTTGAAAGAAATATATCAAAATCCCAGAACTCATGTTCTAAAATTTCCAATCAATATTTAAAAGTTTCACTACCTAACAACCAATATATTATAACCAAATATAACCTTTACAAAATTTATTTTATATATAGAAAATATAATAGGCAAAATTATTTCATTCACCTATATTCAAAACCAATATTGTGTCGGTCTGTCATATTAAGTGTTTAGAAATCCTTATTGATGCCATAGCGTCCTATGCATCAACCAGAATTTATAAATAAAAAACAGAATAAATTAAAAAAATATCAAAACCTTTTTATAATACTAACAAATATGCTCTCTCATATATATACACTCAACGACTCATCATAGGGTATTACTACCCTTTTGATAAAGAGTCACACCCCATAAAGCTAAGGTTTATCGCTAAACCAAAGCTTTATACCAGGTGTAACATCCCGCCTTCTTGTACGTTTTAAATCGACGATAAACCATACACATCAGACTCAAACCATACAAAAGGGCGAATTGTTATTGGGTGAATAAGAAAAGGGAAGAAAGAAAGAAAAACGAAACAGAATCTTGCAGCGGAATGACAAAATATAATAATCAAATAAAGTTCATGAAGTTGTTTACAAACATTTGATTATACTAATACAACATAAAATCAGAGTTACACATAACAGAGAATAATAATTACAATGCAGCGGAATAGTATGAATGTAATGGAATAATATAATAGATAATAGTAATACAATTTTCTTCTTCGTCCTCTACAAATAAAGTCTTCGAATTCTGAAATGCTCAGACTGACCCGAGCGAATTGAAAAGACAAAACACTCGAGTAAGAACTAAAAGATCTTATATGAGTTAAATCAACAAAAATAAATATGAGTGGAACGACGTTAGAGATGTTTACGGGTTTTTGACATCTCCTAACCAGTGTCAACGTGAGTGCAGTAACTTAAGAAATGCTCGGGATTCACATCTCCTAAGGATCCGTTAAACTATTTACTATGTAGTAATATTTCATTATTATAATAGTGTATTATAGTAAAATAAACTTACTTTTAAATTGCGTTAAGGGGTTACCCGTATAGACCTTAACACGTAATAGTGCCAATAGTCTATACAATACCGTAATACCTCCTGTTTGGGAGCCTACCAGAGAATACTCCATAGGTACGACCCAAATCAAACTCATACAAGGCACGCTAGGGTAGGTGACACGGCATACAAGGCAATGCCACGGTAGATATACCAATTATGCATCCGGGCTGGTGGTAACGCGTAGCAGCTACTACCGCCCACCTCGAGCCACACCCCCAAAATAAAAATCAAAAGCGGCCACCAAAACAATCCAAAGTCAGAATATAATATCGAAGGAGTGTGTTCGATAAGAGGGGCTACCACCTTGGCCCGAGAACCGCTCCTGTTTTAGCCACCTTATGCCAACTCACAGGAGTTGGGTCCATGTATATACCTCAAAAGAACGCCGCCAACAACCTGCCTCATTCTGGAATCTCCACCGCATACACGGTTCTTAAAGTGGTTTTCGGAGTTGGCAGAGAGCGTGAAAACTTCTGATGCCTGTCTCCTTAACAACAAACGTTATTATAACACCGCGGTCATTTCAAAATAATTTATACTTCAAAACCAGAATATAATATGCATTTCAAAACCATATAAATACGATATCATTTCCATTTCAAAAACCAAATCAATATGATATCATTTTTATTTCAAATATATCCTTTTCCAAAAATATCATAGCACTTTCAACGTTATAACACTTCGAAATCAAAACTCTTAAAATATAACACCTTCAAATCATAATACTTTGAAACTCATAACTTGAAACATAACTTCCACCACTTAATGGTTTAAATATTAAATACTTAATAAAATAACTTCTTCAATTTCACAAATCAATTCCAAAACAACTCGAATTTCTAAATTTTATATTTAACCAAATCCCAAATCATAATTTCAATTCAATTCAGTTTCCAAATAAACTATTCCAAATTTATCGGTTTTAAAACAGATTAGATCCATAGAATAACCCATTTCAAATTCAATATATTTCAAACTCTAGGTATTCAAAAATTTCAAAACTAAGTTTGATAATTTCATATATATATATATATATCAAATTCAATTTTTTATTATTTAGTTTTGAAATTTACTTAACAAATCCATTATCATTCAAATAAAACCCAGATTTCAAATAACTATATGTTTCCTTCAATTTATTTATACTTGAAATGTTTATTTAATTCACCTTAACAAGATCAAGTTATAAATCATATCTGTTACAGATCTCAAATTCCATAAGTTCCATACCGGTTTCATTTAATAAATTTCAACATTTAATACAATTTCAAATCTATCTACTCGGCGTTAAATTTGTTAAAATCATTATAACTCTATATAAAATATATTTTATATAAATACTTAACCATATTACGTTTTTAATATACCAAACAAATTTATACATAGCTAAAAATCAAGCATTTAACTATATATATAAAGTAACATTTATATAATATCTAAAATCAATATTTCTATAAAACCATATATTTCTTTACAAAACCATAGAAATCATTTCAAAATATTTTTGTATACAGGTCGCGATGTCTGTATATAATTTTCTATCCTACGGTCAAGTGATATAGATATTTATCATTTCAATTCGCAATTTAAAATATAAATACGGTTATGTATCATTTCAAACCGCAATCCCGAATGAAATAAAAATCCATAACAACTTGTAGTTTATAACAGTATAAAATACAACATCCATTCATCCAATATGAATCACTAAACATTTATCACAATCATCATCCAATTCAATCAATAACATCAATATAGAATAGATAATAAATAACAGGTATTAACTGGCAGATAATATTCAAAAATAAATCAAATAACTATTTAATCCAAATAAATTCGAATAAACTGAGATAATGGTTCAAAATATGCCAAACGTTCAAAAATAAATTTCTTATCACATCCTAAATCAATTTAACAAACATAAAAAAATTAGGAGTTGTGAGGGGTTAAAACACTCACCTTTTGAATTTAAATTCGATTTAAACCCAAAATTTGAATAGTCTGAGAATCCATCCAAATAAGTTTCATAAAGTCTGGAATTTTGATAGGATCGCAGCGGAGAAAACCGCGCGTGAAACGGACCTCGTAAGTGAAAGCTATTCACGTTAGAACGTAATGATTTTTAAAAGTGAAAATAAATAAATAAACAAGTAAATTACATACCCTACCACGTCACAGGCCACGTTGCACTAAGCCACAGCACACGATCAAAACAACGCACAGCCTCCGCTCGAACCACATCCAACACCGTCACTATAGGCCCATCCACGGCAATCAGGCGACAGTGCCGTCATCCCTACACAGAGCCGCCTCCTCCCTGGCCTTGCGGCTACTATCGACGCCACCAGGGGCTGAAGCCGCCGCTTTTGTATCGTGCCCAAACGTGGTGAACTCCAAAGCCTACAGGCCAACTGAGCTACATGGATCGACAACCCTCCTCCCCCTTTACACACCGCAGTCTCCCGATCGACCAAACAACGAAGATCCACCGTACAATCCGACGCCCACACACGAACGACCGAAACTTGTTCTTCAATTTTAGGACAAACCGAGGTTCAAATTAGAAAAAAAATTATAGATCTGAGATGCACTCGTTGAGAGCTTTCCGACGATATAAAATATGATATATTTTGAAGAGTTTACATTTTGAAGTTGAAATTTGAATTGGAATTAAACTGAGGAGTTTTAGGGTTTCCAGCCACTGGAAGGAGGAACAGAAATTTCTGTACATACAGAAATGAGAAATAGAAAGACTACTAGGGTTTATAACTGGACATATATAGGTAAGGCTGAGAAATAGAGGAACAGATACGATTGGTTTAGACCGTTGAACGATAAATGGCCCAAAAAGACCGTTCTGACTCCGTAACGAACTTGGGTCAACCCATATATCAAAATAGATGTTTTTGAGTATTTCAAAATGAATGGAACAGGTTTCAAGTCCAAATTCTATCGTATGAAGAAGTTATGCTAAAATCAAGTTATTTCAAATTGATTTCAATTAATTTCAATTGATTTCAATTTCATTGATTTCTAAGCGTTTCGAGCCCATATGATCAAACGACAAGTCCAATCGCTACGAAACTTGAAATCCTACATTATTTCACCGTTACGGATCCGATGAAACTGGTTTCGTCGAAATCCGAGTAAGTGGCAAAAATGGCTATTTTTTCATTAATTGAATAAATTAATAATTAATTAATTAAAGCAAAATTTCAATTTCAATTCTATAATTGACGATTCTTATCATTTTTAATTTCTTAATCATTTACACTAATTTAACATGTTTAGATGTCAATTTAGAGTTGATTAATTTATCAATTTCAATGTTAATCTCAATTTCATTAAATTCAGAACTTATAAATTTAAAATTCCAAAATCCATTTATTAAATTTTTAAACCTTGTTATTTGGGTCTTTTATTCAATCAGGATAAAACTGACATTGATTTATATCTTAGTACATTAATATTTCCCAATTTCATCTTAATTTCTATTTACGTAATACTTAAATATTTAACTTCATTTATTTGCAATTAATTCCAAATATTAACTTAATTTATATTAACATGATATTTAATTACATTTATTGAAATTCATTTTCAATTAAATTTAACAGGCTAAATGAATAGGTAATATACAATAATTTTTACCATTGACTATACTAATTCATTTATTTACAAAACACTTACCCTTATTTACTTATATCTGATTTTATAACAAAGTGCAATAATTTACACTTTCATTATTGGGATTCCACTTCAATTGTCAATCATTAGTTTTACATTACCATTGCTACACTTCATTTTTTACATTCACTTCATTATAAATTATAAAGTTTTTTTTCCTTCTAAATTAAATTACAAAAACTTATTAAATTAACCAAATTTAGTTATCGAAATTTACGGGCCGTTATACTGCCACACACACACACACACACACAGACACACACACACATATATATATATTACACCTCATCCGCATTTACACATTAAGGCCATATAAGGAAAAACTCCCTATTTTGCCTTTTATTATGGATTTATTTATGTAATTATCCATAACTTTTCCCTATAGGGTTCAATTTTATTTATTAACCTATTTATTCGTGACGATATGATTTATACGTTATTATTTATGTGCTATTAGTATATTTTACGTACATGATTTTAGGCATAATCTTAAGCATGCGTAGAAATATCCATATTCTAAGTTTTCACTTTCTATACTACCCTTTAAAATGTCAAAACTTCCATATTCATACAAGTTTGGGTTCCATGCAATAATTTACAAAATAGCTAATATCCTTAGCCAGAAAATAAGACTTGTGCATGTATGTATATATGTATGTGTGTATGTCTACATATATTCAAAATTTGAATCCAAATATCAAAATTATTGTACATTAATATAATAGAATCAATGCCTCTATTTCAAGGGAAAAAACTTTAAGATTTAAACTCCTTATATTCTATTCAACTTTTACATATATAACATGAAGTGAAAATGAGATTATATTTGTCTAAATTAAGGAAATAGGCAGCATAAATTACGAATAGGGGAATCTATACTTTGTACACAATTTTCTAGTTTTATTTTTCTTTTGGAAACCTCCATCACAATAATAGAAATTAGAAGTGGAATATAACATAAATTACAAATAACATGTTAAATTAATATTTTAACATAATTCTCTTATGATTCCAACTAATCCAAGAAATGACATTTTATTGTGGGATTTTGGAGTTTTTAGAGGGTTTTCATATAAAAAATTCTCCAAGGCATAAAATAAATCCAAAGTTTTACTATATAAATTAATAAAATGTGGAAAACTAAGATTTCACTCACATATAGTTTTTCCTGATTCCTTTTGGATTCCTTTCACGCGTTATCTTAATTCCAACTTAAGCTTCTTTTTGAGATATACAATATTTCTGTTGTATATAAGTTAGATCCCGAATTCAAATATTATGGAAGAGAACATAAACTATTTTTTTGGAATAGCGGTCGACCGGCCCAGCGTAAGGGGTCGATCGACGTCCTTTTTTGAATGTCGTTTGTTTTTATTTCTTTCTTATTTTACTTTATAACGGTAATGTTTTTCCTTAAACATTAAGTTTCCTTAACGTTAAAATATTTATTATCCATATTAATTTTTAACATTAATGCTACTCCATTTTAAATTCAAGCTAATTTGAATTATGTTAGATTTAAAAACTTCAAGCTTTAATAACTTTTTTGTTTGAGATCCTATCGCAAACTTTATATGTGAAAGTTGATCTGAAAATCAGCAGAACACAATGGTGTAGCTTTCATGGAAAAATTCTAAAGTTTTTGAAATTCATATTTTTAGCCTTTTCAACTAATAAATTAATTTCTTATTAATTTTTGCAGTGTGTTACATTCTCCCATCCCCTTAAAAAGGAATTCACCCCCGAAATCCCTAAGTGATAAATAGGGTAATGCGCACTCTACAACCATGTTATATAATCAAGTTATCTACACAACCATCTACTCAACCAAAAATGCAATGTGATTATGTATGCAACACACAATATGTGAGATCAATCCTAGCAAGTGTAACGACTAGGAATTTTATCACTATAATTGTTGAAAATTCAATTAGTTTCAAAAATTTGATTTAAGGTCTTAAAATAAAATGAAATCATTTTGGTAATAGAATGAATTTATAGAATTTTTCCATAATTTTGAATTTGGAAAATAATTGAATTTTCGTTTAATGCATTTTACATCGAATGTCAGAATTTCTGAAATTCAACAGAACTTGATAATTAGTTTTTTTATTTTTGTTTGATGACCACGTCACAATTCTGTGCATGATCGTCTATCCATTTTCTATCTTATGCGACTCATATGTGAATGAAGTAATGTGTAGCGGACACCGGAACACAACCAAACAAAATCAAACCACATCTTCTCGTGCACTGCGCAGCAACATGTTTGTCTGCCTTGACCTCCTTGCCTCCCCAGCCTTTTGTCTCCCCTTCCCTTACCCGCTCTTGTCTCCTTGTCCCAATTGGTTTTTGCTCTTAAATTTTTGGAACTTGTTTGTAACGACCTGCCCCTCGTAATACCTAAAAGTTAGCACCTTACAACATAGACTTACTTTAAAATGCCACAAAAGACAAATTTCAGGGTAAAATTAGAACAAAACACTAAACAAAAACACCAATAAAATCTCACAACTGAATGACAACATATAATATACTGAATATACATGAACATCGATAGAATTAAAAAATATATAAGAGATCGCACTAGCGAAAGCAAAAAACAAATAAATATCAGCATAGAATAGTCAAAATACATCAACCCAAAAGCATGGAGTTCTGAGTAAATATATGATACATCAATCTCATGTATAAATAACAACTCTGTCATATACAATATAATAACAAGTATATATATCCCAAAACATCAATGTCATGCATCCAAAATGCTCCAGCTGCGCACTCTACTAGTGTGTCCCTAAAAGCACCTAACTCCCAAACTACCTAGTCGAGTGCTAGAGAGTTGTCATCACATAAGCAGACAAATAAAAAATGCATGTCAAACATATATCCTAGTGTGAGGGGAACTATCTCAAAATACTGTATATTAAAATTATATGCAAATAGATAGGAATAACAAAATTACAACTAGCCCTCTCCACGAACATAGATCAAGGGAAAAATGAACTGCTTATAAAAAAGTACCATAAATCCATCTCAAAATAGGGGATCATACCATAACCCGCTCTTCTTCTATAACAACAAGTTAGCACAATATCTCATTGTACTACACTAGCCCAAAAACTACTAACAATATAGTACTAATATACCATGATCCCAAAGCAGGGATCAATACTGCTAAGATTGATGAGATACGCCTCGACGCGCATAATCCCTATGGCTAAAACCAAATAGGAACTCCATAATGCGTATGGTCACTGCTACTAAGAACAAATCATAGATGAATTGCTACTGGGGAACTCCATGTCCCATCTCGCTATCATCGAAATCGTAGATGTCTTGCTACTAAGGAACTCCATGTCTTAGCACATTATCATTACAAATCGTATATGTCTCGCTACTTAGGAACTCTATGTTTCAGTGTGATATCATATAAAAACCTAGATGAATCGCTACTAATGAACTCTATTTCTGGTCCACTATCATCAAAATTGTGGATGACTCACTACTAGGGAACTCCATGTCCTAGGACACTATCATTGTAAATCGTATAGGATCGCTACAAATGGCTCAAGTCGCCACGGCCTAATACCCCCCAGACAACTCTAATAAAATGTCATACTAACCCAAAATCGCATTCCAAATCGAAGACATGACCTTAACATCATAACACTCTCCCAGTGTATCCTCTCGGCCTACCAAAAATCAACGGTTTTGGAATACGCACGGGGTGGGTCCATGTGGGTCCCAAAATCAAATTACTTCAAAACCTACCAAAATTTTCCTTATTATATCCCTCAAAAAATGGTGAATAATGATCCAAAACTCATCTTAATCCGACTTCGTATGTGAAAGGTATCGTTTTTTGAAGTTTCAATCGAACCAAGCGATCAACAAAAGGTCAGTCGACTGAAAAGGAATATCAGTCGACCAGGACCAGTTGACCAAACCAATCTCTCAGTCAAATGAACCCCCTTGTCAGTTTGGTTTGAAATGGACCTAATTTAGTCGATTGAATAGGTCCCACCAGTCGACTTTGCCTGTACCTAGGCTGTTTTGCACCTTCCCGAATCTTCGAACATCCATAACTTTTGATCCGTAGCACCAAATGACTCGTCGTTTCTTCCATTGCGATTACGGAGAAATCATCCTCAATATTGATACCTCAAATCATGAATTTACATAATTTTAAATGAGTGATTTTCCTTAAACTCCTTTGATACAGGAAACTAACTTTTTTCACGGGTAAATTCAACAGCAAATTGTATTTACCCGGCCTCTTCAAACACACTGAAATGTCATTCTTGGCCTTCTTGCCTTGTGCATAGCCCATACTTTGTCGATTCACTCGTTTGTGCAAGCCTATGCACACGCGTATACGCCAACGCACAATAAGACACAAATCACCTTTCAGACTTCACCAGGTCACTTGCTCGACTGGTATACTCTCGTGCAACTTAGCGCACACGGTGGTTGTAATGGCTATGTGAAATGACCACAATGAACTTGTAATATATAATACTTCTATATATTGAAACAGTCAAACAATCACACAACAATTCTAACTACGATATGATCTTTTGCTTTTATTGTCGCAAAGCTCCAAATGAACTTATATGTATACCCGCTCGTGCACATACTAGTACACTATTCAAATAAGTAATTCAATTATTACTTGAATCAAAACTTGATTTTATTTTGCTAAATGCCTTTCAAATAAAAGTGAAACATCTCATTATACCATTTTACAAAATATCGTACTTGCTCATAAACCACTTTATAAACTACAATACTAGCTTGTAAATTGATTGAGTCCTCTGAATTACTTATTTCCCCTCATTGAAAATAAAGTATTTGCCATTTTAATATTTTATAAAATCTCATATATTTTTTATAAAGTATATTCTTATTTATAAAATCATGAAACCATTTTGTAAATATCAATTAAGGTTGATTAGTCTCTAATCACTTTAATAGTAAGTGTAGAGTTCAAAAACCACTTAAATTAGCTTACTAACATTCTTCAAATCAATACAAATGGATTAATTAATATTTTTTAATGACTTGCACATCATTACACCACTTAATTAATCCTAAATCAAACCATAAAATCGCAATAATCAACCAATTTAACCCCAAATCAATTCTAAGGCTTATTAACTTTATAAAATATAGTAATTAGGATCTCAAACAATTAATTAGCTATGGAAAACTTGTTTATAACATAAATATAAGTCTATACTAACCCAATTATTCTCCAAATCGCTTAATGTGACTCAATATTAAAAAATAAACGAAAATATGAACCCAGTATTTTGCGATTTTTTAATTGTTTATTTTAATTATTTAAATTGAAACTCCTGATTTAAAAACTTTATTATATTGATTAAAAAGTATAAATTTTGTTGTTTTAAATAGAAATTATAATTTTGGGTGGATTATAATTCCAAACCTGAATAAATAGAATATTTCCAGAAAATGTGGATTTTGGTCAAATTGGTCAAACTTTGACTTTTAAATTTAAAATTTAAATATTTTAATTCTTGAATTTTATATTTTATTTTGAAAGTAAATTAAATTTCAAGAATATTTCTTTTCGTTTCGTTGAAATCTGATTTATATTGTGAAAGTTATGTTTTTTACAATATTGTATGTAAATTGATTTATTTAATAAAATTGTCTATTTTAATTTATATAAATAATATTTTTATTTTTTAAATCATGTTCTAATATGTGTTATACGACATATTAGGTATATATTTTATTTTTATTTTTTTAAACATTTTTAAACTATAGTTATAATTTTTCCAAAGTTAAGTGTATTTTGTTTATAATTTTTAAAAACTAGTCTCAACATATTAAGCTATTTTCTTTATTTATTTCCCTATTTTTTCTAAAACAAATTATTTATTTTCTTTTCTTCACTGTATTTTAGTTTTTTATTTTATTTACTGATTTTTATTTTATTTATTTTGTATAAAAGATACTGGAAATTCGAAGGGACAAAAGCTTTAAAACAATGACTTTTCATGCGCTAAACTCTTCACTTTTTGGACCGTTCAACACTTTATTGTTGCCGTGAGTTTCATATTTGCTTTTTATGTGAATTTCACTTCTCATTCCGGCAAATTTTCGGCCTATCATCTCTGAAAAATATTTTGGTAATGGCTTCCATCTTCTTTTCATTTTCCCTTGCTTTTTCCATGGAATTTTGCCTTGACTTCTCACATGTTGCTCGGCGTATCACCTCACCATCTCCACCACCGACCACCACCACTTCCTTCCCATCATCCACATCAGCAAATCGTCCTCCTCCTCTGACCTATACTGGCCGTGACCTCCCTTGAACAAAAACTCCACAAAAAGTTGCGAAAATCCTTGAAACCATGCCTAATCGAACCCTATATGCAACACCACCTTCATTGCTTGCCACGACCACCTCCTTAGCCACCACCACCAGCAAGCACCACCCCTGAACACCATCACTAACCTCTGACCTGACCGGTAGCAGCCTCTGGCTGAGCCCAAATATGCCTTTGACTGAGGCCAAGTTGAACCAAAACCTTTTCTAGCATTGCCTTTTGACCTTCCTCACTTTGTAACACTCAAACCCTTTGCATTCTCAAGCCTAGCCTTGCATTTCCAGTCCAAACCAGATCCATTCCACCTGAAATAATGCGTTGACCGAGCCAAATAACATGTGTGGCTGAGCATATGTGAAGTTTGGGTCAAGCAAAATTTAATAGGAAGCTTGGTGATGTCTTTGTTTAATCCTATTTCCATAATTGTTTCAATATGATTTTGTATTGTATTTATATTTATACTTTTCTTTTTTTTTGTCAAATACAAGATTAATATCTTGGATCTCTCCACTCAAACCAAATCATGCCATCAAGCTTTCTGGACTTTCTTTTGTGTGCGTTGTTTGCAAACTCCAGCTTTAAAGAGGTGAGTGATTCTCACCAAACAATTTATACTTATATAACTAGTAAACTGATTACAATTGAATCTATAAAACATATCATCATGCTATATCTTCTATGCTATGGTCATATGATGTTCACCCATACTTATACACCTGTTATACCATCTATTACTGTTATATAATGTTATTCTGTTTATTTATATCAGTTTATCACACAGCAAGTTCGCTGTAGATTAGAATCACTATGGGTTGAAATGATACATACCCGAACGGACTTTAGAATAGGGAAAAATCGTTATGGGCTGAAATGATAGGCCTGAGCGATTTTTATTTACTTGGATTTACTTGGGATTGGGGGTTTGAAATGATAGAACCTGGATATTTGTTTCCTTTGTAAATTACGGATTGAAATGATATATTATCCGTATCATTGGACTTAGGTAAGAAATTTTTTATACAGACTGTGGTTAGAATATTTTTTTCTAAATTTTCTGAAATATTACAAAATTGTAAATATTATGAAATTTTGATTTAAATTTGATTGAAATAATTTAATAAAGTATTAGCGATTTTCTACAAGTTAAATAAGTGAAATAAATGAATGGTAAAGTAGAATTTGAATTATAAGTTAATTTTGGAATTTATGATTTTGTTTATAAATGAAATTTAAGTTAAGTAAGAAAATATGATAATTTGATTTAAATTTAAATTTAAAAATGATATAAAGTGTTATTTATTTTCTTTAAATTAAAAATAGTTAAATAAATAAATGTTTAAAGTTGAAATTTGAAGTATAACTTAACTTGGAAAATGTGAAAGTGTCTAAAAAATAAAAGTTATATTAAGAAAATAAAATGGAATTTAAATAAATTTATGAAATGGTAAACTTAATTAAAATGCTGAGTAAATGAAATGTTATAAAATTTTACACTTTTTTCATAAGTGAATTATTAAAGATTTGATAATTATTTGTGAAAATTTCACTTTGTAAGTATCATAAATTAAGAGATATTTAAATGATTGTTTTTAAAGTGAGAAAATATGACTTTATAAGTTAAAATGGATTTAGATAAATTTAATTGTTTATGAAAATGTGGCGAAAGTTAGGAATTTAAATTGACAACATTCCTGAAATGCTATCATTTCTAAATTTAAAGATATTACAGCATTTTGTAAATGTTGTGATTGATATAAATGAACTAAATGGCTAAATTGAACTAAGGGCTATTACAACACTTTGTAAGGGTTGTAATTGCTGAATTTGACAAACGTTATATTTGAAACCTAAAACCTATTATAGCATTTTAAATGCTGTCTTTTGCTAATTGAATTGTTTTTTAAACATAACTTTCCGTAGCATTTTCTAAGTGCTGTGAAAGTTGAATTTTCAATGTTTTAATAAATTTAAGTGAATAAATGAATTCTGAAAATGGTAAAATTTTGAGAATTGTAGATTTGATTATTAAATATAGTAACTTCACTTTTAAATGATATAAATGGAATATCTAAATGATTTAAATAGAATATTTAAATGATTTAAATGGAATATTTACTTGGTTTAAATGGAATATTTAAATGCTTTAAATGGAATATTTAATTGGTTCAATTGGAATAGTTAAATGGTTTAAATGGAATATTTAAATGGTTTAAATGGAATATATTGATTTGAAATATAAACCATTTGAAAATGTAATTTGAAATGGTATTTAAATTAAATAAAAATGAATGTGGATTTGGAAAGAAATGATATTTTGATATTTCGAAATGAATTTGAAGTGATATTGAATCTTTAAATGATATTTGATTTAGAAGCATAAAATAACATTTTTGAATTTTAACCACGGGAAGTATTTAATTTATAGTTTAACTGATCCTTAGAGGATGGGTGATTCCAAGTATCCTTTAAGTTATTGTACATTACTACTACAGTTCACTTGAGTTGGTTTACATTATATAAGTATATATGTACTGACTCGAGTGTTTTGTGTTTTACTTTACGCTCGGGTCAGCCTGAGTATTTACAACTTAGCTTTGGATATCTTTTTCTGGAGCTAGGAATCGCTGGAGATTCTGCTCGTCTAGTTATCTATTCCCTTTCAGATTTAGTTGTTCTATTTCAGCTCTGGTACTTATAAAATTCTATGTATTTGAGATTCTATTGTATATGTTTTTCAGACTGATATTATGTATTATGTTTTGAGAGTTTGTTATAGTAGCTTCATGAACTACTATGGTATTTTAATTTCCGCTGCGAGTTATTCTGATATTTCTATGTCCGTGATTCAATGATTGTATTTCATTTGCTCCAAATTTTATTACAATGCAGTATTTTGAGCAATTCAAGTCCGGCATGTGTGGATGCGAATGGATGAAAATATTGGGTTGTTATAGTTGGTATCAGAGCTTTGATTTTAAGCAAACCATAGCTCGCGGAGCAAAAACTCATTAGTGAAATGGTAGAAATACCCCATAATGAGTGAAATCAATCTCAGAATCATTTCCTTGTGAGAGAACGTATTTTCGAAGTATAAAATGATTTCCAAATGATTTTTTAAGTATTTTCAAATATTATATTGGCATAAAAATCTTCTTATTTTGAAATGAAGATCTTCTAAACTACATCCCTTCGGTATCCACCTTATTAGTAATATCTTGGTTAGGATTCTTATCTATTAGGATTCCTTGAACTTTGGAACGCTCCCACTTTTTCTGAAGTCAAGTCTTGTCTTCCCTAGTTTATCCTTTTGATTTTGGAGCATTCCATAATTCCGCTTTGGAATGACCTCTATAAAGATCGGTGATTCCGCAAATCTTTGAATGATTTGTAAAGGGGTGAAACTCCTTTACAACTGGCATTGATTAACCGAAGATTTTTGTATCCTCGGTTTACGATGCTATCTACCTTCTACTATATCTAGATTCTATCTTTGGCGATCGAATGTTTATTTGCCTTAGATTTCCAAATTGATTATATTCATGAAATCACGGTTGACCGGTTAAGGTCGCGCGCAATTTATAAAGGATTATCATCTTCTATTTGTTAATAAAATTATCTTATCTTCGTTTGAGTTTATCTTCGAACCAAAATTCTATTTGATTAGAGTTCCTCTAAATTCAAATCTCTGTTTATTTGAAATCTATCCTTGAATCATTCTTTGGAAATTTGTGTTTCATTGTATTTTGAATTTGTGCATACATCGAAATTATTATTTTGATAAGGATGACCCTATTTTGTATATAAAAGTAAAATGTTTTCATTAAGTATTTTATATCTTTTAAAAATGAAAATTTGAAATTTCGAAAGGGTTATAAGAATTTGACTTATAAAAAAATGATTTATAATTGAAGGGTTTTGAATTTGAATTTTGAGGAATCGAACTTCGGTGTTTGAAATCAGTTTTAAGATTTTGGAAAAAATATAAATGATTTAAAGAATTTCTTCGAATAAAAATGTTTCAAATGTATTCGAATGAATTCCAATGATTTTGAAGAGATTTCAAAGAAGTTTCAAGAAAATAAAAGTCCAGAATTCACTTATGTCGCTAGAAAATAACTTTGGTAATGAATGCGTCCATCATCGATATTGATTTTCGAGTTTATGAGTGGGGGAGAGGCCACTCTAGTAGCTCTGCTATGCGAGTGATTTTCTGAAACCAACTTTGATTTCAGATTTTGAAGTTTGGTTTGATATTCGAAAGATATATGTATGTATGTGTGTGTGTGTGTGTGTGTGTATGAAATGATTTAAAGTAAGCCGGTGTTCAGTCCTCGAGATTCTGATTTGTATTGGTATAACCTTATCTTTTGGAATTGGTTTACTGATTTGTTGGTGATTTCCAACTCTTGGATTGAAAATATGATTCTTCGACTATTTTGAAGATTCAAGCACTTCCAAATCAAGGTTAACTTTTCAAAGCTATGAAATTTTGAAAGGTATAAGGTATTTGATAAAGAATGTAAGTTTAGTTTGGAATGATTAAAGTATAAAGTAATATGATTTATATAAGTTTGAAACTGTTTGTTGAGTGAAATAAATAAGACTATTTTAATTATACTGGTATGAATATAGATTTGAAATGTTTTGAATAATATATATATATATAGAATATGTCACGACCCGAAATTCAACGTTCGAAAATTGACATCAAATACCTCACTTGTACTCGACTGTCAATGATTCCAACATCGAACTCCAGTCGGATGGAGCTTATAATAACATTAGATGAATATATAACAGCGGAAATAAAATGAATATCATGCATTACATTACAGATACAACATCATAATAATATCTGTTACAACATCAGAGTACATAATACATGAATAACATCTCCAAATAGAATGACATAATAGAACAACTACATATCATATGCCAAAAGTCTTCAAAAGATAGAGAATGATAGAGAACACCAAACTAAGCACCTCGAGATCCAAAAGCTTCCAAAATTACTCTAAGGTATGAGCCTCCAAAAACCAAAATACTCCAAACCGTAGCTAGAGCCAAAATATAGAAACCTGCTACTAGGTTGCCCGTATAGAAATGGTGGGCACCCAGAGTTTAGAAAGGAAACAATAAACTCCTGGTCAGTCATGGGACTGGTATGAGTAAACAAAGATAATTGCTTTCAAATAAAACAGATTTTATACTAGAAAAATCGTTATGCTTTTGGAAAATGAAACTACCATAAGACCTCCCGCCACACACACAATGCAATCGCAGAATTGGAGGAGATTTCTTCTTATGATAGTCAAATATGCTTGATACTGGAAAATTCTTTGATATTATTACTAGTGCATAGTGTAGAAAGCCATTTCGAAAGTAGAATATCAATCCTAGCCGGCATAGACATTCCGAACTATGTCTACTATAGCTACCATCTAAACAGTGGTGACCACCATAAGTAAATGGCAGGTAATACAACTAAAACCGTACGGGGTTCGTATTGGGAATTGGATTTCCAACAAATGGTCAGGCTAAGGAACTTCCTATGCCACATGGGTACGCCTCTGGCAGGACGTCCCGAGAGCCTACCCGGCTCTCTGCCAACACAAGGCCGGTTTACCTCTGTAATTAGGTAACTACTACTCGAGTATGCAACTCCCCGGTCCTTTGGGACCTTTATCCGAGGGCCCTCCATCACAAAGCAACAACCACACAGAATAATGAGATTGAAGCAACCACATAGGTAAGCATCTGGGCTCCATACCATGATACTACCTTTTTCCAGAAGGAAATGACATACCCTAAAGGGCGCGACCCTCATAACCTTGCCGTATCTTTCCTGTTTCGACCATTTTCGGGGTGTGAGGTCCGATAAGGTCTCGTCCACAAAGCTACGCTTTACACGAAAGCCATGCTTTGATCACAAATGATCAACAAATGATCATCACTATACAGCAGCACTTAGTATGCCACACTACCAAATTGGGAGTATATTGCTGATAACCTTCAACTACATAACCTCTGAGCTCGTACGTCTCAGAGAAGGGTGTTAAGCTAAGAGAATAAATTCTCTGCCACCAACAGATATGTATTTGAAAGAAATCGGCTTTATATCTCAAAGCTTAGTGTCAGACACACGACCATACAAGTCTATTCCGGGTTCGAACAGAACAAAGGTACTTCGTCCAATAAAGGAAGAAGCCCTTGCAAATCCGGGCGTCCACAATCCCGATCGGACTTCCTATCACTTAGGGAATCCCTATACCGAAGCAACTCGATGCAGAGACAATCGATAGGTTATCCTTTCGTTTTCGAAGACAGCCGGTCTTCACCGCCGGTCTTCAAATGCAATCCATTCGTCGAATCACTATTCGAAATGGGTTATATGACACAAAGGTCCTCTCCCGGCTAATCCGAATAGTGAGCGCTCAAATTTATAACATGTGGGTGTATCAATCACAAAGGTTCACATTCACGGTTCGATGTGGGTTTCGGATAACAAACTGAAATCCGACTCCCTGTCGCATCGAAGTTTGAATGCCGTTTTACGGGCAAAGAGGGGATTCACAAACATATAGGAACAAATCATAAATCACAGTCCACCACAAAGCAATCACAGCTTCACAACAAAAATGTCAATACAGTATAGAGTATTTGATGATGGTCAATCATCGTTGATTCAAGTTACTATGATTAAAGTGAATTGGCCATATAATTGTCTTTATTAATCATTTTGAATCAATGCTGAATTTTACTTAATTATAAGTTAGTTTAATTGGCTTAATTAGTTAGTTATCCTTTGATTTATTAAACTTATGGATCCTTAATTGTTAATTAATTAAGTTTTAATTATATTTTATAAATTCCCTATTCTTTAATTATTTGCTTTTAGATTGTAAAATCATTTCAAGCCTTAAGGGTTAATTATTCTTCATTTTTATAAATCAATTTGGTTTTTAAATTAGCATTTAAACATTTATTTTACTTTTAAAATTTTTGTTAAATTAAACTTTAAAAACAACATTTATAAAATTATAAATTCTGAAATGCCATTTGTTTCATATGCTATTTATCATTATCATTAAATTTACCCAGAACATAATTTACTTAAGTTTTCAAAAAAAAAATTGATAAAAATAAACTGGTTGCTGTCCTACTACTCTCACCCGAGACTTGCTTCGGGTTGTACCCGAGAAAATCTCCCTTTCACTTCGGGTTTTTCCCAAAATGACCCGTGTCGCTTTTTATTGTTTTATTTTTTTTTCTTCTTGTTTTTAAATTAACCCGTCACCACGCTAAAACGCCCCGAGACCCTCTTCGAGTTTTCACTCCACTTACCCGTGTTGTGCTTCGAGTCACTACTCGTCCTCCCCAACGCCTCGCACTGACACACCACCAACCACGTGCACGTGCACGGCTATCCTCGCCGCCGTTAGCCGATGCTACGATCACCAACTCGTCAACGTCCACCCCCTAAATCGATTCGAACACCCCGATTTCGAATTTGTTTCAACACTACAAATCGAGCTACAGAACCCAAAAAAAAAAAGCATCAGGCATGCCATCAGAAAACGGTCGCGCGACACCTCCCCTGGCCATCAAAGGCCGTGAAAACTCGCCTGAAGCTCCGCCGCGACCAGATGCTTCTATTCCCACCGGAGGCTCAAAGTCCGATCGCCCCTAGAAGGCGCGACACCGCTGTATCCAACGTGAACAGAAAAGGGTTCTAACCCTAGTTTGATCTCCAATCAAAAATGCAATGGTTTGAAAATTTATCTAGCATTTTTCTAGTGATGACAATCCTTAATTCTTGCTGCGAAAACGAACACGAGGCCCACCATTACTTGGATCACCAGATTTTGATGAAATCTCAATTTACAGGTTATTGAAAATGCTCTTGTGGAAAGCCAATGAAAAAAATTGATTGTAGTTTCAAAAATCATCATTTTAAGAGTGGATTTACTTAAAGTCGTGGAAGTTAAGATTCGTGAAGTTTGAGTTTTCTTGAGGACTTGAAGTTTTTACTGTGTTTCAACTTTCTAGGAAGAAACTATGTGATATTTGTTTGAATCCTTTTCTGGAATAAAATTCAGTCTTAAACAAAAATCTTAACTTGTTTACATTCTCTCTGGGTTTTTTTTTAGAAGTAAAAGAAAACGATTTTTAAATTTCCTTTGATATTGATTTCCCTGTAAACCAAAGTTCAGATGTACTGTTTTCTTCTTCTTCTTTTTTTCTTTTCAATCCCAGTTAGACTACAGCCCTGTTTTGATTATTTTTCTGAAGCATGGTGCAAGCTCAACACAAACTTCAACTTGTTACAAATTCATTTCAGAAGGAATAAAGAAGAGAAAGATTGGGATGCATCTTGATATGCTTTATTCTTGTAAACGGAAAACCATATGAAATTGAGTGCACAGTTTCCAGAGAAAAAAAAACTATATAAACTTGCTTCAGTTTGTTACTGTAATGTTATGCAAATTTAAACAACAAATTTTAACTTGTTTACCAACATTTTCCAAAAAAAGAGAGGGAGAAGATGTTGAATTAGTGTATAGTTTACTCTGTAAAACCAGAGATTTGAGCATGACAGTGTTTTACAGTTTTACAGAGAAGAAGAAAGCTATAAATTTTTGCTTTGATTTATCTCTAAAACATAGTGTAAGTTTTGAACTACACTTTAACTTATTTTGCTATTTGAATTTTTTTTTCCTTCCTTTTTCCAAAAGAGTATGGGTGAGAGGATTCTAAGTTCCCTGTAACTACATGTTATAGAAAACAGGAATAGGAAAACAAATGTTTTCCAGAAAAGAACAATTTTTCTTTGATTTATTGCAAAAAAATAAAAAAATAATAAATAGTGCAAGTTTACACAAAAACTCCATCTTGTTTACTAAAACAAAAATGCATGGCTAAACTTAGTTTTATCATTCAAATCAAATAGAGACAGAGGGGAAAGAAATGGATTTTCTTACAGGTTTTCATTTTTTTGTTTTTTCCTGAACTAAAATAGTGACTAAAATTTTGTACAATCAATCATGACAAACCAAGCATTCAATCATACATTCAAATTTCTTGCATGCAAACAAAATTTAATTTTACTATATCACCCAAAACATACACATAGCAAGCATGATAAAAGAAAAACAAGGTTTACTCACCTGTTTTTCCAGAGATTACAGACAGTTTTCAAATAGAGAGACGAGGACTGCAACTTCCCCTCTTTTCTACTTAATTCTCTTGGGGTTTTTAGATCTGAAATTGATGTGTACAAATCTATGATTATTTTTAGTTGTATTCATGCATTTAAATTATCAAAAACAGGGGTTTTCATTACACTTACCTTTTAGATTTATAGCAGAGAAGATTATTCTTTCTTTTTTTCTGAAACTTGAAACCAAAAAAAAAAAGATTAAACCTTGATTCTTCCTGCAATACAATTAGATATGGTTGTATTAATCCCATGTTGTTTTCATTTATTCTAATCATTAAAAATAACAAAAAATTTCTTATAGTTTGAATCCTTAACAGAGAACCATTTCCTGAACTTGAAAACCAGAGATTGCCTTTAATTCTTGATTTTTTTTTTGTTTCCTGCACAGATTCAATATTGTTGAATTAAACTCTTACTTCATTAGGAATTACAACTTCAAGTTCAAGCTTTTAAAATGAAAATTTACTTGCCTTTTTTAATTTATTTCCAGAAGTAGAAAAGAACTGTTCTGCATAAAGAAAACCAGAAATCCCTTGCTTCACAAATCTGCAATTTTTTTTTTGTTTTGAATTAATTGTTAACACTTGATTTTAAAAATCAAAATTTCATAAACTATAAATTTTAAAACAAGACTTACCTGAAAGTATCACACTACTATCATGAAGCATGAGAAAGTATTTCAGATTTTTTTAGCTTGAATGGAAGAAGGCAGTTTCGTTTTTTTTTCTTCTGAACTTTTTTCTTTGAATGTTGAAGTAAAAATTGCAAAGATCTTTTGATTACCGAGTATCAGGTGTTAGGGGATTTAAAAATTCGAATTTTAAAAGGTGAAGAGTTTCCTGAATTTTTTTTATTTGAATATTTTATTAAAGAGATGATGGTTTTTGCCATTTGTAAGGAAATATCTTAAGCACTATATTTTGTTAATCATTCAACTTTATTGTGAATGTATGTTTCAGCCTTTGATGTTTAAAAAGCAATGAAAACTTTATAAATTTTATTTTCTATATTATATATACTTTTATAAACCAATACACACACACACACACACACACACACACACATATATATATATATATATATTCATTGGTATATATATGCATATGTACAATGTCAAAAGAAAGGTTGTTTTGACCATTGTATACTTATTCCTCAATGATTTTAAATGCTACTAAATTTTAAAACATTTATTCCAAATTTGAATTCAACTTAGTTTTAAACTTGAAATATAAACACTTATCTTTTAACAAATTTAAATTAAATTCCAATGTGTATTAAATTTTACTAATGTATGACAATGTTCATATGTATACGATTTTAAATCCAAATGACCTTTAAAAACATTTATTATCTCAATATTTAAACCCAAAAATAAATTTGGAATTTATTTCATATATTATTTTCACTTATTTTATTTGTTTTTAGATTTTTTTCATTTTTTCAAATTTATTCTCAAATTAAACCCCAAGAGTTTAAATATATTATTTATTTTAATTGATAATTTTGGGATGTTACAGATACCCCCTCCTTAAGAAAATTTCGTCCTCGAAATTGAAAGAGAGAGAAAAACAGACAAAGAATATATGATTCAAAAAGAATAAGGAAATGGCTTACCGGCTAAGCCGAGATATCCATTCTGCAATTGGGATAGGATTTCTGCATATTATCTTCAGTTTCCCAAGACCAGTCCTTTGGATCGCCACTCCACTGAACTTTAACAAGCTTTAAAACTTTGTTCCTTAATTGCTTTTCCTCACGATCCGCAATCTTTATCGGTTCTCTTTTAACGGTTAGATTTGGAGTGATGTCGAGATCTTGTTGGGCAGCTTCTTCAATAATACTGTCCGGATCGTGCACATACTTCCGAAGGCTAGAAATGTGGAATACATCATGCACACCCGATAACCAGCTACGCAACTGCACACGGTAGGCTAGAGAACCAATCCTCTCCAGAATAGGAAAAGGACTGATATATCGTGGTGCTAGCTTGCCGGTCTTCCCAAATCTTAGTACACCTCTCATAGGAGATACTTTAAGAAAAACAGAGTCTCCAACCTGGAATTCCAAATCACGTCTTCTACGATCGTAATAGCTCTTTTGACGACTCTGAGCTGTCTTCAATTTCTTCCGAATAAAATCAACTTTCTCGGTGGCTTCTTTAATCATGTCCGGTCCAAGAATGAGTCTATCACCTGCCTCGATCCAACATGCCGGTGACCGACACGATCGACCATATAAATCCTCAAAGCGAGCCATCTCAATAATGGCCTGATAGCTGTTGTTATAGGAGAACTCGACCAGATGCAAATAGTCCTCCCAAGAACCACCAAAATCAAGTATACAAGCTCGCAATAGGTCCTCCAAGATTCGACTGATCCTCTCTGTCCGCCCATCAGACTGTGGGAGATAAGCAGTACTGAAATGCAGCTTGGTTCTCAATGCGTCTTGAAACGCCTCCCAAAATCTACTAGTGAAGATCGGGTCACGATCACTCACTATGCTGCTAGAAATGCCATGGAGACGGACAATTTCTTTCACATATAAATTAGCTAGACTTGCAGCCGTGCGGGTAGCTTTTACTGGCAAAAAGTGGGCTGACTTAGTCAAACGATCTACAATGACCCAAATCGCTTCATTGCCCTTTCGAGTTCGAGGCAAACCGTCGATGAAATCCATCGACACTTGGTCCCATTTCCACTTGGGCACCTCTAAAGGCTGAAGTAGACCCACTATCTTCTTTGGGTCGCTCTTGATTTATTGGCAAGTAGCATAGCGACTCACATAAATAGATATATCCCTCTTCATCGTCTTCCACCAGAAAGTTCTTTTGATATCTCTGTACATCTTGTTAACTCCTGGATGGATGCAAAGCTTAGATTTTTGACATTCGTCTAGAACTTCACGTTTCAGATCAGGGAAGTCTGGAACACATATTCTTCCTTTCAGCCTTATAAATCCTCTACTATCCATCTCAAAACTAGTGTCCTCCCCTTGGCATATTCTTTTATAAATTCCTCGAAAAAACTCATCTTCATACTACTTGCTCGCGATCCTCTTAAGAAGAGTAGGAGCGATAACAAGGTGAGCAAGAATAGCATGCTTTCTACTCAAGGCATCCGCAACCACATTGGTTTTTCCGGGCGTATATAGAATATCCAGGTCATAGGATGCCAGAAATTCCAGCCAACGCTGTTGTCGCAAATTCAAATCTTTTTGGGTGAAGAGATATTTCAAAGATTTGTGATCGGTGAATAATTCGAATTTTTCACCTAGAAATAAAGAGAATTCGATAAGTATATTTGTTAAGTTAAGTTAAATTAAATTCACAGATTGTTAAGAAAGCTGAAAAGATTCTTACCCAGAAGATAATGTCGCCATATTTTTAAAGCGAAGATAACAACGAGAAGCTCCAAATCATGGGTCGGATAATTTCTTTCATGAGGACGTAATTGTCTACTCGCGTAGGCAACCACCTTCCCGTTTTGCATCAATACTGCACCCAAGCCTTCACCGCAAGCATCGGTATAAACAGATAATCCCTGGTTCCCGTTGATAATAGCGAGAACAGAAGCGGTGGTTGATCTCTTCTTCAATTCCTCAAAAGCTTCTTCACATTTTGGAGTCCAAATAAACTTTGCATTCTTCATTGTTAGCTTGGTCAATGGACTAGCTAACTTCGAGAAGTCCTAAACAAACTTCCGATAATAACCTGCTAGACCCAAAAAGCTTCGAACTTCCTTTGGGGTAGTAGGTCTCCTCCAATCAAGAACGGCTGAAATTTTGCTAGGATCTACAGAAATCCCTTCTTCATTAACAATATGGCCAACAAATTTTACTTCTTTGACCCACAAGTGGCATTTGAAAAATTTAGCATATAGAATATTTCTCCTCAATATTTCCAAGACAATTCTAAGGTGTTCGGCATGCTCCTCTTCGGTCTTGGAATAGACCAAAATATCGTCAATGAATACGAGCACAAATTTATTCAATACATCCTAAAACACACGAGTCATAAGGTCCACAAAGTATGCTGGGGCATTGGTTAGCCCAAAAGGCATGACTAACCATTCATAGAACATATTGGGACCCCTAAAAGCTGTCAAATGGATACAGTCTTCGGCGATTCGTAATTGATGGAATCCTTGGGCTAGATCCATCTTCGCAAAGAAACAAGCACCGTGCAACTGATCAAATAAATCATCAATTCTGGACAGTGGGTGTGACGACCGCCCATGACTCCTGCACTAAACAAGGAAATAGTGCGCTGTAAAGTGTGCCAGGCTACCATGGACGATCATCAGGGTAAAGCAAACACAATATAGTCTATCGTATTACTCACAGCGCATGGATAAAATACAATAGAGAAGTATACATAGTGAAGCTTCATAGAACAGAATTCATCATATAAGCTCATAATAGTTTGGTACAACAATCTGAAAAGTCAATACAACAAGCCTCACTACATAACACTCAGAGAATCGTACAAACAGCGGAACATCCAGTACATATAGTAAGAAAACAATATGCAAAAGCCTTCAGCTCGTCTTCGTCATCAACAGCGTTAGTCACTAAGAACAGCACCTGTCACCTGCTACCTAGTCTGCCCATCCCAACATGGATGAACAGCCCAAGGTAATAAGAGTTAAACATAAAACCTTGAGTCATACAAAAGTCTTAGTGAGCAGTAAATTAACTATCAAACATACCAAAAGAGCATAAAGGGTAAAAGGAATAGGAACCCAACCATCTGACTCCACCTCCTTCTACAGTGATAGCCCCAGACACACTAAGCAGAAGTAAACATAGCAATTCAGACATTTAAAGAAAAACAATTATCACTCGAGTCAAGGTCGATGTTTTCCAAGTACAAACCCCCAAGACCTAAACCAAGATCAGATAAGCACTCTGAAAACATCGCTCTTGGCCCAAGCGATGATACAACCAACATCCAAACATCCATGACTCTGACTATCACTGTTATCATTGCCTTGATTTCATCGTTAATTGAATGACCATCACATTATCTCTTCCATCAGCCAAGGGCTAATGGTAATCCCGGTTCTAGACATTACTCCGCACGTCATCGCAGCCTGTGCCCAGGACTATCGAATCTGCCCAGAGTACTAGCACGTCGTCGCTGCCCGTGCCTGGGACGTCGTCGCAGCCCGTCCCAACGTACTCTTGCTTTGAGCATGCTAGAACCTTCAATAACGATGAGATCTTAGCCTTCTAGTCATCCTCCTTGACGACTATTTTCATACTAGCTCAAGCGCCTCTCAAGCCAACCATTATCCACAAACTTGAAGCACATCAACGAGTATCATCATGCTTGGGATGATCCCGTCTGGATTAAACCAAGGCTTTCTCACATCTTACTTTGCTTCTTCGCATCATAGCAAAGTTCCATCTCAACATCATGGTTTGCCTCATCGCATCATGGCAAAGTCTCATCTCAACATCATCATCAAGTCTATCCATATGAGCTTCAACATCCGCTTCATATGCCACAAGCAGCTTTCCTCACTCAAGAGCCTTTCCACTTAGCTTTTGAATCATCTTCGACCAACTTGACCAAACCAAGTTATCAATCAACTAATCATTCAAGTCAAACATTAATCCAAGTAATCAATCAAACAAGATCTAAATAAACAATTACAGCAATAATGGCAATTTCGTAAATAAAGAGTCCAAATCTAATAAGTATGAAATCTAAGCAACATTCCTACAACTTAATGAATGAACTTGCATAGGTGAACATATAGTAAAATATGTGTTGAATCATCGTGAACATAGATCTACATGCAGACTTAAGGAAAATGCATGAAATCGCTATCTTTAACAGACAAACAAGCCACCGGTCCAATATACTCCTTTGGGTCCGTGTGAGAGATAACCACCACTCACCAAATCACCTAAACACCTCAAAAGATAATAACTTCAGATCTGGACAGCGAAGAACTAAGCTTATCCCGACAAGATTCCACTTCAAATGATGAAATCTCTCTTTGTTGGATGAAGATCTTCAACTTTGGCTCTTGAATCTTTGATCTTGATCTTCGATCTTGGATGGGTGTTAGCACTAGATTAGAGTGGAGAAAAGAAGTGAAGAAATGTTGTAGTCGAGCTCTCAAAATGGCAGCACTTCGTCGCTTCAAAATCCGGTGCCAAAAAGTGAGATAGGCGCCTCTATTTATAGGCTGGAAACCCCATGAGTCATCCGCCCCTATGAGTCGTCCACGACTCACGACTCACGACTCAAGCCACTATACGACTCACGACTCAACGCATGGCCTACCACTTAACGACATACGACTCAGCAATGATACCGACCTAACTCCTATGCGACCTAACAAACACGGCCGACCTAGCGACTCAACACACCCTGTCGACCTAACCACTTAACCTGATGCCGACCCAACGACTCATCCCAGGCGTGACTTAACAGACATGCGACTTACGACTTATCGAATGCCGCGACCTATCCAAACCCAGGCCACATGACTTAACTATGTGACGACCTAAAAACACGCACGACTCAAGCCTTAGGTCGTTCACGACCTAACTACAACACAAGGTCACACGACCTAACAACACACGAACATACGCGACTTAAAACACAGGCCAACCTAAAAACCTCACGACCTACGACTCAACAGGTCCTACGACCTACGACCTAACTCCAACACAGGCTAACCACTAGGTCGCTATCCCGTTAAGTCGTTCCAAACGACTCACGACCTAAACCCTTAAGCCTCTAACTATCTTAGGTCGTCTACCCCCTAAGTCGCTCAAAATATAGGTCGGTAAATCCTTAACCCGTCCACGACCTAAATCAACACACGACCTAAGCCATCGCACGGCTTAACTTCTATAGGTCGAAACTTCTATAACTCGAAACCCCTTAAGTCGTCTACGACTTAAGAAATACCTGACCTAAGCTATCTACGACTCAAACTTTAAACGACTTAACAACAATACTAACGACTTGATGGCATCTATTTTACGATTTATCGACACGTAAAATACGGGTCGTTACATTCCCTCCCCCTTAGGAATTTCTCCCCCGAAATTCCACACAAACAAGAGCAACCAAAGTTATTCCGCATGCCTAACATCCATAGCAATCAACAAACCATTCATCCAATTACTAGCCTAGCATGCAGAATTCTAAGACTAGAGCAAGTTACAAATTCGTGAGATGTCACGACACCTTAGGGCCATACCTCAAAGAGTTCAGGATGAGCTGCCTTCATCCTCTCTTCCTCCTCCCACGTACAGTCGTTAACATCATCACTCCACTGTACCTTGAGCAACTTAACCGTCTTCCTCCTAAGCTGTTTCGTGTCGGTTTCCACAATACGAAGCGGCTTACGAGGTCTCGTAACAACTGGATCAACCTCTAAATCTTCACAGCTTTCAGCAGAAACCACCGTATTCAAGTCGTGCACATACTTCCGTAGATAAGATACATGAAAAACATTGTGCACACCCGCCATCTTTTTTGGTAACTCCAATCTATAGGCGAGCTTTCCAATTCGCTCGATGATCGGGAATGGTCCAACAAATCTAGGAGTCAATTTTCCTTTCTTCCCGAATCGAATAACATTCTTCAATGGAGAAATCTTCACAAAAACCATATCACCTACGTCAAATTCCAAATCCTTACGACGATTATCGGCATAACTTTTCTGACGATCTTGGGTTGCCTTCATTCGTTGCCGAATGATCTCTATATGATCCGAAGTCTGTCGAATCATTTCTGGCCCAAATATCAACTTTTCTCCTGTTTCTAACCAACATGTCGGAGAGTTACACGGTCTTCCATACAACGCTTCATATGGTGCCATACCAATACTTGACTGGTAACTGTTATTATATGTGTAACGACCCGGAATTTTGAGCAATATCAATTTAATAATCTTTGATAAAAATTAAATTGATTTGATCATTTTATATTATAAATTGACAAGTTAAATTCATTTTAAAGGTTAATGATAAATATGTACTTTAAGTTTTTTAAATAAGATCTAATTTAAAATAAAAGTTTCAAACATATAAACTTCAACTTGAATTAAAAATGTAAGCTACTTGTTTCATATGAATATTTATTAGAATATAAGTATGTACATTTTATATTACATGAATACATGTATATAAGGATTTAATAAATTATTAAAGATAAATACATTTAAAGAAAAACATTAATAAACAATAGTAACACTTGTAAACATTTTAGTATGGGTTAGAGACAAATGTAAATTTAATTGCTTAGGTGTAAATAGATTAGAGTTCTTTGTGACAAATGTCTTCTTCATTTTCAATAATAAAATTTAAAATTTAACTTGTAAATATAAAACAAAAGTTTTATTTTCAGCTGAAATATTTTCTTTGAACTCAAAACTGTAAACAAAAACAAAAGCATGTAAATCAAAATCCAAAGATCTGAAAAAGAAAAATGGAATCTGTAAAGAAAACTGAATGAAAAGTAGAAAGAAGCAAAATCTGGAAACAAGAAATTTAAAAGCAGATACAAATCTTCAAATCAAAAATCAAGAAACAGAAAACCTGGAAACTCAATCAAATGCAGCAGCAATAATTAATCAACATGCAACAAGTTCAGGAAGAGATATCAACATGCAGATGGAATTCATTAGCATGCAAGTTCTTCTTCATGAACAACTCAGTAGTCATGCAATAGAGATCTGTTTTTAGCTTGCTAAGGGAATTCAACATGCAAAATAATTAAGCAAGCAATTCAGAGTAAAACATCAACATGCAATACTGGAATCAAGAAATTCAAGGGCATGCAAATTAAATTAAAGCCTGGAACAAATGCAGTTCCTGTTCTCTGCTTCAGGTGAGTAAATGAGCTTTTAAAAACAGTTTAACTTGAATTTCATCATGTTAATATGGTTGGGTATTTAATATTATTGAGTACTTAGTTTAGAATTGAGTGCATCTTTGAATTAAGATAGTTGAATGCCTGGTAGTTAAAATTTATAATCTGTGTATGTTTAAAATTCACAGTTTCATCATTAAATTTAATAACTAAATTCTGGATTCATATGAGTCTTTGTTGTGTAAATAAAAGATGTTTGTAATCAACTAACATATCATCTAAAAATATTTGCAAGTTTTAAATTTGAATAATTAGTTGTAAATTGCAAGTTTACAGTAAAATACAATATTTGTTCAAAATTTGATGAAATCAATTTCAAGTTTTGATTTCATGATTGGATTGTAAATAGTAAATGATGATTTTAGAAGCTGGAATCACAATTTTTAATGGAGTATGTTGTGAGTATTTTGGGATTTAATGATTTGGGTATTTTTGCCAAATCACGGCAAACTACGATGAATTGGTCGTCGCCGTTGAACTCAAAGGAGGGGGAAGCTTCGGTGATCTTGTGAAAAATACTATTGTATTTTATTTTGGTATGTGGTGATCGTGGTTTGAGATGATAGGGTTTTTTCACCTGTTAATGCCGATGTGTTCTTTGGGTTACTGCGACATCATGTTGTTACCGAAGGTTGTCGCTAGCATTACAGAGGGTCGAGGGGGTAATGGTGGAGCTAAGGAAGCAACGGCGTGGTCTCTGGTGAAGGCAGTGACCGGCGGTGGTGGTTTGCAGGTAGGGGTTTTTCGAACAGTTTGGGTTCGAATGTTGTATTTCGATTTTCAATCGTATTTGGGTTTCTGGGTGTAGCGTTAGGAAGTTAGGGTCGAGGATGACTTGTCGGAGCTGCGGCGATGGTCGTCGGTGGGAGGTGTGGTGGTGCACGTTGCACGGTGCAGGTGATATCGAGAAGTATGGGTTCAGGAATGAGAAGGAGGAAGGAACTCGATGTAGGCATCGTGTTTTGTTTGATGGAACTCGAAGCAGGAGGACTAGGTGGGATGCACGGGGTTGACGCGATATTTTTGTGAAGGTTACTCGGGTTTTAGTGGGGTCACTCGAGTATTGGTAAGTTCTGGTTTTAGAACTAGATGTTTAAGTGTTAATACTAAGTAAATTTGATTTTAGGAATTAAGTTATTAAAACAAGAGTTAGACTAGTTCAAATTGAATTGGTTTTCAATGTTATGTTTTAAACAAGTTTATATATTTTAAATATGGGAATTTTAAAATAAAATATGTAGATTTGAAATAAAGTTTATATTAAACTTTATTAAATAAATGTGGGAAGTTTTTTTTAAAGACTTAAAGGTTCAATTTAAAATATGTTTTAAATTTAATTGATTTCTAATTATTATATTTTACTTAAATAAGTCAATGATTTAGAATTTGATGATCAATTGTAATAAAGCTTATCTTTAGTTAGTTTGAATTTGTTTTAATTAAAGATAATTAAATTTGTAAAGATAATTGAGATAGTTAAATCATTCTTAATTATCAAGTTTTATTTGTTAATAAATGATTTAATCAAGATAATGGTTTCTTAATGAAGAAGCTTTTAATATAGTAAATTAAAGAATCATTTAATTAATTTTAAATGATTTAGTTAAATAGTTAATTATGTAATTAACTTGTGATTAATTAAGATAATCACTTTGGATTAATATAATATAATTACTTGGGAAAGTAATTAAGTAATTAAGTGATTAATTACTAAAGGTAATTAGGTAAGAGTTAATTACTTTATTAAAAGTAATTAAGTAAATGTGATTAAGGAATAATCACTTTAGTTATTAATTAAAGACTTAATTAACAATTGATTAAAGATTTAAATTATTTGATTAATGATTAATTAATTAAAGAATTAAGAGTAATTAATTAAGTGATTAATTACTTGTAAAAGTAATTAATTAAGATAGAATTTAATTAATGATGTAATCATTAATTAATGAAAATAATTAATTAATTGTTAATTAATAATTTAAGAATAATTAATTTATAATTAAGTTTTAAATTACTAAATGTAATTAAAGTAATTAATCAAATGTGATTAATTGAAAGTAATTAATTAAGAATGATTAATTAAGAGTAATTAATCAAATGTGATTAATTAAAAATGATTAATCAAGTGCAATTGATTTAAAGATAATTAAGGAATAATTATCAGGATAATTAGAGAATAATTAATCAAGATTGATTAATTTAGAAGTAATTATGAGGTAATTACTTAATTTAATTTGCAAGTAATTAATCAGGATGATTAATTAATTTGGAAATTAAGTAATAATTACTTATAGTAATTAATTGAAAATTTATCAAGGAAGATTAATTGAGTTGGGTAATTAAGTGATGTTTGTTAATTAATTTGTAATTAATTAATGAATAATATTGGATTGAAGATAATCCAAGTGTTTAATTAAGGATTAATTTAATTTAAGGATTAATTAAATTAATCAAGTTTGAATCAAACTTGTTTATGAATGGGAAATGATTGGATGATTTATATATCATTGAATGAGTTAATGATATTGGATGTTGTTGGATGGCATTGATTGATGGATGATGATGTGTATATGCTATATCTGAATGTGATATATATGCTGCTTTGTGATATGTATAGATGCATGTGATAATAGATGCTTATCTATTTGTGTTGTGAATACATCTATTTATGCTAAGTGATATTTCTGAATATCTATTGTTTAAATCCCTTAAGTATAACTTGGACATTAAAATGGCGTTTGGTTTCGATGAGACCGGGATCGGGTTTCCATATTTGGAATCCGAAAACCACATCGATTCCAATTAAACGTTAGGTCGTTAATCCAAGTGGAGCAAGTGAAGACTCGAGGTGTAAGGGCTATACGTCAGTATAACTCTGTGGGTGATTCCGTAATGAGTTTGACGGAATAGTGCTTATAGATTCGAGATGGTGAATCAGAGTGCAAGGGCTATGGTCGTTGACTCTGAGGGTGATTCCAAAATGAGTGCAACGAGATAGTGCCTTCGGTTTCGTTCGAACCCGGAACGAACTTGTATGGATTGAATGCTTTCAGCACATCGTCAGGCGGACGATGAGCATTCTAAGATAATTGGTCCTATAAAGGTAATCGAAGCCTCAAGCCTCATCAACCGGGAATGGCTAAAACAGGGGAGGTGCAGCAAGGCTTCGTGGGTCGCGCCCACTGGAGGGCAAGATACATCCCTGTCTAGAGGTCCCTTTATATTTCGGCTGTGTGGGCAGTTGGTCTGCAGCCAACTGCGGGGTGGTCTTGTTCGGGACTGTTCAGTAAGGAACGGTGCCGGCCTTGTGTTGCAGGGGAGTTAGGGTGGCTCCTCGGTACGGTGATCTAGGCCACGTACTGTGACGGGCGGTACCCCAGTAGCCCTGCCATTGATGGAATCCAAAATCCAATAAGTGCCTGTACGGTTTTGATTGTGCCCAACTATGTTGGAACGTGAGATGCAAGCATTCCAGCTATTTCTGTATTTTATTTTGAAAACCCTAGACACTATTATAATATCACTGGATTTCCTATCAAATGTTTTGGTTAGCGTAAGGTAAAAACTTTTCCATGTTTATGTGTGGGAAGTCTTACGTGATACTTTTTCTTTTCAAAGGTTTTTCTAAAGTTAAGCAATCTTAAACCGTTTACTCACACCAGACCCCTGTCTGACCCGAGTGTTTATTTTCTGTTTTATTAAACTCTTGGGTACTCATATTATGTATGAGTAGTCAAGTGATTCAGGTTATCTCTTGACGAATTCTGGAGGAGCTTTGGAGCAGGAGGCTTCAGCGTGTAGATATATGGTTAGAGTTTCCGCTGTGTGTTATTCTGTGTTGTATTCTGTGTTGATGTCTTGTATTGTATTAGACAGAAATGTTATAACTGTCTAAATTGAGATGTGTAGTTGTGTACTCTGATGTATATGATACTATGTATATTTCTATATTATATTTAAATCGTTCTGCTGTGAGATTCTGATGTGTTGTTTTCTCTTTCTTCTCTTTCTTTTCTTCTTCTATCCCTTTCTTTCTTAATTAGTGATGCGATTTTCCGGTAGTGGAAAGTTGGGTCGCTACAGCTGGTATCAGAGCATTAGGTTGAGTGAATACCTAGGCTCTGGAGTGGTGTTTTTCTTGAGAGAGCGTACTTGTAATTTTTGTATATATATATTTATATAACTACCTAATCTGTTGGGTTATCTGTTTGGATTTTCCAACATAGGTTATAAAGGTAGATAAGGTAGAAGTGTGTGGAACACGACTACCACTTTTGGTTGAGATTTATATGTTGTGGTTGGAGGTGTTTATCGAGATTGTAGACCTAATACCGTCTCGAATTAGTTTTGTGGATTGTAAAAAGGATTTCTTTGAGTCCAGAGGAAGTCTTTTTCCAAGAATTGGAGTATATTCTTGAAGTGTGAGGTTGATTTGCTCTCGAGTGAGCGGGACTTCCAAGAGTTGAGTTGTCAGCTAAATAGAAGCAAGTGATGGTATCTTGATAGCTTCAAGAAGGAATAGCTATGTGATGAGATGCAGTATCCACAGATGGTTCTGATGATGTTTCTTTTGGAAGCAGATTTAGATGGTGTTGGAAGAGCATTGATGTCTTCTACAAGGAAGGTTCAGATGTTCTGAGATTTTCTGGATCTCAGGTAAGGGTATCTTATCTTTATTGAAGAAGGAGACTAAGGTCGATGAGTTACCTCATTTCGGACATGGTCTCAATTGTTTTCTTAAGAAGATAAGTAGCTGGTGTTTGATTTGGAGCCGAGTTTCTTGAGGAGATGTTTACTCATCTCAAGGATTTTTAATGAGATTGGATGATAGTTTTGAGTTTCAGGAGATTGTGGTTAAGGAAGACCTTTGGTTTAGCTGTATCATTGAAGTGAAGTTTGGAAGCAGCAGTGTGGATCTGTTTCTTCGATGATTCAGTAATCTTTGGGATTCTACTATCTACAATCAGCAGATAGTGAAGGCTTATTCTTTTCTTTGGAATTTGAACTGTAGGATCGCAAAAGTGACTTGCGATTAGTTTGGGAATCTTGGAGCATTCCTTGGTTTGATATTGAGGCATCTCAAATAGAGGTGAAAGATATGGAAGCTATGGAAGTAGTCAGAGATCTCCAGATGTTTTTGAGGAAAGCTGAGGTATACCCGAATCAGAGATTGAGATTTCTTTTCGACTTGGATTTTCAGGAGTAGTATTGATGGTTCAACCATATAGTAGGATGACTCTTGGAGCGAGAAGAGTTTGGAGAGGCAGCTCAGGATTCTTTGGATTGATCATCTTATTCTAAGTTGAGATTCTGTTAAGATGTTTTGACCAAGTGGAATGGTCGTCGAGATTTTTATGAGTCGGATGAAATGTGTATGGAGATAGATTGTGCTAGAGTTCTTTGATAGCATTCTTATCTGCTCTAGATCAGAGTTGTGCAGCGGAAGCAAGTTGAGAATTATTCTAGAATGGGAGGATGTTGCAGTAGAGGATTTCTACAGGAAATTCAAGTATGAAGGAATTTTCTGGATTTGGTAGGTTGTCAAGTACAACTGTTTGGCTATTCCAGATATGAGGTATAGGTCTGGAGTTCATTGATGCTTGTGGAATAGAGTTGTGGATTTGATTTCAGCAAATTATTTTTGGGTAAGCCATTTTGTTGAGTAGAACCTGGAGATTTGGTCTGAGTTGGTGTTGTTGTTTCTTGAAGCAATCAGCAAGGGTTAGGCTGATCAGGAATATTGAAGGTGACTCAGGCTCATCTGTAGAATTGTGCAGTTTAGAATTGAGGAATTTGGGATGTGCAGTTAGAGTTTGGTTATTGTTTTGGTTTTATCCAATCAAAGGAGATCTAAGAATGGGTAAAACTGGAGAGTTAGCTTTGAAGGTATTTGGAGTTTTATCTGTGATCTCTAGAGATTTGATTGTTGATAGGAACTTAGATTTAAATTCTTTTGAAAGCTAATAATAATCTGATTTGCAAATATTTATTTTGGTAGTTGAGCTGGTTTTGAGTTTAGTCTGATATCTTGTTCAGATTTGTAGAATCAGGTGAGGGAGTTCTTGGTTTTAGTAGTGTAGTTAGTTAAGATTCTGTAGAGCGAGTGTTCCAGTATAGATATCTGGAAACTCTAGATAATATTAGGAAGTTCTATTCAGAATTTTGTCTGGATAGATAAATTATTTGTTTGAATTGGTTGCTGTGTTTGGTAATGTATGATTGATTGTATGATTGCTAATTTAAATTTAAATTCTTTAGCTGGGTTATTAAATTGTCTTTGCTTTTAAATTTCGGGGACGAAATTCTTTTAAGGGGGGAGGAATGTAACGACCCGGAATTTTGAGCAATATCAATTTAATAATCTTTGATAAAAATTAAATTGATTTGATCATTTTATATTATAAATTGACAAGTTAAATTCATTTTAAAGGTTAATGATAAATATGTACTTTAAGTTTTTTAAATAAGATCTAATTTAAAATAAAAGTTTCAAACATATAAACTTCAACTTGAATTAAAAATGTAAGCTACTTGTTTCATATGAATATTTATTAGAATATAAGTATGTACATTTTATATTACATGAATACATGTATATAAGGATTTAATAAATTATTAAAGATAAATACATTTAAAGAAAAACATTAATAAACAATAGTAACACTTGTAAACATTTTAGTATGGGTTAGAGACAAATGTAAATTTAATTGCTTAGGTGTAAATAGATTAGAGTTCTTTGTGACAAATGTCTTCTTCATTTTCAATAATAAAATTTAAAATTTAACTTGTAAATATAAAACAAAAGTTTTATTTTCAGCTGAAATATTTTCTTTGAACTCAAAACTGTAAACAAAAACAAAAGCATGTAAATCAAAATCCAAAGATCTGAAAAAGAAAAATGGAATCTGTAAAGAAAACTGAATGAAAAGTAGAAAGAAGCAAAATCTGGAAACAAGAAATTTAAAAGCAGATACAAATCTTCAAATCAAAAATCAAGAAACAGAAAACCTGGAAACTCAATCAAATGCAGCAGCAATAATTAATCAACATGCAACAAGTTCAGGAAGAGATATCAACATGCAGATGGAATTCATTAGCATGCAAGTTCTTCTTCATGAACAACTCAGTAGTCATGCAATAGAGATCTGTTTTTAGCTTGCTAAGGGAATTCAACATGCAAAATAATTAAGCAAGCAATTCAGAGTAAAACATCAACATGCAATACTGGAATCAAGAAATTCAAGGGCATGCAAATTAAATTAAAGCCTGGAACAAATGCAGTTCCTGTTCTCTGCTTCAGGTGAGTAAATGAGCTTTTAAAAACAGTTTAACTTGAATTTCATCATGTTAATATGGTTGGGTATTTAATATTATTGAGTACTTAGTTTAGAATTGAGTGCATCTTTGAATTAAGATAGTTGAATGCCTGGTAGTTAAAATTTATAATCTGTGTATGTTTAAAATTCACAGTTTCATCATTAAATTTAATAACTAAATTCTGGATTCATATGAGTCTTTGTTGTGTAAATAAAAGATGTTTGTAATCAACTAACATATCATCTAAAAATATTTGCAAGTTTTAAATTTGAATAATTAGTTGTAAATTGCAAGTTTACAGTAAAATACAATATTTGGTCAAAATTTGATGAAATCAATTTCAAGTTTTGATTTCATGATTGGATTGTAAATAGTAAATGATGATTTTGGAAGCTGGAATCACAATTTTTAATGGAGTATGTTGTGAGTATTTTGGGATTTAATGATTTGGGTATTTTTGCCAAATCACGGCAAACTACGATGAATTGGTCGTCGCCGTTGAACTCAAAGGAGGGGGAAGCTTCGGTGATCTTGTGAAAAATACTATTGTATTTTATTTTGGTATGTGGTGATCGTGGTTTGAGATGATAGGGTTTTTTCACCTGTTAATGCCGATGTGTTCTTTGGGTTACTGCGACATCATGTTGTTACCGAAGGTTGTCGCTAGCATTACAGAGGGTCGAGGGGGTAATGGTGGAGCTAAGGAAGCAACGGCGTGGTCTCTGGTGAAGGCAGTGACCGGCGGTGGTGGTTTGCAGGTAGGGGTTTTTCGAACAGTTTGGGTTCGAATGTTGTATTTCGATTTTCAATCGTATTTGGGTTTCTGGGTGTAGCGTTAGGAAGTTAGGGTCGAGGATGACTTGTCGGAGCTGCGGCGATGGTCGTCGGTGGGAGGTGTGGTGGTGCACGTTGCACGGTGCAGGTGATATCGAGAAGTATGGGTTCAGGAATGAGAAGGAGGAAGGAACTCGATGTAGGCATCGTGTTTTGTTTGATGGAACTCGAAGCAGGAGGACTAGGTGGGATGCACGGGGTTGACGCGATATTTTTGTGAAGGTTACTCGGGTTTTAGTGGGGTCACTCGAGTATTGGTAAGTTCTGGTTTTAGAACTAGATGTTTAAGTGTTAATACTAAGTAAATTTGATTTTAGGAATTAAGTTATTAAAACAAGAGTTAGACTAGTTCAAATTGAATTGGTTTTCAATGTTATGTTTTAAACAAGTTTATATATTTTAAATATGGGAATTTTAAAATAAAATATGTAGATTTGAAATAAAGTTTATATTAAACTTTATTAAATAAATGTGGGAAGTTTTTTTTAAAGACTTAAAGGTTCAATTTAAAATATGTTTTAAATTTAATTGATTTCTAATTATTATATTTTACTTAAATAAGTCAATGATTTAGAATTTGATGATCAATTGTAATAAAGCTTATCTTTAGTTAGTTTGAATTTGTTTTAATTAAAGATAATTAAATTTGTAAAGATAATTGAGATAGTTAAATCATTCTTAATTATCAAGTTTTATTTGTTAATAAATGATTTAATCAAGATAATGGTTTCTTAATGAAGAAGCTTTTAATATAGTAAATTAAAGAATCATTTAATTAATTTTAAATGATTTAGTTAAATAGTTAATTATGTAATTAACTTGTGATTAATTAAGATAATCACTTTGGATTAATATAATATAATTACTTGGGAAAGTAATTAAGTAATTAAGTGATTAATTACTAAAGGTAATTAGGTAAGAGTTAATTACTTTATTAAAAGTAATTAAGTAAATGTGATTAAGGAATAATCACTTTAGTTATTAATTAAAGACTTAATTAACAATTGATTAAAGATTTAAATTATTTGATTAATGATTAATTAATTAAAGAATTAAGAGTAATTAATTAAGTGATTAATTACTTGTAAAAGTAATTAATTAAGATAGAATTTAATTAATGATGTAATCATTAATTAATGAAAATAATTAATTAATTGTTAATTAATAATTTAAGAATAATTAATTTATAATTAAGTTTTAAATTACTAAATGTAATTAAAGTAATTAATCAAATGTGATTAATTGAAAGTAATTAATTAAGAATGATTAATTAAGAGTAATTAATCAAATGTGATTAATTAAAAATGATTAATCAAGTGCAATTGATTTAAAGATAATTAAGGAATAATTATCAGGATAATTAGAGAATAATTAATCAAGATTGATTAATTTAGAAGTAATTATGAGGTAATTACTTAATTTAATTTGCAAGTAATTAATCAGGATGATTAATTAATTTGGAAATTAAGTAATAATTACTTATAGTAATTAATTGAAAATTTATCAAGGAAGATTAATTGAGTTGGGTAATTAAGTGATGTTTGTTAATTAATTTGTAATTAATTAATGAATAATATTGGATTGAAGATAATCCAAGTGTTTAATTAAGGATTAATTTAATTTAAGGATTAATTAAATTAATCAAGTTTGAATCAAACTTGTTTATGAATGGGAAATGATTGGATGATTTATATATCATTGAATGAGTTAATGATATTGGATGTTGTTGGATGGCATTGATTGATGGATGATGATGTGTATATGCTATATCTGAATGTGATATATATGCTGCTTTGTGATATGTATAGATGCATGTGATAATAGATGCTTATCTATTTGTGTTGTGAATACATCTATTTATGCTAAGTGATATTTCTGAATATCTATTGTTTAAATCCCTTAAGTATAACTTGGACATTAAAATGGCGTTTGGTTTCGATGAGACCGGGATCGGGTTTCCATATTTGGAATCCGAAAACCACATCGATTCCAATTAAACGTTAGGTCGTTAATCCAAGTGGAGCAAGTGAAGACTCGAGGTGTAAGGGCTATACGTCAGTATAACTCTGTGGGTGATTCCGTAATGAGTTTGACGGAATAGTGCTTATAGATTCGAGATGGTGAATCAGAGTGCAAGGGCTATGGTCGTTGACTCTGAGGGTGATTCCAAAATGAGTGCAACGAGATAGTGCCTTCGGTTTCGTTCGAACCCGGAACGAACTTGTATGGATTGAATGCTTTCAGCACATCGTCAGGCGGACGATGAGCATTCTAAGATAATTGGTCCTATAAAGGTAATCGAAGCCTCAAGCCTCATCAACCGGGAATGGCTAAAACAGGGGAGGTGCAGCAAGGCTTCGTGGGTCGCGCCCACTGGAGGGCAAGATACATCCCTGTCTAGAGGTCCCTTTATATTTCGGCTGTGTGGGCAGTTGGTCTGCAGCCAACTGCGGGGTGGTCTTGTTCGGGACTGTTCAGTAAGGAACGGTGCCGGCCTTGTGTTGCAGGGGAGTTAGGGTGGCTCCTCGGTACGGTGATCTAGGCCACGTACTGTGACGGGCGGTACCCCAGTAGCCCTGCCATTGATGGAATCCAAAATCCAATAAGTGCCTGTACGGTTTTGATTGTGCCCAACTATGTTGGAACGTGAGATGCAAGCATTCCAGCTATTTCTGTATTTTATTTTGAAAACCCTAGACACTATTATAATATCACTGGATTTCCTATCAAATGTTTTGGTTAGCGTAAGGTAAAAACTTTTCCATGTTTATGTGTGGGAAGTCTTACGTGATACTTTTTCTTTTCAAAGGTTTTTCTAAAGTTAAGCAATCTTAAACCGTTTACTCACACCAGACCCCTGTCTGACCCGAGTGTTTATTTTCTGTTTTATTAAACTCTTGGGTACTCATATTATGTATGAGTAGTCAAGTGATTCAGGTTATCTCTTGACGAATTCTGGAGGAGCTTTGGAGCAGGAGGCTTCAGCGTGTAGATATATGGTTAGAGTTTCCGCTGTGTGTTATTCTGTGTTGTATTCTGTGTTGATGTCTTGTATTGTATTAGACAGAAATGTTATAACTGTCTAAATTGAGATGTGTAGTTGTGTACTCTGATGTATATGATACTATGTATATTTCTATATTATATTTAAATCGTTCTGCTGTGAGATTCTGATGTGTTGTTTTCTCTTTCTTCTCTTTCTTTTCTTCTTCTATCCCTTTCTTTCTTAATTAGTGATGCGATTTTCCGGTAGTGGAAAGTTGGGTCGCTACAATATGCAAATTCTACCAAATGAAGATGATCTTCCAATGATCCTCCGAAGTCCAAAACATAAGCTCTAAGGAGATCTTCCAAAACTGGGTTGACTCTCTCGGTCTGACTATCTGTTTGGGGGTGATAAGTTGTACTTAAACACAACTTGGTTCCCAAAACTCCTTGGAAGCTCTTCCAAAATTCACTAGTGAACAATGGGTCTCGATCGCTCACTATACTCTTCGGAATACCATGGAATCGAACTATCCACTTAACATACAACTCAGCCAATTTCGATGCAGTCCTAGTTGATCAAACAGGAATGAATCTTGCACTCTTAGTCTAACGATCTACGATTACCCAAATCCCTTCATTTCTCGTTCTTGTTCTAGGTAGTCCATCGATAAAATCCATCGACATCTGCTCCCACTTCCATGTAGGAAATTCTAATGGCTAAAGCAATCCACTTGGCTTCTTCTGTTCGGCTTTTACCAACTGGCAATTCATGCACTTGGAAATAAAATTTCCAACATCCTTCTTCATACCTTCCCAGTAATAGGTTCTCTTCATATCCTGATACATCTTATTTCCACCTGGATGAATTGTCAACTTCGAGTGATGACTTTCCATAAGAACTTCATCTCTCAATCCATCTATATCGGGAACAACTAATCGTCCTTGCTTCCGAAGCCAACCCTCTCGATCGACTTCAAATCCTTTATCCTTTTCTGGGTCTACTCCAGATTCCACATCACGGATAATCTTGACAATTTTATCGTCTCGCTTTTGGCTCTTGCCAACTCTTTCCACCAGAGTAGGTCTTATCGATAAGTTTGCCAACATCTCAGGTTCCAATTCACATCTAGGCCTGAAGTCAAATCCAGCCAAATACTCGAGACTCTTCCATTCTGAAAACATGGCTCCCAATTCTGCATGTCTTCGACTTAACGCATCTGCCACTACGCTACCTTTTCCCGGAGTATATGCTATACCAAAATCATATGATGCTAAAAACTCTTGCCATCGTTGCTGTCGAAGATTCAAATCCTTTTAGGAGAACAGATACTTCAACGACTTATGATCTGTAAACAACTCAAATCGAACTCCCAATAGGTAATGTCTCCACATCTTCAGAGCAAATACAATCGCCGCTAACTTCAAATCATGAGTCGGATAATTCCTTTCATGCGGCTTTAGTTGTCGACTTGCATATGCAACAACTTTATCCTTCTGCATTAGCACTGCTCCAAGTCCACTACCACATGCATCGGTGTAAACCACCATCTCATTATTCCCACTTGGAATAGTCAAAACAGGAGCACTTGTCAGTCGCTCTTTCAGGATTCCAAAAGCTTGCTCACACTTAACATCCCATTTGAACACATGGTTCTTTTTCGTCAATCATGTTAACGGTGCAGCTATCTTGGAAAAGTCATTGATAAACCGACGATAGTATCTTGCTAATCCAAGAAAACTTCTCACATCAGATGCATTCTTAGGTCTAACCCAATCCTGGATCACGGCCACCTTGGCAGGATCAACCGCTATTCCATTTCCAGAGATAATATGGCCTAAGAACCTCACTTCACTCTTCCAGAAGTGACACTTCGAAAACTTAGCCCTCAGCTGATGTTTTCGCAAGATTTCCAAAACAATCCGCAAGTGCGTCTTGTGCTCTTCTACAGTTCTGGAATAAATCAGAATATCATCCACAAACACAAGTACAAACTTGTCCAACTGATCTCTGAACACTCTATTCATAAGATCCACAAAATATGCTGGTGCATTGGTCAACCAGCAACTCATAAAAACCGGATGGTGTCCTGAAAGCAGTCTTCGGCACACGATCCTTTGCCACTCTCAACTGGTGAAATCCCATTGCCAAATTCATCTGAGAAAACACCTTAGCTTCGTGAAGCTGATCAAACAAGTCATCTATTCTCGGCAATGGATACTTGTTCTTCTTAGTCACTTTATTTAGCTCACGATAATCCACACACAACCTCAACGATCCATCCGCTTTGGTTGCAAACACAACTGGTGCACCCCATTCGGACACACTACGCCGAATGAATCCTTTCTGTAAAAGGTCATCAACTTGCACCTTCAACTCTTGCTGTTCCCTAGGCGCCATTCGCCTAAGAGGCATCACAACAAGTCTGTCTCCCTCAACTAGATCGATACAAAACTCGATCTCCCTATGCGGCGGTAACCCTTTGACCTCGTCAAAGACATCCTCAAATCCATTTACAATAGGCACCGATGACAGTCCATCCCGTGGAACAACCAGCGAATACATGAAGCTCATGAAGACGCCTTCCTCATGCTTACATCGTATCACAACCTTTCGCCCCTCCACATTCTCGACTGTCACCTCAAGCCTCTCACAATCAACCTTTGCCGCGTACTTCCTAAGCCAGTCCATACCCAAAATAATTCCGAACCCCTCAAAGTTCAGAATAAAACAATCACAAACAAAAGAGCAATCATGACTTGACATAACTAGACCACGACATACCATACACAAACAACACGAACCCCCAACTGGATTAGTCACCACCAATGGTCTATCAACAATATCTGGTTCCAAACCCAACCGTCCTACAAGTTCATTACAAACAAAAGAATGCGATGCTCCAGTATCAAACAATACTCTAACTGGAATACCACAAATGGAAAGAATACCTTGTACCACCACACTCTTTCCTTTCTCTTCCACCATAGGAGCTTTCGAAGACGATGGCACAGCCCCCAAAGCATAAGCTTGCACAATCTGATTGTCCTTCCTTGGTTCTGAACAATCCCTCTTGAAATGCCCCGGCTTGTCACAGTTGTGACACTTTGCCGGCACTCTCGGTTTCTTGCAGTCCCTGGAGAGATGACCCTTCTACTGACAGTTGTAGCAGGTCACTTCACCCTTCGGCTTCTTTTGGCCATCCTTACCCTTCTGCTGCTGCTGCTTCCTCGTCCTGTTTCCACTTTGCTCCTTGGTTACAGCAACAACAGATCCTTCCTTAGGAAACAGATTCTCATGCCTGAGAGCCTTCTCCACAAGCTTCTCAAATGAATCATCCAGATGATCCACCAACTGCCTCCCAAGATAACTATCCAAGCATGTCACAAACTTCTCATTCTTGTGATAAGGGGATTCAATATATGACCGAGCATACCTGGACAAAGCTTCAAACTCAGAAACATACTCAAGAACTGGTCTTCCACCTTGCTTGAGTTCCACAAACTTCTTAAACAAAACAGATTTCTGAGCTGTAGAAATGAACTTAGCTTCAAATCTAGCTTGGAATTGCTCCCAAGTGATCTCTTCCTCCGGAGTATCAATAGTGATAGAGTTCCACCAATCAGAAGCCCTTCCCTGAAGCTGTCTTGATGCAAGCTTCCTCTTAGTTGCATCCTCAATTCCCAAATCACCAAAAATCCTTTTAGAAGCATCTATCCATCTCTGAACTTCTATGGTTGATTCTGTTCCTAAAAAAACCTTTCCTCCAAGAGCAGTATAGTCCTTACACAACTTAGCAAAATCCACTGGTCTTGGGGCTTGAACTTGAACCCCAACATCTACTGATGGCCCTGGAGCTGGCATCCTTCTCATGATCGAAGTCATCATAGCCTCGAACATAGAAGAATAATCAGCAGCCCCCTCAACAGCATGGCCTTCCCAAGCAGCTGGTCTCCCTCTTCGACTCATTCCGAATATCTATAAGAGAAATGATTAATATACCCTGGGAAACAACTGCATAAGGAATTCAAATCCTTCTAAGCTACTATATTATATATATAGTAATCATCCATAAAAATACAATTACACCTCTCATACGTAATTACATCAGCGAGCGTTGGCTAAAATCGATTAACCAAGGCTCTGATACCAAATGTGACGACCGCCCATGACTCCTACACTAAACAAGAAAATAGTGTGCTGTAAAGTGTGCCAAGCTACCATGGACGATCATTAGGGTAAAGCAAACACAATATAGTCTATCGTATTACTCACAGCGCATGGATAAAATACAATAGAGAAGTATACATAGCGAAGCTTCATAGAACAGAATTCATCATATAAGCTCATAATAGTTTGGTACAACAATCTGAAAAGTCAATACAACAAGCCTCACTACATAACACTCAGAGAATCGTACAAACAGCGGAACATCCAGTACATATAGTAAGAAAACAATATGCAAAAGCCTTCAGCTCGTCCTCGTCATCAACAGCGTTAGTCACTAAGAACAGCACCTGTCACCTGCTACCTAGTCTGCCCATCCCAACATGGATGAACAGCCCAAGGTAATAAGAGTTAAACATAAAACCTTGAGTCAGACAAAAGTCTTAGTGAGCAGTAAATTAACTATCAAACATACTAAAAGAGCATAAAGGATAAAAGGAATAGGAACCCAACCATCCCACTCCACCTCCTTCTACAGTGATAGCCCCAGACACACTAAGCAGAAGCAAACATAGCAATTTAGACATTCAAAGAAAAACAATTATCACTCGAGTCAAGGTCGATGTTTTCCAAGTACAAACCTCCAAGGCCTAAACCAAGATCAGATAAGCACTCTGAAAACATCGCTCTTGGCCCAAGCGACGATACAACCAACATCCAAACATCCATGACTCTGGCTATCACTGTTATCATTGCCTTGATTTCATCGTTAATTGAATGACCATCACATTATCTCTTCCATCCGCCAAGGGCTAATGGTAACCCCGGTTCTAGACATAACTCCGCATGTCGTCGCAGTCCGTGCCTAGGACTATCGAATCTGCCCAGAGTACTAGCACGTCGTCGCAGCCCGTGCCTGGGACGTCGTCGCAGCCCGTCCCAACGTACTCTTGCTTTAGGCATGCTAGAACCTTCAGTAACGATGAGATCTCAGCCTTCTAGTCATCCTCCTTGACGACTATTTTCATACTAGCTCAAGCGCCTCTCAAGCCAACCATTATCCACAAACTCGAACCACATCATCGAGTATCATCATGCTTGGGATGATCCCGTCTGGATTAAACCAAGGCTTTCTCACATCTTACTTTGCTTCTTCGCATCATAGCAAAGTTCCATCTCAACATCATGGTTTGCCTCATCGCATCATGGCAAAGTCTTATCTCAACATCATCATCAAGTCTATCCATATGAGCTTCAACATCCGCTTCATATGCCACAAGCAGCTTTCCTTACTCAAGAGCCTTTCCACTTAGCTTTTGAATCATCTTCGACCAACTTGACCAAACCAAGTTATCAATCAACTAATCATTCAAGTCAAACATTAATCCAAGTAATCACAAACAAGATCTAAATAAACAATTACAGCAATAATGGCAATTTCTTAAATAAAGAGTCCAAATCTAATAAGTATGAAATCTAAGCAACATTCCTACAACTTAATGAATGAACTTGCATAGGTGAACATATAGTAAAATAGGTTTTGAATCATCATATACCATAGATCTACATGCAGACTTAAGGAAAATGCATGAAATCGCTATCTTTAACACACAAACAAGCCACCGGTCCAATATACTCCTTTGGGTCCGTGTGAGAGATAACCACCACTCACCAAATCACCTAAACACCTCAAAAGATAACAACTCAGATCTGGACAGCGAAGAACTAAGCTTGATCCGACAAGATTCCACTTCAAATGATGAAATCTCTCTTTGTTGGATGAAGATCTTCAACTTTGGCTCTTGAATCTTTGATCTTGATCTTCGATCTTGGATGGGTGTTAGCACTAGATTAGAGTGGAGAAAAGAAGTGAAGAAATGTTGTAGTTGAGCTCTCAAAATGGAAGCACTTCGTCGCTTCAAAATCCGGTGCCAAAAAGTGAGATAGGCGCCTCTATTTATAGGCTCGAAACCCCATGAGTCATCCGCCCCTATGAGTCGTCCACGACTCACAACTCACGACTCAAGCCACTATACGACTCACGACTCAACGCATGGCCTACCACTTAACGGCATACGACTCAGCAATGATACCGACCTAACTCCTATGCGACCTAACAAACACGGCCGACCTAGCGACTCAACACACCCTGCCGACCTAACCACTTAACCTGATGTCGACCCAACGACTCATCCCAGGCGCGACTTAACAGACATGCGACTTACGACTTATCGAATGCCGCGACCTATCCAAACCCAGGCCACCCGACTTAACTATGTGACGACCTAAAAACACACACGACTCAAGCCTTAGGTCGTTCATGACCTAACTACAACACATGGTCACACGACCTAACAACACACGAACATACGCGACTTAAAACACAGGCCAACCTAAAAACCTCACGACCTACGACTCAACAGGTCCTACGACCTACGACCTAACTCCAACACAGGCTAACCACTAGGTCGCTATCCCGTTAAGTCATTCCAAATGACTCACGACCTAAACCCTTAAGCCTCTAACTATCTTAGGTCGTCTACCCCCCTAAGTCGCTCAAATCTATAGGTCGGTAAATCCTTAACCCGTCCACGACCTAAATCAACACACGACCTAAGCCATCACACGGCTTAACTTCTATAGGTCCAAACTTCTATAACTCGAAACCCCTTAAGTCGTCTACGACTTAAGAAATACCCGACCTAAGCTATCTACGACTCAAACTTTAAACGACTTAACAACAATACTAACGACTTGATGGCATCTATTTTATGATTTATCGACACGTAAAATACGGGTCGTTACAGTGGGAATTTATTCTTGAGATTCTGCTTATTGAGATCGCAGTAATCCACGCACAACCTCAAAGATCCGTCTGACTTAGCAACAAATACGACGGCTGAGCCCCATTCAGAAACTCTGGGTCGAATCAACCCTTTTTCTAGTAAATCTCTAGTTTGCTCGACTAATTCAACCCTTTCCCTAGGTGCCATCCTGCGACTTGCATGAACGACAGGACGAGCATTAGGCACAAGGTCGATTCTGAATTCTATTTCTCGGTGAGGAGGTAGAGATTTCACTTCTTCAAATACATCTGGAAAATCTCTAACAATAGGAATGGACTCCAAGCTGGGTTCAGGATAACCCAAATTATACATCAACCCTTCCCTTTTAGGACTAGGGTCCTCACAAGAAATTTCGATAAAATCCCCAAATTCGGTTTTGATTGAAATCAATCGATTATTGCAATCCAATTTGGCTTCATATTTTGCTAGCCAATCCATTCCGAGTAAGACTTCAAACTCGTTGAAGTCTAGAACAAAAGGACTAATAGGGAATTGATGGCAAGAATAGGAGATAGGAACATCTCTACATCGAAGACAGAGGTTTGCGGGACCTCCATCTGGATTCCTTACGCATATAGGCTCATCGACAAAATCAGGTTCAATATTCAATTCATTAATAGCTTGTTGAGAGATAAAACTGTGTGTAGCGCCAGTATCAAAAAGAACTCTAACAATGCTATCATTAATGGTAAGATTACCTTCCAGAACTCCCTTTCCCTTTTCTGATTTGGAAGACGTAGGCTTGTCTTTGACTGAGTATACTTTAGCTGTCTGGGCTTGCTTCATAGTTGGGCAGTCTTTCACTTCATGTCCCACCTTCTGACAATAATAGCACTTTTTGGGCTTGGCTTGAGCGGATTGATCTCTCTTTGGCTTCTTGCAGCTATTAGAATAGTGGCCCTTCTCTAAGCAATTATAGCAAGTGACATTCTCCGCAGTTCTCCCTTGATTGCCTTTCCTCTTCTCTTTGCCGTGCCATGGTTTCTTGCCTCCAAATTTCCTCTTCTTCCAATTCTGATTGCTTGAGTTGCCTTTCTCCCTCGGTGCTTCTTGCATGTCTAGTGTAGCATAACGGTATCCCACATCAACCAAATCTGAGAAGGATTCTTTGACGTGGCCAGTCATCCTTTCGTGGAACTTTTTATTCATCCCACGAATGAATCGCTCATTCTTCTTCAAAGGCGTGTTCACTAATTCTGGACCAAAGCGAGACAATTCATTGAATTTGTTGAGATACTCCTCGAATGATAGACTTCCTTGCTTTAAGTCAATGAATTCCTGGTACATACGAGAAATCCCGGCTGATGGCATGTAGCGCTTCTCAAGTACTTCTTTGAATCTTCCCCAAGTGAATTCGTCCTCAGGCTCATCAATAGTGACAGTCTCCCACCAAGCTAAGGCTTCACCTTGAAGTTGCCAAGTAGCTATGAGACACATCTGATCATCTTGCAGCTTAAGCCCCTTAAAAATTTTCTCACAAGACTTAATCCATGCCTGGGCCTCAACAATCGTCTCTTTGCCGGTGAATGGATTACCCCCAAGCCTTGAGAAGTTCTTATATAAGTCAGCCAGATTCGGCTGATTCTGAATATGTAAAGTTGCCTCGGTGGTGGGGGAACTTGGCTAGGTGCTGTGGCATTTCCTCGCCCCCTAACTTTGCCTCTTCGTCCACTCATCCCTACTATCTGTAATTAGTAAGAAAAAGTGGCTTAGATATTTGGACGAGATATCTTAAGAAATATTGGCAGTTAAAGGAAATAGACAAAGAAAATTTTGAGGTGTTAATCGATGGTACTCATTCTAGGGTATACTTTACCCTATCTCTAATGAGCCATCTAATGTGTTATGCTCCGTAACTAAAGTTCTTACTCAACCTTTAGCTCTGATACCACATTGTCACGACCCGAAATTCAACGTTCGAAAATTGACATCAAATACCTCACTTGTACTCGACTGTCAATGATTCCAACATCGAACTCCAGTCAGATGGAGCTTATAACAACATTAGATGAATATATAACAGTGGAAATAAAATGAATATCATGCATTACATCACAGATACAACATCATAATAATATCTGTTACAACATCAGAGTATTTAATACATGAATAACATCTCCAGATAGAATGACATAATAGAACAACTACATATCATATGCCAAAAGTCTTCAAAAGATAGAGAATGATATAGAACATCAAACTAAGCAACTCGAGATCCAAAAGCTTCCAAAATGACTCTAAGGTATGAGCCTCCAAAAACCAAAATACTCCAAACCGTAGCTAGAGCCAAAATATAGAAACCTGCTACTAGGCTGCCCGTGTAGAAATGGTGGGCACCTAGAGTTTAGAAAGGAAAAAATAAACTCCGGGTCAGTCATGGGACTGGTATGAGTAAACAAAGATAATTGCTTTCAAATAAAACAGATTTTATACTAGAAAAATCGGTAAGCTTTTGGAAAATGAAACTACCATAAGACCTTCCGCCACACACACAATGCAATCGCAGAATTAAAGGAGATTTCTTCTTATGATAGTCAAATATGCTTGATACGAGAAAATTCTTTGATATTATTACTAGTGCATAGTGTTGAAAGCCATTTCGAAAGTAGAATATCAATCCTAGCCGGCATAGACATTCCGAACTATGCCTACTATAGCTACCATCTAAACAGTGGTGACCACCATAAGTAAATGGTAGGTAATACAACTAAAACCGTACGGGGTTCGCATTGGGAATTGGATTTCCAACAAATGGTCAGGCTAAGGAACTTCCTATGCCACATGGGTACGCCTCTGGCGGGACGTCCCGAGAACCTACCCGGCTCTCTGCCAACACAAGGCCGGGTTACCTCTGTAACTAGGTAACTACTACTTGAGTATGCCACTCCCCGGTCCTTTGGGACTTTATCCGATGGCCCTCCATCACAAAGCAACAACCACACAGAATAATGAGATTAAAGCAACCACATAGGTAAGCATCTGGGCTCCATACCATGACACTATCTTTTTCCAGAAGGAAATGACATACCCTAAAGGGCGCGACCCTCATAACCTTGCCGCATCTTTCCTGTTTCGACCATTTCCGGGGTGTGAGGTCCGATGAGGTCTCGTCCACAAAGCTACACTTTACACGAAAGCCATGCTTTGATCACAAATGATCAACAAATGATCATCACTATACAGCAGCACTTAGTATGCCACACTACCAAATTGGGTGTATATTGCTGATAACCTTCAACTACATAACCTCTGAGCTCGTACGTCTCAGAGAAGGGTGTTGAGCTAAGAGAATAAATTCTTTGCCACCAACAGATATGTATTTGAAAGAAATTGGCTTTATATCTCAAAGCATAGTGTCAGACACACGACCATACAAGTCTATTCCAAGTTCGAACAGAACAGAAGGTACTTCGTCCAATAAAGGAAGAAGCCCTTGCAAATCCGGGCGTCCACAATCCCGATCGGACTTCCCATCACTTAGGGAATCCCTATACCGGAGCAACTCGGTGCAGAGACAATCGATAGGTTATCCTTTCGTTTTCGAAGAAACCCGGTCTTCACCGCCGGTCTTCAAATGCAATCCATTCGTCGAATCACTATTCGGAATGGGTTATATGACACAAAGGTCCTCTCCTGGATAATACGAATAGTGAGCGCTCAAATTTAAAACATGTGGGTGTATCAATCACAAAGGTTCACATTCACGGTTCGATGTGGGTTTCAGATAACAAACTGAAATCCGACTCCCTGTCGCATCGAAGTTTGAATGCCGTTTTACGGGAAAAGAGTGGTTTCACAAATATATAGGAACAAATCATAAATCACAGTCCACCACAAAGCAATCACAGCTTCACAACAAAAATGTCAATACAGTATAGAGTATTTGATGATGGTCAATCATCGTTGATTCAAGTTACTGTGATTAAAGTGAATTGGCCATATAATTGTCTTTATTAATCATTTTGAATCAATGCTGAATTTTACTTAATTATAAATTAGTTTAATTGGCTTAATTAGTTAGTTATCCTTTGATTTATTAAACTTATGGTTCCTTAATTGTTAATTAATTAAGTTTTAATTATATTTTATAAATTCCCTATTCTTTAATTATTTACTTTTAGATTGTAAAATCATTTCAAGCCTTAAGGGTTAATTATTCTTCATTTTTATAAATCAATTTGGTTTTTAAATTAGCATTTAAACATTTATTTTACTTTTAAAATTTTTGTTAAATTAAAATTTAAAAACAACTTTTATAAAATTATAAATTTTGAAATGCCATTTGTTTCATATGCTATTTATCATTATCATTAAATTTACCCAGAGCATAATTTACTTAAGTTTTCAAAAAAAAATTGATAAAAATAAACTGGTTGCTGTCCTACTATTCTCACCCGAGACTTGCTTCGGGTTGTACCCGAGAAAATCTCGCTTTCACTTTGGGTTTTTCCTAAAATGACCCGTGCCTCATTTTTTTTTGTTTTTTTTTTCTTCTTGTTTTTAAATTAACCCGTCACCACGCTAAAACGCCCCGAGACCCTCTTCGAGTTTTCACTCCACTTACCCGTGTTGTGCTTCGAGTCACTACTCGTCCTCCCCAACGCCTCGCACTGACACACCACCAACCACGTGCACATGCATGGCTATCCTCGCCGCCATTGGACGATGCTACGATCACCAACTCGTTAACGTCCACCCCCTAAATCGATTCGAACACCCCGATTTCGAATTTGTTTCGACACTACAAATCGAGCTACAGAACCCAAAAAAAAAGCATCAGGCACGCCATCTGAAAACGGTCGCGCGGCACCTCCCCTGGCAATCAGAGGCCGTGAAAACTCGCCTGAAGCTTCGCCGCGACCAGTTGCTTCTATTCCCACTGGAGGCTCAAAGTCTGATCTCCCCTAGAAGGCGCGGCACCACTGTATCCAACATGAATAGAAAAGGGTTGTAAACCCTAGTTTGATCTCCAATCAAAAATGCAATGGTTTGAAAATTTATCTAGAATTTTTCTGGTGATGACGATCCTTAATTCTTACTGCGAAAACGAACACGAGGCCCACCATTACTTGGATCACCAGATTTTGATAAACTTCAATTTACAAGTTATTGAAAATGCTCCAGTGGAAAGCCAATGAAAAAAATTGATTGTAGTTTCAAAAATCATCATTTTAAGAGTGGATTTACTTAAAGTCATAGAAGTTAAGATTCGTGAAGTTTGAGTTTTCTTGAGGACTTGAAGTTTTTACTGTGTTTCAACTTTCTAGGAAGAAACTATGTGATATTTGTTTGAATCCTTTTCTGGAATAAAATTCAGTCTTAAACAAAAATCTTAACTTGTTTACATTCTCTCTGTTTTTTTTTTAGAAGTAAAAGAAAAAGATTTTTAAATTTCCTTTGATATTGATTTCCCTGTAAACCAAAGTTCAGATGTACTGTTTTTTTTTCTTTTTTTTTCTTTTCAATCCCAGTAAGACTACAGCCCTGTTTTGATTATTTTTCTGAAGCATGGTGCAAGCTCAACACAAACTTCAACTTGTTACAAATTCATTTCAGAAGTAATAAAGAAGAGAAAGATTGGGATGCATCTTGATATGCTTTATTCTTGTAAACAGAAAATCATATGAAATTGAGTGCACAGTTTCCAGGGGAAAAAAAACTATATAAACTTGCTTCATTTTGTTACTGTAATGTTATGCAAATTTAAACAACAAATTTTAACTTGTTTACCAACATTTTCAAAAAAAAGAGGGAGACGATGTTGAATTAGTGTATAGTTTACTCTGTAAAACCAGAGATTTGAGCATGACAGTGTTTTACAGTTTTACAGAGAAGAAGAAAGCTATAAATTTTTGCTTTGATTTATCTCTAAAACATAGTGTAAGTTTTGAACTACACTTTAACTTATTTTGCAATTGAAATTTTTTTTCCCTTCCTTTTTCCAAAAGAGTATGGGAGAGAGGATTCTAAGTTCCCTGTAACTACATGTTACAGAAAACAGGGATAGGAAAACAAATGTTTTCCAGAAAAGAACAATTTTGCTTTGATTTATTGCAAAAAAAAAAATAGTGCAAGTTTAAACAAAAACTCCATCTTGTTTACTGAAACAAAAATGCATGGCTAAACTTAGTTTTATCATTCAAATCAAATAGAGACAGAGGGGAAAGAAATGGATTTTCTTACAGGTTTTCATTTTTTTTTTCCTGAACTAAAACAGTGACTAAAATTTTGTACAGTCAATCATGACAAACCAAGCATTCAATCATACATTCAAATTTCTTGCATGCAAACAAAATTTAAGTTTCCTATATCACCTAAAACATACACATAGCAAGCATGATAAAAGAAAAACAAGAATTACTCACCTGTTTTTCCAGAGATTACAGACAGTTTTCAAACAGAGAGATGAGGCCTGCACCTTCCCCTCTTTTCTACTTAATTCTCTTGGGGTTTTTAGATCTGAAATTGATGTGTACAAATCTATGATTATTTTTAGTTGTATTCATGCATTTAAATTATCAAAAACAGGGGTTTTCATTACACTTACCTTTTAGATTTATAGCAGAGAAGATTATTCTTTCTTTTTTCTGAAACTTGAAACCAAAAAAAAAAAAAGATTAAACCTTGATTCTTCCTGCAATACAATTAGATATGGTTGTATTAATCCCATGTTGTTTTCATTTATTCTAATCATTAAAAATAACAAAAAAAATTCTTACAGCTTGAATCCTTAACAGAGAACCATTTCCTGAACTTGAAAACCAACGATTGCCTTTAATTCTTGATTTTTTTTCCTGCACAGATTCAATATTGTTGAATTAAACTCTTACTTCATTAGGAATTACAACTTCAAGTTCAAGCTTTTAAAATGAAAATTTACTTGCCTTTTTTAATTTATTTCCAGAAGTAGAAAAGAACTGTTCTGCATAAAGAAAACCAAAAATCCCTTGCTTCACAAATCTGCAATTTTTTTTGTTTTGAATTAATTGTTAACACTTGATTTTAAAAATCAAAATTTCATAAACTATAAATTTTAAAACAAGACTTACCTGAAAGTATCACACTACTATCATGAAGCATGAGAAAGTATTTCAGATTTTTTTAGCTTGAATGGAAGAAGGCAGTTTCTTTTTTTTTCTTCTGAACTTTTTTCTTTGAATGTTGAAGTAAAAATTGCAAAGATCTTTTGATTACTGAGTATCAGGTGTTAGGGGATTTAAAAATTTGAATTTTAGAAGGTGAAGAGTTTCCTGAATTTTTTTTATTTGAATATTTTATTAAAGAGATGATGGTTTTTGCCATTTGTAAGGAAATATCTTAAGCACTAGATTTTGTTAATCATTCAACTTTATTGTGAATGTATGTTTCAGCCTTTGATGTTTACAAAGCAATGAAAACTTTATAAATTTTATTTTCTATATTATATATACTTTTATAAACCAATACATATATATATATATATATATATATATATATATATATATATATATATTCATTGGTATATATATGCATATGTACAATGTCAAAAGAAAGGTTGTTTTGACCATTGTATACTTATTCCTCAATGATTTTAAATGCTACTAAATTTTAAAACATTTATTCCAAATTTAAATCCAACTTAGATTTTAAACTTGAAATATAAACACTTACCTTTTAACAAATTTAAATTAAATTCCAATGTGTATTAAATTTTACTAAGGTATGAAAATGTTCATATGTATACGATTTTAAATCCAAATGACCTTTAAAACCATTTATTATCTCAATATTTAAACCCAAAAATAAATTTGGAATTTATTTCATATATTATTTTCACTTATTTTATTTTTTTTAGATTTTTTTCTTTTTTCCAAATTTATTCTCAAATTAAACCCCAAGAGTTTAAATATATTATTTATTTTAATTGATAATTTTGGGATGTTACAGAATAATATTCTTCCAATGGTAAATTGGATTTTTCATATAGAAATAAATAGTTTGAAGGTTTAAATAGGGATGGTTTTAAACTTAGTAACCATTTTAGATATTTTGTTGATTGAAATAGTTTGGAAATATTTTATCTTTATTTTTGATAAAGAATATGAATTTAGAATGATAATTGATTTTGATAAATGAATATTTGAAGTTTATATTAATATGAATGGATATTTGGTTTACTTGTAATTTGAGTTTATACAAAAATATTGGATTTATGAAATGAATATTTCAAAACTAATTAATAATGAAGTAAAATTTGAGATATATGAAATTTTAAAATTTAGTTTGAAATATGGTATATTTAAGCTTTGAAATATATTAAAGATTGAATAGTTTATTTTGTGGATCAAATCTTTATTTGAAATTTGATAATATTTGAAATGGTATTGTTGGAAAACTAAATTGAATTGAAACTTATGGTTTGAATTGAATTAAAATTTGGAAATTTTAGATTTGGGTTTAATCGAATAAATTTGTAAAGTGTAAAGAATTAAAGGAATGTTTTACGATTTCAAATGTATGATTTCGAAATGTTATGATTTTCAAAATGTAATGATTTCAAGCTTTTTGGTTTCGAAAGATTTATAACTTTGGAAGTATTATGATTTTTAAAAGTGAATATATGTTTGAAATAAAAATGAATTTGTTTGACCTAAATTTTTATTGATTTGGAAATTTGGATTATTTTCTAAATGTATTGTTTTAAGAAACTTCGAAACTAAATATATGTAATTTGGAAGAAATGATTTGGTGAAATCATATATGATTTTTAAAATGAATTGATATTGAAATGATTTGAAATTGAGAACCTTGTATTATTAAGTACTTAATTTGGGAGTTGTCGAACTTATATAAAATGGATTTTTATAAGTACAAAGTTGAATTGAAAACTATTGATTTGAAAAAATACTCAATTTGGAAAGAGAAATCTTATATAATCGAAGTCTATATAAGTGTGATTTGACATTCTACTTATTTTGGAAAGTATTCGATTTGAAATGAAATCTTATATATGATGGAAATTATATGAGTATGATATTTGAAAGTGATTTTGAAAGGTACTATGTGATACATATTTTCGAAGCAAAGAAATGGAAAGTGCCTTTTGCTTATTATCTGCTTTGTGGCCACACTGTGGATTCATTCTATCGATATTATTCTCTCTGATTTGGGTTTTTCGGATATGATACTCGAGTGTCCATCGAATTCCATGGCGATCTCCATGGTCTTATGATCGCGACTGCATAGTGTAATTCACTTGGCTGCGATGGCCTGGGGGTACAGATGTTTCCTGGGGGATCCAAGCGTAACCATTGTGTATCCTACGATCTATTCAGGTCGTATTAGTATCGAAATCCGCTGGCTGAGATAGCTTGAGGGTACAGATGTTTCCTGGGGGATCTAGGCGTAACCATCGTATATCTGCGGTCTACTGGTCATCATGGCGTAATTGGCAGGCTGAGATAGCTTATAGGTACGGATGTTTCCAGGGGGATCCAAGCGTAACCATTATGTATCTGCGATCCATGGTTAGACAAATGTTTTGGTTTGGTTGATTTGTTTGGATTGTACTTTCCATATTTGTTTTTAAACTTTTCCCAGTATTTTCATTGGGTGTTGAAACAGGTCTATTAAGTACCTGGAGAATTCTAGCTTTGCGCCTGATTAATACATGGCCAGAGTCGGCAGGAACGAAAGTAAACTTGTTAAGACATCGAGTTATAAAAGTATTTTTGATAAAGTATTTTGATAAAGTTTTATATAAAGGATATTTTGATCATTTATTTTACTTGTGTAAATAATTTTAAATGTTTTAAATATTGTTTACTTTGAATTAACACATTTGAATCAAATGACTATTCATCATATTATAAAATGTTTAAAATGTTAAATATAAATTTTTTAAATTGAAATTTATACGGTTTAAAATAATGGTTCATCCTTGTCTTCCAGATTATTCTTCCTTCTAGCCATTCCTACCTTCTTCTTCTTTGAGGGTCCTTTATGCATTATGGAAAGAGTTGGTTCTTTGGCTTATTGTTTAGATTTTCCCAAGAAACTTTCTAAAGTGTATGATGTATTCCACGTCTTACATCTCCTCTAGTATCTTCTTTACCCATCTCTTTTTGTTCAGCCAACTTCTCTTAATAGTTTGGATATTTAGCTTAATCTGACTATCGAGAGTAAGCCACTTCGTATTGTCAGCAGAGGTACGAAGTAGCTAAGAAGGGAATCTGTTAGTCTGATCGAGGTACGATGGGGTACTGATGATCAAGACTGTACCTGGGAGAGGAGGGAACATTCGTGCTTCGAATCTGAAATTGTTTTTCCAGGTACTATTTGATGTCTATCTTGCTTTTTCTTATTTTCCTTGTTCGTTCTTTTCGAGGACGAAAAGATTTGAGTGGTGGAGAGTGTAACAACCAGGTATTCTATGATTTTTTAATTGTTTATTTTAATTATTTAAATTGAAACTCCTGGCTTAAAAACTTTATTATATTGATTAAAAAGAATAAATTTTGTTATTTTAAATATAACTTTTAATTTTGGGTGCATTATAATTCCAAACCTGAATAAATAGAATATTTCCACAAAATGTGGATTTTGGTCAAATTGGTCAAACTTTGATTTTTAAATTTAAAATTTAAATATTCAAATTCTTTAATTTTATCTTTTATTATGAAAATAAATTAAATTTTAAGAATACTGCTTTGCATTTCGTTGAAATCTGATTTATGTTGTGAAAGTTATGTTTTTTTACAATATTGTATGTAAATTGATTTATTTAATAAAATTGTCTATTTTAATTTATATAAATAATATTTTTATTTGATAAATCATGTTCTCTTATGTGCTATATGACATATTAGGTATATATTTTATTCTTATTTTTTTAAACATTTTTAAAGTATAGTTATAACTTTTCCAAAGTTAAGTGTATTTTGTTTACAATTTTTAAAAACTAGTCTCAATATATTAAGCTATTTTCATTATTTATTTTCCTATTTTTCCTAAAAAAATTATTTACTTTCTTTTCTTCACTTTATTTCGGTTTTTTTATTTTATTTACTGTGTTTTATTTTATTTATTTTGAATAAAAGATATTGGAAATTCGAAGGGACAAAAGCTTTAAAACAAAGACTTTTCATGTGCTAGACTCTTCACTTTTTATACCGTTCAACACTTTATTGTTGCCGTGAGTTTCATATTTGCTTTTCATGTGAATTTCACTTCTCGTTCCAGAAAAATTTCGGCCTATCATCTCTGAAAAACATTTTGGTAATGGCTTCCATCTTCTCTTCATTTTCCCTTGCTTTTTCCACAAAATTTTGCCTTGACTTCTCACTTGTTGCTCGGCCTATCACCTCACCATTTCCACCACCAACCACCACCACTTCCTTCCTATCATCCACAGCTGCAAATCATCCTCCTCCTCTGACCTATACTCTCCATGACCTCCCTTGAACAAAAACTCCAAAAAAATTGCAAAAATCCTTGAAACTATGCCTAATCGAACCCTATATGCAACACCACCTTCATTGCTTGTCACAGCCACCTCCTTAGCCACCACCACCACCAGCACCACCTATGAACACTATCACTGATCTATGACCTGACCTGTAGCATCCTCTGGCTGAGCCCAAATTTGCCTTTGACCGAGACCAAGTTGAACCAAAACCCTTTCTAGCCTTGCCTTTTGACCTTCCTCGCTTTGTAACACTCAAACCCTTCGCATTCTCAAGCCTAGCCTTGCATTTGCAATCCTAACCAGATCCATTCCACCTGAAATAATGTGGTGGTCGAGCTTAATAACATGTGTGGCTGAGCATATGTGAAGTATGTGTCAAGCAAAATTGAATAGGAAGCTTGGTGATGTCTTTGTTTAATCCTATTTCCATAATTGTTTCAATATGATTTTGTATTGTATTTATATTTATACTTTTCTTTTTTTGTTGTTGAATACAAGATTAATATCTTGGCTCTCTCCACTCAAATCAAGTTGTGCCATCATGCTTTTCGGACTTTCTTTTGTGTGTGTTGTTTGCAAACTCTAGCTTTAAAGAGGTGAGTAATTCTCACCAGACAATTTATACTTATATAACTAGTAAACTGATTACAATTGAATCTGTAAAACACATCATCATGCTATATCTGCTATGCTATGATCATATGATATTCACCCATGCTTATACACCTGTTACCATCTATTATTGTTATATAATGTTATTCTGTTTATTTATATCAGTTTATCACACTGCAAGTTCCCTATAGATTAGAATCACTATGGGTTGAAATGATACATACCCGAACGGACTTTAGAATAGGGAAAAATCATTATGGGCTGAAATGATAGGACTGAGCAATTTTTATTTACCTGCATTTACTTAGGATAGTGGGTTTGAAATGATAGAAACCAGATATTTTTTCCTTTGTAAATTACGGTTTGAAATGATATATTATCTGTATCATTGGACTTAGGTAGGAAATTTTTTATACAAACTGTGGTTAAAATATTTTTTTCTAAAAATTTTAAAATATTACAAAAATGTAAATATTATGAAATTTTGATTTAAATTTAATTAAAAATGATTTTATAAAGTATTAATGATTTTCTACAAGTTAAATAAGTGAAATAAATGAATGGTAAAGTAGAATTTGAATTATAAGTTAATTTTGGAATTTATGATTTTGTTTATAAATGGAATTTAAGTTAAGCAAGAAATATGATAATTTGATTTAAATTTAAAAATGATTTTATAAAGTGTTATTGATTTTCAATAAATTAAAAATAGTTAAATAAATAAATGTTTAAATTTGAAATTTGAAGTATAACTTAACTTGGAAAATGTGAAAGTGTTTTAAAAATAAAAGTTAAGTTAAGAAAATAAAATGGAATTTAAATAAATTTATGAAATCGTAAACTTAATTAAAATTTTGGGTAAATCAAAATGTTATAAAATTTTACATTTATTTTATAAGCGAATTATTAAAGATTTGATAGTTATTTGAGAAATTTCACTTTGTAAAAATCATAAATTAAGGGATATTTAAATGATTGTTTTTAAAGTGAGAAAATATGACTTTATAAGTTAAAATGGATTTAAATAAATTTCTATTGTTTATGAAATTGTAGTGAAAGTTTGGAATTTAATTGACAACATTCCTGAAATGCTATCATTTCTAAAGTTAAAGATATTACAGCATTTTATAAATGTTGTGATTGATATAAATGAACTAAATGGCTAAATTGAACTAAGGGCTATTACAGCACTTTGTAAGTGCTGTAATTGCTGAATTTGACCAATGTTTTATTTGAAACCTAAAACCTGTTACAGCATTTTAAATGCTGTCTTTTGCTAATTGAATTGTTTTTAAACATAACTTTCCGTAGCATTTTCTAAGTGCTGCGAAAGTTGAATTTTCAATGTTTTAATAAATTTAAGTGAATGAATTCTGAAAATGGTAAAATTTTGAGAATTGTATATTTGATTATTAAATATAATAACTTCAATTTTAAATGATTTAAATGGAATATTTAAATGATTTAAATGGAATATTTAATTGGTTTAAATGGAATATTTTAATGATTTAAATGGAATATTTAATTGGTTTAATTGGAATATTTAAATGGTTTAAATGGAATATTTAAATGGTTTAAATGGAATATTTTGATTTGAAATATAAACCATTTTAAAATGTGATTTGAAATGGGATTTAAATTAATTAAAAATGAATGTGGTTTTGAAAAGATATGATATTTTGATATTTCGAAATGAATTTGAAGTGATACTGAATCTTTATATGATATTTAATTTAGAAGTATAAAATACCATTTTTGAATTTTAACCACGGGATGTATTTAATTTATGGTTTAACCGATCCTTAGAGGATGTGTGATCCCAAGTATCCTTTAAGTTATTGTACAATATTACTACAATTCACTTGAGTTGGTTTACATTATATAAGTATATATGTCCTGACTCGAGTGTTTTGTGTTTTACTTGACGCTCGGGTCAGCCTAAGTATTTATAGCTTAGCTTTGGATATCTTTTTTTAGAGCTAGGAATCACTGGATATTCTGCTTATCTAGTTATCTATTCCCTTTCAGTTTCAGTTGTTCTATTTCAGCTCTAGTATTTATAAACTTCTATGTATTTGAGATTTCTATTGCGTATGTTTTTCAGACTGATATTATGTATTATATTTTGAGAGTTTGTTATAGTAGCTTCATGAACTACTATGATATTTTAATTTCCGCTACGAGTTATTCTAATATTTCTGTGTCAATGATTCAGTGATTGTATTTCATTTTCTCCAAATTTTATTACAATGCTGTATTTTGAGCAATTCATGTCCAGCATGTGTGGATGCGAATGGCTGAAAATATTGGGTTGTTACATTCCTAAGCCGGATACGGATATTTTCGGATATCCGAAAATATTAGCGGATAAAGATACAAATAATATTCAATGGGTATTCGTGGATATCGGATACGGATTCAGCTACGGATTTTCATTCTTTGACACGGATACAGATATAGCACTATCCGTATCCGACTGCATCCGTTTACATGCCTAGTTGTATTAACATCCGTGGTTGCAGGGAAATAGGTTGGAGGGATCCAACTGAATTCCTGAAAAATGTTGACTTTAATTTCATATATAGTGATATATCAGTTTGAATAATCTGTTATAGATTATCGTGTAATTTGAAGTTATTGGATGCTATGGTATTACTGGCCTAGATTTTGGTATTTTAAAAAACCATAAATATACATATTGAATTTGAAAAGAAATTAAAAAGGCATTTTGGAAGTGAAGTAATTATATTGAAATTTGGATTAGTTAAAGAAATTTATTGTGATAAAATAAATGGTTGACTTTGTATTCGAATATTCCATGATGTTTAAAATGGAGGCTTTGGAATAATGTAAATAGATTTTAAATATAATTCTTAAGAGATACTTTTTAAAATATAAAAGGGTTTAAAAGTGAAGATTTTAAATGGGTTGGGAGAACAAAAGAGAAACTGGAAAATAATTATAATATTGGTTATACTAAATCTTAAATAAGATTCAAACTTGCGAAATAGAAGTAAAATTGAGATTTGGTTGGTTTGCAGTATAGTTTGATTTATTTAGGAAATTGATTTACAAATGGAATTTAACTTAGAAATAAATTTACAATGAATTTAACTGATGTAAAACCGTTATAAAATAGAATTGAAAATTGTGAGTGAGACGACCCGACTTTATCACCACAGAAAATCATATCATCTTGAAGAAAGAAAGGCATAGAAAAGAGAAAAGAAAGAAAAGAAAGAAGAAACAACATCAGAATCTAAACTGCGGAACGAATAAATTATATTAATAACATAAATATTACATAGTTTACAATCATTATCAGAGTTACACAGATTACACATCACATACTAGACAGTTATAAACACCTGTCTAGTTATACGACTCAATACAATACAAGAGAACTACTCAGAGAAACCAACACAACGGAACACTATATATCTACACGCAGAAGCCTCCTGCTCCATTTGCTCCTCCACAATTCTTCAAAGCTAACCTGAATCCCTTAGCTACTCGTAAAAATTTGAGTACCCAAGAGTTTAAGAAAACAGAAGATAAACTCCAGGTTACACATGGGTCTGGTGTGAGTAACAGGTTAAAGTTGCTTAACTTTTAAAAACCTTTTGAAAAGAAAGGTATCATGTAAGACTTCCCACACATAAACATGGAAAAAAATTTACCTTACGCTAACCAAAACATTTGATAGGAAATCCAGTGATATTATAATAGGTCTAGGGTTTTAAAATGAATATGAAATAGCCGAAATTGTTAGATGATTAGATTCCAGCTACTAGCCACAAAAGTGGGTAATACAATCAAAACCGAGGGTACTTATTGGATTTTGGATTCCATACAATAGGGTACCACCCGTCACAGTACGTGGCCTAGATCAACATACCAAGGATCACTCCCAATCCCCTGCAACACATGGCCAAAACCATTCCTTACTGAATAGTTCCGAACAAGACAACCCCGCAGTTGTAGCTAGCAACCGCCCACACAGCCGAATAAAAAGGGACCTCTAGACAGAGGAAAATGCATGACCCACTTAACCTTGCTACACCTCCCCCGTTTTAGCCATTCCCAGTTGATGAGGCTTGAGGCTACGATTACCTTTAGTGAACACATCACTTAGAAAGCTGATCGTCCACCTGACGATGTTCTGAAAATATTCAATCCATACAAGTTCGTTCCGGGTTCGAACGAAACCGAAGGCATTATCTCGTTACACTCATTTTGGAATCACCCTCAGAGTTAACGACGATAACCATTGCACTTTGAATCTTCATCTTCACTTGAGATTCACGACCTATCGTTAATTTGGATCAATGTGGTTTTCGGATATCCAAATATGGGAACCCGATCCCGGCCTCATCGAAATCCAAAACGTGTCTTTTAGGTCCAAGTTGTTTTAGAGTTTAAAACGATTCAATTATCCATATACACACAGATAAATAACTCACAAATCACAATTGATAATCAACGTTATCATAATACACAGATGATCCACATTATCATCAAAATAGGTATTCCATATCATCATCACAATAGATAATCTATATCACAATGCATCCAAAGCATTCATATCACACAACATTACTTATCTCATTTCTGAGATCACAACCATTCAAGGCAATCAATATCACCCATTCATACATAAGCAAAGATTTACTTCATACATCATCTATAATTAATTTTAAATGATTAAATTAACTACCTCCATCTCTAATTAATTTAAAGTGAATTAAATTAATTACTTCATCTTTAATTAATTTAAAATAAATTAAATTAATTACTTCATCAATATAAACCTTGCTTACTCAACCATTTAATTGATTACAATCAATTAATTAATCATTCAAATTAATCACCTTAATTAGTCACCCTTGATTAATTATCCTAATTACATTCATGTAATTATTCTTAATTAATTTCACAAATTAATTATTCTCAACCAAAAACAGTAATTAACATTTAATTACTTTAATTAATTAACTAACTATAATTAATTACATTAATCCTTAATTAATTACATTAATTAATTACCCTTAATCACTTATCATTGATTAATTAATCAACTTTAATTACATCATTAATTGTATTAATTAATGATCCTTAACTATAGTTAATAAATTATCCTCTTAAATTAGTTACCTTAAGTAATTAACCCATAATTATTAATCCTTCTTGATTAACCATATTCAGTAATTAACTAACTTAATTACTTCATTAAAACAAATTAATTATTCCTTAATTAATTTCTTAATTAATCCCTTGATTAATTACTAAGTAATTTGATCCAAATTACTTACATTATTAAACATCTTCCATTAATTACAACCTGTAATTATCAATCAATTACTTCACTAAGTAATTTCCAATCCATTAATTTCATTAAGTAATTATCTTTAAAACCTCAAGTGTTTAAAATTAATTAAACTTAATTAATTAAATTAAAAAAATCACGTTTAACTCAATTGATTACCTTAAGTAATTAATTTCTTAATTACTTCATTAAGTAATTATACTCGACAATTCACAAATGATTATTATTAAATTAATTAATCTAATTAATTATTAAAAATTTACCACATTAATAAATTATTAAATAATCCTAGTTAATGACCTTCATTAATATTTCTTTAATTATTTTCATTAAGTAATTAACTTAGATTAACCATTGTTAATTACAATTAAATTATCTTTAATTATTCATTAAATAATTCCCTAATTATTTAATTAATTAAGAGTTAACTGTAACTTAATTAATCCTTAATTATTTGATTAATTAACCTAGATTATAACTTAATTACTTAATTAATAATTCTTTAATCATTAATTAAATAATCTAATTAATGATCTTAATTACAAATTGATTAATCCTTAATCAATTAATTTATCCCAAATTAATTAATTAAATAAATCATCTAGTTATTCCTAATTACCACATTAATTAAATTAATTTCAAAACATTAATCTTAATTAATTTTTAAGATGAAACATTCCTTAATTATGTTTAAATTGTTATTAACAAATTTATTTGAAAATAAATCACTTTTGAATTTACTTTATAATATCATTTCAAATACAAGATTTAAAATGAATATAATTTAAACTTAACAAAGTTTAAACAATTTAAACCCTTTTTAAATTACAAGACAAACAAGTGCTTGTCTAATAAAAGAAATTCATTAGAGTTTTGAAACTAAATTCATTTCAAAATTCAATAATTTAAATTTACACTTTGATTAAATCTTTTAAATTTAAAAACTTCTTTTAATTTCAAAACTGAAGTTCTTTTTTTTTGATTTCGAGATTTAAATTTAATTTTAAACTTGCTCATATTTTAACACTTCAGTTTAAAAAAAATTCAAACTACTAACTATTTTACAGTAGTTAATAGTTCTAGTTTTTAAACATTATTACTTTTATATATTTTTTATTATTATTTAAAACTGAGATTTTAGATTTAAACTTGGTTTCTAAAATTCAAACTGGAATTTAAAACTAGGTTTAAAACCTTTCTTTACATTTAAAAGCTTCAGGTTTTAAAAAATTTAAAACTGAAATTACAGGTTTCTGTAAAACCTGAAACACTGAACAACCCGAGAACAACCCAAATCCGCTTCGAGTTTTCAACCCAACTCCCCAGAGTCAACTACCCTATTACATCGAGCAGCATAAAAATCTACTCGAGCACAAAACCAGGCCAACCAACATCACCAATACAATATCTTCACCGTGCATATGCACGGTGGCTCCGGCCACCATAGATCGTCGTTGATGTGCGCTACACTCCAGAAACCAACCCAACAACCACCCACGATCATCAATTCGAGCTACCACTCTCGAAATCAAAAACGACCACCCAATTTCAATACCTGGAAACAACAAGCAGGTTTCCCCTTCAAACCTGTCAACACCAAATCCTCGCCGCTCCGACCACCTGAAGGTCGACCACTCCGGCCTCGACTTCAGCTACGGTCAATCTATCAATCCCCAAAAGATCATAACACTCGATCAATTACACAATCCGTAATGATCAACTCTTCAAACCCTTAAAAAAAATAGGGTTTAAAAAGAATTCACGAAGCTACACCTTCCACAATGATATCCATAACCATCAATGATTTTTCCTAGCTTCTCCTAACCCTTCTCCATCACCTAGAAGAAACCCCGAGCCTACACTATTCAAAGATCACTAGAAAATGCTTAAAATTCATTTTCTGTTCAGTACCAATCTGCACCTTCAACCCTTTTCTAAAAATCTGGATTCTTAATTTAAAAATCATGTTTTTGTTAATGCTTTTGATTTATAATACTGGATTGCAAAATTAACATGTTTGGATTTTGGTTAAAATCAACATGCACTGATATTTTTTTTATGTTTCCAGAGACAACAACCTATATTTTAACTTACTTATAATTTTAAATATTAACCTAAGATAATCAAACAACTTTATTTTATAAATTTTATTCTATCAGAAACTTAATTAAAAGATAAGAATTTTAATCAAAGTTTTTACTTTGAAAACAGAACAGAACAGAGAGATTTACAGCATGCACACAAATACATTTCACATCAGACTTTTATCAATACACAAACAATACTTATTTATATCAAAACATACTAGCATGCAACCTAATTAATAATTTAAGATTTAAAAGTTACTCACTCTTTTAAAAGTAAGCAGAGCCTCTGTTGAAATGCTTTTTGAATTTGTAGATAACATCAAAGATTCCAAATTCAACTTGATTGAATTTAAGGCTTCTTTTAATACTCAAGTTGAAAGAGTGCATGCAGGCATGCCTTGTGTAACGACCCGTATTTTACGTGTCGATAGATCGTAGAACTTACAGGCCGTTAGTGTTAAGTTATTCCTAGCTTAAGTCGTATGGAAGTTAACTCGTGTAAAGATTAACTCAGTGGGAAAGCTTAGGTCGGTATTCATGAGTCGTAGACGACCTAAGGGGATACGAGTTAAGGAATAGGTTGTTAGCAATTTGGCAATTGGAGTAGGTTAATATGTTGCGACTTAAGATAGCTAACGAGCTAACGGGTTGAGAACTGGGCGAGTTATAGAAGTTAACAGATTAAGATATTGAACCGAGTTACGAGTTATGGGTTTCTGACCGACCTAAGAGATGGCCGAGATAAGGAGTTAGCGACCTAAGAGTTAGCGAGTTAGAGGAGCAGCGACCTACGAGTCAGTGGGTTAGTAGAGATAGTGAGTCACCGAGCTAAGGGTTAACGACCTAAGGGGTTAGGTCGTATGATGGTTAGGTCGGCACATGCTAAGTCGTTAGCGACTTAGTGATAGGTTGTAACTCGTGTTGCTCGATAGGTCGTATACTAGTTAGGTCGCGGCATAGTTAATCCGCGTTCGTTTTAGGTCGTAAGGTCATCTGGGCCGTTGATTTTGTTAGGTCGCAACGCGGGGTTGAGAGATAGGTTGTAACCCAGTAAGTCGCGGCAAGTGTTAGGTCGTAGACGACCTAAGTTAGGATGCTGTGGGCCTTAGGTTGTACTAGGATTGAGTCGTAACTCGTGAGGCTGTTAAGTCGTCACAGCTTGAGTCGTGTGTGCTTTTAGGTCGTGAGTCTTAGGTTGTGGGACGACCTAAGTTAGGTCGTAAGTCGACCAAGCGACTTAGGAAAGGTTGCCGCTGTGTTAGAGTGTTAGGCCGTATGTTTTAGGTCATTACCGACTTATGTTAAGTCGTGTGAGTGCCTTAGGGTTAGGTCGTGTGAGTGCCTTAGCTGTTAGATCGTTAGGTCATGACCGACCTAAGAGCGACCGACCTAAAAACGTACGACCTAAAAATCAGCCTATAAATAGAGGGGTTTGGCTCACTTTTTGGCACCGGATTTTGAAGCGACGAAGTGCTGCCATTTTGAGAGCTCGACTACAACATTTCTTCACTTCTTTCCTCCACTTTAATCGAGTGATAACATCCATCCAAGATCGAAGATCAAGATCGAAGATTCAAGGGCCAAAGTTGAAGATCTTCATCCGTTCGAGTGAGATTTCATCGATTGAAGCGAGATTTTGCCGGATCAAGCTTGAATCCTTGCTGTCCAGATCTGAAGTGATTAGTTTTTGAAGTGTTTGGGTGATTCGGTGAGTAGTAGTTATCTCTCACGCGGACCCGAAGGAGTGTATTGGATTGGTGGTTTGTTGGAGTGTTGTAGATAGTGATTTTATGCATTCTTTCTTAGATCCAAGTGTAGATCCATTACTTATGAAGATGTTTACCTTTGCAAGTTCATTCATCTAGTTGTAGAGACAAAACCCATGATTTATATTTGTTAGATCTATGCTAAAGACCCATGATTCATCTATGTTAGATCTATGCTCATCTATTTACGAAATTGCCATTGTAATTATAAATGCCTATTTAGATCATGTTTGATTACTTGATTTTCTATGTAGATCTTGTTGAATGATTGATTGCTTGGATTAATGTTTGATTTGATTGATTAGTTGATCTATTACTTGACTTGGACAAGTAAGGTCGATGGTGATTCAAAAGCTAAGTGGAAAGGCTCTTGAATGGTGAAAGCTGCCTGTAGCATATGAAGCGGATGTGGAAGCTCATATGGATGGATTCGATGATGTGGAACCTTGCCATAATGCGAGAAGGCAAAGCATGATATTGAGGTGGGACTTTGCTATGATGTGATGGGGCAAGGTATATGTTGAGATGGGACGGGTCATGATGACGTTCCAAGCACGGGTCATGACGACGTGCGAAGTTATAACTCGATGATGCGATGCGAGTTGGTTGATAATGGTTAGCTTGAGAGGCGCTTGAGCTAGTATGAAAATAGTCGTCAAGCAGGATGACTAGGAGGCTGAGATCTCATCGTTGTTGAAGGTTCTAGCATGCTCAAAGCAAGAGTACGTTGGAACGGGCTGCGACGACGTTCCAAGCACGGGCTGCGACGACGTGCTAGTACTCTGGGTAGTTGCGAAAATTCCTAGGCACGGGCTGCGACGACGTGCGGAGTTATGTCTAGAACCGGGGTTACCATTAGCCCTTGACAGGTGGTCATTCAACTAACGGTGAAATCAAGGCAATGATAACAGTGATAGCCGGAGTCATGGATGTTTGGACGTTTGGTTGTATCATCATTCGGTCTCAAGAGCGGTGTTTTCGGGTGCTTATCTGATCTTGGTTTAGGCCTTGGGGGTTTGTATTTGGAAAACATCGACCTTGACTCGAATGATTATTGCTTTACTTTAATTGTCTGCCATGTTATGCTTGCTTCTCCTTAGTGTGTCTGGGGGCTATCACTGTAGAAAGAGGTGGAGTGGGATGGTTTGGTTCCTATTCCTTTTATCCCTTATGCTCTTTTGGTATGTTTGATAGTTGATTTACTGCTCACTAAGACTTTGTCTGACTCAAGGTTTTATGTCTCCTCTTATTACCTTGGGCTGTCCATCCATGTTGGGATGGGCAGACTAGGTGACAGGTGGCAGGTGCTGATCTTAGTGGCTCACGTTGATGATGACGAAGACGAGCAAGAGGCTTTACATATTATTTTAATATTCTATGTACTGGATATTCCGCTGTTTGTTGATTACTCTGAGTGCTATGTAGTGAGGCTTCTTGTATTCATGATTCAGACTATGTATAAAGCTATTACGATTAGATGATGATATTCTGTTCTGTGGGAGCTTCACTATATCATATTTCTCTATTGTATTTTATCCATGCGCTGTGAGTTTTACGATAGAGTCTGCGATGTTTATCTTACCCTTGACTATCGTCCATGGCTGCCTGACACACTTTCAGCGCATTATTTCCTTGTTTTGGTGCGGGAGTCATGGGCGGTCGTCACATTTGGTATCAGAGCTTTGGTCAATCGATTTTAGCCAACGCTCGCTGACGTGACTACGTATGAGAGACATAATTGTATTTTGATGAATGATTACTATATATAATATAGTAGTTTAGAAGGATTTGAACTCCTTATGCGGTTGTTTCTCAAGGTGTTCTAAGTCATTCCTTTTTGTAGATATTAAGGATGAGTCGAAGAGGGAGACCAGCTGCAAGGGAAGGCCGTGCCGCTGAAGGAGTTGCTAATTATGGAGCTATGTTTGAAGCTATGATGACTTCTATCATGAGAAGGATACCAGCTCCAGGGCCATCAGTAGATGTTGGAGTTCAAGTTCAAGCTCCAAGACCAGTGGATTTTGCTAAGCTTTGCAAGGACTATACTTTTCATGGAGGAAAGGTTTTCTTGGGAACGGAATCAACCATTGAAGTGCAAAGATGGATTGATGCTTGTAGAAGGATATTTGGTGACTTGGGAGTTGAGGATGCAACTAAGAGGAAGCTTGCATCAAGGCAACTTCAAGGGAGAGCTTCGGATTGGTGGAATTCTATCACCATTGATACTCCGGAGGAGGAGATTACTTGGGAGCAATTCCAAGCTAGATTTGAAGCTAAGTTCATCTCTACGGCTCAGAAATCTGTCTTGTTTAAAAAGTTTGTTGAGCTCAAGCAAGGTGGGAGATCGGTTCTTGAGTACGTTTCTGAGTTTGAGGCCTTGTCCAAGTATGCTCGGTCGTATATTGAATCTTCTTATCAGAAGAATGAGAAGTTTGTGACAGGCTTGGACAGTTATCTTGGAAGGCAGTTGGTGGATCATCTGGACGATCCATTTGAGAAGCTTGTGGAGAAAGCTCTCAGGCATGAGAGTTTGTTCCCTAGGGAGAGTTCTGTTGTTGCTGTAACCAAGGAAGGGTTTAAGCCACAGAAGGGTGGAAACAAGAAGAGGAAGCAACAGCAACAGAAGGGTAAGGATGGCCAGAAGAAGCCGAGGGGCGAAATGACTTGCTATAATTGCCAGCAGAAGGGCCATCTCTCCAAGGATTGTAGGAATCCAAAGGCGCCGGCGAAATGCCACAACTGTGACAAGCCAGGACATTTCAGGAAAGATTGTCCAGAACCGAGGAAGGACTAGCAAATTGTGCAAGCTTATGCATTGGGAGTTGTGCCGTCGTTTTCAAAAGCTCTTACTGCTGAAAAGAAAGGGAAGAGTGTGGTGGTTCAAGGTACTCTTTCCATTTGTGGTGTTCCAGTTAGAGTGTTGTTTGATACTGGAGCGTCGCATTCTTTTGTTTGTGATGATCTTGTAGGCCGGTTAGGTTTGGAACCGGATATTGTTGATAGGCCATTGGTTGTGACTAATCCAGTTGGGGGTTCGTCATGTTTGTGTATGATATGCCGTGGTCTAGTTGTGTCGAGTCATGATTGCTCTTTTGTTTGTGATTGTTTTGTTCTGAACTTTACGGGGTTCGGAATTATTTTGGGTATGGACTGGCTTAGGAAGTATGCGGCAAAGGTTGATTGTGAGAGATTGGAGGTGACAGTCGAGAATGTGGAGGGGCGAAAGGTTGTGATACGATGTATGCATGAAGAAGGCGTCTTCATGAGCTTCATGTATTCGCTGGTTGTTCCACGGGATGGACTGTCATCGGTGCCAATCGTGAATGGATTCGAGGATGTCTTTGACGAAGTCAAAGGGTTACCGCCGCATAGAGAGATCGAGTTTCGTATTGATCTAGTTGAGGGAGCCAGACCCGTTGTGATGTCTCTTAGGCGGATGGCGCCTAGGGAATAGAAAGAGTTAAGGGTGCAAGTTGATGACCTTTTACAGAAAGGATTCATTCGGCGTAGTGTGTCCGAATGGGGTGCACCAGTTGTGTTCGCAACCAAAGCGGATGGATCGTTGAGGTTGTATGTTGATTATCGTGAGCTGAATAAGGTGACTAAGAAGAACAAGTATCCATTGCCGAGAATAGATGACTTGTTTGATCAGCTTCACGAGGCTAAGGTGTTTTCTCAGATGGATTTGGCAACCGGATTTCACCAGTTAAGAGTGGCGAAGGATAGTGTGCCGAAGACTGCTTTCAGGACACCATCCGGTTTTTATGAGTGGCTGGTAATGCCGTTTGGATTGACTAACGCACCAGCATATTTTGTGGATCTTATGAATAGAGTGTTCAGAGATCAGTTGAATAAGTTCGTGCTTGTGTTCGTGGATGATATTCTGATTTACTCCAGAACTGAAGAAGAGCACAAGACGCACTTGAGGATTGTTTTGAAAATCTTGCGGAAACATCAGCTGAAGGCTAAGTTTTCGAAGTGTCACTTCTGGAAGAGTGAAGTGAGATTCTTAGGCCATGTTATCTCTGGATATGGGATAGCGGTTGATCCCGCTAAGGTGGCAGCAATCCAGGATTGGGTTAGACCTAAGAATGCATCTGATGTGAGAAGTTTTCTTGGATTAGCAGGATATTATCGTCGGTTTATCAAAGACTTTTCCAAGATAGCTGCACCATTGACAGGATTGACGAAAAAGAATTAAGTGTTTAGATGGGATGATAAGTGTGAGCAAGCTTTCGTAATCCTGAAAGAGCGACTGACAAGTGCTCCTGTTTTGACTATTCCAAGTGGGAATGATGAGATGGTGGTTTATACCGATGCATGTGGTACTGGACTTGGAGCAGTACTGATGCAGAAGGATAGAGTTGTTGCGTATGCAAGTCGACAATTGAAGCTGCATGAAAGGAATTATCTGACACATGATTTGGAGTTAGCGGCGATTGTATTTGCTTTGAAGATGTGGAGATAATATCTTTTGGGAGTTCGATTCGAGTTGTTTACGGATCATAAGTCGTTGAAGTATCTGTTTTCCCAAAAGGATTTGAATCTTCGACAGCAACGATGGCTAGAGTTTTTAGCATCGTATGATTTTGGTATAGCTTATACTCCGGGAAAAGGTAACGCAGTAGCTGATGCGTTAAGTCGAAGACATACAGGACTAGGAGCCATGTTTTCGGAATGGGAGAGTCTATAGTATTTAACTAGATTTGATTTCAGGCCTAGATGTGAATTGGAACCTGAGATGTTGGCTAACTTATCGATAAGGCCTACTCTGGTGGAGAGAATTAGCGAGAGCCAAAAGCGAGACGATAAGCTTGTCAAGATTATCCGAGATTTGGAATCTGGATTGGACCCAGAAAAGGATAAAGGATTCGAAGTCGATCGAGAGGGTTGGCTTCGGAAGCAAGGACGACTAGTTGTTCCCGATGTAGATGGATTGAGAGATGAAGTTCTTAGAGAAAGTCATCACTCGAAGTTGACAATTCATCCAGGTGGAAATAAGATGTATCGGGATATGAAGAGAACCTATTATTGGGAAGGTATGAAGAAGGATGTTGGAAATTTTATTTCCAAATGTATGAACTGTCAGTTGGTAAAAGCTGAACAGAAAAAGCCAAGTGGATTACTTCAGCCATTAGAGGTTCCTACATGGAAGTGGGAGCAAGTGTCGATGGATTTTATCGATGGCCTACCTAGAACCAAGGCGGGAAATGAAGGGATTTGGGTCATCATAGATCGGTTGACCAAGAGTGCAAGGTTCATTCCTGTTCGATCGACTAGGACTGCATCAAAGTTGGCTGAGCATTATGTTAAGTGGATAGTTCGATTCCATGGTGTTCCGAAGAGTATGGTGAGCGATCGAGATCCATTGTTCACTAGTGGATTTTGGAAGAGCTTCCAGGAAGTTTTGGGAACTGAGTTGTGTTTGAGTACAGCTTATCACCCTCAAACAGATGGTCAGACTGAGAGAGTCAACCGAGTTTTGGAAGATCTTCTGAGGGCATGTGTTTTGGATTTCGGAGGATCATGGGAAGATCATCTTCATTTGGTGGAATTTGCGTATAATAACAGTTATCAGTCGAGTATTGGTATGGCACCATATGAGGCATTGTATGGAAGACCGTGTAACTCTCCGACATGTTGGTTGGAAACTGGAGAAAAACTGATACTTGGGCCAGAGATGATTCGACAGACTTCGGATTGTATAGGGATCATTCGGCAACGAATGAAGGCAGCCCAAGATCGTCAGAAAAGTTATGCCGATAATCGTCGTAAGGATTTGGAATTCGACGTAGGTGATATGGTTTTTGTGAAGATTTCTCCTCTGAAGAATGTTATTAGATTCGGGAAGAAAGGAAAGTTAACTCCGAGATTTGTTGGACCATTTCCGATTATCGAGCGAATTGGAAAGCTCGCTTATAGATTGGAGTTACCGGAAAAGATGGCAGGTGTGCACAATGTTTTTCATGTATCTTATCTACGGAAGTATGTGCACGACTCGAATATGGTGGTTTCTGCTGATAGCTGTGAAGATTTAGAAGTTGATCCAGTTGTTAGAAGACCTCGTAAACCGCTTCGTGTTGTTGAAACCGACACGAAACAGCTTAGGAGGAAGACGATTACGTTGCTCAAGATACAATGGAGTGAAGATGTTAACGACTGTATGTGGGAGGAGGAAGAGAGGATGAAGGCAGCTCATCCCGAACTCTTCGAGGTATGGCCCTAAGGTGTCGTGACATCTCATGAATTTGTAACTTGATTCCTATCTTAGAATTCTGCATGCTATGTTAGAATTGGATACATGGTTTGTTGATTGCTATGGATGGTAGGCATGCAGAATATTTTTGGTTGCTCTTGTTTGTTTGGAATTTCGGGGGCGAAATTCCTAAGGGGGAGAGAATGTAACGACCCGTATTTTACGTGTCGATAGATCGTAGAACTTACAGGCCGTTAGTGTTAAGTTATCCCTAGCTTAAGTCGTATGGAAGTTAACTCGTGTAGAGATTAACTCGGTAGGAAAGCTTAGGTCGGTATTCATGAGTCGTAGACGACCTAAGGGGATACGAGTTAAGGAATAGGTTGTTAGCAATTTGGCAATTGGAGTATGTTAATATGTTGCGACTTAAGATAGCTAACGAGCTAACGGGTTGAGAACTGGGTGAGTTATAGAAGTTAACAGATTAAGATATTGAACCGAGTTACGAGTTATGGGTTTCTGACCGACCTAAGAGATGGCCGAGATAAGGAGTTGGCGACCTAAGAGTTAGCGAGTTAGAGGAGCAGCGACCTACGAGTCAGTGGGTTAGTAGAGATAGTGAGTCACCGAGCTAAGGGTTAACGACCTAAGGGGTTAGGTCATATGATGGTTAGGTCGGCACATGCTAAGTCGTTAGCGACTTAGTGATAGGTCGTAACTCGTGTTGCTCGATAGGTCGTATACTAGTTAGGTCGCGGCATAGTTAATCCGCGTTCGTTTTAGGTCGTAAGGTCATCTGGGCCGTTGATTTTGTTAGGTCGCAACGCGGGGTTGAGAGATAGGTTGTAACCCAGTAAGTCGCGGCAAGTGTTAGGTCGTAGACGACCTAAGTTAGGATGCTGTGGGCCTTAGGTTGTACTAGGATTGAGTCGTAACTCGTGAGGCTGTTAAGTCGTCACAGCTTGAGTCGTGTGTGCGTTTAGGTCGTGAGTCTTAGGTTGTGGGACGACCTAAGTTAGGTCGTAAGTCGACCAGGCGACTTAGGAAAGGTTGCCGCTGTGTTAGAGTGTTAGGCCGTATGTTTTAGGTCATTACCGACTTATGTTAAGTCGTGTGAGTGCCTTAGGGTTAGGTCGTGTGAGTGCCTTAGCTGTTAGGTCGTTAGGTCGTGAACGACCTAAGAGCGACCGACCTAAAAACGTACGACCTAAAAATCAGCCTATAAATAGAGGGGTTTGGCTCACTTTTTGGCACCGGATTTTGAAGCGACGAAGTGCTGCCATTTTGAGAGCTCGACTACAACATTTCTTCACTTCTTTCCTCCACTTTAATCGAGTGATAACATGCATCCAAGATCGAAGATCAAGATCGAAGATTCAAGGGCCAAAGTTGAACATCTTCATCCGTTCGAGTGAGATTTCATCGATTGAAGCGAGATTTTGCCGGATCAAGCTTGAATCCTTGCTGTCCAGATCTGAAGTGATTAGTTTTTGAAGTGTTTGGGTGATTCGGTGAGTGGTAGTTATCTCTCACGCGGACCCAAAGGAGTGTATTGGATTGGTGGTTTGTTGGAGTGTTGTAGATAGTGATTTTATGCATTCTTCCTTAGATCCAAGTGTAGATCCATTACTTATGAAGATGTTTACCTTTGCAAGTTCATTCATCTAGTTGTAGAGACAAAACCCATGATTTATATTTGTTAGATCTATGCTAAAGACCCATGATTCATGTATGTTAGATCTATGCTCATCTATTTACGAAACTGCCATTGTAATTATAAATGCCTACTTAGATCATGTATGATTACTTGATTTTCTATGTAGATCTTGTTGAATGATTGATTGCTTAGATTAATGTTTGATTTGATTGATTAGTTGATCTATTACTTGACTTGGACAAGTAAGGTCGATGGTGATGCAAAAGCTAAGTGGAAAGGCTCTTGAATGGTGAAAGCTGCCTGTAGCATATGAAGCGGATGTGGAAGCTCATATGGATGGATTCGATGATGTGGAACCTTGCCATAATGCGAGAAGGCAAAGCATGATATTGAGGTGGGACTTTGCTATGATCTGATGGGGCAAGGCATATGTTGAGATGGGACGGGTCATGATGACGTTCCAAGCACGGGTCATGACGACGTGCGAAGTTATAACTCGATGATGCAATGCGAGTTGGTTGATAATGGTTAGCTTGAGAGGCGCTTGAGCTAGTATGAAAATAGTCATCAAGGAGGATGACTAGGAAGCTGAGATCTCATCGTTGTTGAAGGTTCTAGCATGCTCAAAGCAAGAGTACGTTGGAACGGGCTGCGACGACGTTCCAAGCACGGGCTGCGACGACGTGCTAGTACTCTGGGTAGTTGCGAAAATTCCTAGGCACGGGCTGCGACGACGTGCGGAGTTATGTCTAGAACCGGGGTTACCATTAGCCCTTGACAGGTGGTCATTCAACTAACGGTGAAATCAAGGCAATGATAACAGTGATAGCCGGAGTCATGGATGTTTGGACGTTTGGTTGTATCATCATTCGGTCTCAAGAGCGGTGTTTTCCGGGTGCTTATCTGATCTTGGTTTAGGCCTTGGGGGTTTGTATTTGGAAAACATCGACCTTGACTCGAATGATTATTGCTTTACTTTAATTGTCTGCCATGTTATGCTTGCTTCTCCTTAGTGTGTCTGGGGGCTATCACTGTAGAAAGAGGTGGAGTGGGATGGTTTGGTTCCTATTCCTTTTATCCCTTATGCTCTTTTGGTATGTTCGATAGTTGATTTACTACTCACTAAGACTTTGTCTGACTCAAGGTTTTATGTTTCCTCTTATTACCTTGGGCTGTTCATCCATGTTGGGATGGGCAGACTAGGTGACAGGTGGCAGGTGCTGATCTTAGTGGCTCACGCTGATGATGACGAAGACGAGCAGGAGGCTTTACATATTATTTTAATATTCTATGTACTGGATATTCCGCTGTTTGTTGATTACTCTGAGTGCTATGTAGTGAGGCTTCTTGTATTCATGATTCAGACTATGTATAAAGCTATTACGATTAGATGATGATATTCTGTTCTGTGGGAGCTTCACTATATCATATTTCTCTATTGTATTTTATCCATGCGCTGTGAGTTTTACGATAGAGTCTGCGATGTTTATCTTAACCTTGACTATCGTCCATGGCTGCCTGGCACACTTTCAGCGCATTATTTCCTTGTTTTGGTGCGGGAGTCATGGGCGGTCGTCACACCTTGATTTAAAAACTGCAGTTACTTTTGTTTCTAGGTTACATCTAGAGCCCAGAATTTGAAGAGGAGTTTGTAAATGGCATGTGTAGGGTTTTGAAGAGGTGCAGGCTTCAGATTTGTACAGGTATTTGTATTGCTTTGATATAAGGAGTTGAATTTGGATTTGTAAACTGATTTTTTTTTTGGTTTGAACATGCAGGCTACAAATTTGATAATGAGGGTTTTTGATTTTGTATTGAACATGATTCAGGATTTTTGGTTTTGAAGATGCACAGATTTGAAGAGTTTTGCAAACTGACTTTTGATAATGAGGAGTTTTGAAGTTTCTCTTTTGATTAGGAAATAAGAAAAAACAAGTAAGAGTGAAAAATGCATGCTTATATAGGTATATTTCCAGAATTTATTAAATAAAATAAAATTGATTTTAAAAGAGGCCACTTGTACAAACTTTTAACATCTGTCAAATGAAATGTTTATCTTATAACATTTGTTAAATGAGGCTTTAAGAAATCAACACATGTCCTTGTAAGGTAATTTGTATTTAAATTTAAATGTTAATATATATGTTAAGCCTAATTTAATTTGTTGATTAGGATTTTACATGTATATAAATTTATAAAAGAAATAAAAACAAATCATGCTTATAAATAAAGCTTATGTATATAAAAATTAAAACAATTAAAAATCTATACTTTGGATTTTAAATTCAAATCAAATTCAAAATCTAATATTTAAAAATCAAGTTATGAATACAAATTAAATTTGAAATAACAAATGCTATTTTTATTAAGAATCTAATTGTAAAACAATACACTATTAATATTATTATTAGAAATGACTCATTATTGAATTAAAATAATTATAAAAGAAATTATTTCTTTATTAATAAATTACCTATTTTATTAAGCTATAAAACTTTTTTTTGTTAATTCATTTTAAAATTAAAACTCAAGCCAAAATTATTTTAAATATTTTAAACATTTTCCTTAACAATTTAAAATCATGTACTTATTTATTAAATAGCTTTGAAAAACTTAATATTAAATTAAATCAAAATTCCTAAATTATTAATATATATATACATATATATTAAAATTTTAAATCAAGGTTCATTTATTAAATTTAAACCAAGATTATTTATTCAATAACTTTGAAAAGCTTATGCATTTAATAAAAACAAATTTTCCAAATTACAAAAAATATTAGAATTAGAAAATATGCTTTATTTATTAAATTTAAAACAAAGGTAACCTATTTACAATATAAACTATATATTTAAATTATAAATAGAAACCAATTTATTATTTTTAAAAGATAAAATAACCAATTAAATATTTATTGAAGAAGATTATTAAATCAATTTGAATTATTATTAACAAAATTATCAATATCAATTTAATTTAAATACAGATTATTAAATTGTTATTGTCAAAAATTCCGGGATATTACAATCCTCCCCCCTTAAAAGAATTTCGTCCCCGAAATTTAAAACAAAGGTAATTTAATGATCTCATTAAAGATTTTAAATTTTAAAACACAAGCATACATCAAACATATGCTAACAACCAAAACAACCAACTCATCCAATTAAACAAATCTCACTATCTAGATAAAATTCTGGATAAAATTTTCTCGAGTTTACCAAGTATAAATACCGGGATACTCGCTCTATAGAATCCAAACAATCAATACTACTAAACTTTAGAGTTGCTATTCTTCTATATCTACAACACTAGACAGGATATCAGACTACAGACGAGTCTGACCCAACAACCAAAAATCCAGAACTGTTGGTTCCACAACTAGAGGTAGATCATGCATGTACTCCCTCAGAGATACATGAATCTCATCGAATCCCAGTTATCCAAACTGGCAATCCAATCCTGTAGATCAATCAATAAGAACACAGAAAAGATCCAAAACTCTTCAATGCTAGCCTTCCAGACTTACCCAATCTTATAGCTCCCCTTCGATTGGAGAAAACTTATCCAAAATTAAATCTCCGACTCCGGAATCCAAATTCCTTCGACTCTTATCCTCAAAAATCTTCGGAAGATCCTGGGCTGCCTACAACCTTACTGATCAGCTCATCCCTTCGCTGATGCCTCTAGACATAAAAAAAACCAATCATCTCAACAAAATGATCTCCTCGAGATCAACCAAGACCAAACCCTACTCCTCAAACATCAGAAGACAACAACTTCTCCTATCCGGAAAAGAAAAGCAGATACACTTCCAAACTGCTTCCGCTGCACAACTGTGATCCGAAGTAGAAGAGAATGCCGAAGAAGAATACAAGCACAGATTGGACAACACATCCCAGAAATATGGTTCAACAGATCCATAAGAAACTCAGAAACTTCATCAAAACCTGAGCTGCTACACTAACTCAATCTCTAGGAACCATCCTTCCATTAAGTTGAACCACCGGTAGCAATCCTGGAATCCCAATCGATAAGGAAACTCAATCTCCAGATGCGAACAAACCTCTGTCTTTCCTGAAGATATCCGAAAAATTCTGATAACCCAAGAGAACATTCAAACAATCGCAAGTCACTTTTGCGATCAATCCAAACCAAATCCAAGGAAAACTGTTCTTCCTTTTACCAAACAGAACAGCTTACACTTAACTAGCCAATCAACCGAAGAAAAGGATCCACTCTGCTGCTTCTGAGCTCTGCTTCAGAAATACTGCTAAGCCAGAAGACTCCCTGCCGACACATAGAACACTCCGAACTGCACTGACGCCACAGATGCCACAGACTTTCTAATCCAAAACTCTTCGAGAAACTCGGACCTCCAAGCAAACATAAACATCGGCTGAAAACAGTCACAACATCGAAGCAGACTCACTTCCTTAAACTTGTTCCAAAGAAAACATCTTCGGGAACATCCATAGTCACTGCATCTCATCACACAGTTACTACTTCCTAAGGTATCAAAATACCATCACTCGCTACTACCCAACTGACAGATCCAAACTCTACTCATCAAACTTCAAAAATAGACTTCATCAGTACAAAACTTGCTCAAGACGGTATTAGGTCTACAGTCTCGACCGATACACTTCCAACCTCAAACATTCAAACTCCAACCAATGGCAGTCGTGTTACACACACTACTACCCCGTCTACCTATATAACTTATTGGAAAACCTGAACAGGTAACCCAACAGATAGGTAGAAATATATATATATATATATATATATATATATATATATGTATGTATGTATGTATGTATATGTATATGTATATATATAAAATTACAAATACGCTCGCTCAAGATAGACACCACTCCAGAGCCTGGTATTCACTCAACCTAACGCTCTGATACCAAGTGAGACGACCCGTCTTTCTCACCACAGAAAATCGTGTCATCTTGAAGAAAGAAAGGGATAGAAAAGAGAAAAGAAAGAAGAGAAAGAAGGAACAACATCAAAATCTAAACAGAGGAACGAATAAATTATATTAATAACATAAATATTACATAGTTTACAATTATTATCAGAGTTACACAGATTACACAGCACATACTAGACAGTTATAAACACCTGTCTAGTTATTCAACTCAATACAATACAAGAGAACTACTCAGAGAAGCCAAAACAACGGAACACTATATATCTACATGCAGAAGCCTCCTGCTCCATTTGCTCCTCCACAATTCGTCAAAGCTAACCTGAATCCCTTGGCTACTCGTAAAAATTTGAGTACCCAAGAGTTTAGGAAAACAGAAGATAAACTACAGGTTAGACATGGGTCTGGTGTGAGTAACAGGTTAAAGTTGCTTAACTTTTAAAAACCTTTTGAAAAGAAAGGTATCACGTAAGACTTCCCACACATAACGTGGAAAAGTTTTTACCTTACGCTAACCAAAACATTTGATAGGAAATCCAGTGATATTATAATAGGTCTAGGATTTTCAAATAAATATGAAATAGTTGAAATTGTTACATGATTAAATTCCAGCTACTAGCCACAAAAGTGGGTAATACATTCAAAACCGAGGGCAATTATTGGATTTTGGATTCCATACAATGGCAGGGCTACCGGGGTACCGCCCGTCATAGTACGTGGCCTAGATCAACGTACCGAGGATCACTCCCAATCCCCTGCAACACAAGGCTGGAACCATTCCTTACTGAACAGTTCCGAACAAGACAACCCTGTAGTTATAGCTAGCAACCGTCCACACAGCTGAATAAAAAGGGACCTCTAGACAGGGAGAAATCTCATCCTACTTGGGCATGACCCACTTAACCTTGCTGTACCTCCCCTGTTTTAGCCATTCAAGATTGATGAGGCTTGAGGCTACGATTACCTTTAGTGAACACATCACTTAGAATGCTCATCGTCCACCTGACGATTTTTTGAAAGCATTCAATCCATACAAGTTTGTTCCGGGTTCGAACGAAACCGAAGGCATTATCTCGTTACACTCATTTTGGAATCACCCTCAGAGTTAACGACGATAACCCTTGCACTCTGAATCTTCATCTTCACTTGAGATTCACGACCTATCGTTAATTTGGATCAATGTGGTTTTCGGATATCCAAATATGGGAACCCGATCCCGGTCTCATTGAAATCCAAAACGTGTCTTTTAGGTCCAAGTTGTTTAAGAGTTTAAAACGATTCAATTATCCATATAGACACAGATAGATAACTCACAAATCACAATTGATAATCAACGTTATCATAATACACAGATGATCCACATTATCATCAAAATAGTTATTCCATATCATCATCACAATAGATAATCTATATCACAATGCAACCAAAGCATTCATATCACACGACATCACTTATCTCATTTTTGAGATCACAACCATTCAAGGCAATCAATATCACCCATTGACACATAAGCAAAGATTACTTCATACATCATCTATAATTAATTTAAAATGAATTAAATTAACTACCTCCATCTCTAATTAATTTAAAGTGAATTAAATTAATTACTTCATCTTTAATTAATTTAAAATAAATTATATTAATTACTTCATCAATATAAACCTTGCTTACTTAACCATTTAATTGATTGCAATTAATTAATTAATCATTCAAATTAATCACCTTAATTAGTCACCCTTGATTAATTATCCTTAATTTCATTCATGTAATTATTCTTAATTAATTTCACAAATTAATTATTCTCAACCAAAAACAGTAATTAACATTTAATTACTTCAATTAATTAATTAACTATAATTAATTACATTAATCCTTAATTAATTACATTAATTAATTACCCTTAATTACTTATCATTGATTAATTAATCAACTTTAATTACATCATTAATTGTATTAATTAATGATCCTTAACTATAGTTAATAAATTATCCTCTTAAATTAATTACCTTAAGTAATTAACCCATAATTATTAATCCTTCTTGATTAACCATATTCAGTAATTAACTAACTTAATTACTTTATTAAAACAAATTAATTATTCCTTAATTAATTTCTTAATTAATCCCTTGATTAATTACTAAGTAATTTGATCCAAATTACTTACATTATTAAACATCTTCCATTAATTACAACTTGTAATTATCAATTAATTACTTCACTTAGTAATTTCCAATCCATTAATTACATTAAGTAATTATCTTTAAAACCTCAAGTGTTTAAAATTAATTAAACTTAATTAATTAAATTAAAAAAATCACATTTAACTCAATTAATTACCTTAAGTAATTAATTTCTTAATTACTTCATTAAGTAATTATACTCAACAATTCACAAATGATTGTTATTAAATTAATTAATCTAATTAATTATTAAAAATTTACCACATTAATTAATTATTAAATAACCCTGGTTAATGACCTTCATTAACATTTCTTTCATTATTTTCATTAAGTAATTAACTTACATTAACCATTGTTAATTACAATTTAATTTATATTTAATTATTCATTAAATAATTCCCTAATTATTTAATTAATTAAGAGTTAACTATAACTTAATTAATCCTTAATTATTGGATTAATTAACCCTGATTATAGCTTAATTACTTAACTAATAATTCTTCAATCATTAATTAAATAATCTAATTAATGATCTTAATTACAAATTGACTAATCCTTAATCAATTAATTTATCCCAAATCAATTAATTAAATAAATCATCTAGTTATTCCTAATTACCTCATTAATTAAATTAATTTAAAAAAATTAATCTTAATTAATTTTTAAGATAAAACATCCTTAATTATGTTTAAATTGTCATTAACATGTTTATTTGAAAACAAATCATTTTGAATTTACTTTATAATATCATTTCAAATACAAGATTTAAAATGAATATAATTTAAACTTAACAAAGTTTAAACAATTTAAACCCTTTTTAAATTACAAGACAAACAAGTGCTTCTCTAATAAAAGAAATTCATAAGAGTTTTGAAACAAAATTCATCTCAAAATTCAATAATTTAAATTTACACTTTGATTAAATCTTTCAAATTTAAAAACTTCTTTTAATTTCAAAACTGAAGCTCATATTTAATTTTTTAGATTTCCATATCTAATTTAATTTTAAACTTGCTCATATTTTAACACTTCAGTTTAAAAAAAAATTCAAACTACTAACTATTTTACAGTAGTTAATAGTTCCAGTTTTTAAATTTTATTACTTTTATATATTTTTTATTATTATTTAAAACTGAGATTTTAGATTTAAACTTGGATTCTAAAATTCAAAATGGAATTTAAAACTAGGTTTAAAACCTTTCTTTACATTTAAAAGCTTCAGGTTTTAAAAATTTTAAAACTGAAATTATAGGTTTATGTAAAACCCGAAACACTGAACAACCCGAGAACAACCGAAATCCGCTTTGAGTTTTCAACCCAACTCCCCCGAGTCATCTACCCTATTACTTCGAGCAACACAAAAATCTACTCGAACACAAAACCAGGCCAACCAACATCACCAATACAATATCTTCACCGTGCATATGCACGGTGGCTCCGGCCACCATAGATCGTCGCTGATGAGCGCTACACTCTAGAAACCAACCCATCAACCACCCACGATCATTAATTCGAGCTACCACTCTTGAAATCAAAAACGACCACCCAATTTCAAAACCTGGAAACAACAAGCAGGTTTCCCCTTCAAACCTGTCAACACCAAATCCTCGCCGCTCCGACCACCTGAAGGTCAGCCACCCCGGCCTCGACTTCAACTACGGTCAATCTATCAATCCCCAAAAGATCATAACACTCGATCAATTAATCCGTAATGATCAACTCTTCAAACCCATTAAAAACTAGGGTTTAAAAAGAATTCTCAAAGTTGCACCTTCCACAATGATATCCATAACCATCAATGATTTTTCCTAGCTTCTTTTAACCCTTCTCCATCACCCAGAAGAAACCCCGAGCCTCCACTATTCAAAGATCACCAGAAAATGCTTAAAATTCATTTTCAGTTCAATACCAATCTGCACCTTCAACTCTTTTATAAAAATCTTAATTCTTGATTTAAAAATCATGTTTTTGTTAATGCTTTTGATTTATAATACTGGATTGCAAAATTAACATGTTTGGATTTTGGTTAAAATCAACATGCACTGATATATTTTTTATGTTTCCAGAGACAACAACTTATATTTTAACTCACTTAAAATTTTAAATATTAACCTAAGATAATCAAACAACTTTATTTTATATATTTCATTCTGTCAGAAACTTAATTAAAAGATAAGAATTTGAATCAAAGTTTTTACTTCGAAAATAGAACAGAACAGAGAGATTTACAGCATGCACACAAATACATTTCACATCACACTTTTATCAATACACAAACAATACTTATTTATATCAAAACATACTAGCATGCAACCTAATTAATAATTTAAGATTTAAAAGTTACTCATTGTTTTAAAAGAAAGCAAATCCTCTGTTGAAATGCTTTTTTAATTTGCAGATAACATCAAAGATTCCAGATTCAACTTGATTGAATTTAAGACTTCTTTTAATACTCAAGTTGAAAGAGTGCATGCAGGCAGGCCTTGATTAAAAAACTGCAGTTGCTTTTGTTTCTAGGTTGCATGCAGAGCCCGAAATTTGAAGAGGAGTTTGTAAATGGCATGTGTAGGGTTTTGAAGAGGTGCAGGCTTTAGATTTGTTCAGGTTCTTGTATTGCTTTGATATGAGGAGTTGAATTTGGATTTGTAAACTGATTTTTTTTTGGTTTGAACATGCAGGCTACGGATTTGATAATGCGGGGTTTTGATTTTGTATTGAATATGATTTAGGATTTTTGGTTTTGAAGATGCACAGATTTGAAGAGTTTTGCAAACCGACTTTTGATAATGAGGAGTTTTGAAGTTTCTCTTTTGATTAGGAAATGAGAAAAAAACAAGTAAGAGTGAAAAATGCATGTTTATATAGGTATATTTTCAGATTTTATTAAATAAAAGAAAATTGATTTTAAAAGAGGCCACTTGAACAAACTTTTAACATTTGTCAAATGAAATGTTTATCTTATAGCATTTGTTAAATGAGGCTTTAAGAAATCAATACTTGTCTTTGTAAGGTAATTTGTATTTAAATTTAAATGTTAATATATATGTTAAGTCTAATTTAATTTGTTAATTCGGATTTTACGTGTATATAAATTTATAAAAGAAATAAAAACAAATCATGCTTATAAATAAAGCTTATGTATATAAAAATTAAAAAATTAAAAAATCTATACTTTGGATTTTAAATTCAAATCAAATTCAAAATCTAATATTTAAAAATCAAGTTATGAATACAAATTAAATTTGAAATAACAAATGCTATTTTTATTAAGAATCTAATTGTAAAACAATACACTATTAATATTATTTTTAGAAATGACTTATTATTAAATTAAAATAATTTTAATAGAAATTATTTCTTTATTAATAAATTACCTATTTCATTAAGCTATAAAACTTTTTTTTGTTAATTCATTTTAAATTTAAAAATCGAGCCAAAATTATTTTAAACATTTTAAACATCTTCCTTAACAATTTAAAATCATATACTTGTTTATTAAATAGCTTTGAATAACTTAATATTAAATTAAATCAAAATTCCCAAATTATTAAAATATATTAGAATTTTAAATCAAGATTCATTTATTAAATTTAAACTAAGATTATTTATTCAATAATTTTGAAAAGCTTATTTATTAAATAAAAACAAATTTTCCAAATTACAAAAAATATTAGAATTAGAAAATATGCTTTATTTATTAAATTTAAAACAAAGCTAATCTATTTACAATATAAACTATATATTTATATTATAAATAGAAACCAATTTATTATTTATAAAATATTAAAGAACCAATTAAATATTTATTGAAGAAGATTATTAAATCAATTTGAATTATTAGTAACAAAATTATCAATATCAATTTAATTTTAATACAGATTATTAAATTGTTATTGTCAAAAATTCTGGGATATTACAGTGAGATTTATAAACAATGTTTATAAATAAAGTGAAGTGATTATCAGCTTATAAGTTGAAGATATAAAATCACGGTAAGAATTTATAAAGAGATTGGTAAATCAGTTAAAAAATAAATGATAGATTTACTTCTAGAAATGTGTAAAGGGGATTTATGAAATTGGGACGTAAATCAATACGTGATAAATTGGAGAGATTTATAAATATTAGACTGGCCGTATTGGAATTGAAAAATATATTTTATCGAGAAGTTGAGTTTGTTTTGAAAAGAGGAATTTTAATTATTATACTAAGTAATTTAAATGTTTTGACATATGAATATTTTAGGCAAATTAGTCATTTAAATATTTTTAAAATGTCAAAATTAATTATAAGTTTATAAACAAGTCTTGTAAAATGATTAGAATTTTATTACTAAATCAATATTATTATTTTTAAAAGATAAATTATTCAATATTAATATGGTTTTATATAATAACTTTAACTTAATTGTGTTTGCCTAAATTAAACTTGAAAAATTATTACAAAAAATCTATAAACATTATTTTGAGATAATTATTAAATAAAAATTTTGAAAAGTAATGGTATACTTTCATGACGAAATCGGAGGTAGAGATTGCCTTCAGTTAAATTTGGATTTCTTTAGGATAGAGATGTAATCATTGAGCTGTGAATCCATAGTTGATACTGCGTGGTGCTTTCCATATTTATTTCAAAATGTTTTATTTAAATATTTTTGAAGGAAATGGTTTGTGAATGTACTCATTTCGTTGAGATAAGTATAGACTAATGAATAAAGAGATTTAAATTAAGGAACCCAAAACTTATAAAATTCGTTATAAACGAGCCAAATTTACAATATAAATTGTTAAGGGTTTGGCCGGTTGTATTTTTTCATAATTAGAAAGAATAATGTTTGAAGAGGGCGGATATACGCCCATTTTTCTTTTACTATATTTCATTTCTCTACTATGAAACTAGGGCACTACCAATAAGCGTTGAGCTTGAATGATCATCTTGTTCCACTAGTCGCACATTTTTTGGAAGCATTTAGAGCTCTTTTTAATATATGCTCCTAAGTTTTGGAAAGTAAGGGGTTCGGAAAGTATATTTTGAAATATTTTTTCTAAATGTTGAAATAAGAGATGGATTGAAATATCCTGATATGGATATAAGTATTTGAGTTGTCACAAATATTGGAAATTTGGAACGGATTTGAATATATATCTTACAAAGATATTTTAAAAATAGATTTTGGAAAACTATAACATAGGCCTAGTGTCTGTTTATGGATGTTATATTGATAGTTAAATAACCAACTATCAAATATTCGGCCAATTTCGTTGATCGTTTCGAAAAGACCGGGATCAGATTTGCTTCACTACAGCATGATAGGTGTTCTTGCTTTATGTTTGGTGGCGAGCAGGAGACTCTTACTCCTACGTGTCCCGTAGTGGTTAGTTGTAGTCGAAAGGCTGGCCGTAAAAGAAAATTCGAGGACCAATGTGGTGCCACGGTGGAAAGTGGTCGTTGTCTAGGATGGTTGAAAAGCCAACTGGGCCACAACATTTGGTATCAGAGTTAAAGATTAAGTGAAAACTTTGGCTTTGATGGGGTAATTCATTAGAGATAGGGTCAGTCGAACCCTAGAATGAGTTTGAGTGTATTAATAGATATGAGCGCGTATATGTAGTGAATATAAAATGTTTTATATTGTGTTGGTTGCTATTGAGTGACGTATCGATTCTATTCAAAACAAGAAATTAACGTTATTGATAGGGATCTCTAAAGACTTGAACAGAGCAGTTCGACATAATATTGTTTTGAAATTTGGTAAATGAAATAATTTTAACCTAATTATATTATATATATATAAAGGACAAAAATTTTAGAAATTATTATGGTGTATATGGTGTGCTTGGTTGTTAGGAATGATAATATTAATTATTATCATTAATGGTTTGTTGTGCCTTAATAAAAGATGTTTATTATTAAATAAAAAATGATAAAACATTTCTGAAATGTTTTGAGGAAGTGAAAATTTGCATGTATAATTTATATATGAGACTTATAAATTAAAATGGATTTAAATTAAGAAATTTGAATCTAAATCCCAGAAATTTTGAAATGTGTTTCAAAGTGTTTGGAAAATATGGTGATGGTATTATTTTAGAAGTATTTTTGAATAAAAATATTTAAAAATGATTTTAAAAAGAGATTAAAGCATTGAAATCACTTCGATCATTGAAAAATAATTCCGACGATGATCGTGACATCATCGTTGTTCATTTTCCAGTTTCTGAGTGATGAATTCCTACCTTAATGATTTGATGTTCGAGTTTGTTGATAAAACTAGTCTTGGTTTTGAAATTCAAAAGGGATAATTTGATATGCCAAGGAATTTGTGTGTGTGTCTATATATATATATATATATATATATATATATATATATATATATATATATATATATATATATATATATTGATGTACGTATGTATGTATATGATTTCAAAAATTATTTGAAATACTTAGAACAAATTGTTTAAACTTTATGATTTTTATTTAAAAAAAATTATTTGGAAATATGAGTAAATACGTTGATAACTTATAAAAATTTATAAATCGCAAGTAAAACAATGTATAAATTGTTGAATATGAATGCAAGAGAAAGAAAAATTTGAAAACCATGGAATTGAAATTTAACTTGGATTAAGTTAAATAAGTGGATTTTGAAAATTTAGCCTAATTTGGACTAAATAAAATAAATTTTGGAAATAGAATTAACCGAGATCTAAAATGAATTAGTGGATGGAACTAATTAAAGTTATTAGTGATTTAAATATGGTTTAGGAATTTATTTGATAAAATTCAATATTTAAAATTGGAAGATAAATTGAGTTCAGATGGAATTGAATTCGAATATGAATAGGAATGAATATAAACTTAAGTGATGAAGAGGTAATAAAAAAATAGAAGTTTGTATAAAATTTTATAGTTGTCTTAAGAAAATTTGATGATGAAATTTTTAAGAGATAACCGGTGTTGGAAAATATGCCAAGTAAATATTTGAATGTAGATCAAATAAATATGAATAACTAAAAGTGAAAAATTGGAAACAGTGGAATAAATGTGAATTTAAGATTTCGTGCAACTAAGAATTAGTTGAAATTAATACGTAAGTTGTATGTAAATTAATTAATTTTCATATTGATTTGATCTAGGTTCGAGCATAGAATTTCGAAATAATTTATATCGATCCGAGTTAGGATTTTTCACTCGATTTTCGACGACGAACCATGGATATGGATTTTTGAATAATTATGGAATTATTTATCAAAGTATATGGCTATGCAAGGAGAATAACATTTTCTGATAAAGGAACCAGATCTGAGTCTGCACTATAGAGTCATGCGAACAATATTAGTTCGGATGCGAAATTGGGTGATCGAGTGAGCGATCAGATTTGATATTGCGTATGGATCATATGCGTACATCGTATGTGTTTTAGTGAAATAAATATTGGAAACTGAAAATGCCGAATAAAATTGTGACGACCCGCAAATCCATACCCTTTGAATCGACAATAATCCACACATGTCCGATCCAAAAAGCACCAACTGATAGAAAGTAAAGAGAAAGAAAAGAAGAGAGAAGAAGAGAAGAGAAGAAAGAGAGAAGGGAGAACGAAATAAAACAATACAGAATCTCACATCGCAGTGGAATAACATATAATGTCATATCGATGATCTTTACAAGGCAGAAACTGTATGTACATATATCAATTAAAGTTCAACAATCAATCAATAACCATCAACCTGGATAGTTACAATAACTTGTCCTCACAATTGCCGATAATATACAACGAAGTAGCGGATAATAAGTAGATACGTGTATACAAAAATGAAGATCTCCAGCTCTCCCGTCGAAGCTCTAAAATACCAAATCTAAACCTGTAAATATACTCGGTCTGACCGGAGCATTGAAAGGGAAGAACTCCTGGATCAGTCTGGTAAACCGCGTGAGAAACACACTCAACTGAATTTATTAAATTACCAAGTTTTTCCTTTATCAAAACAAAAGTTTCTCGTAAAATACGTCCACACATAAACACAGATTTGTTTTTCCTTACGATAACTAAAATATTTCGTATCAAATCATCTTATATTTTACTAATGTCTATTATGCAAATAATATTAATGATAGCCATAATTGTTACATAGATTAAATTCCAGCATATACCCCAAAATGGGTAATACAATCAAAATGGCAGACACGTAGTGGAGTTTGGATTTCCATACAAGTGAGTAGGTGAAGGGACTACCTTTTGATGGGTACACGTCTAGAAGGATGTCAAGAGGCACAGAAAATCTGCCCTCTACCAGTATAAGACCGACCTACCTCTATAACTAAATAGTACCGAATATATCATCCTCCGGTCGTTATTGACCTTTTCCGAGGGCCCTCATAGCATACAAACCATAATAACCATATACATGACACCATAGCGTGTATCTAGAAGAGGATGATCATATCCTACTTGGGAACAACCCACTTAGTCTTGTCGCATCTAACCATGTTTCGGTCGTTTCCAGTTGATGAGGCTTGAGGTAATGATTACCTTTTAGATATTACATATCACATCACTTTGAATGCCGCATGGGAATTTCCATTAACTAATAATTGTCTTCCACAAAAATACAATCCTTGAGCTCATACGTCTCAAGGAGGGTGTTAAGCTAAGAGAAGTTTCCTTCTCCGCCACCACTGATGTACGTTTGTAAAAACCAATTTATGAAATCTTTAGAAATGCAATGTTAGACAAACATCCATACAATTTTTCCAGGAATAGGACAAACCAAAGGTACTTTCCTACCATATCCTGTCAGGAAATCCCTAGGATTAGTAGCGAATAGTCCTTGCATTGGATATTTCATAACGAGAGACTACTGCTACTGTAACGACCCGCAAATCTGCACCCCTTGAGTAGAGACAATTCTTCATGATATCAACTCAAAGTGAATGGAAATACGAACCATTAGGGTAAATAAGAAGGAGGTAGAAGAAGAGAAAACAAAATAAAACAACAGAATCTTACCATCGCAGTGGAATAAAATATAATAGATAATAACTTATCATTACACAAAAGAAACTATATCTATTTTATACAATACATCATCAGAGTGCATCAAAATCTAAACAATTGTTGGATGGTTATATTAATTTGTCCTTACAAAAGTTGGCTACGACTTTCACTGCACACCGGAATATAAATCTACGGAAATACGCCTCGTCATCTAGCTCGTCTCTTGAGCTCCACAATAGTACATCCATAATATGTACTCTATAATACTTGGTCTGACCTGAGCATTATATTAAAACAATACCCGAGTTAGTATGGAAAACCAGCGTGAGAAAACACACTCAATCGGATTATTAAAGCTTTCAAAATCCTTTAAAATCAAAGGTATCTTGTAAGGCCACGCCACAAATAAACATGTCAGGTTATTACTTACGATAACCAAAACATTTCTTATTAAATCCTCTAATATTATAGTAGTGACTATATACCAATACTTATTCAAATAGCTGAAATTGTTACATTCATTAAATTCCAGCAAATATTAGGTTCTACAAACAAAACCGTATGGCACGTAGGGAGAATGGATTTCCATCAATGGCAAGGCTACTGGGGTACTGCCTGTCACAGTCTAGATCACCATACCGAGGATCCACCCTGATCCCATGCATCACAAGACTGGACTGCCCCTTACTGGATAGCCCAAATAAGATCACACCGCGGTTGGGATCAGTAACCTCCCACACAACCGAAATAAAGGGACCTCTAGACAGGGATGACCTTACCCTAATTGGGTGCTAGCGACTTAGCCTTGTATGCACCTTCCCTGTTTTAGCCATTCTCGGTTAATGAGGCTCGAGGCTATGCATTAACTTTTTAGCACACATTTACTTAGAATGCTCATCGTCCTCCTAACAATGTTCTGAAAGAATTCATCTATACAAGTTTGTTACAGGTCCAAACGGAACCGAAGGCACTACTCTTACTACATCCATTTTGGAATCACGCTCAGGATTAGTAGCGATTAGCCCTTGCATTTCACTGCTCCATCTATGACTCCAAGCTCTTGTCTTTCTTAACAAAACATTCAAACCGGACCGAAGTGGTTTTCGAAAAATAAATCATGATCCCGGTCTCTTCGAAACGATCAGTGCATTGACCAATATTGATAGTCGGTAATTTAACTATCAATTAACATTCACAAACAACCATCAGGCTTTGATAATTTCCCTAAATTATTTATTTCCAAATATCTTCGCAAGATATTTTCACACTTCAAATCTTCGAAAATAGTTTACAAATTACTTCTCTCGCGGAATAGATTTCCAATTATTGGTTATTTCCACTGAAAATCTCCAAGTCTAAATACTTAGATTTTAAAATAATTTAAATCATGTTATCAAGAAAAATATATACTTTAAAGTACTTTAAATAAAAACTATTCTAAACACTTTATTTAAAATACTAGTTATGAATTTTATAATAATTTCTCATGTAAAACCTTAAGCCAAAAAAAATCTTAAAATAGAAGTTATGAAATTCAATACAAGTTTCAAATAAAAACTTTAGCCAAACTATCTTTAAAATAAAACTACTTTGTAAAATATAAATATTAATAATTATCTTTTTAACCAATTAACCTTTTTAAATAATTACCACTATAAGTAATTTAATAAATATTTACCTATAAAATTTTAAACAACTTAAATAATAATTTCTCAAATAACATTCTTCTAAAACAATTTTAAAAGTTTTTCTAACTTATACTTAGTAATTTGCTTTTAAAACGCACTTGGCTTTTCTGGGAAATACATTTTCTTTCACACTTTTTAAAAATAAAACACTATTTATTTTTAAAACAAATTACCCATTCCTTTATAAATTCCCATCGTGAATTTATACCTCCAAATATCCACTGATATCTCATTTCACTTTATAAACCCAGTTTATAAATTCCATCGTCTCATCCTCCTTTAAATCACAATTTGAAATATTTTATCAATCTTCAAATCAATTTCCAAATTTACACCATTTGAAAATAAATTTCTTTACTTACTCAATTTATTTCAAAGCCCATTAATTTCTGATTTAACTTCTTTATTATGATTTAAAATCTTATTTAAATCGAAAATATTAATTTCATACTCTATTTCAAATTCTCCTTTTATTTTTCCCAAACTCATTTCAAATATTAAATTTTAAAAATATATTTTCTTTGTACTTTACAAAACAATATTGCTTAAGTCCTTATTTTAAATAAAATTCTTTTTCCCATTTATTTAAAATCCTTATTTTTTTCCATCCTTGAATTTATTATATAGGATTTAAAAATCAAACCTTTATCCCTTTTCCAAAATCACTCCTTTAAATTATTTGGATTCACTATAATTAATTTACATAGACATCTCCCTTTTAAATTTCCTTTAAAAATCCAAACTTTATATATATTTCATTTTTTTCAAATTCCAATGTATATTCAACCAAGCCACAACATTCAATAATTTCAATTCCCAATATAATCAATATAATCCATCATAGATTATCACATAAATCATATTAATGAATATAAGATAAATTTAACATTTTGAGGAATCCAGTTGGATCCCTCCAACCTATTTCCCTGCATCCACAGATGTTTGCACAACAATTTAAAATACCAATCCCACTTCGAGGGGGGATATCGCGGTATAAAGGGTCATCCGCTATTATGTGGGGCGCATAGGGTCTCATTCACTATATAATGCGAGAAATCAATCACTCCAATATATATATATATATATATATATATATGCTATTATGTATATAATATCACATCCAGTCAATTCAATCATTCGACCAATAATTTAAATTTAACTATTTAAATTTAAAAGGAAATCCAAATGAATGAGGTTAACTCACCTTTATTTGTGCTTTTCAACCCACTCCCATCTCGATTTGTTTCTCCATGATTTTAAACCATGTATTAATATTTATACAGTTTATTAATACTTGAACAAATCGAACAATCAATTTCCCTTCTAATAAAAAATGATAATTTAGTTAAAACTAATTTTCCCTTTATAATACCTTTTAGTAACAAAATAATTTAAATAAGTTTATTAACCATATTAATCACCTAAATAAATTATTTTTAATCTAAACTAGTAAATTAAATGGATATAGGTATATATACTTTATTTCTTATTTAGAACTACATATATGCATGTTTATAAAAAACAAATTCTTTTATATAAACTTTACAACACTTAAAATTCCTATTTATTTTCCAAAATCTTATATACATATATTTTCTATTTACTCATATATATGTGTGTGTATATATATATTGACTAAATTCTAACAAAAAATCACTTTCTAGCCTATATACACATTTAAATTTCAAAACAGACCTGTCTTTGAAATCTCACCGCAAATTTAAAATCTCAATTATATACTTTTATCTACATGCATATATATTTCATACTAAAAAATCTATTTCTGAGTTTTATATATATATATATATATATATATATATATATATATTTAAATTGAAAAAATAAGTTTTAAAAGAAACAAAAATTTATACCCTACCATAAAATTATTTCCTAATATACATTTATATAGATTCAAAACTTTCTTTCAAATCTTACTGTAATTTTTTTTTAAGAACTGCCAAAATCGAAAAGAAGAAAGAAGCCATACCCAAACCCACCCGCAGCCCCTTTCATCATCGCCACCACAATCGACCTCTGCCTTGAGCTCGCGAACACACACAAACGCCGAAGTCCTAGGGCTCGAACACACCGTCCCCTTCGCCTTGCCTACGCGTGCGCGAAGGCCAGCGACCACCCAAACCTCACGTCGCCTTGCCTCTGATGTGACCTACCCAAAACTTCCCCTCGCGACTCCCAAACCACCCTCTCGATTCGATCGGACAGCCATTCTCATATATACTTCGATCTTCATTCAAGCTTGAGGAGGGCGTAGTTTGATTTGAATTTCTTTTTATTCATTCCGCCATTTCTAATGGATTTTCATTTTCATTCGAGAAAGATATACCGGCCTTTTGAAATTTGAAGAGGTGATGTCGATTTTGCTTATAGAGGAGAGAAACTATTGCGTTATATTATTTATTATTTTTTTAAAACGAATGCATGTTTACCCCATGAAGAACACGTGTTGAAAGGCAAGATACGTGTTTAATTTGTCTGGTGAGCACACTATTATATTAAACATATATATATATATATGTATATAATGTTTTGAATTCAAATTGTCTCGAAATCGTAACTTAAAATCGCGAATCCCTATCGAGCCATGCCACCAAGCGTTTAATGTTAAACCCCTATTTTGAACGTGATGGAAAAGGTTTAGAGGCCAAATTCGATCGTATGGAGAAGATAGCTTTTTGGGTCCAATTATTATATTGAATTTCGATATAGAATTTTAGCGCGTTTTTCTACCGTATGATCACACGACAATTCCATACACTACGAAAATTGAAATCCGATAATAGCACAATATTACGGATCCAATGGAACCGGTTTCGTCAAATTCCGTGACTATGCCTCGTAAGGCTATTTTTAAATAATGATTTAAACAATATAATTTCAAAACTGAACGAATCACTTTCAAATTGAATTTTAAAAGTTCTAATGCCTTCAGTATTATCAATATGAATTTTCTAACCCTTTAAAATATTTTTAACAAGCCTGAAACATCCAGATTCAATAATTTTTCCCAATTTCCAATTATTAAATTCAATATTTAAATTATCCAATAAATAGAGGTATTTGAAATTCAAGTTTAACATTAACTTTTGAATATTTAAAATTAATTAAATATTTCAATTTCAAATATCTAAAATTTTCGAGTCATCACATTCATCCCCCGTTAAAGGTAATTCGTCCCCAAAATTACTAGTTAAGAAGAATGGTCCAGTAGCCGTTAACTATTTTCCCAATCCAAATATTTTTAACAACTTCCCAAACAGTCTTTTTTATAAAAGACCCATTATCATTCTTACTAACTTCCCAACTTATTCCATAGTTTCCAAAAAATACCACTTACTCCACCATTCAAATGATAATTTAAAACCAAATTAAAATTATCAAATTTTCCTAACTCCCCAAATTTTCGAAAAATTTCCCCAGCTTCTCCTTTGCGCGACTAGCTCGGTACAACTACAAAATGCCACTACGGGCCCCCAAATCTCAAAAACAAAACAAAAAGGCAAGTGGCTAGACCAGAAAATCGTCAAATTTCATACAGAAATTTAAACACATAACTTTTTGCTGGCGAATTCAAATTTATCTTCAGAAATTAAAAACATCCATTTATCCTTTGCCATTCGATACCTGTGCTTATCTACCAATAGTGTTTGCTAGTGCAGTCAAATTTATTATTACTCATCTCTTTCCAAAATTTTCAATATTGCTTTACTTAAGCCGTACGATGCACACATCCGTACATAATAGCGAATCCGATCGCTTACTCGATCACACAATTTCACTTCCGAACTAATATCGTCCACCTAACTTCCTAGTGCGGACTTAGATCTGGTTTCATGATCAGAAACCATTCTCCTTGCATGGCCACAAACTATGATAGAGAATTTTCAGAATCAATCAAAAATCCCTATCCAGGGTTCGCCCTTGGAAATCGAATGAAAAATTCCAACTCAGGACGGTATAACTACCTCGAAATTATATTCTCAAATTCTGGATCGAATTGATATGCACATAAAATAATATACGTACATCCTACGTATTTGTCCCGATTGATTGTTAGCTAAATCAATTTTCTTTTTATTCACATTTATTTTGATTTCTATTCACTTATTCACAATTATTCCATTCCACAATTTTACTTAACCTTTATTTAACGTTAACTTAGAATATTCCCCCAATGTCAAATTTTACTTAAGAATTTTACCAATTCTTAAGGCAATATGAATATTCTATATATTCCTTATATTTATTTTCACTTCAACACTTATGCTTCCACACCTAATTTCATTTAACTGAATTTCCAATTCCCTTTCTGATTCAATTCACCTTTCATTTTGAAATATTGAATTTAATTCATTTCAAACCATATTTAATTTGTCATTTATTAATTAGTTCCACTTACTAATTCATTTTAAGTTTTAAACAATTTTTTTTTCCAAACCTTATTTACTTTTAGTCCACCTCGAACTAATTCGACAACTTCACTTTGCTTACACAATTTAAATTAAATATTATTCCAATACTCATTTCAATTTATTTGCTTACCCATTTAAATCAATCAGTTTACTTACTAATTATAATTTCAATACTTTGTTTTATTTAGCCCAACCTGACTAATTTCCCATTTTACACAATTCAAATTAAATTCCCATATTCAGTTTCAATCCTATTTACTTACAAATGCAAATTTGCCTATCCACAATTTTATTTCCAACTTATAACTTTTTATTTAAGTAACCATTTCACTTAGTCTCCTTAGACTTTTCTTTAAATTCAATTTTACTTAACTATATTTAAATACACTCAGATTCAATTTATATTTTAAACTTCTATAAGTTTTCCAAATTTAATTACATTTGCTAACTTCTTTTAATTCACTTCAATTAATTAGCTTACCTTCCAACTTATTTGGGTTTCACACTTACTTTTAATTTAATTCTCCTTCAAATTAAATTTTTCTATTCTAACCAATTTCAAATTTTATAAGCATTTCAAACCCATTTATTAATCCATAAACATTTTCAAACCAACTCCAGAGTATTTTAAACAATTACTTTAGTATTCTAAATCATTTTTGAATTCATTTGTATTCAAAATCCTTTGGTATATCCAATTATTCCTTTGTAGTTCAAATCTAAACCCATTTTTGCAAACAACTCCAATTTAAAACATTTTGGTAGCAATTCCTCTTTTGGAAACTCGAAAATGAACATCGTTGATGCTGCAGTCATCACCGAAGTTATTTTCCAACGACCGAAGTGAGTTCAATGCTTTTATCCTTTCATAAACATTTTCCAAATATTTTTAAATTCCAAATATCACTAGATTTCAAATCCAATTCAAATATTTCTGATATAATATCACTATTATTTCTCCAAAACCTTTGAAAACGGTTTTCAAATTCGAAGGAATTTAAATTTCACAAATTTTCAAATTTCAAATCCTTTCTATTTATTTTCAAATATTTTATAGAATTCTATTTCAAATTATAAATCACATTTACAATTTATATTTACAAATCCCATTTGTATATGAATTTATTTCTTAGCTTTTAGTTATGATTTCAATTTCTTATTCAATTTTTACACAACAATGATAATAATTTAATATTATCACTTCCTAAAAACCAAGAAAACATAAATAACTATAATAATTTACGAAAAACTATTTCTTTTATATAAAAAAATAATTTGGGTAGAATTATTTTATTTACCCTATTTTAAAATAATACTGTGTCAGTTTATCTTGTTTAAGAGTTTAGAAACCCCTATTGATAATACGACGTCCCATATATCGACCAGAATCCATAAACACTCAACCGATAAGTCAACACAATGTAAAACAATTCTTATATTCACTAAAAAAATACGTGTTCATATCTATTAATACACTCAAACTCATTCTAGAGTACTACAGATTCTATTTTTAATGAGTAACCCCCACAAGAGCAAAGGTTCTCGCTTAACCTTCAGCTCTGATACCACTGTAATCACCCGCAAATCCATACCGCTTGAGTCGACACTGCTCTCCATTATATCAACATAAATTGAATGGAAATACGAACCATTAGGGTAAAGAAGAAGGAGGTAGAAGAAGATAAATAAAACAACAGAATCTTACCATCGCTGCGGAATAAAATATAACAGATAATAATTGAACTTTACACAAAAAAACTATATCTGTTTTATACATTACATCATCAGAGTACATCAAAATCTAAACAAATACTGGATAGTTATACTAATTTCTCCTCACCAATGTTGACTATACAGCCTTCACTGCACAGCGGAATATATATTTACCGAAATACGCCTCGTCATCCAGCTCGTCTCCTAAGCTCCACAGTAGTACATCCAGAATCAGTACTCTATAATAATCGGTCTGACCCGACCATCATAATTAAACAATACCCGAGTCAATCTGGAAAACCAGCGTGAAAAAACACACTCAATAGGATTGTTAAAGTTTTCAAAAACCTTTACAATCAAAGGTATCTCGTAAGACCGCGTCACAAATAAACATGTCGGGTTTTTACCATACGATAAGCAAAACATTTCTTATCAAATCCTTTTATATTACAGTAGTGTCTATATACAAATACTTATTCGAATAGCTGAAATTGTTATATTCATTAAATTCCAGCAAATACTAGGTTGTACAAATAAAACCGTAAAGGGACATAGGGAGAACGGATTTCCAACAATGGTAGGGCTACTGGGTACCGCCCGTCACAGTACGTGGTCTAGATCACCGTATTGAGGATCCACCCTGATCCCTTTCATCACAATACCGGACTACCCCTTACTGGATAGCCTGAATAAGATCACCCCACGGTTAGGATCAGCCATCGTCCACACAGCCGAAATAAAGGGACCTGTACACAAGGAAGACCTTACCCTAATTGGTTGCTTGCCACTTAGCCTTGTATGCACCTCCCTTATTTTAGCCATTCTCGGTTGATGAGGCTCGAGGCTATGCGTTACCTTTTTAGCACACATTTACTTAGAATGCTCATCGTCCTTTTGACGATGTTCTGAAAGCATTCATCCATACAAGCCAGTTCCGGGTCCAAACGGAGCCGAAGGCACTACTCCTACTATATCCATTTTGGAATCTACCTCCGGATTAGTAGCAATTATCCCTTGCCCTTCACTGCTCCATCTTCGACTCCAAGCTCTTGTCTTCCTCATAAAAACGTTCAAACCGGATTGAAATGGTTTTTCGAAAATAAATCCCGATCCCGGTCTCTTCGAAACGATCAACGCATTGGCCAATATTGATAATCGACTATTTAACTATCAAATAACGTTCACAAACAACCATCAGGCTTTACTAATTTCCCTAAGTTATTTATTTCTAAATATCTTCACAAGATATTTTTCACACTTCAACCCTTTGAAAATAGTTTTCAAATTACTATTCTCTCGCAAAATAGATTTCCAATTAATTGTTATTTCCACTAAAAATCTCCAAGTCTAAATACGTAGATTTTAAAATAATTTAAATCACTTTATCAAAAAAATATACTTTAAAATACTTAAAATAAAAACTATATTAAACACTTATTTAAAATACTAGTTATGATTTTTATAATAATTTCTCACGTAAAACCTTAAGCCAAAACAAATATTACAATAGGAGTTATGAAATTATATACAAGTTTCAAATAAAAACTTTAGCCAAACTATTTTTAAAATAAAACTACTTTATAAAATATAAATACTAATAATTATCTTTTTAAATCCTAATACCAATTAACCTTTTTAAATAATTACTACTATAACTAATTTAATAAATATTTACCTATAAAATTTTAAACAACTTAAATAATAATTTCTCAAAAAACATTCTCTTAAAACAACTTTAAAACTTTTTTTAACTTATACTTATAAATCTACTTTGAAAACGTACTTGGCTTTCCAAGGAAATGCACTTTTCTTTCACACCTTTTAAAAATAAACCACTATTTATTTTTAAAACCAATTACCCATTTCTTTATAAATTTCCATTGTTAATTTATACCTCCAAATATCCACTGATATCTTATTTCACTTTATAAACCCATTTTATAAATTCCATTGTCTCATCCTCCTTTAAATCACAATTTCAAATATTTTGTCAATTGCCAAATCGATTTCCAAATTTACTCCATTTTAAAATAAATTCCTTTACTTACTCGGTTTATTTCAAAACCCAATAATTTCATATTTAACTTCTTTATTATGATTATAATCTTATTTAAATTGGAAATATTAATTTCATACTTTATTTCAATTTCTCCTTTTATTTTTCCCAAACTTATTTCAAATCTTAAATTTTAAAAATATATTTTCTTTGTACTTTACAAAACAATATTGTTTAAGTCCTCATTTTAAATAAAATTCTTTTTCCCGTTTATTTAAAATCCCTATTTTTTCCCATCCTTGAATTTATTATATAGGATTTAAAAATCAAACCTTTACCCCTTTTCCAAAATCATTCCTTTAAATTATATGGATTCATTATAATTAGTTTACTTTGAAATCTGCCTTTTTAATTTCCTTTAAAAATCCAAACTTTATATATATTTCATTTTTCTTAAATTCTAATGTATATTCAACCAAGCCATAGCATTCAATAATTTCAATTCCTAATATAATAAATATAATCCACCATAGATTATCACATAAATCATATTACCGAATATAAAATATATTTAATATTTTGAGGAATCCAGTTGGATCCATCCAACCTGTTTCCCTGCATCCATAGATGTTGGCACAATAATTTAAAATACCAATCCCACTTCCAGGGGGATATCGCGGTATAAAGGGTCATCGCTATTATGCAGGGCGCATAGGGTCTCATCCGCTATATAATGTGGAAAATCAATCGCTCCAATATATATAAATACTACTATATATATAATATCACATCCAGTCAATTCAATCATCAACCAATAATTTAAATTTTAACTATTTAAATTAAAAGGAAATTCAAATGAGTGAGATTAACTCACCTTTATTTTTGTTTTGCAACCTACTCCCACTCGACTTGCTTCTCCATGATTTTAGACCTTATTACGGTTTATTAATACTCGAACAAATCGAACAATCAATTTCCTTTTTAATAAATTAACCAACTGATAATTTAGTTTAAACAAATTTTCCTTTTAAAATATCTTTTAGTACAAAATAATTTAAATAAGTTTATTAACCACATTAATCACCTTAATAAATTATTTTTAATCTATATTAGTAAATTAAAATGGATATAGGTATATATACTTTATTTCTTATTTAGAACTACATATAGGTGTGTTTATAAAAAAATCAAATTCTTTTATATAAACTTTACATCACTTAAAATTCCTATTTATTTTCCAAAATCTTATGTACGTATATTTTCTGTTTAGTTATATATATATATATATATATATATATATATATATATATATATATATATTACTAAATTCTAACAAAAGAAAAATCCCTTTCTAGCCTATATACACATTTAAATTTCAAAACAGATTTGCCATTGAAATCTCACTACTAATTTGAAATCTCAATTATATACTTTTATCTGCATGCATATATATTTCATACTGAATAATCAATTTCTGAGTTATATATATATTTAAATTGAAAAAAAATTAAAAGAAATAAAAATTTATACCTTACTGCAAAATCATTTCCTAATATACATATATAGATTCAAAAAAGAATTCTTTCTTTCAAATCTAATTGTAATTTTTTTTAAGAACTGCCAAAATCGAAAAGAAGGAAGAAGCCATACCCAAACCCACGTACAGTCTCCTTTCATCGTCGCCACTACGATCGACCTCTGCCTTGAACTCGTGAACACACACTAACGCCGAAGTCCTAGGGCTCGAACGCACCGTCCCCTTCGCCTTGCGTACGCGCGTGAAGTCCACGGACCACCCAAACCTCAAGTCGCCTTGCCTCTGACGCGTCCTACCCAAAACTTCCGTTCATGAATCCCAATCCACCCTCTCGATTCGATCGGACTGCCATTCTCCTATATACTTCGATCTTGATTCAAGCTTGAGGTGGGTGCAGTTCGATTCGAATTTCTTTTTTTCGTTCAGCCATTTCTAATTAATTTACATTTTCGTTCGAGAAAGATATACTGGCCTTTTGAAATTTGAAGAGGAGATGTCGATTTTGCTTATAGAGGAGAGAAACTGTTGCGTTATATTATTTAGTAATTTTTTAAAACGAACGCATGTTTACCTCGAGAAGAACACGTGCTGAAAGGCAAGATACGTGTTTAATTCGTCTAGTGAAAACATTATTATATTAATCATATATATATATTGAATTCAAATTGTCTTGAAATCGTAACTTAAAATTGCGAAACCCTATTGAGGCGTACCGCCAGGCGTTTAATGTTAAACCCCTATTCCGAATGCGATGGAAAATTTTTCGAGGCCAAAGTCGATTGTATAGAAAAGATAGCTTTTTGGACCCAGTTATTACATTGAATTTCGATATAGAATTTCAGCGCATTTATCTACCGTACGATCACATGACAAGTCCAAACACTACAAAAATTGAAATCCGATAATAACACAATATTACGGACCCAATGGAACTGGTCTCTTCGAATTTTAAGATTGTGGCTCGGAAGGCTATTTTTAAATATCGATTTAAACGATATAAATTCAAAACTGAACAAATCACTTTCAAATTCAATTTTAAAAGTTCTACTACCTTCAGTGTTATCAATATGAATCTTCTAAGCCTTTAAAATATTTTTAACAAGCCTGGAACATCTAGATTCAACAATTTTTCCCAATTTCCAATTATTAAATTCAATACTTAAATTATCCAATAAATAGCGATATCTGAAATTCAAGTTAAAGATTAACTTTTAAATATTTAAAATTAATAAATACTCCATGTCTAAATTTTCTGGGTCATCACAGCTACTAGATGTATATTGGAAATTTAGCCCCAAACGATAAACAAGAGTCCTCGACTATGAAAATCCTGATTATCAATATCAACATAACCAAACTGCACAATCGTTTGTTTTCAGATAAATTTGTTCCCGGTCTTTTTGCACCAACAACGCAAAAGCGTTTCTCAACCTCAAACAGAAACTAAGTCTCATAGACTTATCACGTTTCCAACCTTCAACTTGTTATCCTTCGGTCAAGAAGGAAGCTCGATAGATTGGAGTAATACTTCGCACTACAAGAATCAATATCCTCAACACAAATGATAATCAAGCCTACACAGATGGCTACGTACTAAGTGTCCGTACATCGAGTCGAGGAAATAAAATGGCCACAATTTGATAGTCGGTTATTCAACTATCAAAGTAAACAAATAAATATTCAGCACCATATGCAATCACTAGGCCCTTTAATTAATTAAATTACTTTCCAAATATTCAATTCAAATTATCTTTAAAAAATATTATTCCAAAACCATTTCAATACTTCGAAATTGGAAAAAAATTCCATATATTTATTAAATAATAAGTTATTCACAATTCTCTTTATTTTCAGCTTTAGAAAATATTACATATACTTAAATCAAGATTAAGTATATATTTTATTCTATAAGGAAAATATTCTCTTAAACATATTTATTTAGGAAAAACGAACGTTGCGTAAAACATTGTTACGACAACCCAAAATCACTAGTATGGGGATTCGAAAATTAGATAGTTATATAAATCTCATATACTATACAAAACATCTTTCCAAAATCATTTACTATAACAACGGTGCTATAGTCCATCATTTTCTAACTTCTCAAAAATGTCTATTTCAACAATGAATGTTGAAATCTATGGTTTCGATACATAACACATTTTAAAACATCTTTAAACCATTTTAACTTCATTTAAAAATACCACTTTCCAAATCGTTTATTTAATTCAAAGATTATTCACTGTCCAAAATCGTGAATATAGTTCATTTACCAAATCCAATATTTCTACACATCTATTAAAGGATAATCCACTGTCCAAAATTGTGAATGAAATTCCTTCAAAAAACTTCTACTATTTAACTTATCAAAATCAATTGATTTCGCATTTATAAAATAATGTTTATAAATTCCATTTATATATTATAAAAACTTCCATTTATAAAATTCCTTTATTAACAAATTCCATTTATCACATTTACATGCCAAAATCCAAATTATAAGTTAATTCACTTATAATTCTCGTATTTACAAATTTATTCATTTTATAACTTCACAAATTCACAAACCTTATTTACTTATAAAATACATTTATAACCTCATTTTAACACTTTCAAAACTCCTTTATTATTCTATTATTTTTATTTATAAAATATCAGTTTGATAAATCTGTACATATAAACCATTTATAATAATTCAAAATCTCAATTTACCTATTTTACAATATCATTAACTCCCTATTTCAAAAATCATATTTCAATTGTATTTTCCAAAAATCATAATTTTAATAACATATAAATTATAACTCTTTATTTATTTAAAATAATTCATTTACTTAATAATTCAAATATTAACAAAACATCTATTTTCAAAATCACTTAAAAATCTTTTTCAATTTGAAATCATCACTTTAATATTTGAAATTCCAAGAATAGGCCCAATGCTGCAACAACACTAAATAGATAAATCACGGCATCCAAAACATCATATAACACATGATAACATCATATATATCAATATCTATAAATAAACTAATATTGGTGAGGAATCCAGTTGGATCGCTTTAACCTTTCACCTGCAACAAATATACATATTAGAAAATATGTACAAGGTCTGCTTCGAGGCAGACGCGCGTACAAAAAGTCATCCGTTCATACAGGGAACGTATAGGGTCTCATCTGCTCTAATAGGCAGGAATATATCCAACTACCAATCAATATATATAATATATCATATATCATCCAAATAATTATCAGTCAGCATAAAACAAATTTATTCTCACATATATAAAAATATCAGTGAGTCAGAAAGAGTAAGTTGTACTCACATTGATTACAATAGCATTCGTAGTGTTTTATTCCGAATAAAATTAAATAGTCGTTTAATTTTATCCAAAATTTAAAATAGCTCCAATAACTCAAACCAGCTCTATAAGGTAGTGCTCATTAATACGGACCCAATGCAATTTGTTTCATGACCTCGTATGAATAAGTTATGGTATTTAGAAGTTTACACAATTTATATAATATAATTTAATTTAAATTTTTCTTTTATTTTAAACCTTCATCTCATCTTAGCCGTTCGATCTAATAGATGAGATCGTGGTCGTCGATCATTGTTTCTTCCCCATCGTTCCATTCACGTGACCGAACCCATATACTTCGCCATCAACATCAATTTGTCACGCCTCCAACGACAACGAACCAATGATCAAGCTCAGCCATTCGAAAGCCTAACCCTTTCCTACTATCACCTTGAGCCATGCTCAACTCGGTCGCCATCTCACCTCGAAAATTGTGTGCAAAGGTCGAATAAATGCGGCAAATTTTCTGTCGATCCACTCAATCAAACTCGATCGTGACCGTTGAAGTTATAGATCTCGGTGTGCTCTTCATTTTTGTAGTTGAAGACTTTTCGTAACAGTCGATGGATTTGGAAAAAAAGAGGGAAGAAGTTAGGAGCTTTTTGGCCATTGAATATGAAAGTGGCGGCTAGGGTTTTCTTACTTAGGTTTGATGCAAATGGAAGAAAATGACGCCCTTTTATATAAAATTTCGCGACTATTCATCCGAAATTTTCCGAACTCGAGATAAAGCATGTCGCTTGGCATTTATAATATTTTACCCCTATTTTGAACACAATGGAATATAAATCAGGAGCTAATTCGATCGTATTTGGAAGATAGGTTTTCAAATCGACTACTTAAATTTAAAATTCACTTAAACGAATTTCTACGCGTTTTAGCTTGCCACGACTAAATCGTAAATCCGATTGACACGAAATTTGAAATCTTACAATAATATAACATTACAGGTCCAATGTAACTAGATTCGTCGAAATCTGAGAACGTTCAAAAAATGGCTATTTTTACATGTTAATTAAATATTAAAATATTCAATTTCTGTAAATTTACTTTTAAATCAATTTTAAAAATTCTCTAACATCACTCTAATTCAAATAGCATTTGATACAACTTTATAAATCATTTTTATTCATATTAAATTCAAATTCCAATTATTTCTGCAATTCTAAATATTAAATTAACAATTTAATTATCCGATTAAATCAAGATGTTCGAAATACATATTATCCAGTCAATTATATTAACTTATGAATATTTAAATCCAATTAAATATACGAATTTCGAATGACTGAAATTCTGGATCGTTACAAAAATGATTTTGAATTATATGATTGGATATTATTGGTAAGTAAGGTGAAGGTGTTCAAAAGAAAACGCTAAATTGATGGCTTAGGTTTCGTAAATAAAATTGAATTACCCGACAAAAAAGTACATGTTTAAATTGATGTTTGAATTTGATGATTTTGTGACTGAGCCACTTGGCTTTTGTTTTGTTTTGTTTATTTGGGCCCATAGTGGTGATTTGTAGTTGTTCCGATCTTTCCGCACAAACGAGACGATGGCAAAAATTTTCAAAAATTTAATGAGTTAGAAATTTTAAGGAAAATTCTAATAACTAAAATTTGATTTTGGATTATAACTTGAAATGATTGAGGAAATTATATTATTTGGAATCTACAGATGAATTTAGAAATTAGTGAAACTGATATTGTGTTTTCAATGAAGATTTCGGGATGTAGTTTAAACGGATTGAGGTTTTAGACCATTCTTCTTACCTTCGCAATTTCGACGACAAAATTCTATTTAGGGGAGGAATGTAACGGCATAGAATTTTGATTATTTGAAATTGGAATATTAAATTGATTTTTAATATTTAAAAGTTAATTTTATATATTTTATAATCTGAATTTCTAATATAATGATTTATTGGATAATTTAATTATTAAATTTAATAATTGAAAATTTGTTAAAAACATTGAATCTTGAGCTTCTGAGCTTGATAAAAATGATTTAAAGGCCTATAAAATTTCTTTTAATAAGAATGAAGGTGAATAAAATTTTGAATTGAATTTAAAAGCGAATTACTCAATTTTAAAAATGTCTTTTTTAAATTAACGTATAAAAAACAGACTTCTGAGGCATAGTCTCAAGATTCGATGAAACCAGTTCTATTGGATCCGTAATAGTGTATTATTATCGAATTTCAAATTTCGTAGTGTTTGGAGTTATCGTTTGGCAGTACGTTGTAGAAATGTGCTGAAATTTATATCAAAAATTCAGTATAATAATTAGGACCAAAAAACTATCTTCTCCATACAATCGATTAGAGACTCGAAACCTTTTCCATTGTGTTCGCAAAAGGGGTATAACATTAGCGGCACGCCTTGATAGGGGACGAGATTTTAAGTTGCGCAATCGAGATAATTTGAAATTTTAAATAATATATTTATTTGATTGACTTGACTATATTTTCACGTCGGCTCCTTTATCTCACTTAAAGCCAGTATAGCCTTTCCCTTACAAGAAAACATCACATCTCCTTCTCCTTTAAAAATCACATCCCCCTTTTCATAACAGCCGATTACAGTCAAAAGAAAGAAAAAATGAAATCTTTAAAAATCAAATTCTCAAAATCTACTTGACTAAAAAGTTTAAAATTTGGTTGTAAATTCATGTGTGGTCTATAGCTTTGGTCTGGATTGTTTTTAGAGGGTGCAGCTGCAATTTTATTAAGCTCGACAATGTGAGTATAGGCTAGGGTTAGAGATTTTTCTTAATTCAGTGCTCGAGCCATTTTTTGAATTTGTAATTGAAATCGTCTTGAAAAACCGCACCTAGGCTCGAAAGATGGAGGATTCTGATCATGAGATGACCATCGCGACTGTGCAAGGGGTGTTCAATAGTGGTTCGGTCACGATGGGGAGGAACTGTTGTTGAACGAGGTCGTTGGGTCAAGCAGATGAGGTTCGTCGAGAAAAGAATGTTGCCGAGATTGAAACTTGGTTTCATGGAGCAATTTCTTGTGTCATCACTGTCCATGCATGAAGATGATGAGCAATATGCGTGTACATGAGAAAGAACGGTGCATTTGGGAAGAATGATGTTTGCGAGCTTGGGCTTTGTGGGGTGGGTTAGATTTTTCGTATAAACTTTATGTAATTATTGAATAAAAATTGTTTAAATAAATTTGGAAGCTTATAAAATTCATATCTCATTCATTTTAGGTCCAATCGATGCACGATTGGTTGCGTTTTGTTCGGATCAACAAGTACGATGCATATGAAATGGATTGATCATATTTAGAGCTTGCCGAATTTTTAGATAAATTCGAATGTGTTCGAACTAAATTGAAAGCAGAACGTGAAAACGAATATAAAATCAAGGTGAGTAAACCTCACTCATTTTAGGATTGCTAGTTAATTTAAAATGTTGAAAATTGAATTATTGGTTGATTTGATAATTATTATTATCAGTTGGATGTTATAATATATATGAGTATATATATTAGTAGTTGGATTGTTATTCCCGCACATTCTAGCTGATGAGACCCTATGCACCCCGCATAATAGCGAATGACCCTATATACCGCGATATCTAACCTCGAAGTAAGAATGGTATTTTTATGTTGTGTTAACTTCTGTGGTTGCAGGGAAACAAGTTGGAGGGATCCAATAGCATTCCTAAAAAATGTTGAATTTATTTTCATATATAGTGATATATGATTTATTTGAATAATTTGTGATAGATTATCGTGTGACTTGAAGTTATTTGATGCAATGGTATTACTGGCCTAGATTTTGGTATTTTAAAATACCATAAATGTATATATCGACTTTGAAAAGAAATTGAAAAGGGAGTTTGGAAGTGAAGTATTTATATGGAAATTTGAATTATATATAGAATTTATAGGGATAAAATAAATGGTTGACTTTGTACTTGAATATTTCGTTATGTTTAAAATGAAGACTATGGAATAATCTTTACTACTAATAATAAGAATTCCAAGAATAAAAAATTAACCGTGTCTTTACGATCTACCCAAAATACCCTTTCCGCTTCTCCCACTCTTCTTGGAATAAAAAAAATGGATTATCGACTACCCAAAATCGATTTCCTCTCCGTCCCACTTTAGCAAATACTAAGTAGGATTCCTAATCTAGGTCTTCTCAAACTTTGATCATCAACTAACTTCGGCCCTCATCTCTATAGGTTAACGTTCGTCTTTGTAACAACCCGCATATTTATCGAGTTTACATTTAAATATTTTTATTTAAATATTAAATCGTTAATCGGATTTTGGTCCGAAAAACTACTTTTTGCAAACGGTCAAATTAGGACTCGAGACCACTTCCATTGAGTTCGAAATGTCGTTTACAACTTTTTAAGTATAAACATCGATAGGTTTGGAGTTAGTGAAATTTCACTAACTTTTCCCGCTTTGGACTTTGGGTTAGTTTAGCCTATTAAGCCCAAGTTCCAACCCTCTTCTCCTCACTCTTCATAAATTTCCTAACTAACTCAAGCTTTAGCATTAATGGTGAAGAGAATGGGAAATTAAAACTCCAAGCTCAAATTCAATTGCAACTCCATCATTCAACTCCAAATTCAAGTAGAAGATATTGGATTCAAGCTTTGGATTGCTTCTCCTTGCTTTCAAGCTTCATCTTCATAAAATTTTAGTGCAAAGGTGAGATTTTTATCTCACAATTCTAGTCTATAACTATATTGGACTGTTGGGAATGATTCCCTATCACTTTAGCATGCATATTTGCTTTTGGTTTGGATTGGATTGGCGAAAAACTCCGATTTTTGGTGTTTGGGAGAAATTTCTGCATTTAGGTCGTTCTGGCCGTTTTTAGCTCGCTCGGAGTTAGGTCGTGTGGACCTTAGGTCGTAGGTCGCGTACGAGTTAACCCCTAGGTCGTTCTGGCCATTTTTTGGGTCGTTCGGAGTTAAGTCGTTCGTCCATGGGTCGTGAGTCGTTCACGAGTTAAGCCTTAGGTCGTAGGTCGCTCACGAGTTAGGCCTTAAGCCGTAGGTCGCTCGCGAGTTAAGCTTTAAGTCTTAGGTCGTTTCCGACCTATAATCTCCAGGCAAACGTTAAGTCGGCCTGGTTTATCTCGTAGGTCGTCTCCGACCTAAGCTCCAGATAAGTCGTTCGAGTTAGGTCATTGGACCATTTACCTTAGGTCGCTCGACTCTGTTAAGTCGTAGGTCGTTAGACCTTAGGTCGCTCGACTCTGTTAAGTCGTAGGTCGTTAGACCTTAGGTCGTTCGCCTTCCTTAAGTCGCTCGACCCCTCCACACTAGGTCGCTCGGCTTGCTTGAGTCGTAGGTCGTTGGACCTTAAGTCGCTTGCCTCCCTTAACTCCAGTTAGGTCGCTCGGCCATTGTGTTAGGCCGCGTGAACCCTTAGGTCGTTAGACCTCATTTTGCTTTAGGTCGTAAGCCGCTTGTCTTCACTTAGGTCGTACCGTTTTGGACGGGGCGCTGCCCCGCACCCCGCCGGGGGCGCTGCCCCCTGGACCCCCGCGACCTGACCGGGCAGGTCGAACCCCGTAAGCGGTGGCGTTGCCCCCGCACCCCCACCTTGGGGGGTTGCCACCCCCCCTGGACCCCCCCTCCGTAGGGGATCTTATCTGAAAAATATTGAGCTGATTTCCTTGGATTTTATTCGCATCTCCGTATGCGATCTTTGTGACTGATTGTTTCTACACTTGCTTATGTGTTTTGTCACTTTATAATATAAAGGTTTCAATACTAGTAGTAAATATCAAAACTCTTTTAACAAACAATTTCAACTCTATTTTTAATAACAAAGCTCTTTTCTTAAACCGTTTTCCAATCTATTAGTATATACAAGCCTTTACCTCACTCGGATGAGAAATCTAATTAAACGACTTAGTAAAACAAGTGGTATGAAACGCTTGCGTTCACTTCGTCGGTTAATTCTTGGACTTGTTCGATTGAACCTCTTATGACAATTTTATTAGTGAAGATTTACAGTTTGTTCGTAAATATTTAAGTTAAGCAAGTGGTTATGGGACATGAAGCTAAACTTCTATATTTACTAGCTTAGTGTAATTGACACTTCTCGTTGATCTTGATGATCGCTTTATGAATTAGACTAGCAATTGCGCGATGTCTCTTTCATTGCAAGGTTAGACTAGACACCACTTGTGTGATTCCATTCACACATACCTTTCTGCTTTTTGGTTAGTCTTGACCTCATTCTGTGTGATTCCACTCACACATGTGGGGTAGCTCCCCATGGTCTTTGGACCGTCATGTGATAGGCCTCTTTCCCTTTTTATGATTTCTGGATTTCTCGTGTTGATTTCTGGAATTTATGTCATTGACTTGTTATGAGTACAAGTTTAGGGTATGATGCCCCCTTCGAATCTTTGAGAAGATTCTTGTGATATTGATTATCTCTTATTGATTGATCTTCTGTTGATCATTATTTACATACTTATAGTGGTATGTCGTTATGGATGTTTATGTTTATGCCATATCTTTTATGTTATATCATGTCATCTGATATTTATAGCTAGACTGATCCGTTTATTATTTTCTTAAATAATACTCGGATCAGACCGAGATGTTACAGGTGCTTCTGCTTGACTTCTTCCCAGGGATTCATCACTCTGACTTTTGGCTAACTGTTTAGATTAGCAGTTTTTGTTGTATACACTTGAGATATAGACTCATAGTTGTATTCTTTTGTATAGCACGTGTTGCTATTCTTTTGTATTATCGTGGATCTTATTGACCACTACTCTGATGTACACTTTCATGTGTTAGTTATATATTCATATCTTCTTCCGCCTTTGTGATATGGATATCTGTGACTGATTTTTGATATGATTATTTCTATGTTTGTTTCCGAAGATTATTTATAGCCACCGTGTGATAAGAAATTACATGGATGGTCGCTCCTCAACAGCCTTATTCTCCGTGCTAGTTGACAGCACTTCTCCGGAGTGTTCTTGGCTAGCGTGGGTATAGAGGTGGGGCGTCACAGTCTTCCTCACTAATTCTTAAAAGAGGGAGGTTGGATTATCCACTTCTTTACCATTTTCTTCGATTCAAGCTTCATAGGCCAAAATTCAAAGGACAAAGCTGAAGGGAGTAACCTTATGGATGTTGGAACCAAAGTAGACCTAATTCACATTTATGTACTACCTATACGCCGTTAGATTGCGGTGATGTATAAATTTTAGCAGTTTTGCCTTTTGTTTGTAATCATTATGAGAGTAGACGAATGAAATCCATTTCACACTATATGATTTAATTGGAACTTGGTTCAGGTTATATATGTTCATTTCCTAGTTTATTTAGGTAAGATTCTGACATTTTGATTTATTGGTTTTGGAGTGTTTTCGATCCTAAGTTACAATCAACCTGCTGCTACTATATTCTTTCCAACCACTACCACATTCAATTTTATACTTTATGAAAATTTCATGTATTGGTCCTAGTTTGAAATTTTTTATTTGACAGTGCTGCAAGTGTCTTAGAATTTTGTGACATTTTTAATCATGATGACCATACTAAAATGATTCTCTAATGTACTGTACTATATATTACTTTGTTCTTATTAATTTTAGCATTTTGTAGCATTTCTAATCATGAATTCAAATGGATATTACTATAAAAGTACAGGCAATTGTTAAAAACAATGAAAAAAATGTTTGCATAATGCTCTTTCTTTATAGAATTGATTTTTTTGTGTGTTTATATTCATGTAAACAAAGCTTACTTAGACTCATTTTTTTTTGAAACCACCTATGTGGTCTATGGTCATCCTATTACATCATGGATCATTCTATTTTTTTCCTCTTAGAAATTAGCAAATGTGAATATATAAATAATAGTACTGCAATACCTAAAGATCACTCTTCATGCATGTTCTCGAACTCTATCAATTGAGATGTTATTTTGAAAATCTCATCATTTAATTAGTAATCAACTAATATTAGGTTGATTGAAATTTTGAAATTTATGACTAAATGGATCCTACATTCTTCAATTTTTAGTGAACAAAGATGAAAATATAGAGAGTGTGAATTCTAAGTTTGAGTTCTATGTAAGTATTTCCTTAATAATTTATCAAATCATCACTACTTTCATCAAATAAATAATTTTTTAAATTTATGTTCTCATGCTTTGTTAGCGCCAAAATTGGTCACTAACACCCAAATGTAAATGAAAGCACCAACTAACGGTCACAGATAACAAATAGAATATATCTAGAGAGTAATAATACGAAGAACAGTCAAAATTAAAATGAAAGCAGTAAAGAACACAGATTTTATAGTGGTTTGGCTAACTCCGGCCTACATCCACTCCAGAAGTTTCCTTTTTATTGATGTTCGAATCAATTACAGTTGCAAACTGATAGAGTAACCTTTAGTGTAACATCCCGCCTTTTCGCACACTTTAAACCGACACACGTGCCAATTCAAAGCATACGCAAGGGCGGATTGTTATGGGGTAAATAAGAAAAACAGAGAAGAAATAAAAACAAAACAGAATCTCACAGCGGAAGGATAAAATACAATAATAAATATACAGTTCAAAACAGTTTACAAACACTTGATTTGCTTTATACAATAAATATCAGAGTTACACATACCAGTACAATCAATGCAGCGGAACAGTATGAGTGTGGTGCAATACTATAGATAATAATAATACGACTCCTTCGTCTTCGTCCTTCAAAGCTAAAGTCTTCGATCCTGAAACGCTCGGACTGACCGGAGCGAATTTGAAAAGACAAAAACACTCGAGTCAGACTAAAAGATCTTATGTGAGTTAAATTAACAGAAATAAATATGAGTACAGTAACTCAAGAGATGTTCGGGATTTACATCTCCTAAGGATCCGTTAAACTATTTACTATGTAGTATATTGCGCTATTATAATAGTGTCTATTCATAAAATAAACTTACTTTTAAATAGCGTTAAGGCTTTACATTTTCCACCTTAACACGTAAAATGCCAATAGTCTATACAGTACCGTAATACCTCCTGATCGAGAGGCTACCAGAGGATACTCCATAGGTACGACACAAATAGAAACTCGTAGTAAAGGCTCGGTATGGTAGGTGACACGGTACAACTAGGCAATGCCAGGGTAGATATACCAATTGCTATCCAGGCTGGTGGAAACGCGTAGCCGCAGTTACCGCCCACCTCGGACTAACTCCCCAAAAATCAAAATATAGAAGTGGCCACTGAATCAATCCAAGTCAAAGTATAATATCGAAGAGGAGGGTCCGATCAGAGGAATGGCCTCATTGGCCTGAGAATCGCTCCTGTTTTAGCCACCTTATGCCAACTCACGGGAGTCGGGTCCACGTATTTACCTTACAGGAAACGTCGTCACCACCTACTTCATTCTGGAATCTCCACCGCGTACACGGTTAGTCAAAGTGGTTTTCGGTATCGACAAAGAGTATGTCCATATCCGATCCTGGTCTCTTTGCCAACCCATCGTTATTATAACACCGCGGTCATTTAAAAATAGGTTATACTTTAAAAATCAGAATAAACATTCCATTTCATAACCATGAATACGATATCATTTCAAAACCCAAAACCATATTTTATCACTTATCCCAAATATAATTCTTTTCCAAAATCATAATGCTTTAACTTCATAACGTCTGAAAATCAAATATTTCAAAGCATAATATTTTGAAAATCAAAATTTAAAACCATAACTTCTAAAACTTGAATGGTTTGGACATTCAACGGTGTATGAATTAAATGGTTTAACTTAAATGTTACTTTGTAAAGAAAATAGTTCTCATGGCTTTACAAATACATTTCTTTATTAAAGTCTAAACCAAAATTTATATTATCTCTCTCAAGTTCCAAAACCACTTCAATTTATTTATATATACGTATATCCATTTTGAGTATCAATATTTCAAACTAAAGTCGGATTTTATGCTTTCAACAAATCAATTGTTCTATTAATTAGTCTTGAATATTCATATAAAATCCATAAATAATAAGACTTCAATTTCTAGTAATAAAATATATATATTTTTCCCAATTCAAATTATACTAGAATATTCATTTCAATTTATTTTGGGAAAAATCCAATTATAAATATCATATCTTAAAATTTCCAAACTTAACATTTAAACATATGATATAAATTATTAAACTCCATTTTCTTAATTTTTCTTCCATTTTTAATAAAGATTTTTATACACCTTTTAATTTCAAAATTTTCAACTTCATATGTATATATATATGGAAGAAAAATATTTATACAATATAAAATTTAAGATTATTATAAACCGTATTCCATCCAAACCATAGAAATCACATAAAAATAGTTATATATAGACCGCGGTGCCTGTATAAAATTTTCTATCCTATGGTCAAGTGATACAGATATTTATCATTTCAATCCGCAATTTAAAAGATATAAAAAATTGCGGTTATATATCATTTCAAACCACAATCCCGAATGAAATGAAATATGCATGATAATTTGCAATTTAATGATATCCAATAAACATCCATTCATCAACATCATCCATCATCCAAATCGCAATCATCAATCAAAATCAATCAATAACAATATTATTTTTGGTACTACATAACAGGTAATACTGGCAATTTTATTCAAATTAAATTTAACAGCTATTAATCTACAGTCTATATTCAGAAATAAATTATATAACTGTTAACTAGCAGTTCATATACAAACAAATAAATTTTAACTGTAAATTTATACGCAATAAATGAATTAAATTAACAGTTAAATTTAATAAATGCATTTCAACAAATATGAGTGTAATAAACATGCCAAATACTCATAAATAAATTTCTATTCATTTCTAAAATTAATTTAACAAACATAAAAGCTTCTAGTAGTTGTGAGTGGGTTAAAACACTCACCTTTGGAATTTAAATTGAAATTAAATCCAATTTAAACTCAAAATTTGGACAGTCTCCAAATTCATCCAAAATCGTGCCAAAACGTCTGAAATTCCGATACGATCCCAGCAAAACAAACCGCGCGTGAATCCGAGCTCGTATGCAAAAGTTATGAAAATTTGAAAAATGGAAAATTCTGGTCCTGGGTCGACTTCGGCTTCGACTTCGGTGCGCCGCCTCAATTCCCCGGTGCTTGCTTGGAGTTTTCGCCAAAACGACCCGGATCGACCAGAGTCATTTTCTTCCTGACCCGAAGTTGCTCTAGGGTTTTCTCCCCTGAAACCCGAAGCGCGACCAGAAGCTGCTGCAGATCCGAATTTTTTTTTTTTTTTAAATTTGAATTTTTTTTCTTGAACTGACTGGATCTCGGGTTAGGCCCCATTGAAAAAGAAGAGAAGCTTGAAGAAGATGAACGTACAGCAAATAGACAATAGAATGGAGCTAGGGTTTATAACTGTATATTTATAGGTAGGGTTGGGTTAGAGTAGATAGACTAGATAGATGAACGTACGAAACAAACTAAGGCCCAAAAAGCCCGTTCTGACCCCGGAACGAAATTTGTCAAACCCATATATCCAGATTGGTATTTTAAAATATTCTGAAAGCGATGGAAAAATTTCACGTCCAAATTTGATCGTATGAAGAAGTTATGCTGAAAACAAGATTTCCAAATTGATTTCAAATTGATTTTAATAAAATTGATTTTCAAGGCGTTTCGCGTCCGTACGATCAAACGACAGGTCCGATCGATACGAAACTTGAAACCCTATAATAATTCACCGATACGGATCCGATGAAACTGGTTTCATCGAAATCCGAGTCCGTGACCAAAATGGCTATTTTCAATATTCATTAAATAAATTAAATAAATTATAAAAATCCAATTTTTACATCTAAATTCAAAAATTGACCAAATTTCTCCCTTTAAATTTTCTTAATTATTTACTCCAATTCTAAACAATTCAAGTGTCAATACATAGTTGTTCTATTCATCAATTTAGATGTTAATCCTTACTTAAAGGTTAAATTCCAATTTTTAATAAATTCAACATTATACGTTTGATTAAATTTATTAAATTCACTTTCTTTCTATTATTCAAAGTTATTGATGTCAATTTAATGAAACTAACATTGGCTCAATATCTATACATTAAAAATCTCAATTCTAAACTTAGATCTCAACTTATGAAATAGTTAAATAATAAATTCCATCTAAATCTACATCTTCCTACTATCTAAATATTTAGAAAAATTACTTACCACTTTTTATTGTAAATTTCTAAACTAGTAGATTTGTGTCATTTCTAGTCCTCTGGATATTTTAAATTAACTAAAAGCAAATTTACATATAATTTCCATCGTCAATTATTTTAGTGAATAAATCTTCAAAGGTTACTGCAATTAATCCCATTAATTGCAATAAATTCTAATAAATTTGACTCTATTTGATTACAACTCACAAATAAATCAATTATTACTCCCTACATAGTTAACGTTTCTTTTATATTCCAATACATTAATATTTACCCAATTTCCATCTTTTATTTGCATAAATTACTGTATTTCAATCTTATTGGAAATTTTGTTAACTTAACTCTTGAATAAAACTTAAAACCTCAATTAATTCATTCCACTTCGGTTTCATTCTTAAGATTACACTAATTATTATATAATAAAAATGAAATTTTCCCTTGGTTACATCTTATTTATCCACTTACAAAAATTCCACACTAACTGAAATAATTGAGTGCATAAATTGAGATTGATTAAAATAAACTTAACAAACAAATAGAATAAACACGTACAATAATTATTGTCATAAATCTTTTTTATAAGTCTAAACATAATTATTACCTTACAATACGTTTTACGTTACTATAAAATTTATACACTCTTCCGTTACCATATTAATAATTACTAAAGTAACGTTCATTCTTAATAACAACGTTATACTATTCAACATATAAAAGGACTCCATTCCCCAAATACATTCATTTATATTTATTCCCTTAAAGTTCTCCTTTATTGACTAGACACATTAATTTAGATTCATTTACATCGAATGCCCTTCTTAGCTATATACTCAATACATGTTAAATCTACATAATTTTTACCCTTTTATTCAAATTCACTTATACCATCAATAACAAAATGTTGCCCTAAATTTAGATTCAATTATATACATTAGATAAATGGGTAAACTTTTGTAATTATCCCATATATGAAAATATTTTTATGCATACATTTCCACTTACTTATTATGCATTCATTTATTAAATTACTAATTGCCTTTGTCAACTTATCCCCTATTTACTACCAAATTTCAAATTTAATTATAGCTTATCAATACATAAAATTTACATAGGCAAAACAAATTTTATTACTATCTTAAGTCCATTTATTATTGACAACATTCATTAAATTTCCTAATCAACACTTATTGCATTGATTTATTCAGCGGTCACCTTTTATTTAGTTACTATCCATTTTACAATCCAATGTAAGTCTTCCACTATTTAATTTATATTAAATGAATTCCATTCTACTTAATCTTTTTATTGATATTCACCAATTCAACCCTTATATCAGTTTCTTATATTTAACTTTAAATCAAATTGTGACAATCTACATTATCCAAATCTATTGTCATAAAATTTTATTGTTACACTAAATTACAACTACTATACCAAATTTCTACATTTATTCTCAATTAGATTAGAAATTATATTAATTCAATTCATTTAATATTATTAATTTAATGGGTCGTTACAATCTCCCCCACTTAAAACTTTTCATCCCCGAAAAGGAAAAAGAAGGGAGAAGGAAGAATAAACAGTACATCTTATTTCAAATATTAACTTATAAACAATAATTTACTGGATTAATTTCCTTTAATGAAATATACCCGTTTATAATCATTACAACCTTTTATACTTAAATCATTAAAGTTTGGAAAATATTCAACAAAATTCTAAGTCCAAAATTTAAGAAAATTTTTGGCAGAGTCTCCTTTGTACGGTGAGGCTCGGGAGAAAGTATAATATCAAAATATACAAATATATTACATATATTATCAAAATATTATATCCCAACACGAAAAAATTGCGCTTTAAACGTAATCCGAAAACGTACCTATTTGTCGGGCAATATACGCTTATTAATTTGGAACCAAAAGCAGTAGCAGTTGCTTCCATCACCTGTATTCACTTATATAATCTAAAAGGTTAAATATTTATTTTAAAGTGAACTATTCAAGTGGATTCAATCATTAATCAACCAAACAATTCAACAACCATCAACTTTACAAACAACATACATACACAAACAAAGCAACCATTTAATCCATCAAACAAATAGTTGTTTGGGTTCAAACTTGAAATTTGTATGAAATGAAATTAACTATCAAGTGCATCCTTTACTCAACAGTCTTAGATGGAACAAAGATAGATACTTATTCATTTAACCACTTCAAATTTCTTACCCAACAACATAAATCAAACAACACAATTCAAACCAACACCCAAATTTATTTATTATACATTTATCTCATGCTTCAATGGTTTTATTTTCTTTCTTTCATTTATGGAGTGATTTCTTTATTTCTTACAAATTTCATTTTCCATTTATTACAAAATTCATTATATTTGTATTCCAATTTATTGACTAAAGTTTATATCATCTAATTATACTACTTACCTTTACTTATATAGTAAAATTTCCAAGTTAACTTAAGTTTATACAATTAATTCTCATTAATAATAGCAAATTAATAGAATACCTTTATTACCTTACTCTTCACTTGTAAGATTTCCCCTTACATTTTCCTACTAACATTGCAACTTTTTATTATATGGTAAGTTATGTATGTTTTAAGAATGTAAGTGAAAATTTACAAGTTTCTTCTCCATTCCTTTAATCAATATATATTTGTTTTATAAATTACAATTTCGACTTACCTTTAATCTCATTCATTTATTTAATGTTGAAGTTTCCATTATATTTAATTACAGTAACCCTCTACTTACACTTAATTTATTAACCTTATAACTTGCATTCCTATAAGTGAAAGATTTTACTCATTCTTTAACTATGGATTTCAGTCATTTATATTTTCCTACTTTCCATTATATTAGAATAGGGGAAATTAAGGCGTACTTAAGTTAATACCATTAAATTCTTATTTATAACAGTAATTTATTGAATACTTCATTATTTCCAAAAATTCTACTTGCATAATATTCTATTCCACTCTTAATTTACATTTCAACTTTTTATACTTGGTAAGTTATTTAGGTTAAAGAAAAAGCAAAAGAACTTATACAAGTTTAATCTCAACTCTTTTAATTCATTGATTTTCCAATAAATCTTTACCATTATTTATAATTTAAATTTTTAACTTCCTTTATACTTAGAATTAATTCTCTTACTTATTAGAGGTTTTCAATCCATTAATTACTTACCTTTTATTTCACTAAAATAATTTAAACCATTAATTAATGGAAATTTAAGAATTAAATACCGGGTCAAATTCCAAAATTTCTTTAAAATAATAGATAATTAATTTCTTACAACTTTTATATCTCTAATTACCTTTAAACAATTAAAATTTTAAATAATTTCAAAACAAATCTGCAGTAGAATTTACTACGGTGGCCTTTCCCTTCGAAATTCGAAAATGAAAGTCGATGATGCGGCCGTCATCACCGAAATTATTTTCCAGCGACAGAGGGGAAAGTACAAAATTTATTTTCTCCAAAATCCTCTTTTAAAACAATTCTTTCGAATTATACTAAATATTTATATAAGAAATTACCTATAAACCAAATCATTATATTTCACAAATCCTTTGAAAGAAGATTTTCAAAAATCCCGGACTTAAGTTCTAAAATCTCCAATTTGATTTATTATAATTTCAACTTAGCTTCAATTTATTACAAATATTTTTATATTACCTAACACCCAATCTATAGCAACCAGATATATATATATATATATATATCTTTATAAAAATATTTTTATATATAGAAAATATAATAGGCAAAATTATTTCATTCACCCATGTTAAAAACAAATATTATGTCGGTCTGTCCTATTAAGTGTTTAGAAATCCCTATTGATGTCATAGCGTCCCATGCATCAACCAGAATTTATAAATACAAAGTGGAACAGATTAACACAATATCAAAATCTTTTTATAAAACTAACAAATACGCTCTCTCATATATATACTCTCAGCGACTCCCATAGGATATTTCTACCCTATTAACAAAGAGTCAAACCCCACAAAGCCAAGGTTTATCGCTAAACCAACGCTCTGATACCAACTGTAACATCCCGCCTTTTCGCACACTTTAAACCGACACACGTGCCAATTCAAAGCATACGCAAGGGCGGATTGTTATGGGGTAAATAAGAAAAACAGAGAAGAAATAAAAACAAAACAGAATCTCACAGCGGAAGGATAAAATATAATAATAAATATACAGTTCAAAACAGTTTACAAACACTTGATTTGCTTTATACAATAAATATCAGAGTTACACATACCAATACAATCAATGCAGCGGAACAGTATGAGTGTGGTGCAATATTATAGATAATAATAATACGACTCCTTCGTCTTCGTCCTTCAAAGCTAAAGTCTTCGATCTTGAAACGCTCGGACTGACCCGAGCGAATTTGAAAAGACAAAAACACTCGAGTCGGACTAAAAGATCTTATGTGAGTTAAATTAACAGAAATAAATATGAGTACAGTAACTCAAGAGATGTTCGGGATTTACATCTCCTAAGGATCCGTTAAACTATTTACTATGTAGTATATTGCGCTATTATAATAGTGTCTATTCATAAAATAAACTTACTTTTAAATAGCGTTAAGGCTTTACATTTTCCACCTTAACACGTAAAATGCCAATAGTCCATACAGTACCGTAATACCTCCTGATCGGGAGGCTACTAGAGGATACTCCATAGGTACGACACAAATAGAAACTCGTAGTAAAGGCTCGGTATGGTAGGTGACACGGCACAACTAGGCAATGCCAGGGTAGATATACCAATTGCTATCCAGGCTGGTGGAAACGCGTAGCCGCAGTTACCGCCCACCTCGGACTAACTCCCCAAAAATCAAAATATAGAAGTGGCCACTGAATCAATCCAAGTCAAAGTATAATATCGAAGAGGAGGGTCCGATCAGAGGAATGACCTCATTGGCCTGAGAATCGCTCCTGTTTTAGCCACCTTATGCCAACTCACGGGAGTTGGGTCCACGTATTTACCTTACAGGAAACGTCGCCACCACCTACTTCATTCTGGAATCTCCACCGCGTACACGGTTAGTCAAAGTGGTTTTCGGTATCGACAGAGAGTATGTCCATATCCGATCCCGGTCTCTTTGCCAACCCATCGTTATTATAACACCGCGGTCATTTAAAAATAGGTTATACTTTAAAAATCAGAATAAACATTCCATTTCATAACCATGAATACGATATCATTTCAAAACCCAAAACCATATTTTATCACTTATCCCAAATATAATTCTTTTCCAAAATCATAATGCTTTAACTTCATAACGTCTGAAAATCAAATATTTCAAAGCATAATATTTTGAAAATCATAATTTAAAACCATAACTTCTAAAACTTGAATGGTTTGGACATTCAACGGTGTATGAATTAAATGGTTTAACTTAAATGTTACTTTGTAAAGAAAATAGTTCTCATGGCTTTACAAATACATTTCTTTATTAAAGTCTAAACCAAAATTTATATTATCTCTCTCAAGTTCCAAAACCACTTCAATTTATTTATATATACGTATATCCATTTTGAGTATCAATATTTCAAACTAAAGTCGGATTTTATGCTTTCAACAAATCAATTGTTCTATTAATTAGTCTTGAATATTCATATAAAATCCATAAATAATAAGACTTCAATTTCTAGTAATAAAATATATATATTTTTCCCAATTCAAATTATACTAGAATATTCATTTCAATTTATTTTGGGAAAAATCCAATTATAAATATCATATCTTAAAATTTCCAAACTTAACATTTAAACATATGATATAAATTATTAAACTCCATTTTCTTAATTTTTCTTCCATTTTTAATAAAGATTTTTATACACCTTTTAATTTCAAAATTTTCAACTTCATATGTATATATATATGGAAGAAAAATATTTATACAATATAAAATTTAAGATTATTATAAACCGTATTCCATCCAAACCATAGAAATCACATAAAAATAGTTATATATAGACCGCAGTGCCTGTATAAAATTTTCTATCCTATGGTCAAGTGATACGGATATTTATCATTTCAATCCGCAATTTAAAAGATATAAAAATTTGCGGTTATATATCATTTCAAACCACAATCCCGAATGAAATGAAATATGCATGATAATTTGCAATTTAATGATATCCAATAAACATCCATTCATCAACATCATCCATCATCCAAATCGCAATCATCAATCAATATCAATCAATAACAATATTATTTTTGGTACTACATAACAGGTAATACTGGCAATTTTATTCAAATTAAATTTAACAGCTATTAATCTACAGTCTATATTCAGAAATAAATTGTATAACTATTAACTAGCAGTTCATATACAAACAAATAAATTTTAACTATAAATTTATACGCAATAAATGAGTTAAATTAACAGTTAAATTTAAAAAATGCATTTCAACAAATATGAGTGAAATAAACATGCCAAATACTCATAAATAAATTTCTATTCATTTCTAAAATTAACTTAACAAACATAAAAGCTTCTAGTAGTTGTGAGTGGGTTAAAACACTCACCTTTGGAATTTAAATCGAAATTAAATCCAATTTAAACTCAAAATTTGGACAATCTCCAAATTCATCCAAACTCGTGCCAAAACGTCAGAAATTCCGAGACGATGCCAGCAAAACAAACCGCGCGTGAATCCGAGCTCGTATGCAAAAGTTATGAAAATTTGAAAAATGGAAAATTCTGGTCCTGGGTCGACTTCGGGTTCGACTTCGGTGCGCCGCCTAAATTCCCCGGTGCTTGCTTGGAGTTTTCGCCAAAACGACCCGGATCGACAAGAGTCATTTTCTTCCTGACCCGAAGTTGCTCTAGGGTTTTCTCCCCTGAAACCCGAAGCGCGACAAGAAGCTGCTGCAGATCCGAATTTTTTTTTTTTTTTTTTAAATTTGAATTTTTGTTTTTTTTGAACTAACTGGATCTAGGGTTAGCCCCCATTGAAGAAGAAGAGAAGCTTGAAGAAGATGAACGTACAGCAAATAGACAATAGAATGGAGCTAGGGTTTATAACTGTATATTTATAGGTAGGGTTGGGTTAGAATAGATAGACTAGATAGATGAACGTACGAAACAAACTAAGGCCCAAAAAGCCCGTTCTGACCCCGGAACGAAATTTGTCAAACCCATATATCCAGATAGGTATTTTAAAATATTCTGAACGCGATGGAAAAAATTTCACGTCCAAATTTGAACGTATGAAGAAGTTATGCTGAAAACAAGATTTCCAAATTGATTTCAAATTGATTTTAATAAAATTGATTTTCAAGGCGTTTCGCGTCCGTACGATCAAACGACAGGTCCGATCGATACGAAACTTGAAACCCTATAATAATTCACCGATACGGATCCGATGAAACTGGTTTCATCGAAATCCGAGTCCGTGACCAAAATGGCTATTTTCAATATTCATTAAATAAATTAAATAAATTATAAAAATCCAATTTTTACATCTAAATTCAAAAATTCACCAAATTTCTCCCTTTAAATTTTCTTAATTATTTACTCCAATTCTAAACAATTCAAGCGTCAATACATAGTTGTTCTATTCATCAATTTAGATGTTAATCCTTACTTAAAGGTTAAATTCCAATTTTTAATAAATTCAACATTATACGTTTGATTAAATTTATTAAATTCACTTTCTTTCTATTATTCAAAGTTATTGATGTCAATTTAATGAAACTAACATTGGCTCAATATCTATACATTAAAAATCTCAATTCTAAACTTAGATCTCAACTTATGAAATAGTTAAATAATAAATTCCATCTAAATCTACATCTTCCTACTATCTAAATATTTAGAAAAATTACTTACCACTTTTTATTGTAAATTTCTAAACTAGTAGATTTGTGTCATTTCTAGCCCTCTGGATATTTTAAATTAACTAAAAGCAAATTTACATATAATTTCCATCGTCAATTATTTTAGTGAATAAATCTTCAAAGGTTACTGCAATTAATCCCATTAATTGCAATAAATTCTAATAAATTTGACTCTATTTGATTACAACTCACAAATAAATCAATTATTACTCCCTACATAGTTAACGTTTCTTTTATATTCCAATACATTAATATTTACCCAATTTCCATCTTTTATTTGCATAAATTACCGTATTTCAATCTTATTGGAAATTTTGTTAACTTAACACTTGAATAAAACTTAAAACCTCAATTAATTCATTCCACTTCGGTTTCATTCTTAAGATTACACTAATTATTATATTATAAAAATGAAATTTTCCCTTGGTTACATCTTATTTATCCACTTACAAAAATTCCACACTAACTGAAATAATTTAGTGCATAAATTGAGATTGATTAAAATAAACTTAACAAACAAATAGAATAAATACGTACAATAATTATTGTCATAAATCTTTTTTATAAGTCTACACATAATTATTACCTTACAATACGTTTTACGTTACTATAAAATTTATACACTCTTCCGTTACCATATTAATAATTACTAAAGTAACGTTCATTCTTAATAACAACGTTATACTATTCAACATATAAAAGGACTCCATTCCCCAAATACATTCATTTATATTTATTCCCTTAAAGTTCTCCTTTATTGACTAGACACATTAATTTAGATTCATTTACATCGAATGCCCTTCTTAGCTATATACTCAATACATGTTAAATCTACATAATTTTTACCCTTTTATTCAAATTCACTTATACCATCAATAACAAAATGTTGCCCTAAATTTAGATTCAATTATATACATTAGATAAATGGGTAAACTTTTGTAATTATCCCATATATGAAAATATTTTTATGCATACATTTCCACTTACTTACTATGCATTCATTTATTAAATTACTAATTGCCTTAGTCAACTTATCCCCTATTTACTACCAAATTTCTAATTTAATTATAGCTTATCAATACATAAAATTTACATAGGCAAAACAAATTTTATTACTATCTTAAGTCCATTTATTATTGACAACATTCATTAAATTTCCTTATCAACACTTATTGCATTGGTTTATTCAGCGGTCACCTTTTATTTAGTTACTATCCATTTTACAATCCAATGTAAGTCTTCCACTATTTATTTTATATTAAATGAATTCCATTCTACTTAATCTTTTTATTGATATTCACTAATTCAACCCTTATATCAGTTTCTTATATTTAACTTTAAATCAAATTGTGACAATCTACATTATCCAAATCTATTGTCATAAAATTTTATTGTTACACTAAATTACAACTACTATACCAAATTTCTACATTTATTCTCAATTAGATTAGAAATTATATTAATTCAATTCATTTAATATTATTAATTTAACGGGTCGTTACATTTAGCCTTAGAAAATAGAAAGTTAGAGAGCGGAGAGAAGAAGATCCCCCATCTGGAGACCCACATGCTGTATTTATGGGTAAAACTTGGTTGTTGGGCCTCCTGAGTAGTTTGAGCCCACCAAGGCCATAGCCGAACCCTACTTCATAATGCCACCGACCTTGAGCAGTTGGTATGCCGAACGGAAGTTACCCGGGTATTGACCCGAAGGGAGCCTATCTGGATATCGAAGCAGACTAGTCCAAAACTCGAAGCAAAGCTAGCACCGGACCATGTATTGATGCCGATCTATGTCACCATATAGCCGATGCCGAGCCATCCCCACCTCATCACGATGCCAAGCAACATTCAATGCCGATCGAGGGGAGGTGTGCCGATCGAGGGGAGTTGTGCCGAACGAGGGGAAGTATGCCGAACGAGGAGAGGTGTGTCGATCGAGGGGAGGTATGCCGAACGGAGCTTATCTTCTAGACCGAGCCCTGCAACCCTCCCCCCATTTCTTGACAAAATGACATATCTAAGTGAACTTCATTCTTTTAAACAGAATTCATCCTATTCCAGCCTCGATAATCATGAAGTTGGTTGGGTTGAATCCGCCAGTTCATGGCCCAGACTAAAGGCGGATTAACATTTTTCCCCTCAAAACATGCCTTTCTATTGGAAGTGTGTTTTGTAGCTCAATAAGCTGGATGTTCGTATCATGTTAATGACCTGCAAAGAAATTGATAGTCTTATCTGATCGCGAATGATGATCATTCGTGATCGTATATCTTTCGAGGTAGTATGTGACTGTTCGAGGTCGGGTGCCGTTCGCGTCGAATGGTGATCGTTCGCGATCGGGTGCCGTTCGAGGCGATTTGTGAGTATTCGTGATAGGGTGCCGTTCGAGGAGAGTTGGGACCATCCACGGTTCGGTGCCGTTCGTGGCAATTTGTGACCGTTCGCGATCGGGTGTCGTTCAAGGCGAGTTGGGACCGTTCGTGGTCGGGTGCCGTTCGAGGCGATTTGTGATCTTTCGCGATCGGGTGCCGTTCGAGGAGAGTTGGGACCGTTCACGGTCGGCTGCCGTTCGATGCGATTTGTGATTGTTCATGATCGGGTGCCGTTCGAGGCGAGTTGGGACCTTTCGCTGTCGGGTGCCGTTCGAGACGATTTGTGATCGTTCGCGATCGGGTGCCATTTGAGGCGAGTTGTGTGTACTCTAGGGGACTTAGTATTATTAATGCAAGATTTCATGTTCGAGTGAATTTATAACTTCTTTGTTATAGCGGTTTATCGCCACCTCAGAGCATACCTGAGGACCGTTCACGATCCCTTACATGAGTTTGTGGTTTAGCCGTTATGGAATCACATATGGCACACTTTCGTCCGAAATAAGTCTTTCAATAGAAAAGTTGAACAAAATCAAGTCCAAACACGAGAAATGGAAAATAAAAGAAAAACAGGGACGTCAAAGTGCAAACACCTACATTGGTGTGATTTATAGTCCTATCAGAGCATGCCTAAGGATCGTTCGCAGTCCTGTACATGTGTAAATGACTTAAACGCGTTGGTGTGGAGTTTGCTACTTGTTCGTTATTATTTCAATCAGTTGATAATAAGCTGATGCCTTGATCCTGAGCCGTCCCCGGTAGGTGCAGGTGTTGGTCATTCTTGTTCGACCGTCGTGGCCCTCCTTCTCATATATTGGGGTAGCAGACCATTCCGGATATGCCCTTCAATTTCATCCTTCAAGTGCCTACAATCATTTGTGCTATGACTGTTCAGTTCATGGAACAAACAATACTTGTCCGATCTTCTTTCATTGCTGGTCGAATCCCTTCTCATTGGCCTTCGATAGGGAATCTACCCCTATTGTCTTGGTAAATTCGTTCCTAAGTCTCGTTTAGCTCTGAATAAGAGGTGAACCTTGGTTCCTTTCGTGGTCGCATTGGTCCATCGTCGTTATCCTTGGCCTTTCATTTCCCTTTATCAGATCCTGAATCTTTTTTAGAAGGATTTTCACCCTTGACTGCATAAACATCATCTCCTTCTCCTTCCTCTCTCTCGACATTTGCATCCTCTAACCGTAGAAATCCTTCGGCTTTATGATAAAAATCCCCTAGATCCATAGGTGGATGCCTTGTCAGCGAATTTTTGAACTATATTCCATTAGCTATGCCAGATACAGCTTCCATTAAGACCATGGATGGATCTGGTCGATCCACTGATGCTGCCGCTGCATTGAATCGCGTCAAAAAGCTTCTCAAAGATTCCCCGGTCCTCTGCTTTAGCGCTGCCAAACTCATCACATTCATAGATCTCAAAATGTGAACTCTGAATTGCCTTATAAACTTCGCAGCCAACTCGGTCCACATTCCAATGGAACCGCTCTCCAATTATCTAAACCATAATGCTGCTATGTCTATCAGATACAATGGGAAGCATCGGGCCATTACTTCCTCTGATGCCCTCAGCACTTCCATATGCCTCATATATTTTGTCAGAAGAACCGTCCTCCCAATATACATCTCCAATGATGGTAGCTTAAAATCGGACGGGTTCCTAGCTCGCTTGATAGTAGGAGTAAAGGGACTCTAAGAAGTTGGTATGCCGAACGGAATTTGCCCGTGTATTGACCCGAAGCGAGCCTATCTGGAAATAGAAGTATTCCAGAACTCGAAGCAAAGCTAGCGCCGGACCATGTATTGATGCGGACCCATGTCACCATATAGTCGATGCCGAGCCACTATGCCGAGCTATCCCCACCTCATCACGATGTCGAGCGACGTTCAGTGCCAATCGAGGGGAGGTGTGCCGATCGAGGAGAGGTGTGCCGATCGAGGGGAGGTGTGCCGAACGAGGGGAGGTGTGCTGATCGAGGGGAGGTGTATGCCTCGATCGAGGGGAGGTGTACCGATCGAGGGAAGGTGTGCTGATCGAGGGGAGGTGTGCCAATTGAGGGTGCGTATGCCAAACGAGGGAAGGTATGCCGAACCAGGGGAGGTGTGTCGATCGAGGGAATGTATGCCGAATGAGGGGAGGTGTGCTGACTGAGGGGAGGTGTGCCGATCGAAGGGAGGTATGCCGAATGGAGCATATCTTCAAGACCGAGTCGTGCAACCCCCCATTTCTTGACCAACTGACATATCTAAGTGAACTTCATTCTTTTAAACTGAATCCATCCTATTCCAGCCTCGATAATCGTGAAGTTGGTTGGGTTGAATCCACCCGTTCATGGCCTTAACTAAAGGTGGGTTTACATGCTTCATGTATGTAGTTTACCTACAAAATATGTTACCTTAGTCCAAATTTAATTTAACACAGTCAACCAGAAAGATAATCAAGGTAAAAGTTTTTATATTTGTGACGTCTGACTTCATGCAGGTGGAATTATAAAGCATGAATACTCTCAAAGCATCCAAATTCTCCTATGGATGCCTAAATATTTCTAGGTACATATTGAAACCACTAAATAATTGTTTACCATTTACTAATACTTTTAAAGAAAAGATATATTTGTACCTTTTCCCTCATGGACGAGTGTTGTACTTTTTATTAAAATTGATACGTAATCTTTTTTGCTTCGAAACAATGTAGTTCATACTACTATCTCTCATAAATAGTAACCAAGAAAGAACTGTGTTTGATGCAGAAATGTAAAACTTGAAATATACAAAAAAACGACCATGTAAATAAAGAATTATAATGGTGAAGGTTAATTAACAAACTTATTTAAGTGAGAAATGGTAGATGTTTAACTAGACACGTTAACAAATGTGATGAGGGGTTAATAAAGACACCATACTAAATTTAACCGTATTGATTTATTTATTTTGGCAACATACATTATTTAGAATCATTGGATTCATTTCATAAGTAATATTTTATATATGCTTTTACAGATTAAACATTTGAATTTGACGAGCACATCTCTATCTATGCTATTAATAATGAGAATTCTATGAACCGAATTCCACCGTGTCTTTTTTATTTTTCAAAAATTCCCTTTACATCTCCATAAAGAAATATCGATGACAATTGGTTGTTGGTCAGGCTTCAAATTGTAGTACAACTGTATAAGCTAAAATTATTTCAGTTGTCTTTCAATACACATCCCATCTGTTCATAGGCCAAACTTCACCGTGACATCTCATCTGATTGCGAGCAATCGTATTTTTATATGGAAAAAAGTCCAATGTTTTGACTGCATGTATGTTCTTTTAGTTGCATTAAACAGAGAAGTCAAAGTTCTGATGCATTTGGTTTCAAGTACCATGTTTTTGCATATAACTTTATATGGTTTTTAATAGTTGTGTGGTACTATAATACTTAAATTTAAATTAAAGCCTGTAATAATGGTTGTTTGTTGTAGATCAAACATCTGAATTTAGCATTTGTTTTGTGCGCACTAATTGCTTGAGGTATACATATGTTTTGTATGTGTTTGTATATGTATGCCTGTGTATACGCAAACAAACACAAACGTACTTCTTCATAATTTGATGTGAAATATGAAGAAGAATTTATAAAAAGGCTATTTTCTTCTTGCTCCTTTGATAACTATGATTTTTCATGCATGCTTCCTCCTACGATTTCTTCATCATTGCCTTCTTACCATTTCATGTCTCTTTCTTTTTATGTGCAATCTTTAGCGAATGAACCTTTTGAAGCTAGGGGCTACAATTTGTGGACATCACAAATGAAATAAAATCATGTATTAAAAGTTATTGCTATAAAAAGATCGATCTATTCCAGTTTCCTTTTTCTATAATATAGGCTAAATTAGACGGTTAAAGTATTTGGAAAAGGAGTGGGCATTCAACTAGAAATCATCTTGAAAAGTTTATCAATTTATTTATATTTGGTATTGAATTCATTTACGCTAAAGTCATTTCAAAATATCCATATTTGATAAACGTGGGTCTTTTCATTTTAGATTTTGTTCAATTAAGTTACAATGATTCTCAAGTACCATAGCCATACAATTTTAAGTTTCTAAGTTGCTGTATCAGCATATTTAGTAGAAAGAATTTATTAAAGTAATATGGATAAGCCTGTTTATTTATAAATCCGAATCAATATTTTATTTCCCAAATTGCAATAGGTCAGGAGGCTATGAACATGTAACTGCCTAACTTATGTTCATCGTTATATTATTAACATACAATGTTAATTTATATATCACAAACAACATAGTGGATTTTAGATCAAGTTGCTATGAACATGTAACTGCATTAATTGTTTAAAAATCTTTCGAAGTGCAATTTCAAACCATCGTAACATATAATATAAACATTTTCAAAAACTGTGTTTCAAAGGTAAGTATTCATCTTCCTTTCTATTTTCCTTTGATTTTACACTAAAAACCATCTTTCTAAAATTATTTGCATATATGCTATTTACTTGATGTTAGTATCATCATTTTATGGTCTAAATTGAAAAGATTGGCCTTTTCGTATATAGAATGAAAAATACATGTGTTGTTACTTTCGATAGTTGATAGCAACGACATATATTTGATCCCTCTCTCATATTTATTATCATCTGGAACAACAATTTCGATATGTGATTAATTTTAAAGTTTGGCAAAATATAACTGTTGTGATTTTTATTTTTATACCATAATCCTTGGATATCTTCTTATTTAAAATCTAAATAAATTTTAAAGTTTTTAGCTCCCAACCCAGATAGTACTAAATTTCATTATTTAACTTAGGTGCCATTAAACAAATGCTGATAGTGACCAATTTTTATTTAAAATGAAATATAATGCATTTTTATGCTTTTAATTTTTTATTTGAGCTAATTATTGCATGCAGGGGATACTAGAAGGTATGTGAAACTACTATAAAAGTTTAATTTTGGTATCAGGTTAATTTATGCACCTTCTTACCTTAAACAGATGCTCTTTGCAATTACCAAATTAAACTATGAAATTGATATAAATGTACTATGCATTTTTTGTGATCCAGGATAGGCAACTGTTTAATTTTCAAAAAAATAAGCTGACCACGTAAAGCTTTCCATCTTCTTGCAAATTAATTTTTTTAGTCTTTAAATGCATCTTATTTTTAGACTGTAATTTGATTTGATCAGCTGAGTGGCTAAGAGTTTGATTTCATTTTTATAAACACAAAAATTAGTAATCTTCATGCCAAGAAGATTAAATTTGCCTTCCTCTAATATGCATTTTCCTTTCTCTAGGTAAATGTTATCCAACAAAACCATATTATAACCTTTACAGATGCAAAATCAGTTTTAATTCAATGCAACCAGGAGATAAAAAGAACATAGTTGTTATAATATATGTAAATATAAATAGTGAATATGCTATATACTATTTTGTATTTAGTCCCACATCGTGGGATTAGTTCTATCCCAAGCTCCTAGGCATTTATATAAAGGTTCTAATGTAATGGAAATGGATTACTAATCTGTGAATGAATAAAATTGTTCTCTCTCTAATGGCTTCCACTTTCTTCATTTCATAACACGTTATCAGCACGATCTTTTTCTCGAATGTATTGGATATTCTAATCCAGAAGATTAGATCCTTTTTTTTCATGTAGGTGCATCTCTTTCTCTTATTCAGTTACTGAAATCAGATCTATCTCTTCCTCTTATTAAACCATTGAAATCAGCTTTGAAATTTTCTAGATATGCTTTTCTAGATTTATTTTGCGATTAATTTAGATCTAGATTTAAGTATTCTTGTTTCACAATTCTATATCTATTTTCTAATTTTTCAGATTTGGATTTAAGTTTTAATATATCTGATCTTTTCAAGATCTTATTTTGTCATAGATCTAAATTTATAGATTTTATTCCACTGTACATGTATTTTTGTCATTATATTTCAGATCTCATCTTACAATAGATCCGATTTTTTTTTTCTTATTTTTCCGATCTCATTATATTGTAGATCTCAAAATCATACCCAAATAATATACCATTGAGATTTGTACATTGTCTAAAAATAAAATGTTGTGATTTTTTGAATTTGGATTTGAATTGATTTCAAACTTGCTTATTATTGCATGTTTTTTTGTGTTCATTTTTTTGGAAAGCAAGTTTTGAATTTGACAATTTTCTCTTGTTGATTCAAATAAATTTATTCATCTTGATTACTTTTTGGTTTGTGATATATATCTAAGTAATATATACATGTTTGATAAATGGAGTATTCATTTTGAAAACTCTTTGATTTGGATTTTGATTTTGGAAATTATTTTGGTATATATTGTTTATATTTCCAGAAGAACTATTTTACTATTTCTTAGAGAAACATATACTGTAAACTTAATTTCTAGCATTTGAAATAAAAGTTGAGAACCTGCAGTTCCTATAATGCTACAAGCTTGAGTTTCCATAAATTATTAAATTTCATGTTTTCTTATAATAAAGAACCAGAAGTTTCAATAAAAGAGCAGTAACTTGAATTATAAAAAAAGGATATATATATATATATGTATGTATATATATAAGAGTTATTTTAGTTATTTTAGAAATTTTGACTATTATGAAATAAAGTTTCTCTTATGGTATTCATTTAATTTTATTATTAAGTATATTAAAATTAGCTTTGTGATTAAATTTTGATAACTAATGTTAGTTAAATTGATTTATTTATTCGTAAAGAAATCAATTCTTTGTGATAATATTTTATATTTTATGCCACAATAATGGTAAATTGCATTTATTTTTTAATCATAAATGCATTAAATGTTGTCGTCATGGTAATAAATTAAATTACCATATCATCATAAATGCACTTGCTACAGTAAATTAAATGATGTTGTATTTTTATGTTTGGAATAAGAATAGACATATGGTTTATTACATGGTGTATTCATTTTGGCAAACAATGCCCAATATAATGAAAGAAATAAGTTTAAACAACAACTTGAAGTTGTGCAAAGAATTTTTTTTCAACCAGAAGTTGTATAACTCAAAGTCCAAGACCCGAAGTCTTGAATTATGAGAAGATTTTTTGATAAACTTTACATGCTTGAATTCTTATAAGTATTTTTTAAATTTGTCAAAATGTACAAGCGTCTAAAAAGGAAGTTTACACAAAATTTGAGAACCTGAAGTTCATAACAGATTAATGAACTTGAAGTTCATGAATTAGAAGCCCGAAGCTCTATTGAAATTATGTAAAATGATAACGTTGTACTTCCTGAAGAAGTTAAAGAAAATTAATAAATAATCACGTGAGAAAATGATGCTGCATTCAAGAGAATACAAAAATCTCCAAATGAGTTATACCTTACCTTATATCTTAACATTTACACTATATTAACCAAATATCCTAAAGATATTATGTTGTATGATATTTCAAACATCATTGGATGTGTGTGTATATTAATCTCTTGTAAAGATGTTTTAGAGATTTATTTATATTTATATTGCAAAATCTAACATCCCAGAAGAGATGTTATAGGAATTTTATTTTACATTACAATTCCTTAGAAGGAAATACTATATTCCCTGAAGAAATAATGATATAATTTTTTTTTGAGTAATAACAATAATTTATCCAAAAAATTGATATTGTATACCAATGTTACACTCCAGAAGTAGTGATTTTATCTCTTGCATCTTACTTTCAATTGGTGAATCTAATTTTTGTAGGATCTAGATTAACCCTAGAGAGAGGGTGAATAGGGTTATAGCAAATTTTCTCGAATTAAACGTAAAAACAAACTGCAGAAATAAATATGCTGAAAAGTAAATCACACACAAAATTTATCCAGCTTCGGCAACCCCTGCCTACTGCTGCATTCCCAGATTTCTAGTAGAATTAAACAGTTTCCCGCTTACAAACACTCTAACAGACTCGCAAACCCTTGCTCCCGCTTACAAACACTCTAATAGACTCACAACCCCTGCTCCCGCCTATAGAGTTTTGCAAACTCGCAAACTCTGCTCCCGCCTATAGCGTTTTGCAAACTCGCACATCCTGCTCACTGAACTAATTCTAACTAGACAATCTGACACTACCTACAACCTAGGTGGTGATTTACCAAGACATGATTCGTAAAGAAAATAAAACAAACTTAAACACAATTTTAAACTTAAAACCCTATTTGAAATAAAATAGACTAAAGCAAATAAACAAATAAGGTCGGCCCAATTGTTTTAGTCTCTGGCCCGTTCTCTTTTCTCTTTAGCTATGGCGGCTTCATTCTTCTTCTTCGAATTAGGGCTTCGGCTCTTGTGAGAACTAGGGCTTTCTCTGGTTTGTGATGTTCTGTGCTCACTACTTCTCCGATAATTGATTGTCTGGTTTGCGTTGCTCTTGCTCGCTCGTTCTCTGATGATCGATTCTGGTTGACTTCGAGATTGTGAATAGTTCGCAGCTGCTCCTTTGATCGAGTTCGATAGATTGGTATGTATTCTCTTTGCTGGTTTTAATGCTTGCTTGACTCGATGCAAATGATGAATTTTGGGTGTGGTATTTATATGAATTACGAGACCCTGTAATTCGTTCGTATTCATTTACGCGACTTCATCACTTTCCTAATTTTTGATTGCCTGATGTGCACGGCTTTCCTGATATAATTTTGACTTGATACTCACGACTTTGATTTTGATGCGTTCGATATTTACTTGATTGGTACGGCAAAAAACTTTCCACTTTTACTTTGTGACTTTTTCAAAGATTGTATTTGCATTGAATTCTGACTACGGCTTGATGCAGTAACTTGGTCAATTTTGACTTTGGCTTGAGATCATTGATCTGCATTTCTTTATTTTTTTATGAAGCTCTGCTGGCTTTGCATTGCTGTGCATACTTGTATTCATGTGCCACTGTTTGTTCACTGGCCATCTTCACTGATCTCCACTTGAACATTGCATTTGTGAATATGAAGTTGTCTGGTTGTTCGAACTTGTTTATGTGATTCCATGTGCTTGTCGAATTTTCACTTGTGTTGCTTCATATACATGTGTGCCTGACTGCTATTCTCTGTTGCATTTGCTCATTTGAGTTTGCACTTGCACATTGCACGTAGCTTATTGAAGTGTCTGCATTTTGACTTGTTAGTTTTCATGAGTGATCTTGTTGCACTTTGGTCTGCTGTCATGTTTGCTGTGATGTCATGTCTTTGGTGCACTGTGTCTTGTACTTGCAGTCTTGGCTTGCATCTGATCTGATGGCATTTTTCATGTTGTTCAATTGTTCATCCAACTCATTGATCCTTGTACATGCTGTATTGTCTCTGGCATGTGCACATTGTTGTATGCATTTGTTTGTTTGGTGTAGTTGCTATGCAGTTGCTATGCCTTGTACCACTGCATCCATTCTAGTTGGTGCAGTATTCATGTTGTTGTTGGTCTGGAGTTGTTTAATGAAGAGGTTGACCCTGTTAGTAGAGCTTGCATACTTCATGTTGCCTTCAGTAGCTTCATTTTGCACACTGCTACTTGTCTGTAGCCTTTGTTGAGTCAGTGTCATCTGCATTTGCTTCACTTGAACTTTTGTGACTTGTGGTTTGAGCCTTGTTGTTCTGTGTTTGGTCACTGATGCATATGTCACTGTCATACCCTGCTGTGTCATTTCTCTGCCTGCACTTAGTGTTCTGGTCATTTTTCATGTACATATGTATGTATGTGATGCTTTGATGTTGTTTCATTTCTTAAAATCTGTAGCTTGCATCACTGGTGCATGTGTATTTGCTCGAGTCACTTGTACACTTGTTGCTTCCCTGTACTTGTAGTTGTATCACTTCGAGGTTCATCCATTTTCAAAAACTTGGGTTTGACCTTGTGCTCGTGTCGTGATTTTGAGTATATTGCACGTGAGTTGAACCCGGCTTTTCATTTGGGTTTGACCTGTGCTCACCTGTCCCTGTAGCATTATCAAGTGTATATCGATGTGCACGGCCTTGTGGCATGTGCAGTGATACACTGTGCATGTCACATTGTTCGTGTGTGATGAATTCAAACGTAAATGATGACGAACAACCCAAATAACCGAGGCAAATCATATTTTCAAAAATCATATTTCATTTTATATTGCAAAAATATTTCTTTTTCAATTTTACTGCATTAATGAACATTTTTGCAGATTGCTCAGATGCTGGATTCAAACTGGAATGAAATTGAAGATAAACTACGAGTGTGAGTGATATGTAGTGAGGAATTTATGTAAACTGAATTGTGATGTAATCAAAAATGTATATGTATAGTGAGAGCTTGAATTTGTACTATTCAAGATTGTAATAAATATTTGTTTGAATAAAATTTCTGTTTGAATTCAAATTCCATTCAAATTCTGTGTAATTTATTTTATTCAACAAATATTTATCTAATCTATGAAAAACAAAATAGTAAATTACCAAATACATTTAAACGAATATATATGTTTATTATCATCAAACAAAAACATATAAGTGCATTTTCAATAATCTCCCCCTTCTGATGATAACAAACATATATTTAAGATTTTTGACTGCATTAAATCTATTTGATCAATGATATACTCTAATTGCTCCCCCTATTTAAATGCTTCCTCTCTACATGATGCTCCCCCTACCTATATGCATACAAGTAGAAATATATAAATGACCTTTGCTTGATTCTATTTGACCTTTGCTTGATTCTATTTGACAAAATTTTAACTTTTCTCTCCCCCTTTTGTTATCAGCAAAAGAATATTAGTGTTAGAGAAAATAGAGATAAAGTGATCAATATTAATCCAACATTAAACTCAAATTGAATATAAATATTAAATTTCAATAAAAATCAAACAAAAATCATAACTACCCTTGTTAGGCGCATATTCCACTTTTAGAAAGAATGGTAATGATGTTCTCATATAAAATCATTCAGTTGTATCTACTTGTGGTACATTTATATCAGGAATTTGAATATCTACTAATCATGTATAACCGTTAGGACTTTTAAATGAGATTAGTAGTATTTCAATTTAATTTTAAAAAATGAAATCAAGTATCTTCTAACCACGCATGACCATGGGGACTTTTAAATGGGATTAGAATCAAATTGTCTATTTAATCAATTAATTTTGATATGCATTCCATACATGCATAACCGTAAGGACTTTTAAATGAGCATGGAAGCACATAATCAAAAATCCAAGTAATTCACCCATGCATAACCATGAGGACTTTTAAATGAGAGTGAATACTTTGGATATTTATTTATTTTTAAAAAAAAAATATGAAATGAAAAACAAATGATCCCTGATTATAGTACCACATATCGAACAATTATATTTAAGTTTTGATAAACAATGGTCGATAGAAATATGATAGATATAGAAATGGTCATGGAATCTTTACCCAACAAAAAGTTTTATAACTCTTGTTTGAATTCCTAAAGAAATTTTCAAATATACTCTCTTGAATAATTTATGTTAAATATCAACACTTATCACATTTTCAATTACTATTTATCTTTTTGATAATTAGTAGGGAGTCAGATTAGTCAAAATTTGTCATTTAAAATCAAATAAAAATGACTAATCTGAAAATATGGTCAATAATGATTTTATTGAAGGGGTTATATGAGAAAAATTTATGCTATTTGAAAATTATTTGTAATGAAAAATATGCAGATTTTTTCTTTGAAAAACGATGCAGTTACTAAATGTCTCACAATAAATCACGTTCAACTAGTAAGTTTTCTATCAACTAGATTACCAGTGTAATCTGCATCTGAATTTCTTTTTCACTCAAAAATTATCATTAATTGAATTCGATCGACCAAACCATGAAGTGTGCAACAAAAATTTCAAACTCAATTTTAACAACAATTTAAATGACATTCTTTGAATTTGAATTGAAGCCATGTAAATAATCAGAAAACCGTGAATATAGAGTTAGCCGTAAACAAAAATATTATCATCCAACAAAACACTATTTTTAATCCAAACTAATATATATGAAGTAAATCAAAGAATAGTGTTTTTGGCATAAATATAATTGGCTAACTATGTAGAACAAGTCAGAAAACATCATCTTTTCAACATCTCAATACTGGCTGATTTCATTCAGAATATGGTGCAGATTATCACATTTAATATATCGATCAAATAAATATACCTTCACCTATTTTACCGTTACGATACTTTTTGTGGTTGATCATTGTGATTCTGTCACCTTTGTACTAGGCTAAGGAACTTTTCTTTGTTGCCCGTTGTGTTTCTGGAACAGCCAAAATCCAGCGAGCACTGTTGTTGTTCCTTAGCCCGCCACCATACCTACACGATGAAAGATTTTTGTGACCTATTTGTTTTTATAGGTCCATGATTGTTAGTGGCTGAAGCATTGTGAATAAAAAAACCCTTTGGAACCCAAACTTGTTTAGTCCTTTCATTCTTGTTCTAATAGACATTAAATTTGTTTGTAGAATTCTTAGGAACCCAAACTTGTATAAATTTGTGTTATTGTTCCTATGACTACAATTTTCAACATGATGTCTAATTATTTCACATTTATCAAAGACACTCTTACCTTTTGCATTATCCTCAACTTGTTTTTTCCCTAAGCCTAGTCCTTTTCTGTTGTTAGCAAAAATTTGATTTCCCAATAGCATGTTGAAAGATTTTTCGCCTCTTGAAAAGTTATTCAGAGATTTCTCAAGATTTTGGACTTTGGTTTTTAGTGTTGTGTTTTCAGTTACAAGTGAGGTGCATCTATTTATAAAATCCTTTTTCCTAGTGTCAATGATTTCCTTAAGACTCAAGTTTTCTTTTTCAAGATTCTCAAAGCTATTCTTAAGTCTTGATAATTCTGAATCTAAAATTTTACATTTTTTACATTCTAGGTTTTGAATATTTTCAAGTTCAGTTTCCAACCTAAAATTTTCACGAGCAAGTTCTCTCCTATCAGATTTCAGGTTTTTAATTTTAGATTCAAGAGTATCAACTACTTTAGTAAGATCAAGACACATAAAAACAAGTTCTTTATAAGAATAGTCACCTCCCTCATTAGATTATTCTGAGCTTGCTTCTGAATCCAATTTTGCCATAAAACACAAGTTAGCCTCCTCTGAGCTACTATTCGAAACTTCCTCTCCTTCTTTATCATCCCAAGTTGCTACAAAGGCCTTTTTCTTCTTTTCTTTCCTTGGTTGTATTTGAGAAGTGGGCATTCTTGTTTAAAGTGGCCAGGCTTGTTGCAGTTATAGCACATCAATTCATTATCGGAATTGTTAGACTCTCTTGACCTATTACCAGATGTTTTCTTCTTGCGTGGCTTGAATCTTGACCATTTTCTAGGATTATTGACAGCCACTGCAAGCTCTTCAATCGGATCTTCTTCTTCTTCATTGCTCTCTTCTTTTCTCTTTAAGGCAATCGTCTTCTTCTTTGGTTTGGAGTTGTTGCGTTCCTCCTTTTCTTTTAGCTCAAGCTCATATGTCATCAATTTGCGAATCAACTCCTCCATGCTTAGTTTACTCAGATCTTTTGATTCTTGTGTTGCCGTGACTTTCGCCTCAAAGTTCATTGGTAAAACTCGTAGCACCTTCCTCACAAGCTCTACCTCAGTGAATACCTTCCTAAGCGCTCTAGCATTGTACACCAAAGTTGAAAAGCGTCCAAACATGTCCTTTATGCTCTCGCCTTTGTCCATCACAAGGTTTTCGTATTCATTGCTGAATAGGGCTAGACGAACTCCTTGACTTGAGAACTTCCTTCATGTGTCACCTCCAAGGTATGCCAAATTTCCTGTGCAGTTTTACAATGAGAAATTCTATTAAATTCATTCTTATCAAGAGCACAGATCAAAGCATTCATGGCTTTAGCATTTGTAGTTTTTAATCTCTTATCGTTAGCATCCCACCTATCCTTAGGTTTAGGAATCTCAGTATCACCAACAGTTATAGTGGGAGATTTAGAGCCAGTTTCAATAATGTCCCAAACATCATAATCAACATTACTAAGATAAATGCCCATCCTAACTTTCCAATAAGCATAATCATTCCCATTAAACATGGATGGCCTAGCAATAGATTGCCCCTCAGAAAAAGTATTATTTGATGAATTCATGACTCTAGAGTTAAAGAAAAATACCGTGCTCTGATACCACTTGTAGGATCTAGATTAACCCTAGAGGGGGGGTGAATAGGGTTATAGCAAATTTTCTCGAATTTAACATAAAAACAAACTGCAGACATAAATATGCTGAAAAGTAAATCACGGCTTTCCTGATATAATTTTGACTTGATACTCACGACTTTGATTTTGATGCGTTCGATATTTAATTGATTGACATGGCAAAAAACTTTCCTCTTTTACTTTGTGACTTTTTCAAAGATTGTATTTGCGTTGAATTCTGACTACGGCTTGATGCAGTAACTTGGTCAATTTTGACTTTGGCTTGAGATCATTGATAAGCAGTTCTTTATTTTTTTTATGAAGCTCTGTTGGCTTTGCATTGCTGTGCGTACTTGTATTCATGTGCCACTGTTTGTTCACTGGCCATCTTCACTGATCTCCACTTGAACATTGCATTCGTGAATATGAAGTTGTATGGTTGTTCGAACTTGTTTATATGATTCCATGTGCTTGTCGAATTTTCACTTGTGTTGCTTCATATACATGTGTGCCTGACTGCTATTCTCTGCTGCATTTTCTCATTTGAGTTTGCACTTGCACACTGCACGCAGCTTATTGAAGTGTAACGACCCGTTAAGTTCGACCATTTAAAATTGTTTGTTTAATAGGATTTTGTAATTTATTTTAGTTGAAAGAATAAAGGTGGTAGATAAGTATTAAAATGAAGGCTAGAATAAATTATATAGAAGTGACTTAGAAACCTATTTAAAGACATTTGAATAAAATTCAAATGAATTAAGTAGAGAAAGAAAGAAAAATTCTTACCTGTACATAGAATTTAATATGGGAATATTAAACCAATTTAATGCAATAAAAGATTGTGAACGATAAATTGAATAGATTAAGAAACCCTGTTATTGCAAGTCAATAAATTTGTAAACCCTAATGAACATCTCAAAATTTATAAATTTATTGAAATTTAAGACATAGCATAAGCGTAGAACTATAGGTATGATGACAAACTTTTATAAATTGTCTAATTAAGGGTCAGCAAATTTATTTGGAAATCAAACTCAATTAAGGGTAAGTAATTATGATGGATTGATGGCATAAACGTTACTAATTTTTATCATAGTAACGGAAGTGCAGATGGAAGGCAACTGTAGAAATTTAAGTACGTATTAACAATTGAAAGGGGCTGTCGATTGAGTGGAGTACTTTAGGTTGTCTTACTAAATTTAGAATTTAACATAAGACAAATAGAAATAAATCAATAAACGTATAGATTTTAAGTTTATTATGATGAATTATTTTAGTGATATGACTTAGAATAAATGAAATAATTTGGGTTAATTGGTATTTAATGGAATTAAAGGTTGCAATATTCATAGGTAAGGATTTAGATGAAATAGATTGATGTATGAAAAATTTAATTTGATAAATGGCAATTAATTCCTTTAATTTGTGCAATTAATGTATGTTTAATTGATAACGATAAAAAGTTGATTTTTTTCAGTGTAACCAACGTAAAATATTATCATAGCATGATACTTGGTTTGAATAGAAGGATTTGATTTAATGTGAAAATTTTTGTTCTAAGTATTGAATAAAATTGAGAATCAAATTTTTTTTTATGATAATAACGTTAGTATTGGTTAATAAATAGATTTCAATGCAGTAACCAAATAAATGGAATAAGATGAGTATATATTGCATAGAAATGAAATGATAAATTATTGATGTAATGGAAGATATAACCATGTCAATTATGCATATAAGGTAATAAGGTAATGAAACCGAGGTAAATTAATTAATTGAGACTTTAAGTAAAATTAACGTGTGGAATTGACCAAGGTTCAATAAAATGAGAATTTGATTGGTTATATTTATTGGTTGAGAAATGTAAATGTGTATTTGGGGAATAAATTTAGTCAGACTTAAGTATTGAATTTAATTAATTAATATATATGATAAATGATGATTAAATAAAAAACCCAATACTCTATATATATGTATAATATTTGAGTGAAAATAATAATACACTTATAAATGTGGAATTAAGAGTTTACAACAACTATTTTAAGTAAAGAAATTGTTCATTCAAGTAAATTTGAAACATCGCAATAGGTGTAGATTAAGTGTTGCGTTAAATAAATTATAAAGGAATAAATTTATAGAAACGTAGGAACGGAAGAATGAACATTATAGTAACGTAAAACGTATTGTAGGATAATAATTAAGTATAGGCTTGTAAATTAGATGTATGACAATAAATTTTGTACGTAAATCTTTCTATTAGTTGATAAGTCTTATTTTGATCAATTTAAAGGAATACACTAAATTTTGTAGTTAGTACGGAATATTGATGAGTGAATGAATAAGATGAAACAAAGGTGGAATGTATTAGTTGAGGTTTTAAGTTATTTATGTGATAAGTTACCAAAATTACAATTTTATCTAAATACAGTAATTTATGCAAACAAAAGATGAACATTTTGAAATATTACCACAGTGATATATAAAAGAAACGTTAACTATGTAGTTGGAGAATAATTGATATATTTTGAGTTGGATAATAGAAATCAAGTTATTTATATAATTAGATTTAAGATGAGAGTATAAGTATATGATTAAATAATTGGGTTTTGCGAATAAAATTTATAATTCCCAAATAATAAGAAAACGCAGAGGTTAACACTGCGAAATTTATATACTTATAAATTTTAATTCACATCCAAGCTTATTTGGAATTGATTGGATTATATAAGTAATGAAATTTGGCCAATATTTAAAGTTGAAAGAAAATTTGGATTTTATGATTTATTTTAATTTATTTAATAAATATTAAAAATAGCCATTTTTGTCACGGACTCGGATTTCGACGAAACTAGTTTCATCGGATCCGTAACGGTGAATTATAATAATGTTTCAAGTTTCGTTGCGATCGGACTTGTCGTTTGATCGTACGGACTCGAAACGTCTTGAAATTTACGCATTTTGAAATCAATTTGAAATTTTTATTTTTTTAGCATAACTTCTTCATACGATCGAATTTGGTCGCGAAACTTTTTCCATCGCGTTCAGAATATTTTGAAACACCTATTTGGATATATAGTTTTAACAAATTCGACTCCGGAGGCAGAACGGGCTTTTTGGGCCAACTATCGTTTAGCACGTTCGTTATCCGTACCCACCTAGCCTTCTTTTATCTGTCTATATATTTGCGATTATAAACCCTAGCCACTCCTTATTTTCATTTTTCTATACGTACATCTCCTTCTCAACTCCTCATTCCAATGGCAGAAAAAAACCTAATTCCCAAATTCCAAAATTTTATTTCAAAAAAAAAAAAAAAAAAAAAAAAAAATTTGTGGATCTGCAGCAGCTTCTGGTCGCGCTTCGGGTTTCAGAGGAGAAAACCCTAGAGCAACTTCGGGTCAGGAAGAAAATGACTCGGGTCGCTCCGGGTCGTTTTGGCGAAAACTCCAAGCAAGCATCGGGGAAATGAGGCGGCGCCCCGAAGTTGACCCAGGACCAGAATTTTTCATTTTTCAAATTTTCATAACTTTTGCATACGAGCTCGGATTCACGCACGGTTTGTTTTGCTGGGATCGTATCGGAATTTCTGACGTTTTGGCACTGGTTTGGATGAATTTGGAGACTGTCCAATTTTTGGGTTTAAATTGGATTTGAATTCAATTTAAATTCAAAAGGTGAGTGTTTTAACCCACTCACAACTACTAGAAGCTTTTATGTTTGTTAAATAAATTTTAGAAATGAATAGAAATTTATTTATGAGCTTTTGGCATGTTATTTCATTCATATCTGTTGAATTGCATTTTATTGAATGTAACTGTTAATTTAATTGATTTATTGCGTGTTAATTGGCTGTTAGAAATTTTTGGTTGCATATGAACTGCTAGTTAACAGTTATGTCAATTATCACTGAATATAAATTGTTAGATTAATAGTTGAAAAATTTAATTTGAATAAACTGCCAGTTATCACCTGTTATATATGATCATATATATAATTGTTATTGATTGATATTGGTTGATGGTTGCGATTGGATGATGGATGTTGTTGATGGATGGATGTTTATTGCATATCATTAAATTGAAAATTATCATGCATATTTCATTTTTCGGGATTGTGGTTTGAAATGATATATAACCGCAAATTTTTATTTTTAAATTGCGGATTGAAATGATAAATATCCGTATCACTTGACCATAGGATAGAAAACTATATACAGGCACCGCGGTCTATATATAACTATTTTAATGTGATTTCTATGGTTTGGATGGAATATGGTTTATAAAAATCTTAAATTTTATACTGAATAAATGTTTTCTTCCATAGTTATATGCATATGAAGTTGAAATTTTGAAATTAAAAGGTGAATAAATTTCTTTATTAAAAATGGAAGAAAATTAAGAAAATGGAGTTTGATGATTATATCCTATGTTTAAATATTAAGTTGGAAATTTTAAAGATATGATATTTATAATTGGATTTTTTTTTTCCAAAATATTTTGAAATGAATATTCTAGTAAAAATTGAATTTGGAAATATATATATATATATATATATTTTACTAGAAATTGAAGTCTTATTAATTATGGATTTTATGTGAATGGTCAGGATTAATTAATAGAATATTGATTTTTGAAAGGATAAAAATCCAACTTTAGTTGAAATATTAATGCTCCAAAATGGATATAAATATATATAAAATTGAAATGGTTTTGCGACTTGAAGTAATATTTTGGATTTTGGTTTAACTTTAAAAGAAGAAATATTTGGAAAGCCATGTAATTTATTTCTTTATAAAGCAACAGTAAAGTTAAACTTTTTTTTAATTCGCATACCGTTGAATATCCAAACCATTTAGTTTTGAAAATAATGGTTTTAAAATGCTATGGATTTTCGAAGAATTATGTTGAAAGTTACAAACAGAATATTGGTTACATGGGATATTAAATAATAAAAAGTGACATAATTTTTTGGAAAGGAATAATTTTATTTGGGATAAACGATATCATATTGTTTTGGGTTTTAAAAGAAGAAATGATATCGTAATATTATGGTTTTGAAAGGGACTATGTTCTGGTTTTAAAGTATAAACTATTTTAAATGACCGCGGTGTTATAATAACGATTGGTTGGCAAAGAGACCGGGATCGGATATGGACATACTCTCTGTCGATACCGAAAACCACTTTGACTAACCGTGTACGCGGTGGAGATTCCAGAATGAAGTAGGTGGTGGCGACGTTTCCTGTAAGGTAAATACGTGGACCCAACTCCCGTGAGTTGGCATAAGGTGGCTAAAACAGGTGCGATTCTCAGGCCAATGAGGTCATTCCTCTGATCGGACGCTCCTCTTCGATATTATAATTTGACTTGGATTTGATTCAGTGGCCACTTCTATATTTTGATTTTGGGGAGTTAGTCCGAGGTGGGCGGTAACTGCGGCTACGCGTTTCCACCAGCCTGGATAGCAATTGGTATATCTACCCTGGCATTGCCTAGTTGTGCCGTGTCACCTACCATATCGCGCCTTGTACGAGTTTGGTTTTCTCCCGTAGCCCGTGTGGTATCCTCTAGTGGCTTCCCGATCAGGAGGGGCTATGATATTGGACGGACTACTGGGACTATTACGTGTTAAGGTGGAAAATGTAAAGCCTTAACGGTATTTAAAAGTAAGTTTATTTTATAAATAGACACTATTATAATAGCGCAATATACTACATAGTAAATAGTTTAACGGATCCTTAGGAGATGTAAATCCCGAACATCTCTTGAGTTACTGTACTCATATTTATATTCTTTTTATTTAACTCACATAAGATATTCTAGTCTGACTCGGGTGTTTTTGTCTATTCAAATTCGCTCGGGTCAGTCCGAGCATTTCAGGATAGCAGATTTTAGCTTTGGAGGACGAAGACGAAGAATAAGTATTATGTTATATATAGTATTACACCACAATCTTTCTATTCCGCTGCATTGCTTGTATTGGTATGTGTAACTCTGATATTTATTGTAAAAGAAGAATCAAGCTTTTGTAAACTGTTTATGAACTGTATATTTGTTATTATATTTTATCCTTCCGCTGTGAGATTCTGTTTTTGTTCTTATTTCTTCTCTGTTTTTCTTATTTACCCCATAACAATCCGCCATTGCGTATGCTTTGAATTGGCACGTGTGTTGGTTTAAAGTGTGCAAAAAGGCGGGATGTTACAGTTGGTATCAGAGCTTTGGTTTAGCGATAAACCTTGGCTTTGTGGGGTTTGACTCTTTGTTAATAGGGTAGAAATATCCTATGGGAGTCGCTGAGTGTATATATAAGAGAGAGCGTACTTGTTAGTATTAATAAAAAGATTTTAATATTGTGTTAATCTGTTCCGCTTTGTATTTATAAATTCTGGTTGATGCATGGGACGCTATGTCATCAATAGGGATTTCTAAACACTTAATAGGACAGACCGACATAATATTTGTTTTTAATATAGGTGAATGAAATAATTTTGCCTATTATATTTCTATATATAAAAATAGTTTTATAAAGATATATATATATTTGGTTGCTATAGATTGGATGTTAGGCAATAAAAATATTTATAATAACTGAAGCTAAGTGAAATTATAATAAACCAAATTTGGAGATTTAGAACTTAAGTCCGGGATTTTTGAAAATTTGCTTTCAAAGAATTTGTGAAATTTATTGATTTGGTTTATAAGTATTTTCTTATATAAATATTTCGTATAAATTGGAAGAATTGTTTTAAAGAAGATTTTGGAAAAGAATTAAATTCTGTACTTTCCTCTCTGTCGCTGGAAAATAAATTCGGTGATGACGGCCGCATCATCGACTTTCATTTTCGAGTTTCGAAGGGGAAAGGCCACTGTAGTAAATTCTACTGCAGATTTATTTTTGAAATTTTCTAAAAATTTTCTTTTATTGTTCTAAATATAATTAGAGATATAAAAGTTGTAAGAACTTATTTATCTATTATTTTGAAATAGATTAAAATTTGACCCGGTATTTAATTCTAAATTTTTCCGTTAATTAATTGTTTAAACTTTGTTAGTGAAATATTAAGTAAGAAAGTTAATGCTAGGGATAAGGGAAGTAAAAGTTTTTAACTGATAAATAATGGAAAAGATTTATTGAAGAATGAATGAATTGAAACCTCTAATTGAAATAAGAGAATAACTGCAAAGCTATAAAGAGGAATTTGCATACATATGAGACAAAGGGTAATATGAATAAACATTAAATTTAATTAAAAGAATGGAGATTAAACTTGTATAAGTTCAATTGCAATTTCCTTAACATAAATAACTTACCCAAATATAAAAGTTGAAGTGTTAAATGAGAAACTGGAATTGAATATTTTACAAGTAGGAATTTAGGAAAAATGAAGTATTCAATAAATTACTGTTATAATAAGAATTTATTGGTATAAACTTAAGTGATAATTGAAATTTTACCCAAATTAAAGGTGAGTATTATTAATAGGTGATTTTAACTTAAGTAAATAAAATGAAATTCTTTAATAAATAAAGATTGATGTGTACGGTTATAAACTTAAGTATGTTTTAAAATGCTACTAGTAATATAATAAAAAGTAGGTAATATAAATAAATGTCTGTAAACCCTAGATAATGAATTAATAAGATCCTTTATTTATAAAAATGGAGGTTTTAAGGTTAATAATTTAAGTGTAAGTAGAGGGTTACTGTAATTAAATATAATAAAACGTAAACATTAAATAAAGGAATGAAATTAAGGGTAAGTTGAAATTGTAATTTATAAAACGAATATATATTTATTGAACCATTAATAAATAAAAAGGAATTGAGAAGAAACTTGTAAATTTTCACTTGCATTCTTAAACATACATAACTTACCATATAATAAAAGTTGCAATGTTAGTAAGAAAATGTAAGGGGAAATCTTACAAGTGAAGCTTGAGGTAATTAAGGTATTCAATAAATTTGCTGTTATAAATGAGAATTAATTGTATAAACTTAAGTTAAATTGAAAATTTTACTATATAAGAAAGGGTAAGTAGTATAAATAGATGATATAAACCTTAGTCAATAAATTGGAATACAATATAATGAATTTTGTAACAAATGGAAAATGAAAATTGTAAGAAACAAAGAAATCCCTCCATAAATGAAAGAAAGAAAATAAAACCACTGAAGCATGAAATAAATGTATAATAAGCTATTGTGGTGTTGATTTGAATTGTTTGGTTGATGTATGGTTGTTGGGTAAGGAATTTTGGAGTTGTTGGAGGAACAATAATCTATCTCTATTCCATCTAAGACTGTTGAGTAACGGATGCACTTGATAGTTATTTCTCACTCCGTAAAATTTCATAATTTGAACCCGAACAACTAACGGTTGTTGATTGAATGATTGTTGTTTGTGGTGTGTGCCGTTTGTTAAAATGTATGGTTGTTGCATTTGATTTGGATATGAATGATTGAATCTACCCAAACATTTCACTGTAATATAGATATTTTTTTAGATTTTATAAGTGAATACAGGGGTTGGAAGCAACTGCTACTGCTTTTGGTTCCAAAATAATAAGCGTATTGCCCGACAAATAGGTACGTTTCCGGATTACGTATAAAGCGCTATTTTATATATTTTCCCGTGTTGGGATATTTTATTTTGGATAATATATGTAATATATTTGTATATTTGGATATTATATTTTCTCCAGAGTCCCTCCGTACAAAGGAGACTCTGCCAAAAATTTTCGTAAATTTTGGACTTAGAATTTGGTTAAAGATATTTTTCCAACTTTAATAGTTCAAGTATTAAAAGACATAATGATTATAAAACAAGTGTATTTCATTAAAGGAAATTAATTTAGTAAATTATTGTTATAAGTTAATATTTGAAATTAGATATACTGTTTTATTCTTCCTTCTCCCTTCCTTTCCCTTTTCGGGGACGAAAAGTTTTGAGTGGGGGAGAGTGTAACGACCCGTTAAGTTCGACCATTTAAAATTGTTTGTTTAATAGGATTTTGTAATTTATTTTAGTTGAAAGAATAAAGGTGGTAGATAAGTATTAAAATGAAGGCTAGAATAAATTATATAGAAGTGACTTAGAAACCTATTTAAAGACATTTGAATAAAATTCAAATGAATTAAGTAGAGAAAGAAAGAAAAATTCTTACCTGTACATAGAATTTAATATGGGAATATTAAACCAATTTAATGCAATAAAAGATTGTGAACGATAAATTGAATAGATTAAGAAACCCTGTTATTGCAAGTCAATAAATTTGTAAACCCTAATGAACATCTCAAAATTTATAAATTTATTGAAATTTAAGACATAGCATAAGCGTAGAACTATAGGTATGATGACAAACTTTTATAAATTGTCTAATTAAGGGTCAGCAAATTTATTTGGAAATCAAACTCAATTAAGGGTAAGTAATTATGATGGATTGATGGCATAAACGTTACTAATTTTTATCATAGTAACGGAAGTGCAGATGGAAGGCAACTGTAGAAATTTAAGTACGTATTAACAATTGAAAGGGGCTGTCGATTGAGTGGAGTACTTTAGGTTGTCTTACTAAATTTAGAATTTAACATAAGACAAATAGAAATAAATCAATAAACGTATAGATTTTAAGTTTATTATGATGAATTATTTTAGTGATATGACTTAGAATAAATGAAATAATTTGGGTTAATTGGTATTTAATGGAATTAAAGGTTGCAATATTCATAGGTAAGGATTTAGATGAAATAGATTGATGTATGAAAAATTTAATTTGATAAATGGCAATTAATTCCTTTAATTTGTGCAATTAATGTATGTTTAATTGATAACGATAAAAAGTTGATTTTTTTCAGTGTAACCAACGTAAAATATTATCATAGCATGATACTTGGTTTGAATAGAAGGATTTGATTTAATGTGAAAATTTTTGTTCTAAGTATTGAATAAAATTGAGAATCAATTTTTTTTTTATGATAATAACGTTAGTATTGGTTAATAAATAGATTTCAATGCAGTAACCAAATAAATGGAATAAGATGAGTATATATTGCATAGAAATGAAATGATAAATTATTGATGTAATGGAAGATATAACCATGTCAATTATGCATATAAGGTAATAAGGTAATGAAACCGAGGTAAATTAATTAATTGAGACTTTAAGTAAAATTAACGTGTGGAATTGACCAAGGTTCAATAAAATGAGAATTTGATTGGTTATATTTATTGGTTGAGAAATGTAAATGTGTATTTGGGGAATAAATTTAGTCAGACTTAAGTATTGAATTTAATTAATTAATATATATGATAAATGATGATTAAATAAAAAACCCAATACTCTATATATATGTATAATATTTGAGTGAAAATAATAATACACTTATAAATGTGGAATTAAGAGTTTACAACAACTATTTTAAGTAAAGAAATTGTTCATTCAAGTAAATTTGAAACATCGCAATAGGTGTAGATTAAGTGTTGCGTTAAATAAATTATAAAGGAATAAATTTATAGAAACGTAGGAACGGAAGAATGAACATTATAGTAACGTAAAACGTATTGTAGGATAATAATTAAGTATAGGCTTGTAAATTAGATGTATGACAATAAATTTTGTACGTAAATCTTTCTATTAGTTGATAAGTCTTATTTTGATCAATTTAAAGGAATACACTAAATTTTGTAGTTAGTACGGAATATTGATGAGTGAATGAATAAGATGAAACAAAGGTGGAATGTATTAGTTGAGGTTTTAAGTTATTTATGTGATAAGTTACCAAAATTACAATTTTATCTAAATACAGTAATTTATGCAAACAAAAGATGAACATTTTGAAATATTACCACAGTGATATATAAAAGAAACGTTAACTATGTAGTTGGAGAATAATTGATATATTTTGAGTTGGATAATAGAAATCAAGTTATTTATATAATTAGATTTAAGATGAGAGTATAAGTATATGATTAAATAATTGGGTTTTGCGAATAAAATTTATAATTCCCAAATAATAAGAAAACGCAGAGGTTAACACTGCGAAATTTATATACTTATAAATTTTAATTCACATCCAAGCTTATTTGGAATTGATTGGATTATATAAGTAATGAAATTTGGCCAATATTTAAAGTTGAAAGAAAATTTGGATTTTATGATTTATTTTAATTTATTTAATAAATATTAAAAATAGCCATTTTTGTCACGGACTCGGATTTCGACGAAACTAGTTTCATCGGATCCGTAACGGTGAATTATAATAATGTTTCAAGTTTCGTTGCGATCGGACTTGTCGTTTGATCGTACGGACTCGAAACGTCTTGAAATTTACGCATTTTGAAATCAATTTGAAATTTTTATTTTTTTAGCATAACTTCTTCATACGATCGAATTTGGTCGCGAAACTTTTTCCATCGCGTTCAGAATATTTTGAAACACCTATTTGGATATATAGTTTTAACAAATTCGACTCCGGAGGCAGAACGGGCTTTTTGGGCCAACTATCGTTTAGCACGTTCGTTATCCGTACCCACCTAGCCTTCTTTTATCTGTCTATATATTTGCGATTATAAACCCTAGCCACTCCTTATTTTCATTTTTCTATACGAACATCTCCTTCTCAACTCCTCATTCCAATGGCAGAAAAAAACCTAATTCCCAAATTCCAAAATTTTATTTCAAAAAAAAAAAAAAAAAAAAAAAAAAAATTTGTGGATCTGCAGCAGCTTCTGGTCGCGCTTCGGGTTTCAGAGGAGAAAACCCTAGAGCAACTTCGGGTCAGGAAGAAAATGACTCGGGTCGCTCCGGGTCGTTTTGGCGAAAACTCCAAGCAAGCATCGGGGAAATGAGGCGGCGCCCCGAAGTCGAACCCGAAGTTGACCCAGGACCAGAATTTTTCATTTTTCAAATTTTCATAACTTTTGCATACGAGCTCGGATTCACGCGCGGTTTGTTTTGCTGGGATCGTATCGGAATTTCTGACGTTTTGGCACTGGTTTGGATGAATTTGGAGACTGTCCAATTTTTGGGTTTAAATTGGATTTGAATTCAATTTAAATTCAAAAGGTGAGTGTTTTAACCCACTCACAACTACTAGAAGCTTTTATGTTTGTTAAATAAATTTTAGAAATGAATAGAAATTTATTTATGAGCTTTTGGCATGTTATTTCATTCATATCTGTTGAATTGCATTTTATTGAATGTAACTGTTAATTTAATTGATTTATTGCGTGTTAATTGGCTGTTAGAAATTTTTGGTTGCATATGAACTGCTAGTTAACAGTTATGTCAATTATCACTGAATATAAATTGTTAGATTAATAGTTGAAAAATTTAATTTGAATAAACTGCCAGTTATCACCTGTTATATATGATCATATATATAATTGTTATTGATTGATATTGGTTGATGGTTGCGATTGGATGATGGATGTTGTTGATGGATGGATGTTTATTGCATATCATTAAATTGAAAATTATCATGCATATTTCATTTTTCGGGATTGTGGTTTGAAATGATATATAACCGCAAATTTTTATTTTTAAATTGCGGATTGAAATGATAAATATCCGTATCACTTGACCATAGGATAGAAAACTATATACAGGCACCGCGGTCTATATATAACTATTTTAATGTGATTTCTATGGTTTGGATGGAATACGGTTTATAAAAATCTTAAATTTTATACTGAATAAATGTTTTCTTCCATAGTTATATGCATATGAAGTTGAAATTTTGAAATTAAAAGGTGAATAAATTTCTTTATTAAAAATGGAAGAAAATTAAGAAAATGGAGTTTGATGATTATATCCTATGTTTAAATATTAAGTTGGAAATTTTAAAGATATGATATTTATAATTGGATTTTTTTTTTCCAAAATATTTTGAAATGAATATTCTAGTAAAAATTGAATTTGGAAATATATATATATATATATTTTACTAGAAATTGAAGTCTTATTAATTATGGATTTTATGTGAATGGTCAGGATTAATTAATAGAATATTGATTTTTGAAAGGATAAAAATCCAACTTTAGTTGAAATATTAATGCTCCAAAATGGATATAAATATATATAAAATTGAAATGGTTTTGCGACTTGAAGTAATATTTTGGATTTTGGTTTAACTTTAAAAGAAGAAATATTTGGAAAGCCATGTAATTTATTTCTTTATAAAGCAACAGTAAAGTTAAACTTTTTTTTAATTCGCATACCGTTGAATATCCAAACCATTTAGTTTTGAAAATAATGGTTTTAAAATGCTATGGATTTTCGAAGAATTATGTTGAAAGTTACAAACAGAATATTGGTTACATGGGATATTAAATAATAAAAAGTGACATAATTTTTTGGAAAGGAATAATTTTATTTGGGATAAACGATATCATATTGTTTTGGGTTTTAAAAGAAGAAATGATATCGTAATATTATGGTTTTGAAAGGGACTATGTTCTGGTTTTAAAGTATAAACTATTTTAAATGACCGCGGTGTTATAATAACGATTGGTTGGCAAAGAGACCGGGATCGGATATGGACATACTCTCTGTCGATACCGAAAACCACTTTGACTAACCGTGTACGCGGTGGAGATTCCAGAATGAAGTAGGTGGTGGCGACGTTTCCTGTAAGGTAAATACGTGGACCCAACTCCCGTGAGTTGGCATAAGGTGGCTAAAACAGGAGCGATTCTCAGGCCAATGAGGTCATTCCTCTGATCGGACGCTCCTCTTCGATATTATAATTTGACTTGGATTTGATTCAGTGGCCACTTCTATATTTTGATTTTGGGGAGTTAGTCCGAGGTGGGCGGTAACTGCGGCTACGCGTTTTCACCAGCCTGGATAGCAATTGGTATATCTACCCTGGCATTGCCTAGTTGTGCCGTGTCACCTACCATATCGCGCCTTGTACGAGTTTGGTTTTCTCCCGTAGCCCGTGTGGTATCCTCTAGTGGCTTCCCGATCAGGAGGGGCTATGATATTGGACGGACTACTGGGACTATTACGTGTTAAGGTGGAAAATGTAAAGCCTTAACGCTATTTAAAAGTAAGTTTATTTTATAAATAGACACTATTATAATAGCGCAATATACTACATAGTAAATAGTTTAACGGATCCTTAGGAGATGTAAATCCCGAACATCTCTTGAGTTACTGTACTCATATTTATATTCTGTTTATTTAACTCACATAAGATATTCTAGTCTGACTCGGGTGTTTTTGTCTATTCAAATTCGCTCGGGTCAGTCCGAGCATTTCAGGATAGCAGATTTTAGCTTTGGAGGACGAAGACGAAGAATAAGTATTATGTTATATATAGTATTACACCACACTCTTTCTATTCCGCTGCATTGCTTGTATTGGTATGTGTAACTCTGATATTTATTGTAAAAGAAGAATCAAGCTTTTGTAAACTGTTTATGAACTGTATATTTGTTATTATATTTTATCCTTCCGCTGTGAGATTCTGTTTTTGTTCTTATTTCTTCTCTGTTTTTCTTATTTACCCCATAACAATCCGCCCTTGCGTATGCTTTGAATTGGCACGTGTGTTGGTTTAAAGTGTGCAAAAAGGCGGGATGTTACATGAAGTGTCTGCATTTTGACTTGTTAGTTTACATGAGTGATCTTGTTGCACTTTGGTCTGCTGTCATGTTTGCTGTGATGTCATGTCTTTGGTTCACTGTGTCTTGTACTTGCAGTCTTGGCTTGCATCTGATCTGATGGCATTTTTCATGTTGTTCAATTGTTCATCCAACTCATTGATCCATGTACATGTTGTATTGTCTCTGGCCTGTGCACATTGTTGCATGCATTTGTTTGTTTGGTTTAGTTGCTATGCAGTTGCTATGCCTTGTATCACTGCATCCATTCTGGTTGGTGCAATATTCATGTTGTTGTTGGTCTGGAGTTGTTTAATAAAGAGGTTGACCCTGTTAGTCGAGCTTGCATACTTCATGTTGCCTTCAGTAGCTTCATTTTGCACACTGCTACTTGTTTGTAGCCTTTGTTGAGTCTGTGTCATCTGCACTTGCTTCACTTGAACTTTGTGACTTGTGGTTTGAGCCTTGTTGTTCTGTGTTTGGCCACTGATGCATATGTCACTGTCATAACCTGTTGTGTCATTTCTCTGCCTGCACTTAGTGTTCTGGTCATTTTTCATGTACATATGTATGTATGTGATGCTTTGATGTTGTTTCATTTCTTAAAATCTGTAGCTTGCATCACTGGTGCATGTGTAATTGCTCGAGTCACTTGTACACTTGTTGCTTCCCTGTACTTGTAGTTGTATCACTTCGAGTTGCATCCAGTTTCAAAAACTCGGGTTTGACCTTGTGCTCGTGTGGTGATTTTGAGTGTATTGCACGTGAGTTGAACCAGACTTTTCATTTGGGTTTGACCTGTGCTCACCTGTCCCTGTAGCATTATCAAGTGTATATCGATGTGCACGGCCTTGTGGCAAGTACAGTGATACACTGTGCATGTCACATTGTTCGTGTGTGATGAATTCAAACGTGAATGATGACGAACAACCCAAATAACGAGGCAAATCATATTTTCAAAAATCATATTTCATTTTATATTGAAAAAATATTTCTTTCTCAATTTTACTGCGTTAGTGAACATTTTTGCAGATTGCTCAGATGCTGGATTCAGACTGGAATGAAATTGAAGATAAACTACGAGTGTGAGTGATATGTAGTGAGGAATTTATGTAAACTGAATTGTGATGTAATCAAAAATGTATATGTATAGTGAGAGCTTGAATTTGTACTATTCAAGATTGTAATAAATATTTGTTTGAATAAAATTTATGTTTGAATTCAAATTCCATTCAAATTCTGTGTAATTTATATTATTCAACAAATATTTATTTAATCTATGAAAAACAAAATAGTACATTACCAAATACATTTAAATGAATATATATGTTTATTATCATCAAACAAAAACATATAAGCGCATATTCAATAATTTTGTCACTGTATTTAAAGTTTGATACGCCATTTTAAAAGCAATTACAACAAAAATCTCCAGCATGGATATTTTGTTCTACTGTAAAAGTAGTAATTATGTAATTTATATAAAATAAATATTGTATATTGACATGGCATTCAAACAGTGCATATATATATATATATATATATATATATATATATATATATAAAAGAAAGTTCACTCCAGAAGTGGTGATACTAATATATCTCTAGAAGAGATTTATAAATTTGAAAATGATAACATATATCTAGAAGAGATTTATTTATATATTTGGTAATTTTATTAAACCTAATAAGTGTACATAAATATGATTATGTAGGATCCTAATTTAGTTTAGATTAGATCCAAAAGGTTTAAGATTATCTCTAGAATATATTGTTCTATGTTCATATGTCTGATTATATCATAAAGGTCATGTTCCTAGTTATTATTTCATAAGAAATTTTGCATATATAATCAATTCTTGAAGATATATTTTTAAATATCTCCTGAAGAGATGGTCTATATTTCATATCATAATTTTCATGCAAGCTATACATGCGGTCTTAAGGAGATCTGTATCTGTAATATTCCAAGTATCCAGAAGATACTCTTATTATTAATTTTGTTGTAAATTTTTTTCTACAGAACTCTCAAAAGAGATGTGTAGAAATGTCTATATGCAATTATAAATTATTCTTTGATAAGTAATATAATTAATGTTCTAAACTTGTACTTGAGATATAATTATGGAACAAAACTTAACAACTTGAAGTTGTTCGAACCAGAAATTCGATATGGTTCCGAACCAAATGTCTTGGATCCTTGTAATAGTTTGTTTTAAAAAAAATCACTAATTCAAGTGAGAAAAAATATACGAGAATTTATAATATATATGTAATACGTGGACTCACGTATACATCCATATATGTAAATATTCATCTAACAACCTGAAGTTTATTATGAGCTCATCTTATAGATCATGTATAGATATTATTTAATGAATTAAAATTCAATCAACATAAATGTTGAATGGCCTGAAGTTGTGTATGTGGTCAAATGATCTATACAATAAGTAAATTCCTCCAATTGACTAGATCAATGAATGAGAATAAACTCTACTAAGCAATATACATTGAATGCATCTTACCAACTAATAAAAGGATTATCCTCCTATAACTGATATACACATAATGTATATGCTAGCAGCAATGTGATAGTGGATTAAGATGAGAATCCAAAGAGGATTATTATTTAATGTGACAATTGTCATCATTAAGGGGGAGGATAAAGGGATACAAGTTCATTTTGATCACCAGTGTTAAATATTTATTAAAATATACAATGATGCAAAATATTATCAATATTATCCCTAGTAGACTTTCTCCAATATAGATTTGAATCCCTGAAGGATCAAAATTTGTAAACCACATCTGAAATATGGTTCAAAAGTCAGTTCAAAATATTTTTGGAGTAAGTAATAAAGATGCCAAATAAATGAGGTGAGTGTTCTTGAAGAAACACTTAAGGATGCTCAGAAAGAGATCCATGACATGATTCTCAAATAACCTAGAAGTGGGTTAGGTACCTAAAACATGATAATTAAAGAGATCTCAATAAATCATGCGTTGAACTGACAAGAAATAATCATCGATGATAAATTTATAAATAATAAAGCGCTTATGTTTATAAATGGATTAAAGATCCAAGATTAGAGAAAAACATGATTGGCCATCATGAAATTCTCCTTAATAAGAAATGTGAACTTATAGTCCGCAAAGTACCGAAAGTACTTGAAATGCTTAATATACCCCGAAGGTATAAATACGGTTTAAATCATATTAAATAATGAAAGTATACAAATTCCTGAAGAATATTAATAACTTTCATTGTTATAAAGAATGCAAAGAACAAGGAGAGTAGATTTCAACCTACTTTTAAGTATTGTTGTAATGAAAATCTTGATATAATTCATGATGAGTAGATTACTTCCTATTTTTAAATATGGATGTAATGAAACTCTTAATATCCATTGAAATGATAGTTGCGATATGAAAATAATTATTAAAGTACACAAATTTTTGAAGAATAAATATAACTTTTGTAGTTATAAAGAATGCAAAAGTCATGAAGTGTAGATTACAAATTTCTTCTAAGTATTGTTGTAATGAAAATCTTGAGATACATCAAAATGAGTAGATTACTTCCTGCTTTCTAGTAATGTTGTAATGAAATTTTTAATATTCATGAAAGATGTATAGTTGCAATGCGCAAAACTAATTTGAAGCACAAAAAAGAAAGCACATGAAGTGTTTTTCATAAAAGTAGCATACAAAATGCATAAAATGCAAACCATATTTGGAAGAAACAATCTTAGAAAATTTGATTGTATCAAAGGAAACTATTAATAAATTGTATTATTAATGAGATATATATTCATTGATCCAGAAGTATCTATAACCAATTTGAGTTATCGAAAGACGAACATGAATTTAGAGGAAAATTTAAAATTAGGAGGAGAATTCATAAGTATTTTATAATGCACTCTTATTCCTTAACTAAGATTTTTCCCACTTGATTTTTATTAGTAAGGTTTTAATGAGGCATTACCTTGATCCAGAAGTATCAACTCCCTAGTAGCAATTGAAATAAGTTATAATGTACTCTTTTTCCTTATTTAAGATTTTTCCCACTGGGTTTTTCTTACTAAGGTTTTAACGAGGCATTGTCTTGATCTAAAAGAATCTAACGTCTTTTCAAGAAATAACATCTCAAATATGTTATTTAAGTTAAATTGTATTTTTATCCTTGACTAAGGCTTTACCTACCGGGTTTTTCCTTTGTAAGGTTTTTAATGAAGTATTATATTGATCTAGAAGTATCAAACTCTATTTGATTCTGTAAATTATTGAAATATCTCATACTATATTGTACTCTTTTTCCTTCACTAAGATTTTTCCCATAGGGTTTTTCTTAGTAAGGTTTTAACGAGGCATTAGTTTGATCCAGAAGTATCAAGCTTCATTTAAAGAAATAAGAAAATAAAATATGTCATTGTACTCTTTTTCCTTCACCAAGATTTTTCCCATTGGGTTTTTCTTAGTAAGGTTTTAATGAGGCATTATTTTGATCCCGAAGTATCAAACTCTTATAAGGAATATCATTTTTAGTATGATATTTATGATGTCATAAGTTGCACTCTTTTCCTCTTTCAAGTTTTTTCCCATTGGGTTTTCCTTATAGAGGTTTTTAATAAGGCAACAGACAATATTTATATCGATTGAATCGATAAATGCAAGCAAGATAACAATGAGGGGGAGCAATCATCATACACGTTACAAAAGGGACAATTTCAAGTTATCATAGGATTCAAGATTTTGAAGACGCATATTCAAGGGGGGTGTTATAATATATGTAAATATAAATAGTGAATATGTTATATACTGTTTTGTATTTAGTCCCACATCGTGGGATTAGTTCTATCCCAAGATCCTATGCATTTATATAAAGGTTCTAATGTAATGGAAATGGATTACTAATCTCTGAATGAATAAAATTGTTCTATCTCTAATGGCTTCCACTTTCTTCATTTCATAACAATAGTTTGTATATTTGATAATTTTATTTTATTTTTATACAACTCAATACATGTCATCGCTTTTATGATTATAGCATTTCTTCCGTATATCCAATATTTCAACATGATTTAATTACAAAAATGTCTGGTACTGATTAGTATTCTTCCCAAAAGGTATATAATTAATTTCCATAACTATAATCTTCAATGTAAGGCAATATAGATGCAGGGATGTAAAGCTTCATTAACCTGTAAAGGTACATGAAATTTCTATCAAAATTTAATATTCGTATGTTAGTTAGCGTATTTAACGTATTTACTTAAAAAAGGATACAGTATTATCTAACAGTTTTTGCACTTAACAAATTAGTTGATGAATATAGTATGAATATAATTGGATACTGAAGTATTTCCTTTGTATTTTGGAAATAGTTTGGTACTTATGTTACATGGTATCCTAGGATGAAACATCATGATAACTTTCATTTCAGCATATCTTCCTCATATTATTCTTCTTTTAGTTAAAAAAAATTGAATTCCAATAAGATTCATCTCAACGTATGCAAATTAGTATAAAATCTTTTGGTCAAAAATAATATTACTGAAAATAGTTATGAAGAGATTTTCAATGGGATATGAAAGGACAGTTTGCTACAATTATAAATTAACAATGAAATTCAAATATGAAAGGATATTTTAGAGTTTCTATGTAGTGAAACTATGGCATATAGTTTGAATAAAATTTTAAAAATAATAAGAGATCTTAGAACAAAGGGGAAATTATAAGAACTTGAGCTAAGAAAATATGTAAGGTTTAAAGATTTGGACTTTGATAACATACTACCATTTAATCTTCTCATTGACAGCTCATTTCACTTATTTAAACGCTTATGTTAATTGTAATTTAGTTAGCAGCGAACTTTAATTCTTTTGAATGGTGTAAACTGTATATTGTATCTGTATAACTTCGTCATTTGCTTATAACACCGAGTTCATTTATATGAGACTGTTTTTGTAACGATCCCGGTTTAAAGACGAATTTGAATTTACAATTAAATTTAATTTTTGGGTTAAATTGTGGATTTATTTGAGTTTTTCAAATTTACGAAGAGATATATACTTATTTATTTTAAAATTTGGATTTGAAACTCAAAATAAATATTTTCAATTGGACTGGATTATAAATAAAATTTTGATTTGGAAATTCAAAATGTATTTAAATGAATTGGATTTAAAGATTATACTTTGGAAAGAAAAAAATAATATGTATGATTATTTATTAAATGTATAAATCGTGTTTTAATTCATTTTCTTTAAAAAGGTTATAAAATGATTAAAATATAAATTTACCCTATTAATATTAAATATAAGTGTAAAGTGTAAAATAAAATATATGTTATAAATTGAATGTTTGATAGTCAAACTATGAATAGAAATAAAACTAAGAATTATGTTAATAATAAATATATAGGTTAACTCATATACATAAGATTATTTTTGTAGACAAATAAAACATAAATATTTGGGCAAACATAAGATAAATACATACCATAACAATTTTCATATGAAGTACATGTATATTGTATGTGAATTAGGCAAGAAAGTCTATAAGTCATTTCAGTAAACAAAAAATATATATCTATGTAATAAAACTTACAAAAGAAGATAAGTTGTAGACAAAATAGGACACATGCACTTAATACCCCATCTCCTCGGCACAAAACAAATCATCCCGGCCGAAATTTTATTTTATAAAAATCTTTAGTCAACAAAAGAAGAAAGAAAATAAAATCTTTAGTCCAATAAAAGAAAATCTATTTAAATAAAAGAAGTAAGCATATAGTAGATAACACCTACTTCCTCTGTACAAACACTTTTCTCTCTACACATATACATATCCATATCAATTCCAGTTCATTCATAACTTAGTATTCAAGAGAAAAAATTACATAAACATCATCATCTACAAACTCAAAACACCATTTAACTCAAAGAACGCAAGACACATTCAAAGGGCAGATCAATACTGCAGTTTCAAACAACAAGTATTCTCTGTTCTTCAAATTCATGTGAGTAGACAAACTATTTTTAAAATTTAAATTTGTATGTTTGATCTGTGAATTACTTATGTTGGCTATATATTGTAAAGAAGAGGCTTTGGGTATTTCTGTTTTTCTGTAAATCTTTATATGGTTTACTCTCCTTCATTTCCAATTCCAAAGCAAAGTCGATTTAATTTTTTTAATAAATCTTTATACAAACATCCTAAATTTAGGATTTCTATACAAAATAAATTTGTTTAAACTTAAACCATGGACCAGAATATTTTTTAGCTTGAAAATGAAAGAACTTGAACCTGTAAACTCAATTTCACAGTAAAAAAGAAATCATATGAATTTTTTTGAATGTTCTAAATTATGGATTTGATTATGTAACTTGAATAAATAGCTAAAGACAGGATTTTTAAACTTAATACGATGATATGTAATTTAGTATTCCACGAGCAATTCAATTTTGAACAAAATGTGCATTTTGGTCAATTTTTGATGATCAAACCAATTTCGAACGCTGAGATCTTGCTTGAAGCAAGTATGGCCATCGTTGAATTCAGGAAAAATGTAGAAAAAAATTTCTATTGCAAGAGATCGGAGAACGAATTCAACTTAGGGTTTAAGGTTCAACTGTGATATGGCCAAAAAATGAGGCGTGTGCGCCTTCTATGCTTGATCGAGTGCTACAGGGACTTGGGAGATGGTAGAGGGGATTACGACGAGTAGTTGGCCGAAGTCTCAAATTTTCTAGTGGACGGGGTTGCGTGGATGGCGGCATTCCAGGTGGAGGAGTTCCTGCTGTTTAGTTTCCAGGTTTCAATTTTTAGCTCGAATTCAATTTCGAGGGGATGGGTGAATTCTGGCGATTGGGGATTGATGCATGAAGCATCGTCGACTTTCTCGACGTCGTGGTGTCGCCTGGAGGCAATCAACGGCAACGTGCACGTGCACGTTATCGCTTTGGTGTCAGTGTTGGTGGATGTGAGTATCGCGAGTTGATTCTCGAGTAAAAGGGGTGATTACTTCGGGTTCGTACTCGAGTACGTGAGCCTGTTTGCTGTTGTTATTATTTAAAACGTAAATGTAACTAAATGGAGAATAATAAAAAGGGGAAGAAGAAGAAACGAACGTGAAGGGAGAATACTCGGGGAAAGGGTGAAAAGACTCGAGTATTTACTTGAGTAAACTAAAAACTTGCTCGGGTTGTTTCCCAAACTTGTGAACCAATAATAGTAAGTTAGGTAACTTATTTCAACAAGTTTAAGTGGTGACGACTAATTAATGGATGACAAATTTAAGTCAAGCCTTTATTACAAGTTAATTAATTAAGTAAATACTTAACCAAGTTTTGCAATTCAATTAATACATAAATTTAGTAGTTAATGTAAAACAAGTGTTGAAATTTAATTACCACTAAAGTTTTAATTTAGTAATAATTTATTTTCAAATTTCATAGAAGATTTGGAAAATGTTAATTAAGATAAATTATTATTATTAATTGTTTAAAAGGGTAATTTAGAATGGTTAATTAATTTAAAATTGTAATTAACTAAGTGATTAGAGATTTATCAATTTGAAATTAAAGATTTGGTTAATTAACAATTAAGTGTTTAATTTATTTGAAATTACGAATTATTGATTAGATAATTAAAGTTAATTAATCTATAATTAGTAGTTAATTAAGTTAACTGATTAAGAAATAATTTATTAATAATGTGGATTAAGATCTTATTAATTTATCATTAATAATAGTTAATCATTGATTTAAATAAATAAATAAAAATAGTTATGTGGTTGATTCTTTTAAATCACCTTCACTTTAAATTGAAGATGATTGACCATCATCAAATGTTGTGTACTGGATCGATATTTCTGTTTGTGATTATGATACTGTGTGATGTGAATTGCTTTATGCTGAACTGTGATTTGTGATTTGTTCTGTATATATGTGAGAACCCTTTGGGACCGTAAAACGCTGTTTGAATTTTGATGCGACAGGGAGTCGGATTCCAGTTGGTTATCCGAAACCCACATCGAATTGTAATGGTAAATCTTTGTGATTGATAAATTTACTCTACCCGTGAATCTGTAAATGAAGATAAGCGTTATGGATTATACCGCTTATCGATATTGGTATATCTGTGATGATTGATGTTGTGCACTATTGTGTAAGACCCCCTGGACTACACCATACATACACAAATATGGATGTCACGTGGAAATCAGTTAAGTCGCAGATTTTTAAAAATAGTTTTGAATCTGAATTGGATCGGATTTAAATTGAAAAGCTTTTGAAAATGTGTTTTAAAAATGAAAGTTATTTTGAATAACTTAATATAGTTTTGAAATTGAATAATTTGATTTAAATTGGAATTCAATATCTGAAATTGAATCCTATATTTAGTATTTATGATTTAAAAAGGATTATACAAGTTTATATGGGTTTTAAACCATTTTAAAGTATTGTTTTTAGAAATTTGAATTAACCCAAAGATTTTCACTTGTATAAATGAGATCGGATTTTTCTGAAACGAAAACTGTTTGGTTTCAAATGATAAAAGCTTTCGTATAAGAAACGAATTTCCAATTTGTATTAAAGGGGATTTCAAGTTTGAACTGAAATGGGTTTCTAAGCATGAATGAACTTTTGGAAACGTGTTTTGAAAGCTATAAGTTAAATCTTTGATTTAAAGATTGAAGCAGTTAATCCAATTGAAACGGAAATTGTGTTGAAATCCGTGAATGGATCTTTATGAAACTGGATGAACTTTATGAAACAAATCTTTTTGTTTAAAAGATTTGAAATGGTAATTGGTTTAAGCCATTTGAAAGAAAGTTTTGAATGTTAAAGTTGTGACTTAATTGAAATCGCATATCCATATGTTTTTAAATATTGCGCTCATTATTCGGTTTAGCCGGGAGATGACTTTTTGTCATATAACCCATTCCGAATAGTGATACGACGATATGGATAACATTTGAAGACCGGGTATTTGCGAGAATGATAGGATGACCTATCGATTATCTCTGCACTGAGTAGCTATGGGATAGAGATTCCCTGAGTGAAGGGAAGTCCGATCGGGATTGTGAATACCCGAATTGCAAGGGCTTCTTCGGAAGGGCCTTCGGTTCTGTTCAAACCCGGAACAAACTTGTATGGATGTGTGTCCGACGTTACAACCTAAGATGCAAAGCTGGTTTCTATCAAATACATTTCTGTTGGTGGCGGAAAATTTATTCTCTTAGCTTAACACCCTTCTCTGAGACGTACGAGCTCAGAGGTTATGTAGTTGATGGTTACTAGTGATATACGAAGTGCTGCTGATCATTTGTTGATCGAAACATGGCTTGAAAAAGCGTAGCTTTGTGGATGAGACTTCGTCGAGCCTCACAACCCGAAAATGGTCGAAACAGGAATGTTGCGGCAAGGTTTTTAGGGGTCGCACCCCTAGGGTATGTCAATTTCCTTCTAGATAAAAAGGGATATCATGGTATGGGGCCCAGATATTTAACCTATGTGGTTACTATAAATTTATTACTTTGTGGTTGTTGGTGTCGAGCGCTCGGATAGAGGTCGGTAACGACCGTGGATGGCATAGCTCGTGTGTTAGTTACCTAGTTACAGCTTGGTTAATGCGTAAGGTAGCGTTGACCTTGTTTGGCAGAGATCTGGTTAGGTTCTCGGGGACGTCCTTCCAAAGGGGTTCCATTTCGATGTGGGAAGTTTCTTTGCCTGACCATTCGTTGGAAATCCAAAGAAACAATACGGGCCCTATACTGTTTTAGTTGTATAACCTGCCATGGAATGTGGCGGTAACCTACTATTGAACATGTTAGCTATAGTAGGCATACGACGAAATGTTGTATGCTGGCTAAGATTAATATTATATTTTCGAAATGTTTTCAGTATTTTGCACTAATAATAATACCAAATGGTTTTCGCGTATCAAGCAAAATTTAACGGTCATAAAGAGAAATCTCCTTCAGGTGTGCGCTTGCATTGTGTGTATGGTGGGTGGCCTTATGGCAGTTTCATTTTCCAAAAAAAAACATTGCGATTATCAAAAGTAAATTCTTTTGGTTTATTTTAAAAGATAAACTATTTTGTTTACTCATACCAGTCCCATGACTGACCCGGAGTTTATTTTTCCCTTCCTAAACTCTGGTTGCCCATAATTTTCCACACGGGCAGCCTAGAAGCAGGTTATCCGTATTTTGGAGCTAGCTTAGATTCGGAAGTCTTTTAGAAGCTGTTAGATTTTTGGAAAGCTTTTGGATTTGGAAGTCTTTCGAAGTGTGTGGAGTTTTGGAGTTTTTTTTGAAGGCCTTATCAAGTAGAAGTGTGTTGGAAATTTTTTGAGTCTCTGTTGTTCCGATGTGGAGTTCTCACTTTATTGTTGTATCTTTGTTGTGTATCACTCTATATTAGAGATCGATGTTATAATGGATATTGTCTCAAAGTTGTATCTGTGTCATGATCAATGATATTCATTTTGTTTCTGTTGTTTATTTACATCTAATGTTGTTATAAGCTCCGGCGATACGAATTTGATGTTGTTTGTCGGACATCGAGTTCGGGTCGTCACAGTTTTCCTTTCTAATTTATAGCAAGCTTGGTTTTAAAAAGAATTTTCACCTGAATGTTTCCATTTTTCCTATAATAAAATTTACTATCTTATTAATTTGAAATTTTAAAATGTTATTAACATTATTTTATTTTGTGAAATAACATAAATGGAAATTAATTTAGTAATAAGTATTGCAAGCAAATTTAACATTTATGTACCATTTTTGATATATATATATATATATATATATATATATATATAAGATAATACTCCTTAATCGATGATATTAAAAGAAATTGCAAAGTACATAGAAAATTGCATTTGGTTAAATTAGGAAATAAATATAATTTTTATTTGAAAAGAAACATTAAATACTATTTTAAAAAATACAACTCCTTAATCGATGATATTATAATAAATTGCAATGAACATAGAAAATTGCATTTGTTTAAATTAGGAAATAAATATAATTTTTATTTTAAAATAAACATTAAATACTATTTTAAAAATACAACAACAAATTGAAGTCTTTAATCCTAAAAGGCTTTAATTTATTTTAGAAAATACAACAACAACACACCCCTTGGATGCAAAGTTATGCGTATAAGAGAAAGAAGTGAAATGCTGTCGAAATTAAATAACTTAGTCCCAAAATGCATTAATTTGTTTTAGACAGAAGTGAGGTGTTGTACACATTTTTACAAAGGTGTTTGGACATCAGCAAACAAGGCAACCAAATATCTTTTATTCATTGAAAACATCTATAGTTATTTTAACGTACATCCTTTTTGACGCTCAACTATATAATACATGAGTTGGGATTAAAAAAATCTATGATAGTACTTACATTTGATATATCTACTGATACACGCATTAAAAGGGATATTTATTTGTAACTGAAAAAAAATATTTACAAACTTACGCATGGATTATTAGCTTAATTTTTTTACATAAATATATAATCACAACAATACTTTAGAAATAATACTTTATATAAGAAGACAACATTTTGTTCATTAATGCACTAATTGGAATAAAAAATTTTGAAGTGAATATAAGTGATATTATTTGTAGAGTAGCTTGAAATTTATGAGATTATTAAGGATATTTTTCTACGTCGATTTTAACCCCTACTGTACGCTAAACCATTGAAAATACTTTGAAGTAGGATTTATAAACATTATATAAATATTTTCTTACCAAGAATGGTTATGCTATTATCCCAAATTAAGTAAACACAATAGTTTACTTAACAATTAAGTATTTTTTTATCATTTTTGCACATGCATTAGTTTTTACACAATAATGATTTATAATCTTTACTTCCAAAATTAAACAAAGTAAATGTTCTATTTTTAGGGTTAAACAATTTCAATCTTGAACTATCTATTTCACTACCAAACTGTGAAAGTTAATCAACTTTTCGATTCAAAACCACGTAGAAGTCCTAGAATAATCAAAAAAGCTCAACTTCAAGCAATGGAAGCCGATGAAGTTGTTCACTTACAAAGGACGATGAATACCAGTAGAATTCAACACAACCTAATGGAATCAAACTACAGTTATTAGTTACCACCCCATAGAAGTCCAAGAATCCTTGAAAGAAAAAAACATCAAGTAGGAACATCTAATAAATCACCATCTTTGATACTTCGTATAAGCCCTAGAATCATCGAGAAAGCACAAAAACAAGCATTATTACATGCTCAAATCAAGGCAGAAAGAAAAAGACAACGCCGATCTGAATTAAATGTGGAACAAAGGGCTCAACAATTAGAGCGTTGTAACATTTATGATAGAATGAAAAGAAATTCAATGACAGAAGGTGAAAAAGAAGCAAAAAGAAAGCAAGTTCGCTCTAATTATCATATTAGAAAATCTAGAAGACGTGAAAAAATATTAATGATTACAAATCATAGACAAGCACAGATAGTTCCTTTTCTTTACCTTGCACTCGAAATATAGAAGGTGTTACTAAGAAAATCTTTTACTATAATTCCTTATTATATATATATGCATCATATATATATATATTAAATATAATAAAAAATATATGAATTTCATGTTAATAAATACTTATAAATCTATTTATCAATAATTTAGGTAGATCAAAATTTCGATAGGTCAGTGAACAGTAAAGGTGAACAAAACACTAATACATCATCTTTTGAACAAAGAGACAGCATCAATAGAAATACAATAAATAGAGTTACTCAACCATGTCAATGTGCTACAGTAAGACATAATTGTGTAAGAAACTTTATAGATCATTCTGGTTTTCAAAGATTCTATTTGCCACAATCAAGAATATGCAGACATTGTCAAGCAAAACTCTTTTGCCGAGAATCAAATAACTTCTGTTGTCTAGATGGAAAAACCATTTTACAATCAATTTCTTCACCCGATGAGATCTTAAATTTGTACAATGGCCAATCAAATGAAAGAAAAGAATTCAAAAAACGCATACGACCTTATAACCACATATTTGCATTTACATTGATTGGAGTTCATGTAGACAAGAATTTGGCTAGCGCTAAAGATGGAGTATACTTATTTCGAGCTCAAGGAAGTATCTATCATAAAACCTACATTTGATAATCGGCCAAGATTTCTACAACTTTATATTTATAAGGAAGAGAAACCGATTGGCTGAAATAATACTTTGATTCGAGATGTCATAGAGAAATTACAAAAAACTCTTAGTACATATAATAGATTTGCAGAAAGAACAATCTTCAAATCAAAAACAATATACTCTCCCAACTTCTTCACAAGTTGCTGGAATTTGGGTAGAAGGAGAGGAAAATGAAGAAATACATGAAAGAGATATTGTAGTTGTGACAAACTATGGACAAGTCACAACTGTTCCTGAAACATCTGGTTAGTATGATCCATTGCAATATCCACTTTTATTACCATACAGAAGTTACAGATGTGATATAAATTGTTAGGATGAAAATGGCAATAAATTTTCATGTCATGAGTATTATGCTAATATTCTATAGGTATATACGATTTAATATATAACACGTTTTATATATTTATATTTTTTACTTCTTAATATTCATCAATATGTAATGTTCTTTTATAAATTCGAGAAAATGATAAATCACTTTTTCTTCAAGGCGGAAGGTTGCTTCAACAATACGTGGTTGATAACAATGTTAAGATAGATACCAACAGGCTAAGATGGTATAGGAGTAATCAAAAAACCATCAGAGCTAAAATGTAGCAAGGATTACAAGATTCTTTAAACGTCGGGGAAAATGATGTAAGTCGTAGTTTGTGAATTTGAAAACCCGCTCTTATATTAAGTACATTTTTATACCTTTATGTAATTAAATTTCATATTTATGAATTTTTTAAATATTTCTCTTATTTAGGTAATGTTGGAACACGGACAATATTACCTTCTTCTTATATTGGTTGTCCACATGGTATGTATCAAAGATATCAAGATGCAATGGCTTTAGTAAATAAGTATAACAAACTCGATTTATTCATTAAAATGACATGCATTCCAATTTGGAATTAAATTGTTAGCAAATTTCTACTCAGTCAAGACCCACAAGACAGACTAGATTTGACGACAATGATATTTCACGCAAAATACGAGGAATTAAAAAAAGATATTTTTACTGAAGGAGCACTTGGAAAAGTAGCTGCTCACGTCCATGTGATTGAATTTCAAATAGGGATCTACCACATGCCATATGCTAATTATCTTCAAAGATGAAGACAAATTGACTAACCCAGATGAGTATGATGAAGTTCTTAGAGCAGATATGCCAGATTCTAATGAAGAATCAGAGTTACATGTGGCAGCAATGAAGTGGATGATTCATGGACAATGTGGTACTCAAAATCGAAATTGTCCTTGCATCAAAAATGGTAGTTGCAAAAGAGAGTGTCCAAAATAATTTTCAAATGTGACTATTCAAGGCACAAATTCATACCTAATTTACAGAAGACACAATATTGGAAAATCTATTTCTATTGATAGAAATGAAAAGTTGATGGTAGATAACAGATGGGTTGTGCCTTACAATCCTTGGTTACTACGTAAATATAACTGTCACATCAATATAGAGATATGTAGTTGTATAAAAAGCGTTAAATATCTTTACAAATATGTCTACAAAGGTCCATACCGCGTTTCAATGCAAGTTCGACCTGGACCTAACTATGATGAGATACAACAATTTATTGACGCAAGGTGGATTTCTGCTCCAGAAGCATTGTGGAAGATTTTTAGGTTCACTCTTAAAGATATATCCATTAGTTTAACGTCTTCAAATACATCTTTCAAATAAACAAAGTATTATGTTTTCTAATGATCAAACAATTAATGAAGTTTTGACCGATGAAAGCAACCTACACACAATGTTGACAGAGTTTTTCTATACAAATTCAGGTGATGGACAAGCAAGGTAACTTTTATATTGTGAATTTCCAGAGCACTATTGTTGTATTAAAAATAAAAAAATGGAAAAGAAGAGTATGTAATGTTGTGACAATCCTGAATTTTGTGATTTACTTTAATTGTATATTTTAATTATTTTAATTGAAATGTCTAATTTAAAATTTTATTATATTTATTAAAATGGATAAATTTCGTTATTTTTTAAGTGTATTTTGATTTTTATGTGAATTATAATTCCAAACATGAATAAATTGAATATTTCTAGAAAAGTGGATTTTTTGTCAATCTAGTCAAACTTTGACTTTTAATTTAATATTAAAATATTTGAATTCTTGAATTTTATATTTTATAATGAAAATAGATTAAATTTCAAGAATGCTGCTTTTTGTTTTGTTGAAATCTGATTTATATTGTGAAAGTTAAACTTTTTACAATATTGTATGTAAATTGATTTATTTAATAAAATTGTCTACTTTAATTATATAAATAATATTTTTATTGTTAAATCATGTTCTAATATGTGTTATATGACATGTTAGATATACATTTTATTTTAAAACATTTTTAAAAGTGATATTATAATTTTCCAAAATTTATTGTATTTTATTGTCAATTTTTGAAACCTAGTTTCTATTTTTAAGCTATTTTCTTAAGTTATTTATATTTATCTAAAATTTATTTATTTACTTTTATTTATCCATTATTTTTTTGTGTTTTTGTTTTATTTATATTCATTTTTCATGTGTTTAATAATGCAAAAAGAAATAAAGAAATATGAAAGTTTTGAACCTTTCATTTACCATAAACTTTTCATATCCCATTTGCCTTTTCACTCCAAATGCTACTTGCCTTCATTAGGACCAACCATATCTTCTTTCTCATCTGAACACCCTTCATTTTTCATGAAAATAAAGTTTCTCAACCCTAAAAATTTTGGCCTCCATTTTTGAAAGAAAATTGGTAAATATTTTTCACTTTTTTTCCCATTTTTCTTCTTTGTTTATGTAATTTTTAAGCCTTGCATTCACCTATATGGTTCGGCCATAGCCTCCATCTTCACCACCACCTTTACCACCACCTTTTTCAGCTGTAAAACACCTCCATCTCCACTGACCTACGTGGCCGTGGCCATCCTTCATGAGAAGCTCCACAAAAAATGCAAACATCACTTGAAAACATGCATAACCGACCTCCACATGCCATCATCACCCATGCTCACCCTCTCGGTCACCTTTGCACCACCTTCCACCAGCCCCTACCTGACCCAAAGGCACTGCCACACCATCCCCTAGCATCCACCAGGCCTGGCCATGCCACATAAGGCCATGGCCGTCACTTGTTGTTGCATAAAAATCCACCTTTTCCTTGACCATTGCATTCTCATCTCACAACCATAAGCTCCTTCATACCCAAGCTCGGCCGACCCTATATGAACCCATAATTGACTCATTTACACAACCATGGCCATGTATTATCATCATATGGCCGAGCATGGTATTGGTGAAAGCAAGTACAAGCCATTTAATTATTTATTGTTCCTTTCTAGCTTGTAAGTGTGATATTTGGTGTTGTATATTCATGTTATATATATTGTTTTGTTTCATATGCACAAAACAACTATTTTGGCTCTCCCCTCACTTGAATCTATAATTACGCCTTCATGCTTTCCAGGTGTTTGTTTGTGTGTGTGAATCGGTTATCTCCAGCTTGTAGCGATGAGTATTTCTCACCAGACATTCCGTACTTATGTAAGTAGTAAATTGACATCCAATGAATCTGTAGTTCATATTATCATATTATACCTGCCTGTGATATTATTAATATGATGATCACCCTTTTTATACACCTGTTATACCATCTATTACTGTTATATAATGTTATTCTGTTTATTTATATTAGTTTATCACACTACAAGTTCCCTGTAGAATAGAATCACTATGGGTTGAAATGATACATACCCGAACGGACTTTAGAATACGGAAAAATCATTACGGGCTGAAATGATAGGCCTGAACGATTTTTATTTATTTCATTTAACTTGGGATTGTGGGTTTGAATAGATAGAACCCGGATATTTCCTTTGTAAATTATGGGTTGAAATGATAAATTATCCGTATCATTTGACTTAGGTTAGAAAATTAAATACAGACCGTGGTTAATATATATTTTTCTAAAATTTTTAAAATATTATAAAAATGTAAATATTATGATTTTGACTTAGATTTAATTTAAAAATGATTTTTATAAATATTAGTGATTTTTGTAAGTTAAATTAGTGAAATAAATAAATGTTAAAGTAGAATTTGAAATATAAGTCAATTTTGTAATTTATGAATTTTTTTATAAATGTAATTTAAGTTAAGTAAGAAAATATGATAATTTGAATTTTAATTTGAATTTAAAATGATTTTATAAAGTGTTATTGATTTGTCTATAAATCAAAAATAGTTAAATAAATAAATGTTTAAAATTGAAATTTGAAATATAACTTAACTTGAAAAATGTGAAATAGGTTTTAAATTTAAAAGTTAAGTTAAGAAAAATAAAATGGAATTTAAATTTAATTTATGAAATGGTAAATTTAATATAGATGCAAAGTAAATGAAATGTTATAAAATTGTATATTGAATTTTTTATAAGTGAACTATTAAAATTTGATAATTATTTGTGAAATTGCACTTTATAAAATCATAAATTAAAGGGTATTTAAATGATTGTTTTAAAGTGAGAAATTATGATTTTATAAGTTAAAATGATTTAAATTAAAATATACTTGTTTACAAAACTGTATTGAGACCTTGAATTTTAATTAACAGCATTTCTAAAATGCTGTCATTTCTTAAGTAAAGGATATTACAGCATTTGTAAATGTTGTAGTTGATACAAATGAACTATAAGGAAAAAAATGAATTAGGGTCTATTATAGCACTTTGTAAGTGCTATAGTTGCAGAGTTGAACTAAAGCTTTTATTGAAACTAAAACCTATTACAAAATTTTTGTAAATGCTATCTTGGTTAAAATGAATTATTTCAAATGTAAATTTACCGTAGCATTTTGTAAATGCAACGAAAGTTGAAATTTCACTGTTTTAATAAATTAAAGTGGATAAATGAATTCTGAAAATGGTAAAATTTTTAGAATAGAATATTTGATTATTAAATATAATAGCTTCATTTTTAAATGATTTAAATGGAATATTTAATTGGTTTAATTGGAATATTTAATTGGTTTAAATGGAGTATTTTGATTTGAAATGTAAACCATTTTGAAATGTGATTTGAAATGGTATTTAAATTAAATAAAAACGAATAAGATTTTGGAAGAATATGATATTTTAATATTTTAAATGAATTTGAAATGTATTGAATTTTTACTGATATTTGATTTAGAAGTATAAAATCCCATTTTGGAATTTTAACCACGGGACGCATTTAATTTATGGTTTAACTGATTCTTAGAGGATGGGCCATCTCAAGCATCCTTTTAAGTTATTGTGAATTACTACTACAGTTTACTTGAGTTAGTTTACATTATATAAGTATGTATGTCCTGACTCGAGTGTTTTGTGTTTTACTTTATGCTCGACTCAGCTTGAGTATTTACAGCTTAGCTTTGGATTTCTTTTCTAGAGCTAGGAATCGCTGAAGATTCTGCTTGTCTAGTTATCTATTCCCTTTTAGTTTCAGTTGTTCTATTTCAGCTTTGGTATTTATAAACTTCTATGTATTTGAGATTTCTATTGTATATGTTTTTCAGACTCATACTATGAATCGTTTTAAGATTTTGTTATAGTAGCTTCATGAACTATTATGGTATTTTAATTTCCTCTGTGAGTTATTCTGATATTTCTATGTCTGTGATTCTATGATTGTTTTTCATTTGCTCCAAATTTATTCACAATGTAGTATTTTGAGCAATTCAAGTCCAACATGTTTGGATGCTAATGGCTGAAAATATCGGGTTGTTACAATTGGTATCAGAGCTTTGGTTTTATGCAAACCTTAGCCTGTGGAGAAAAAAACTCATTAGAGATAGTAGAAATACCCTAGAATGAGTGAAATCAATCTCAGAATCATTTCCTTGTGAGAGAACTTATTTTCGAAGTATAAAATGATTTCGAAATGATTTTAATGGATTTTCAACAATTATATCGGTATAAAATTTTCCTTATTTTGAAATCAATATTTTCTAAACTTCATTCCTTCTGTATCCACCTTGTTAGTAATTCCTTGGTTAGGATCCTTATCGATTAGGATTCCTTGAACTTTGGAACGTTCCCACTAGTTCTGAAATCCAGTCTTGTCTTTCCTACTTTTATCCTTTTGATTTTGGAGCATTCTGTAACTCCACTTTGAAATGACCGCTATAAAGATCGGTGATTCCTCAAATCCTTGAATGATTTGTAAAGGGGTGAAACTCCTTTACAATTTGGCATTCATTCACCGAAGATTTCAATATCCTCAGTTTACGATGCTATCTCCTGCTCTACCTGGATTCTATCTATGGCGATCGAATGTCGATTTGCCTTAGATTTCTGCATTGATTATATTCCTGAAGTCACGGTTGACCGGTTAAGGTCGCCCGCGATTTATATAGGCTTATCATCTCCTATTTGGTAATTAACTTATCTCATCTTCATTCGAACTTATCTTCGAATCAGAATTCTATTTGATTAGAGTTCCTTTAAATTCGAATCTCTGTTTGTTTGAAATCTATCCTTCAACCATCCCTTGGAAATTTGTGTTTGGTTGTATTTTTAAATTTGTGCATACATCGAAATTTTTATTTTGATAAGGATGATCATATTTTATATATATAAAAGTGAAATGTTTTCAATAAGGATTTTTTTTATATCTTTTGAAAATGGAAATTTGAAACTTTGAAAGGATTTGAAATTTTGAAAATTTATAAGAATTTGACTTATATAAAAATGATTTATTTAAAGGGTTTTGAATTTGAATTTTGAGGAATCAAACTCTGGTGTTTTGAAATTGGATTTAAAATTTTGAAAAATATATAATAATTATATGATTTAAAGATATTTTCTGAATAAGAAATGTTTCAAATGTATTCGAATGAATTCCAATGATTTCAAAAGACATTTCAAAGAAGTTTCAAGAAAATAAAAGTCCAAAACCTACTTATATCGCTGGAAAATAATTTCGGTGATGAATGCATGTATCGTCGACATTGATTTTCGAGTTTCTAAGCGGAGGAGAGGCCACTCTAGTAGATTTGCTATGCGAGTGATTTTGTGAAACCAATTTTGATTTCAGATTTTGAAGGATGATTTAATTTTCGAAAGATATATGTGTGTGTGTGTATATATATATTTGAAATGATTTAAAGTAAGCCGGTGTTCAATTCTCGAGTTTCGGATTGTTTTGGGTATAACCTTATCTATTAGAATTGATTTACTGATTGGTTGGTGATTTCCAACTTTTGGATTTTAATATGATTTCTTCGATAATTTAAAAAGTTCTAGCACTTCCAAATTAAGGTTTAAATTTTCAAAGCTAAGTAATCCTGAAAAAATAATATAAATCATTCGATTAGGAAAATGAATTTGAAACTATTTTTTTAAGTAAATGAATAAGACTATTTTGAATCATACTAATATGGAATTTAGTTTTGGAATGTTTTGAATAAAATTTAGTTTTAAATAGATTGAAAGGTAAATTGATCTTTTGAATAGAAATAAACAGTTTAAAAGTTTTAAAGGGGATAGTTATAACTTGGAAATCATTTTGGGTATAATTGATTTTTGAGAAAGATATTTGGTTTTGAAAATGAATTTGTTTGACCTAAATTTTTATCGATTTTGGAAACCAGGATTATTTTCTATATCTATTGTTTTGGAAACTTTGAAACTGAATATATGTAATTTGGAAGAAATGATTTGGCAAAATTATATATGATTTTGAAACTGAATTGATATTGAAAAGGAATTGAAATTGAGAACCTTGTTTTACTAAATACCATGATTTGGGAGTTATCGAACTTATATAAAATTGATTTGTATAAATATGAAGTTGATTTGAAACTATCGTTTTGGAAAGGTACCCAATTTGTAAAGTGAAATCTTATATAATCTAAGTCTATATAAGTATGAATATATATACTATTGATTTGGAAAGTGTTCGATATGAAAATGAAATCTTATATATAATGGACTTTATATAAGTATGATATTCGAAAGTGATTTGAAAGGTACTATATGATATATATTTTCCAAGTAAATATATGGAAAGTGCCTTCTGCTTGATATCCACTTTGTGGCCACACTTTGGATTCATTCTATCGATATTATTCTCTCGGATTTAGGTTTTATAGATATGATACTCGAGTGTCCATCGAATTCCATGGCGATCTCCATGGTCTTACGAGCGCGACTGCATAGCGTAATTCACAGGGGCTGCGAGAGCCTACGGGTACGGATGTTTCCTGAGGGATCCAGGCGTAACCATTGTGTATCTACATTCTATTGGGTCGCTTGATAGCGTAATCCGCAGGGGTTGCGAGAGCCTAAGGGTACAGATGTTTCCTGGGGGATCAAAGCGTAACTATTATGTATCTGCGGTACTACCCGTCTTCATGGCGTAATCGCAGGGCTGCGGTAGTCTACCTATGGGTACGGATGTTTCCCGGTGGGATCCAGGCATAACCATTGTGTATCCGCGATCCATGATCGACATGTTTTTGTTTGGTTTTTTTGTTTGGATTGTACTTTCCATATCTATTTTTAAAAGGTTTTTCAAGTATTTTCACTTGGTGTTGAAACAAGTCTACTAAGTACCTGGAAAATTCTAGCTTTGCGCCTGATCAACGCATGGCCAAAGTCTGCAGGAACGAAAGTAAACTTGTTAAGACATCAATTTATAAAAGTATTTTGATAAAGTATTATAAAAGGATATTTTGATCATTTATTTTACTTGTCTAAATAATTTAATTTTTTTAAAATGTCATTTACTTCGAACTATCAAATTTGAATCGGATGACTATTTATCATATTATAAATGTTTAAAATGTTATAAATACAATTTTTAAATTGAAATTTATATGGTTCATCCTTTTCTTTCAACTCATTCTCCCTTCTAGCTATTCTTATCCTTCTACCTTCTTCTTCTTTGAGGGTCCTTTCTACATTATGGTAAGAGTTGGTTCTTTGGATTATCATTTAGATTTTCTTGAGAAACTTTCTGGAGTGCATGATATATTCCATGTCTCACATCTTCTCTGGTATCTTCATGATCCATCCCTTTTTGTTCAGCCTTCATCTCTTGATGGTTTGGATATTGAGCTTAATCTGACTGTCGAGAGTAAGCCACTTCGTATTGTCAGCTGAGGTACGAAGAAACTAAGAAGGGAATCTGTTAGTCTAATCAAAGTACATTGGAGTACTGGTGATCAGGATTGTACCTGGGAGACGGAGGAGAGCATTCATGCTTCGAATCTGGAATTGTTCGTTTCAGGTACTATTTTGTTTTTTTATCTTGTTTCCTTATTTTTCTTGTTCGTTTTTTTCGAGGACAAAAAGATTTGAGTGGGGGAGAGTGTAACAACCCTGAATTTTGTGATTTATTTTAATTGTATATTTTAATTATTTTAATTGAAATGTCTAATTTAAAAACTTTATTATATTTATTAAAATGGATAAATTTCATTATTTTAAAAGTATATTTTGATTTTTATGTGAATTATAATTCCAAACATGAATAAATTCAATATTTCCAAAAAAGTGGATTTTTTGTCAATCTGGTCAAACTTTGACTTTTAAATTTAAAATTTAAATATTTAAATTCTTGAATTTTATATTTTATTATCAAAATAGATTAAATTTCAAGAATACTGCTTTTCGTTTCGTTGAAATCAGATTTATATTGTGAAAGTTATGCTTTTTACAATATTGTATGTAAATTGATATATTTAATAAAATTGTCTATTTTAATTTATATAAATAATATTTTTATTTGTTAAATAATGTTCTAATATGTGTTATATGACATAATAGATATTTATTTTATTTTAAAACATTTTTAAAAGTGACGTTATAATTTTCCAAAACTTATTGTATTTTATTTTCAATTCTTAAAACCTTGTTTATAATTTTAAGCTATTTCTTAATTTATTTATCTTTATATAAAATTTATTTATTTATTTTTATTTATCCATTATTTTGTTGTGTTTTTTATTTTATTTATATTCATTTTTCATGTTTTTAATAATGCAAAAAGAAATAAAGAAATATGAAGAGTTTTGGACCTTTCATTTACCATAAACTTTTCATATCCCATTTGCCTTTTCACTCCAAATGCTACTTTCCTTCATTATGACCAACCATATCTTCTTTATAAGCTAAACACCCTTCATTTTTCATTAAAACAAAGTTTCTCAACCCTAAAAATTTCGGCCTCTATTTTTGAAAGAAAATTGGTAAATGTTTTTCACTTTTTTCCCCATTTTTCTTCTTTGTTTACGTAATTTTTCTGCCTTGCTTTCACCTATATGGTTCGACCATAGCCTCCACCATCAACACCACCTTTACCACCACCTTTTTTAGCTGCAAAATTGCTCCATCTCCACTGACCTACCTGGCCGTGGCCATCCTTGATGAGAAGCTCCACAAAAAAAATGCAAACATCACTTGAAAACATGCATAACCGACCTCCACAAGCCATCATCACCCATGCTCACCCTCTCGGCCACCTTTGCACCACCTTCCACCAGCCCCTACCTGACCCAAAGCCAGTGCCACACCATCCCCTAGAATCCACCAGGCCTGGCCATGCCAAAGCCATGGTCGTGACTTGTTATTGCATAAAAATCCACCTTTGCCTTGACCATTGCATTCTCATGTCACAATCATAAGCTCTTTCATACCCGAGCTTGGCCGACACTATATGAACCCATACTTGACTCATTTACACAACCATGGCCGAGCATGGTATTGGTGAAAGCAAGTGCAAGCCATTTAATTATTTGTTGTTCCTAGATTTCTAGCTTGTTAGTGTGATATTTGGTGTTGCATATTCATGTTATATATATATATATATATATATATATATTGTTTTGTTTCATATGCACAAGACAACTATTGTAACGACCCGCTATTGTGGACCACTCGCATCCGCACATGTCGGACTTGAATAATTCAAAATACCGAAAAATTAATTTAAATTTGGCAAAACTGAACATATACAGTAAATAAATAATCACAGATCACACACACAGAGTAATAAATGCAGTGGAAACAAAAGATTGTAGTTCATGAAGCTACTATACACATATTAGAGTTAAATAAGGTACAATAGATGTCTCGAATACAATATTTAAATACAATATCAGAATACATCACTGGAATCAACTGAATATCTGAAAGATGGATAGATAGCTGGATCTCCAAGCGAAGCTCCAACTCCAAAGGTGAGTCACGAATACTGGTACACTCAGTCTGACCCGAGCGTAAAGCAAAACACAAAACACTTGATTCAGGATTAACATTCTTATATCAATAAATCCAACTCAAGTTAAATAAAAATTGAAATACAAGTAACCCAAAGGATGTTTGGGATGACCATCCTCTAAGGATCTGTTAAACTATCTACTATGTAGTAGTGTACGCTAAGTAGATAATGTCTATCAGTAATATAAAATATCAAAATAGTGTTAATGCGTTACCATTATCCCCTTAACACAGTTTATATAAATGTCATAGTCTATACAGCACTGTAAACTCCACCGTAAACTGGTGGGCTATCAGGGAGTACTCCGTAAATATAACACAAAACAAATTCGTAGTGGTCGCGTATATAGGGATACAAGTATGACAAGGCACATGAGGCAATACCCAAAGTAGTGAAACTACCATTTGCCTGATTCAGACTAGTGAGAATGCATCGCCTCAAAGATCACTACACCGTGAAACAACACTGCTAAAATTTCGAGTGTGCACACCAATCAATAGCAAGTAATGAGTAGTTTACGATGAAGTGTGTTCCCTCGAGGTAGCTAACCCATTTTGCCCGGCACAGCTCATGTTTTAGTCATTTCCAATTTGACACAAGTGTCAAGGCTATCCATTATCGTTCTCTTTCTTCAGTCATCACGTACATCATTCCAACCACTTCATTCTGGATCACACTCCGCGTATAGTTATTAAAGTGGTTTTCGTTTTAGACAGAGTGCATGTCCATAGCTGATTCCGGTCTCTTTAGTAACTTTCTTAATTATTACACCGATTGATCATTTAATAAATTTCAAAACCAAATCAATTTCAATTTCAATTAGAATTTGTAAACCAACATTTCATTTGTCTTTCTAAATCAATTTCCATATTTTACGTTCAAACTTCCAAATTACCATTTCAAAATCTTATAATTCAATTTCAGTTTTGTTTAAAACAATTCAAATATTGATTCAAGCTCATATATAAGTTTCATTCCATTGTCATTTAAATTAATTTAATTTGACATTCAAATCAATTTAAATTCATTGATCGATTTCATTCAATATTCGTTAAGTTAATTTATCATTCAAAACAATTTCTATTTAAAATCCAATTCATTAAATCAATTACTTAAGTTCAACTCCAATATATCAAACTTACAAATTTAATTAAATTAAATTCGTCAAATCAAATTCTTTAAACTACAAGTTTTACAATAATTTCAATAAAACACATTTTATTTCTTGTTGAAGAAATTCAATTTCACTTATTTATTTACTTAGTTACAATTTCAAAACCCAGTTAATAAGGAAACTTAATTTCACGTATCCAAGAAGTTCAATTTCATTTATTAAAGAATTCAATTTTATTTAATTATTAAATAATTCAATCTTATTTAATTATTAAATAATTTCAAACTTAATCAGTAATTTCAAAATCTAATTATTAAATAATTTCAAACTTAATTATCAAATGATTCCAAACTTAATTATTAAATAATTAAATTTAAAGCAACGTTCTTTCATCGATTACTATGTTAAAATTTTCAGATTATTAAATATTAACATTTAAATTTCACTAGAATTCAAATTCCAACTTCATTTAAAAAACCTTATTATTTATTCAAATAAAATCTTTATTTTATTTTTAAATTAAATTATTGACCAATCGGGTTTTTATTTAATTTTTTATCCTAAGTCAAAGTTAAATTTGGGTATTTATCATTTCAACCCGATTCCATTTCAATTCACAAATCAAAGCAAAGCAAAGGGAACTTGTAGTGTGATAACTTGGATGGTGTCAAAGTAAATAAGCAAGCAATAACAACAATCAATAACAATCCAATAGTTAAATTCAAATAATCCCGAAATAATCACATTAATTTACATTTGTTGTTTATGCAAATTAATATAATTATTTCTAGAATCTACACTATCATTTCATGTAGATTAAAGAGTATTACACTAATATTTATACGGTTGTTCACTTGACATCCATTATTCAATTTTATACTACATCAATTTATACAACATACATTCAATGGTTCTTAACCAAATTTCTACGTGTCAATTTATTTAAAAATTTAAAGGGGTCATATTATACCAATTTAACTAATTAAATTCAACACATATATCGATTTAAATTATTAACTATCCTATATCAAATTTAATTGCATATTATTTATCACTTTAAACATTAACAATTTAACGTCCAATGTCAACATCAAACAATCAATCATTTATCAACCAAACTGGATTATCATTGTATACATAACAGATAATGGTGTCAGATGTCACAGGTGAACTGATACAGGTAAAAACATATATAACAGTGTAATGACTAACAGCAGCATATTTCAATTGTCGTTCTAATTGAAATCAAATTTAATAAATAAAAGAACATTAATCGTGAGTGATTGCTCACCTTTTGAGGCTAAAGGAGATAGACAATGAAATAAAGCTACAAATACCAAAGCAACGCTAGATGGATCCGATTTGATGAAGAAAACAGGCACGACAGACAAATCTGATAAATGGGAGATCGATGAGAACAAATCAGAATTGGTTTTTGATATAACTGAAAATAGATATATTATTGTATTATTTAAATAAATACTCCATTTAGAAATACATATTTAAATAACTAATCTATAAATAAAAATTTTAAAATTTAAAATCAAACTTGATAACATTATAACCTCTATAAATAGATAAAATATAATTAATCTTTATATGTCATATATGCTAACATATACACCCTGTACCATATATGCCTTACAATGCAACCGAAACAAATATATTATTTAAACCCAAATATATGCAGACCCACACGCAACGCATATACACAAATATATAATACACACGGAACACCTATATATAAATATATATACACGCACACAATGCCTACAAATCGAATTGAATACTGGCAAAGATTTGTAAAATCTATATATATACTTACATAAATTTACATACCACTAACATATTACATATTAAACAATTAGCCATTATACTTCATAAACTTATAACAGTATAAAACAAACTATCCTATATTACACAATAGAGACATATCAACTTTACATATATTGTAATACATAATAGATTTTAGATAAAACTATTCACAAACCTATATTACGTTGAAATCAACACTTCTGTAAACCACTTACATCAATAAATAAAGGTCAGTAGAACATGCAGACACTATGTATAGAAATAACAGAGTTTGACATATTATCAGATCACATAAAATACCATAAAATTTTATACAAAGACAAAATAAACTAAGAAAACTCAAATCAATATGTATATACAGACTTGTTTTGGAACAAAGGAAACAGGTTGTGGTCTTAACTATATACATATGTACAAGCTATAAACATATGTAAAACGTAGTGTAAACATATATACATCTTTTTATATAAAATACTATACACCTATATAATATAAACCCTATATAATATAATATATATACATTTACCCATATTACAAGAGGCAAGATAGAAGGAAGTCTGGAGGAAATGCGGAATGGTGTTCGTCTATGGCAGGAGGCGAACGACACGGAGGGGATGAGCTTTGTCGATGGGAACGACGGTTGCTGGCCGCTGCGTGGTGATGTAGCAAAGGCCGAGATGTTGCGTTTTACTGGTGGTTGTTGGCCGAGCCTCGGTTTGGGAAAAATGGCATGAAGGGGTGATGGGGTGGCTTCGGGCAGAGGTGTGCCGTGGTGCTGCGGCGTGGGCTTGCATCAGTTTTGAAGGTGAGGGCCGATGTGGCTTTGGCAAGCTTCAGAAGAGCAAACGAAAAAAAAACGAATAAGAAGGAAGCCACAGAGAAGAATGGGAAAAGGAAAATAGAGAAGAAGAAAATATAAGGTGCCTGGTTTTGGTGAGAAGGAAGGCACGGGTTTGGCAAAAATTTTTGAGGAGGAGGAAAATAGCAGGCGGGATTAGAAACGAGCTTTGGGAAAGAAGGAAGAATGCAGGTCTATGCTTTCATAAGTATTTAATAGTAATGAAGTAAAAAAGCAGAGTAAAAGGCAGAGTAAACGTACCGAAATAAATAAATAAAACAACGGGAAAGGAAAGAAAACGTTACAGTCTCACGTTGATTCAGCTGAAAGATTCAAAATAATTTATTGTTGTGGTCCAGGCTGTACGTTACAAATTTGAAACGTGAAGGAAAGTTAACGGTCACAATTTACGGTACCGATAGGACGTACCGTTTTATTGTTTCCGACGTGAAACGGACCTCAAAATACAGAAATAAATATACCGTAGAGATTAGTATGACGAGACGATCAAAATGGTATACAGATATTAATGTATGATTGAATTATAAAAATACGAATTTTTCTACTAGCGGAAAATGCAACAAATACGTAGAAAAATAAGATCGACGGAGCTAAAGAAGTCCGAATTTGGAAAAACAAAAAATGACTTCTCAGTTGGAAGATCACTTAGAATTTTTCTACATAAAAATATTTAGGTTTCGAAAACATTTTAATTTCATCAATTCCTAACTGATTAAATTGAAATAAAATTACATACGAAAATAAACTTTCATATTTTCGGATGAAAATTTACCAATTGCTATGTTTAACTAGATGCATTTCAAATATCAAATTGATATTTCAAAACTTTATCGTTTACAATTTCTCAAAATTTCAATTAAATATATTGATAAAACAAATAAAAATTATCGAAAATTTATGGGTCGTTACACTCTCCCCCACTCAAAACTTTTCATCCCCGAAAACGAAGGTGGTAGGAGAATTGTAACACCCCACCCCAAGACCCACCTTAGTAAAGAGAATTAACGAGTGATTCTGTCTATTAAAGCGGAGAATAGAGCTGGTTAAGGGCGACCATCTATAACTTTGTCTTAAACATCTACTAAATACATCGATAAATGCATTATGATTTTTCTTTTCTATCTCAATGGATCGACATACATAGTAAATGCTTAATCCAAAATTATAAGTGGCTAATGGATCTATCAGAACAAAATACAATAACTATATGTAAAGCACATCACAGAACAGTAATAAACATCATATATATAGATATACACTGATACATGTTTAGTACAATACAATATGAATACAATAAAGGTGGTATTCGATCACACTATATACATCGAATCAAATATAAATACATCAGAGTCAAGCAGAAAGAAATATAAACTAAACAAAAGTTGTAGGCTGATATCCAAGCAGATGCATCAAAGCAAAGTCCTATAACTGATAGCTAGCCTGAAACAACTCGGTCTGACCCAAGTACAAAGTACACGGGTCAGTCTAGCTAAAATAATCAGTTAATGAGGATAGATGACAATATGAAGCATAAGATACAAAGTGATAATTCTTTTCCAATGAGAAGAGGCAACAGAAAGAATACAACTCATGACTTAAGTGAAATAATGTCACTTAAGTATACAATGACCTCAAAAGAGGTAAGTTCAATAATAATACTCAAATAATATAAACATTCGCTTCATATCATCGGCGACATCACAAAATGTCTACATGGTTTCCATGAACCATATCTCCTCAAAAGGTGAAACATTAATATAAAATCTCGCCAAAAAGGAAGACATAAGATATTCTCAAGTAGGATGATCCAAAACTCAAATATAAAAGAATCTCCAAACTCAATTATACCTCGTCTCATCGGTATAAATGTATATAAATCTCAATCTCAACTCGCCAAAATGGCAAAACACAGAATATCCTATAAAATCCTGAAATTATCTAAACTCATAACTCAAGGAACTCGATAAGAGTTCAAAACATCCTAATTGAAATCACCATATATATAACATCTCATGTAGCACTAGGCTATCAATGTAATAAAACATCCTAAAAAGGTGAAATCACAATAAAGAAGAAAACTCAGAAAATCCGGATTGGCCAAATCTCAATTATAATGCCGCAGCAATGCTGCATGTGCTAAACTCAGATGGCCGAAGCCTTAGACAAAGTCGCTAACACCTCCCAAAGCAGTTCGTCCTCATGACAAGGTCGCTGACACCTCTTCAAGCCATTTTGTCAGCCCTAACAAGGTCACTAACATCTCCCAAAGCAGTTCGTCCTCATGACAAGGTCGCTGACACCTCTTCAAGCCTTTTTTTCAACCCTAACAAGGTCGCTAACACCTTCCAAAGCAGTTCGTCCTCATGACAAGGTCGCTGACACCTCTTCAAGCAGTTGCGTTAGGTAAACATCGTGAATGCGTCACAAACTCACGGATAGGAACCCGAAAAGTGTTAACGTGTGTCTCATACCACACATTCGCACTTAGCGGTTTACTAGCCATTAGTCGATGCCACACTAGAAACATCATAAAACTCAGAAATTTATATCTCGCCTAGTCTCATTGATGAGTGACAAAGAGCCACCATACTTGTCTCATCTCATCGACAAGCATTAAATGACATCGTAACTTGTCTCATCTCATCGACAAGTGAAAACATCATGATGGTTTCTCATGAACCATAAATCTCAAAATATGAAATCATAAACTCAAGACTTACCTTATATCATTGGCAAGTAAATAAGACATCGTGATGGATCTCATCGACAATACTCCTATATAGGAGATCTCAACCCATAGTGTTTGCAAAATATTGGCCATCTTAAATAATTCCAATACATAGGAATTACAAAAATCAAAATATGCCATAAAATGGCAAAACATCTCAGAATCAATATTCTCAAATAGCTTCGATCGTACAAGTCCGAAATTAACCGAAATAGTAAACGCACATGTCCCATACCACGTGTTTTACTAAATCGTTTAATTCTCTTTCTCATACATTCGAATAATGTAAAAGTAATTAAAATAAATAAAAATTTATTATAAAACATTTTACTTGAGAAAACGGTGTTATAAAACAAATTTTAGAAATTTATCTAAAAGATTTTGAGGGAAAACACATCATTAAAAAGGATTTTAATAATTTTAAAAGACTTAAAAATAAAGAATAATTGTTTAAAATCCTCTAAAAATGTATAAAAACATTTCTTACTCCAACCATGATGTTAGGAGATTTTTTGGAATTTATTCGGATTTTTAAAACTCAAGAAAACATCAATTTGCAATTTAATCGGCTTAAACCGATATTCAAATTTAAATCGAATTCAAATTAATTTAAATTCAAATCTCATCCTAACATGATTAGTCCATTGCTGGAAAAAATGATTAAATATTAGCATCAAATTTCATAAATAATAAAAAGTTGCAAAAGAATGCATATGAAATTGTCGAAATCGGACAAATATATAAATATTGTGGCTGTCTATGACAGGCCAGCAATAAAAACATCAATTTTTCACCATGTAAACAACAAAATAACACAAAATTCATAAAAGTTGTAGCATATTTCCTAAGGATTCCAGAACATCTTGAATTTCATGATTCCGAACAGTAACGTGAAAGTTATGATCGAAATACTACCAAAACAAAAAAAATTATGTGCCCTGGTTATCAGCACAGGCCATCGATGAAAAAGTCAATTTTTCACTATGTAGACTTCAAAATAATTCAAAACCGAAAACACCAAAGTTGTGGCATATTTCACAAGAATTACAGAACGTCTAAAATTTCTAAATTCCGATTTGAAACAAGAAAGTTATGATTAAATTACTATAAATAAAAACATCAAACTCAGCCTGAACTTATGCATTTACGGGATAGTGATAAACAATTGCAATTTTAGCATGGATGAAATCTACATCAGGCAAAATGAATAAAATAAAAGTTTTAGCTTAGTTTCTAAGCTTTTCGGAATGACCAAGATCATCAAAATCGGTTAAGAAACGAAGTAGTTATGGTCAAATTCGTTTCAGCTTCAATGAGAGAGCAAATATTGGTTTTGCTCTCGGGTTAGCAGTAGAAAAATCAAATTTCGACATAGCTTACCTCAAAATTACAGAAAACATGAAACATAAAAGTTGTTCCCTATAAATATACCCTTCAACTGAAAAAAGTCTCACCTAATTCCGATTTATCATTCAAAAGTTATAGTGATTTTAAAATCAGAATTCAACAAACAAAATTGCACAGGGCAGAGCTTTGTACATCAGTTTCAAACTAAATTTCGACCCTATAAACAATAGAATCTCAAAAATAATTAAAAGAGAAGTTGTAGCTAACAGAGTTTTCTTTCAACTGCAGAAAGATTGAGCTGATTCGGATAAATTTGCACTAAGGTATTGCTGTTTTACTGCAGCAATTTTTCACAAATAATTTTTAGCAAACCACAATAAACTTGAAAGCAATTCAATCGACATCCCATCCAATTAATTCAAATTGAAACTAAAAAAATTTCGTAGATTAAAGCTAGTGGTGTGAGTGATTAACTCACCTTGTTGTAGGAATGCAAAAACTCGAACTAATGTTGAAAGCTTGGAGCTTTTGCTTGAGTTTTAGCTTCTATAACCTATAAACAACACCACAACAACATGGAAGCAAGAAAACCCTATTACTAACAATCTACCTATTGCAAAAATTCAAATTTGATGAAATAAAATAAGTTTTGGAGTTGATTACCTGAGAAATATAGCTTTAGATTGATTTATTTCAGCAAACACTTGGATTAATTGGAGATTTGAAGCCTAGGGTTTGAAAGAGGAATAACCTTTTCTTTTCTTTTTATTTTCTGGTTACAGTAAAATGAACGTACAAAAAAATGGAAGAGGAGAGAAGGATGGTTTCTCTTCTCTTAACAGGCTAAGTCAACATGGGCTATGACCCAAACAATTAAATTTAGCCCAAGTAAATTTAATTTAGCACTAAATTTACCCTAACACTTTCATATTTACATAATACAACATATGTGTATTTACATGATTTCATCTCTACAAATTGTACAAACATATTTTTTTGTTTCACAAACATTTTTTTTTACAACAAATCAAAAGATAATTTATCTATAAAAATATTTCTCGTTATTAAAAACTCTTATTTTGCTTAAATACACAATTTACACAATAATTCATATAAAACTCTATTTTTAACTCCAAAAATTACAAAAAATTATTTTCTTGTGCAATAAAATATAACAAACCATTTTTTTCAACATTTTACAACCAAAAAAAATTATTTTTAAACCAAATTTTCCATTTTTAATTATAATATACCACTTATTAAATGAAATGCTTCTTTTAAAAATATATAAAAGAAATATTTGGCAATAATTATCAAAATTATTGCATTTCTTTATATTAAAATCATGATTAGCTCATTTTTAACTTAATTAACCAAGTAAAGTTTCAAAATTTTATTTTCCACCTTTATTCCCTAAAATCCATTGTTTATTCCAAATGAATAATTTAAATCACCAATTTATTTTTAGTTCACAATACTAAATTATAACTACCATTATAATTTAATATTTACAGGTAATCGCCAAAACTAGGGTTGTTACAAACTCCCCCCTTATAAAAATTGCGTCCCCGCAATTTTCTAGAAAAAGAGCCGTAAACATCACAAAAATTCAATCGATAAAGGATAAAAGACAAGCTCGAAACTCAAATCATTCATACTCTCAACATAGAATGGTAGAGAGAAACAAGGAAAAACTCACTTGGTTAATCCAATGTCCCATCAAATGCTAATATAGTGATTAGAAAACTATCAATTTTTCCAAGTATCTCGAAAGAATTTTGAAGATATCCCATCTTCGAAACAGAACTCAATAAGACGCTCAACAATTAATCAATCGAAAATGATTTCACAAAACTCTATGAATAGAGTCGGGATCAACCTCACTTAAACCCGAACTCTAAGCAATAAAGAATATCATCAATAAGATTTTCCACAAAATAATACGGAAAGAACATCCTCTCAACAAGATAAACACAATAGACAAGATGAATAAATCACGAAATGACTTCTTACAAGGCCACCAAACTCGAACGACCGCGATAATGCATGTCGTTGATACTAACTCAAGGATAGAATATACTCAAGAAACAAGGATATAAGCTCAAATTACTTTTCAATCCAAGATATTTAGAATTTTTTTTTAAATCTCAACATCTTTTAAATTTTTAAAACTCAATTTTCAACATTTGAAAATTTCTCAAACTCTTTACTATATTACTTAGTAAGTAATTTAAAACTCAAAGTTAAAATTCAAATTTCTACTCTTGCTTCAAAATTAATTTCCAAAGAATTTTGTAAATCCATAATAAATCCCTCAAAATAAATTAAGGGTTTAAATTCTCTTATTATACTCTTCCCTTAAAACATCCAATGTATATAATATATATTCTAAAATCTCAAAATATACTTCTAATAAAGCATAGCTCAAAAATAATCTCATTTATATTCTCATCTTTATAATTTCAAAATAAATATATAAATAAATGGCATTGCCTCGCGACTGAATCTCTAATAAATAGATATGTCCGTTGGCTGCAGAGTCGATCAAATGATCAAAACTGCCTCGCCACTCTGATACTCGTCACTAAATCAATGGCTGCAATTACCATTCAAAAATAAATTTAATATTTAATCTCAAATATTATTTCCAAAATCTCAATTTTTAAAACACAAACCATCGTGTCTGATTGCCTCATCATAGCATTTAGGAGATTCCTATCGATAACGTTGATCAGGCGTATCGACCAGAACTCTTAAATACTCGATGGGCAACCCAACATTCTCAAATTATTTCTATAAAAAATACTCTTGTAAATATATTCTCAAAATATTCCTTGAATTTTTTTTAATATCTCAAAGCTTAAATTTCTCTTTAAAACTCATATTTATATAGCTTCAAAACTCAGACCAAAGAACATTAAGAGAATGCATCGAGATATTCCCTGACTACTCGATTTTCAAAATCAACAAAAGGAGATAGAGTGTTCGTCAATCTTACGATGTCACGAGCCACTCCCAAAAATCATCAAGATACAGGATAAGTAGGATATTCTTCTCAAAGGAGAAGAAGCACACAATCCATGAATCACTACTTCAGTCGGAGTAATGCTAAAGGATACCATTGATTGAGTATATGAAAAGAACACTCAAACGAAGTTGAATGATAAACTCAATCAAACTCGAACAATCTAGAAACTCACCTCATTCCTTAGTGGATGTCCTCGTGGAAGGAAAGCCGAAGGCTAAAAGCCAGGAATAAGGTTAATTCAACACTCGATTGCCCGACTGGATATCAAACCCAAACGGACTCATCAAAACTCAACAAAGTCACCTTGACTGAAATTCGAGATATGTCATCATCATCTCGGTACTCAAGAGTGAATTCAAAAACTTCGGAATCATCATTAACATTCCAAAGTGATGGAAATAATAAACCAATCAAAATAGGAAACCTAAATTTACAATAGGATCCTATAAAACAAAGGATTTGACTTAATATCAAATAAGTCAATCCATCTGAAATCAAATGCATCTCAAGATTGTGAGTAACAAACAAATACTCACAAAAGCAACATCAAATAAAATCTCAGAATGCTCAAAACGAGCCAATCGTTGTGGATCCCCTCAATACGATTCACAACTCTCAAAGGAACACAACAAGAATACTCTAAGGAATCAATAAGCTTCATCGATACGAACTCACTCGCATCGACAAAAATAAGAATAGAATAATCCTAAATAAAATCATTCATAAGATAAGATAACATCAAACTCAATTATGGAATACTACGGAATACAATATATATTCCTAGACATATTCCATCTCAACATATCCCAGTACTCGAAAAGGAAGCAAAGCACGATTCGAAAACAAGTTCGAATAAAGGACAGTGATTCATTCATATTGTACTTTGACGTATCATGATGTACGTACTGTTCTATGTTTTTTCTACTCTGTTCTGACCATAGCTCTGATACCAAGCTGTAACGCCCCACCCCAAGACCCACCTTAGTAAAGAGAATTAACGAGTGATTCTGTCTACTAAAGCGGAGAATAGGGCTGGTTAAGGGCGACCATCTTTAACTTTGTCTTAAACATCTACTGAATACGTCAATAAATGCATTATGATTTTTCTTTTCTATCTCAATGGATCGACATACATAGTAAATGCTTAATCCAAAATTATAAGTGGCTAATGGATCTATCAGAACAAAATAAAATAACTATATGTAAAGCACATCATAGAACAGCAATAAACATCATATATATACATATACTAATACATGTTTAGTACAATACAATATGAATACAATAAAGGTGGTATTCGATCACACTATATACATCGAATCAAATATAAATACATCAGAGTCAAGCGGAAAGAAATATAAACTAAACAAAAGTTCTAGGCTGATATCCAAGCAGATGCATCAAAGCAAAGTCCCATAACTGATAGCTAGCCTGAAACAACTCGGTCTGACCCGAGTACAAAGTACACGGGTCAGTCTAGCTAAAATAATCAGTTAATGAGGATAGATGACAATATGAAGCATAAGATACAAAGTGATAATTCTTTTCCAATGAGAAGAGGCAACAGAAAGAATACAACTCATGACTTAAGTGAAATAATGTCACTTAAGTATACAATGACCTCAAAAGAGGTAAGTTTAATAATAATACTCAAATAATATAAACATTCGCCTCATATCATCGGCGACATCACAAAATGTCTACATGGTTTCCATGAACCATATCTCCTCAAAAGGTGAAACATTAATATAAAATCTCGCCAAAAAGGAAAACATAAGATATTCTCAAGTAGGATGATCCAAAACTCAAATATAAAAGAATCTCCAAACTCAATTATACCTCATCTCATCGGTATAAATGTATGTAAATCTCAATCTCAACTCGCCAAAATAGCAAAACACAGAATATCCTATAAAATCCTGAAATTATCTAAACTCATAACTCAAGGAACTCGATAAGAGTTCAAAACATCCTAATTGAAATCACCATATATATAACATCTCATATAGCTCTAGGCTATCAATGTAATAAAATATCCTAAAAAGGTGAAATCACAATAAAATAGAAAACTCAGGAAATCCGGATTGGCCAAATCCCAATTATAATGCCGCAGCAATGCTGCATGTGCTAAACTCAGATGGCCGAAGCCTTAGACAAGGTCGCTAACACCTCCCAAAGCAGTTCGTCCTCATGACAAGGTCGCCGACACCTCTTCAATCCATTTTGTCAGCCCTAACAAGGTCGCTAACATCTCCCAAAGCAGTTCGTCCTCATGACAAGGTCGCTGACACCTCTTCAAGCCGTTTTTTCAGCCCTAACAAGGTCGCTAACACCTTCCAAAGCATTCGTCCTCATGACAAGGTCGCTGACACCTCTTCAAGCAGTTCCGTTAGGTAAACATCGTGAATGTGTCACAAACTCATGGATAGGAACCCGAAAAGTGTTAACGTGTGTCCCATACCACACATTCGCACTTAGCGGTTTGCTAGCCATTAGTCGATGCCACACTAGAAACATCATAAAACTCAGAAATTTATATCTCGCCTAGTCTCATTGACGAGTGACAAAGAGCCACCATACTTGTCTCATCTCATCGACAAGCATTAAATGACATCGTAACTTGTCTCATCTCATCGACAAGTGAAAACATCATGATGGTTTCTTATGAACCATAAATCTCAAAATATGAAATCATAAACTCAAGACTTGCCTTGTATCATTGGCAAGTAAATAAGACATCGTGATGGATCTCATCGACAATACTCCTATATAGGAGATCTCAACCCATAGTGTTTGCAAAATATTGGCCATCTTAAATAATTCCAATACATAGGAATTACAAAAATCAAAATATGCCATAAAATGGCAAAACATCTCAGAATCAATATTCTCAAATAGCTTCGATCGTACAAGTCCGAAATTAACCGAAATAGTAAACGCACATGTCCCATACCACGTGTTTTACTAAATCGTTTAATTATCTTTCTCATACGTTCGAATAATGTAAAAGTAATTAAAATAAATAAAAAATTATTATAAAACATTTTACTTGAGAAAACGGTGTTATAAAACAAATTTTAGAAATTTATCTAAAAGATTTTGAAGGAAAACACATCATTAAAAAGGATTTTATTAATTTTAAAAGACTTAAAAATAAAGAATAATTGTTTAAAATCCTCTAAAAATATATAAAAACATTTATTACTCCAACCATGATGTTAGGAGATTTTCTGGAATTTATTCGGATTTTTAAAACTCAAGAAAACATCAATTTGCAATTTAATCGGCTTAAACCGATATTCAAAATTAAATCGAATTCAAATTAATTTAAATTCAAATCTCATCCTAACATGATTAGTCCATTTCTGGAAAAAATGATTAAATATTAGCATCAAATTTCATAAATAATAAAAAGTTGCAAAAGAATGCATATGAAATTGTCGAAATCGGACAAATATATAAATATTGTGGCTGTCAATGACAGGCCAGCAATAAAAACATCAATTTTTCACCATGTAAACAACAAAATAATACAAAATTTAAAACATAAAAGTTGTAACATATTTCCTAAGGATTTCATAACATCTTGAATTTCATGATTCCGATCAGTAACATGAAATTTATGATCGAAATACTACCAAAACAAAAAAAAATTATGTGCCCTGGCTATCAGCACAGGCCAGCGATGAAAATGTCAATTTTTTACTATGTAGACTTCAAAATAATTCAAAACCGAAAACATCAAAGTTGTGGCATATTTCACAGGAATTCCAGAACATCTAAAATTTCTAAATTCCGATTTGAAACAAGAAAGTTATGATTAAATTACTAAAAAAAAAAACATCAAACTCAGCCTGAACTTATGCATTTACGGGATAGTGATAAACAATTGCAATTTTACCATGGATAACATCTACGTCGGGCAAAATGAATAAAAGAAAAGTTGCAGCATAGTTTCTAAGCTCTCCAGAATGACCAAGATCATCAAAATCGGTTAAGAAACGAAGTAGTTATGGTCAAATTCGTTTCAGCTTCAATGAGAGAGCAAATATTGGTTTTGCTCTCGGGTTAGCAGTAGAAAAATCAAATTTCGACATAGCTTACCTCAAAATTACAGAAAACATGAAACATAAAAGTTGTTCCCTATAAATATACCCTTCAATTGAAAAAAGTCGCACCCAATTCCGATTTATCATTCAAAAGTTATAGTGATTTTAAAATCAGATTTCAACAAACAAAATTGAACAGGGCAGAGCTGTGTACATCAGTTTCAAACTAAATTTCGACCCTATAAACAATAGAGCCTCATAAAGTAATTAAAAGAGAAGTTGTGGCTAACAGAGTTTTCTTTCAACTGCAGAAAGATTGAGCTAATTCGGATAAATTTGCACTAAGATATTGCTATTTTACTGCAGCAATTTTTCACAAATAATTTTTAGAAAACCACAATAAACTTGAAAGCAATTCAATCGACATCCCATCCAATTAATTCAAATTGAAACTAAAATTTTTTGTAGATTAAAGCTAGTGGTGTGAGTGATTAACTCATCTTGTCGTAGGAATGCAAAAACTCGAACTAATGTTGAAAGCTTGGAGCTTTTGCTTGAGTTTTAGCTTCTATAACCTATAAACAACACCACAACAACATGCAAGCCAGAAAACCCTATTACTAACAATCTACCTATTGCAAAAATTCAAATTTGATGATATAGAATAAGTTTTGGAGTTGATTACCTGAGAAATATAGCTTTAGATTGATTTATTTCAGCAAACACTCGGATTAATTGGAGATTTGAAGCCTAGGGTTTGAAAGAGGAATAACCTTTTCTTTTCTTTTTGTTTTCTGGTTACAGTAAAATGAACGTACAAAAAAATGGAAGAGGAGAGAAGGATGGTTTCTCTTCTCTTAACCGGCTAAGTCAACATGGGCTATGACCTAAACAATTAAATTTAGCCCAAGTAAATTTAATTTAGCACTAAATTTACCCTAACACTTTCATATTTACATAATACAACATATGTGTATTTACATGATTTCATCTCTACAAATTGTACAAACATATTTTTGTGTTTCACAAACATTTTTTTTACAAAAATAAAAAGATAATTTATCTATAAAAATATTTCTCGTTATTAAAAACTCTTATTTTGCTTAAATACACAATTTACACAATAATTCATATAAAACTCTATTTTTAACTCCAAAAATTACATAAAAATTATTTTCTTGTGCAATAAAATATAACAAACCATTTTTTTCAACATTTTACAACTAAAAAAATTTATTTTTAAACCAAATTTTCCATTTTTAATTATAATATGCCACTTATTAAATGAAATGCTTCTTTTAAAAATATATAAAAGAAATATTTGGCAATAATTATCAAAATTATTGCATTTCTTTATATTAAAATCATGATTAGCTCATTTTTAACTTAATTAACCAAGTAAAGTTTCAAAATTTTATTTTCCACCTTTATTCCCTAAAATCCATTTTTTATTCCAAATGAATAATTTAAATCGCCAATTTATTTTTAGTTCACGATACTAAATTATAACTACGATTATAATTCAATATTTACAGGTAATCGCCAAAACTAGGGTTGTTACAAGAATATAAACAACCAGAAGAAAGTAGACTTAAATTACAAAATAAATTTTTTATTTAAACCATATAAATTTCAATTCAAATTAATTTATGTTCAACAATTGACTTTAAACTCAAGGAATTTCATTAACTTGGTTTATTTTCAATTTATCATTGTTTGTTACAAATTTATTTCAAACAGCAACTTATTTTATTAATCCATTTATTATTCAACTAACCTAGTATTCAATTTATCTCCATTAATCATTCTATAATCAAACTTTAAGTGTATAACATTTTTATACGCACTCAAATTTTAATTATAAAGACAATTGATATTATATACTATCCAATTACATAGTTAACTTTTTAAGCAATTTAGATAAGTTATATTGAATGTAATCGAGTATTATACAAGTAAATTTCTAATTCAATTCTCTCAAGTTTAAATATTAACTCAAAATTTTGGTTTCATTTATAATTGAAATCATCTTTTACCTAAATTTTAAGAATTAAATTTCTGGTTAACTTTAAACAATTTAGAGATAATTATATACATACAATATATCCTAGTCAAATCTAAATCAAATACTAATATATATACATATACATATACATATATATATATATATATATATATTTAAATCAAGTCATACTTTAGAAATTCAAATCAAATTCATTTCAAAACAAAAGTATAACAAGCGACTGATGGTCTCTCCTCTTCGGAACTCAAAAATAAATGTCGATGATGCAGCCGTCATCATCGAAATTGTTTTCCAGTGACAAAACAAGAGAGCACTGATTTAAGACTTCAAAATTTCTTTGAAATAATTTCTATCCGAAAATAATATACCTTCTAACACTTAAAACCCAAAGTTGGAATCACCGAAATTAAATTCTCAAATTTTTGATTTAAATACATTTCAAATTCCAAATCAAATTGTAACCAAGTTTTATAAATTCATTTATATTATGCAATAGTCAATGGTTTACAAAACAAATATGAAAATAAAACATTATCATTTCTGAAAACAACTTCATTAACAATTTAATTCCAAAGAAATTTATACTTATATATAATATAATCATACAAAACTATTTTGTTTACCAAATTTGAAAACAATATTGTGTCGGTTTTTTCTGCTCAAATGTTTTGGAAATCCTACCGATAGCGTTGATCAGACGAATCGATCGAAAACCCAAATCAACATAAACAACTCAAACAACACAATATATATTAAAACATTTTAAATATTAATTTACAAATACACTTTCTCGCTCGACGATACAAGAATGGATTTCAAAGCAGAGATAGAGATTCAAATTTGATGGACTCAAATCAAAAAGAATTTTGATTCGAAGATAGGTTCGAAACAAAGATAAGATGATTAAATAGCAAAATATGATGATAGATAAGCTTATATAAATCGCAGGCAACCTTAACCGAGTCGATCGTGACTTTAAAAATAAGATCGATGCAGAATTCCGAGGCAAATCGACATCAGATCTCAAGGAATAGAATTCAGGTATAATAGGGGATAGATAGCATCGTAAACCGAGTATATGGAAATCTTCGGTAAATCGATGTCTATTGTAAAGGAATTTCACCCTTTTATAAGTCATTAGAATATTGGCGAGACCGCCAATTCATTATAAAGATCATTTGAAGTGGTGTTCTGGGCCGCCAATTCATTATAAAGATCAATGGATTTTGGAACCCCATGGAATGTTCCAATATTCAAAGGAATCGAGTTAAAAAGGAGAGATTCAAACTCGAATGAAAGTGATTCTGTAAATACATTTACCCTATATGCTGAGTTTTGCCTAGAGCTACCAAAGCTCTGATACCAACTGTAACGACCCGCTATTTTGGACCATTCGCATCCGCACATGTCGGACTTGAATAATTCAAAATACCGAATTGTTAATTTAATTTGGCAAAACTGAACATATACAGTAAAAAAATAATCACAGATCACAGACACAGAGTAATAAATGCAGCGGAAACAAAAGATAGTAGTTCATGAAGCTACTATATACATATCAGGGTTAAATAAGGTACAATAGATGTCTCGAATACAATAGTCAAATACAATATTAGAATACATCACTGGAATCAACTGAATATCTGAAAGCTGGATAGATAGCTGGATCTTCAAGCGAATCTCCAACTCCAAAGGCGAGTAACGAATACTAGTACACTCAGTCTGACCATAGCATAAAGCAAAACACAAAACACTCGAATCAGGATTAACATTCTTATATCAATAAATCCAACTCATGTGAAATAACAATTGAAATACAAGTAACTCAAAGGATGTTTGGGATAACCATCCTCTAAGGATCCTTTAAACTATCTACTATGTAGTAGTGTACGCTAAGTAGATAATGCCTATCAGTAATATAAAATATCAAAATAGTGTTAAGGCATTACCATTATCCTCCTTAACACATTTTATATAAATGTCATAGTCTATACAGCACTGTAAACTCCACCGTAAATTGGTGGGCTATCAGGGAGTACTCCATAGATATAACACAAAAGAGATTCGTAGTGGTCGCGTATATAGGGATACAAGTATTACAAGGCACATGAGGCAATACCCAAGGTAGTGAAACTACCGTTTGCCTGATCCGGACTAGTGAGAACGCATCGCCGCAACAATCGCAACACCGCAAAACAACACTCCTAAAATTTCAAGTGTGCACACCAATCAATAACAAGTAATGAGTGGTTTACGAAGAAGTGTGTTCGCTCGAGGTGGCTAACCCCATTTGGCCCGACACAGCTCCTGTTTTAGTCATTTCCAATTTGACACAAGTGTCAAGGCTATCCATTATCGTTCTCTTTCTTCAGTCGTCACGTACATCATTCCAACCACTTCATTATGGATCACACTCCGCGTATAGTTATTAAAGTGGTTTTCGGTTTAGACAGAGAGTATGTCCATAACCGATTCCGGTCTCTTTAATAACTTTCGTAATTATTACACCGATTGGTCATTTAATAAATTTCAAAACCAAATCAATTTCAATTAGAATTTGTAAACCAACATTTCATTTGTCTTTCTAAATCAATTTCCATATTTTACGTTCAAACTTCCAAATTACCATTTCAAAATCTTATAATTCAATTTCAATTTTGTTTAAAACAATTCAAATATTAATTCAAGTTCGTATATAATTTTCATTCCATAATCATTTAAATTAATTTAATTTAACATTCAAATCAATTTAAATTCATTAATCGATTTCATTCAATATTCGTTAAGTTAATTTATCATTCAAAACAATTTCTGTTTAAAATCCAATTCATTAAATCAATTACTTAAGTTCAACTCCAATATATCAAACTTACAAATTTAATTAAATTTGTCAAATCAAATTCTTTAAATTACAGGTTTTAAATTAATTTCAATAAAACACATTTTATTTCTTGTTAAAGAAATTCAATTTCACTTACCTATTTACATAGTTACAATTTCAAAACCTAATTAATAAGGAAACTTAATTTCACGTATCCAAGAAGTTCAATTTCATTTATTAAAGAATTCAATTTTATTTAGTTATTAAATAATTCAATCTTATTTAATTATTAAATAATTTCAAACTTAATTAGTAATTTCAAAATCTAATTATTAAATAATTTCAAACTTAATTATCAAATAATTCCAAACTTAATCATTAAATAATTAAATTTAAAACAACGTTCTTTCATCAATTACTATGTTAAAATTTTCAGATTATTAAATATTAACATTTAAATTTCACTAGAATTCAAATTCCAACTTCATTTAAAAAACATTATTATTTATTCAAATAAAATCTTTATTTTATTTTTAAATCAAATTAATGACTAATCGGGTTTTTATTTAATTTTCTATCCTAAGTCAAAGTTAAATTTGGGTATTTATCATTTCAATCCGATTCCATTTCAATTCACAAATCAAAGCATAGCAAAGGGAACTTGCAGTGTGATAACTGGGATGGTGTCAAAGTAAATAAACAAGCAATAACAACAATCAATAAGAATCCAATAGTTAATTCAAATAATCCCGAAATAATCGCATTAATTTACATTTGTTGTTTATGCAAATTAATATAATTATTTCTAGAATCTACACTATCATTTCATGTAGATTAAAGATTATTACACTAATATTTATACGGTTCTTTACTTGACATCCATTATTCAATTTTATACTACATCAATCTATACAACATACATTCAATGGTTCAAGGTGTACTTAACCAAATTTCTACGTGTCAATTTATTTAAACATTTAAAAGGGTCATATTATACCAATTTAACTAATCAAATTCAACACATATATCAATTTAAATTTTTAACTATCCTATATCAAATTCGATTGCATATTATTTATCACTTTAAACATTACAATTTAACGTCCAATGTCAACATCAAACAATTAATCATTTATCAACCAAACTGGAATATCATTGTATACATAATAGATAAAGGTGTCAGATGTCACAGGAGAACTGATACAGGTAATAACATATATAACAGTGTAATTAACTAACAGCAGCATATTTCAATCATCGTTTCTGTTAAAATCAAATTTAATAAATAAAAGAACATTAATCGTGAGTGATTGCTAACCTTTTGAGGCTAGAGGAGATAGGCAATGAAATAAAGCTACAAATACCAAAGCAACGCTAGATGGATCCGATTTAATGAAGTAAACAGGCACGACAGACAAATCTGATAAATGGGAGATCGATGAGAACAAATCAGAATCGGTTTTTGATATAACTGAAAATAGATATATTATTGTATTATTTAAATAAATACTCCATTTAGAAATACATATTTAAATAACTAATCTATATATAAAATATTTTAAATTTAAAATCAAACTTGATAACATTATAACCTCTATAAATAGATAAAATGTAATTAATCTTTATATGTCATATATGCTAACATATACACCCTGTACCATATATGCCTTACAATGCAACCGAAACTAATATATTATTTAAATCCAAATATATGCAGACCCACACAGCAACGCATTACACAAATATATAATACACATGGAACACCTATATATAAATATATATACACGCACGCAATGCCTACAAATCAAATTGAATTCTTGCAAAGATTTGTAAAATCTATTTATATACTTACATAAATATACATACCACTAACATATTATATATTAAACAATTAACCATTATACTTTATAAACCTATAACAGTATAAAACAAACTATCCTATATTACACATTACAGACATATCAATTTTATAAATATTATAATACGTTATAGATTTTAGATAAAACTATTCACCAACCTATATTACATTGAAATCAACACCTTTGTAAACCACTTACATTAATAAATAAAGGTCAGTAGAACATGCAGACCCTATGTTTAGAAATAACAGAGTCTGACATATAATCAGATCATATAAAATACCATAAAATTTTATACAAACCCAAAATAAACTAAGAAAACTCAAATCGATATGTATGTACAGACTTGTTTTTGGAACAAAGGAAACAGGCTATGGTCTTAACTATATCCATATGTATAAGCTATAAAAATATATAAAACGTACTGTAAACATATATACATCTTTTTATATAATATACTATACACCTATGTAATATAACCCATATATAATATAATATATAAACACTTACACATATTACAAGAGGCAAGATAGAAGGAAGGCCGGAGGAAATGCGGAATGGTGTTCGTCTATGGCAGGAGGCGAACGACATGGAGGGGATGAGCTTCGTCGATGGGAACGGCGGTTGCTGGCCTCTGCGTGGTGATGTAGCAAAGGCGGAGATGTTGCGGTTTACTGGTGGTTGTTGGTCGAGCCTCAGTTTAGGAAAAATGGCACGGAGGGGCGATGGGGTGGCTTCGGGCGGAGGTGTGCCGCGGTGCTGCGGCGTGGGCTTGCATTAGTTTTGAAGGTGAGGGCCGATGTGGCTTTGGCAAGCTTCAGAAGAGAAAACGAAAAAAAAAACGAAAAAGAAAGAAGCCACAGAGAAGAAAGGGAAAATAGAGAAGAAGAAAATATAGCGTGCCTGGTTTTGGTGAGAAGGAAGGCAGGGGTTTGGCAAAAATTTTTGGGGAGGAGGAAAATAGCAGGCGAGATTAGAAATGAGCTTTGGGAAAGAAGGAAGAATGCAGGTCTAAGCTTTTATAAGTATTTAATAGTAATGAAGGAAAAGGCAGAGTAAACTTACCGAAATAAATAAATAAAACAATGGGAAAGGAAAGAAAACGTTACGGTCTCACGTTGATTCAGCTGAAATATTCAAAATAGTTTATTCTTGTGGTCCAGGCTGTACGTTACAAATTTGAAATGTGAAGGAAAGTTAAGGGTCACAATTTACAGTACCGATACGATGTACCGTTTTATTGTTTCCGACGCGAACCGGGCCTCAAAATACAGAAATAAATATACAGTAGTGATCAGTATGACAAGACGATCAAAATGGTATAGATATTAATGGTATGATTGAATTATAAAAATTCAAAATTTTCTACTAGCGGAAAATTCAACAAAAACGCAAAAAAATAAGATCGACGGAGCTAAAGAAGTCCGAATTTGGAAAAACGAAAAATGGCGTCTTAGTCAGAAGATGATATAGAATTTTTCTATATAAAAATATTTAGGTTTCGGAAGCATTTTAATTTCATCAATTCCTAACTGATTAAATTGAAATAAAATTGCACGCGAAAATAAACTTTCATATTTTCGGATGAAAATTTATCAGTTGCTATGTTTAACTAGACGCATTTCAAATATCAAATTTATATTTCAAAATTTTATCGTTTATAATTTCTCAAAATTTCAATTAAATATATTAATAAAACAAATAAAAATTATCGAAAATTTACGGGTCATTACAACTATTTTGGCTCTCCCCTCACTTGAATCTGTAATTGTGCCTTCATGCTTTTCGGGTGTTTGTTTGTGTGTCTGAACCGGTTATCTCCATCTTGTAGAGGTGAGTATTTCTCACCAGATATTCCATACTTATATAAGTAGTAAATTGACATCCTGTGAATCTGTAGTTCATATTATCATATTATACCTTCCTATGATATTATTTATATGATGATCACCCTGTTTATACACCTGTTATATGATCAATTACTGTTATATAATGCTATTCTATTTATTTATATCAGTTTATCACACTACAAGTTCCATGTAGAATAGAATAACAATGGGTTGAAATGATACATACCCAACAGACTTTAGAATAGGAAAAAATCGTTATGGGCTGAAACAATGGGCTTGAACGAATTTTATTTATTTCATATAACTTGGGATTGCATGTTTGAAATGGTAGAAACCGGATTTTTCCTTTGTAAATTATTGTAACGTCCGCCTTTTCGCACGCTTTAAATCGACACATGTGCCAATTCAAACCATACGGAAGGGCGGATTGTTATAGGGTAAATAAGAAAAAAACAAGGAAAGAAAAACAAAATAGAATCTCACAGCGGAAGGATAATATAATAATAAATGTACAGTTTGTAAACTTTTTAGAAACATTTGATTCTTCTTTGTACAATAAATATCAGAGTTCACATACCAATCATGATCAATGCAGCGGAATTAAATGGTGTAGTGGAATAATATACTAAAATAATACGAATCTTCGTCTTCGTCCTCCAGATCTAAAGTCTTCGATCCTAAAACGCTCGGACTGACCCGAGCGAATTTGAAAAGACAAAAACACTCAAGTGAGAACTAAAAGATCTTATGTGAGTTAAATTAGCAGAAATAAATATGAGTGCAGTAACTCAGGAGATGCTCGGGATGCACATCTCCTAAGGATCCGTGACCAAAATGGAAATTTTATATTAATTAAATAAATCAAGAATTAGTAAATAAATCCAATTTTTATATTTCAGCTTCAGAATTGGAAAATTTTATCACTTATGATTCCTCAATCATTTACAATGCTTTTAAACAAATTTAAAAATGTAAATTTCGACGATTCATTTATAAATTTCAATATTAATTCTCAATTTCATCAAATTCAAAATTCAAAATTAACTTTCTAATAATTCTATTAAATTACATGAATCAATGATTATTCCATTCATATATTTCAAATAGGAGGGTTTACCATTTGATTTAAAAATTATCACATAAATATTTCCAATTTTCAACTTAATTTTTAAATTAACGTAATAATTACATATTTGATTTTTTTATTCATTTGCAATAAATCCACCTATTATAAATTAAATAAATTAACTCACGATTAAAATTTAGATTCTATAATTCATAAATTTTATCACCTTGACTTACTCATAAATTTATAATTCCTTAAACAAATTTCCATCTCAAATTTTCAAAAAAAAGTAAATTATTTCATCAATTATATTATTAATTTTAGTATCTTAAAATAATCCCTTAATTACACTTTGCATCCAATTTATTTCAATAAGTTTCAAATTAATCGAATTATATTCAATTTTTACCTTTTACTTACGCTTAAATTTAGGTCATATTTAATTTATAACGTATTTCTTCCCTAGTTATTACTTTACATCTTCCCGTATTAATTTCACAATTAAACATAATTATTAAAGTAACGCTTATAATAAATACGATCCTATAATTACTCAACATTTAAATGAACGTTATTTCGTTTTCCATTAGTGTAACCTTCTTTTATTCTATTATCACTCATTACAATTTCTAATTCCATTAACAAATAAGCAGGTAATTTATAATATATGTTACAAGCCATATGTTAAAAATTTTGAATTCATCCTAATTCCTTATTGTTGACTTAAATTAAGCATTACTTACCTTGCATTAACATTGTTACTTAAAATCTCTATCCAATTGTAATTAACACTCTAAATAAATAGATTTACTCCTTTCGTTATTTTATTTAATTACAATTAAGGCACATCTAATTATCTTTATTGGTAAATGAGTGAATTTACTAGTAACCCAACTATTATATCCTTAAATATACTTGTATATTTTCTTCACAAACAACTACTACCTATCATATTATATCGCCCATAAATACAATAATTGCAATTGTTCTTATTATTATATTCCATTTATTAAGTCATAACATTTGAATTTATCTATTAAATTGAAATGTTCATTCAAGTTTATAAATTATTAACTTGCATTAACATGATTCCTTAATTTATTCCAATTACCGTTTACAATCTTTTATTGCATTAAATCAATTTAATACTTTCATAAATTTCTCATATTCAATTTTATATCCCGGTAAGAATCTTTTTACTACTTAATTCATTTGCATTTTATTCGAATTACTATAATAGGTTTTAAGTCACCAATTATATAATTATTTTAGCCTTCATTTTGATATTAATTTACCCATTTTATTATTTCTACTAAATTTAATTTCAAAACTCAATTAATTTAACCAAATTAAATCCACGAAATTTATGGGTCGTTACACTCTTCCCAACTCAAAACTTTTCGTCCCCGAAAAGGAAAAGAAGGGAAACGAAGAACTAAGAAATCAATATACATTATTCAAACATTAACTTTATAAACAATTAAATTTATAAAATTAATTAATTTAGATAAAATATCTCAATTTATAACTATTAAATCTTTTTATACTTAAATTACTAAAGTTTGGTAAACCTTTTCAAAATATTTCTAAGTTCAAAATTTACGGAAAATTTTGGCAGAGTCTCCTTTGTACGGAGGGGCTTAGGAGAAAATATAATATTAAATATAACAATTATATTACAAATATTATCCAAAATATTGTATCCCAACCCGGGAAAATATATAAAATAGCGTTATAAACCGTAATCCGAAACGTACCTATTTGTCGGGCAATTTACGCTTAATTTATGAAACCAAAAACAGTAGTGATTACTTCTATAACCTGCATTTCACTTATAAAATCTAAAAGGGTTACAATTTATATAAAGTGAAATATTTAAGTGGTTTCAATCACTAACAACAAACCAATACAACAACCATCAATTTCAACAAATAGCATACACAACAAATACAAAACAACCATTCAATCAAACAAACAAATAGTTGTTTGGGTTTAAAATTTTTAAATTGTACGGAATGAAGAATAAACTACCAGCGCATCATTTACTCAACAGTCTTAGATAAAACTAAATAGATTATTCATTCACCCAAATCCAATTTTAAAGTATCCTTGCCCAAACAACCATCAACTAGACACAACAATTCCAAACAACAATCAATTTAGCTTATTATTAATTTCATTTCATACCTTTGTTGTTTGATTTTCTTTTTATTTATACAGTTATTTATCTTTTTAATTTTCATTTTCTCATTAAATGTTTGTTTCCTTTATTTTTTCTCTTCTTACTTATTCCTTCTATTATTCACTTTATTTCTACCAAAATTTCCACCTATTCATATCATGAATTTTCCTTTTATTATTTTACATTCATTTATAATTGCATGACTTCATCTATTTACACTTTAATTACTTTAGTTTATAATCATCTATTTGTCAGAGTTACCTTTATTATATTTACTTGGTAAAATTTCAATTATAACTTAAGTTCGTAACACTAAATTCTCATTTAATAGCGATTTTACTAAATACTTTCATTATTTCAAATTCCTACTTGTATAGTATTCTATTACAATCTCTTATTAACCATTTCAACTTTTAATATTTGGTAAGTTATATATATGTTATTTAAGGGTGAAATTGAAAGTTATACAAGTTTTCTCATTTCTTTTAGTTAATTCATTGTTCAATAAATTTTTACCTTTTTGTCTTATAAGTTACAATTTCAACTTCCTTTTTATTTCCTTTATAACTTAGCCTTAAATCTCTTACCTAAATTAGAGGTTTCAATTATTAATTACTTACCTTTCATTTCACTACAATAATTGAAACAATTAAATAACGGAAATTTAAGAATTTAATATCGGGTTAAATTTTCGATTTATTTTAAAATAATAGAAAAATATATTCTTACACTTATATATCTCTAATTATATTTAAACAATTCAAAATTCATATATTTTTCAAAAAAAAAAATCTGCAGTAGAACTACTACAGTGGCCTTCCCCCTTCGAAACTCGAAAATGAAAGTCGATGATGCGGCCGCCATTACCGAAATTATTTTCCAACGACAGAGAGGAAAGTGCAAAACTTATTTTCTCCAAAATCTTCCTTTAAAAACATTTCTTTCAAATTATATTGAAATCCTTATATCAGAAAATACTTCTTTTAATATTATTATAATATTCTGAAATCATTTGAAAGAATTTCCAAAACCCCGAAACTTAAGTTCTAAATTTCCAATTTTATTTATTTATTTTAAATCTCATTTCAACTATTATTATAACTTTTATAACCTATCAACCAATCTATTGTTGCCAAATATAGATATCATTTGAAATTTTTTATTTTATATACAGAAAATATAATAGGCAAAATTATTTCATTCACCTATATAAAACAAATATTATGTCGGTCTGTCCTATTAAGTGTTTAGAAATCCCTATTGATGTCATAGCGTCCCATGCATCAACCAGAATTTATAAATACAAAACGGAACAGGTTAACACAATATAAAAACCCTTTTATAACACTAACATATACGCTCTCTTATATATATACACTCAGCGACTCCCATAGGGTATTACTACCCTATTAATAAAGAGTCAAACCCCATAAAGCTAAAGTTTATCGCTAAACCAAAGCTCTGATACCAAATGTAACGTCTCGCCTTTTCGCACGCTTTAAATCGACACACGTGTTAATTCAAACCATACGGAAGGGCGGATTGTTATGGGGTAAATAAGAAAAAAACAGGGAAAGGAAAAAAATAGAATCTCACAGCGGAAGGATAAAATATAATAATAAATGTACAGTTCGTAAACTGTTTACAAACATTTGATTCTTCTTTATACAATAAATATCAGAGTTCACATACCAGTCATAATCAATGCAGCAGAATTAAATGGTGTAGTGGAATAATATACTATAATAATACGAATCTTCGTCTTCGTCCTCCAGATCTAAAGTCTTCGATCCTGAAACGCTCGGACTGACCCGAGCGAATTTGAAAAGACAAAAACACTCGAGTCAGAACTAAAAGATCTTATGTGAGTTAAATTAACAGAAATAAATATGTGTGCAGTAACTCAAGAGATGCTCAGGATGTACATCTCCTATGGATCCGTTAAACTATTTTGTAACATCCGCCTTTTCGCACGCTTTAAATCGAGACACGTGCCAATTCAAACCATACGGAAGGGCGGATTGTTATGGGGTAAATAAGAAAAACAGAGAAGAGAAAAAAACTAAACAGAATCTCACAGCGGAAGGATAAAATATAATAATAAATAAACAGTTCATAAACTGTTTACAAACATTTCATTCTTCTTTATACAATAAATATCAGAGTTCACATACCCATAAATATCAATGCAGCAGAATTAAATAGTGTAGTGGAATAATATAGTAGATAGCAATACTACAAATCTTCATCTTCGTCCTCCAGAACTAAAGTCTTCGATTCTGAAACGCTCGGACTGACCCGAGCGAATTGAAAAGACAAAACACTCAAGTCAAAACTAAAAGATCTTATGTAAGTTAAATCAACAGAAATAAATATGAGTCCAATAACTCAAGAGATGCTCGGGATTTACATCTCCTAAGGATCCGTTAAACTACTTACTATGTAGTATATTTCGCTATTATAATAGTGTCTAATTGTAAAATAAACTTACTTTTGAATAGCGTTAAGGGGTTACCCATATAGCCCTTAACACAAATAAAGCCAATAGTCTATACAGTACCGTAATACCTCCTGATCGAGAAGCTACCAGAGGATACTCCATAGATACAACACAAATAGAAACTCGTAGAAGGCGCGCTAGGGTAGGTGACACGGCACAACTAGGCAATGCCAGGGTAGATATACCAATTACGCTTCTGGGTTGATGGAAACGCGCAGCACGCAGCTGCCGCCCACCTCGAACAACACCCCCAAAATCAAAAGTAAAGTGGCCACCGAATCAATCCAAAAATCATAGTATAATATCGAAGGAGTGCGTTCGATCAGAGGAATGACCTCATTGGCCCGTCAATCGCTCTTGTTTTAGCCACCTTATGCCAACTCACAGTAGTCGGGTCCACGTATTTACCTTACAGGAAACGCCGCCACCAACCTACTTCATTCTGGAATCTCCACCGCGTACACGGTTGTTAAAGTGATTTTCGGAGTTGGCAGAGAGTATGACAACTTCCAATCCCGGTCTCTTTAACAACCAAACGTTATTATAACACCGCGGTCATTTAAAATAATTTAAACTTTAAAACCAGAATAAAATATCCATTTTAAACCCATATAAATACGATATCATTTATATTTTTTAAAATTCCAAATCAATACGATATCATTTAGACCCAAAGTCATATAATGTCATTTTATTTTCCAATATATATTCTTTTCCAAAATCATAAGGTTTTCAAAGTAAAATATTTAGAAATCGAAATTCTTGAATATAATATTTTCAAATGATACTACCTTGAAAATCATAACTTCGAAATAAATTTCCATCTCTTAAATGGTTAAATATTAAATTACTTTATAAAACACAATAGCTCCTTTAGATTTCACAAATCAATTTTCAAATATCGTTTTAAACTTCCAAATACTATTTCAATTCTTATGTTTCAAAGCTTTAAATATTTCACCATTTCAAAACAAACTCATTTGACAAACCCATATATATTAAATTCAATTACTTATTATTTAGACTTGAAATATTTACTTAATGAATTCAACATAATTTAAGAAAAACCTTTAACTTCACATAACTGGAAAATCTTTCAATTTATTATATATTCATTTAAATCAACTTGATATTCATTTAGATCACTCGACATAAAAAATCAAGTTATAAAATCATATCCTTTAAAAATTATAAATTTTTATTTAATTCCAATTTAACTTAATATTCATCTTCCAACCTTATTCTCATTTAAGTCAATGAACTCCAGAAATTAAATTTTAAATAAATGCTTAATCTTATTTGATCTTAAAATCAAACTTTATTTTAAAGTTCAAATCAAATTTATACAAAGCTTAAAAAATGGAAATTATTATATATATAATAACCTTTATCAATAACCAAATCAATATCCCATAAACCATATATATATAACTTTACAAAACCATAGAAAATCATTTCAAAATATTTTATATATATATATATATATACCGCGGTTCCTGTATAAAATTTTCTACCCTATTGTCAAGTGATACGGATGTTTATCATTTCAATCCGTAATTTAAAATAAAAATGCGGTTATATATCATTTCAAACCGCAATCCCGAATGAATGAAATGCACGATAAATTGCAGTTTATACAATATAAAGTACAACATCCATTCATCCAAATATTAATCATCAACCATTTATTACATTCATCATCCACTTTAAACAACATCAATATAGAGCATATAAATTATAGCAGGTAATAAATGACAATTATTTACTAACCAATTATATTCAATAATAAATTTATTAACTGTCTAACTATCAGTTCGTATACAAATAAATAATTTTTACTGTCAATTTATATGCAGTAATAAAATTAATGAACAGTTATATTAAATAAATGCGATTTAACAGATATAATGAATAAAGCATGTCAAACAGTCATAAATAAATTTCTACTCATATCCAAAATCAATTTAAGAAACATAAGAAATTTTAGAAGTTGTGAGTGAGTTAAAACACTCACCTTTTGAATTTAAACTGAATTCAAATCCAATTTAAACTCAAAAATTTGACGGTCTTTCAATCTGTCCAAACCAGCATCAAAACGTCCGGAATTTTATAAAGATCCTAACAAAAAAATTCATGTAAAACAGACAGCGTATGCTAAAGTTATTCGATTTAAACTAGTTGAAATCTAAATTAAATAAAAAAAAAAACAACTCACATTCCCAAAGTATACGCCACGTCACCCACATTTAAGTTTGCAGGCACGCGAAAAACCTAGTTCCTTCGTTCCATCTCGTTCGAACGCAAGGTACAACCGCCACCTTCAGGAAGTTGCCGCGCCCACTACAACCATCATCACCTCGATCAGACCACGCCTCCTCGTTCCCCTCGCCGAGCCGCACCTTCGCCTTCAACCCCTCGGGTTCCGCCGCCTCCAACGTCCCATAGGCCGAGAACGACGACGGTCGTTCCCCTTCGATTTCGCACGCATCCAAACTTGATGAACCCAAGCAGCCGCATGGATCTGCTCCTCCAAGCCCCCTCTACACAGCGGTGCTCCCTGATCGAACCCTCGTTGCAGATCCACCGTCGATCGAAGCCTTGCTCTATGGACGGCCGAAACTAATATCCTAAATTCTGGAAAAATAGCAACTCGGATCGAAAAATGAATTACACCAATGAATTTCTCTCGTCGAGAGCATCAACATATTTTTTTTTGAGTTTTTTCACAGGACTTTGAATTTTTGACTTTTGAGTTGGATTGAAACTGGATCTAGGGTTTGCAGCCATTGGAAAGGAGGAGTTGAGGGAAATGAACGCACAAAGAAATGAAGATAGATGGAGGCTAGGGTTTATAATTGGGTTTATATATGTAGGTTAGAGATTCGAATAGATGGATCGGATAAACAAACATGCTAACTCTAACGTGGCCCAAAAAGCCCGTTCTGACCCCGGAACGAAATTGGGTAAACCCATATATCAAAATAGGTATTTTAAAATATTCTGAACGCGATGGAAAAAGTTTCACGTCCAAATTCGATCGTATGAAGAAGTTATGCTGAAAACAAAATTTTCAAATTGATTTTAATTAGATCGATTTCAGAGCGTTTCGAGTCTGTACGATCAAACGACAAGTCCGATCACTACAAAACTTGAAACCCTACAATAATTCACTGTTACGGATCCGATGAAACTGGTTTCGTCGAAATCCGAGTCCATGACCAAAATGGCTATTTTTATATTAATTAAATAAATTTAAAATAAATGAATAAAATCAAATTTTATATTTGGATTCTAAAATTGACCCATTTTATCACTTTTAAAAATTCTTAATTATTTACAAAATTCCAACAAGTTTAGATGTCAAATTAAAGAAGGTAAATTTATAAATTTCAATATAAATCCTTAATTTCATTAAATTTGCAAATTATAAATGATGTCCTAAAATTTCGTTTAGTTAAATAAATTAACTAGTATTCCATTCATTCCTGTCAAACAGATGGATTAAATATTGAATTCCAAATTATCCCACAAGCTCCTCATATTATCTTTTTATTTATATAACGAATTATTTAACTATATCCAATCTCATTTAATTGCAATTAAATTCAATTATTGGACTTTAAGTTTCAATATAAATAAATAAATTTTGATTCCATTCTTTAAATTCACTATTTATCATATTACCATCCTAGGTACCATTTATTTTAATATATATATATATATATATACACACACACACTTTACATTTTTCAAATGTTTATCTCAATTGCATAACATTAAATTTATATTTATTGCAATGGTTCCTGGTTAAATTGAACGAACTAAGTATATAACTCATAACAATTGTTGTAAAACTCTCAATCCCACATTTATAAGTTTGTTATTTACACTCACATATTATAGATATTTACAGGTATAGGGTTTTTATTCAATCAATATTTATTATATATGAATTAGATAAATTCACTATTTAAGTCCGTTTTAAATTTATTACTAAATATCCATTTACCTTTCCCATCAAATTTGAATTCCATCAAATTAATATAACCAATCAATTTCCATTCACACTTTATTAAAAACCTAAAATTTGCAATTCATTATCTTGTATTAATGTCATCCATTTTCTATTTATTGTTATAGCTTACAATCTATATACATTCATTGATTGATTTCTATTTGCCTTTGTTTCCTTATATTCAGTTCTTAGCTTAGTATGACAAATTTATGGTACTCCATTAAATTGACTATTCATTTCAATTGTTAATATTTAGCTTAAATTTCTACGGTTGCATTTCATTTACATTTTTGTTACTACGATAATAATTAGTAACGTTTATATCATCAAAACATCTAATTATCTTTATTGGTAAATGAGTGAATTTTCTAGTAACCCACTATTATACCTTTTATATATTTATAGATGATTATTTTTCCCTTTTATATTCCATTATAAATATATGCACACATACACATTAAGATCCTAAATCCAATTAATTATTCCTTTTACATCAACCATCACTTTATGAATAATTAGCGTTTCCTATTTATTTTGTTCCATTCGCTTATATTCACTTTATGAATAAATTGGTATTCCATTTAACCCATTAATTACTAACTTGTTATTGCAATTCATTTATCGAACATAAATTTTGAATCTATTTCCAAATTTTCATATTTCAATTAATTAACACCTTACAATAGCTTACAAATAAAAGGGTTTGTACTAAATACGTTATTTGTTGTCCTGCATTACTTTATTTCCTCCATTTACATACAATTTCCATAAATCAATATTTTATTCCATTGATAAATGCAATACTTGCCTTAATTTACTTATTCAACTTTATATCAAATGCACAATTTCCACTATTACTATTAGTTGCAATATATAATTTAATTTGTAAATTTTAATTACCCTTGATACATCAAATTTCAACATTCTCTTTCATATAAATGAATAAGATTTTTATTCCTTTCTAAATTTAAATAAAAATCTTATTAATTTAATTCATTTTAAACACCGAATTTACACGGGTCGTTACACTCTCCCCCACTCAAAACTTTTCGTCCTCAAAAAGGAAAGAAGGGAAAAGAAGAATTTAATAACAATACATCTTATTCAAAATATTTAACTTATAAACAATAATTTTCAAAAATTATTACTTTAACTAAATATACCCATATAAATCCTTTATACATAAATTGTTAAATTTTGTAAACATTTTCAAATTTTCTATGTCCAAAATTTACGGAAAGATTTTTGCAGAGTCTCCTTTGTACGGAGAGGCTTGGAAGAAATATAATATAAATATAACTATATACACAAATACTTTCCAAAATAAAATATATCCTTACACGGGAAAATATATAACATAGCGTTATAAACCGTAATTCGAAACGTACCTATTTGTCGGGCAATTTATGCTTAATTTATGGAACCAAAAGCGGTAGCAATTGCTTCCATAACCTGCATTTCACTTATAAAATCAAAAGGGTTAACAATTTAGAGTGAAATATTTAAGTGGTTTCAATCACTAACAACAAATCAATATAACAACCATCAATTTCAACAAATAGCATACACAACAAATACAAAAACAACCATACAATCATACAACAAATAGTTGTTCGGGTTCAAAACCTTTAAATTGTACGGAATGAAAAATAAACCATCAAGTGCATTATTTACTCAACAGTCTTAGATTAAATCCAATGGATTATTCATCCATCCCAACAAAGTTAAAGTTTCCTCACCCAACAACCACAATCAAACAATTCCAATCAACAAATCAAATTAACTTATTATAAATTTTATTTCATACATCAGTTGTTTGACTATCTTTTTATTTATACAGTGATTCATCGTTTTGATTTACATTTACTCATTAAATGTTTGCTTCATTTATTTTTCCCATTATTTACAATTATTCAGTTCCATTAATTCAGGTCATGCCAGTTCCCTTTTTTATTTTGTTATACTATGCATTCATTTATTATTGCATGTCCTCATTTAATTTGTTTATCAATAGTATTCATGTCCCACTTAATTTGTTAGCATTTCCATTTTATTTACTTAAGTTGATATTCATCCATTTGAATTACTTACCTTTAATTATATTCACTTATAGTAAAATTTCAATTGTAACTTAAGTTTATAACATTTAATTCTCATTTATGATAGCAAATTCATTGAATACTTCATTACCTACTTTTACTTGTACATTTTTCATTACATTTCCTATTAAACATTTCAACTTTTTATATTTGGTAAGTTATATATGTTAAAGAAAATGCAAATGAACTTATACAAGTTTTATCCCATCCTTTAATTAAATTTAATGCTCAACAATATTACTCTTTGCTTCATATGTTACAAATTTCAAATTTCCTTTAATTTCCATTTATAACTTTGCATTAAATCTCTTACCGAAATTAGAGGTTTCAATTTATTAATCACTTTCCTTTTATTTCACTACAACAATTGAAACAATTAATTAATGAAAATTTGAGAATTAAATACCGGGTTAAATTTCAAATTATTTTAAAATAATAGATAAATATATTCTTACAACTTATATATCTCTAATTATATTTAAAACAATTCAAAATTTATATATATTTTTCAAGAATGAGTCTGCAGTAAAACTACTACCGTGGCCTTTCCCTTCGAAACTCGAAAATGAAAATCGATGATGCGGCCACCATCACCGAAATTATTTTCCAGCGACAGAGAGGAAAGTACAAAACTTATTTTCTCCAAAATCTTCTTTAAAACATTTTCTTCCGAATTATATTAAATATTAATATCATAAAATACTTATAAACAAAATTATTATATTCCAAAATTTTACTCAAATAAATTTAAAAACACGGAACTTAAGTTCTAAATTTCTAAATTTTATTTATCTTATTTTTCAATCTTATTTCTATTATTATTATACACTTTATTACCTAACAACCAATCTATTTCAGCCAAATATAGATATCATTTGAAAAAAAAAATTATATATAGAAAATATAATAGGCAATATTATTTCATTCACCTATATAAAACAAATATTATGTCGGTCTGTCCTATTAAGTGTTTAGAAATCCCTATTGATGTCACAGCATCCCATGCACCAACCGGAATTTATAAATACAAAACGGAACAGATTAACACGATATAAAATCTTTTTACAACACTAACAAATACGTTCTCTCATATATATACACTTAGCGACTCCCATAGGGTATTACTACCCTATTAGTAAAGAGTCAAACCCCCATAAAGCTAAGGTTTATCGCTAAACCAAAGCTCTGATACCAGATGTAACGTCCGTCTTTTCGCACGCTTTAAATCGACACACGTGCCAATTCAAACCATACGAAAGGGCGGATTGTTATGCGGTAAATAAGAAAAACAGAGAAGAGAAAAAAAAACTAAACAGAATCTCACAGCGGAAGGATAAAATATAATAATAAATATACAGTTCATAAACTGTTCACAAACATTTCATTCTTCTTTATACAATAAATATCAGAGTTCACATACCCATAAATATCGATGCAGCGGAATTAAATAGTGTAGTGGAATAATATAGTAGATAGCAATACAACAAATCTTCGTCTTCGTCCTCCAAAACTAAAGTCTTCGATCCTGAAACGCTCGGACTGACCCGAGCGAATTGAAAAGACAAAACACTCGAGTCAGAACTAGAAGATCTTATGTAAGTTAAATCAACAGAAATAAATATGAGTGCAATAACTCAAGAGATGCTCGGGATTTACATCTCCTAAGGATCCGTTAAACTATTTACTATGTAGTATATTTCGCTATTATAATAGTGTCTAATTGTAAAATAAACTTACTTTTTAATAGCGTTAAGGGGTTACCCATATAGCCTTTAACACAAATAATGTCAATAGTCTATACAGTACCGTAATACCTCCTGATCGGGAAGCTACCAGAGGATACTCCATAGGTACGACACAAATAGAAAATCGTAGAAGGCGCGCTAGGGTAGGTGACACGGCACAACTAGGCAATGCCAGGGTAGATATACCAATTACGCTTCCGGGCTGATTGAAACGCGCAGCTGCCGCCCACCTCGAACAACACCCCCAAAATCAAAAGTAAAGTGGCCACCGAATCAATCCAAAAGTAATAGTATAATATCAAAGGAGTGCATTCAATCAGAGGAATGACCTCATTGGCCCGTCAATCGCTCCTGTTTTAGCCACCTTATGCCAACTCACGGGAGTTGGGTCCACGTATTTACCTTACAGGAAACGCCGCCACCAACCTACTTCATTCTGGAATCTCCACCGCATACACGGTTGTTAAAGTGCTTTTCGGAGTTGGCAGAGAGTATGACAACTTCCGATCCCGGTCTCTTTAACAACCAAACGTTATTATAACACCGCGGCCATTTAAAATAATTTAAACTTTAAAACCAGAATAAAATATCCATTTTAAACCCAAATAAATACGATATCATTTATATTTTTTAAAACTCCAAATCAATACGATATCATTTAGACCCAAAATCATATAATGTCATTTTATTTTCCAATATATATTCTGTGACGACCGCCCATGACTCCCGCACCAAAACAAGGAGATAGTGCGCTGAAAGACGTGCCAGGCAGCCATGAACGATAGTTAAGGTAAGATTAAACAGCGGAATCTATCGTATTACTCACAGCGCATGGATAAAATACAATAGAAAGTATACATAGTGAAGCTCTATAGAACAGAAGTCTCATCATATAAACTCATAATAGTTTTATACAATCATCTGAATAGTCAATACATCAAGCCTCACTACATAACACTCAGAGTATCAAACAAACAGCGGAACATCCAGTACATCTAGTAAGAAAACAATATGCAAAAGCCTCCAGCTCGTCCTCGTCATCAACAGCGCTGGTTACTAAGAACAGCACGTGTCACCTGCTACCTAGTCTGCCCATCCCAACATGGATGAACAGCCCAAGGTAATAAGAGTTGAACATAAAACCTTGAGTCAGACAACAGTCCTAGTGAGAAGTAAATTTACTATCAAACATACCAAAAGAGCATAAAGGGTAAAAAGGAATAGGAACATAACCATCCCACTCCACCTCTTTCTGCAGTGATAGCCCCCAGACACACTAAACAGAAGTAATCATAGCAATTCAGATATTCAAAGCAAAGTAATTATCACTCGAGTCAAGGTCGGTATTTTCCAAGTACAAACCCCCAAGGCCTAAACCAAGATCAGATAAGCACCTTGAAAACATCGCTCTTGACCCAAGCGACGATACAACCAAACATCCAAACATCCATGACTCTGGCTATCACTGTTATCATTGCCTTGATTCACCGTTAGTTGAATGACCGCCTGTCAAGGGCTAATGGTAACCCTGGTTCTAGACATAACTACGCACGTCGTCGCAGCCCGTGCCTAGGAATTTTCGCAACTACCCAGAGTACTAGCACGTCGTCGCAGCCCGTGCTTGGAACGTCATCGTGACCCGTCCCAACGTACTCTTGCTTTGAGCATGCTAGAACCTTCAACAACGATAAAATCTCAGCCTTCTAGTCATCCTCCTCGATGACTATTCCCATACTAGCTAAAGCGCCTCTCAAGCTAACCATTATCCACAAACCCGGACCACATCATCGAGTTATCAACATGCTGGGGATGATCCAGTCTGGATTAAACCAAGGCTTTCTCACATCATGCTTTGCTTCATCGCATCATAGCAAAGTCCCATCTCAACATCATGGTTTGCCTCATCGCATCATGGCAAAGTCCCATCTCAACATCATCATCAAATCTATCCATATGAGCTTCAACATCCGCTTCATATGCCACAAGCAGCTTTCCTTATTCAAGAGCCTTTCCACTTAGCTTTTGATTCATCTTCGACCAACTTGCCCAAATCAAGTTATCGATCAACTAATCAATCAAATCAAACATTAATCCAAGCAATCAATCATTCAAACAAGGTCTAAATAAACAATTACAACAATAATGGCAATTTCATAAATAAAGAGTCCAAATCTAACATGCATTCTAACAAGCATGAATTATGAACAATATCTCTACAACTTGATGAATGAACTTGCATAAGTGAACATGTAGTGAAATAGATGTCAAATCATCATGAACAATAGATCTACATGCAGACTTTAGGAAAATGCAAGAAATCACTATCTTTAACACAAAACAAGCCACCGATCCAATATACTCCTTTGGGTCCGCGTGAGAGATAACAACCACTCACCGAATCACCTAAACACCTCAAAAACAACTAACTCCTAATCTAGACAGCAAGGAATCAAGCTTGATCCTACAAAGCTCCGCTTCAAACGATGAAATCTCTCTTCAATGGATGAAGATCTTCAACTTTGGCTCTTGGATCTTCGATTTGATCTTCAATTTAGATGGAAGGAATCACTAGATTGGAGTGGAGAAAAGAAGTGAAGAAGTGTTGTAGTCGAGCTCTCAAAATGGCAGCACTTTGTCGCTTCAAAATCCGGTGCCAAAAAGTGAACTAAACCCCTCTATTTATAGGCTGAATCCTTAACTCGTATGCCCTTAAGTCGGTCACGACTCATCATGGCCACGACCTACGACTCAACCACCCACGGCCTAACACACCCTGCACAACACACACGACTCACGACCTAAAACACATGTGCATCCACTTCAAGCCGACCTAACGACTCACGACTCAATGCACATGCCTTAACACGGCTCAACACGGCTCTCGACTTAACCCTTGCCGACCTAACGACTCAGCTACAAAGCCGTCCCCTCTCAGCCGCTTCCTCACCTTAAGTCCCAAGTCGTCTGGACGACTCAACTACCAACCGACTCAACTACCCACGACTTAGCGACTTAGCAATCCTACGACCCAACGACCTAACAATACATCCGACCCAGCGACTTACCATGAATCGTTTGATGACCTAACGACTTAAGACTTAATCATAACTCGTCCACGACCCAACTACACTAAGTCGCTCGAACGACCCTCTCTACCTTAAGTCGTTAACCCGCCTGGTCCCCTATCCTGTTTAAGCCGTTAGTTCCCTTGAGCCGTTAACCCCTAAGCCTATCTTCCTTAAGTCGCTCAACGACCTAACTATCATACGACCTAACCCCTTAAGTCGGTCAATACCTTAGGTCGCTCCAACTCCTATAGGTCGTTTGCTTCTCTGAGTCGGCTACCTCCTTAACTCGGCCACACTTATGAGTCACTCAACCACTAAGTCGTAACTTCTATAAGTCGCTCCACTCGACCTAAGCACTACACGACTCAACTCCGAACGACTTAAGCTTAGGTTGACTCATACTCTAAACGACTTAACACCATCAACGACTTAATGTCGACAGTTCTACGATCTTTTGTTCCGTAAATATACGGGTCGTTACATTCTCTCCCCCTTAGGAATTTCGCCCCCGAAATTCCAAACAAACAAGAGCAACCAAAACTATTCTGCATGCCTACCATCCATAGCAATCAACAAATCATGCATCCAATTCTAGCCTAGCATGCAGAATACTAAGACTAGAACAAGTTACAAATTCATGAGATGTCACGACACCTTAGGGCCATACCTCGAAGAGTTCAGGATGAGCTGCCTTCGTCCTCCCTTCCTCCTCCCATGTACAGTCATTAACATCACTCCATTGTACCTTGAGCAACGTAATCGCCTTCCTCCTAAGCTGTTTCGTGTCAGTTTCCACAACACGAAGCGGCTTACGAGGTCTCGTAACAACTGGATCAACCTCCAAGTTTTCATAGCTATCAGCAGAAACCACTGTACTTGGGTCGTGCACATACTTCAGTAGATAAGATACATGAACAACATTGTGCACACCCGCCATCTTTTCTGGTAACTCTAATCTATAGGCGAGCTTTCCAATTCGCTCGATAATCGGGAACGGTCCAACAAATCTCGGAGTTAACTTTCCTTTCTTCCCGAATCGAATAACATTCTTCAGAGGAGAAATCTTCACAAAAACCATATCACCTACGTCGAATTCCAAATCCTTACGACGATTATCGGCATAACTTTTCTGACGGTCTTGGGCTGCCTTCATTCGTTGCCGAATGATCTCTATACAATCCGAAGTCTGTCGAATCATTTCTGGCCCAAGTATCAACTTTTCTCCAGTTTCTAACCAACATGTCGGAGAGTTACACGGTCTTCCATACAATGCTTCATACGGTGCCATACCAATGCTTGACTGGTAACTGTTATTATACGCAAATTACACCAAATGAAGGTGATCTTCCCATGATCCTTCGAAATCCAAAACACATGCTCTCAGGAGATCTTCCAAAACTCTGTTGACTCTCTCGGTCTGACCATCTGTTTGGGGGTGATAAGCTGTACTCAAACACAACTTGGTTCCCAAAACTTCCTGGAAGCTCTTCCAAAATACACTAGTGAACAATGGATCTCGATCGCTCACTATACTCTTCGGAATACCATGGAATCGAACTATCCACTTAACATACAACTCAGCCAATTTCGATGCATTCCTAGTTGATCGAACAGGAATGAATCTTGCACTCTTGGTCAAACGATCTACAATGACCCAAATCCCTTCATTCCCTGTCCTGGTCCTAGGTAGACAATCGATAAAATCCATCGATATTTGCTCCCACTTCCTTGTAGGAACTTCTAACGGTTGAAGCAATCCACTGGGCTTCTTCTGTTCGGCTTTTACCAACTGGCAGTTCATACATTTAGAAATAAAATTTCCAACATCCTTCTTCATACCTTCCCAGTAGTAGGTTCTCTTCATATCCCGATACATCTTATTTCCACCTGGATGAATTGTCAACTTAGAGTGATAACTTTCCTTTAGAACTTCATCTCTCAATCCATCTATATCGAGAACAACTAATCGTCCTTGATTCCGAAGCCAACCCTCTCCATCGACCTCGAATCCTTTATCCTTTTCTGGATCTAACCCGGATTCCAAATCACGGATAATCTTGACAAGCTTATCGTCTCGCTTTTGGCTCTCGCCAACTCTTTCCACTAGAGTAGGTCTTATTGATAAGTTTGCCAACATCTCAGGTTCCAATTCACATCTAGGCCTGAAGTCAAATCCAGCCAAATACTCAAGACTCTTCCATTCCGAAAACATGGCTCCCAATCCTGCATGTCTTCGACTCAACGCATCAGCCACTGCGTTACCCTTTCCCGGAGTATAAGCTATACCAAAATCATATGATGCTAAAAACTCTAGCCATCGTTGCTGCCGGAGATTCAAATCCTTTTGGGAGAAAAGATACCTCAATGACTTATGATCCGTAAACAACTCGAATCGAACTCCCAACAGGTAACGTCTCCACATCTTCAGAGCAAAAACAATCGCCGCTAACTCCAAATCATGAGTCGGGTAATTCCTTTCATGCGGCTTCAGTTGTCGACTTGCATATGCAACAACTTTATCCTTCTGCATCAGTACTGCTCCAAGTCCAGTACCACATGCATCGGTGTAAACCACCATCTCATCATTCCCACTCGGAATAGTCAAAACAGGAGCATTAGTCAGTCGCTCTTTCAGGATTACGAAAGCTTGCTCACACTTATCATCCCATTTGAACACTTGGTTCTTTTTCGTCAACCCTGCTAACGGTGCAGCTATCTTGGAAAAGTCTTTGATAAACCGACGATAATATCCTGCTAATCCAAGAAAACTTCTCACATCAGATGCATTCTTAGGCCTAACCCAATCCTGGATTGCTGCCACCTTAGCGGGATCAACCGCTATTCCGTTTCCCAAAATAACATGGCCTAAGAACCTCACTTCACTCTTCCAGAAGTGACACTTCGAAAACTTAGCCTTCAGCTGATGTTTCCGTAAGATTTCCAAAACAATATGCAAGTGCGTCTTATGCTCTCCTTCAGTTCTGGAATAAATCAGAATATCATCCACGAACACAAGTACAAACTTGTTCAACTGATCTCTGAACACTCTATTCATAAGATCCACAAAATATGCTGGTGCATTGGTCAATCCAAACGGCATTACCATCCACTCATAGAAACCAGACGGTGTTCTGAAAGCAGTCTTCGGAACACTATCCTTTGCCACTCTTAACTGGTGAAATCCCGTTGCCAAATCCATCTGAGAAAACACCCTAGCTTCGTGAAGCTGATCAAACAAGTCATCTATTCTCGGCAATGGATACTTGTTCTTCCTAGTCACTTTATTCAGCTCATGATAATCCACACACAACCTCAACGATCCATCCGCTTTGGTTGCGAACACAACTGGTGCACCCCATTCGGACACGCTACGCCGAATGAATCCTTTCCGTAAAAGGTCATCAACTTGCACCTTCAACTCTTGCTGTTCCCTAGGCGCCATCCGCCTAAGAGGCATCACAACAGGTCTTGCTCCCTCAACTAGATCGATACGAAACTCGATCTCCCTATGCGGCGGTAACCCTTTGACCTCGTCAAAGACGTCCTCAAATCCATTCACAACCGGCATCGATGACAGTCCATCCCGTGGAACAACCAGCGAATACATGAAGCTCATGAAGACGCCTTCTTCATGCTTACATCGTATCACAACCTTTCGCCCCTCCACATTCCTGACTGTCACCTCCAGTTTCTCACAATCAACCTTTGCCACATACTTCCTAAGCCAGTCCATACCCAAAATAATTCCGAACCCCGCAAAGTTCAGAACAAAGCAATCACAAACAAAAGAGCAATCATGACTCGATACAACTAGACCACGGCATATCATACACAAACAAGACGAACCCCCAACTGGATTAGTCACAACCAATGGTCTATCAACAATATCCGGTTCCAAACCCAACCGGCCTACAAGATCATTACAAACAAAAGAATGCGACGCTCCAGTATCAAACAACACTCTAACTGGAACACCACAAATGGAAAGAGTACCTTGAACCACCACACTCTTCCCCTTCTCTTCCGCAGTAGGAGCTTTCGAAGATGATGGAACAGCCCCCAAAGCATAAGCTTGCACAATTTGCTTATCTTTCCTCGGTTCCGGACAATCCCTCTTGAAATGCCCCGGTTTGTCACAATTGTGACACTTTGCAGGCACCTTGGGATTCCTACAATCTCTGGAGAGATGGCCCTTCTGCTGGCAGTTGTAGCAGGTCACTTCGCCCTTTGGCTTCTTCTGGCCATTCTAACCCTTCTGTTGTTGCTGCTTCCTTTTCTTGTTTCCACCCTGCTGTGGTTTGGACTCTTCCTTGGTCACAGCAACAACAGACCCTTCCTTAGGAAACAAACTCTCGTGCCTGAGAGCTTTCTCTACAAGCTTCTCAAATGGATCGTCCAGATGATCCACCAACTGTCTCTCAAGATAATTGTCCAAGCCTGTCACAAACTTCTCATTCTTCTGATAAGGAGATTCAATATACGAACGAGCATAGTTGGACAAAGCTTCAAACTCAGAAACATACTCAAGAACTGGTCTTCCACCCTGCTTGAGCTCTACAAACTTCTTAAACAGAATGGATTTCTGAGCTGTAGAAATGAACTTAGCTTCAAATCTAACTTGGAATTGCTCCCAAGTAATCTCTTCCTCTGGAGTATCAATGGTGATAGAATTCCACCAATCCGAAGCTCTCCCTTGAAGCTGTCTTGATGCAAGCTTCCTCTTAGTTGCATCCTCAATTCCCAAATCGCCAAAGATCCTTCTACAAGCATCAATCCATCTCTGAACATCAACGCTTGATTCTGTTCCCAAGAAAACCTTCCCTCCAAGAGCAGTATAGTCTTTGCACAACTTAGCAAAATCCACTGGTTTTGGAGCTTGAAATTGAACTCCAACATCTACTGACTGTCCTGAAGTTGGTATCCTTCTCATGATCGAAGTCATCATAGCTTCGAACATTGCAGCATAGTCAGTAGCTCCCCCAACAGCACGGCTTTCCCTAGCAGCTTGTCTCTCACTTCGACTCATCCTTAATATCTACAAAAAGGAATGATTTAGAACACCTTGAGAAACAACTACATAAGGAGTTCAAATCCTTCTAAACTACTATATTATATATAGTAATCATCCATCAAAATACAATTACGTCTCTCATACGTAGTTACGTCAGCGAGCGTTGGCTAAAATCGATTAACCAAAGCTCTGATACCAAATGTGACGACAGCCCATGACTCCCACACCAAAACAAGGAGATAGTGCGCTGAAAGACGTGCTAGGCAGCCATGGACGATAGTCAAGGTAAGATTAAACAGCGTAATCTATCGTATTACTCACAGCGCATGGATAAAATACAATAGAAAGTATACATAGTGAAGCTCTATAGAATAGAAGTCTCATCATATAAACTCATAATAGTTTTATACAATCATCTGAATAGTCAATACATCAAGCCTCACTACATAACACTCAGAGTATCAAACAAACAACGGAACATCCAGTACATATAGTAAGAAAACAATATGCAAAAGCCTCCAGCTCGTCCTCGTCATCAACAGCGCTGGTTACTAAGAACAGCACCTGTCACCTGCTACCTAGTCTGCCCATCCCAACATGGATGAACAGCCCAAGGTAATAAGAGTTGAACATAAAACCTTGAGTCAGACAACAGTCTTAGTGAGAAGTAAATTAACTATCAAACATACCAAAAGAGCATAAAGGGTAAAAAGGAATAGGAACCCAACCATCCCACTCCACCTCTTTCTACAGTGATAGCCCCCAGAGACACTAAATAGAAGTAATCATAGCAATTCAGACATTCAAAGCAAAGTAATTATCACTCGAGTCAAGGTCGGTGTTTTCCAAATACAAACCCCCAAGGCCTAAACCAAGATCAGATAAGCACCTTGAAAAAATTGCTCTTGACCCAAGCGACGATACAACCAAACATCCAAACATCCATGACTCTGGCTATCACTGTTATCATTGCCTTGATTCACCGTTAGTTGAATGACTGCCTGTCAAGGGCTAATGGTAAACCCGGTTGTAGACATAACTCCGCACGTCGTCGCAGCCCGTGCCTAGAAATTTTCGCAACTACCCAGAGTACGAGCACGTCATCGCAGCCCGTGCTTGGAACGTCATCGTGACCCGTCCCAACGTTCTCTTGCTTTGAGCATGCTAGAACCTTCAAAAACGATAAAATCTTAGCCTTCTAGTCATCCTCCTCGACGACTATTCCCATACTAGCTCAAGCGCCTCTCAAGCTAACCATTATCCACAAACCCGGACCACATCACCGAGTTATCAACATGCTTGGGATGATCCCGTCTGGATTAAACCAAGGCTTTCTCACATCATGCTTTGCTTCATCGCATCATAGAAAAGTCCCATCTCAACATCATGGTTTGCCTCATCGCATCATGGCAAAGTCCCATCTCAACAACATCATCAAATCTATCCATATGAGCTTCAACATCCGCTTCATATGCCACAAGCAGCTTTCCTTATTCAAGAGCCTTTCCACTTAGCTTTTGATTCATCTTCGACCAACTTGCCAAAATCAAGTTATCGATCAACTAATCAATCAAATCAAACATTAATCCAAGCAATCAATCATTCCAACAAGATCTAAATAAACAATTACAACAATAATGGCAATTTCGTAAATAAAGAGTCCAAATCTAACATGCATTCTAACAAGCATGAATTATGAACAATATCTCTACAACTTGATGAATGAACTTGCATAAGTGAACATGTAGTGAAATAGATGTCAAATCATTATGAACAATAGATCTACATGCAGACTTTAGGAAAATGCAAGAAATCACTATCTTTAACACACAAACAAGCCAACGATCCAATATACTCCTTTGGGTCCGCGTGAGAGATAACTACCACTCACCGAATCACCTAAACACCTCAAAAACAACTAACTCCAGATCTGGACAGTAAGGAATCAAGCTTGATCCTCCAAAGCTCCGCTTCAAGCGATGAAATCTCTCTTCAATGGATGGAGATCTTCAACTTTGGCTCTTGGATCTTCGATTTGATCTTCAATTTAGATGGAAGGAATCACTAGATTAGAGTGGAGAAAAGAAGTGAAGAAGTGTTGTAGTCGAGCTCTCAAAATGGCAGCACTTCGTCGCTTCAAAATCCGGTGCCAAAAAGTGAACCAAACCCCTCTATTTATAGGCTGAATCCTTAACTCGTATGCCCTTAAGTCGGTCACGACTCATCATGGCCACGACCTACGACTCAACCACCCACGGCCTAACACACCCTCCACAACACACACGACTCATGACCTAAAACACATGCGCATCCACTTCAAGCCGACCTAACGACTCACGACTCAACGCACATGCCTTAACACGGCTCAACACGACTCACGACTTAACCCTTGCCGACCTAACGACTCAGCTACAAAGCCGTCCCCTCTCAGCCGCGTCCCTACCTTAAGTCCCTAGTCGTCTGGACGACTCAACTACCAACCAACTCAACTGCCCATGACTTAGCGACTTAGCAATCTTACGACCCAACGACCTAACAATACATCCGACCCAGCGACTTACCATGAGTCGTTTAATGACCTAACGACTTAAGACTTAATCATAACTCGTCCACGACCCAACTACACTAAGTCGCTCGAACGACCCTCTCTACCTTAAGTCGTTAACCCGCCTGGTCCCCTATCCTGTTTAAGCCGTTAGTTCCCTTGAGCTGTTAACCCCTAAGCATATCTTCCCTAAGTCGCTCCACGACCTAACTATCATACGACCTAACCCCTGAAGTCGGTCAATACCTTAGGTCGCTCCAACTCCTATAGGTCGTTTTCTTCTCTGAGTCGGCTACCTCCTTAACTCGGCCACACTTATGAGTCACTCAACCACTAAGTCGTAACTTCTATAAGTCGCTCCACTCGACCTAAGCACTACACGACTCAACTCCGAACGACTTAAGCTTAGGTTGACTCATACTCTAAACGACTTAACACCATCAACGGCTTAATGTCGACAGTTCTACGATCTTTTGATCCGTAAAAATACGGGTCGTTACATATTCTTTTCCAAAATCATAGGGTTTTCAAAGTAAAATATTTAGAAATCAAAATTCTTGAATGTAATATTTTCAAATCATACTACCTTGAAAATCATAACTTCGAAATAAATTTCCATCTCTTAAATGATTAAATATTAAATTACTTTATAAAACACAATAGCTCATTTAGATTTCACAAATCAAGTTTAAAATATCGAATTAAACTTCCAAATACTATTTCAATTCTTATGTTTCAAAGCTTTAAATATTTCACCATTTCAAAACAAACTCATTTGATAAACCCATATATATTAAATTCAATTACTTATTATTTAGACTTGAAATATTTACTTAATGAATTCAATATAATTTAAGAAAAACCTTTAACTTCACATAACTGGAAAATCTTTCAATTTATTATATATTCATTTAAATCAACCTGATATTCATTTAGATCACTCTACACAAAAAATCAAGTTATAAATCATATCCTTTAAAAATTATAACTTTTTATTTAATTCCAATTTAACTTAATATTCATCTTCCAACCTTATTCTCATTTAAGTCAATGAAACTCCAGAAATTAAATTTTAAATAAATGCTTAATCTTATTTGATCTTAAAATCAAACTTTATTTTAAAGTTCAAATCAAATTTATACAAAGCTTAAAAAACGGAAATTATTATATATATAATAACCTTTATCAATAACCAAATCAATATCCCATATACCATATATATAACTTTACAAAACCATATAAAATCATTTCAAAATATTATATATATATATATACCGCGGTGCCTGTATAAAATTTTCTACCCTATGGTCAAGTGATACGGATGTTCATCATTTCAATCCGCAATTTAAAATAAAAATGCGGTTGTATATCATTTCAAACCGCAATCCCGAATGAATGAAATGCACGATAACTTGCAGTTTATACAATATAAAGTACAGCATCCATTCATCCAAATATAAATCATCAACCATTTATTACAAACATCATCCACTTTAAACAACATCAATATAGAGAATATAAATTATAGCAGGTAATAAATGACAGTTATTTACTAACCAATTATATTCAATAATAAATTTATTAACTGTTTAACTATCAGTTTGTATACAAATAAATAATTTTTACTGTCAATTTATATGCAATAATAAAATTAATGAACAGTTATATTAAATAAATGCGATTTAACAAATATAATGAATAAAACATGTCAAACAGTCATAAATAAATTTCTACTCATATCTAAAATCAATTTAAGAAACATAAGAAATTTAGAAGTTGTGAGTGGGTTAAAATACTCACCTTTTTAATTTAAACTGAATTCAAATCCAATTTAAACTCAAAAATTCGACGATCTCCAAATCTATCCAAACCAGCGTTAAAGCGTCCGGAATTTTATTACGATCCAAACAAAAAAAAATTCACGTAAAACGGACAACGTATGATAAAGTTATTCGATTTAAACTAGTTGAAATCTAAATTAAATTAAAAAGAAGAAACAACTCGCATTCCCAAAGTATACGCCACGTTACCCACGTTTATGTTTGCAGGCACGCGAAAAACCTAGTTCCTTCGTTCCATCTCGTTCGAACGCAAGGTACAACCGCCACCTTCAGGCAATTGCCGCACCCACCACAACCATCATCAGCTCGACCAGACCACGCCTCTTCGTTCCCCTCGCCGAGCCGCACCTTCGCCTTCAACCCCTCGGGTTCTGCCGCCTCCAACGTCCCATAGGCCGAGAACGACGACGGCCGTTCCCCTTCGATTTCGCGTGCATCCAAACTTGACGAACCCAAGTAGCCGCATGGATCTGCTCCTCCGAGCCCCCTCTACACAGCGGTGCTCCCTGATCGAACCCTCGTTGCAGATCCACAGTCGATCGAAGCCTTGCTCTATGGACGGCCGAAACTAATATCCTAAATTCTGGAAAAATAGCAACTCGGATCGATAAACAAATTACACCATTGAATTTCGCTCGTCGAGAGCATCAGCATATTTTTTTTGAGATTTTTCAGAGGACTTTGAATTTTTGACTTTTGAGTTGGATTGAAACTGGATCTAGGGTTTGCAGCCATTGGAAAGGAGGAGTTGAGGGAAATGAATGCACAAAGAAATGAAGATAGATGGAGGCTAGGGTTTATAATTGGGTTTATATAGGTAGGTTAGAGATTCGAATAGATGGATCGGATAAACAAACGTGCTAACTCTAACGTGGCCCAAAAAGCCCGTTCTGACCCCGGAACGAAATTGGGTAAACCCATATATCGAAATAGGTATTTTAAAATATTATGAACGCGATGGAAAAAGTTTCACGTCCAAATTCGATCGTATGAAGAAGTTATGCTGAAAACAAAATTTTCAAATTGATTTCAATTGATTTTAATTAAATCATTTTCAGGGCGTTTCGAGTCTGTACGATCAAACGACAAGTCCGATCGCTACAAAACTTAAAACCCTACAATAATTCACTGTTACGGATCCGATGAAACTGGTTTCGTCGAAATCCGAGTCCATGACCAAAATGGCTATTTTTATATTAATTAAATAAATTTAAAATAAATGAATAAAATTCTTAATTATTTACAAAATTCCAACAAGTTTAGATGTCAAATTAAAGAAGGTAAATTTATAAATTTCAATAGAAATCCTTAATTTCATTAAATTTGCAAATTATAAATGATATCCTAAAATTTCGTTTAGTTAAATAAATTAAGTAGTATCCATTCATTCTTGTCAAACAGATGGATTAAATATTGAATTCCAAATTATCCCACGAATTCCTCATATTATCTTTTTTTTATATAACGAATTATTTAACTATATCCAATCTCATTTAATTGCAATTAAATTCAATTATTGGACTTTAAGTTTCAATATAAATAAATAAATTCTGATTCCATTCTTTAAATTCACTATTTATCATATTACCATCCTGGGTACCATTTATTTTAATATATATATATATATATATATATATATATATATATATATATATATCCAGATACTTTACATTTTTCAATTGTTTATCTCAATTGCATAACATTAAATTTATATTTATTGCAATGGTTCCTGGTTAAATTGAACGAACTAAGTATATAACTCATAACAATTGTTGTAAAACTCTCAATCCCATATTTATAAGTTTGTTATTTCCACTCACATATTATAGATATTTACAGGTATAGGGTTTTTATTCAATCAATATTTATTATATATTAATTAGATAAATTCACTATTTAAGTCCGTTTTAAATTTATTACTAAATATCCATTTACCTTTCCCATCAAATTTGAATTCCATCAATTTAATATAACTAATCAATTTCCATTCACACTTTATTAAAAACCTAAAATTTGCAATTCATTATCTTGTATTAATGTCATCCAATTTCTATTTATTATTATAGCTTACAATCTATATACATTCATTGATTGATTTCTATTTACCTTTGTTTCCTTATATTCAGTTCTTAGCTTAGTATGACAAATTTATGGTACTCCATTAAATTGACAATTCATTTCAATTGTTAATATTTAGCTTAAATTTCCACGGTTGCATTTCATTTACATTTCCGTTACTACGATAATAATTAGTAACGTTTAGATCATCAACACATCTAATTATCTTTATTGGTAAATGAGGGAATTTTCTAGTAATCCACTATTATACCTTTTATATACTTGTATATGATTATTTTTCCCTTTTATATTCCATTATAAATATATGCACACATACACATTAAGATCCTAAATCCAATTAATTATTCCTTTTACATCAACCATCACTTTATGAATAATTAGCGTTTCCTATTTATTTCGTTCCATTCACTTATATTCACTTTATGAATAAATTGGTATTCCATTTAACCCATTAATTACTAACTTTAATTATTGTAATTCATTTATCGAACATAAATTTTGAATCTATTTCCAAATTTTCATATTTCAATTAATTAACACCTTACAATAGTTTACAAATAAAAGGGGTTGTACTAAATACGTTATTTATTGTCCTGCATTACTTTATTTCCTCCATTTACATACAATTTCCATAAATCAATATTTTATTCCATTGATAAATGCAATACTTTCCTTAATTTACTTATTCAACTTTATATCAAATGCACAATTTCCACTATTACTATTAATTGCAATATATAATTTAATTTCTAAATTTTAATTACCCTTGATACATAAATTTCAACATTCTCTCTCATATAAATAAATAAGATTTTTATTCCTTTCTAAATTTAAATAAAAATCTTATTAATTTAATTCATTTTAAACATCGAATTTACACGGGTCGTTACATATTTACTATGTAGTATATTGCGCTATTATAGTAGTGTCTATTTATAAAATAAACTTACTTTTAAATAGCGTTAAGGGGTTACCCATATAGCCCTTAACACAAAATATATTAACATAGTCTATACAGTACCGTAATCTCCCCCGTACTGGGCGTCGTCAGAGGGCACTCCATAGGTATGGTACAAAGCCAAAATCGTACAAGGCACGCTAGGGTAAGTGACACGGCACAACTAGGCAATGCCAGGGTAGATATACCAATTACGCTTCCGGGTCGGTGGTAACGCATAGCCGCACCTGCCGCCCACCTCGAGCCACACCCCCAAATCAAAAAAAAAAAATCAAAAGTGGCCACCGAATCAATCCAAAAGTAAAAGTATAATATCGAAGGGATGTGTCCGATCAAACGTGCTACCTTATTAACCCATCAATCGCTCCTGTTTTAGCCACCTTATGCCAACTCACGGGAGTTGGGTCCACGTATTTACCTTACAGGAAACGCCGCCACCAACCTACTTCATTCTGGAATCTCCACCGCGTACACGGTTGTTAAAGTGGTTTTCGGAGTTGGCAGAGAATATGACAACTTCCGATCCCAGTCTCTTCAACAACCAAACGTTATTATAACACCGCGGTCATTTAAAAATAATTAAACTTTCAAAACCAGAATAAAATATCTATTTCAAAACCATATAAATACGATATCCTTTGCATTTCAAAACAAACTCGTTTGATATTATTTTTATAAAAACCCAAATAAATATAATATCATTCTATTTCAAATATACTTCTATTTCAAAAATCATATTGCTTTAAAATTTATAAAAATTGGAAACCAACATCGAATTGTAACTTTCAAACCATAATACTTCGAAAATTCGTAGCTTTAACCCATAACTTCTAAAACTTGGATGGTTTGGATATTCAAATGGTATATAGAATAAAATAGTTTGCATTTAAAATTTCTTCATAAAATAAAATAATTTCCGCGACTTACAATTTATTTTATTTAAAAATAAGTTAAAATCCACAGATTTCAAAATCGCTTTCAGTTTCAATAACCACTTCAATTTCAATATATTTCAAACTTTGAATATTAAACAATTGGAACTAAGGTTGGAAATTTCTATTCAACAATTTAAAGTCCTATTATTTAGTTTGAAATAATTGCCTAATAAACCCGTAATCATTTAAGTAAAACTCAAATTACTTATAATAGAAAATTTCCTTCAATTTATTTATACTAGAAATATTCATTTAATTCACCTTGAATACAATTTCAGTTATAAATATCATGCCCTTTTTAAAATTTCAAGTTAATAAATTTCACATCAACTCATAAAGTTAAATTATTAATTAAGCTCAATTCCAAATAAAATTTTCAATTTAACACCTAATCTTAATTGATTTAAATCATTTAAAATTCTATATATTTTCAATATCTTAACATGTACTTAACCATATAATATAAAATAATCAAACTCCATTATTCAACTTATTTATTTTATTTAACAAATTCATACATAGCTTAAATTTAATACTTTAACTATAGAAGTATATAAAATAAGATTTTATATAAGGTCAAAATTTAATATTTATTAAACTGTATCCTATCCAAAACCATTAAATCCTTTCAAAAATAATTATATATATATACTGCGGTGCCTGTATATAATTTTCTATCCTATGGTCAAGTGATACGGATATTTATCATTTCAATCCGCAATTAAATAAAAAAAATGCGGTTGTATATCATTTCAAACCATAATCCCGAATGAAATGAAATGCATAACAACTTGCAGTTAATATAAGTAAACATCCATTCATCCAAATATCAATCATCAACCATTTATTATAAATCATCATCCAATTTAAACAAACATCAATATAGAGCATATAAAATATAACAGGCAATAAATAACAGGTACTAACTAACAGTTTATATTCAATAATAAATTTTATAACTGTTTACCTAGCAGTTTATATGAAAATAAATAAATTTTAACTGTCAAATTTTATGCAATAATAAAATAAATTAACAGGTAAATTAAATAAATGCGATTTAACAGAGATGATGAATAAAACATGCCAAACGGTCATAAATAAATTCCTACTCATATCTTAAGTCAATTTAACAGACATATGAAATTTTTGAAGTTGTGAGTGGATTAAAACACTCACCTTTTGAATTTAAATTGAATTCAAATCCAATTTAAACCCAAAAATTGGACAGTCTTCAAATCCGTCCAAATAAGCGGCAAACTGTCCGGAATTTTATTACGATCCTAACAAAAAAAAATTCGGGTGAAACGGAGTTCGTATGAAAGAGTTATGTAGGTTAGAACGAGTTGAAAAAAATCAATTTAGAATAAAAGAAAATAAATAAAACGAACCCCAAATCAAATTTTGCCAGGTCAATCTGCAGGCCGAACACGCATACAACATCTTCCAGAACATGCTTCGCGTTCGAACCTTATATGTCGCAGTTGAACCCTCCTTTGACCGTCGATCTCATCCCCTAGTCGCCGCCGTTTACCACGCCGTCACCACCATCCTCCTTGTCTCCTCCGGCCGACCTCCCGGGACCCAAACCCGAGCCTATCAGTCGCCAAAACGACGAGCCGCCACCTCCCAGTCAAACCCTAATTCAATTTTCCCGAGCGATCCAACCATCGAATTGCCCAATTACCTGCGCTGATGTCCTCCCCACGAGACTCTCCACGTATCCATGCCTTCGATTTGTTGATCAGAAGAAGTCGATCAACACGACAATGAATGGCCGAAAATGATTCCCTGAATTTGGACAAACCATGCATCGATTTCAAAAACGAATTCCACTAGGAGATTATGCTCATCGAAAGCATCAACATATATTTTTTCCGGAATTTTCTGAGAACTTTGAATTTTGACTTTTGATTTTGAATTGTAATTGGATCTAGGGTTTGCTGCCATTGCAAAGGAGGAGTTGAGGAAAAATGAACGCACAAACAAATGAGAATAGATGGAGGCTAGGGTTTATAACTGAGTTTATATAGGTAGGTTAGAAATAGAGTAGATGGAGCTGATAAACAAACTGTTGAGCGATAATTGGACCAAAAAGCCCGTTTCGACTCCGGAACGTAAATCGGTCAACCCATATATCTAAATAGATGTTTTAAAATATTCTGAACGCGATGGAAAAAGTTTCACGTTCAAATTCCATCGTATGAAGAAGATATGCTAAAAACAATATTTTCAAATTGATTTCAAATTGATTTCAAATTGATTTCAATTAAATCGATTTTAAGGCGTTTCGCGTTCGGACGATCAAACGACAAGTCCGGTCGCTACGAAACTTGAAATCCTACAATAATTCACTATAACGGATCCGATGAAACTGGCTTCGTCGAAATCCGAGTCCGTGACCAAAATGGCTATTTTTATATTAATTAAATAGATTAAGAATTAGTAAATAAATCCAATTTTTATATTTCAGTTTCAGAATTGGAAAATTTTATCACTTATGATTCCTCAATCATTTACAATGCTTTTAAACAAATTTAAAAATGTAAATTTAGATGATTCATTTACAAATTTCAATATTAATTCTCAATTTCGTTAAATTCAAAATTATAAATTAACTTTCTAATAATTCTATTAAATTAAATGAATCAATGATTATTCCATTCATATATTTCAAATAGGAGGGTTTACCATTGGATTTAAAAATTATCACATGAATATTTTCAGTTTTCAACTTAATTTTTAAATTAACGTAATAATTACATATTTGATTTTTTATATTCATTTGCAATAAATCCACCTATTATAAATTAAATAAATTAACTCACGATGAAAATTCAAATTCTATAATTCATAAATTTTATCACCTTGATTTACTCTTAAATTTATAATTCCTTAAACAAATTTCCATCTCAAATTAAAAAAAAAGTAAGTTATTTCACCAATTATATTATTTATTTTAATATCTTAAAATAATCCCTTAATTACACTTTGCATCCAATTTATTTCAATAAGTTTCAAATTAATCGAATTAGATTCAAATTTAACCTTTTACTTACACTTAAGTTTAGGTCATATTTAATTTATAACGTATTTCTTCCCTAGTTATTACTTTACATCTTCCCGTATTAATTTCACAATTAAACATAATCATTAAAGTAACGCTTATAATAAATACGATCGTATAATTACTCAACATTTAAACGAACATTATTTCATTTTCCATTAGTGTAACCTTCATTTATTTTATTATCACTCATTACAATTTCTAATTCCATTAACAAATAAGCAGGTAATTTATAATATATGTTACAAGCCATGTTACAAATTTTGAATTCATCCCAATTCCTTATTATTGACTTAAATTAAGCATTACTTACCGTGCATTGACATTGTTACTTAAAATCTCTATCCAATTGTAATTAATACTCTAAATAAATACATTTACTCCTTTCGTTATTTTATTAATTACAATTAAGGCACATCTAATTATCTTTAAATGAGTGAATTTACTAGTAACCCAACTATTATATCCTTAAATATACTTGTATATTTTCTTCACAAACAACTACTACCTACCATATTATATCGCCCATAAATACAATAATTGCAATTGTTCTTATTATTATATTCCATATACTAAGTCATAACATTTGAATTTATCTATTAAATTGAAATGTTCATTCAAGTTTATAAATTATTAACTTGCATTAACATGATTCCTTAATTTATTCCAATTACCGTTTACAATCTTTTATTGCATTAAATCAATTTAATACTTTCATAAATTTCTCATATTCAATTTTATATCCCGGTAAGAATCTTTTTACTACTTAATTCATTTGAATTTTATTCAAATTACTATAATAGGTTTTAAGCCACCATTTATATAATTTATTTTAGCCTTCATTTTGATATTAATTTGCCCCTTTTATTATTTCTACTAAATATAATTTCAAAACTCAATTAATTTAACCAAATTAAATCCACGAAATTTACGGGTCGTTAAAATTATGGATTGAAATGATGTATTATCCGTATCATTTGACATAGGTTTGAAAATTATATACAGGCCGTGGTTAAAATATATTTTTCTAAAATTTTTAAAATATTATAAAAATATAAATATTATAATATTTTGATTTAAATTTAATTTAAAATTTATTTTTGTAAATATTAGTGATTTTCTATAAGTTAAACTAGTGAAATAAATAAATGTTAAAGTAGAATTTGAAATATAAGTCAATTTTGGAATTTATGAATTTTTTTTATAAATGTAATTTAAGTTAAATAAGAAAATATGATAATTTTAATTTTAATTTGAATTTAAAATGATTTTATAAAGTGTTATTGATTTTTTTATAAATTAAAAATAGTTAAATAAATGAATGTTTAAAATTGAAATTTGAAATATAACTTAACTTGAAAAATGTGAAATAGGTTTTAAATTTAAAAGTTAAGTTAAGAAAAATAAAATGGAATTTAAATTTAATTTATGAAATGGTAAATTTAATATAAATGTAAAGTAAATGAAATGTTATAAAATTGTACGTTGATTTTTTTATAAGTGACTATTAAAATTTCATAATTATTTGTGAAATTGCACTTTTGTAATGACCCGGAAATTCCGTGTAACGAACGGGAATTTTCACGCTCGAAAATCGACATCCATACTTCAAATCGTATTCAATTGCCATAGATTTGACCGTTCAAATCCGATTCGTCGGAGCTTATTACAACATTAAGTAAATAACACAGTGGAATAAAAGAATAATACATTGATATACAGCTTTGATACAATATCTGATACAACAGATGATCCAATAGATATCAATATACATTAGAGATATGATACAATAAAATAGCAGCGGAAAAGAAAAATAGATAACATCTAGCAGCGGAACAATATAACTCTAAGATAGTCTTAAAAAGAGAACTCCAGCAGCAGCAGCTCGTTTCAACATTCACGATACGCAAAGACAAGCAAGTCTCGACCACATCCAAAGACTGAACTAGCTCCAGATAATTCACTGAACCTAACTATCTGAACAACCCAACTCTAAACTGCTCGTGTAGAAAAATTTTGAGCACCCAGAGTTTAGGAAAGAAACAATAAACTCCGGATCAGTTATGGGACTGGTGTGAGCAACAAAAGCAGTTTATATTTTAAAACAATCAACAAAAGATTTTAAAATCAATTCGCAATGCTTTTAAAAATGAAACTACCATAAGGCCTCCCGCACACACACACAATGCAAACGCAGAATCGGAGGAGATTTCTCCTTATGATAGTCAAATATGCTTGATACGCGAATTCCTTTGATATTATTACTATAAGTGCAAAGTGAAGAAAAACATTTCGAAAGTAGAATATAAATCTTAGCCAACATACGACCATTATCGTATGCCTACTATAGCTACCATCTAAACAGTGGAGCCCCACCATAAGTAAATGGCAGGTTCTACAACTAAAACCGTACAAGGCTCGTATTGTTTCTTTGGATTTCCAACAAATGGTCAGGCCAAGGAACTTCCCATTGCCACTTGAGCACGCCTCTGGAAGGACGTTCCCGAGAACCAAAACGGATCTCTGCCAACACAAGGCCGGGTTACCCCTAACTGGGTAACTACTGACACGAGTATGCCATTTCCCGGTTGTAACCAACCTTTATCCGGGGTCCCAGCAACAAATCACAAAGTAATACATATATATATCTGCGATATCAACATAAGTTACGTATCTGGGCTCCATACCATGATACCACTTTTATCCAGAAGGAAATGCACATACCCTAAGGGGTGCTACCCCCAATAACATTGCTGCATCTTTCCTGTTTTGACCATTCCGGGGTGTGAGGTCCGACGAAGTCTCGTCCACAAAGCCATGCTTTGGTACAAAGCCATGCTTTGGGTCAACAAATGATCAAAGTAATGATCATAAAGTTAAATGATCAAACAAATGATCATATCACAAATGATCAAAAAATGATCATTTCACAGCAACACTTAGCATGTCACATTACCAAATTGGGAATATATCACTGATAACCATCAACTACATAACCTCTGAGCTCGTACGTCTCAGAGAAGGGTGTTAATGCTAAGAGAATAAATTCTCCGCCACCAACAGAAATGTATTTGAAAAAATCTGCTTTATATCTCAAAATGTAATGTCAGACATACAATCCATACAAGTCTGTTCTGGGTTCGAACAGAACCGAAGGCACTTCCAAAGATGTCCTTGCAATCCGGGCATTCACAATCCCGATCGGACTTCCCATCACTTAGGGAATCTCTATGCCGGTGCGACTCGGTGTAGAGACAATCGATAGGTCATCCTATCGTTTTCGCAAATACCCGGTCTTCATCACCGGTCTTCAAATGCTATCCATAACATCGAATCACATATTCGGAATGGGTTATACAACCCCAAGGTCGTCTCCCAGCTAAAACGAATAGTAAGCGCAATATTTAAAACATATGGATATGGGATTTCAATTAAGTCACAAATTAATGATTCATACATTCATTCAAATGGTTTAAACCAATTACCATTTCAAATCTTTTAAACAAATGATTTATTTCATAAAGTTCACCTACTTTCACAAAGATTCATTCCCGGATTTCAAAACGATTTCATCTTAATTGGATTAATTCATTTAAATCTTTAAATCAAGATTTATCTTATAGTATCCAAACAATTTCCATGACTTGGGAAATCATTTTCATTTTTAACTTGAAATCCTTTTTAACACAATTTGAAAGTTCACTTCCTAATGAAAGCTTTTATTATTTAAAAACAATAGTTTCATTTCAGAAAGATCCAATTTTATTTACACAAGTTAAAGCCTTTGAATTTAAATTCAAATTCCCAAACCAAATACCTTTAAAATAGTTTAACCCATATAAACTGGTATAACATCTTTAGTCCCTAGTTTCCAGATTATAGAATTCAATTTCGAATATTGAATTCAAATTTAAATCAAAATATTTAAATTCCAAAACTCAATCAAGTAATTTAAAAATAAATTTTGTCTTGAAATTCCATGCCAAAAGCTTTTCACATTTATTCCGATTCCATTTCCAAAACATTTGAATTTAAAAATTCAAATTTAAAACTATTTCAAAAATCTGCGACTTAAATGATTTCCTTGTGAAATCCATAATTGTGTGTGTATTAGTGTGGTCCAGGGGTTTAACACAATAGTGCAACATCATTCAATCATCACAAATCAAATACAACAATATATCCGATAAGCGATATAAACTATAACGCTTATCCTCATTCACATATCACAGATATATATATATATATATATATATATATATATATATATATCACATGTAATGAATTACATCATAGATAATTAATTACATTATAGATCACAACTTAAATCAGGATATATCACAAAGCATCACATATCAGGGATGTCAAACAATTCAACATCCAATCAATCTAAACATTCATAAATAGGATCAATTTAAGTTATCTGGTTAATTTTAACTCAGATTAATTTCTATGGATAAATTTGCTAGTTAAGTTAAATTAATAATAAATTAATTACCAACATTTAATACGTTATCTTTTAATTAACCATTAATTAACCCATAATCAATAATCAATCCTAAATTAATCACACTGGTTAATTTATCACATTATCCTTAAATTAATTTATTGCTTAATCACTTGATTAATCAACTTTGATCATTAATTAATATCTAATTAATAATCCTTAATTTACAAATTTTAACTTAATAAATCTTTAAATCTTAATTAAGTAATTAAACCTTTAATTATTTATTTAATTAATCCAAATCCTTAATTAATTAAATAAATTATCCATGTGAATTAACTTAATACTTAACGAATTATAAATCATTAATTCTACACTAACATAAGGTGAAACTCATTCCTATTACGATTTATTTACCAGTTACAAAAAATGTTGAGATTAAACTTTTATTTAAAACTTGTTTAAATGCTTCCTGTACACTTTCAGTTCCATTATAAATTTCAATTCTCTTTAAATACATTTGAACTTAAACATTTTTAAGTTATGTAAAACAAATTAAATTTTAAAACTTTATTTCCAAACAACTCTTCAAACTAAACTTGAACTTATATTAAATTTTTTTGTTATTTAACTCTCAGCTCAATCCTTAATTAAAATTAAAATTTGAAATTACAAACTGATCAGGTTTGGTTTATAAAACCTGTACAAAACATTTACCCAACTCTCCCTTCTACCCGCTTTGAGTCCAGCACGCAAAACTTCGAACCATCACTCGAGACAATACGCAAGAAAACCGAAACCACCAAATACCAACCCAAACTCGTGCTCCGCGCACGTGTACGCCTCCGTTCGCCACCTCCGTTCGCCAACAATGCTTCGAGCAAGTCGAAGGTCATCCCCAGCTCTGCTTCCAACCACCCAACTCCGGCCAGTTCAACTCGAACGCGAATTCGAGTGAAATTCGAAACCTGGAACACTCACACGCCTCGACTTCCCAACCTGTCAACGTCGTTCGCTCGACACTCCGACCATCGAAGGCCACCAAACTCCGTCCGTAGCATCGTCTATCTCCCCTCTACCTCCCCACAAACTCGATTGGCACTCGATCCATTATTGACGACGCGTGAGTGGAAAACATTAGCCACCCCAAAAATAGGTCACCGGAATTTAAACAACTCCCGCTGCCACCGTGGTCATCGATTGACCATCGCAAAATTTTTCCCCTACTCCCTGTTCGCTCCTCGACCTCCAGCCCAAGCCCCGACCCCTCTGATCAACGAGACCGACCCCGGCGACTCGAAATGCAAAAATCGAACAAACCCAAACTGTTCTTATACCACATCATTAAAATCATCAAATTAAGTTTAAAAATCATGTTATTGTTTACTGATTCAGCTTGCATAACTGAATTCGAAGATTAAGAAGTTTGAAAATTTTCAAATTTGAAGTTTGGCTTATGTTTCTTAATTTCCATAAAAAATAAATAAGTTGTTTAACTTAAGTTGAATCCTAACGAAAGTTTGAAATGAAACAAACAAGTTTTATTTAAACTTAAGTCTAAACAAAGATTAAATTTAAAAGGTTTTGAATTTTAAATCAAACATGAACAAAAACTGGAAATAGAGGAATTGCAATTATTCAAGTGCCTGTATACATCATACTTCAAAATTTTGCAAACATACTTCACAATACAATATTGATCACAACAATAATATTCAACTATAAAAAATTTTAAAGGTGGAGTTACTCACCTTCAAGATCATGTTGACTCCAGGAGATTACAAGTTGAAGCTTCCTTGATATCGGATGTTTAAATTTAAGTTTGTTCTAGCTTTTAAAATGATATTACTTTAGATTCTCTCTGCTTTTAGTGAACGAGCTGAGATGAAGTTGAGGTATATAGAGATGAGTTGTACAGGTTAATATTATTTGTACAGGTGATAGTATGTTCTTTTTGTACAAAGTGATGTTTATTTGTTTATTCAATAGGGTATGGCTGAGACGTTTGTATCATGGGCTGAGATGACATTAGTTTTTATCTATGTGTTTTATTTTACTTTGTAGTACTTATTTTTATTTTTAAACAACAAATTTGTTTGATGATTTTAAGTGGATGTTTGTTTGAGTTTAAAATGATTCTTACTTCAGTTTTTCATGGCTTTGATGGACGAAGATAAATGAGAAGGCTGATATAAGAAAGATTGTTAATGTATATATATAGAAAATGAGATTTACAGGGTGATGATTCATGTTGTACAAATGTTTATACTTTGTACAAAGATTGAACAGGGATTTTTTTCTTTGTTTAGAGGCTGAAGTATACTTGTTTGGGGCTGCATTAATGGCTTGTACAATTTCATATGTATATGTATATATATATATATATATATATATATATTTGTTACTTTTAGGCTGAGCATTAATTGATTTATACCATTTCAATTATTTTTTCTTATTTCAGTTGTACAATATGAAGATATGTAGAACACCTTCATCTCGGCTATACAATACACATATATTCTTTCATTTCATTTGTACAAGATGAAGATATTCCCTTTAGCTTCTTTTGTAAGCCTCATTGTATACTTATTATCTTCTCATTTACTTGTTTCATTGTTCATACATAAATATACATCTTCTGTTCAATTTAAACATGTCATATTGTCTTCATTTGCAAGTGGTTCATGTTTGTATTTTGTTTGCTTTTGCATAATCTAATTGCTTTATAATGTAAATGAATTCCTATCTTTTTTATTTTATTTTATTTTCTTAGCTTACATTTTGTCTTGTTAATGCTATAAATATTATTTTAAAATATGCCTTATATATTTGTTGTTTTAAATTAGTTAATGTGTTACTTTGTATTCTACATAATTATTTAAAAGAGAATGATTTAAAAAACTACGCAAAAATATTCAAATTTCAAATTTATTCCAAAATTTATTCAAAATTTACATTAACTATAAATTTTAAAATCAATTCAAAATTTGGGGTCGTTACAGACTTCCCCCCTTAAAAGAATTTCGTCCTCGAAATTACACAGCTCGTTTCACGAATTATACACACATAGAATAGACTAATGCCAATTCAAACTATACTAGTAAACACAATGGGTTCTTTCTGGTAATTCGTAATATATCTTATATTAAATGCTACTCATAATATTAGTACACAAGTTATAGTCATACATAAACCTACTAACACCCAACCTTCACTACAATTCTAATTCCAAAACACGTACAAAAAAATACCCTAACCAAAAGAAGTCGATCCAACCAACTACAGATCTTCACTATCAGAGCTTCCTCTCTCGGGCCCTCATAGTTCTATAACTTCAGCCTCATCGTCTGTCTCAAAAACTTCCTCTGGGTCCGACTCTACCGGAATAAAACCTCCACCATCTAGCTCCTCGTCTTCTATGGCATCATCATCCTCTATAGCATTATTTAAATCCCAATAAATTGCTTCATCACCTTCGGGCTCTACCTCAATTTCAGGTTCTTCTTCCACCTCAAATTCCTCTTCGAACTCTTCTTCAAATTCCTCCTCGAATTCTTCTTCAAATTCCTCTTCAAATTCCTCTTCATTCCCGGACTCCTCCTTGGGTTCTTCAACTTGAGGTTGTGGCTGCACCATAGGCTCTTCTGGCACCTCTTCATGTACTGATGGTTCACCCAAATCATCTCGAATCCTACTAGATGAACCAAAATCACCAACCCTTCTGGCCTTTCCACCTCGGCTGATGCTATTTGTTCTCTACAATTAAAATCAAAATCTAAATATTAAGATCCTAATGGTTTTAGAATTTTATAGATTGAGAAATACAACAAAGTTTATATTTCAGATTTTATTCTACCCAAGAAGTTAATTCAAAATTTGGTTTTAAACGAAATCGTTTTATCGATACAATTCAATTTATCCTTCATATTTTATTAATCAATTTAACTCAATTTAAATTTCAAATTTATTCAAAATATCTAATTCATTCAAATTTCAAATTCATTAAAGTTTAAATCAAAAACTGATAAGAAACCGATGAAATAAGAAGTAAAAAATTTCTATAACGATTCGTAGGGCATCACCGCACCGAACTTCTTTCTTTTAACTATCACGAAGTAATCAAAAGAATTTAGAAACGAATCAAAGAAAATTTGATAGAGAAAGATTGTTTCCACTGTTGTAGGGTATTGTCCATTTATAGTGGTACTCCCCCGTCCCCTATCTCGTTCTCTTCTTGCACTCATACTCACTATCAGTGGATAGTAAGAGAATTTACTGAGGCATTCAAATGGATATCTTAGGGTTATACTCATTCTAGGGATACTTCACCCTATCTCTAATGAGCTACTTAATGTGTTATACTCCTGAGCTAAAGTTTAACCTTAGCTCTGATACCACGTGTAAAGAACGGGAATTTTCGCGCTCGAAAATCGACATCCATACTTCAAATCGTATTCGAATGCCATAGATTCGACCGTTCAAATCCGATTCGCCGGAGCTTATAACAACATTAAGTAAATAACACAGCGGAATAAAAGAATAATACATTGATATACAGCTTTGATACAATATCTAATACAACAGATGATCCAATAGATAACAATATACATCAGAGATATGATACAATAAAATAGCAGCGGAAAAGAAAAATAGATAACATCTAGCAGCGGAACAATATAACTCTAAGGTAGTCTTAAAAAGAGAACTCCAGCAGCAGCGGCTCGTTTCAACATTCACGATACGCAAAGACAAGCAAGTCTCGTCCACATCCAAAGACTGAACTAGCTCCAGATAATTCACTGAACCTAACTATCTGAAAAACCCAACTCTAAACGGCTCGTGTAGAAAAATTTTGAGCACCCAGAGTTTAGGAAAGAAACAATAAACTCCGGATCAGTCATGGGACTAGTGTGAGCAACAAAAGCAGTTTACTTTTAAAACAATCAAAAAAATATTTTAAAATCAATTCGCAATGCTTTTAAAAATGAAACAACCATAAGGCCTCCCGCACACACACACAAGGCAAACGCAGAATCGGAGGAGATTTCTCCTTATGATAGTCAAATATGCTTGATACGCGAATTCCTTTGATATTATTACTATAAGTGCAAAGTGCAGAAAAACATTGCGAAAGTAGAATATTAATCTTAGCCAACATACGACCATTATCGTATGCCTACTATAGCTGCCATCTGAACAGTGGGACGCCACCATAAGTAAATGGTAGGTTCTATAACTAAAACTGTACAAGGCTCGTATTGTTTCTTTGGATTTCCAGCAAATGGTCAGGCCAAGGAACTTCCCACTGCCACATGAGAACGCCTCTGGAAGGACGTTCCCGAGAACCAAACCGGATCTCTGCCAACACAAGGCCGGGTTACCCCTAACTGGGTAACTACTGACACGAGTATGCCAATTCCCGGTTGTAACCAACCTTTATCTGGGGCCGCAGCAACAAATCACAAAGTAATGCATATATATATCTGCGATATCAACATAAGTTAAGTATCTAGGCTCCATACCATGATACCACTTCTATCCAGAAGGAAATGCACATACCCTAAGGGGTGCTACCCCCAATAACCTTGTTGCATCTTTCCTGTTATGACCATTCCGGGGTGTGAGGTCCGACGAAGTCTCGTCCACAAAGCCACGCTTTGGTACAAAGCCATGCTTTGGATCAACAAATGATCAAAGTAATGATCACAAAGATAAATGATCAAACAAATGATCATATCACAAATGATCAAACAATGATCAATTCACAGCAACACTCAGCATGTCACATTACCAAATTGGGAATATATCACTGATAACCATCAACTACATAACCTCTGAGCTCGTATGTCTCAGAGAAGGGTGTTAATGCTAAGAGAATAAATTCTCCGCCACCAACTGAAATGTATTTGAAAGAAATCTGCTTTATATCTCAAAATGTAATGTCAGACATACAATCCATACAAGTCTGTTTTGGGTTCGAACAGAACCGAAGGCACTTCCAAAGAAGTCCTTGCAATCCGGGCATTCACAATCCCGATCGGACTTCCCATCACTTAGGGAATCTCTATACCGGCGTGACTCGGTGCAGAGACAATCGATAGGTCATTCTATCGCTTTCGCAAATACCCGGTCTTCATCACCGGTCTTCAAATGCTATCCATAACGTCGAATCACATATTCGGAATGGGTTATACGACACCAAGGTCTTCTCCCGGCTAAAACGAATAGTGAGCGCAATATTTAAACCATATGGATATGGGATTTCAACTAAGTCACAACTTAATGATTCAAACTTTCTTTCAAATGGTTTAAACCAATTACCATTTCAAATCTTTTAAACAAAAGATTTATTTCATAAAGTTCACCTACTTTCACAAAGATTCATTCCCGGATTTCAAAGCGATTTCATCTTAATTGGATTAATTCATTTAAATCTTTAAATCAAGATTTATCTTATAGTTTCCAAACAGTTTCCATGACTTGGGAAATCATTTTCATTTTTAACTTGAAATCCTTTTTAACACAATTTGGAAGTTCACTTCCTAATGAAAACTTTTATTATTTAAAAACAATAGTTTCATTTCAGAAAGATCCAATTTTATTTTCACGAGTTAAAGCCTTTGAATTTAAATTCAAATTCCCAAACCAAATACCTTTAAAATAGTTTAACCCATATAAAATGGTATAACATCTTTAGTCCCTAGTTTCCAGATTATAGAATTCAATTTCGAATATTGAATTCAAATTTAAATCAAAATATTTAAATTCCAAAACTCAATCAAGTAATTTAAAAATAAATTTTGTCTTGAAATTCCATTCCAAAAGCTTTTCACATTTATTCCGATTCCATTTCCAAAACATTTGAATTTAAAAATTCATATTTAAAACTATTTCAAAAATCTACGACTTAACTAATTTCCTTGTGAAATCCATAATTGTGTGTGTATTAGTGTGGTCCAGGGGTTTAACACAATAGTGCAACATCATTCAATCATCACAAATCAAATACAACAATATATCCGATAAGCGATATAAACTATAACGCTTATCCTCATTCACATATCACAGATATATATATCACATGTAATGAATTACATCATAAACAATTAATTACATTACAGATCACAACTTAAATCATGATATATCACAAAGTATCACATATCAGGGATGTCAAACAATTCAACATCCAATACAATCTAAACATCCATAAATAGGATCAATTTAAGTTATCTGATTAATTTTAACTCAGATTAATTTTTATGGATGAATTTGCTAGTTAAGGTAAATTAATAATTAATTAATTACCAACATTTAATACGTTATGATTTAATTAACCATTAATTAACCCATAATCAATAATCAATCCTAAATTAATCACACTGGTTAATTTATCACATTATCCTTAAATTAATTTATTGCTTAATCACTTGATTAATCAACTTTGATCATTAATTAATATCTAATTAATAATCCTTAATTTACAAATTTTAACTTAATAAATCTTTAAACCTTAATTAAGTAATTAAACCTTTAATTATTTATTTAATTAATCCAAATCCTTAATTAATTAAATAAATTATCCATGTGAATTAACTTAATACTTAACGAATTATAAATCATTAATTCTACACTAACATAAGGTGAAACTCATTCCTATTACGATTTATTTACCACTTACAAAAAATGTTGAGATTAAACTTTTATTTAAAACTTGTTTAAATGCTTCCTGTACACTTTCAAGTTCCATTATAAATTTCAATTTTCTTTAAATACATTTGAACTTAAACATTTTTAAGTTATGTAAAACAAATTAAATTTTAAAACTTTATTTCCAAACAACTCTGCAAACTAAACTTGAACTTATCTCAAATTTTTTTGTTATTTAAATCTCAGTTCAATCCTTAATTAAAATTAAAATTTGAAATTACAAACTGATCAGGTTTGGTTTATAAAACCTGTACAAAACCTTTACCCAACTCTCCCTTCTACCTGCTTTGAGTCCAGCACGCAAAACTTCGAACCATCACTCGAGACAATACGCAAGAAAACCGAAACCACCAAATACCAACCCAAACTCGTGCTCCGTGCACGTGTACGCCTCCGTTCGCCACCAACGCTACGACCAAGTCGAAGGTCATCCCCAGCTCCGCTTCCAACCACCCAACTCCGGCCAGTTCAACTCGAACTCGAATTCGAGTGAAATTCGAAACCGGGAACACTCACACGCCTGGACTTCCCAACCTGTCAACGCCGTTCGCTCGACACTCCGACCACCGAAGGCCACCAAACTCCGTCCGTAGCATCATCTATCTCCCCTCTACCTCCCCACAAACTCGCATGGCACTCGATACATTATTGACGACGCGCGAGTGGAAAACATCAGCCACCCCAAAACTAGGTCACCGGAATTTAAACGACTCCCGCCGCCACTATGGTCATCGATTGACCATCGCAATATTTTTCCCCTACTCCCTGTTCGCTCCTCCACCTCCAGCCCAAGCCCTGACCCCTCTGATCAACGAGACCGACCCCTACGACTCAAAATGCAAAAATCGAATAAACCCAAACTGTTCTCATACCACACCATTAAAAATCATCAAATTAGGTTTAAAAATCATGTTATTGTTTACTGATTCAGCTTGCATAACTGAATTCGAAGATTAAGAAGTTTGAAAATTTTCAAATTTGAAGTTTGGCTTATGTTTCTTATTTCCAGAAAAAATAAATAAGTTGTTTAACTTAAGTTGAATCCTAACTAAAGTTTGAAATGCAACAAACAAGTTTTATTTAAACTTAAGTCTAAACAAAGATTAAATTTAAAAGGTTTTGAATTTTAAATCAAACATGAACAAAAACTGGAAACAGAGGAATTGGAATTATTCAAGTGCCTGTATACATCATACTTCAAAATTTTGCAAACATACTTCACAATACAATATTGATCACAGCAATTGTTTGCACAAAAAATGGGCAAACACCTCCAAGTCGTATAATTTAGTTGATTATTTGTTGTTCTTAATGGTTTGGGTGATTTATACAAATACGTGAAATAGATGGACTAAACTGTAAAAAACACAGATTTATCGTGGTTCGTCCAGAACGTGCCTACGTCCACTTTATATGTTATTCTCCTTTTCTATTCAGATTACAAGTACAAAGCTTTGATTACAAGTAACTGAAAGTTGTTTGAAAGTTCTATCCGTGCTTGAGCTCCCAAACTTGTCTACCATTGTTGTACCCCTGCCCCTCTATTTATTGAGTGAGGCTGGGGGCAGGGGTCCTGGATGTATATAACTTCTGGTGGGCCTGGGCTGATCCAATCTGGCCTAGTAGTGTCGATCCGGTACGCCTTGGTTCGGTGGTAGGTGGTAGGTGGTTTGATTCGGCAGGAGGTTGGTTCGGTGGTGAGTGGACCGGCAGTGCATGGGGATGGAGTTGGACGGCGGAGGTTGGTCCGGCCAAGGTTTATTCGGTGGTTAGTGGAGAGGGGATTGGTCCGGTAGGTGTGGGAAGTGTGTTGGTTCGGCATTGGTAGGGAGATGATTGGTTCGACATCGGTAAGGCATGGACCGGTAGCTTGTAGGCTCTGGTCCGGTCGTGAGCTGGTTCGGCTCAGAATAGTTCGGTGTCTCCTTCCTCCTCCTGATTCGTTGGTGGTAGAAGCGTATCCAACATTTGCCCCCCAAAGTAGGGCATATGTTTAACATATGTCGTGCTTTGTTTTAATTGGACAACCATATTCGGCCTGAGAGCCAAACCAGCTGGTCCGGTTATCCAACCTTCCCCTATAAGTATGGGCCTAGGGCTTCCGTTATTCCCTACCGAACGAGATAACCGGATCAGAACTTCCTGCCGAATCAATCACTTTGCCGAATCCATCCTTAGCTGCCGAATCAAGTGACTGCCGAATGGCTTCTTCGATTTACTTTGTTTTACCGAGTGAACTTAAAGATTTAATACCGGATGGACCTTATACTGAGAATGCCGAATGAACCTTATACTGAGAATGCCGAATGAACCCTGGTACTGGCAATGCCGAATGAACCATAGGGAGTTTGATTCGTCGAATGAATTCTCAGGCCTTTCGTACTTTTTAAATCATAAACGAAAACCATGGACTGTACGTACTTGCTTGTTTGTATCTCTACACCTCCTTGTTCTAATAATGTGCTTTTCTTTTGTGTTTGCAGGTAAATGTCTCACAAAGTGGAAACCCGATATGAAAAGAAAAAATCTACGGACAGAAGTGAATCTTCCGCCGTGCCCCTAGTCCAACCGGGACCAGCGCGACATGGACCTGCCCCGAGGTCATTAGTGGACGGATATGGCCCTCAGGAGCTTTTGAACTCTCCTCCCGATTGCTTTCCGAGCTCCCTCAAAGAAGGGCAACTTGATGTCATCGCTCGCTCCTTTGGGATTGACAGGGCGAGTATGCTGTTGCCGGGAGATGGTGTGATGCCGTATGATCCTCCTGAAGGATATTTCGCTTACAGCCGATACCATTGTATGTGCGGGGCCATTACCCCAATCAATGCCTAGATAGTCAGCTTTCTTACCTATTTGAAGGTGGCTCCATTCCAACTTCAGCCCAATTCCTATGCTATCCTGGTGTGCTTGTTCATCATTTTTCAGAGGAAATATGGGCGTCCCCCTTCCAACCGGGAGATCCGGTATTTGTACAACTTGAGAGGCTATAAGAAGGGGTCTCCATACATCAGCTTGGAAGCGGTCGTGCCCTTCAAGCCGGTCCTGGATTTGTATTCGAAGCTCAGTATGTTCAAGAAAGAATGGTTCTTCATCAAGGATGACTCTATTTCCTTCCGTCTTTTCACTTCCGTCTGTAAGTTGAACTTCATTTATATTTTCCTTGTTTCGACCGCAATGCTTCTTCTTATATGCTTTTACTTCTTGCTAGCGACAGGTGGCTTTGCGGTCGTGGAGAATGATTCCTTGGCTCGGATGGCTGCGGAAATAAAGGCCATTTTGGGGACGCGATAGGTCGGCTTCTTACCTGATCAGGAATGCCACTCTCCTGGAGTAAAACTTAATTCTGCCACATCAATCTATGGTTAAGCAGAGAGATACATCCGAGGAGAGGGCTGCCAAAGCTAAAGACGGGGCTACTGCGAAGAGTAGCAAGAGGAGACCTTTCTCGGTACCTCCAGTCGTCGGGGGGAAGAAGCTTAAGAAATTTGATGGACCCTCTCCCAGCACATGTCCATACGTTCCGGAGGAGGAAAGTGGAGAGGAAGAAAGAGGCGAGGAGGAGAGCGGAGGTGATGGAGAAGGTGACGGTGGTAACGGTGGCGAAGGGCAGAGTGGTAGTGGCGTTGGTGCCTTGACTTCTGGGCAAGCGGGTGAGATTCAAGAGTGGACGGATGATGCCTTCCGTCAAGCCTTCGAGGGGTTGAGGGAAGGGCCGGCCTTGGTGGAGAAATCGAAGAAGTCTGATAAGGCCGGGACGGGTGCCAGTCTATCTTCTGAGAGTATTTCAGCTAAGGCAACTCCGGCGGTTCAAGGTGAATTCTTAACTCCTTTTTTTTAACTTCATATGTTTCTTGAATTATATCCTCATGCATGCTTGTAACACTTGGTTTTTATTCCAGGATCGGTTGAGGCGGCCAAGACATCAGACATTCGGCACCGTCTTGAGCAATTCAAACTCTTCAAGGCTTCTGCTAAACTGAAGCCCTCGGCTGACCATTCCGGGAGCGTAGTCAGTTACCGTCCTCTTCTCGGAGTTATCGAAGAGGATATTCAAAAGAGAAAGAGGAGGCGTTCCATGTTCGAACCTTCACTTGGACCTCAGTCCCCAACCCAGCCTATTCATGACATCACGGAGGAAGATACTGAGTCCATACCATCTCTGCATCCATCAGAGAATCCTTCCGTTACTCATATTGATCGTCCCGGCTTGGCTCGTAACCCATTTGTGGGTCATCCAGATCTGGACCCGAGTTCTCATGATATTTCCTTCGATGAGGTTACCGGTGAGCACCTCCTACCCCGCAATCCTATGGTAAGGGTACTTGATGAGGCTAAGGCTTTGGATCTCGACTTGTTGACTACTCGGATTGTGACTATGGGGGATGAGGCCAAGGCAAACATCGATCGAGTGGCTGAAGAGACCAAGAAGTTAATGGAGCATCACGCCCGACTGGTCAAGGCTGGAGAGGAAATCAGAAGTGCTAACATTCGGCTGCGGCTAATGGTTTCCGATCATGCCAAACAGCTTGCCGATCAGGCCATTCAGATCTCCCAGCATGAGGCGGCCTCCAGACAGCTAAAGAAAACTACGGAGGAGGCTAGTAGAGCCGAGCTGCGAAAAATGGAGGCAACCTGCAAGGAACGAATTGATATGTCCATTGCCACTGTGGATGAGGTTCGGAGAGAGGATCTTGAGCAGATAGAGGAGTTATCTGGGAAGCTTGAGGCCGCAGAGCTTGCTCAAGCTAAGCTGAAGGAGGAGATGGAGGCGATGCGGAAATCCCTTCAGGCTGACTGCTCGAGATACCGATTGGAGAGAGACGCTGCCGTTGCAAGGCTGTCGGCTCCGAGGCCCGAATGAGGGAGTTTGAGGAGAACGAGGGGATGATGGATGAGATGCTCCAGGACATGTACTTCCGGACCGGGAAGTAGGGCGGCTTATCCTGGATGGATGATTACCCCCGGGTTATGGCTAGGATTTATCTTCGGGCTTTGGAGCAAGCTAAGGCTGATGCGGGTAAGGAGGGTGGTGCGGCCTTCAGGATGGATGCGGTCACGGCCCATTTTACTGAGGAGGAGAAAGTGGCGGTGAAGGAGGGCATGCGACTGCTTACCGCTGAGGAAGTAGGTGTGCAGTTGGAGGACGATGACCAGGGAGCGGATGTTGGCAAGTCTTCCTTTTTAGTCTTTTCATTATTTGATTGCTTATCTTTCGCGACTATTGATGGATTCTCTTCTGAATTGGGCAGGCGGGACCTCTGGAGTACATGCGGGGAGTTCTGACCCTGTTATTAAGTAGATCCAGATGGCGGACAGGATAGAGGCGGAGCCCCGATGTAGTTGACTCTTTTATTTGGTCTGTTTGACATTCCTGTATATACTAGTCCAAAACATTATTGTATTTTCAGGCTGTAATTATGTCATTGCAACGAACGTCTTTATGTAACTTTATGTCTTAAGCAGATTCTGTCATGTTCGAATGTGGTTGTTATTTTGATATGTTGCATAAGAAATACAGCTGCGTGTTTATGCATGTGATTTAATCGTATTTGATGCTAAGTTTCTGCTCAAAATATTATTTCATGTCTTGCAATGTCCATATGATGTGTGAATAAATTAAAGCTACATATTTGCATACAAGAGAAGAAAGTACCGCCCTTCGTGTTTTAGTTGTAGAGGGTTGCTTTGAATGTCTTGCGTGACTGAGTATGGAATGTAGCTGAGTGTTCCGTCATCCGGATGTGAGTTCATATTTCCACAAGCGAGAGTTCCCCTATTTTGTGGCCTGTACTTTAGGGACTGTTATATAGGATAGGAGAAAAGTTTTTAAACGAAATGGAAATATGAGAAACAGTAAAAACTTCCAATCACGGAAGGCCGTCGATATGCTTAAGTTCATGGCAAACGGGTTTTGTAGTCACTTTCCCTAGCTGTGGGTCTTGGAGACATTTGTCACCCATCTTACGCCTCCGCGGGGAGTTTATCTTTTTTACCACAGCCGCACTTAAGACATATCGGAGCCGAGATCGCGCGCAGTAACTACCCGAGCCATTATGGCCCGTAATCGTGTGTATTATTCTATTTACTGTGGCCCGCTAGCGTGGGTGCCGATCGTCAACCGTGAACTACCCCTGGCTGGCCACACCTTATGTTGGGGCTTAAAGTAGGTTCACAGTTGCCGGCGAGTCGAACGCCGTAATGAGCTGCCATCGGCTATAGTCGGCTTTCTTGATGGCTTATAATCGGCTCATTACAGTTGGCTTTGAGGGCAATCGCGAGCAACGAGTTAACCCGCAGCAGAGGGATGCTGGAGCAAAAGTGTCTCATTGGCGAGTGCATAGATTCGCATAGTACCTGTTGGGTCTTGTCCAGGCGAGGTTGTGCCGTGAAGTGTCCAGAATGGAAATGTTGTTATACATGGTTTTGTTCAATAGAAAAGGATAAAGCTTAACAAGCAGCCAAGATATAAAGGAACAAGTTAGAAAGAGACAAGATTTTTAAAGTGCTTCGACACGAAAATGCCTACGTCCACTGATTCTCTTTGTTAATTCACTTCATATGGGCAGTACAAGTTAAGAAAAGTATCGATGGAGGTGTTGGATGTTCCATGCCCTCTGGAACACCTCTCCGTCCACTGTTGACAAAATATAAGCTCCGTTGTGGAGATCTTTTTGTGCTGCCACTTTTTGCTTGTGAGCTGCCGCTTTAAGTGCTGCATCATTTCTTCTTTCTTCAATTAGATCCAAAGACATGTGGAGGAGTTCTTCATTCTCTTCTGGGTTGTAGTGGATCCTACGGTGGGAAGACACTACAGTTTCCACTGGGAGCATGGCCTCTGATCCGTATGCCAAAGAGAAAGGAGTATGCCCTGTTGATGTTCTGTAAGATGTGCGGTAGGCCCAAAGTGCCATAGGAAGCTCATCCACCCAAGCGCCTTTTGACTTTTCGAGTTTCTTCTTGATTAGAGTTTTGATAATTTTGTTGACAGCTTCGACTTGTACGTTTGCCTGGGGGTAAGCTACAGATGAGAAGCTTTTGTGAATTCCGTGCTCTTGGCACCAGTCGGTGAATTTCTCACTGTGAAACTGAAGTCTGTTGTCTGATACGATTTTGAGTGGGACCCCTTACCTGCATAGAACGTTTTTGATCAAGAAGTTAATAAATTTTGCCGAAGATATTTTATTTAGAGGTTCCGCTTCCACCCATTTGGTGAAATAGTCGACTGCCACTATAGCATATTTGGCCCCGTCCCGGCCCATTGGCAGTTCACCAATCAAGTCAATTCCCCATACTGCAAAGGGCCAAGGGCTAGTCATTTGAGTAATCTCGTTTGTTGGTAGTCGAGGAATTTTAGCAAATTTCTGACATTTGTCACATCTCTTGACGAAGTCTAGGGCGTCTTTGTTTAAGGTGGGCCAATAATATCCGTATCGGAGTATTTTCTTTGTAAGAGTCTTCCCTCCGTTGTGATATCCGCAACTTCCTTGATGGATATTGGACAAGACTTCCCTGGCTTCCCTTCCAGCGATACACCTTAATAGGGGATTAGAGAAGCCGCGCCGATAGAGGATGTCTTCTTGTAATGTGTAGCGGGAAGCTTTCCTTAAGATTTTCTTACTTTGGTTACGCCCGTCGGGCAGTGTGCCACTTTGTAAGTACTTCCGGATGGGAGTCATCCAAGTTTCCTCTTCGATTGCAGCTATCATATTTATTGGCTCGTAACTCGGGGCTAGTTGCTTTGAGGTGGTTATTGTTCGGGAAGCGGTGCCGTCCTTCATGCTAGCTTGCTTTGCCAGTTCATCGGCCTCCTGATTCTCTTCTCGAGGAATGTGTTTGATTAAATAGTGATCCAATTGATTGAGCAGCAGCTTGGTCTTCTTTAGATATGCTGTGAGTCATTCTCCTCGAGTCTGGAATTCTCCCAGTATTTGATTTAAAACAAGTTGAGAATCACTATGGAGACATAAAGAACCAACTCCGATCTCCAGGGCAAGTTCTAATCCGGCTATCACTGCTTCGTATTCTGCGTCATTGTTGGTGGCAGCGAATTCCAACCTTAGGGCGTAGTGCAGCTTCCTTCCTCTGAGGGTGATTATCACAACACCTGCCCCCGAGCCTTGTTCATTTGATGCTCCATCTACGAAGAGATTCCACTTGATTCTTCTGCTATTTCAGATTGCTCCTTACCTTCGTTAGTAGTGAATTCGGCAATGAAATCAGCTATCACTTGCCCCTTGATAGCGGTTCAAGGATGGTAGGTGATATCATATTGACTCAGTTCAATGCACCACTTAAGTAGTAGCCCAGAAGTGTCGGGGCGATGGAGTACTTGCCTTAGCGGTTGATCGGTTAAAACTCTGATGGAATGAGATTGGAAATAGTGTCGCAGTTTCCATGACGTGATTAGCAAACAGTATGCTAGCTTTTTAAGTTTAGGGTATCTGGCTTCTTTCCCTGTAAATCTCTTGCTTACAAAGTATACGGGCCACTGCGCACGGTTGTCTTCTCTCACCAAAGCGGCGCTTAAAGCATGGGACGATACAACAAGGTATAGGTATAGTTCCTCGCCTTCATTTAGAGTTGAGAGTACTGGTGGTCTCTGGAGGTGTTCGATTATGTTAAGGAAGGTTGTCGAGCATTCGTCAGTCCATTCGAACTTTCCTTTGTCTTTCTTTAGAGCTTCAAAGAAAGGGATGTATTTGTCGGTCGCTTTAGAGATGAACCTGCTTAGGGCGGCCACTATCCCGTTTAGGCTTTGCATCTCTCTTCGCGTGGATGGTATCTTGATATCTTGCAAAGCCCGAACTTGTTCGGGGTTTGCTTAAATCCCCCTGGCATGGACGATGAATCCCAAGAATTTTCCCGACGATACTCCGAAGGAGCACTTTAGAGGGTTCAGCTTCATTCCATATCGGCGAAGTACTTGAAACATCTCATCTAGGTGGTTTATATGATCGTTGGCTTTCCTCGATTTTACCAGTATGTCATCCACATAAACTTCCATAGTTCGCCCTATTAGTTCCGCAAACATCTTGTTGACGAGGCGCTGATAAGTAGCTTCGGCGTTTTTAAGTCCAAAAGGCATTACTCTGTAGCAGTACAATCCCCGGTTAGTGATGAAACTAGTATGGTCTTGATCGTGGGCGTGCATAGGGATCTGGTTATATCCTGAGTATGTGTCCATAAAAGATAAGAGTTCGTGTCCGGCGGTGCTATCCACGAGCTGATCGATTCGGCGGAGTGGGAAACAGTCCTTCGGACAAGCGTCATTTAAGTTGGAGAAGTCGATGCATGTTCGCCACTTCCCATTAGCCTTCTTTACCAGCACCGGGTTAGCGATCCATTCGGGGTAGATGGCTTCTTGTATGAAGTTATTGGCAAGTAGGTTTTTTACTTCTTCCTCTAGGGCTGCTGATCGTTCTGCCCCCATGCTTCTCTTTTTCTGCTTTACTGGCACCCTTGTGGGATCGATGTTCAGCACGTGGCATGCTACGTCTGGGGAGATTCCTGTCATGTCAGCGTGCGTCCATGCAAATACGTCCATGTTGTGGCGAAGAAAATCAATGATTTGATCCTTTAATTCTTCTTTTAGTTGAGATCCGATTTTCAATAGTCTACTTGAGTCGTGTTTGTCTACAGTTACGAATTCCACAGCCTCTACAGGCTCGGCGGTGGCCTCCTCCTCTTTGTCCCTGGGGTCTAATTCATTGAAAGGATCACTGGTATATCGAAGAGGAGGGGCCTTCTTTAGTTGCTATGCTTCCAAGTTTTTCATGCAGAGAGTAGTCTCTGCATTTTTCCCTTTACCTTTTCTACGGTTATTGCGAAGTTCAGTTACATAGCAGTCTCGAGCAGCGTTTTGATCTCCCTCCATTTCTCCTATTCCGTCATCTGTTGGAAATTTCTTCTTCAGGCACCATGGGGCTAGGACAATTTGGAAGTCAGACAAGGCTAGTCTTCCCAAAAAGGCGTTGTAGGCTGAATGGTTCTCTATTAGTACAAATGTTTGTTTTCGCATAACGGAGCGGGGATGACTTCCTATTTCAACAAAGAGGTCCAGTTGCCCGAGGGGCATCTTCGCATCTCCAGTGAAACCATGTAGTGGTTTGTTGCAGGGAGACACATCCTTCATTGACAGCTTCATTTTGTCGAAAGCATGCTTGAATAGGATATTTACTGAGCTTCCAGTGTCTACTAAAATTCGGAAAACTTTGGCTGGACCGAACCAGGCAGAGATGACCATAGGGTCCATGGGTGGGTACTGCCTTCCCTCTAGATCACGCCTACTGAATGTGATGTCGTCATTCTCTTTCCGTTTCGGGTGGTGTTCTTCCATAACAGAATTAACATAGCCTTCATCGTTTCTAAGTGACTTACCGTATCTTTCCATCTCTGCCCAGCTTCTGTCGGTGATGTGTGGTCCTCCTGATATGGTAAGGACCACTATCTTCTCTTGACTGGAGCCGCTGGTGTTGTGATTTCCTCCGCATACTTCCGGGAGGGGCAGCCCCGGGTTCTCGTTAACAGGAGTTGAAGTCCTGTTCTGACCTTTCACATAGCGTTCTAGTCTCTTCCTTCTGATGTGTTCTCCAATCAAGTCCTGGAGATGATGGCATTCATTATTGTCATGCCCGTGAGATTCGTGGAATCGGTAGAACTTTCCAGACTTGATTGCATTATCTGATTCCTTCTTGTGCGGGGGGCGCTTGTATCTAACTTCATCCTGGGTGGCCAAGAAGATGTTTTCGATTGTTTCATTCAAAGGGGTGTAAGAGTCAAATCTCAGTCCTGGTCGATATAAACTCTTTTCTCCCTTCTTGCCCCCAGCATTGTCTCTAGAGTCATTTCTCCGAATATCCTCTGCTGCAGCGGGAACCCTGTCTGGAGTTGCCTTAGCCTGTTGTCCCGACTGCCTCTCAGTGGCAGCGTCTTCAAGTCTCATATATTTTCCCGCTTCATGGAAGAAATCGGGCAAAGTAGCTGGTTTTTCTTTCGCTAGTCTTCTAGCGAATTTAGTATCCAGGTGCACGCCGCTGCAGAGGGCCATTAGGATAAGTTTCTCATCGGCATCTTGAACTGCAGCCGCTGCGGCATTGAATCGGGTTAAATATTGCTGCACTGTCTCTCCAGGCTTTTGTTTGATATTAGATAAGGAATAAGCGTCCTTGGGTTGTTCCACATGAATGCGAAACTGGCTGATGAACTTTTCTTTCGACATTTCCCACGAGCTGATGGACCCTTGGGGTAGATGGCAGAACCAGGAGGTAGTTAAATCTGCCAAGAATAGTGGGAAGCATTTACACAATACTCCCTCTGTTGCTCCTCTCATGAGCATATGCTGTGTGTATCTTTGTAGGTGTACGACGGGGTCAGAGGTTCCCTTGTAAGGTTCCATTGTTGGCATTTTCCATTCTCGGTGGGTGATGGCAATTTCGATATTACGGGTGACGGGGCTGGTTATCCTAGCGCCTATCCCTCTATGTCTTTGGTCCCGTTGGACGCACTCTCTGAACAATCGCGCCAACCTTTCATCAGAACTTGGAGCGGATAGAAATGAGTTTGGTTCTTCCCGGCGGGATTGATTCCGTCCAGATGACCTGTAGGGATGGTATCGTCTATCACTCCTAACATTCTCCATTGGCTGCCTCTGGTCTTCCGTGGGCATGCTGGGGTCAGCCACAGTTGGCCCTTGCCTTCATCTTTTCCTGCTGGGTTCTCTTCTCAGCACTTCCTCGGGTCCAACTTCGGGCTGGACTCCAGCTCGGCCCCGTTCCTTGGTGTTTCCATGGTTAGGTAGCATGGCGGGCTCAGCTACATCGGACCCTTGCCTGGTACCTCCCCCGTTGGGTTCGGTTCCAAGCGTTTCCTCGGGTCGGAATTCGGGCTGAGTCCGGGCTCGGCTCCTACCATAGCTGTTTCTGTTGTTAGCCCCTTCGAAGAAGAAAGACCCTTGTCGTCTCCTAGATCCTCCAGACTGGAACTCACCCCATGATTCAGTGTTGCGGTTGGTTTCTTCGACATCCCTTAAGCGTGACATGAGTTGATCCACTAAGGCTTCTTGTGGAGATGCGAAGCGGTTAGTTACTTCAGCCACAATCCTATCCAGATCCACCCTTGTAATTGGTTGTTCCGTAGCAAGGGCTGTCAGATTTGCCTGATTTAAATTTGCTGTTAGAACCGGACGATTGTCTTGGTCTCTGATCACTGGATCTGGGATATTGCCAGTTGCGATGTTCTTTCCTTTGTTAGCATCTTTCTTCCATCCGGGAGGCATGTTATCCAAGCAATGAACGATGTTGATAGGAAAAGGGTTGAGTGGGAGAAGCTGAAGCTTCGAGCTCCTTTTCTCAGTGAAAGCACCAAAAATGTTTGCACAAAAAATGGGCAAACACCTCTAAGTCGTATAATTTAGTTGATTATTTGTTGTTCTTAATAGTTTGGGTGATTTATAAAAATACGTGAAATAGATGGACTAAACTGTAAAAAACACAGATTTATAGTGGTTCGGCCAAAACGTGCCTACGTTCACTTTATATGTTATTCTCCTTTTCTATTCAGATTACAAGTACAAAGCTTTGATTACAATTAACTGAAAGTTCTTTGAAAGTTCTATCCGTGCTTGAGCTCTCAAACGTGTCTACCATTGTTGTACCCTTGCCCCTCTATTTATAGAGTGAGGCTGGTGGCAGGGGTCCTGTATGTATATAGCTGCTGGTGGGCCTGGGCTGATGCAATCTGGCCTAGTAGTGTCGATCCGGTACGCCTTGGTTTGGTGGTAGGTGGTAGATGGTTTGGTTCAGCAGGAGTTTGGTTCGGTGGTTAGTGGACCAGCAGTGCATGGCGATGGAGTTGGACCGGTAGAGGTTGGTCCGGCCAAGGTTGATTCGGTGGTTAGTGGAGAGGGGATTGGTCTGGTAGTGTGGGAAGTGTGTTGGTTTGGCATTGGTGGGGAGATGATTGGTTCGGCATCGGTAAGGCATGGACCGGTAGCTTGTAGGCTCTGGTCCGGTCGTGAGCTGGTTCGGCTCAGAATAGTTCGGTGTCTCCTTCCTCCTCCTGATTCATTGGTGGTAGAAGGGTATCCAACAGCAATAATATTCAACTATAAAAATTTTTAAAGGTGGAATTACTCACCTTCCAGATCATGTTGACTCCAGGAGTTTACAAGTTGAAGCTTCCTTGATATCTGATGTTTAAATTTAAGTTTGTTCTAGCTTTTAAAAGGATATTACTTTAGATTCTCTCGGCTTTTAGTGAACGAGCTGAGATGAAGTTGAGGTATATAGAGATGAGTTGTACATGTTAATATCATTTGTACAGGTGATAGTATGTTCTTTTTATGCAAAGTGATGTTTATTTGTTTATTCAATAGGGTATGGTTGAGATTTTTGTATCATGGGCTGAGATGACATTAGTTTTTATCTATGTGTTTTATTTTACTTTGTAGTACTTATTTTTATTTTTAAACAACGGATTTGTTTGATGGTTTTAAGTGGATGTTTGTTTGAGTTTAAAATGATTCTTACTTCAGTTTTTCATGGCTTTGATGGATGAAGATAAATGAGAAGGCTGATATAAGAAAGATTGTTAATGTATATATATAGAAAATGAGATTTACAGGGTGATGATTCATGTTGTACAAATGTTTATACTTTGTACAAAGATTGAACATGGATTTTTTTCTTTGGTTTAGAGGCTGAAGTATACTTGTTTGGGGCTACATTAATGGCTTGTACAATTTCATATATATATATATATATATATATATATATATTTGTTACTTTTAGGCTGAGCATTAATTGATTTATACCGTTTCAATTTTTTTTTCTTATTTCAGTTGTACAATATGAAGATATGTTGAACACCTTCATCTCGGCTATACAATACACATATATTCTTTCATTTCATTTGTACAAGATGAAGATATTCCCTTTAGCTTCTTTTGTAAGCCTCATTGTATACTTATTTTTTTCTCATTTACTTGTTTCTTTGTTCATACTTAAATATACATCTTCTGTTCAATTTAAACATGTCATATTGTCTTCATTTGCAAGTGGTTCATGTTTGTATTTTGTTTGCTTTTGCATAATCTAATTGCTTTATAATGTAAATGAACTCCTATCTTTTTTATTTTATTTTATGATTTTGCTTTTTCTTTTCTTAGCTTACATTTTGTCTTATTAACGCTATACATATTATTTTAAAATATGCCTTATATATTTGTTGTTTTAAATTAATTAATGTGTTACTTTATATTCTACATAATTATTTAAAAGAGAGTGATTTAAAAAACTACGCAAAAATATTCAAATTTCAAATTTATTCCAAAATTTATCCAAAATTTACATTAACTATAAATTTTAAAATCAATTCAAAATTTGGGGTCGTTACATTCCGAACCTGAAAATTCAAGATTGTTAGGAAAAGAAGAAAAGAGAAAGAAGAAGAAACAGAATCAAGTCACAGAAACCTCACATTCGCAGCGGAGAAAATATAATATCAAATAAAATAACAGTTTTACAAAGAAGAACTGTGTAAGTACATTTACATTTTTATACATCAGAGTTATAACATTTACACAACATTGGACAGTTTAAAACAACATGTCCCGAATAATCAGCAATAATGCACACAACGAAAAACGCTCCATACGTTCCTACCATCAAGCTCGCCTCCTAAACTCCAGAACGTCCTTATCTGAAAAGCTGTAATACTCGGTATGACCCGAGCATTACATCAAAGTAACACCCGGGTCAGGCTGGAAACCAGCATGAGTAAACCCAACCAACATGGAAATACCAATGCATACGACTATTATAAACCCAGGGTAACTCGTATCAATTTACAAATTCACAATTTGATATAGCATCACTTATTTCACACATCAAATCTCTAAGTACTATACTAAGATTAAATAGTCCAATTCACTTAGATCATTCCATTTCAGCCTATTGATTTCACATATCAATTCATAAAGAATCGAAGTGGTTTCAAGTATTTACCAATACCCTATTCCGGTCTCTTCGAATCCTATGTCATCTAAACCCATGTTATCCAATTGAATTCAACTTTAATTATCGGATAACACATTTACATAGCAATTCATAACTGATAGATAATCACATTATCATCATCCATCCAACATATCATATCACAAAGCAATTCAAGTTAGAGATATCAATCATTTTGAAAGCACTCATCATCATTCAATCATTAATAAGCAAGATTGATCACTTCCATTAATTACATCAATTAATGATCCTCTAATTACATCATTGGTTAATTATTCTTAACCTTCGTTTAGTAATTAACTTTTAACTTAATTACATTCATTAAGCAATCTTGATTTATCAAAATCAGAAATTAACTTTCCTAAGTTACTCTACCAATTAAACTAACTCCTTGATTAATTATATTAATTAATCCTTTAATTACACTGAGTAATTATCACTAAATTCCTTATACCAAGTAATTATCCTTTAATTTCTTCCCATCAGGTAATTTCCTTTTAATTAATTGCAACCAGTAATTATCCACTCATTACTTCACTAAGTAATTACACCTCATTAATTACCTTAAGTAACTATACTTAATCTTCAACTAATTATATTTATTAATCACTCGTGATTAATCTCATTATGTAATTAATTACCTTTAATTAATTACATGACATAATTAACTTCTCATAACTTTTATTAGTTAATTCTTAGATTAATTACACTAAGCAAATTAATTATTAGTCGCTTCTACTGAGTAATTATTCTTCATATAAATTACACCCTGTAATTAACCCTAAACTACCTTCAATCTTCCATTAATTACACCATGTAATTACCATTCCTAATTACTTCACTAAGTAATTACACTTTATAAACCTCATTTAGTAATCATACTCAATCCCATCATCAAGTGCTTTTATTTTAAATTAATTAAACCAAATCATTAACTTAAACGAATCACATTATGAAACGACCCGACTTTCTTACCACATAAAATCGCATCATTTTTAAGAAAGAAAGGGATAGAAAAGAGAAAAGAAAGAAGAGAAGAAAAAAACAACATCAGAATCTAAATGGCGGAACGAATATTTATATTAATAACATAAACATTACAAAGTTTACAACCACTATCAGAGTTATACAGATAATACAGCACATAATAGACAGTTATAAACACCTGTCTAGTTATACAACACAATAGAGTACAAGAAAACGACTCAGAGAAATCTACACAGCGGAAAACTATATATATCTACACGCAGAAGCCTCCTCCTCCATTTGCTCCTCCACAATTCGTCAACGCTAACCTGAATCCCTTGGCTACTCATAAAAACTTAAGTACCCAAGAGTTTAAGAAAACAGAAGATAAACTCCGGGTCAGACATGGGTCTGGTGTGAGTAACAGGTTAAGGTTGCTTAACTTTTAAAAAAAACTTTCGAAAAGAAAGGTATCACGTAAGACTTCCCACACATAAACATGGAAAAGTTTTTACCTTACGCTAACCAAAACATTTGATAGGAAATCTGATGATATTATAATAGGTCTAGGGTTTTCAAATAAATATGAAATAGCCGAAATTGTTACGTTCATTAAATTCCAGTTATTAGCCACAAAAGTGGGTAATACAATCAAAACCGTTGGCACTTATTGGATTTTGGATTCCATACAATGGCAGGGCTACTGGGGTACCACCCGTCACAGTACGTGGCCTAGATCAACGTACCGAGGAGCCACCCTAACTCCCCTATAACACAAGGCCGGAACCATTCCTTACTGAACAGTTCTGAACAAGACAACCCCGCGGTTGTAGCTAGCAACCGCCCACACAGCCGAATATAAAGGAACTTCTAGACAGGGGTAAATCTCACTCTCAAGTGTGGGCTACCCACGAAGCCTTGCTGCACCTCCCCAATTTTAGCCATTCTCGGTTGATGAGGCTTGAGGCTGTGATTACCTTTATAGGAAATATCATCTTAGAATGCTCATCGTCCACCTGACGATGTTCTGAAAGCATTCAATCCATACAAGTTCGTTTCGTGTTCGAACGAAACCGAAGGCATTATCTCGTTACACTCATTTTGGAATCGCCTTTGGAGTTAACGACAATAACCCTAGCACTCTGAATCACCATCTCGAACCTATAAGAACTAGTTCCGTCAAACTCATTACGGAATCACTCCCAGAGTTATACTGACGAATAGTCCTTACACCTCGAGTCTTCACTCTTCACATAAGATTCACGACCTATCGTTAATTTGGATCGATGTGGTTTTCGGATATCCAAATATGGAAACCCGATCCCGGTCGCATCGAAATCCAAAGCGTGTCTTTTAGGTCCAAGTTGTTTTAAGGTTTAAAACAATTCAATTATCTATATACACATAGATAGATAACTCGCAGATCACAATTGATAATCCACATTATCTAATAAATAGGTAATCCACATTATCAATATCAAAATAGATAATCCATATATCACCATCACCATAGATAATCTATGTTATCACTACAAAGCAACCAAGCATTCATACCACACAATATTACTTATCTCATTACTGAGATCACAAAGCATCCAAGACAATCAATGTCATCCATTCATACATAAGCAATGATTTGTCTCATCTATAATTAATTTAAAATGAATTAAATTAAGTATCTCTACCTCCAATTAATTTAAAGTGAATTAAATTAATTACTTCATTTTTAATTAATTTAAAATTAATTAAATTAATTACTTCACCAATATAAATCTTGCTTACCCAATCATTTAATTGATTACAATCAATTAATCATTTATTATTAATCACCTTAATTAATCACCCTTGATTAATTACCCTTAATTACATTCACGTAATTATCCTTAATTAATTTCACAAATTAATTATTCTCGACCAAACAGTAATTAACCCTTAATTACTTCAATTAATTAATTAACTATAATTAATTACATATCATCGATTAATTAATCATAATTAATCATCTTTAAATTACATCACTAATTATAAAATTAATGATCCTTAATTATATTTAATAAAATTATCTTCCTACATTAATTACCTTGAGTAATTAACTCATAATCATTAATCATCCTAGATTAATTACATTCAGTAACTAACTAACTTAATTACTTTATTAAACCAAATTAATTATCCCTTAATTAATCCCTTGATTAATTACTAAGTAATTACATTCCAAATTACTTATTCTTAAACATCTTCAATTAATTACAAACTGTAATTTAATCAATCACTTCACCAATATAATTTCCAAATCATCAATTACATACAGTAATTATCTTTAAAACCCAAGTGTTTAAAATTAATTAAACTTAATTAATTAAAATAATCAATCACATTTAACTTAATTAATTACCTTAAGTAATTTATTCCTTAATTACTTCATTAAGTAATTATACTCAAAACCAATCACAAATGATTATTATTAAATTAATTAATCTAATTAATTATAAAAATTAACCACATTAATTAATTGTTAAATAATCCTGGTTAATGACCTTCATTAACCTTTCTCTAATTATTTTTATTAAGTAATTAACTTAGATTAATTACAAATTAAATCATCTTTAATTATCCATTAATTAAAGTCTAATTATTTAATTAATTAACCTTGATTTAAAACTTAATTACATAATTAATAATTCATTAATCATTAATTTAAAAATCTAATTAATGATCCTAATTATAAATTGATAAATCATTAATCAATATTCATAAATTTCAAATCATTAATTAATTAAATCAATTAACCATTCCTTAATTACTCCATTAATTAAATTAATTCCAAAACATTAATCTTAATTAATTTTAAGATAAAACATTTCTAAATTTTTGTTCAAAAACAATTTTTTTTTTAAAACAAAGTACTTTTGAACTTGCTTTCAAATTTCATTTTACATACAGTTTTAAAATGAAAATAATTTAAACTTATCAAAGTTAAAACAATTTATAACTTTTTAAAATTTCATGACAACAAGTGTTTGTCTTAAAAATGAAATTCATAAAAATTTTGAAGTTAAATTCATTTCAAAGTTTCAATAACTTTAATTTACATTTAGTTTAAAACTTTCAAATTTAAATCTTCTTCTAATTTCAAAAACTGAGATTCATTTTTAAACTTTCAGATTTTAAATTAAATTTCAAATCCTGCTCATATTTTAAAAAACTTCCTTTTCTAAAAAGTTCAACTACTTTACAAAATAAAGTAGGTAACTTAAGTTCAAATTTAAAACTTTAATTTTTTGTTTAAAAACTGAGATTTTTAAATTTAACTTAAATTCAAAAATTTAAAATTTGACTTTAAACTTGAATTTAAACTTTCCTTAACATAAAAAAAACTACAGATTTTAAAATTTTTAAACCCAGATTTTTAACAGGTTTCTAAAAAACTGGAAAACACAGGACAATCAACCCGAGACTCCCCAATATTTCTTCAAGTTTCCCACCTAACTTCTCCGAGTCACCTACCCATCTACTTCGAGCAAACCCAACATCTTCCCCTGCAACCAAAACTAAACCCAACCCCTTCATCACCGTGCATATGCACGGCGACTCCGACCATCATTGGTCGCCGCCGAGGATCTCAACAACCCAGAGGATGACACCGCAACCCTCCACAATCATCAATTCGAACCACCATCCTCGAAATCAAATTCAAACTCCACTATCTCAAACCTGGAAAACCAAATCAGGTTTCTGCGAAAACCAGTCAACGGCGAGTTTTCACCGCTCCGACCACAAGATGTTCAACCCCTCGGCCTCAAACTCATCCACACAACAATTACCCATCCCCCAAACATCATAGAACTCGATCCATCCTTCACCCCGAAATGTTAGATTCTTCATACCCTTCTCAAAACTAGGGTTAAAAAAGAATTCAAAACTGCATCCTCTCTGACCAATTTGAATCACATCTCTGATTTTTCTGAGCATCACTTAACACTTATCAACTAACCAAAAGAATCTCAAGCTTCCTCAAGTCATAGATCACAAGAAATTGCTTAAATTCCATTTTTAGTTCAATAACTAACTGCACATTCACTAACACCTAAAAATACAGATTCTTAACTTTAAAATCAAGTTCTTGTTATTACTTTTGTTTTATGTTACTGAAATACAAGTTTAACATGTTTGAGTTTTGACATAGATCAACATGCACTGATACATTCAATAATCCAGAGGCAAAACAACTTCTGTCTTAATTTGATTTAATTTTTAATCCTAATCTATGGTAAGCAAACATTTATTTTTATTTTAAAAACCAGATATTATCACAAATTTAAATAAATTGTAGAGGATTCTTTTAAATGGGAAGATGGATCTGGGAACACAGCAGAGCATAAACAACATGCATACACAACATACTTACATCTGACTTTTATAAACACACAGACATTACTAAATTATATCCAACATTTAACATGCAACCTATTTAAATTTAAGATTTAAAGTTACTCACCTTTATTTAAATGCAGAGCTTTAGTTTGTCCTTTTTGAAATTTGCAGAAATAATAATGCAGGCATGATAAACTGGAACTTGCAACATGCTTTAACTTGAAGCTATGAAAAACAGAAATGCTTATGTTTCCTGACTAAAATACTTGCATGCAAGTGCTTTTGAACAAGCTTCAAATCTGAAGTTGTGGAGAGGGTAGATGTAGATTTGCTCTATTTCCAAATGCATGCAGATTTGTTCATTGCCCGATTGCTGAAAAATAGAATGCAGGCCTATTTTTGATTTGAGGATGTTTAGATTTGAATATGCAGGGTTTGATTTATGCATTGAACATGAATTTGGTTCTTGAAGATGCATGTTGTATTTATAAACTGATTTGGGTTTGAACAGGTATTAGAATTTGTAGAATTTTTTGAAGAGAAGTTACTGAATTTAGATATGAAGAGTTTGATTTAAGAAATAAAAAAAAAATGAAGTTCTTTGATTAGGAAATGAAGAAAACAAGTATGAATAAAAATGCAAGTTTATATAAATGAATTTTCAGATTTTATCAAATAAAAGAAAATTAAAACAAAATTTTACACTTGTACAAATTTTATACATTTGTCAATTTGAATATTTATCTTTCTAACACTTGTTTAATTAATGCCTAAGAATGCAACACTTGTCCCTTTTAAAGTGATTAGAATTAAATTTACAAGTTAATATATGTGTTAATGTATGTATTAACCCAAATTAAATTTGTTAATTAATATTTGAATATGTGTATAAATTTATAAAAGAAATAAAGACAAATCATGTTTATAACATAAAACTTACACATATAGAACTTAAAACAATTAAGATTTATAATTTGGAATTTAAATTCTACTAAAATCAATTATTTTCAAATCAAGTTGTGTATATAAATTTAATTTGAAATAACAGTTGCAAATTTTATTCAAAATCTATTGCGAAACAATGCACTATTGATATTGTTTCTATAAATATCTTATTATTAAATTAAAATCATTTTAAAAGAAATTATATTGTTATCAGTAAAATATCCATTATATTAAGCCATAAAACTTTTTGTTAATTCATTCTAATTTTAAAACCCATGCCAAATTATTTTAAACATTTAATATTTTTCTTATCAAATTTAAAAAAAAATCATATATTTATTTATTAAATAGTTTTAAAAACTCAAAACTAATTTAAATCAAAATTCCCAAATTATAATGTATATATTAGAATTTTTAAAACATGATTCACTTATTAAGTTTAAACCAAAATCATTTATTTAACTTTGGAAAGCTTAAATATTAAATAAATACAAATTTTCCAAATTACTACAAATATTAGAATTAGAAAAATATGCTTTACTTATTAAAATTAAAACAATGCTAATATATTTAAAATATAAACCATATATTTATATTATAAATAGAAACCAATTTATTATTTTTAAAAGATAAAATAACCAATTGAATATTTATTAAAGAAGATTATTAAATAAATTTGAATTATTATTAACAAAATATTAATATTAATTTAATATTTTATACAGATTATTAAATTGATATTGTTAAAAATTCCGGGATATTACAGTCCTCCCCCCTAAAAAGAATTTCATCCTCGAAATTTAAAACAAAGGTAATTTAATAATCTTATTAAAGATTTAATTTTTAAAGCACAAGCATATATCAAACATATGCTAACAATCAAAACAACCAATTCAACCAATCTAACAAATCTAATTCTCAGAACAAATCCTGGATAGAATTTCTTCGAGTTTCCCCAAGTATATATATTTACCGGGATACTTCCTTTATAGAAATCAAACAATCAATACTATGAAGCTATAAAAGCTCATATTCATCTATATCTATACACTAGACAAGATATCAGACTACAGACGAGTCTGACTCAACAAATCAAAACTCCAGAACTGCTGGTTCCAAAACCAGAGATAGATCATACACGTACTCCCTTAGAGATACGTGAAACTCATTGAATCCTAGTTATCCAAACTGGCAATCCAATCTCGTAGATCAATCACTTATTCTCCAAGATCACAGAAATGATCCAAAACACTTTAGAGCTAACTTCTCAGACGTACCCAATCTTATAGCTCACTTTTGATCGGAGAAAACTTATCCAAAAAATAAATCTCCGACTTCAGAATCCAAATTGCTCCATCCCAAATCCACAAAACTCTTAGGACGATCCTGAGCTGTCTACAACCTTACGGATCAGCTCAACCTTTGCTGATGCTTCTAGAAACAAACTAGACCAATCAACACAAAAAAATGATCTCCTCAAGATCAACCAGAACCAAGAACTCAAACTCTACTCCTCAAACATCAGAAGACAACAACTTCTTCTGTCCAGAAAAGAAAAGCAGATGCACTTCCAAACTGCTTCCGCTGCTCAACATTGATCCAAAGTAGAAGAGAATGCTAAAGAAGAACACGAGCACAACTCAACAACACATCCCATAAATATGGTTCAACAAATCCACAAGAAAAATTCAGAAGTTCCATCAAAACCTGAGCTTCTACACCAACTCAATCTCCTTGGAACCATTCTATTATTAAGCTGAACCACCGGTAGTACTCCTGGAATCCCAGACGATAAGAAAACTCAATCTCTAGATGCGGACAAAACTCTGAATTCCTGAAAACATCCAGAAAAAATTGGATGACCAAAGAAAACACTCAAACAATCGCAAGTCACTTTTGCGATCCACCCAAACCAAATCCAAGGAAACTATCCTCCCTTAACCAAATAGAACAGCTTAATCTAAACTAGCCAACCCATCGAAGAAACGGGTCCACTTAACTGCTTTTGAACTCCACTCCAGAAAAAGTGCTAAGCCAGAAGACTCTTGCCAACACCGAGAACACTCCAAGCTACACTGTTGCCACAGATGCCAAAGATTTCCAAATCAAATCTCTTCAAGAAACCCGGACTTCAAAACAAACAGAAACACCATGCTGAACACAGCCACAACACTGAAGCAGACTCAGAACCTTAACTTGTTTCAAAGAAAACATCTCCGGGAACATCCATAGTCACTACATCTCATCACGCAACTACTACTCCCTGAGGTATCTAAAATACCATCACTTGCTTCTACCCAGCCAACAGATCCAAACTCTACTCATCAAATTTCAAAGAAATTAACTTCGAACCTTAACAGGTTTCCTTCAGAGATCATTGAAATCCTTCATCACCACAAAACTTACTTGAGACGGTATTAGGTTTACAGTCTCGACAAATACACTTCCAACCTCAAACGTTCAAACTCCAACCAATGGTAGTCGTGTTACACACACTACTACCCCATCTACCTTTATAACTTATGTTGGAAAACCTGAACAGGTAAACCAACAGATAGGTTGAAATAAATATATATATATATATATATAATTAAAATTACAAATACGCTCTCTCAAGAAAGACACCAATACAGAGAATAGGTATTCACTCAACCTAAAGCTCTGATACCAACTGAAACGACCCGATTTTCTTACCACAGAAAATCGCATCATTTTTAAGAAAGAAAGGGATAGAAAAGAGAAAAGAAAGAAGAGAAGAAGAAAACAACATCAGAATCTAAACAGCGGAATGAATAAATTATATTAATAACATGAACATTACAAAGTTTACAACCACTATCAGAGTTATACAGATAATACAATACATACTAGACAGTTATAAACACCTGTCTAGTTATACAACTCAATACAGTACAAGAAAACGACATAGAGAAATCTACACAGCGGAAAACTATATATATCTGCACGCAGAAGCCTCCTGCTCCATTTTCTCCTCCACAATTCGTCAAAGCTAACCTGAATCCCTTGGCTACTCGTAAAAATTTGAGTACCCAAGAGTTTATGAAAACAAAAGATAAACTCCGGGTCAGACATGTGTCTGGTGTGAGTAACAGGTTAAGGTTGCTTAACTTTTAAAAAAACTTTTGAAAAGAAAGGTATCACGTAAGACTTCCCACACATAAACATGGAAAAGTTTTTACCTTACGCTAACCAAAACATTTGATAGGAAGTCCGATGATATTATAATAGGTCTATGGTTTTCAAATAAATATGAAATAGCCGAAATCGTTACATTCATTAAATTCCAGCTACTAGCCACAAAAGTGGGTAATACAATCAAAACCGTTGGCACTTATCGGATTTTGGATTCCATACAATGGCAGGGCTACTGGGGTACCACCTGTCACAGTACATGGCCTAGATCAACTTACCGAGGAGCCATCCTAACTCCCTTGCAACACAAGGACGGAACCATTCCTTACTGAACAGTTCCGAACAAGACAACCCTGTGGTTGTAGCTAGCAATCGCCCACATAGCCGAATATAAAGGAACTTCTTGACAGGGGTAAATCTCACTCTCAAATGGGGCCTACCACGAAGCCTTGCAGCACCTCCCCTGTTTTAGCCATTCCGGGTTGATGAGGCTTGAGGCTACGATTACCTTTATAGGACATATCATCTTAAAATGCTCATCGTCCACCTGACGATGTTCTGAAAGCAATCAATCCATGCAAGTTCGTTCAGGGTTCGAACGTAACCGAAGGCATTATCACGTTACACTCATTTTGGAATCACCCTCAGAGTTTAGGACAATAACCCTTGCACTCTGAATCACCACCTCGAACCTATAAGAACTAGTTCCGTCAAACTCATCACGGAATCACCCCCAGAGTTATACTGACGAATAGTCCTTACACCTCGAGTCTTCACTCTTCACATAAGATTCACGACCTATCGTTAATTTGGATCGATGTGGTTTTCGGATATCCAAATATGGAAACCCGATCCCGTCTCATCGAAATCCAAAGCGTGTCTTTTAGGTCCAAGTTGTTTTAAGGTTTAAAACAATTTAATTATCTATATACACACAGATAGATAACTCACAGATCACAATTGATAATCCACATTATCTAATAAACAGGTAATCCACATTATCAATATCAAAATAGATAATCCATATATCACCATCACCATAGATAATCTATGTTATCACCACAATGCAACTAAGCATTCATACCACACAATTACTTATCTCATTACTGCGATCACAAAGCGTCCAAGACAATCAATGTCATCCATTCATACATAAGCAATGATTTGTCTAATCACAATATAATTAGTTTAAAATGAATTAAATTAACTATCTCTATCTCGAATTAATGTAAAGCGAATTAAATTAATTACCTCATTTTTAATTAATTTAAAATAAATTAAATTAATTACTTTACCAATATAAATCTTGCTTACCCAATCATTAAATTGATTACAATCAATTAATCATTTATTATTAATCACCTTAATTAATCGCCCTTGATTAATTACCCTTAATTACATTCATGTAATTATCCTTAATTGATTTCACGAATTAATTATTCTCTACCAAACAGTAATTAACCCTTAATTACTTCAATTAATTAATTAACTATAATTAATTACATATCATCGATTAATTAATCAACTTTAAATTACATCATTAATTATAATAATTAATGATCCTTAGTTATATTTAATAAAATTATCTTCCTAAATTAATTACCTTGAGTAATTAACTCATAATTATTAATCATCCTAGATTAATTACATTCAGTAATTAACTAACTTAATTACTTTATTAAACCAAATTAATTATCCCTTAATTAATTTCTTAATTAATCCCTTGATTAATTACTAAGTAATTACATTCCAAAATACTTATTCTTAAACATCTTCAATTAATTACAACCTGTAATTTAATCAATTACTTCACCAATATAATTTCCAAATCATTAATTACATACAGTAATTATCTTTAAAACCTATTGTTTAAAATTAATTAAACTTAATTAATTAAAATAATCAATCACATTTAACTTAATTAATTACCTTAAGTAATTAATTCCTTAATTACTTCATTAAGTAATTATACTCAAAACCAATCACAAATGACTATTATTAAATTAATTAATCTAATTAATTATAAAAATTAACCACATTAATCAATTGTTAAACAATCCTGGTTAATGACCTTCATTAACCACTCTCTAATTATTTTTATTAAGTAATTAACTTAGATAAATTACAAATTAAACCATCTTTAATTATCCATTAATTAAAGTCTAATTATTTAATTAATTAACCTTGATTTAAAACTTAATTACATAATTAATAATTCATTAATCACTAATTTAAAAATCTAATTAATGATCCTAATTATAAATTGATAAATCAATCAATATTCATAAATTTCAAATCATTAATTAATTAAATTAATGAACCATTCCTTAATTACTCCATTAATTAAATTAGTTCCAAAACATTAATGTTAATTAATTTTAAGATAAAACATTTCTAAATTTTGTTTAAAAACATTTTTTTTAAAACAAGGTACTTTTGAACTTGCTTTTAAATTTCATTTTAAATATAGTTTTAAAATGAAAATAATTTAAACTTATCAAAGTTTAAACAATTTATAACTTTTTAAAATTTTAAGACAAGTGTTTGTCTTAAAAATGAAATTCATAAAAATTTTGAAGTTAAATTCATTTCAAAGTTTCAATAACTTTAATTTACATTTAGTTTAAAACTTTCAAATTTAAATCTTCTTCTAATTTCAAAAACTGAGATTCATTTTTAAACGTCCCGATTTTAAATTAAATTTCAAATCCTGCTCATATTTTAAAAAACTTCCTTTTCTAAAAAGTTCAACTACTTTACAAAATAAAGTAGTAACTTAAGTTCAAATTTAAAACTTTATTTTTTTGTTTTAAACTGAGATTTTTAAATTTAACTTAAATTCAAAAATTTAAACTTTGACTTTAAACTTTAATTTAAACTTTCCTTAACATAAAAAAATACAGATTTTAAAAATTTTAAACCAAGATTTTTAACAGGTTTCTGGAAAACCTGGAAAACACAGGACAATCAACCCGAGGCTCCGAGTCACCCACCCATCTACTTCGAACAAACCCAACATCTTCCCCTACAACCAAAACTAAACCCAACCCTTCATTACCGTGCATATGCCCAGCGACTCCGGCCATCATTGGTCGCCGCCGAGGATCTCAACAACCCAGAGGATGACACCGCAACCCTCCACAATCATCAATTCGAACCACCATCCTCGAAATCAAATTCGAACTCCACTATCTCAAACTTGGAAAACCAAATCAGGTTTCTGCCAAAACCTGTCAACGGCGAGTTTTCACCGCTCCGACCACCAGATGTTCAACCGCTCCGGCCTCAAACTCATCCACACACCAACTACCCATTCCCCAAACATCATAGCACTCGATCCATCCTTCACCCCGAAATGTTAGATTCTTCATACCCTTCTCAAAACTAGAGTTAAAAAAAAGAATTCAAAATTGCATCCTCTCTGACCAATTTTAATCACATCTTTGATTTTTCTGAGCATCACTTAACACTTATCTACTAACCAGAAGAATCTAACGCTTCCTCAAGTCATATATCACAAGAAATTGCTTAAATTCAATTTTTAGTTCAATAACTAACTGCATATTCAACTAACACCTAAAAATACAGATTCTTAATTTTAAAATCAAGTTTTTGTTATTACTTTTGTTTTATGTTACTGAAATACAAGTTTAACATGTTTGAGTTTTGACAGTGATCAACATGCACTGATACATTCAATATTCCAGAGGCAAAACAACTTCTGTCTTAATTTGATTTAATTATTAATCCTAATCTATGATAAGCAAACATTTATTTTTATTTTAAAAACCAGAAACTATCACAAATTTCAATAAATTGTAGAGGATTCTTTTAAATGGGAAGATGGATCTGGGAACACTGCAGAGCATAAACAACATGCATACACAACATACTTACATCTGACTTTTATAAACACACAAACATTACAAAATTATATCCAACATTTAACATGCAACCTATTTAAAATTTAAGATTTAAAGTTACTCACCTTTATTTAAATGCAGAGCTTCAGTTTGTCCTTTTTGAAATTTGCAGAAATAAAAATGCAGGCATGATAAACTGGAACTTGCAACATGCTTGAACTTGAAGCTTTGAAAAATAGAAATGCTTATGTTTCCTGACTAAAATACTTGCATGCAAATCCTTTTGAATAAGCTTCAAATCTGAAGTTGTGCAGAGAGTAGATGCAGATTTTCTCTATTTCCAAATGCATGCAGATTTGTTCATTGCCAGATTGCAGAAAAAAAGAACGCAGGCCTATTTTTGATTTTTAGGATGTTTAGATTTGAATATGCAGGGTTTGATTTATGCATTGAACATGAATTTGGTTCTTGAAGATGCATGTTGTATTTATAAACTGATTTGGGTTTGAACAGGTATTAGAATTTGCAGAATTTTTTGAAGAGAAGTTACTGAATTTAGATATGAAGAGTTTAAGAAACAAACAAAAATGAAGTTCTTTGATTAGGAAATGAAGAAAACAAGTATGAATAAAAATGCAAGTTTATATAAATGAATTTTCAGATTTTATCAAATAAAAGAAAATTAAAACAAAATTTTACACTTGATTTTTTTTTATACATTTATCAATTTGAATATTTATCTTTCTAACACTTGTTTAATTAATGCCTAAGAATGCAACACTTGTCCCTTTTAAAGCGATTAGAATTAAATTTACAAGTTAATATATGTGTTAATGTATGTATTAAGCCAAATTAATTTTGTTAATTAATATTTGAATATGCGTGTAAATTTATAAAAGAAATAAAGACAATCATGTTTATAAAATAAAACTTACGCATATAGAAATTAAAACAATTAAGATTTATACTTTGGAATTTAAATTCAAATCAAATCTAAAATCAACTATTTTCAAATCTAGTTATGTGTATAAATTTAATTTGAAATAACAATTGCAAATTTTATTCAAAATCTATTGTAAAACAATACACTATTGATATTGTTTTTATAAATATCTTATTATTAAATTAAAATCATTTTAAAAGAAATTATCTTTTCATCAATAAAATATCCATTTTATTAAGCCATAAAACTTTTTGTTAATTCATTCTAAATTTAAAACCCATGCCAAATTATTTTAAAAATTTAATATTTTTCTTATCAAATTTTTTTAAAAATCATATATTTATTTATTAAATAGTTTTAAAATTCAATACTAATTTAAATCAAAATTTCGAAATTATAATGTATATATTAGAATTTTTAAAAAATGATTCACTTATTAAGTTTAAACCAAAATCATTTATTTAACTTTGGAAAGCTTAAATATTAAATAAATACAAACTTTCCAAATTACTACAAATATTAGAATTAGAAAAATATGCTTTACTTATTAAAATTAATACGATGCTAATCTATTTAAAATATAAACCATATATTTATATTATAAATAGAAACCAATTTATTATTTTTAAAAGATAAAATAACCAATTGAATATTTATTAAAGAAGATTGTTAAATAAATTTGAATTATTATTAACAAAATATCAATATCAATTTAATTTTTTATATAGATTATTAAATTGATATTGTTAAAAATCCGGGATATTACACATTAATTAATTACATAGAGTAATTAATCCCTTTATTTACTCCCATTAAGTAATTATACTTAAAACAATTTCACACATAATTACTTTTAAATTAATTAATTTCTCCTTAAATTACTTCATTAATTTAATTAATCATTTATTATCCAAGACCTTCATCAACTTAAAGATAAATCTTTTACCTTTATTAATTTCTAATAAATCTTGAAATCACTTATCATTATAATATAAAACATGAATTCCTTTAATTAACTACTTGATTTCATATTTAAATTAAGTTTAAAATAAACTTAAGATTCTACTTTAAAATATTTATGTAAAATATCATACAATTTCTTAAACCAATATTTAAAATATTATCATACAAAGGGATAATATTTTCTTTAAAATCAGTTTAATCTTGATTTACTTTAAAGTCTAAAACCTTGTTTCCATAAAACTTTAGAAACTATTTTAAAATTACACTTCGGGTCCAACCCAGGTCTTACTGGAGAAAATACCCGAGCCCACCCCATACACTACTCGCACAAATTCTACTTCGAGTCAGCACGCATACCATTCCGAGTTCGACCCATACAGACCATCATCTTCCCCAAACTTACTAATGCCCAGTATTCTTGTGCACACATCTGTACACATGTGCACCTACACATCGCCAACGACCATCATCTTAGGTCGTCGACCAACAACTCCAACCACCAACACCCCTCGAAACTCAACTCAGCAACCAAAGTTTACATCGTCACCTCCAGAATTTACTCTTCAACCCATACTGAAACAAAGTTCCGACCTTCTATCACCAAGTTTCGACCTCTCTGACCACGATACCCTCCAGTTCTCAGCCGCGAGCTCCGCCGCATCTCTTTCTTGCTTTTCCCCTCGGTGCGAACCACTCCGGTCGACAAACGTCACCTCCATTGGACTACAACCGAGCTCGACCCCCAAACCTTGCTAAACCCTAGTTCACCGTTGCTTCGCCACCATAGAGTTCGTGAAAACCACCCCGTAATTTTCCTATGACCCACTAACTAACAGCCACCTCTAGACATGATTCTGAGATTCCCAACCCTACCGATCATCTGAAAATGCTCGAAATCCAAATCCCGTTCAACTCTCGTTTTCTCTCGACTAAAAAACCTAAAAATCATTATTTTAGTTTTAAAAATTCAAAAGTTTGGTCACTAATCTGATTTTAACCTTGAAACAACAAATTAAAAATGTTGAGATTTGATGAGTATTAAATTTCAACTGTTCTTTTTCCCTTTTCATTTGAAAACTGACATCAGATTACCTCGAAATATTTTTTATTTATTTTATATCATGTTATAACATCCAAAATTTATTTATACTACATGTCCTAAGGAAGATTAGAGAGGAAGAACATGATTTTGATCAGATTTAAAACCTGAATACTAAGAATAGAACATCACCTTCTAAATAGATATGCCTATCTATTCAGTTCATATATAAATATACCCATTCATTTTATATCATGCAATAATTATTACATCTGATTATCAAGGATTTTATATCATGCATCCATATTAATATAAATTAAGGTTTGATTTACTCACCTGATTTGAATCAGAGCACATCATTGAAATAGCATTGAAAACTCTCTTTTTTTTTGCTGAAATGTTTTTGCCTCTTTGTTTAGAAACTGATTTGCTTGTTTATTTTTGGAACTGGAATGCTTGCTTTGATTTGAAAATACAGTTGCATGTAGCAAACAATTCCCAGATTGGAGAGACAAAAAAATGCAGGGTTGCTTTGAAATAGTTACAGGATTTTGTTTTACAGGTTGAAGATGGTTACTGATTTTGGTTTTCTTTGATTTTCAGATTTGTTTCTTAGCTTTAGATTAGAGAATAGAAGAAAGACAAAATGAAGGAAGGAGATATATGTAAATGTAGGCTGAAATTTGATTTTAAAGAAAACTAAATTTAATGACACTTGTCCTATATATTTACATTTGTCGTATTGAATACACTTATCACTCAACACATGTTTCTTTAGTAATTAGTATTTGTAATTAAAAGTTAATATAAGATTATGCTTAATTAATTAGTTAATATGTAGTTATTTATGTATAGATAAATTTAAAAAGAAATAAAACCAATTATATTAATAAATAAAGTTTATACAAATATTTTAAAATTCAAAACAATTTAAAATATCAATTTAAAATTCAATTTGAAATCAACTTAATTATGTGTATATATTTAAACAACACTAATTAAATTTGTAGATAATAATTATTTTAAAATTTATTTATATAACTTATAAAGGATATTATCACATATATTTGTTCAATCTATAAATCAATATTTTCAGTAGTTAAATTAGATAATTATTCAACTATCTGATGCTCGAAAATCCGGGTTATCACAACTTTATAAAATCATAAATTAAAGGGTATTTAAATGATTGTTTTAAAGTGAGAAATTATGATTTTTATAAGTCAAAATGATTTAAATTAAAATATAATTGTTTATGAAACTGTATTGAAACCTTAAATTTTAATTAACAGCATTTCTAAAATGCTATCATTTCTTAAGTAAAGGATATTACAGCATTTGTAAATGTTGTAGTTGATACAAATGAACTATAAGGAAAAAAATGAACTAGGGGCTATTATAGCACTTTGTAAGTGCTATAGTTGCAGAATTGAACTAAAGCTTTTATTTGAAACTAAAACCTATTACAGCATTTTTGTAAATGCTATCTTGGTTAAAATGAATTGTTTTCAAATATAAATTTATCGTAGCATTTTCTAAATACTTCAAAAGTTGAAATTTCGCTGTGTTAATGAACTGAAGTGGATAAATGAATTCTGAAAATGGTAAATTTTTAAGAATTGAATATTTGATTATTAAATATAATAACTTCATTTTTAAATGATTTAAATGGAATATTTAATTGGTTTAATTGGAATATTTAATTGGTTTAAATGGAGTATTTTGATTCGAAATATAAACCATTTTGAAATGTGATTTGAAATGGTATTTAAATTAAATAAAAATGAATGAGGTTTTGGAAGAATATGATATTTTAATATTTTAAATGAATTTGAAATGATATTGAATTTTTACTGATATTTGATTTAGAAGTATAAAATACCATTTTGGAATTTTAACAACGACATGTATTTAATTTATGGTTTAACTAACCTTAGAGGATGGACGATCCCAAGCATCCTTTAAGTTATTGTGCATTACTACTACAATTCACTTGAGTTAGTTTACATTATATAAGTATGAATGTCCTGACTCGAGTGTTTTGTGTTTTACTTTACGCTCGGGTCAGCTTGAGTATTTACAGCTTAGCTTTGGATATCTTTTCTAGAGCTAGGAATCGCTGAAGATTCTGCTTGTCTAGTTATCTATTCCCTTTCAGTTTCAGTTGTTCTATTTCAGCTCTGTTATTTATAAACTTCTATGTATTTGAGATTTCTATTGTATATGTTTTTCAGACTCATATTATGAATTGTTTTGAGATTTTGTTATAGAAGGTTAATGAACTACTATGGTATTTTAATTTCCGCTGCGAGTATTCTGATATTTCTGTGTCTATGATTCTATGATTGATTTTCATTTGCTCTAAATTTATTTACAATGTGGTATTTTGAGCAATTCAAGTCTGACATGTGTGGGTGTGAATGGCTGAAAATATCAGGCTGTTATAATTGTAAGGGTGATTGGTAGAACATCAACAGTCCTACCTACAGAAGAAGAACGTTTTCTTGAGGATACTTTTGGATCACATTAGAGGACCGACTTCATTTGATGATTTACTTACAGTTGACGATGTTAGAAGTCGAACATTTAAAGAAGCCGTTGAGAAAAAGGGCTTTTAGAAAATGATTATAGCATTAATGAATGTTTGACCAAAGCCTCAAATATAAAGATGCCAATTTCTTTGAGAGCGTTATTTGTTACTATCTTGGTTTTTTGCAATTCATCAGGTGTGCGAAGGTTATGGGATGATTTTTTCGATCATATGGTAGAAGATTACCGAAATTCAAGTACTACTGACCAAATGCTTATAACAAATCGTCTTTTGAAAGATTTAAACATGTTACTTCTCCAACTAAAAAGCACTGTAGGATCTAGATTAACCCTAGAAGGGGGTGAATAGGGTTATAGCAAATTTTCTCGAATTAAACACAAAAACAAACTGCAGAAATAAATATGCTGAAAAGTAAATCACACACAAAATTTACCCAGCTTCGGCAACCCCTGCCTACTACTGCATTCCCAGATTTCTATTAGAATTAAACAGTCTCCCGCTTACAAACACTCTAACAGACTCGCACACCCTGCTACCGCCTATAGAGTTTTGCAAACTCGCACACCCTGCTCACTGAACTAATTCTAACTAGACAATCTGACACAACCTAAAACCTAGGTGGTGATTTACCAAGATTTGAACCTTAAAAGAGAATTTAAAACAAACTTAAAACAATTTTAAACTTAAAACCCTAATTGAAAGAATAAACTAAAAGCCTTTCAAAAACAACAAGGTCGGCCCAATTTTTATTTCTCTAGCCCGTTCTCTTTTCTCTGGCTTGAAAAAAAACATGGCGGCTTTGATTCTTTGATTATTCCTCTTTGCGCTCTGAAATTAGGGCTAGTGTTCTTCGATCCAAATTGGGGCTTTTCGATGCACGCCTATATTGATCAACTCTCTGGTTTGAGTGTTGGCTTGCTCGCTACTTCTCTGATGATCGATTCTCTGGATGCTTTACTTGCGCTTGTTCGCAGCTACTCCTCTGTTGATCGAGTTCGATAGATTGTGGTATGTATTCTCTTTCCTTTCTTTGCTGGTTTAATGCTTGCTTGAACTCGATGCCGATGATGAATTTGGGGTTTGGTATTTATATGAATTCCGAGACACTTGAATTTGTTCGTATCAATTCGATACTTTCCTAATTCTTGCTTTCCTGATATTGTTATAACTTGATACACACGGTTTTGATTTTGAAGCGTTCGATTTTTACTTTAATGATACGAAAAAAACTTTCCACTTTTGATTTTTGACTTTTTCAAAGATACACACCTGAATTTTTTTAAACATGAATTTTATCACTTGACTTCGAGTTTGTTTCCATTTGTTCATCTCAACTTGTTTGCGTCTGCATTGAATTCGAACTTGTTGGTCATCACGTTGTTGACTTTGATTTGAAACACGGCTTTGATTTTGTATTTCCTATTTCATGACTTCGGCTTCCATGGATTTTGTTCACTGATGCTCCCTGTTGTATATGCAGTGTATTGATTGTCTACACTCTATCTTGTATCACTTGTGTCACTGGTGTACGTGAGTAAGTGGTTTGCTTAATTAATGATTTGCTGTTGCACTTGCAACTTTATCTGCTTTCCACTGATCATATGTCAAGGTCGTACATGTTGACGTCTTTGAGCTTCACTTTGATATCTTTGCAGACCACTTGATTTTCCTGTAGCACTTCGGTTTAACTTGCCTATTGTTGCACATTCATACTGCTGTCTCATTTACTTGTGTTTGTTGAAGTTTTTGTATTGTTGAGTTTCCATATCTTGTGCTCGATCTCTTTGTTCATCCCAATTCATTGAGATCCCTGTAGCTTGCTATATTTGTCTTTGACTTGATGGTACTTGATCCAGATTACTTTTGCTCTTTGGTCTGCATTGTATATATTCATGATGCCTTGATTTTCATTTGGCTTCACATGTGAACATTTTGTCATTTGAGTTGCTGTGTTGATCTTGCTTCAACACTTGCAGTTTACTGTGTCAAGTTGCTGTCTTCATATTGTCACTATATCATGTTCGATACAGTTTGCATTTCAGTTGTTTGGTTGACACACTTGAACTATACATTCGAGTCTGCACTCATCTTTACCACTGAACTATTTACTGACTTGTATTCTTTGCATTGAGTACAGAATTTTCATTCACTTGTGTATATGAGCATATTGAAGTTTCTGACTACATGTTGCACTGATTTTCATTGTTGCTGTTATCTTGTACAACTTGTATTTGCACTTGCTTTATTTGTAGTCTCTGGTATTCTTGTTGCTTCCCTGACCTTGTAGTTGTTCAATTGTCTTCTGTTCACCTGCATGTAGTTGGTTGTTTGTTTGTTGGCAACTTGTACTTGTGCTGCCTGTTTCATTAAGCTTGATCTCTGTTGCCTTGAATTGCTGGTTTCTTTGGGATTGAACTTGAGCTTTGTACTTCTGGTCTTTGTTTGGTTCTTGATCATTTCATGTTGATTTTTGAAATTTCACTTGAGTTGAATCCAGTTTCAAAACTCGGGTTTGACCTTGTGCTCGTGTCGTGATTTTAAATATATTGCACGTGAGTTGAACCCGGCTTTTCATTTGGGTTTGACCTGTGCTCACCTGTCCCTGTAGCATTATCAAGTGTATATCGATGTGCACGGCCTTGTGGCACGTACAGTGATGCATTGTGCATGTCACATTGTTCATGTATGATGAATTCAATTGTGAATGATGACGAACAACCCAAATAACTGAGGCAAATCATATTTTCAAAAATCATATTTCATTTTATATTGCAAAAATATTTCTTTTTCAATTTTACCGCGTTAGTGAATATTTTTGCAGATTGCTCAGATGCTGCATTCTAACTGGAATGAAGTTGAAGATAAACTACGAGTGTGAGTGATATGTAGTGAGGAATTTATGTAAATTGAATTGTGATGTAATTAGAATCAAAATTGTATATGTATAGTGAGAGCTTGAATTTGTACTATTCAAAATTGTAATAAATATTTGTTTGAATAAAATTTCTGTTTGAATTAAAATTCTGTGCAATTATTTTATTCAACAAATATTTATTTAATATGTGAAAAATAAATAGTACATTAACAAATACATTTAAATGAATATATATATGTTTATTATCATCAAACAAAAATCATATAAGCGCATATTCAACAATCTCCCCTTTTTGATGATAACAAACATATATTTAAGATTTTGACTGTGTTAAATGTATTTGATCAATGATATACTTTAATTGCTCCCCCATTTAAATGCTTCCTCTCTACACGATGCTCCCCCTACATATATGCATGCAAATAAAAATATACAAATGAACCTAGATGCAAATGGAAAATTATTTGACCTTTGCTTGATTTCATTTGACAAAATATTAACTTTTCTCTCCCCCTTTTGTTATCAGCAAAAGAATAATAGTGTTATAGAAAATAGAGATAAAGTGATCGATATTAATCCAACATTAAAACTCAATTATAATATAAATATTAAACTTCAATAAACATCAAACAAAAATCATAACTACGCCTGTTAGGCGCATATTCCACTTTTAGAATGATGGTAATGATGTCATCATATAAAATCATACAATTGTATCTACTTGTGGTACATTTATATCAGGGATTTGAATATCTAATAATCATGCATAACCTTTTAGGACTTTTAAATGAGATTAGTAGTATTCCAATTTATTTATTTTTAAAATGAATTCAAGTGTCTTCTAATCACTCATAACCGTGAGGACTTTTAAATGGGATTAGAATCAACTTGTTTATTTAATAAATCAATTTTGATATGCGTTGCATACATGCATAACCGTAAGGACTTTTAAATGAGCATGGAAGCACATAACAAATTCCAAGTAATTCACCCATGCATAACCGTGAGGACTTCTAAATGAGAGTGAATACTTTGGTATTTATTTAGTTTTACTAAAAATGTAGAATGAAAAAGAAAATGATCCCAGATTATAGTACCACATATCGACAAACTATATTGAATTTTTGATAAACAATGGTCGATTGAAGTATGATAGATAGAGAAATGGACATGGAATCTTTACTCAACAAAAAGTTTTATAACTCTTGTTTGAATTCCTAAAGAAATGTTCCAAATATACTGTCTTGAGTAATGTATGTTAAATATCAACACTTATCACCTTCTCAATCACTATTTATCTTTTTGATAATTAGTAGGGAGTTGGATTAGTCAAAATTTGTCATTTAAATCAAATTCAAAAATAATTATGAAATTAATTTTTCATAATGACTATTCTGAAAATATGATTAAAAAATGATTTTCTCGAAGGGGTTATATGAGAAAAATTTCTGCTATTTGAAAATTATTTGTAATGAAAAATATGCAGATATTTTCTTTGAAAAATGATGCAGTTACTAAATGTCTCACCATAAATCACGTTCAACTAGTAAATTTTCTGTCAACTAGATTACCAGTATGATCTGCATCTGAATTTCTCTTTCACTTCAAAACATCACTAATTAAATTTGATAGACCAGACCATGAAGTTTGCATCAAAAATTTCAAACTCAATTTTAACAACAATTTAAATGACATTCTTTGAATTTGAATTGAAGCCGTGTAAATAATCAGAAACCGTGAATATAGAGTTAGCCGTATTATAACCAAAAACATTATCATCCAAAAAAACACTAATTTTAATCCAAACTAATATATACGAAGTAAATCCAAGAATCTAGAGAATATAATTGGCCAACTATGTTGAACAAGTCAGAATCAAAATCATTATCATTACAACATCTCAATATAAGCTGATTTCATTCAGAATACGGTGCAGATTATCACATTTAATATATCGATCAAACAAAATATACGTTCACCTGTTTTACCTTTACGATAATTTTTCGTGGTTGCCCATTGTGATTCTGTCACCTTTGTACTAGGCTAAAGAACTTTGCTTTGTTGCCCGTTGTGTTTCTGCAATAGCCAGAATCCAAAGAACACTGTTGTTGTTCCTTAGCCTGCCACCATACCTACACGATGAAAGATTTTTGTGACCTATTTGTTTTTATAGGTCCATGATTGTTAGTGGCAGAAGCATTGTGAATAAACAATCCCTTTGGAACCCAAACTTGTTTAGTCCTTTTATTCTTGTTCCAATAGACATGAAATTTGTTTGTAGAATTCTTTGGAACCCAAACTTGTATAAATTTTGTGTTCTTGTCCCTATGACTACAATTTTCAACATGATGTCCAATTATTTCACATCTAGCAAAGACACTTTTACCTTTTGCATTATCATCAACTTGTGTTTTCCCAAAGCCTAGTCCTTTTCTGTTATTAGCAAAAATTTGATTTTCCAATAACGTGTTGAATGATTTTTCTCCTCTTGAAAAGTTATTCATAGATTTCTCAAGATTTTGGACTTTGGTTTTTAGTGTTGTGTTTTCAGTTACAAGTGAGGTGCATCTATTTATAAAATCCTTTTTCCTAGCGTCAATGGTTTCCTTAAGACTCAAGTTTTCTTTTTAAAGATTCTCAAAGCTATTCTTAAGTCTTGATAATTCTGAATCTAAAATTTTACATTTTTTACAGTCTAGGTTTTGAATATTTTCAAGTTCAGTTTCTAACCTAGAATTTTCATGGACAAGTTCTCTCCTATCAGATTTTAGTTTTTCAATTTTAGATTCAAGCGTATCAACTATTTTAGTAAGATCACAACACATAAAAACAAGTTCTTTATAAGAATAGTGACCTACCTCACTAGATTCCTATGAGCTTGCTTCTGAATCTGATTTTGCCATAAGGCACAAGTTAGCCTCCTGTGAGCTACTATTCGAAACTTCCTCTCCTTCTTCATCATCCCAAGTCGCTGCAAAGACCTTCTTTTTCTTTCCTTTGTTATTTTAGAGAAGTGGGCATTTTTGTTGTGGCCAGGCTTCTTGCAGTTAAAGCACGTCAATTCATTATCGGAGTTGTCAGAATCTTTTGACCTACTACCACTTGTTTTCTTCTTGCGTGGCCTGAATCTTGACAAATTTCTAAGATTATTGATAGCCATTGCAAGCTCTTCAATTGGATCTTCTTCTTCTTCATCGCTCTCTTCTTTGCTCTTTAAGGCAATCGTATTCTTCTCTGATTCGGAGTTGTTGCGTTCCTCCTTTGCTTTTAGCTCAAGCTCATATGTCATCAAGTTGCCGATCAACTCCTCCATGCTTAGTTTACTCAGATCTTTCGATTCTTGTATTGCCGTGACTTTTGCCTCGAAGCTCATCGGTAAGACTCGTAGCACCTTCCTCACAAGCTCTACCTCAGTGAATACCTTCCCAAGCGCTCTAGCATTGTACACCAAAGTTGAAAAGCGTCCAAACATGTCCTTTGTGCTCTCGCCTTTGTCCATCACAAAGTTCTCGTATTCATTGCCGAATAGGGCTAGACGAGACTCCTTGACTTGAGAAGTTCCTTCATGTGTCACCTCCAAGGTATGCCAAATTTCCTGTGCAGTTTTACAATGAGTAATTCTATAAAATTCAGTTTTATCAAGAGCACAGATTAAAGCATTCATGGCTTTAGCATTTGTAGTTTTTAATCTCTTATCGTTAGCATCCCACCTATCCTTAGGTTTAGGAATCTCAGTATCACCCACAGTTATAGTGGGAGATTTATAGCCAGTTTCAATAATGTCCTAAACATCATAATCAACAGAACTAAGATAAATACCCATCCTAACTTTCCAATAAGCATAATCATTCCCATTGAACATGGGTGGCCTAACAATAGATTGCCCCTCAGAAAAAGCATTGTTTGCTGAATTCATGACTCTAGAGTTAAAGAAAAAATACCTCGCTCTGATACCACTTGTAGGATCTAGATTAACCCTAGAGGGGGGGGGGGTAAATAGGGTTATAGCAAATTTTCTCGAATTAAACACAAAAACAAACTGCAGAAAAAAATATGCTGAAAAGTAAATCACACACAAAATTTACCCACCTTCGGCAACCCCTGCCTACTGCTGCATTCCCAGATTTTTATTAGAATTAAACAGTCTCCCGCTTACAAACACTCTAACAGACTCGCACACCCTGCTACCGCCTATAGAGTTTTGCAAACTCGCACACCCTGCTCACTGAACTAATTCTAACTAGACAATCTGACACAACCTAAAACCTAGATGGTGATTTACCAAGATTTGAACCTTAAAAGAGATTTAAAACAATTTTAAACTTAAAACCCTAATTGAAAGAATAAACTAAAAGCCTTTCAAAAACAACAAGGCCAACCCAATTTTTATTTCTCTAGCCCATTCTCTTTTCTCTGGCTTGAAAAAAAACATGGCGGCTTTGATTCTTTGATTATTCCTCTTTACGCTCTGAAATTAGGGCTGGTGTTCTTCGATCCAAATTGGGGCTTTTCGATGCACGCCTATATTGATCGACTCTCTGGTTTAAGTGTTGGCTTGCTCGCTACTTCTCTGATGATTGATTCTCTCGATGCTTTAATTGCGCTCGTTCGCAGCTGCTCCTCTGTTGATCGAGTTTGATAGATTGTGGTATGTATTCTCTTTCCTTTCGTTGCTGGTTTAATGCTTGCTTGAACTCGATGCGGATGATGAATTTGGGGTTTGGTATTTATATGAATTCCGAGACACTTGAATTTGTTCGTATCAATCGATACTTTCCTAATTCTTGCTTTCCTGATATTGTTATAACTTGATACACACGGTTTTGATTTTGAAGCGTTCAATTTTTACTTGAATGATACGAAAAAACTTTCCTCTTTTGATTTTTGACTTTTTCAAAGATACACACCTAAATTTTTTTAAACAAGAATTTTATCACTTGACTTCGAGTTTGTTTCCATTTGTTCATCTCAACTTGTTTGCGTCTGCATTGAATTCGAACTTGTTGGTCATTATGTTGTTGACTTTGATTTGAAACACGGCTTTGATTTTGTATTTCCTATTTCATGACTTCGGCTTCCATGGATTTTGTTCACTGATGCTCCCTGTTGTATATGCAGTGTATTGATTGTCTGCACTCTATCTTGTATCACTTGTGTCACTGGTGTATGTGATTAAGTGGTTTGCTTTATTATTGATTTGCTGTTGCACTTGCCACTTTATCTGCTTGCCATTGATCATATGTCAAGGTCGTACATGTCGACGTCTTTGATCTTCACTTTGATATCTTTGCAGACCACTTGATTTTCCTGTAGCACTTCGGTTTAACTTTCCTATTGTTGCACTTGCATACTGCTGTCTCATTTACTTGTGTTTGTTGCAGTTTTTGTATTGTTGAGTTTCCATATCTTATGCTCGAGCTCTTTGTTCATCCCAATTCATTGAGATCCCTGTAGCTTGCTGTATTTGTCTCTGACCTGATGGTACTTGATCCAGATTACTTTTCCTCTTTGGTCTGCATTGTATATATTCATGATGCCTGGATTTTTATTTGGCTTCACATGTGTACAATTTGTCATTTGAGTTGCTGTGTTGATCTTGCTTCAAAACTTGCAGTGTACTGTGTCAAGTTGTTGTCTTCATATTGTCACTATATCATGTTCGATACAGTTTGCATTTCAGTTGTTTGGTTGACACACTTGAACTATACATTCGAGTTTGCACTCATCTTTACCACTAAACTATTTACTGACTTGTATTCTTTGCATTGAGTACAGAATTTTCATTCACTTGTGTATATGAGCATATTGAAGTTGCTGACTACATGTTGCACTGATTTTCATTGTTGCTGTTATCTTGTACAACTTGTATTTGCACTTGCTTTATTTGTAGTCTCTGGTATTCTTGTTGCTTCCCTGACCTTGTAGTTGTTCAGTTGTCTTCTGTTCACCTGCATGTAGTTGGTTGTTTGTATGTTGGCAACTTGTACTTGTGCTGCCTGTTTCATTAAGCTTGATCTCTGTTGCCTTGAATTGCTGGTTGCTTTGGGATTGAACTTGAGCTTTGTACTTCTGGCCTTTGTTTGGTTCTTGATCATTTCATGTTGATTTTTGAAATTTCACTTGAGTTGAATCCAGTTTCAAAACTCGGGTTTAACCTTGTGCTCGTGTCGTGATTTTAAATATATTGCACGTGAGTTGAACCCGGCTTTTCATTTGGGTTTGACCTGTGCTCACCTGTCCCTGTAGCATTATTAAGTGTATATCGATGTGCACGGCCTTGTGGCATGTACAGTGATGTACTGTGCATGTCACATTGTTCGTGTATGATGAATTCGATTGTGAATGATGAAGAACAACCCAAATAACTGAGGCAAATCATATTTTCGAAAATCATATTTCATTTTATATTGCAAAAATATTTCTTTTTCAATTTTACAGCGTTAGTGAATATTTTTACAGATTGCTCAGATGCTGGATTCTAACTGGAATGAAGTTGAAGATAAACTACGAGTGTGAGTGATATGTAGTGAGGAATTTATGTAAATTGAATTGTGATGTAATTAGAATCAAAATTGTATATGTATAGTGAGAGCTTGAATTTGTACTATTCAAAATTGTAATAAATATTTGTTTGAATAAAATTTCTGTTTGAATTCAAATTCTGTGTAATTTATTTTATTCAACAAATACTTATGTAATCTATGAAAAATAAAATAGTACATTAACAAATACATTTAAATGAATATATATATATATATATATATATGTTTATTATCATCAAACAAAAATCATATAAGCGCATATTCAACAATCTCCCCCTTTTGTTGATAACAAACATATTTTTAAGATTTTGACTGTATTAAATGTATTTGATCAATGATATTCTCTAATTGCTCCCCCATTTAAATGCTTCATCTCTACATGATGCTCCCCCTACATATATGCATGCAAATAAAAATATAGAAATGAGCCTAGATGCAAATGGAAAATTATTTGACCTTTGCTTGATTTCATTTGACAAAATCTTAACTTTTCTCTCCCCCTTTTGTTATCAGCAAAAGAATAATAGTGTTATAGAAAGTAGAGATAAAGTGATCGATATTAATCCAACATTAAAACTCAATTTTAATATAAATACTAAACTTCAATAAACATCAAACAAAAATCATAACTACCCCTGTTAGGCGCATATTCCACTTTTAGAATGATGGTAATGATGTCATCATATAAAATCATACAGTTGTATCTACTTGTGGTACATTTATATAAGGGATTTGAATATCTACTAATCATGCATAACCGTTAGGACTTTTAAATGAGATTAGTTGTATTCCAATTTATTTATTTTTAAAAATGAATTCAAGTATCTTCTAATCACTCATAACCGTGAGGACTTTTAAATGGGGTTAGAATCAACTTGTTTATTTAATAAATCAATTTCGATATGCGTTCCATACATGCATAACCGTAAGGACTTTTAAATGAGCATGGAAGCACATAACAAATTCCAAGTAATTCACTCATGCATAACCATGAGGAATTTTAAATGAGAGTGAATACTTTGGTATTTATTTATTTTTACCAAAAATGTAGAATGAAAAAGCAAATGATCCCTGATTATAGTACCACATATCGACAAACTATATTGAATTTTTGATAAACAATGGTCGATAGAAGTATGATAGATATAGAAATGGTCATGAAATCTTTACCCAACAAAAAGTTTTATAACTCTTGTTTGAATTCCTAAAGAAATTTTCCAAATATACCGTCTTGAGTAAGGTATGTTAAATGTCATCACCTCTCACCTTCTCAATCTCTATTTATCTTTTTGTTAATTAGTAGGGAGTAGGATTAGTCAAAATTTGTCATTTAATTCAAATTCAAAAATAATTATGAAATCAATTTTTCACAATGACTAATCTGAAAATATGATTAAAAAATGATTTTCTCGAAGGGGCTATATGAGAAAAATTTATGCTATTTGAAAATTATTTGTAATGAAAAATATGCAGATATTTTCTTTGAAAAACGATGCAGTTACTAAATGTCTCACCATAAATCACGTTCAACTAGTAAATTTTCTGTGAACTAGATTACCAGTACGATCTGCATCTGAATTTCTCTTTCACTTCAAAACATCACTAATTAAATTTGATAGACCAGACCATGAAGTGTGCATCAAAAATTTAAAACTCAATTTTAACAACAATTTAAATGACATTCTTTGAATTTGAATTGAAGCCGTGTAAATAATCAGAAACTGTGAATATAGAGTTAGACGTATTATAACCAAAAATATTATCATCCAACAAAACACTATTTTTAATCCAAACTAATATATATGAAGTAAATCCAAGAATCTAGAGAATATAATTGACCAACTATGTTGAACAAGTCAGAATCAAAATCATCATCTTTACAACATCTCAATATTGACTGATTTCATTCAGAATACGGTGCAGATTATCACATTTAATATATCGATCAAATAAATATACCTTCACCTGTTTTACCTTTACGATAATTTTTCGTGGTTGCCCATTGTGATTCTGTCACCATTGTACAAGGCTAAGGAACTTTGCTTTGTTGCCCGTTGTGTTTCTGGAACAGCCAAAATCGAGAGAACACTGTTGTTGTTCCTTAGCTTGCCACCATACCTACACGATGAAAGATTTTTGTGACCTATTTGTTTTTATAGGTCCATGATTGTTAGTGGCAGAAGCATTGTGAATAAACAATCCTTTGGAACCCAAAATTGTTTAGTCCTTTTATTTTTGTTCCAATAGACATGAAATTTGTTTGTAGAATTCTTAGGAACCCAAACTTGTATAAATTTTGTGTTCTTGTTCCTATGACTACAATTTTCAACACGATGTCCAATTATTTCACATCTAGCAAAGACACTTTTACCTTTTGCATTATCATCAACTTGTGTTTTCCCAAAGCCTAGTCCTTTTCTGTTGTTAGCAAAAATTTGATTTCCCAATAACATGTTGAATGATTTTTCTCCTCTTGAAAAGTTATTCAGAGATTTCTCAAGATTTTGGACTTTGGTTTTTAGTGTTGTGTTTTCAGTTACAAGTGAGGTGCATCTATTTATAAAATCCTTTTTCCTAGTGTCAATGGTTTCCTTAAGGCTCAAGTTTTCTTTTTCAAGATTCTCAAAGCTATTCTTAAGTCTTGATAATTTTGAATCTAAAATTTTACATTTTTTACAGTCTAGGTTTTGAATATTTTCAAGTTCAGTTTCTAACCTAAAATTTTCATGGACAAGTTCTCTCCTATCAGATTTCAGTTTTTCAATTTTAGATTCAAGAGTATCAACTATTTTAGTTAGATCACAACGCATAAAAACAAGTTCTTTATAAGAATAGTGACCTACCTCACTAGATTCCTCCGAGCTTGCTTCTGAATCTGATTTTGCCATAAGACACAAGTTAGCCTCCTCTGAGTTACTATTCCAAACTTCCCCTCCTTCTTCATCATCCCAAGTCGCTGCAAACACCTTCTTTTTCTTTCCTTTGTTGTTTTTGAGAAGTGGGCATTTTTGTTTGAAATGGCCAGGCTTCTTGCAGTTAAAGCACGTCAATTCATTATCGGAATTGTCAGAATCTTTTGGCCTATTACCACTTGTTTTCTTCTTGCGTGGCCTGAATCTTGACAATTTTCTAGGATTATTGATAGCCATTACAAGCTCTTCAATTGGATCTTCATCTTCTTCATCGCTCTCTTCTTTGCTCTTTAAGGCAATCGTCTTATTCTTTGATTCGGAGTTGTTGCGTTCCTCCTTTACTTTTAGCTCAAGCTCATATGTTATCAAGTTGCCGATCAACTCCTCCATGCTTAGTTTACTCAAATATTTCGATTCTTGTATTGCCGTGACTTTTGCCTCGAAGCTCATCGGTAAGACTCGTAGCACCTTGCTCACAAGCTCTACCTCAGTGAATACCTTCCCAAGCGCTCTAGCGTTGTACACGAAAGTTGAAAAGCGTCCAAACATGTCCTTTATGCTCTTGCCTTTGTCTATTACAAAGTTCTCGTATTCATTGCTGAATAGGGCTAGACGAGACTCCTTGACTCGAGAAGTTCCTTCATGTGTCACCTCCAAGGTATGCCAAATTTCCTATGCAGTTTTGCAATGAGAAATTCTATTAAATTCAGTTTTATCAAGAGCACAGATTAAGCATTCATGGCTTTAGCATTTGTAGTTTTTAATCTCTTATCGTTAGCATCCCACCTATCCTTAGGTTTAGGAATCTCAGTATCACCAACAGTTATAGTGGGAGATTTATAGCCAGTTTCAATAATGTCCCAAACATCATAATCAACAGAACTAAGATAAATACCCATCCTAACTTTCCAATAAGCATAATCATTCCCATTGAACATGGGTGGCCTAACAATAGATTGCCCCTCAAAAAAAGCATTGTTTGGTGAATTCATGACTCTAGAGTTAAAGAAAAAATACCTCGCTCTGATACAACTTGTAGGATCTACATTAACCCTAGAGGGGGGGTGAATAAGGCTATAGCAAATTTTCTCGAATTAAACACAAAAACAAACTGCAGAAATAAATATGATGAAAAGTAAATCACACACAAAATTTACCCAGCTTCGGCAACCCCTGCCTACTGCTGCATTCCCAGATTTCTATTAGAATTAAACAGTCTCCCGCTTACAAACACTCTAACAGACTCGCACACCCTGCTACCGCCTATAGAGTTTTGTAAACTCGCACACCCTGCTCACTGAACTAATTCTAACTAGACAATCTGACACAACCTAAAACCTAGGTGGTGATTTACCAAGATTTGAACCTTAAAAGAGAATTTAAAACAAACTTAAAACAATTTTAAACTTAAAACACTAATTGAAAGAATAAACTAAAAGCCTTTCAAAAACAACAAGGCCGGCCCAATTTTTATTTCTCTAGCCCGTTCACTTTTCTCTGGCTTGAAAAAAATATGGCGGCTTTGATTCTTTGATTATTCCTCTTTACGCTCTGAAATTAGGGCTAGTGTTCTTCGATCCAAATTGGAGCTTTTCGATGCACGCCTATATTGATCGACTCTCTGGTTTGAGTGTTGGCTTGCTCGCTACTTCTCTGATGATCGATTCTCTGGATGCTTTACTAGCGCTCGTTCGCAGCTGCTCCTCTGTTGATTGAGTTCGATACATTGTGGTATGTGTTCTCTTCCCTTTCGTTGCTAGTTTAATGCTTGCTTGCACTCGATGCCAATGATGAATTTGGGGTTTGGTATTTATATGAATTCCGAGACACTTGAATTTGTTCGTATCAATTCGATACTTTCCTAATTCTTGCTTTCCTGATATTGTTATAACTTGATACACATGGTTTTCATTTGAAGCGTTCGATTTTTAATTGAATGATACGAAAAAAACTTTCCTCTTTTGATTTTTGACTTTTTCAAAGATACACACCTGAATTTTTTTGAACACGAATTTTATCACTTGAATTCGAGTTTGTTTCCATTTGTTCATCTCAACTTGTTTGCGTCTGCGTTGAATTCGAACTTGTTGGTCATCACGTTGTTGACTTTGATTTGAAACACGACTTTGATTTTGTATTTCCTATTTCATGACTTCGGCTTCCATGGATTTTGTTCACTGATGCTCCCTGTTGTATATGAAGTGTATTGATTGTCTGCACTCTATCTTGTATCACTTGTGTCACTGGTGTATGTGAGTAAGTGGTTTGCTTTATTATTGATTTGCTGTTGCACTTGCCACTTTATCTGCTTGCCACTGATCATATGTCAAGGTCGTACATGTTGACGTCTTTGAGCTTCATTTTGATATCTTTGCAGACCACTTGATTTTCCTGTAGCACTTCGGTTTAACTTGCCTATTGTTGCACTTGCATACTGCTGTCTCATTTACTTGTGTTTGTTGCAGTTTTTGTATTGTTGAGTTTCCATATCCTGTCCTCGAGCTCTTTGTTCATCCTAATTCATTGAGATCCCTGTAGCTTGCTGTATTTGTCTCTGACCTGATGGTACTTGATCCAGATTACTTTTGCTCTTTGGTCTGCATTGCATATATTCATGATGCCTTGAGTTTCATTTGGCTTCACATGTGTACAATTTGTCATTTAAGTTGCTGTATTGATCTTGCTTCAACACTTGCAGTTTACTGTGTCAAGTTGCTGTCTTCATATTGTCACTATATCATGTTCGATACAGTTTGCATTTCAGTTGTTTGGTTGACACGCTTGAACTATACATTCGAGTCTTCACTCATCTTTGCCACTGAACTATTTACTGACTTGTATTCTTTGCATTGAGTACAGAATTTTCATTCACTTGTGTATATGAGCATATTGAAGTTGCTGACTACATGTTGCACTGATTTTCATTGTTGCTGTTATCTTGTACAACTTGTATTTGCACTTGCTTTATTTTTAGTCTCTGGTATTCTTGTTGCTTCCCTGACCTTGCAGTTGTTCAATTGTCTTGTGTTCACCTGCATGTAGTTGGTTGTTTGTATGTTGGCAACTTGTATTTGTGCTGCCTGTTTCATTAAGCTTGATCTCTGTTGCCTTGAATTGCTGGTTGCTTTGGGATTGAACTTGAGCTTTGTGCTTCTGGTCTTTGTTTGGTTCTTGATCATTTCATGTTGATTTTTGAAATTTCACTTGAGTTGAATCCAGTTTCTAAACTCGGGTTTGACCTTGTGCTCGTGTCGTGATTTTAAATATATTGCACGTGAGTTGAACCCGGCTTTTCATTTGGGTTTGACCTGTGCTCACTTGTCCCTGTAGCACTATCAAGTGTATATCGATGTGCTCGGTCTTGTGGCATGTACAGTGATGTACTGTGCATGTCACATTGTTCGTGTATGATGAATTCAATTGTGAATGATGACGAACAACCCAAATAACCGAGGCAAATCATATTTTCAAAAATCATATTTCATTTTATATTGCAAAAATATTTTTTTTCAATTTTACTGCGTTGGTGAATATTTTTGCAGATTGCTCAGATGCTGGATTCTAACTGGAATGAAGTTGAAGATAAACTATGAGTGTGAGTGATATGTAGTGAGGAATTTATGTAAATTGAATTGTGATGTAATTAGAATCAAAATTGTATATGTATAGTGAGAGCTTGAATTTGTACTATTCAAAATTGTAATAAATATTTGTTTGAATAAAATTTCTGTTTAAATTCAAATTCTGTGTAATTTATTTTATTCAACAAATATTTATTTAATCTATGAAAAATAAAATAGTACATTAACAAATACATTTAAATGAATATTTATATATATATAAGTTTATTATCATCAAACATAAATCATATAAGCGCATATTCAACAAGCACAACTGATTATGATTTTCCAAATATCTCAAGAGCATATGATTGTGATGAATGTGATAATTTCAGAGCTAATAAAAGAAGAGTTAACGATTCCTATTTCCGGGGATGATTTACTAGCTATTGAAAAATTGAATGAGGAACAATTTAAGGCTTACAATACAACTGTGAATGCAATTGTAAAAAAAGAATTTTTTTTGTTTTTTATAGATGGTCCTGGAGGGTCGGGAAAAACATATTTGTACCATGTTATTCTTTCAAAATTTAGAAAAGATGGTGGTATTGCAATTGCAACAGCTACATCTGGTATCGCTGCAACTATACTACCTGGTGGAAGAACTACACATTCAAGATTTAAACTTCCATTACAACCAAAAGCGACATCAACATGCTCAATAAGAAAACATTCAAAATTAGCAAAACTTCTAAAACAATTAACTGTTCTTATGTGGGATGAAGCTGCAATGTTACATCGTTATGCTTTTGAGGCATTTGATAGAACTATGAGAGATATAATGGATGTAGACGAACCATTTGGAGGTAAAATCCTTATCATGGGAGGAGATTTTCGACAAGTATTGCTAGTTGTGCCTTAAGCTACAAGAAATGAAGCAATTAATGCATGCATTATTAAATCACTTTTACGGAAAATATTTAAAATTTTGCATTTAAAAAAAATCAAGCGAGCAGCAAAATGATATCGCATATTCAAAAATTCTAATTCTAATTGGAGATGGAACCGAACCTTCAACCAATGAAGAAATGATTCAACTACCAAAAAATATGGTCATACCATCAAAAAATGATGTTAATCCACTGACAAAGTTGATAGAGACAATTTTTCCCAACTTATCAGAAAATACATTCGATAAAGAGTACATAGTTAATAGAGCATTAATTACACCACTAAATGTATATGTCGACAAGTTCAATGAACATGTACTCAATATATTTTTTAGAAATGAAATCATTTACTATTCATATGATGCAGTAGAAGACGATGCTCACAATTTATACCAACAAGAATTTCTAAACTAAATCACTCCTGGGGGGCTACCTCCACATTGTTTAAAATTGAAGCTTGAGGCACCGATAATGTTGCTAAAAAATTTTAATTCAAAAATTAAGTTATGTAATGGAATGTGGCTTATATGTAAACAACTCCATAAGAATTGCATTGATGCTGAAATCATCACTGGACATTATGTTGATACTAGAGTTTTCATTCCAAGAATCCCACTAAAGCCACCTGAAAATTTGAATTTACCATTTGTGTTAATATGGAAATGATTTCCAATTCTTTTGTGTTTTTCCTTTACTATAAATATGGCACAAGAGAAAATGATAAAAAATACCAGTATTTTTCTACCTGAGCATGCATTTGGTCATGGACAACTATATGTGGCACTTTCACGAGGAGTTTCAAGTGCTGATACCAAGGTGTTGGAAGAAAAGGGACATATTGTCGGACGAACTGGAACTTTCACTAAAAATATTGTCTATAAAGATGTTCTACTGACTGGCTAGGAATAAAGGTACTTAATTTGATCTTCATCTACATACATCATCAATTTCCCAAGGTACATCCTCATTGTATTTACCTCTTCTTTTACGCTACATACAGGTGAATCTATAATATATGGAATAGAGAAATTTCGTTTAAACATTTCAACAGCTTCAAGGATTTTCCACGCCTTTAGAATCTATAGTATATTCAAGGGAGAAATTCAGGACATGTCATCAACTATTGCGATACGTGTCTTTTAATCCATAGATGCTTTGTGAATTAGGTTTTGTCTGAATTTCCGTTAAGATGGAGTTGTTTAATTTTTTGATATTACTTTAATGATATTAGCATATGTATACCTTATAGTTTTTTTGAAATTTAAAACATGGACTTTTGTTTGAATAGAATATAAATGAGTTGATATAATGTTTAATTATTGGGTTGGAGTTTTCTAATATGAATTTTTGTATATTATTGTGTTTTGGTTGGTGCTCTGACATAATATTTACGGCCATTCCTAGAAAATTTTACTGAACCATTTACCTTTTAAAATAAAGTACAATACCATCTAACTTTGTTTTATATTAATATTACTGGAAATACTGTCAAATTCATTCAGAAAAGGTGGTTCTTATATTGAGGTATTGAGCTCGTATTACATGAATATCTATAGATTACATAATGTCGTGTCATAGGTACAAGTTAAGGATTCACTCTCAAATCATGGCTACCTGATTTTCACTTAAAAATAGGGACCTATGGTTGTCATTAAGTATTTTCTTTAACATATGCCATGTCATGGGTACAAGTTAAGGATCCACTTTCAAGTCCCCTTTCCATAAATATCACGTAATACACCCTCAAAATAGTCCTTCAAATAGTTCTTTCTAAACTTTGAATTTTTGACATTATTTTAACCAGAACTCGCAGAGATGGCAATTAATTTGATCAATTTCAATTAAATAGTTTATATTATGATTGCTATGTTATGGACATGAACAACGATAGACAGAATTGGGGAAATACAAATAATATGAATAATGAAGGTTCATCTTTAGGGTTGGACTTCGTAAATTTTTCCTCTTTTAGGTAAATGATCCAATCTAAATGGATGGTTTTTATTGTTAATTTTTTGGATGCACTATCTTATTGTATTGGTCAAAGAATATGTTTTATTGACTAATTATGGAAACATATATAGTATTTTTAATCGTATTTATTTATATCCAATTATCTAATTGACTTACATAAAAATGATGTTTTCTTAGTTTTTAATGGGTTTTCAAATATAGTAACATCTAAATCTTTTCAAATTGATTGACGGTTTCTCAAAATGATTAATATTTTGACTTTAATTGCTTTCCATTTATTTTAAAATATCCAAATTCATGATGTATACTTTAATAGTTCATAGAAGAGTGATATATCATTGCAAATTTAAGGTTTTAAAAGGCAACATAAACCTTGAAATATCACACTTTTACTATATAATGGTTTGCTCAGGTCATTTTTACACTTTACTCCATTGTCCATTATGTAATATTGACATGTTACTTTAATTTCCATTGGAAATGTTTAATTCTTACCACTTATGATGGAAAACACTAATACATGTGACAATGAGATATTACTCTATCTATCAGAATCACTCAAGACTTTGCTTAATCACAAATTTCATGAATGAATATACACCCCACTTACCTGAGTAACAGGTTCAAATTTTGCAATGTTAATAAACTCCTACCACTTCTTCGTAACTACAGGATTGTTACTCTGCATTCCATCCGAGCCCAATGCTACTTTTGCGATTGTTGTTCTCTATAAGTTTTTGTACATGTTTTGTTCTGGATACTTAGTATAATTAGTAATTGGATGCTATGTGTTTATATTTTTTTGTACGTTTATTGTGAATTAGTTAAATTTTTCAATAAATAAACAAATGATGTATAGGAAATTGTGTTTTGTTTCTTAAATTCTTTTTTTCAATAATATATGCACCTTGATATCATATTAAAAATTATCGAACATGACGCTAAGCAAATCACTGCTCTTTGAATGAATTAAATTCACCAAAAACACACATATGAAGTTGGCAAAACATACTCAACATCTTAAGTATCAATATGGTAAATTTTGGCCATAAATATGTTCCTCAACATATTAAGTCTAATCTCATGCCATCTTTGTGAAAAAGTTCAAAATAATCCTATATTTGACAGCCTTGATCAGAATGGAGACTCTTCTTCATCTCCATCTGTCCTTCCTCCATTGTCTATCTCTGTCCCTCTTTCACAGCAAATCAAATTCAAAGATAAACCCCCATTTTCGAGCAATACAATTGTAGATGATGACGGGTTTCAGAAAGTAATCTACAACAAGAAGGCGAACATAAAGAATTATGTTTCTGATTTTCAGAGAAACATCCAAAGAAAACCAGAAAGTGTTTAAAATACTTTCAATTCAGAAAATGGAGATTCAAGAAAATATAATACATAGTCAAGAAATGTGCACAGGCATCAGTTGAATCCAAGAAATCAAACTCCTACCGTTTCAGCCAATATCGACATTGCTCAAAAGATGCAGAAAGCCTCCTCGTAGGCTGATCTTCTCAAGAAAGGAGGGTTAGATTCTTAATTTGACTTGCATTATGTTGCTCCTATCAATATAAATAATAAGAAATTTGTCACTGTGAAAGAAGATATTGATAAACGCACAGAGAATAAATGGAGATATTATGTTGTTGCTTATGAATATGGTCCTCGTCCTCCATATCATCATTTCAAGACTTATATTACCCGAAATTGGAATCCTACAGGAAGCTTTGAGATTTATACTAGAAATAATGGTTTCTTAATAATAAGGTTTTCAAAGCTTGAAGATAGTGAAAAAAAATTAAGTGGGGGGCCATATTTTATAAATGGCAAGTTGATTATTCTGAAATAATGGAGCAAGAAATTTAATTTTAATAGGGATCTTCTATCTACTATGCCAATTTGGATTAGGCTGCCTTAATTTAGCCTAAGATTGTGGGATAAAGATGCTTTTAGTGCTATTGCAAGTTTGGTGGATATGCTACTAAAGTTAAATGAACCAACTGCTAAAGAAGGAAGACTGAGTTATGCAAGAATTCTTGTTGAAATAAAGGCTGATGCAGACCTACCAAATGAAGCTAACATCACAATGCATGATGGTGACAGTATAGTGCAAAAAATTTATTATGAGTGGATCCCACCAAGATGTAAATCTTGTAAATGCTTTGGACATTCAAATGAAAATTGCACTGTTAAAAAAGTTTGGAAAGAAAGATGCAGAGAGAGTGATACTACAGTAGAGATTATTGTAGAGGAAAACAGTAATGTAGCAATGAATAAAGCTGTGTAGAATACACTTGATGGAATTGCAAATCAATCGGTGCCTCAATTTGAGAATAGTTCTTTTCATGTTTTGGAAACTCATGATACAATTATGGATGTGAGCAATACTTCTCATGCAGACAATCAAGAAAATATGCAATGTAAAAACAGTTACCCCCCTCAAAGAGCTGATGTAGATAAAATAGTTCTTCCAAATGCATCAATGGAAGAAACTCCTAATTTTAGCGCTTCTGTTCAGGCAAATGCTGAAGAAAAATTTCTACTAAATTGAGTCTTGTAGATTTGACTGAACCTCCAAAGAACACTGCCTTATCTTTTCTTTCAGATTCATTCTCCACTAAAGAATGAAGCCCTATCTGGGAAAGCTATTCAAGTAGCGGTAAATGTTTTTTCATCTTTATCTACAGACAAAAGGAAAAGAAGAAAGAAAGCTAGAACTAGAATCAAAAGCCTAAATGATATCTCATCATCAGAGCAAGTAGAAGATGCTACAGACAAAGAATTCAGAGTAAAATACATCTCCAAAAGTGATAAACGGGAAAAGTTTCTAAAAGTTAAAAATGACTCTACATACAAAAAAAGGGAAAGAAGCTGGAAGTGTAAGAGGATGAAGATAGTTACAGTGATTCGCTATAGCTAATCACATATCCTTTGTGTATCCTTATTATCTATACTTTATATTTTTTTATTAATGTCTATAATCTCATGGAATGTTAGAGGTCTCAATTCGTCAATTAGAAAATTGGATGTTTCTAATTTAATTATGTCTGAGAAACCTAGTATAATAGGTCTGTTAGAACATAAATTAAACAATGATAAATTTACAGACTATCATATCAGTCATCTCCCTAATTGGAGAAGTATTAATAATAATCAAAGGGAGGCAATGGTGGAATTCTAGTTTTATGGGATGATAATATCTGGAGTTTAGGTAGTTACATATTGAATCTAAAGTATATTCACTGCTTATTTTCTAATAAAGGTGGTCTTGCTTTAAATATTACTTTTATATATGCATCAACCTTTGAAAATGAAAGAATTGATCTATGGAATCATATTGAGAATTTGAATAGGGAAATGTCTCATCCTTAGATCATAATGGGAGATTTTAATACAATCATGCATACATATGATAAGAGAGGGGGTATACTAGTCCCTTTTAGCAAACTAGAGTTTATTAATAATTTTTTTCTAAGGACTGGTATTATTGAAGCTAATATTGTAGGAAACAAATTTACTTGGAAGTCTGGTAAATTTAGAAACATCCACTGCAAATTGGATGGGATTTTAATTAATCAAAATTTTGCTAATATACTTCCTCATTACAAATGCTGCACACTCCCTCAAGCTACTAGTGACCACACCCCTATTCAAATTTTTCTCACAGAAAATAATGAATGCAAGAAAAATATTCCATTTAGATTTATGAATGGATGGGTCTATGATGATAATTATAAAAATGTTATCAACATATGCTTTGTCGTTTAAAATTCATGGCACTGCTCAATATAAATTTTTCAAGTTCTTGCAAATTTCCAAGGGTCATATAAAAAACTAGAACAAAAGCAGAAATAAAAATGAGCTTAAAAATGTTAGAGTTGAATGTGAAAAGTTACAAAATGCTCTTTACAATGATTGCTCAGACAGTAATATTGTCAATAATTTTTTTAGGCTCAAAATAATCTCATTACTTCTCTCCATATACATTAAGTTAATATGAGGTAAAAGGCCAAAGTTGAATGGCTTACAAATGGTGTAACGACCCACTATTTTGTACCATTCGCATCCGCACATGTCGGACTTGAAATGTTCAAAGTACTGCGTTGTAGAATAAATTTGGCAAAACTCAGAATATGCAGTAAATAAAATCACAGAATCACATACACAGATATCAGAACTTACAGCGGAAATAAAATTTCAGTGGTTCATGAAGCCACTACAAAACTTTGATCAACAGAATTTACATAGTTTAGAATCTGCAATACAGCTTTAGACATACATAGGAACAGAGTCTTCCAAAGCCTTGCTTGCAATAAGATAAAGACTGAAAAGGCTTCCAGCAGCACGAATGATCTACGGGATGTCCTAGCTCCAGATAGAACTGAAAACCGCAACTCAGGCTGACCCGAGCGTACAATAAAACAAAAACACTCGAGTCAGGACATACATACTTATATGATGTAAGCTAATTCAAGTGTACTGTACTATATAGCAAGTAACTTAAAGGATGCTTGGGACCGCCCATCCTCTAAGGATCCGTTAAACTATTTACTATGTAGTATATTGCGTTATTATAATAGTGTCTATTTATAAAGTAAACATACTTATTTCTTAGCATTAAGGGGTTACCCATATAGCCCTTAACACGTAATAGTCCCAGTAGTCCATCCAATATCATAGCTCCTCCTGATCGGGAAGCAACTAGAGGATACCACACGGGCTACGGGAGAAAACCAAACTCGTACAAGGCTCGATATGGTAGGTGACACGGCACAACGAGGCAATGCCAGGGTAGATATACCAATTGCTATCCGGACCGGTGGTAACGCGAAGCCGCAGCAACCGCCCACCTCGAACAACACTCCCAAATCAAAGGGTGCACCCAAACAATCACATAAGCAATAGAATGGTATACGAAGAAGTGCGTTCGATCAGAGGAGCTACCTCATTAATCCGAGAATCGCTCCTGTTTTAGCCACCTTAAGCCAACTCACGGGAGTCGGGTCCACGTATATACCTTTCAAGAAACCGTCACCACCAACCTACTTCATTCTGGAATCTCCACCGCGTACACGGTTAGTCAAAGTGGTTTTCGGTATCGACAGAGAGTATGTCCATATCCGATCCCGGTCTCTTTGCCAACCAAACGTTATTATAACCCGTGGTTATTTAAAAACAGTTTATACTTTAAAACAGAATAAACATTTCCATTTCAAACTATAAATACGATATCATTTTAAAACCCAAAACAATGTGATATCGTTATATTCAAATATAATTCTTTCCAAAACCATACTTCTTAAAATTCATAATACCTGGAAACCAAATATTTGAATTATATCTTCAAACATAATATTTCGGAAATTTACTTTAAAACCATATCTCCCAAACACCAATGGTTTGGACATTCAACGGTATATGGAATAACTGGTTTAACTTTATGGTTACTTTGTAAAGAAGAAAATTTACATAGCTTTACAAATATATTTCTTTATTTAAAGTTTTAAACCATAATTTAAACATCACTTTATGTTCCCAAAACCATTTCAATTCCTATATATATGTATATATCCAATTGGAGTATTTACTATTCAAAACTAAGGTTGGATTTTTATTCTTTCAACAAATCAATGTTTTAATTTTTAGTCTTGAATATTCCCATAAATTCCAAAGATAAAATCCCAAATTTTTAGCCATTTACTATTTCAAAATTTACTTAATACTAGAATCTTAAATTTATTAAGGAAAATCCAGTTATAAATATCGAAATCAAATTCCTTAAATTTTAAAATAAACAAATTCTAGATTCTGTAGCATTTAGGAGATGCTACCTAAAGTTATAAGTAAAACTAGTCCAATTTCAAAAGACAGCATTTAAATGCTGTAGTAGATTGTTTAACTTAATAAAGATTTTCAAATATAACCTATTTATTTATTTATTTATTAACTGAAATCTTATTCTTTCAAAATCCCGATTTACCAAATAAGTTATATTCCATAATTTTATCCAAATATTTATTTATTTCTTTATTTATAACTTATTAAAAGTCAATATAAATTCCTTTAAAGATATACAATCAATTATTTAACTTCCAGCATAATTTTAAATATTTCAGAAAATATTATAAGGACCACGGGCATGTATATAGTTTTCTAGCCTAGGTCAAGTGATACGGATTTATATCATTTCAACCCGTAATTTACAAATACCCCGGGTTCTATCATTTCAAACCCGCAATCCCAAGTTTAACAGTTTAGCAATTAACAGCATAATTTAATAATAATCATTTAGGCCTATCATTTCAGCCCATACAATCTATATATACAGGGAACTTGCAGTGGTGATTTAAGCAGTAAATAAACAATAATATAATATAACTGCAGAATATAATACAACAGATAATAACTGATGAGGTGTCAATTTAATTGGGGTCCGTCATTCTATATTACACTACAGACAGATAATAGTGAAATACAATTTTACACATACACTTGCAATAATTTACTAAAATATAAATACGTATGTCTGGTGAGAAATACTCACCTGGATGTTGCAGAAAATTTGATTTCAAAAACGGCTATTCACCGGTAAAGAACGACAGAGGATAATGGTCAAATTTCTTCTGATGTCGCCTAGATTCAAATCTAGAATAAAATTCAAATATTTTGAAACGCGACCTAAGAATTTACGGTCAAAGAAAAATTAAAATAGAACGAAAATTTGTTTGTTTTGCTCGACCACTCCACCGTGTAATATGACCAAAATATACCCTAAAACGTGAACCGGGCTAACCTCTAAAATTTTTGACGAAATTTCCTAAAGTCAGACTGAACAATATGGTGATACACACCGGTACACGACAAAATCTTTCCTAAAACCACTATGGCCAAACGTTGAATACGTATACTTGTGCACACAAATTCCTTTTGCTCCATGGCCGTGCATGCGTACGTATGTGCACACTCTTCCTCCTAGTTTGCTTATGCACACGGCAATATGACTACTCTTTCCACCTATTATCTGCTCCTCCCAGATTATGATCATGCATGCACTATATCTCATTGCATCCAAAAAGTGTTGCCTACATTATCTCCACTCAGCTACAATTTTTCTCATCTTAAATTTATCTTCCAGGCTTCAAAATTTGTACAGGTAGAAAGCTTAAGCTTCCACGCAACTACCCGAGTATATCATGAAATTGCTTCGAGCCAATCATGCAAACTCTTCGAGTCTATTTGTCAATTACTTCGAGTCATCCAGGGAGTTGCTTCGGGAAAATCCCAACGTTGCTTCGAGTAAACCAGTTAGTTGCCTCGAGACAAACTGACATGCAGTGATACCTACTCAAACTCTTCTCTCTTTCTCTCTACAACAGTAATTCATACTTTCTTCACTCATTCCTATCAACTTCCCTATGTATCATGTTTTTTTCTTTTTTTTTTTTTTTTTTTTTTTTTTTTTTTTTTTAATACTTTTGCACCACTGCTTATATCCAGTCTCATCAGTTTTAGTATCAAAGAAAATATATGGATAATCATGTCTATATGTTGTAGTGACTTATGTGTTCACCTAGACAAGTCTATTAGCTACTCAATCAACACCTTCCGAGGTTGATCTACACGTGCACAGATGCACACGAGCACATGTACACTGCCCATGTCTTCTCTGTGCCACTGCCATCACTACATACTCACTACAGCTTTACCTCCTGTTCCATTACCATTCCCCTAAACTCACCCAGATGCACGACAAAATGCAAGCTTCTAAACCTATGTTGTGCAGACTTGTCCTTATGCAAACTGCCTATAGGATATGCCTAGAACCTACGTATAAAATATACTCCAACTTCAGGCATGTCTTCTGGTGTGAGAGAAAAACTTTGATTCAAATATGTTTATGTTCAAGTCATATAAAAATGTTTCAGTCTCTACGCAAACAATTTTCACCCAAAACTACTCAAGCATCAAATATCATAGCATCAACTGAAGCTTCAGATTTGTCAACACTTCTATTCATCATCAACCACTTCAACTATACTACCACCCTCCGGTCAGTCTACACGTTTTACAGAGGTACAAATATGCACAGCCATCTCAAGATTTGTATATGTGCAGACTTAATCTTAGAACATGAATGAAATCTGAACTCACATGCTTTATTTCTATGCAACAATTTCACCAACAACTGGGATAAGCATCACTGATATTGATGAAACATGTCTTTACTCTCAACATTCAGCCTAAGTCAAATAATTTGTCTATGCAACCTATACCAAAACTGCTCAAAGAATGTTATGGCCTTGGTTATATGTGCACTGACCCACCTCTGCTTCCTAAATACAACACACTACCCAACATGTCCCTCTGCTAACCTATGCTACTGGAGATTCACACACCAACACTACGGCATCAGGTCTTCTGGTCTATATCTATATAAACTAGACTAGGCAGGGACAGAGTGAGTGGAGATGGCTGAGCAAAGTGCCAAAGGAAGGGAAAAGAGATTGAAAGAATCAAAAGAAATAAGGTGGAATATTACCTGATCTGGATCCATGAGGAAAAACAGAGAAGTTGAGATTAAAAAAAAAATGGAGAAGTGGGAAAGTATAAATAGGCAGAGGAAGAACACATCAGTTACACAAAGCATACGTGATATACCCATCAGTTTCAAAAGAGTAATGCAAGTATTGATCCTCTGCAAGATTACTGGAAAGTCAGGCTTTTTATTTGCTTAGCCATACGTTTTCTTTCTTGCTTTAATTGATCAATGCATTCAAGGCCGAGGGTTACACTTTGAATTCGTTTGAAGGGTTGATGATAAATATGCGTCAGTTATATTGATAAGCATGTAAATATACAAGCGTGATTTTGGGAAGCAGAGGAATATAAGGGTAATAGCCAGGCAGACATTGGAACGCATGCATTGATTTGAAGAAAACTGATCATTTGATAAAGGCTTGTGAGATAAAAGTGTACAAGTGCACATTTATAAATATGTAAACTGACATGCGTGTATACATATTGTTATGAATATAACTGATGGGCAAACAAAAAATTAAACCAGGCGATGATAGGCAGAGCTATTGTAGGCGGGGATGGTGCTTGCATTGATTTTTGATAAATATTGGTTTAAATCTTTGTATGAATATATGTGTGAATGCAAAAGTCAGTGTGGTTACAGAGCTGAAGGAATGAATGCATTAGTTATATTTATAAACAGGTAAGCGCGTGGTATATGGTAGGTTATAAAAACTTTGAACGTTACAAAGTTGATTTTCACTCCGTTATATATATTTTGATTTTAACGTTTGGTATCAAAAATGGAATGGTAAATATTTATGTTGGCTATAGGAATGGAAAACGTATACAAGCTTATACAAACTCAGACCGTTAGTTAACAAAGTACCGGTTATCATAAAATTACTGACTGATATTTTTCCTCAATTTAAATCGAAAACTTGATTTTTACACTACGTTAAACAGACGCAGTCTAAAACATCAAAAATTTTGATAAAAATAACATTTTAAAAACACACGTTTTACTACGTTGCTTATACCCTATATTTGACGCGTCTTTTAAACGCGAAATTTTACAGTTTAAACATAGCTTAAATTTTTCACAGTTATTACTTAATTTTATTGACACCAATTTTATAAAATAAATCTCCAGATTAAATCTTTAAACTATATTGTTAAACACAATTTATATACAAATGTATTTCAAAATTAAATAATTGAAATAAAATAAATAGCTAAAACTAGGGTTGTTACACTCTCCCCCACTTACGAACTTTTCGTCCTCGAAAAGGAACGAAAGAGGTGAAACAAAGAAAGATAAGCTAGACAAACAAGAATCTTAAACGGATAGTTCCGGTATTGGGAACCCGAAGAAGATCCTTTAGAATCGGATTTTCCTTTCAGTTTGACCGTCCGTCTATGGGTGATAAGCGGTGCTCAGGTCCCGATGAGTAACAAAGAATTTCAAAGATTATAGAGAGATTTCTGAATAGACTGGTAGAAGCAATAGCCTCCCCCTTCTGTAGCAGACAGGGCAACCAAGGGCACTCGAAGATAGTTTGAAAACAAAATAAGATAATAACTTTGAAATCATAATGCTTCTTGAATTTAAAATACTTCGAAAGTCATTAAGATTTTATAGATATTATCATTTGGAAATCATACTACTAAAATCATAACACTTCTAAAATAATCTTCATTTATTCAATTATAAATTTTCAAAACATTTATTTTTAGAAACAGCAACACTTGAAATATGTTACCGTAGATATAATAGTATTTCTAATCAGCATTATTTTACTTAACTCTTAATTTTTAACAAATAACTAAACTACTTTATTTGAAATACCTATTTTAAAATAAGATATTCCATCAATAAGTTATACTTGGAATTTTATTTGAACACCAATTCTCAAATTATCAAAATTTAAAATACGACTTACTTAAATCATAATTATTCATTTCAGGAAATAACCTTTATTAGAATCTCTTGTTTAGATTTTTAAGGTTCCATATTAAATCAAATTTGATTATCAGGTTATTTAAATAAAATTCCCTAAAATTTCTATTCCTTATTTACCCCCATTAATCTTTTATAACTAAAATTTAAGTGTATAATATTAATTATAACCACTCAAATTTTATTTATAAAAATCCTTTTTATATTGTATATTATCCAATTACATTGTTAACTTTTGAAAATCAAGGTAAGTTATATTGAATGAAATTGAGTATTATACAACTAAAACTTTCAAATTCAATTATCTCTAATTAAAATTCCTTATTCAAAATTTTGTTTTATTTTTCAAGGTAAACTTTAAGAATTTAAATTTCTGATTCCCTTCAAACCATTTAGAGATAGATAAACATATAAACATAATATGTCAAATCAGTTTAAATTATATATCTATATATATTAAATCATACTTTAGAAATTCAAATCAATTAAATCTCAAGGAAACACTGTAGCCAGACTACAGGATGGTCTTTTCACTTCGAAACTCGAAAATGAATGTCGATGATGCTGCAGTCATCACCGAAATTATTTTCCAGCGACAAGGAGAAAAGCACTAAATTTTAAAATTCTTTGGAACAAATTTCTATACAAAATACTTTAAATAATAATATATCCATTAAAAATTTTAAACCCAAGGTTTGAACCCATCTGAAATTAAATTCTCAAGTTCTTGTTTTAATTTCATTTCTGTTTCCAAATTTATATTCAATTATTTGTTTTAGCCAAAACACATGGTTTACAAAAAAAAAATCCAAACTATTATCTCTTGACAAATAGTTAAATCAATTATAAAATTCTGAAAATTATAATTATATATAATATTAGATTTTCTTTCAAAATAGGAAAAAATTTCAAAACAAGGATAGAGACCCAATTTTGATGAACTCAAATCAAATAGAATTCAAGATAAGTTGAAATCAGAAGATCCGATGATAAAAAAAATCAGAATAAGGAAACTGGGTAAGTCTTTATAAATTGCGGACAACCTTGACCGGGTCAACCGTGCCTTAAAGGGTCAGATCGATGTGGTTGGGTAAATCTACATTTGATCTGAAGAGATAGAGTTAAGAATAACCAAAGATACTAGCATGTAAACCGAGGAAAAATATAAATCTCTGGTGAATCAATGCTAATTGTAAAGGAGTTTCACCCCTTTATCAGACTAATGGCGAGACCGCCAATTCACTATAAGGATCATCCGTAGTGGAGTTATGGGATACTCCGGAATCTAGAGAAGATGAAAAGTGAGGGACACGAATGAACTTTTGGAACCACAGGGAATGTTCCAAATTTCGAAAAGGAAGAGATTCAAGCTCGGATGAATGTGATTCTATAAATCAAATTTACCATACATTCTAAGTTTGCCTAGAGCCAAAGCTCTGATACCAACTGTAACGACCCACTATTTTGTACCATTCGCATCCGCACATGTCGGACTTGAAATGTTCAAAGTACTGCGTTGTAGAATAAATTTGGCAAAACTCAGAATATGCAGTAAATAAAATCACAGAATCACATACACAGATATCAGAACTTACAGCGGAAATAAAATTTCAGTGGTTCATGAAGCCACTACAAAACTTTGATCAACAGAATTTACATAGTTTAGAATCTGCAATACAGCTTTAGACATACATAGGAACAGAGTCTTCCAAAGCCTTGCTTGCAATAAGATAAAGACTGAAAAGGCTTCCAGCAGCACGAATGATCTACGGGATGTCCTAGCTCCAGATAGAACTGAAAACCGCAACTCAGGCTGACCCGAGCGTACAATAAAACAAAAACACTCGAGTCAGGACATACATACTTATATGATGTAAGCTAATTCAAGTGTACTGTACTATATAGCAAGTAACTTAAAGGATGCTTGGGACCGCCCATCCTCTAAGGATCCGTTAAACTATTTACTATGTAGTATATTGCGTTATTATAATAGTGTCTATTTATAAAGTAAACATACTTATTTCTTAGCATTAAGGGGTTACCCATATAGCCCTTAACACGTAATAGTCCCAGTAGTCCATCCAATATCATAGCTCCTCCTGATCGGGAAGCAACTAGAGGATACCACACGGGCTACGGGAGAAAACCAAACTCGTACAAGGCTCGATATGGTAGGTGACACGGCACAACGAGGCAATGCCAGGGTAGATATACCAATTGCTATCCGGACCGGTGGTAACGCGAAGCCGCAGCAACCGCCCACCTCGAACAACACTCCCAAATCAAAGGGTGCACCCAAACAATCACATAAGCAATAGAATGGTATACGAAGAAGTGCGTTCGATCAGAGGAGCTACCTCATTAATCCGAGAATCGCTCCTGTTTTAGCCACCTTAAGCCAACTCACGGGAGTCGGGTCCACGTATATACCTTTCAAGAAACCGTCACCACCAACCTACTTCATTCTGGAATCTCCACCGCGTACACGGTTAGTCAAAGTGGTTTTCGGTATCGACAGAGAGTATGTCCATATCCGATCCCGGTCTCTTTGCCAACCAAACGTTATTATAACCCGTGGTTATTTAAAAACAGTTTATACTTTAAAACAGAATAAACATTTCCATTTCAAACTATAAATACGATATCATTTTAAAACCCAAAACAATGTGATATCGTTATATTCAAATATAATTCTTTCCAAAACCATACTTCTTAAAATTCATAATACCTGGAAACCAAATATTTGAATTATATCTTCAAACATAATATTTCGGAAATTTACTTTAAAACCATATCTCCCAAACACCAATGGTTTGGACATTCAACGGTATATGGAATAACTGGTTTAACTTTATGGTTACTTTGTAAAGAAGAAAATTTACATAGCTTTACAAATATATTTCTTTATTTAAAGTTTTAAACCATAATTTAAACATCACTTTATGTTCCCAAAACCATTTCAATTCCTATATATATGTATATATCCAATTGGAGTATTTACTATTCAAAACTAAGGTTGGATTTTTATTCTTTCAACAAATCAATGTTTTAATTTTTAGTCTTGAATATTCCCATAAATTCCAAAGATAAAATCCCAAATTTTTAGCCATTTACTATTTCAAAATTTACTTAATACTAGAATCTTAAATTTATTAAGGAAAATCCAGTTATAAATATCGAAATCAAATTCCTTAAATTTTAAAATAAACAAATTCTAGATTCTGTAGCATTTAGGAGATGCTACCTAAAGTTATAAGTAAAACTAGTCCAATTTCAAAAGACAGCATTTAAATGCTGTAGTAGATTGTTTAACTTAATAAAGATTTTCAAATATAACCTATTTATTTATTTATTTATTAACTGAAATCTTATTCTTTCAAAATCCCGATTTACCAAATAAGTTATATTCCATAATTTTATCCAAATATTTATTTATTTCTTTATTTATAACTTATTAAAAGTCAATATAAATTCCTTTAAAGATATACAATCAATTATTTAACTTCCAGCATAATTTTAAATATTTCAGAAAATATTATAAGGACCACGGGCCTGTATATAGTTTTCTAGCCTAGGTCAAGTGATACGGATTTATATCATTTCAACCCGTAATTTACAAATACCCCGGGTTCTATCATTTCAAACCCGCAATCCCAAGTTTAACAGTTTAGCAATTAACAGCATAATTTAATAATAATCATTTAGGCCTATCATTTCAGCCCATACAATCTATATATACAGGGAACTTGCAGTGGTGATTTAAGCAGTAAATAAACAATAATATAATATAACTGCAGAATATAATACAACAGATAATAACTGATGAGGTGTCAATTTAATTGGGGTCCGTCATTCTATATTACACTACAGACAGATAATAGTGAAATACAATTTTACACATACACTTGCAATAATTTACTAAAATATAAATACGTATGTCTGGTGAGAAATACTCACCTGGATGTTGCAGAAAATTTGATTTCAAAAACGGCTATTCACCGGTAAAGAACGACAGAGGATAATGGTCAAATTTCTTCTGATGTCGCCTAGATTCAAATCTAGAATAAAATTCAAATATTTTGAAACGCGACCTAAGAATTTACGGTCAAAGAAAAATTAAAATAGAACGAAAATTTGTTTGTTTTGCTCGACCACTCCACCGTGTAATATGACCAAAATATACCCTAAAACGTGAACCGGGCTAACCTCTAAAATTTTTGACGAAATTTCCTAAAGTCAGACTGAACAATATGGTGATACACACCGGTACACGACAAAATCTTTCCTAAAACCACTATGGCCAAACGTTGAATACGTATACTTGTGCACACAAATTCCTTTTGCTCCATGGCCGTGCATGCGTACGTATGTGCACACTCTTCCTCCTAGTTTGCTTATGCACACGGCAATATGACTACTCTTTCCACCTATTATCTGCTCCTCCCAGATTATGATCATGCATGCACTATATCTCATTGCATCCAAAAAGTGTTGCCTACATTATCTCCACTCAGCTACAATTTTTCTCATCTTAAATTTATCTTCCAGGCTTCAAAATTTGTACAGGTAGAAAGCTTAAGCTTCCACGCAACTACCCGAGTATATCATGAAATTGCTTCGAGCCAATCATGCAAACTCTTCGAGTCTATTTGTCAATTACTTCGAGTCATCCAGGGAGTTGCTTCGGGAAAATCCCAACGTTGCTTCGAGTAAACCAGTTAGTTGCCTCGAGACAAACTGACATGCAGTGATACCTACTCAAACTCTTCTCTCTTTCTCTCTACAACAGTAATTCATACTTTCTTCACTCATTCCTATCAACTTCCCTATGTATCATGTTTTTTTCTTTTTTTTTTTTTTTTTTTTTTTTTTTTTTTTTTAATACTTTTGCACCACTGCTTATATCCAGTCTCATCAGTTTTAGTATCAAAGAAAATATATGGATAATCATGTCTATATGTTGTAGTGACTTATGTGTTCACCTAGACAAGTCTATTAGCTACTCAATCAACACCTTCCGAGGTTGATCTACACGTGCACAGATGCACACGAGCACATGTACACTGCCCATGTCTTCTCTGTGCCACTGCCATCACTACATACTCACTACAGCTTTACCTCCTGTTCCATTACCATTCCCCTAAACTCACCCAGATGCACGACAAAATGCAAGCTTCTAAACCTATGTTGTGCAGACTTGTCCTTATGCAAACTGCCTATAGGATATGCCTAGAACCTACGTATAAAATATACTCCAACTTCAGGCATGTCTTCTGGTGTGAGAGAAAAACTTTGATTCAAATATGTTTATGTTCAAGTCATATAAAAATGTTTCAGTCTCTACGCAAACAATTTTCACCCAAAACTACTCAAGCATCAAATATCATAGCATCAACTGAAGCTTCAGATTTGTCAACACTTCTATTCATCATCAACCACTTCAACTATACTACCACCCTCCGGTCAGTCTACACGTTTTACAGAGGTACAAATATGCACAGCCATCTCAAGATTTGTATATGTGCAGACTTAATCTTAGAACATGAATGAAATCTGAACTCACATGCTTTATTTCTATGCAACAATTTCACCAACAACTGGGATAAGCATCACTGATATTGATGAAACATGTCTTTACTCTCAACATTCAGCCTAAGTCAAATAATTTGTCTATGCAACCTATACCAAAACTGCTCAAAGAATGTTATGGCCTTGGTTATATGTGCACTGACCCACCTCTGCTTCCTAAATACAACACACTACCCAACATGTCCCTCTGCTAACCTATGCTACTGGAGATTCACACACCAACACTACGGCATCAGGTCTTCTGGTCTATATCTATATAAACTAGACTAGGCAGGGACAGAGTGAGTGGAGATGGCTGAGCAAAGTGCCAAAGGAAGGGAAAAGAGATTGAAAGAATCAAAAGAAATAAGGTGGAATATTACCTGATCTGGATCCATGAGGAAAAACAGAGAAGTTGAGATTAAAAAAAAAATGGAGAAGTGGGAAAGTATAAATAGGCAGAGGAAGAACACATCAGTTACACAAAGCATACGTGATATACCCATCAGTTTCAAAAGAGTAATGCAAGTATTGATCCTCTGCAAGATTACTGGAAAGTCAGGCTTTTTATTTGCTTAGCCATACGTTTTCTTTCTTGCTTTAATTGATCAATGCATTCAAGGCCGAGGGTTACACTTTGAATTCGTTTGAAGGGTTGATGATAAATATGCGTCAGTTATATTGATAAGCATGTAAATATACAAGCGTGATTTTGGGAAGCAGAGGAATATAAGGGTAATAGCCAGGCAGACATTGGAACGCATGCATTGATTTGAAGAAAACTGATCATTTGATAAAGGCTTGTGAGATAAAAGTGTACAAGTGCACATTTATAAATATGTAAACTGACATGCGTGTATACATATTGTTATGAATATAACTGATGGGCAAACAAAAAATTAAACCAGGCGATGATAGGCAGAGCTATTGTAGGCGGGGATGGTGCTTGCATTGATTTTTGATAAATATTGGTTTAAATCTTTGTATGAATATATGTGTGAATGCAAAAGTCAGTGTGGTTACAGAGCTGAAGGAATGAATGCATTAGTTATATTTATAAACAGGTAAGCGCGTGGTATATGGTAGGTTATAAAAACTTTGAACGTTACAAAGTTGATTTTCACTCCGTTATATATATTTTGATTTTAACGTTTGGTATCAAAAATGGAATGGTAAATATTTATGTTGGCTATAGGAATGGAAAACGTATACAAGCTTATACAAACTCAGACCGTTAGTTAACAAAGTACCGGTTATCATAAAATTACTGACTGATATTTTTCCTCAATTTAAATCGAAAACTTGATTTTTACACTACGTTAAACAGACGCAGTCTAAAACATCAAAAATTTTGATAAAAATAACATTTTAAAAACACACGTTTTACTACGTTGCTTATACCCTATATTTGACGCGTCTTTTAAACGCGAAATTTTACAGTTTAAACATAGCTTAAATTTTTCACAGTTATTACTTAATTTTATTGACACCAATTTTATAAAATAAATCTCCAGATTAAATCTTTAAACTATATTGTTAAACACAATTTATATACAAATGTATTTCAAAATTAAATAATTGAAATAAAATAAATAGCTAAAACTAGGGTTGTTACAAATGGGGATGAAGCTAGCAGATTTTTCTATGCGAAAATGACCAATAGAAAAAATATAAATACTATTGGTAAACTTATTGATGCAAATAGTAATACTTTAAAGAACTCTAATGATATAGAGAGAGAAGCCATTAATTACTTCACAGAGTTATTTAATACTAATAATTATATGAAATCATTTCCGTCCATCAATGTTAAATTTTCTTTAAAAGAAGTAAGTCAGGAAATTTTACTAGCTCCTGTTAATCTATTGGATATTAAAAATATTGTTTTCAATGCTAATAATGATAAAAGCCCTGGTCCTGATGGATTTAGGGCTAAATTCTATAAAACTCATTGGTCTGATATTAATTCTAATATTTTTGAAGTCATTTCTGAATTTTTAAAGACAGGAAAGCTTCTAAAATCTTTCAATCATGCTTTTATAACTCTTGTTCCGAAAATAATTATTCCAAATGGAGTGGAAGATTATAGACCAATCTCATGTTGCAACTTTATTTATAAAATTATCTCTACTATTCTTTGCAACAGGATTAAATTGTTTTTAAAAAATTTAATCTCTGAAAAACAGCGTGCTTTCATTACTGGTAGGCTTATTACTGAAAACACTATGCTTGCACATGAACTAATTAGGAATTTTAACATGAAAGAAAAAATGTCACGTGTATCAATATTGATTTACACAAAGCTTTTGACAAAATAAACAGGGATTTTATAATTCATATGATGAGTATAATAGGTTTTAATAAAAAAATTATGATCTTATCAAAGAATGTATTAACAATGTAACATACTTTGTGATGATTAATGGCTCCCCTACAGGTTATACTCAAAGCAATAGAGGAATTAGACTAGGAGATCCCCTTTCTCCTTATCTATTCACTATTGTAATGGAATATTTCACCATTCTAATTAATACTGAGCAAGCCATAAATAGAATAAAACCATCTATTACTCATCTTTTATATGCTGATGATTTGCTTCTTTTTGTTACCGCAGATACAAAAAATGCTAATTCTATTGCTAGTTTCTTCAAAATGTTAGAATTATTTTATGGATTAAAAGTTAATGAATGCAAAAGTAAAGTCTATTTCAGCAAAGGATGCAAATGCAAGAAAGAAATTTTAAACATTCTCAATTTTAATGAAGGAAATTTGCCATTCAAGCATTTAGGCCTGCCTCTTAGCATGAATCAACTAAATGATAGGGACTTCTCAAGATTATATAAGATTATTCAAAGTAAACTTGAAGGATGGTCTAGCAAGTTATTATCTCTAGCTGGCAAACTAGAACTTACCCATACTGTCATCACTGCAATTGTTCTATATTGGATTCAAGCTCATAATATACCAGCAAAGGCAATTTGCAGAGTTGAAAAATTATGTGCTAATTTTATCTGGTAAGGTAAACATCACAAAATTTCTTGGGACAAAATATGCATGACTAAAAATGCTGGTGGGTTAGGAATTAGAAGCATTAGAGACCTGAGAGAAGCAGCTAAAGACAAGTTATTTTGGAAATTTTTAGATGGTAAATCTCTATGGGCTAGATGGACGAGGGATAAATATCTTAAAAACAAAAACTTCTGGACTGCTAAAGCTGGAAATCATCATTCTTATACTTGGAAAAATATATTAAACTGCAGGGAGAATGGTAAAAAGCTTATAGAAAGAAAGATTAAGGATGGCAGTTCAACTAATCTATGGTTTGACTCCAGGATATTTGGAAAATCTGTTATTGATCTGCTTGGTTGGAATAACTTGTTTTTACTTGGTGGTGCTAATGACAAAGTTCAGAGCATTATTTATAATTAGAAATGAAATGTAAATACTCATCAAGCTGCTAATATATTCAGAACTGCTATTAGAAAAGTTACAATTGATAATAATCTTCAAAGAGACACTTGGATATGGAAGCTTTGTTCAAAAGATGCTTTTTCTTTTAAAAAAGTGTGGAATTTTGTGAAAGGGGAAGAAACTGAAGTTTATTGGAGTAAATTCATTTGGTGCAAATCAAACTGCCCAAAAATGTCTCATTGTTTTATTTTGCCATTCTTAATAGACTTCCAACATTAGAAAGATGTGCAAAATGGAATAAGAATGTTGATAAAACTGTATTCTATGCAAAAATGGAGTGGAGAATGCAAATCATCTCTTCTTTGACTGTGCTTTTCAAAACATATTTGGTTTATTGCAAAAAATGCTCTGGGTTTTAATCAGCATCAACCAATACAAAGCATAAGTGAAAGCATCAAATACATTCAGCACTGCTTCAAACCCAAGTCAACAAAGTTTAAAAGAGATTCAATTATGCTTACTATTGTCATTTACCATATTTGGAAAGAAAGAAACTAAAGACTTCATAGAAAAAAAGAAAATGGCAGCATTCCAATTTGCAACAGTATATTTTCTGACTTTCAGATTCTCAATAAAAAAGCTAACTATCAGAATGCTCACAAAGAAGCTGATTTATCTACTGCAATTAACATCGAAGACAATGAGAATAGAGTTAAAGACTTCTTACTTAGGGGGAAATAAGTTATGCATATCCCATGTAGAAGTCATAAAGGTTGCCAATGTCATATACATGCAACTGACAAGGTTAATATCTCGCTTAGGCAAAGCGACATCCCCCTGGACTATCTTCCTGGAGGCGACCATTCTAAAGCTGCAAAGACTTTCACCCGCAAGGGAAGTAGACACGAAAATGTTAATTATAATTCTAACCTAGTCCATATTGCGAACAGTAATAGTCGAATACTACCTCATGCAGGTTTGAAGAACTACCGCACAACCAGTAGTGTTCCCAAGGAGCTAGCGTTGCTGTCTATTGAGGATTACAAGAAAACGAAAGTTAAAGGCGGCAAAAAGGAATGCTTTTTCTACAAGAGCTTATTAAATAATAAGGTTTATCACTTATCCTGCTGGAGTAGAGGATAAAGCAGCAAATCATCTGCACCCCTTAGCAAATCATCTGCAACCCTTTTGCAAAATTGCAACAAATCAACTATCCATCACTATTCTACAGAGGATCTAGAGAATAGCAATGTATCGAGAAAAGGGGCGAAAGATCAATTAACTCTTCGCAACAACCCAGTGGATGACATTACCGAGCTGACGAATAGTAGCGAGTTTAGGATGAGGGAGCAGGATAAGCTTAGCTATCTCTGTACATCAAACAATAAAGATAGCAACTTTAAGGATGCAGACACAAATCCTGATCTTTCGAGATTCATAGGCATGCAGCTCAAGCCCTTGGATATGCGTCACATGGATAAGAAGGATCTGAGACCTCCTTGAGACTTTGAGTTTTGAGATCTGCATATTTTTTCATTTTCGAGCTTTTCAGTCTCTTCGTAGTTTGATGGAGGTTCCGACAGCTCGCCATTTTTGAGTTTTCTTATTTTGTTTGATGGAGGCGTGTTTGGGTATGAGATATTAGGGTTTGATGTTTTGTAATATCTTTGGGTTTGATCTTTATTACCCGATGCTCTTTGTACACTTTGGGCCGGGCCCTTTTATCAATTTTCAAAAAAAAAAAAACATGTTGTAATTCCAAGCTTAAATGCTTTTATGCTGGCATGAGTACATTAACTTTCTCCTTCATTCAAAACAAAATCTAATAGTTATGTGTACCTTTGACCTTTTAATTTTCCGATTTACGTTTAGTACGTTTTATTATTATACTTTTCGAAAATACTGTATTTATCTCTGTCATTGACATAACTTATATACGAAGATAATTAGTTTTGACGTACTGATCTAACTTTATGCATGACATGTAGCCCAGCACAACTCAATCTTCACATGTAAAAGAACCGTACATGGAGCTCAATAAGTAGAAATTTGAAAGTATTCTCAGCCTCATGTATATTTAAGTAATCTTGTTTTTTGAATTTCATTATAAACATATATATTATTTTATTTCTATCTTTATATATAGTTCATGTTTCATAATTTATTCTCCATTCAACATTTTTGGGGCACTTCATCTTCATATTTTATGCCGATATGTTCACATTCATTTTAACCACATAATCATTATTGGATATTTCATCATTACCTTTGTTAGATTTGTAAAGATGCAAAATGAAGAAGCTTAGAATCAAGTGGCCAGGTAAGCGTAAAAAATTGAAACTACCTGAACTGGCATAAAGTAGCCAAACATCACTCCTAATAACATATCATCTTATTCTTGCATTAGTCATGCATTGCCAATCAAGTTGTAAGGTACATATGTTGTACATAAGAGTTTCATCTGGTAAATGTAGCCAAGCATTCAATTTTCAACTAAAAAGTAGAAGTTGAATAGGGATGAATTGCTTTTTATCTTTCAACCAAGCAATTTATCTTTTAATTTTCAACATGTACCATGATTTGTCAAAATCTGACTAGATTATTCTACTTAATTGTTTTTTGGATTGGATTATCTAGCAGGACCGATTTCATTGGATGTCTCGATGATTACTTAAAAACAAAGCATAGGTTGTTAATATGATTCTTCTTTCTATTGTCTAAATGTGATCTTTATAGGACCAAATTCACCTATGGAAGCTGCACGAGTTTGCATATTTTTTTTTATCTCAATGCAAATATTCTTGAATGAATATACAGGCTCACACGATGACAAAGGAAAAATGCCTATGATACACATAGTCATATGCAGCTTGGATAGCAATGAGTGATTGCATTAAGACTATTGCAGCATGGAATTATACTTATTGTTTCCAAAGATAATCGGCTTACTCTATATTGCATACCACTGCTTTCACCTTATTTTCTTACCATAAGCTAAAATTTTGAGGTCTAACTATATATAAATATAGTACATATGCTAATGAATGCTGATATTAATCTTAAAGTATTTCATTGAATCTATGTATTGCTTTTAGTGGGTAGTTTTCTTGACCATGGTTGCTAAAAAAGCGAAAGTAGTTCCCGATTCAAGCTTGAAATTTAACAATGTTTCATATAGGATACGAATTATTACTGAGTAGGAATATTCTTTATTTATTGTCACATTTCTTTATGTAACCGTTCAACTAGCCAAATGGCATTTGTTTTATAATATTTGACATTCTGATGATAGATGATCAACTGAAGTAACACATCATCTACTGAGTAAATTTTTACATTGTTTGGTTCAAATAAAAAAAAGGAAACAAATGGTTATCAGTTTTTGCTATGAAAATTACTACACGACAGCAGAAGAAGTGGTATATAATCTAGCGAATTATGCACGATAACTGATAATACATTAACAAAATATACGTTTTTCCAATGTAGTCGGTTGCTATCATGTTTTTTTCCTTTACTTTCTTTAGAAGATATTACCATTTTTCCGTAAATAATCTGAACCTATGACCAATAATCTGTTTGGTTTCTAATTGAATTTGATAAGAATTAATTTTATTTCAACTTTATATATTTAATGGACCTACTCATAGTTCATAGATACTAAATGATCCTTTTATAGAAGTAGTTATTTCAATCGATATTTTATTCAAATTTCGCTTAATTTAATTGATTTATAATTTATTAATTAATTACTTTTTGACCTTATCTTTTGTATTTCAAGAATTGAAATTCCTGTGATGACCCGTCTTTCAATACCCAAAAAGACGCATTATCAATCAGAAAAGAAAGAGATAGAAATAGAAAGATAGAAAGAAATGAACAACAATCATCAGAATCTCACAGCAGAAACGAAACAAAATATAATATTACACATATCCATTACATAGTTTTACATATCAGAGTACATAAAATATACGACTTCATTACATCCGACATTTATAGGAGTCTGCCAAACCATACAACCCAAAATACAACATCAAAAGTCACTACAGCGGATAGAGATAGATAAGTACACATGGACTCCAGCTCCAGCTTCCAAAATATTTGTCAATCCCAACCTAATCATTTGGCTACTCATAAAAATTAGAGTACCCAAGAGTTTATGAAACCAAAATAAACTCTGGGTCAGACATGGTTCTAGTGTGAGTAAACAAGTTAAAGTCGTTTAACTTTAAAATCATTTTGAAAACAAAAGGTATCACGTAAGACTCCCCACAAATAAATACGGGTAAGTTTTTACCTTACACTAACCAAAGCATTTGATAGGAAATCCAGTGATATTATAATAGGGTCTAGGGTTTTCGAGTAAATAGAAAATAGCCGAAATTGTTACATCTATTAAATTCCAGCTACTAGCCACGAAAATGGGTAATACAATCATAACCATAGGGTCTCGAAGGGAAAATGGGTTTCCATCAATGGCAGGGCTACTGGGGTACCGCCCGTCACAGTACGGGGCCTAGATCACCGTACCGAGGACCACTCCTGATCCCCTGCAACACAAGGCCGGAACCATCCCTTACTGGACAGTCCCGAACAAGACAACCCCGCAGTTGTGGCCAACAACCGCCCATACAGCCGAAACAATAAGGGACTTCTAGACAAGGGAAAATCTCGTCCTACTTGGGCATGACCCACTTAGCCTTGCTACACCTCCCCTATTTTAGCTATTCCCGGTTGATGAGACTTGAGGCTGCGATTACCTTTAGAGAACACATCTCTTAGAATGCTCATCGTCCACATGACGATGTTCTGAAAGCATTCAATCCATACAAGTTCGTTCCGGGTTCGAACGAAACCGAAGGCATTATCTCGTTACACTCATTTTGGAATCACCCTCAGAGTTAACGACAATAACCCTTGCACTCTAAAACTCCATCTCGATCTTCACTTTAAGATGTCATGACCTAACGTTTAACTTGGATCGATGTGGTTTTCGGAAAAACAAATTTGATTCCCCATCCCGGTCTCATCGAAATCCAAACGTGTCTTAAAATCCAAGTTGTTTAAATATTTAAACAATTCAATTCAATTTAAACATAGCATCCATACAGTATTATCCACAGATAATAACACACATCTATCACGGATATATAAAATATCTCATCACAGAAAATCTCAACTATCATCCAACAGATATCAACCAAATCCAGATTTTCAATTCAAAACAATCATCCATAAGCAAGCACATCTCTAATTCATATTATAATTAATTTAATTAATTCAAATTAAATTAATTACTTAAGAATTAATCACTTTACCTTGCTTAAACAATCAATAATTAATTAATCACAATTATTTAAATTAATTAATCACTTCTTAATTAACCTCATTATCAGTTAATTAACCTTTAATTAATTAATAATCCTTTAATTATTAATTAATAACTCCAATTATTCATTATTAAAAACTTGATTAAAAATTAATCATTCCTTAATTGATTACCAATTAACCCTTAATTTACAATTAATTAATCTTAATTAATTTCTTAATTAATCACAAATTTTATATTAATTTATCTTAATTACTTAATTAATTATAAATTAATTAACCTTAATCATTTAATAAATTAAGCCTTAACCACTAATTAATTAACTATTAATTATAAATTAATTTATGTTTAATTACTTTATTAATTAACCCTAATCAATTAATTAATTAATTCTTAGTCACTAATTTAATTAATCACTAATCACTTAATTAATTAATTACTGATCACTTATTAATTAATTTTTAATTATTTAATTAATTATCTATTAATTATAATTTAATTTAATTCTGAATTATCCATTTATTAGTCCATAATAAATTAATTAAACCTTAACAAAGTAATTAATCTAAAATTATTAATTAATTAAACCTTAACAAATTAATTAATCTAAAAATATTAATTAATTTATTCTTAATTACTTTATTAATTAAAGTAATCTTAACCATAAAACTTAATTAATTTTCATAAAAGACAATTTCATTAATTACTAAAAATTATTGCATATTTAAAATATTTCCAATTTGTTTTAAAACCTAATTACTTTTTAAAAGTTAACTTTAAATGAATATAAAATCATCTTAAAACTTAACTATCAAAATATAAAATACTTTCAATTAAAATGTTCAACATTTCACAAAGTAGTTTAAGTAAAGTTTTAAAATTTTAAAACTTAAACAAGTTTGAAAACTTTCAAACATCACTTGCATTTGGTTTGACCCAACCAACTCGAACAAAACTCAAGCAATATGAGTTCAATCCCTTCTTCTCCCCTTCCTATTTCTTTCAGCAAAGAAAACTACCCTAAAAAAACAAGAAACCTGGAAAGTAAACAACGCTTCCCTCCCTATCCTTGGCACGAGCAACTAAAACATCTTCCCGTGCACAAGCACGAGCCAGAAACCATTCAACTCGATCGTCGCTTCAAGTTACCACATCACCAACCTTCCCTGACACGAACAATGACACGTGCCCATGCACGATGCAGCAACGCTGCCGCCACCATCAATGACACCACGCGCAAACTTAACGTCGACCACAGATGCGAACTTCAACTGTTGATCAACAAAACGCGACTCCAATCAAAATCGAGGTAGTTCACACCATTCCTGGAACAGCCCCCTTCATCAGAAAATCCACCGTAACCATCAATCCCGACCATCGTTCGCTACGCAACCTCGGTCACATCACGCAAGGCCTCGACGCAACTATACCCAAAACCACTCGCAACTCGATCAACCAAAGAATCTCCAGTCACTCCATTTCTAGATGTGTCCAAAACCAAGAACAAAACCCTAGTTTCCCCCAGTTCCCAATTCCTCGATGAATTATTTCCACTTCCATGATTTTTCTGGGGTTCACCGATCACTATTACAACTCCAACCCAAAGCTCCAACCCAAAGCTCCAACCCTAAAATCTCCTCAGTCACCAGAATTTGCCCAGAAAACAATTTCCGGCCAACACAAAATTTCTAACCCAAATCCAAACTAAAAATCAGGATTTTTATTTTAAAATCATGTTTTTCTGAGTTGATTCAAAATATAAAATTGATTCAACAAAATACAATACATGATTTTATCATGTTATTTATATTTCTTATTGTATCATATGATTTTTTTCGAAGAATATCAACAAATTTTATTTGAATAAATTTTTAAAATTTAATTTATTTTTAAATAAACATTCTATGTTTATAACTCAAGGCCTAACAGTATTTTGTTAAAGAAAATTTTGAATCTTTGTTTAGTTTTACTCTGTAATTTGGAAATAGAGAAGTATCAGGCAATTTCTAACATGCACAGTTTTAATACAACTTGTATACTAAAATTTTACAAAAATATGTACATGCAAAACATCAAACATATCTAAAATTTACATGCACAAATTTCTATTTACTTAAATTTTTCTTGTGACGCTCCACCTCTATACCCATGCTAGCCAAGAACATTACGGTGAATGCTGTCAACTAGCACGGAGAATAAGGCTGTTGAGGAGCAACCATCCATGTAATTGCTTTGCACGAGCATCGATATGTTAGATAGTATAACATGCATTTCTTTATCAAGAGGGAAATCCGACATACCGACACAAACTCAAAGCTACTACACAGTGGCTGTAATATCTTCGGAAACAAATATAGAAATAAACATAACATAAATCAGTCACAGACAATTCATATCACAAAGGCGGAAGAAGATATGAATACATAATTAACACATGAAAGTGTAAATCAGAGTAGTGGTTAAAAAGATCCACAATAATACAAAATAATAGCAACACGTGCTATACAAAAGAATACAACTATGAGTCTATATCTCAAGTGTATACAACAAAATAAACTGCTAATCTAAGTAGTTAGCCAAAAGTCAGAGTAATGATCCTGGATGAGAGGTCAAGCAGAAGCACCTGTAACATCTCGGTCTGACCCGAGTATTATTTAATAAGAAAATAATAAACGGATCAGTCTAGCTATAAATATCAGATGAAATGATATAGAATAAGAGATATGACTAAACATATAATAATCACAATGCCAAGCTGTGATAAATAAGTAACTGAAAAGTCAACGAGAGATTAATCAATACCACAAAAATCTTCTCAAAGATCAAAAGGAATGTCATACTCCTAATTTCATTCACCAAGCCACAATAAATGACATACATATTAATGCCAATCGAAAAAGGTGGTGAAACATAAATTCCATAAATCAACACAAGAAATCCAGAAATCACAAGAAAAGGATGGCCAATCCCACAAACTGGACATCGACGTACCTAGGAAGACACGCCCCATGAACAGTCGAACATCGACGCACCTAGAAAGATACGCCCCATGCTCTAGCATCGACGCACCTAGAAAGATACGCCCCATGCTCTAGCATCGATGCGCCTAGAAAGATACGCCCCATGCATAAATAAACATCGATGCACCTAGAAAGATACCTCCCATGCATAAATAAACATCGATGCCCCTAGAAAGATAGACCCCATGTAATGTCTAACATCGATGCACCTAGAAAGATACACCCCATGCAAAGTCAAACATCGACGCACCTAGAAAGATACGCCCCATGCATAGACGAACATCAGCGCAACTAGAAAGATACGTCCCATGCCCCGACTTATTGAGCCGATTGCTCCACGAAGTAAACAAACATCGATGCACCTAGAAAGGTACACCCCATGCATAATAAACATTGACGCACCTAGAAAGGTACGACCCATGTGTAAACAAACAACGACGCACCTAAATAGGTACGACCCATGTAAGAAATGAGACGAAACTCAATAAAATGAGGAACAGTCCTCCACATAGACAAAGAGACATCGCACATTGCTAGTCTAAACCACAAAGATGATCGTCATGATCAAAGAGAAGTGTCAATTACAGTAAGCTAGTAAATATATGAGCTTAGCTTCATGTCCCATAACCACTAGCTTAACTTAAATATTTACGAACAAATTGTAGATCTCCACTAGAAAATTGTCACAAGAGATTCAATCGAACAAGTCCAAGAATTAACCGACGAAGTAAACGCAAGCGTTTCATACCACTTGTTTTACTAAGTCGTTTAATTAGATTTCTCATACGAGTGAGGTAAAGGTTTGCATATACTAATAGATTAGAAGTCGGTTTGAGAAAACGAGCTTTGTAATAAAATAGTGTTGAAATCATTTGAAGAAAGAGTTTTGATATTTACTACTAGTATAGAAAACCTTTATATTTTTAAAGTGACAAATCACAAAAAAGATTGTATAAACAATCAATCAGTAAAATTCACATTCGAAGACGTGAATAAAATCCAAAGAAACCGATAAATAATCCATCGAAATGGATATTCCAAGAATTCCCGAAGAAAATAAGTCATCAAAGTCAATAACAAATGATAACAACAAATAGGAAACAACACGAATCGATTAAAGTTGGAAATTCAAGCAACTAGGCAAAATAGACATAGTTGGCAAATAGCAACAGGTCAGTCGACCGGACTCCCTGAGTCGGTTGACCGAACCAGAGGTTGGAAGTGCTCGGGGCACCAGGTCGGTCGACCGGCCCAGGGGCTCGGTCGGCCGAAGCCTGTAACCGGCACTTCCAAACAGAGGCAGGAAGTGCCTGGGTAGCAGGTCGGTCGACCGGCCCAGGGGCTCGGTCGGCCGAACCTGTTGCCAGCACTCCCCTTCCCTATTTTGGATGAGGTGCAAAATCTCGATCAAATTGCATTCGCACGAGCAACGGCGCTAAGGGTTTATGCCAATCGACTACCCGGCCCTATATGCTCCTCGATGCATTACCAAAAACATGTTCAAACATCAAAGTTAGGATTTTTAACGAATTGAACTCAAAACACCAAAAATTGGAATATTCACCAAATCAATCCAAACCAAAAGCAAATGCACACGAATAAGTGTTAGGAATTCATACCTAACATTCGAAGATAGATATAAGCATAGATGTGAGATAAAAATCTCACCTTTGAACCCAAATCAATGAAGAAGAAGCTTGAAAGCAAAGGAGAATCAACCACTCTTCAATCCCAACGCAAGAAGCTTGATTCTAAGCTTAAAAGAGAAATATTTCCCAAATTAGGTTTAGGAAATTTCTGAAATTGGAAGGAGAATGAGTTGGAGAAGAAGAAGGAGATGCTTACCAATGGGTTCTCTTGAATTTGGAGCTAGAAGTTGGATTTGCAAAGAAAGCTAGGGCTTAGGATTTCCTAATTCCCTTTCTCTTCCCCCATTTTTGATGAAGCTTGAATGTCAGAAAATGAGGAATGAAGTAATGAAGAGGAGAGGCGGTTGGGACTGAGTTAGTAAGTGGCTAATGGGTTCAGCCCAAACCAAAGCCCTAAGTGAAAAAGTGGCAAAAATCAACTTTCTCCAAACATATCGAAGCTTATACTCAAAAAGGTCGCAAACATCATTTTGAACTCAATGGGGGTGGTCTCGAGTCCCAATTCGACTGTTTGCAAAAAGTAGCTTTTCGGACCAAAATCCGACGAACGATAAAATATTTAAATAAAATATTTAAATATAAAATCGATAAATATGCGGGTTGTTACAGACTCCCCTCCTTAAAGAAATTGCGTCCTCGCAATACTTAAGAAGAAAATAAGAAGTAACAACCATGGAAGCATATCAACACAAAAGAAAATTGAAATAAGAAGTTCACCATAAAGAGCACGAAAGAGTGAGCAAGAACGGGATCGCTCAATGGATTCTCTAGATTCCCAAGAGTAATCCCTAGGATTAGAGAACCATTGAACTCTCACAAGAAGAACATCTTTATTTCGAAGTCGTTTGAGCTCCGAAGCAATAATTCGAATAGGATGTTGCTCAAAAATCAAATCTGGTGAAACTTCAATTTCCACAATATCACCGAGCTCAAGAATGAAAACCGGAATCCCTAAGGCATTTCCGTAGATAAAAGACGTGGGGAACGTCAAGAATAGCAGAAAATTGAGCCAGTGCAACGGCGTAGTACAAAAACGGTACGCCCGAGAAACTAGAAACTCAAATAATTTGGGACATCAGCGTAGTACAAAAACGGTACGCCCAATGAATCAAAGCAAAGACATTGATGTAGTACAAACGGTACATCCAATGAATCGAATAGCAAAAACATTGATGTAGTACAAACGGTACATCCAATGAATCCAATAGCAAAAACATTGATGTAGTACAAACGGTACATCCAATGAATCCAAAAGCAAAGACATTGATGTAGTACATACGGTACATCCAATGAATCGAATAGCAAAGACATTGATGTAGTATAAATGGTACATCCAATGAATCAAATAGCAAAAACATTGATGTAGTACAAACGGTACATCCAATGAATCAAACATCATAAAAGAACATCAAACGCTAGTCCATAAAGGAAATGAGATGAAACTCAATGAAACAAAGTACATCAAAACGTCTGATGAACTTAATAAAAAGATAATCCCATTCACACATCACCAAAGAATCAACCACTTGTTGCTTACGACTAAACGCATTGGCAACACGATTTCCCCTTTCGGGAATAAAAGAATATCAAGATCATAAGATGGTAGGAACTCGAGTCAACATGGAGTTCCATATGAGAAAATAAATATTCCAAAGATTTATGATCGGGGTAGAGAACAGATTTCTCATCCAGATATGATGATGCCAAATTCCAAAAGTAAAAACAATAGCCGAGAGCACCAGATCATGAGTGGCATATCTAGTCTCGATAAGCTATAATGATTTAGAAGCACAAGTGATAGCACGTTCTCCTTTGCAAGAGAACGGCATCCAAACCAATACGACTAGTATCGGTACAAATAGCAAAGTCTTGGTTCCCCTCCAGGACTCACAAGAATAAGAGTAATGAAAGGAAGAATTCTTTTAAATAATCTTCTTTCCTGAAAAGTTAAAACTTTCAAAATTACATTTATCATTATGTAATAATCTTTCTAGAAAAATTTACTATTTTCAAGTCAATATACTGTGTCTGATTGTCTCATCAAAGCGTTTAGGAAATTCCTATCGATAACGTTGATCAAGCGCATCGACCAAAATTCTTAAAACACTAATTGGGCAATACAATCACAAAATCGTATTCTATAGGATAAGTAAGTTTCTCAAAAACTTCTAAGAATATTCTTTGTTCGTTTTAAGAACAAAAATCCGGTTATACTTCTAAATAAATCTTATGAAAAAGATTTTGCAAAATTTTAAATTGCTATTTTCATCCAAAAATCAATAAATAAAAGAATGGTCTCATCGAAATATTCATAGAATATTCGATTTATAAAATGGATGAAATAAGCTGGACAAATTGAATGACATGATAATTCATTCATAGGAATCATAACGAGTGCGGAGTGCGTAAGTGGTGCTAACTTCCGCAACTCGTCGCTAAATGAAAATCGGTGGCAAGGTCGAACTAAAGACCTTAACACCACACAAAAGATTTCTTAGGTGATAATTCTAAGACAAACTCAAAAATACCGGAAAAGTTTCACAAATTATTTAGATAAGAGAAACAACACTTTCCATATAAGTGGGCTTAAGGAATAAAATGATGCCATCAAGTTGGAATCAAAATCATAAAGGAAAAATAGAAATCTGCTTAACAGATTGAAAATGTCAAAGATGAATAGTCCACACGGGACAAAGGATATGGCCTCATAATAATTAAGCCAATCCTTACAAAAGTAAATTCCGAAGCCTAAGTAAAAATTGGCTCGGACAGAAAAATCACATAAAATAATTTCGACATAAATAAAGATAAATTGAGTGTTGCGGATCTACCATCCGGATTCACAATCCTCAAAGAAGTCATCAAGCCCAGAAATGTTTAAAGAAGAAGAATCACAAGTTCTTTTGTTATAAAAATAATGAGATGAAACCCATATCAACAAGAACTCAAATAAGAAGATCACGAAATAAAACAATGCCATCAAGGATTGAGTGAAAAATACCTTGACCGAGAGAAGAGTTTCTAGGGGCTTGCACAATATTTAGCTTTCTCATGTCCTTGTTCAAAAGTTTGGGACATGCAGATAAAAGATGACCCGGTTTCTTGCAATAGCGACAAGAATGGGGTTTTGGACACATATTCGCATAATGTTCCTTAGAATTACAATTGTAGCATCCTCCACGATTAGGGATTGGAGTTTTTGCTACAAAAGTAGTTTGCTTCACTCTCTTATTGGGATTAAGGCTCTTGAACTTAATATGCCTCTTCTTGGAAGTCCCAATATCACAAACACTTCCTTTACCAACCTCCCCATGAAGAAGAGTAACATCCACAAGCTGATTGAAAGACACTTCAAGTTTCAAAGGTAGAACCATTTCGTGGTTCTTACTCAAAGCATAGATAAACTCTTGATTCTTTACAAGATCCAAAAGTTGTTGAGCAGACATGAATACTCCATCCAGGGGAGTAGCACTAGATTGACCGGCACTGGGACGGCCTGGTCTAACCATTTCTCTTCCTTTGGAAAGAAAGAAAGAAGAAGAAAAATTATTCTTAGAATGAATATCAAACCATCATGATTGATAAAACAAGGAATCATAAAAGAAAATAGGATGAATCGGTACAAAGACTCGAATAAAATCCTAAAGCACGACTCCTAAGAAAGACTTAGGACGATGATCCTTGTTATAATATTCCATATTGTTCCGAAGTTTGGCTTTGATACCAAGCTGTGACGCCCCACCTCTATACCCACGCTAGACAAGAACATTACGGTGAATGCTGTCAACTAGCACGGAGAATAAGGCTGTTGAGGAGCGACCATCCGTGTAATTGCTTTGCGCGAGCATCGATATGTCAGATAGTATAACATGCATTTCTTTATCAAGAGGGAAATCCGATATACCGAAACAAACTCAAAGCTACTACACAGTGGCTGTAATATCTTCGGAAACGAATATAGAAATAAACATAACATAAATCAGTCACAGACAATTCATATCACAAAGGCGGAAGAAGATATGAATACATAATTAACACATGAAAGTTTAAATCAGAGTAGTGGTCAAAAAGATCCACAATAATACAAAAGAATAGCAAAACGTGCTATACAAAAGAATACAACTATAAGTCCATATCTCAAGTGTATACAACAAAATAAACTACTAATCTAAGTAGTTAGCCAAAAGTCAGAGTAATGATCCTGGATGAGAAGTCAAGCAGAAGCACCTGTAACATCTCGGTCTGACCCGAGTATTATTTAATAAGAAAATAATAAACGGATCAGTCTAGCTATAAATATCAGAAGAAATTGATATAGAATAAGAGATATGACTAAACGTATAATAATCACAATGCCAAGCTGTGATAAATAACTAATTGAAAAATCAATAAGAGATTAATCAATATCGCAAAGATCTTCTCAAAGATAAAAAGGAATGTCATACTCCTAATTTCATTCACCAAGCCACAATAAATGACATATATATCCATGTCAATCGTAAAAGTTGGTGAAACATAAATTCCAGAAATCAACACACGAAATCCAGAAATCACAATCAAAGGGGACAACGACGTCGTACACGTGACATCCGATGAACCAAAACACAATCAAAGGGTACAACGACGTCGTACAGCGTGACATCCGATGAACCAAAACACAATCAAAGGGAACAACGACGTCGTACAGCGTGACATCCGATGAACCAAAAGACAATCAAAGGGAACAACGACGTCGTACAGCGTGACATCCGATGAACCAAAACACAGTCAAAGGGAACAACGACGTCGTACAGCGTGACATCCGATGAACCAAAACACAGTCAAAGGGAACAACGACGTCGTACAGCGTGACATCCGATGAACCAAAACACAATCAAAGGGAACAACGACGTCGTACAGCGTGACATCCGATGAACCAAATCACAAAGACATTGCACAATGCTAGTCTAAAACATAAAATGATCGTCATGATTAAATAGAAGTGTCAATTACAGCAAGCTAGTAAATATATGAGCTTAGCTTCATGTCCCATAACCACTAGCTTAACTTAAATATTTACGAACAAATTGTAGATCTCCACTAGAAAACTGCCACAAGAGATTCAATCGAACAAGTCCAAGAATTAACCGATGAAGTAAATGCAAGCGTTTCATACCACTTGTTTTACTAAGTCGTTTAATTAGATTTCTCATACGAGTGAGGTAAAGGCTTGTATATACTAATAGATTGGAAAACAGTTTAAGAAAACGAGCTTTGTAATAAAATAGTGTTGAAATCATTTGAAGAAAGAGTTTTGATATTTACTACAAGTATAGAAAACCTTTATATTTTTAAAGTGACAAATCACAAAGAAGATCGTAGGAACAATCAATCACTAAGATTCACATTTGAAGACGTGAATAGAATCCAAAGAAATCGATACCGAATCCATCGAAATGGATATTCAAAAATCCCTAAAAAGGAGTCATCAAAGTCATAATAAATGATAACAACAAGTAGGAAACAACACGAATCGATTAAAGTTGGAAATTCAAGCAACTAGGCAAAATAGACATAGTTAGCAAATAGCAGCAGGTCGGTCGACCTGACTCCCTGAGTCGGTTGACCGAACCAGGGGTTGGAAGTGCTCGGGGCACCAGGTCGATCGACTGGCCCAGGGGCTCGGTCGGCCGAAGCCTGTAACCGACACTTCCAAACAGAGGTAGGGAGTGCCTGGGTAGCAGGTCGGTCGACCGGCCCAGGGGCTCGGTCGGCCGAACCTGTTGCCAGCACTCCCCTTCCCTATTTTGGATGAGGTGCAAAATCTCGATCAAATTGCATTCGCACAAGCAACGGCGCTAAGGGTTTATGCCAATCGACTACCCGGCCCTATATGCTCCTCGATGCATTACCAAAAACATGTTCAAACATCAAAGTTAGGATTTTTAACGAATTGAACTCAAAACACCAAAAATTGGAATATTCACCAAATCAATCCAAACCAAAAGCAAATGCACACGAATAAGTGTTAGGAATTCATACCTAACATTCGAAGATAAATATAAGCATAGATGTGAGATAAAAATCTCACCTTTGAACCCAAATCAATGAAGAAGAAGCTTGAAAGCAAAGGAGAATCAACCACTCTTCAATCCCAACGCAAGAAGCTTGATTCTAAGCTTAAAAGAGAAATATTTCCCAAATTAGGTTTAGGAAATTTCTGAAATTGGAAGGAGAATGAGTTGGAGAAGAAGAAGGAGATGCTTACCAATGGGTTCTCTTGAATTTGGAGCTAGAAGTTGGATTTGCGAAGAAAGCTAGGGCTTAGGATTTCCTAATTCCCTTTCTCTTCCCCCATTTTTGATGAAGCTTGAATGTTAGAAAATGAGGAATGAAGTAATGAAGAGGAGAGGCGGTTGGGACTGAGTTAGTAAGTGGCTAATGGGTTCAGCCCAAACCAAAGCCCTAAGTGAAAAAGTGGCAAAAATCAACTTTCTCCAAACATATCGAAGCTTATACTCAAAAAGGTCGCAAACATCATTTTGAACTCAATGGGGTGGTCTCGAGTCCCAATTCGACTGTTTGCAAAAAGTAGCTTTTCAGACCAAAATCCGACGAACGATAAAATATTTAAATAAAATATTTAAATATAAAATCGATAAATATGCGGGTTGTTACATTTCTGGTTGAAAGTTTACTCACCTGAATTTATTTTAAGTAGAGACCAAATTTTGAATTCTAGAAAAAGAATGACTGCAGATTTTGACTTGGAATTGCTTGATGATGCTGCTTTCCACTTCAATTCAGTCAGCACTTAAGATGGAAGAGCTTTGAATTTTGCCTTTCAGAAATTTGATGATTTTTTTTCCAGGAAACTTGATTATTTGCAGATTTTTCTGTAATTTGTTTTGCAGATTTGAAACTTTGAAATGAGGCTTGGGTTCTAGATTAAATTTTGGTTGAAAGAGTAAAAATGGATGAATTTTAGATTTGTAGGTGAGGAGTGATTTTTCTTCCTTTTTAGAAAAGGAGAATGAGAAAAAATTTAGATATAGAAGATGAAATAGCCTTTTATAGAAATAAATATTCTTTTATCAAAATTAAAGAAAATAAACTAAAAATTATGACACTTGTCATTACACAATGTTATCCTCCTAACACATGTTATTAGAGTGCTTTAAATTTTAACAAATGTAATCTTTATGCAAAAAGGATTTTTAAATGTTTTTATTAATTAATTTTCTAACTTAAAAATACATTTTTAATTCATACAAATCACTTCTTCATAAAAGAAATAAATATAAATCAAATTTTATATTCTAAATGAAATCATAAAAATACACTTTTTAAAATCAAAGTATAATTTAACATATAAATAGCCCTATTTTGAAATTTCAATTTAACAGTTCAAATTCAAATTAAATTTCAAATTCAATTTAAAAATCAAATTTGATATGTATACAATTTAACAAATCCATTTCCCTTTTATATATATTAATTTCAATTAAAATCAATATACGTTTACCACCCATTATTATTATTGTTTAAAATAACAATTTTATTAATTTAAATTAATTTATTATAAAGATTATCACATTTAAATTGGGTTTGAAATTTCGGAATATCACATTCCTCCCCCCTTAAAAGAATTTCATCCCCGAAATTTAAACAAAGGATAATCAAAGAAAATTTCTTTTTATTTCAATAATTAAAGCATACATATCATCCATACATAAGAAATCAACAAACAAAACATCCAAACAACAATACATCCAATACAAACTGTGATGACCTGGAATTTTGAAGCGATATAAATTTAATAATCTGAAATAAAAATTAAATTGATTTGATAATCTTTGTAATAAGATTTGAATTAATTCAATAATCCAATAAAATAAATAGTTAATTGATAGATTTTATCTTTTTAAATCTAATATTTGTTTTATATCTATAATATATATAGAATATTGTATATATTGTAAATAGATATTGTTTTAAATTTAATTAATAAATAAATCTTGTTTCTATAAAATATGTATCTTTAGTAAAATTGTGTATTATGATTTTATTTAAAAGTTAAACTTTTAAAAGTTATTTAATAAATAAATTTGGTTTTAAATACATAAGATAGATATTGAACTAATTTAAAAAATGTTTAACTCAAGTTTAAAATTTAAATAAATAACAATAAGAATTGTTTTGATATAATTGAATGAAATAAATAACGTATTAATAAAGAAGATAATTTCTTTTATAAGTTATTTATGGTTATTAAGTATTGCTATTTCTAAGAATATAATAATACATTGTTTCAACAAATAATTTTTTTATAAAAATTATTGTTTTTCAAAATTCAGATTTGTAGTTATATTTGTAAATAAACTTGATTTCAAAAATTCAATTTGAACATGAATTCAAAGTTTTAAATCTAAAGTATAATTGCTTTTAATTTATTTTGATTTTGAATCATTTGTATAAGTGTAATATTTATTCATTTTAAAATTTATCTACATATAAATAAATACATGTTAACTAATGAACTAAACAATAGATTCACTTTTATCTTATATTAACATGATAACTAAATAACTAATTAGCATTTAACTATAACTAAATTACATAATTATAACAAATTAAAATTTAAGACAAATGTAAACATTATACTAATTAAAATAACAAGTGTTAATACATAAACATGACAAAGTGACAAGTGTTTAAATTGTAAGACAAGTGTAAAAATTTAATTTAGCTTTTTTTTGTTTTTATTATTCAAATAATTTCAGCTTATGAAGATCTTCTTTTCTCATTTTTTTTTCTTTTCTTTTTCAAAATCTAAACCCATGAAAATCTGAAACACACTTCCTCTAAAACCAAAATCATGAAATCTTTTTCTTCAATCTGTTCTGTATGCCTGCACCTGAAATCTATAATGCAAAAGCAAAGCATAATGAAAAAGCCTGCATTTCCTTTTTCTTTAACTAGTCCAAGCAATCATAGCATATAACTGCTAGATTTTCAAATTAAAAATTTAAATGCATCTAGCCTGTAACTCAACTACAAAAACAATGTGCAACTCAGTTTATAATCAGGAAGTAAAAGCATCCAAGTTGAAGTCTTTAAAAGCAAGGCACTCTGGTTTTAAAATCAAAACAAAAGTTTTCAAATTGTGCTCTGTTTCATCTCTATTCCCAGGTGAGTAACACTTTTTTAAAATTTAAATATAAGTTGGATGTTTAAATAAGTATGTTTGTGAATATTATCTGGATTGCATGTTGATTTGTGTGCATGTGTATATGATTTTAAATGTACTGCTGAATATATGCATAGAAATGTTTGAATGTATGTGATGTATATCTGCTCTTTCCTGTACTTAACTTCAGAAGTAAAGATTTAATAAAAAAAAAATTCTCTTAAACAAATTCATGTTAGGATTTAGGATTCAAACGATATCTAATTGGTTGATTATATAGAAAGCTTTAAAATTTTATTTATGCTAAAACAAATTATAAAGTTGCTCTGGAAACAAGAACAACAGGAAACTTTAAGTTTTTAGTAAAACTCAAACACAGTAATTCTTATACTTAGGATTATAAATTGAATACTGATTCAAAAATAGGATTTTTAACATCTAAATCTTAATTTTTAAAATTGAACTGAAGTGCATGTCGGGGTTGCACTGTTTTTGGGGGGGTTTTTGGAAAATTTAGATGATCTGGGGTTTTTGGAAGGTTGAGGTTGTTACTGGTGATAGTGGGACGATCGTGGTGATGGGAAAAATAGTGGTGGAGGTGGAAGATCGTTGGCGTGACGGTGGTGGGTTATTTTGTTCTGTAAACCTAATTCTAACTGGTCTGGGAATTTCGATCATCACGCAACCAAGGGACGATCGAGTGCAACAATTTTTGGTGAGAGGGTAGCTCGGGTGTTGAAGAAGGGGTGGACGTGGTTCCAATGTCTCCGATGGTCGGCGTTGAGGGGACGAGCTGTTTCCAGGGTGGGGTGTTATTCCATACTGTTGATGACAGGTTGGTTTGGGGTAACTCGAAATTGATTTCGAGCAGATGATAGGTGTTGGAGGATCGCGATGTGATTCAGGAAGGGTCGGCGACTTGTTCGTTGGTTGGGTAGTGGCCGGAGGTGGCTAGAACCACCGTGCATATGCACGGCGAAGAATAGTGTCAGGGGAAGGTTGGGGACTGCAGTATATTTTGACTCGGGCCATACTCGAGTAATTAGAGTTATTACTCGATGTTGATCAAGGTTTTACTCGAAGTCGAGTAGGGGAACTTGGGTATAATTTGTTTGTTTCAGGTTTCAGGTTTCAGAGAAACCTGTAAATTATTCCAATTCAAAATTTGTTTAAAATCTGGAACAGGGTTTTAAAACAGAATTTAAAACTTAAATTTAAATTATGGTTTTCAAACTGAGTATGAATCCAAGTTTTAAAATCTAATTTAAATTTTATTAATCAAAATGTTTAAACAATTTCAAAGATTTTAAATATTTGAATTTAAGTTAAAACTTTAAAGCTTAAATTTTAAGTATGGATTCAAACTAAGTTGAATCCCAGTTTAAAATGTAATTTAAATTTTATAAATTAAAATGTTTAAACTATTTTAAAAAAAGGGTTGAGATAGTTTAAGTTTAAAGTAAAGCTTAAAAATAAAAGTAAAGGTTTAACTTAAGTTTAAATCTAGATTCAAATTCAGATTTGAATCATAATTTAGAAATAAGGGAAGTTTCTAAAATTTAAATTGTTTAAATACAACTTTGAATGTTAAAGCTAATTTAAATATGATTTGTATTTGAAATGAAATTGGGTTTAAATTTCCTTTAAAATTCTTTATAAAATAAGAAATTATTTTGTAGAAATTTTAAAAAAGTTTTAAATTGTTTATAAAACTTTGTTAAGGTTAAGTTTGGTTTTCATTTTAAATTTTAAATTTTAAAATGTAATTTGAAATCAAATTTTAAGTTAAATTGTTTTAAAATTACTTTGTTAATGATAATGTAATCATTAATAAGAAAAGTTTTATTTTAAAGTAAATCAAAGAATTCAATGGTTTTTGAGTCATTAAACTAATAAGGTAATTTAAATAAGATAATTAATTAATTTATTTAATTAATTAAACATTTGAAATAAATTAATTAAGTTAATTAAATTTTTAATTAATATTAATTAATTTAAGTTAATTACTTAAGAAAGGTAATTAAAAGAATTAATGAAAAGTTAATGAAGGTCATTAACTTGGGATTATCTATTAATTAATTAATGTAATTAATTTTGATAATTTATTGGATTGATTAATTTAGATAATCAATTATGGAACTTGGATAAGTATGATTACTTTATTGGGATAATTAAAGATATTAATTACTTATTGTAATTAGTTTAATTATTAACTTGATTAGTTTAAATTAATTAATTACGTTTAATAAATTTATAATAATCATTGGATGGGATGATAAGTAATCAATAAAAAAATAATTACTTACAGAAGTAATTAAGTTAAGTAAATTACTGGAGGTAATTAATTAAAGTAGAGAAGAGTTTTGGGAATTAATTACTTTGTGTAATTAATATTGAAGGTAATTTCTTTATGAAGTAATTAATAATTAATTACTTAGTGTAATTAATTTAAGCATTGATAGATTAAGTCAATGAAATAATTAAGTGATGTAATTAATTATGGGAACTAATTACTAATGAGATTAATCAGGGATGATTAATAAGTATAATTAATTTTTAAATGTAATTAATTTAGGAGTGATAAATGAGGTAATTAAGGTTGGTTAATTACTGAATATGATAAATCAAAATTGATTTATAATTTTGGTTTAATTAAAGTTAATTACTTAATGTAATTAATTTAAATAAGTAATTAAATTTAATTAAGGATCATTAATTTAATATAATTAATGATGTAATTAAGGATTAATTAATTAAAATTAATTAATCAATGATAAGTGATTAATGAAGTAATTAATTAATGTAATTAATTAAGGATTAATGTAATTAATTATAATTAATTAATTAATGAAGTAATTAAAGGTTAATTACTGATTTTGGTTAAGGAAGGATAATTACTTGAATGTAATTAAAGATAATTAATTAAAGATAAAGTAATTAATTTCATTCACTTTAAATTAATTAGAAATAGAAGTAATTAATTTAATTCATTTTAAATTAATTATAATTATAGATCCTTGCTTATGAATGGATCATATGGTTTAACCTGAATGGTTTGAATCTCATACATGAGATAAATAGTATTGTGTGATATGGGTGATGATAATGTAGATTATCAAGTTATGATGATAATATAGATTACATGTTTATGATGATATTGTTGGTTATCTGTTATGATGATGTGAATTATCTATTTATGTGTACATAGATAATTAAATTGAATTGTTTTAAATTCTAAAACAACATAGACCTAAAAGACACGCTTTGGATTTCGATGAGACCGGGATCGGGTTTCCATATTTGGATATCCGAAAACCACATCGATCCAAATTAACGATAGGTCGTGATTCTTGTGTGAAGAGTGAAGACTCGAGGTGTAAGGGCTATACGTCAGTATAACTCTGTGGGTGATTCCGTAATGAGTTTGACGGAATAGTACTTATAGATTCGAGATGGAGATTCAGAGTGCGAGGGTTATCGTCATTAACTCTGAGGGTTATTCCAAAACGAGTGTAATGAGATAATGCCTTCGGTTTCGTTCGAACCCAGAACGAACTTGTATGTATTGAATGCTTTCAGAACATCGTCAGGTGGACGATGAGCATTCTAAGAGATGTGTCCTCTAAAGGTAATCGTAGCCTCAAGCCTCATCAACCGTGAATGGCTAAAACAGGGGAGGTGCAACAAGGCTTCGTGGGTAGCACCCACTGGAGAGCAAGATTGATCCCTGTCTAGAGGTCCCTTTATATTCGACTTAGTGGGCAGTTGGAATTGTGCACCAACTGCGGGGTTGTCTTGTTCGGAACTATTCAGTAAGGAATGGGTCCGGCTTTGTGTTGCAGGGGAGTGGGAGTACTCCTCGGTACGTTGATCTAGGCCACGTACTGTGACGGACAGTACCCCAGTAGCCCTGCCATTGTATGGAATCCAAAATCCAATAAGTGCCAACGGTTTAGATTGTATTACCCACTTTTGTGGCTAGTAGCTGGAATTTAGTAGATGTAACAATTTCGGCTATTTCATATTTACTTGAAAACCCTAGACCTATTATAATGTCACTGTATTTCCTATGAAATATTTTGGTTAGCGTAAGGTAAAAGCTTTTCCATGTTTATGTGTGGGAAGTCTTACGTGATACCTTTCTTTTCAAAAGGTTTTTGAAAATTAAGCAACTTTAACCTGTTACTCACACCAGACCCATGTCTGACCCGGAGTTTATCTTTTGTTTTCATAAACTCTTGGATACTCAAATTTTTACGAGTAGCCAAGGGATTCAGGTTAGCTTTGACGAATATTGGAGGAGCAATGGAGCAGGAGGCTTCTTCGTTAGATATATAGTATTCCGCTGTGTGTTCTGTGATTTTCTCTGAGGTTGTATTATGTTGTAAATACTAGACAGGTGTTATAACTGTCTAGTATGTGTTGTATTATCTGTGTACTCTGATAGTGTTTGTAAACTATGTAATACTTTATGTTATTAATATAATTTATTCGTTCCGCTGTTTAGATTCTGATGTGTTGTTTTCTTCTTTTTCTCTTTCTTTCTCTTCTTTATCCCTTTCTTTCTTATTAGCGATGCGACTTCCTGGAGTTTGTAAGTTGGGTCGTTACAGTGGTATCAGAGCATTAGGTTGTGTGAATACCTAGGCTCTGGAGTGGTGTCTTACTTGAGAGAGCGTATTTGTAATTTTATATATATATATTTATATATATTTTTATTTATTTCTACCTATCTGTTGGGTTACCTGTTCAGGTTTTCCAATATAGGCTATAAAGGTAGATGAGGTAGTAGTGTTTGTAACATGATTACTACCATTGATTAGAGTCTGATGTTGAGATTGGAAGTTTATCTGTCGAGACTGTAGACCTAATACCGTCTCGAATAAGTTTTGTTGTGTTGAAGTATTTCATCGATCTCTGAAGGAAACCTGTTAAGGTTCGGAGGCATCTTTGAAGTGTAGAGTTTGGATCTGTCAGTTGAGCTGGAGCAAGTGATAGTATTTTGATACTTCAGGAAGTTGTAACTGCGTGATGAGATACTGTAACTATGTATTGTTTCTGAAGATATTTTCTTTGGAACAAGTTTTGGGAAGTATTCTGCTTCAATGTTGAGACTGGAGTCAGCAGGATGTTGTGGTTAGCTTTGAAGTCCGAGTTCCTCGAAGGGCTTTGGATTTAGAAGTTTGGCATTAGTGTCTGCAGTGCAGCTCGGAGTGTTCTGTGAGCTGACAGGGAGGTCCTAGCTGAGTAGTTTTTCTGAAGATGGAGTTCAGAAGCTGCTGAGTGAATCCGTTTCTTCAATGGATTGACTAGACCAGTGTAAGCTGTTCTATTTGGTAAAGTGAGAACGATTTTCTTTGGAAATTTATCCGGGTTGATCGCAAAAGTGACTTGCGAATGTTTGAGTGTTCTCCTGGATAGTTGGAGATTTTTCTGGATGTCTTCTGGGAAGACAGAGGTTCGTCATCATCTGGAGATTGAGTTTTCTTATCAACCAGTATTATAGGAGTGGAACTGGAGGTTCTGTTTAGTTGGAGAATGATTCCTAAAGATAGAATTTGATGAAGCAACTCAGTTTTGATGGAATTTCTGAGTTTTCTTTATGGATCTGTAGAACCATATTTCTGGAAGGTGATGACCAGTGGTTACTTGTGTTCTTCGTCAGCTTTTCTTATCTACTTCGGATCAGAGTTGTGCAGTGGAAGCAGTTTGGATGTGTTTCTGATTGTCTTTTCCGGATCAGGAGAAGTTTGTTGTTTTCTGCTGTTTATGGAGTAGAATTGTGTTTTGGGTTGGATCGATCTTGAGGAGATCATTGTGTTGGGTTGTTTTTGGTTCTAATTGTTTCTTGAGGAATCAGCAAGGGTTAAGCTGATCAGTTTGGATGTTGGCAGCCCAGGATTTGTCTAAAGAATTTTGTGGATAAGGGACAGAGAAATTTGAAATTCGAAGTTGGAGACTTCGTTATTGTTGGAGTTTTCTCTGATTCAGGAGCTATAAGTTTTGAGTAAATCTGGAAGACTAGCTCGATGATGTTTGATCTTTTCTCTGTGTTTTGGTTGGATTGGTATTTGGTTTTTAGGATTGAATTGTCAGTTAGGATAACTGGAATTCAATGAGTTTCACGTATCTCTGAGGGAGTACGTGTATGGTCTATCTCCGGTTTTGGAACCAGTAGTTTTAGAGGTTGGTTGTTGAGTCAGACTCGTCTGTAGTCTGATATGCTGTCTAGTTCTGTAGATCTAGACGAGTAGGAGCTTTATAGCTTAATAGTATTGATTGTTTAGAATCTATAGAGCGAGTACCCCGATATTTTTATACCGGGGAAACTCGTGAAAGTTTAAGCTAGAATTTTTTTCTGGATAATTAGATTTGTTTGATTGGGTGAATTGATTGCTATAGTTGTTAGCATATCATTGGTATATGATTGTGTTTTAAAAATTAAATCTTTAAATAGATTATTAAATTACCTTTGTTTTAAATTTTGGGGACGAAATTCTTTTAAGGGGAGAGGAATGTGATGACTCGGAATTTTGAAGCGATGTAAATTTAATAATCTGAAATAAAAATTAAATTGATTTGATAATATTTGTAATAAGATTTGAATTAATTCAATAATCCAATAAAATAAATAGTTAATTGATAGATTTTATCTTTTTAAATCTAATATTTGTTTTATATTTATAATATATATAGAATATTGTATATATTGTAAATAGATATTGTTTTAAATTTAAATAATAAATAAATCTTATTTCTATAAAATATGTATCTTTAGTAAAATTGTGAATTATGATTTTATTTAAAAGTTAAGCTTTTAAAAGTTATTTAATAAATAAATTTGGTTTTAAATACATAAGATAAATATTGAACTAATTTAAAAAAATGTTTAACTCAAGTTTAAAATTTAAATAAATAACAACAAGAATTGTTTTGATATAATTGAATAAAATAAATAACTTATTAATAAAGAAGATAATTTCTTTTATAAGTTATTTATGGTTATTAACTATTGCTATTTCTAAGAATATAATAATACATTATTTCAACAAATAAATTTTTTATAAAAATTATTGTTTTTCAAAATTCAGATTTGTAGTTATATTTGTAAATAAACTTGATTTCAAAAATTCAATTTGAACATGAATTCAAAGTTTTAAATCTAAAGTATAATTGTTTTTAATTTATTTTGATTTTGAATCATTTGTATAAGTTTAATATTTATTCATTTTAAAATTTATCTACATATAAATAAATACATGTTAACTAATGAACTAAACAAAGATTCACTTTTATCTTATATTAACATGATAACTAAATAACTAATTAGAATTTAACTATAACTAAATTACATAATTATAACAAATTAAAATTTAAGACAAATGAAAACATTATACTAATTAAAAGAACAAGTGTTAATACATAAACATGACAAAGTGACAAGTGTTTAAATTGTAAGACAAGTGTAAAAATTTAATTTAGTTTTTTTTGTTTTTATTATTCAAATAATTTTAGCTTATGAAGATATTCTTTTCTCATTTTTTTTCTTTTCTTTTTCAAAATCTAAACCCATGAAAATCTGAAACACACTTCCTCTAAAACCAAAATCATGAAATCTTTGTCTTCAATCTGTTCTGTATGCCTGCACCTGAAATCTATAATGCAAAAGCAAAGCATAATGAAAAAGCCTGCATTTCCTTTTTCTTCAACTAGTCCAAGCCATCACAGCATATAACTGTAAGATTTTCAAATTAAAAATTTAAATGCATCTAGCCTATAACTCAACTTCAAAAAACAATGTGCAACTCAGTTTATAATCAGGAAGTAAAAGCATCCAAGTTGAAGTCTTTAAAAGCAAGGCATTCTGGTTTTAAAATCAAAACAAAAGTTTTCCAATTGTGCTCTGTTTCATCTCTATTCCCAGGTGAGTAACACTTTTTAAAATTTAAATATAAGTTGGATGTTTAAATAAGTATGTTTGTGAATATTATCTGGATTGTATGTTGATTTGTGTGCCTGTGTATATGATTTTAAATGTATTGCTGAATATATGCATAGAAATTTTTGAATGTATGTGATGTATATCTGCTCTTTCCTGATCTTAACTTTAGAAGTAAAGATTTAATAATAAAAAAATTCTCTTAAACAAATTCATGTTAGGATTTAGGATTCAAATGATATCTGATTGATTGATTATATAGAAAGCTTTAAAATTTAATTTATGCTAAAACAAATTATAAAGTTGCTCTGGAAACAAGAACAACAGGAAACTTTAAGTTTTTAGTAAAACTCAAACACAGTAATTCTTATACTTAGGATTATAAATTGAATACTGATCCAACAATAGGATTTTTAAGATCTAAATCGTAATTTTTAAAATTGAATTGAAGTGCATGTCGGGTTGCACTGTTTTTGGGGTTTTTGGAAAATTTAGATGATCTGGGGCTTTTGGAAGGTTGAGGTTGTTGCTGGTGATAGTGGGACGATCGGTGGTGATGGGAAAAATAGGGGTGGTGGTGGATGATCATCGGCATGACGGTGGTGGGTTATTTTGTTCTGTAAACCTAATTCTAACTGGTCTGGGAATTTCGATCATCACAAAACCAAGGGACGATCCAGTGCAACAATTTATGGTGAGAGGGTAGATCGGGTGTTGAAGAAGGGGTGGACGTGGTTCCAATGTCTCCGATGGTCGGCGTTGAGGAGACGAGCTGTTTCCAAGGTGGTGTGTTATTCCATACTGTTGATGACAGGTTGGTTTGGGGTAACTCGAAATTGATTTCGAGCAGATGATAGGTTTTGGAGGATCGCGATGTGATTCAGGAAGGGTCGGCGACTTGTTCGTTGGTTGGGTAGTGGCCGAAGGTGGCTAGAACCACCGTGCATATGCACGGTGAAGAATAATGTCAGGGGAAGGTTGGGGACTGCAGTATATTTTGACTCGGGCCATACTCGAGTAATTCGAGTTTTTACTCGATGTTGATCAAGGTTTTACTCGAAGTCGAGTAGGGGAACTTGGGTATATTTTGTTTGTTTCAGATTTCAGAGAAACCTGTAAATTATTCCAATTCAAAATTTGTTTAAAATCTGGAACAGGGTTTTAAAACAGAATTTAAAACTTAAATTTAAATTATGGTTTTCAAACTGAGTATGAATCCATGTTTTAAAATCTAATTTAAATTTTATTAATCAAAATGTTTAAAAAATTTCAAAGAGTTTAAATATTTGAATGTAAGATAAAACATTAAAGCTTAAATTTTAAGTATGGATTCAAACTAAGTTGAATCCCAGTTTAAGATGTAATTTAAATTTTATAAATTAAAATGTTTAAACAATTTTAAAAAAAGGGTTGAGATAGTTTAAGTTTAAAGTAAAGCTTAAAAATAAAAGTAAAGATTTAACTTAAGTTTAAATCTAGATTCAAATTCAGATTTGAATCATAATTTAGAAATAAGGGAAGTTTCTAAAATTTAAATTGTTTAAATACAACTTTGAACGTTAAAGCTAATTTAAATATGATTTGTATTCAAAATGAAATTGGGTTTAAATTTCCTTTAAAATTCTTTATAAAATAAGAAATTATTTAGTAGAAATTTTAAAAAGGTTTTAAATTGTTTATAAAACTTTGTTAAGGTTAAGTTTGGTTTTCATTTTAAATTTTAAATTTTAAAATGTAATTTGAAATCAAATTTTAAGTTAAATTGTTTAAAAATTACTTTGTTAATGATAATGTAATCATTAATAAGAAAAGCTTTATTTTAAAGTAAATCAAAGAATTCAATGATTTTTGAGTCATTAAACTAATAAGGTAATTTAAATAAGATAATTAATTAATTTATTTAATTAATTAAAGATTTGAAATAAATTAATTATGTTAATTAAATTTGTAATTAATAATAATTAATTTAAGTTAATTACTTAAGAAAGGTAATTAAAAGAATTAATGAAAAGTTAATGAAGGTCATTAACTTGGGATTATCTATTAATTAATTAATGTAATTAATTTTGATAATTTATTGGATTAATTAATTTAGATAATCAATTGTGGAACTTGGTTAAGTATGATTACTTTATGGGGATAACTGAAGATATTAATTACTTATTGTAATTAGTTTAATTATTAACTTGATTAGTTTAAATTAAATAATTAAGTTTAATTAATTTATTATAATCATTGGATGGGATGATAAGTAATCAATAAAAAAATAATTACTTACAGAAGTAATTAAGTTAAGTAAATTACTGGAGGTAATTAATTAAGTAGAGAAGAGTTTTGGGAATTAATTACTTTGTGTAATTAATATTGAAGGTAATTTCTTTATGAAGTAATTAATAATTAATTACTTAGTGTAATTAATTTAAGCATTGATAGATTAAGTCAATGGAAAATAATTAAGTGATGTAATTAATTATGGGAATTAATTACTAATGAGATTTATCAGGGATGATTAATAAGTATAATTAATTTTTAAATGTAATTAATTTAGGAGTGATAAATGAGGTAATTAAGGTTGGTTAATTACTGAATATGATAAATCAAAAGTGATTTATAATTTTGGTTTAATTAAAGTTAATTACTTAATGTAATTAATTTAAATAAGTAGTTAAATTTAATTAAGGATCATTAATTTAATATAATTAATGATGTAATTAAGGATTAATTAATTAAAATTAATTAATCAATGATAAGTGATTAATGAAGTAATTAATTAATGTAATTAATTAAGGATTAATGTAATTAATTATAATTAATTAATTAATGAAGTAATTAAAGGTTAATTACTGATTTTGGTTAAGGATAAGGATAATTACTTGAATGTAATTAAAGATAATTAATTAAAGATAAAGTAATTAATTTAATTCACTTTAAATTAATTAGAAATGGAAGTAATTAATTTAATTCATTTTAAATTAATTATAATTATAGATCCTTGCTTATGAATGGATCATATGGTTTAACCTGAATGGTTTGAATCTCAGACATGAGATAAATAGTATTGTGTGATATGGATGCATTCGTTGAATTACGATGATGATATGAGTTGTCTATGGGTGATGATAATGTAGATTATCAAGTTATGATGATAATATAGATTACCTGTTTATGATGATATTGTTGGTTATTTGTTATGATGATGTGAATTATCTATTTATGTGTATATAGATAATTAAGTTGAATTGTTTTAAATTCTAAAACAACTTAGACCTAAAAGACACGCTTTGGATTTCGATGAGACCGGGATCGGGTTTCCATATTTGGATATCCGAAAACCACATCGATCCAAATTAACGATAGGTCGTGACTCTTATGAGAAGAGTGAAGACTCGAGGTGTAAGGGCTATACGTCAGTATAACTCTGTGGGTGTTTCCGTAATGAGTTTGACGGAATAGTACTTATAGATTCGAGATGGAGATTCAGAGTGCGAGGGTTATCGTCATTAACTCTGAGGGTGATTCCAAAACGAGTGTAATGAGATAATGCCTTTGGTTTCGTTCGAACCCGGAACGAACTTGTATGGATTGAATGCTTTCAGAACATCGTCAGGTGGACGATGAGCATTTTAAGAGATGTGTCATCTAAAGGTAATCGTAGCCTGAAGCCTCATCAACCGGGAATGGCTAAAACAGGGGAGGTGCAGCAAGGCTTCGTGGGTAGCACCCACTGGAGAGCAAGATTGATCCCTGTCTAGAGGTCCCTTTATATTCGGCTTAGTGGGCTGTTGGAATTGTGCACCAAATGCAGGGTTGTCTTCTTCGGAACTATTCAGTAAGGAATGGGTCCAGCTTTATGTTGCAGGGGAGTGGGAGTACTCCTCGGTACGTAGATCTAGGCCACGTACTGTGACGGGCGGTACCCCAGTAGCCCTGCCATTGTATGGAATCCAAAATCCAATAAGTGCCAATGGTTTTGATTGTATTACCCACTTTTGTGGCTAGTAGCTGGAATTTAATAGATGTAACAATTTCGGCTATTTCATATTTACTTGAAAACCCTAGACCTATTATAATATCACTGGATTTCCTATCAAATATTTTGGTTAGCGTAAGGTAAAAACTTTTCCATGTTTATATGTGGGAAGTCTTACGTGATACCTTTCTTTTCAAAAGGTTTTTGAAAATTAAGCAACTTTAACCTGTTACTCACACCAGACCCATGTCTGACCCGGAGTTTATCTTTTGTTTTCATAAACTCTTGAGTACTCAAATTTTTACGAGTAGCCGAGGGATTCAGGTTAGCTTTGACGAATATTGGAGGAGCAATGGAGCAGGAGGCTTCTGCGTTAGATATATAGTATTCCGCTGTGTGTTCTGTGATTTTCTCTGAGGTTGTATTATGTTGTAAATACTAGACATGTGTTATAACTGTCTAGTATGTGTTGTATTATCTGTGTACTCTGATAGTGTTTGTAAACTATGTAATACTTTATGTTATTAATATAATTTATTCGTTCCGCTGTTTAGATTCTGATGTGTTGTTTTCTTCTTTTTCTCTTTCTTTCTCTTTTCTATCCCTTTCTTTCTTATTAGTGATGCGACTTCCTGGAGTTTGGAAGTTGGGTCGTTACACAAACACTACTAGCTATCCGGATACATAAAGCCTTCCTAAAACTATCCAGAGTCTCCCAGGTACAATATCTGGGAACCTCACCCCACTGGACTTTAACGAACTTCACTATCTTGCTTCTGAGTTGTCTCTCGGCTTGATCAACAATTCGAACAGGATGTCTGACGACTGATAAGTCCGGCTCAACCTCTAAGTCTTCCTGCACAGCTGGTTCCACAATAAGTGATAGATCGTGCACATATTTCCGTAGATGAGATACGTGGAAAACATTGTGAATTCCAGCCATCAGGACTGGCAATTCAATCCTATATGCTACGGCACCAATCCTCTCGAGCACTCGGAACGGACCAATATATCTCGGTGTGAGTTTCCCTGTCTTCCCAAATCTTACTGCTCCTTTAATAGGGGAAACTTTGACAAAGACTAAATCACCAATCTCGAACTCCAATTGTCTTCGTCTTTTGTTTTCATACTTCTTTTGACGATCCTGAGCATCTCTCATCCATTTCTTTATAAGCTCAACTTTAGCAGATGCTTCACAGATCAGATCTGCTCCAAGCACAAGATGGTCTTTCGACTCTATCCCACAGGCTAGGGATCTACACGGTCTTCCATACAGTGCTTCATAAGGAGCCTTCTTGATACTTGCTTGGTAACTGTTATTATAAGAGAATTCCACTAGATGTAGATGGTCTTCCCACGATCCACCAAAATCCAATACACAGGCTCTCAGCATATCTGTAACAGCCCGCAAATCCGTACGCCTTGAGTCAACACTATTCTACAACAATCAACTCAGGTTGTACAGAAATACGAACTATTTGAGTTTAAGAAGAAGAGGTAGAAAAAGAGAAAACAAAATCAACTTCAGAATCTAACCATCGCAGCGGAATAAAATATAATAGATAATAAACAATCTTTACTCAATCAAATATATCTCTGTTTATATATTACATCATCAGAGTACATCCATCATAGCTCAACAACAATGTCATACAAATGGATACACAACAACTCAACACAGCGGAAATGTGTGTATATATATACAAGTACAGGAGTACGTATCGCCATCCTGTTCGTCTCCTGAACTCCACAGCAACAAATCCTGTATCCTATAATACTCGGTCTGACCCGAGCATTACAGTTAAATAACACCCAAGTCAGTCTGGAATACCAGCGTAAGAAAATCACACCCAATTGATTATTAAAGTTTCAAAAACCAATTGGAAACAAGAGCATCTCGTAAGACCACGCCACCAATAAACATGTCGGGTTTTTACCATACGATAGCTAAAACACTTTTTATAGAAATCCTCTGATATTATAATAGGGTCTATATACAAATACTTATAAAATAGCCAAAATTGTTACATCTATTAAATTCCAGCTACAAGCCACAAAAGTGGGTAACACAAACAAAACTCGTACAAGGCTCGTAGGGAGAATGGATTTCCATCAATGGCTGGGCTACTAGGGTACCGCCCGTCACAGTACCTGGCCTAGATCAGAGTACCGAGGAGTACGCCCGCTCCCCTGCAACACAAGGCCGGAACCATTCCTTACTGAACAGTCCCGAACAAGATAACCCCGTGGTTGGCGCGACCAACCACCCACTAAGCCGAATATAAAGGGACATCTAGACAAGGGAAAATCTTGTCCTGCTTGGGCATGACCCACCTAACCTTGCCGCACCTCCCCTGTTTTAGCCATTCCTGGTTGATGAGGCTTGAGGTTAAACGTTACCTTTTAGGAACGCATCACTTAGAATGCTCATCGTCCACCTAACGATGTTTCTGAAAGCATTCGTCCATACAAGTCTGTCCCGGGTTCGAACGGAACCGAAGGCACTACTCCTATTACATCCATTTTGGAAATATCCTCAGGATTAGTAGCGACTAGCCCTTGCACTTCACTGCTCCATCTTCGACTCCGAACACGTTTTTCCACGAAACGTACAAACCGGATCGAAGTGGTTTTCGAGAAATAAATCTCGATCCCGGTCTCTTCGAAACGATCAACGCATTTGTCCAATATTGATAGTCGGTGATTTAACTATCAATTAACATTCACAAACATCCATCACACAATAAATAATTCCCACATTATTTATTTATCTCAAAATATCCTCAAAGATATATTTCTATTTTCAATCCTTTTAAAATAGTTTCAAACCCATCTTTCTTTTCAGAATAAACATTCCCAAATATTTTCTATCTCCTCTGAAATCACCAAGCACAAAACTAGAGTTTGAAAATAATTTAAAACACTTTACTTAGAAATATACTTTATAACATTTAAGTTAAAACTGCTTCAATGATTTGTTAGAAATACATACTATGGGAATATTTGAAAATAATGTTACTAAATAAAATATAAAACTAGATTTCACTTTTAAAAATGAATACTAAGTCACTCTTTAAATAATTATTGCTATAATAGATTAAAAGGAAATACTTTAGAATTTAAATATTTAGAAAAAGTAAAATTTTCAAAACATACTTCTTAAATCGACTTTAAACTTTAATTTATATTTAAAATTTACTTTGAAAACGTATTTGGTTATTCAGAGAGAAATTTCCAATCTCAATCACTCAAATCTATTTTCCAAATTGATTCCCAATTTATTCCATTGGAAATAAATTTCCTTACTCTTCAGTTCATTTCAAAATTCATTAATTATGGACTTTATTATTATTTTCAATTCGATTATAAATCCTTTAGCTGAAATATACAAATTCAGGTTATTCCCAATTTCTTCTTTATTCTCCTCAAATAATTTAAATCCTAAATTTAAAATAAATGTTTTGTTCCTTTCAACAATAACATTGAAGTTTAAGTTTCATTAACTTTCTGTTTATTTAAATTTTCCTTTCCATACTCAAGATTTATTTATGAAAATTTTAAAGTCACTTTGTTTCTTTCCAAGTTATTCTTAAATTTATCCTATAATTATTTTACTTGCAATTTCACTTCTTTTATTTTCATTTCCAAAATCAAATTTATGTTTTTGGTAATTCATTATACCAAATTATATCAACCAAGCCATAACATTCAATATTTCCACATAATTCATTATAGAATTACAAACAATCAGATCAGAGAATAGCATATAAAATAACTTAAATAAAAGTTGAGGGGTCCAGTTGGATCCCTCCAACCTGTTTTACCTGCATCCACAGACGTTAGCATCACATAATATGCCAATTACAAATTATACTATACTACATCACGTCAATCAATTCAACCATACAATCAATTATTTAAATTTAATAATTTAAATTTAAACTTAAACTGAGTGAGATTAACTCACCTTTGATATTTAATTTGCCATCCACTTCAATATTGCCTTGGATTTCCTGATGTTTGACCTTAAATAAATAATTTATATGGTTCATTAATATTTGAATGGATTGAACATTTTATTACTATTCATTTATTTAATCTAAACTAGTAATTTGATATCTAATATAATTAAATAGGTTTATTAAACAAGTCCGTTACTAAAATACATTATTTTAAAATTTTAACAGGTAAAAATGTGTATAGGCCTACCTATTCCTTTATTAAACAGGAATTTCCTTTACTGTTAAGATTTTTAACAGTTTACATTTTTTTTTGTAAAATCTGGATTTATAATTCTTATGCATATGTGCACATAAAATTTCCCTCTGTTTCCTAATTATATAAACATATATATATATATATATATATAATTTGTTTTAATCTTGAAGATAATCTGCTAAGAAAATGTTATAACTCAAATCGGGAATGCAGTACCTTCAGTGCCCCAGACCTCCTCCCCTCTTCAAGCCACCATTCCCCTCACTTGCCTCCAAGAACGCGAGTTTAGGTGCTCACGCGCCTGCCTCAGAACCAATCATCGAACGACACGTTCGAACCCCCTATGGGACTTGATTACCGAAGAAAACATGCGATGCCCTAGCCTCTCGAATCCATCACCAATGCGTCGCGACCATTTCCTACGTCGCCGCCTCGCCTAACTATGCCCTAGTCTCTCCACTGCTGTCGCACGCGAGCTCACGAATTTCTCCACCTTGGTCGCCTAGCTTCCCTACCTGATGTTGCTCCCATCCGCGTCGAACATGCACGGTTCGAATCTACCCTAGCCGCCACTAATTTTGAGAAAGGGTTATCGGCTTCGGCCATTTTTTTTTTTAGAATCGGCTTGGTCAAAATGAAATTGATGGAGTGGGTTTATCATAACACGAAACTAAAAGCTTCCCTTCGAAGCTTTTCCTTTTTTTTGGCTGAAAAGAAAAGAAGGCGACGTGATTTGAAATAAAGAAAGGAAGCGTATGCAAGAAGGCTCGATTATCGCACACACACAACTCCGATCAATACGAAATTTGAAATCCGATAACAATTCAATATTACGGATCCAATGGTACTGGTTTCGTCGAATTCCGAGACTGTGCCTTGGAAAGCTATTTTTAAATTCAATTTAAACGATATATTTTTAAAACTGAACAAACCACTGTTAATTTCAATTTTACAACTTCTATTATCTTCAGTGTTATCAATATAAATTTTACAAGCCTTTAAATTACTTTTAATAGGCTTAAAACTCCACATTCAACAATTTACCCAACTTCACTTATTTGATTTAATAATTGAATTATCAAATAAATTGTGATATTCATAATTTAAGTTAAAATTACTCTATTGAATATTTAAAACCAAGTAAATATTCCGATTCTAAATGCTTGAAAATTTCGGGTCGCCACATTCCTCCCCCCTTAAAAGAATTTGGTCCCAGAAAATTACTAGTTAGGAAGAATGGTTCAACACCCGTTACAATTTTTCCGTGACCAAACGGTTTCTAACAATTCAACAACTTACCAACTATCTTTTTATAAAAGACCCATTATCATTCTTATTAATTTCCAAACCTTTCCCCGGTTTCAAACTGTACCATTTGTTTAATCATTCATGTTCCAGTTTAAAACCAAATTTTGAATTATCAAATTTTCTCAAAAATTTTCTAACTCCCTAAATTTCCGAAATTTTTTGCCAGCGTCTCCTTTGCGCGGCTAGCTCGGTACAACAACAAAATGGCCCTACGGCCTCCCAAATCCAAAAAGAAAACAAAAGGCCAAGTGGCTCAATCCAAATCCCAATCCAATTTCATACCAAATTTAAATACATACCCCTTTGTCGAGCATTTCAAATTTTCATCTTTTGAAATCAATCCAATTCTCTTTTTCCTTTATAATACCTGCATATCTTGCATAGCACTAATATCCAATCACAATATCCCAAAACATTTTATCGACTCACTTACAGATGTCAATATTCATTAACTCAAATACTAACTTAGATTATATTTGAAATATCAATTTCCAATTGAGAATGCCTCATTCCTTACTTAAGCTAGTATAAGCATTTATGTGTTTCTTATATTTATTTTCATCTTACCACTTTAGTTTATATCCATTTCTATTCACATTGATTCTTTCATTCCATATGAATTAAATTTATTCTTCGACTCTGAATATTTTAAATTTTATTTTTCATTTATTGCTAATTCATGTCATTAATTTAATTAGATTCATTTACCAATTTATTTTAGTTTACAATTTAAATTCGTTTTGTCCTTAACACAATTTTCCAAAAATTTCAAAAAAAAAATTCTAACTCCCAAAATTTCCGAAAATTTTTGGCAGAGTCTCCTTTGTACGGAGGAGCTTTTGCAATTTGACAAAAGAGATAAATATATATACATCGACCCACACGATCGGAAAAACCAAAAACAGTTCATATTTCCTATTTTTATTGCGTAGGCGTACCTTGTTTAGCATTTTAAGCACGCGGCTTATTATTTTTAGCAAATAGCACACCCACATCCAGCCACACGACTTCCAGGTACCTGTACTTACTCAATTTAAACACATAATACTACATATATGAGGTTTATAGCATTTCACTAAAATTTAAATTGCTAAAACATCGATTATGTAACAATGCATGTGATATACGGGCATAAACATATAAATTTCACATAAAATGCACGTTAATCAATTTCCATAAACATATAAAAGGTTCCAACACTTATTACAATTGTGTATAATCAATTCTCAAACCATTCCATTCAGTTGAAGTGTTTACAACTTATACGCTCATATTTAATTCATTTTAAGCAAAACAACCTCACATTCATTCTAATTGATTCCAAAATCATTTTATTTCACTTCAAATAATTCATAGAATTTTATCCAATCTCGTTTGCATCAACGATCCATTTCCTTATGTAATTCGACAATATTAGTGTGAATAAATAATTATTTAGGCTTTATAACCATTTAAATTGATTCCCACTCAATTTACACTTGATTCCATCCCATTTTAATTTATTCACAAACTCTCATTGCATTTCTTTCATATCCAAAAAGTTCTAAAAGAAATGCCCATTAAACACTTTTTATAAGCAATTTAAATATTCCAACATTAATTTTAATTGCTTACAACCAACCACATATCACTTCACTTAATCCGAATGGTTAACAATTCAAAAGTTTACATTTAATTTATTTTTAAGCAAACTGAACTCATATTTAATTCAATTGCGCTCTCAAACTCAATTTATTTTACCCTTATCAGCACATAGAATTTTAATTACTTCCATTTACATCCAACGACAATTTATTTTATGCAATTCGACGAGATTTAAGTGAATAAATAAGTGTTTATGTTTATAACCAATTTAAATTGATTTCAACTCAATTTATACTTAACTCTATTCCATTTCGGATTTATTCACAATCCATATATTCTCAGTTTCATTGCATTTCAATTTTATTAACCAAACTAGTCCATTCAAAACCATTAACAACTTAGGTTCCATCTCCAATACCAATTAAATTTCCTTTTTATTTTAATCCATTCACAAGCATTTATTTAGCTCGACACACTCCATTTAAATTTCATTTACACTCCATTTATTTACATTTCATTCCAAATTTGTTTATTCCAAACTATTTTATTTAGCTCGAAGACAATCCAAGTTATTTTATTCAATAACCATTTCTTAACTTATTTAAACCACATTTCATTTGATTCTTATTTATTTCATCATTTATTTATTCAATATAATTAGTTTACCCACTCAATCCATTTAAATTTTCATTCCCTTAAATATTACCTATAACCCACAAAACCATATCTCAAGTTCCGATTAGAATTTATTTTCATTTGATTTAAATCCAATCCAATATTATTAAACTTAGTTTAAGTTGAATTCAAGTCATCTCTCCTTTATTCATTTAGCTTAAGTCAATTTCCTTCAATTTATTCAAATTTTATACTTAAGCTCTTTCTCATCTTGCAAACAAAGTTCTCTTTTCAATTTAACTTGATTCTATTTCAATCCAATCTCATTTCAAACTATAAATTTATTTGATTAGTTATTATAAAATTTAACTTTCCAGATCCCACTCATCCAATTTATTATAAGGCCATTTCCAATTTATTTCCACCTATTTGGATTTTATTCGCAATACAAACAATTTCTGTTTTAATCAAATTTCATTTTTATTCTACACTTTTCAAATTATATTTAATTTGTTAACACTTCAAGCTAAATTTTCAATTTATAACTCAAGTTTTAAATCCACTATCCATTTTCAATTAACCACCCAATTTATTAACAACAATTTAATTACAATTATTCACTATCGACCCAGGTCGAATTTGATTTATAACTTGAGTTTTATTTCCAAAATTTAATATTAACTCACCAATTCAGCTTTTATTAAACTACATTACATTCCCATTTACACATTTTATTAACTAATTTATTATCAAATTAGTTCTCTCCTATTTATAGTTCAACACTTGATTTTATTTCCAAATATCACTTCATTTAATTTTCTTAGTTCAAATTATTTTATAATTCAAGTTTGGCTTTTCTATTTATTTTCCAATTCACCAAAAATATTTATTTTTGGGTTTTCTATCTCACCTTCAAATTTAATAAGTCACAACTTATTCTTTACACTATCCATTCATTCAAGGCTTAAATATATTCATCTTTTATTTTTAACTCAAGCCTTCTATCTATTTATAGCCTAAGAATATTTTATTTCCATGCATTTTTTTATTCTTTTATAAGTTATTCTGATTTATTTATTTCAACCCAATGCTTATCCAACTTATTTTCCATTAATTCAAGTAAGAATCTAATTCCATTCAATAATTCAATTGATTTTTTTTTGGTTCTAATTCAATTTTATTTTAGCTCAGTTTTATTTAACTCAATTCGATTTTAACTAAATTCGAATACAACTGGATATTGTTTTCAGCTTATTCAATTAATTTCAATCCAGTTAAATTTTATTTTCCAATCCAAGTTAATTTCATTTTAACTTTTCACTTTAGATTTATATTCCATTATCCAAAGCTTAAATTTCTTCCTGATTTACAAATCACTTCCATTTATAAGCTTACAACTTATCTTATCCGGATTTTTTTTTAAACACCAGGCTTTTAGTTTCAAATCATTTAAATCTCCAACATCACAAATCACATTTCTCAAAGGCCAACCCAATCCTGGTTTTTATCCCCAACAAATTTCCTTTGAAATTTCAAAAACAAATAGGTTTTCCTGAACAAATTAATTTGATAGCAATTCATCACTTGGAAACTCGAAAATGAACATCGATGATGCTGCAGTCATCACTGAAGTTATTTTCCAGTGACTGAAGTGAATTCAATGCTAAATCTTTTCCCAAAATTTATTTAAAACAATTTTCCTTTCAGAAATACACTAAAAACAACAATACTACTATATTTTTTATTTTATTTTTAAATACTTCCAAAATCTCCGGGGTTTTAAAGTTTCAAATTCTATTTTAATTCTAATTTTAACTATAATGCATTTGTATAGTTTATGCTTATACAAATTCTCAATTAATTATATTTCAATTTATAATTTACGTCTATAATTCATATTTATAAATTTCATTCTATAATGAATTTATCCCTTAAATTTTTAATTATATTTCAATTTCTAGTTAAATTTTCACTTAACAATGACAATACTTTCATATCATCATTTCTAACATCCAAGCAACCATATATTAGCTACATAGTTTTCAAAAACTATTCTTTATATCAAAATATGTTTTTGGGTAAAATTATTTCATTTACCCATATTAAAACAATACCGTGTCGATTGCTCTATTTAAGTGTTCAGAAACCCCTTCAATACAGTTGCGCAGACTGTGTCGACGAAGGTTCATATGCCACTCAATAAATCAATCAACACAATATTAAAACAATTTATATCCACTAACAAATACGCGCTCATATCTATTAATACGCTCAAACTCAATTTAGAGTGCTATAAACTCTATTTTATGAGTAAATTCCCACCAGGGCCAAGGTTATCACCAACCTAAGCTCTGATACCAACTGTAACATCCCGCAAATCCGTACCCCTTGAGTCAACACTATTCTACAACAATCAACTCAGGTTGTACAGAAATACGAACTATTTGGGTTTAAGAAGAAGAGGTAGAAGAAGGGAAAACAAAATCAACATCAGAATCTAACCATCGCAGCGGAATAAAATATAATAGATAATAAACAATCTTTACTCGATCAAATATATCTCTGTTTATATATTACATCATCAGAGTACATCCATCATAGCTCAACAACAATGTCATACAAATGGATACACAACAACTCAACACAGCGGAAATGTGTGTGTATATATATATATATACAAGTACAGGAGTACGTATCGCCATCCTGCTCGTCTCCTGAACTCCACAGCAACAAATCCTGTATCCTATAATACTCGTTCTGACCCGAGCATTACAGTTAAATAACACCCGAGTCAGTATGGAATACCAGCGTGAGAAAATCACACCTAATTGATTATTAAAGTTTCAAAAATCTATTGGAAACAAGAGCATCTCGTAAGACCACGCCACCAATAAACATGTCGGGTTTTTACCTTACGTTAGCTAAAACACTTTTTATAGAAATCCTCTGATATTATAATAGGGTCTATATACAAATACTTATAAAATAGCCGAAATCGTTACATCTATTAAATTCCAGCTACTTGCCACAAAAGTGGGTAATACAAACAAAACTCATACAAGGCTCATAGGGAGAATGGATTTCCATCAATGGCTGGGCTACTGGGGTACCGCCCGTCACAGTACCTGGCCTAGATCAGAGTACCGAGGAGTACGCCCGCTCCCCTACAATACAAGGCCGGAACCATTCCTTACTGAACAGTCCCGAACAAGATAACCCCGTGGTTGGCGCGACCAACCACCCACTAAGCCGAATATAAAGGGACATCTAGACAGGTGAAAATCTTGTCCTGCTTGGGCATGACCCACCTAACCTTGCTGCACCTCCCCTGTTTTAGCCATTCCCGGTCGATGAGGCTTGAGGTTAAACGTTACCTTTTAAGAACGCATCACTTAGAATGCTCATAGTCCACCTGACGATGTTTCTGAAAGCATTCGTCCATGCAAGTCCATCCCGGGTTCGAACGGAACCGAAGGCACTACTCCTACTGCATCCATTTTGGAAACATCCTCAGGATTAGTAGCGACTATCCCTTGCACTTCACTACTCCATCTTCGACTCCGAACACGTTTTTCCATGAAACGTACAAACCGGATCGAAGTGGTTTTCGAGAAATAAATCTCTATCCCGGTCTCTTCGAAACGATCAACGAATTTGTCCAATATTGATAGTCGGTGATTTGACTATCAATTAACATTCACAAACATCCATCACACAATAAATAATTCCCACATTATTTATTTATCTCAAAATATCCTCAAAGATATATTTCTATTTTCAATCCTTTGAAAACAGTTTCAAACCCATCTTTCTTTTCAGAATAAACATTCCTAAATATTTTCTATCTCCTCTGAAATCACCAAGCACAAAACTAGAGTTTGAAAATAATGTAAAACACTTTACTTAGAAATATACTTTATAACATTTAAGTTAAAACTGCTTCAATGATTTGTTAGAAATACATACTATGGGAATATTTGAAAATAATGTTACTAAATGAAATATAAAACTAGATTTCACTTTTAAAAATGAATACTAAGTCACTCTTTAAATAATTATTTCTATAATAGATTAAAAGGAAATACTTACTTTAGAATTTAAATATTTAGAAATAGTAAATTTTTCAAAACATACTTCTTAAATCGACTTTAAACTTTAATTTATATTTAAAAATTTACTTTGAAAACGTATTTGGTTATTCAGAGAAAAATTTCCAATCTCTATCACTCAAATCAATTTTCCAAATTGATTCCCAATTTATTCCATTTGAAATAAATTTCTTTACTCATCAGTTCATTTCAAAATTCATTAATTATGGACTTTATTATTATTTTCAATTTGATTATAAATCCTTTAGCTGAAATATACAAATTTAAGGTTATTCCCAATTTCTTCTTTATTCTCCTCAAATAATTTAAATCCTAAATTTAAAATAAATGTTTTGTTCCTTTCAACAATAACATTGAAGTTTAAGTTTCATTAACTTTCTCTTTATTTAAATTTTCCTTTCCATACTCAAGATTTATTTATGAAAATTTTAAAGTCACTTTGTTTCTTTCCAAGTTATTCTTAAATTTATCCTATAATTATTTTACTTGCAATTTCACTTCTTTTATTTTCATTCCCAAAATCAAATTTATATTTTTGGTAATTCATTATACCAAATTATATCAACCAAGCCATAACGTTCAATATTTCCACATAATTCATTATAGAATTACAAACAATCAGATCAGAGAATAGCATATAAAATAACTTAAATAAAAGTTGAGGGGTCCAGTTGGATCCCTCCAACCTGTTTTACCTGCATCCACAGACGTTAGCATCACATAATATGCCAATTACAAATTATAATATACTATATCACGTCAATCAATTCAACCATACAATCAATTATTTAAATTTAATAATTTAAATTTAAACTTAAACTGAGTGAGATTAACTCACCTTTGATATTTAATTTGCCATCCACTTCAATATTGCCTTGGATTTCCTGATGTTTGACCTTAAATAAATAATTTATATGGTTCATTAATATTTGAATGGATTGAACAATTTATTACTATTCATTTATTTAATCTAAACTAGTAATTTGATATCTAATATAATTAAATAGGTTTATTAGACAAGTCCGTTACTAAAATACATTATTTTAAAATTTTAACAGGTAAAAATGTGTATAGGCCTACCTATTCCTTTATTAAACAGGAATTTCCTTTACTGTTAAGATTTTTAACAGTTTACATTTTTTTTGTAAAATCTGGATTTATAATTCTTATGCATATGTGCACATAAAATTTCCCTCTGTTTCCTAATTATATAAACATATATATATATATATATATATATATATATATATATATATATATAATTTGTTTTAATCTTGAAGATAATCTGCTAAGAAAATGTTATAACTCAAATCGGGAATGCAGTACCTTCAGTGCTCCAGACCTCCTCCCCTCTTCAAGCCGCCATTCCCCTCACTTGCCTCCAAGAACGTGAGTTTAGGTGCTCACGCGCCTGCCTCAGAACCAATCATCAAACGACACGTTCGAACCCCCTATGCGACTTGATTACCGAAGAAAACATGCGATGCCCTAGCCTCTCGAATCCATTACCAATGCGTCACGACCATTTCCTACGTCGCCGCCTCGCCTAACCATGCCCTAGTCTCTCCCCTGCTGTCGCACGCGAGCTCGCGAATTTCTCCACCTAGGTCGCCTCGCTTCCCTACCTGACGTTGCTCCCATCCGCGTCGAACATGCACGGTTCGAATCGACCCTAGCCTCCACTAATTTTGAGAAAGGGTTATCGGCTTCGGCCATTTTTTTTTTAGAATCGGCTTGGTCAAAATGAAATTGAGGGAGAGGGTTTATCATAACACGAAACTATAAGCTTCCCTTCGAAGCTTTTCCTTTTTTTTCGGCTGAAAAGAAAAGAAGGCGACGTGATTTGAAATAAAGAAAGGAAGCATATGCAAGAAGGCTCGATTATCACACATACACAACTCCGAACAATACGAAATTTGAAATCCGATAATAATTCAATATTACGAATCCAATGGTACTGGTTTCGTCGAATTCCGAGACTGTGCCTCGGAAGGCTATTTTTAAATTCAGTTTAAACGATATATTTTTTAAACTGAACAAACCACTGTTAATTTCAACTTTACAACTTCTATTATCTTAAGTGTTATCAATGTAAATTTTACAAGCCTTTAAATTACTTTTAATAGGCTTAAAACTCCACATTCAACAATTTACCCAACTTTACTTATTTGATTTAATAATTCAATTATCAAATAAATTGTGATATTCATAATTTAAGTTAAAATTACTCTATTGAATATTTAAAATCAATTAAATATTCCGATTATAAATGCTTGAAAATTCCCGGTCGTCACAATATCTTCTAGAATTCGATTAAGCCTTTCTGTTTGCCCATCTGTTTGGGGATGATATGTTGTACTTAATCTCAAACTTGTTCGCATAGCTGATTGCAAAGCCTCCCATAAATTGGTGGTGAAGATATGATCTCGGTCACTTACAATACTGACTGGAACACCATGCAATCTGACTATCTCTCTCAAGAAAATTTCTGCCAGAGAAGCTGCAGTACGGGTTGCCTTAACTGGTATAAAATGGGCGCTTTTGGTTAGGCGATCAACAATCACCCATATTCCTTCATTTCCCTTCTTAGTTTTAGGAAAACCGTCGATGAAATCCATCGAAATCATCTCCCACTTCCACATCGGGATCTCCAAAGGTTGTAACAATCCGGCTGGCTTCTGCTGATCTCCTTTAACTTGCTGGCAGATAGCACAACAATGAACGAAAGCAGCTACATCTTTCTTCATTTTCGGCCACCAGAAATCTCTTCTCATATCTCTATACATCTTTGAGATTCCTGGATGGATATTTAATCTGAAGCAATGACTTTCTAACAATACTTCCCTTCGCAGATCCCTATTATTCGGAACACAGATCCTTTCGTTGATCCTCGGTGTCCCTTGGTCATCAATATCAAAACTAGGACACTGACCCTTCCTAACTCTTCTGATAATTCTTTTCAACTTTTTATCTGATTCTTGCTTGCTTGAAATCCTTTCCAAAAGAGATGGAACCACTTCCAAAAGAGATAGAACTGCATTTCTGCTAAGTGCGTCAGCCACAACGTTCGCATTTCCCGAGGTATACAGAATATCCAAATCATACGATGCCAAGAACTCGACCCATCGCTGCTGTCTTAAATTAAGATCTTTTTGAGAGAAAAGATATTTCAACGGTTTGTGATCCGTGAATAAATCGAACTTTTCTCCTAAAAGATAGTGCCTCCATATCTTTAAAGCAAAAACAATAGCCAACAGCTCTAGATTGTGCGTAGCGTAGTTCCTTTCATGTGGCTTCAATTGTCAACTTGCATACTCAATTACCCTACCATTTTTCATTAGCACTGCTCCTAATCCAACAATACAGGCATCAGTATACACTTCAAACTTGGTCCTCCCATTTGGAATAGCCAATACAGGAGCACTTGTCAACCTTGCCTTCAGATTCTGAAAAGCCTCCTCACATTCAGGTGTCCACTTGAATTTAGCTCCCTTCCTTGTCATCTTTGTTAGGTGAGAAGAGATCCTAGAATAATCCCTAATAAACTTACTGTAGTAATCGGCCAATCCCAGAAAACTGTGAACTTTTGTTGGTGTCCGAGGCTGCTTCCACTCCAGAATAGTCTCAACTTTCACTGGATCTACAGAGATTCCCTCACCAGAAACAATGTGCCCTAAAAATTTTACTTCTGATTTCCAAAAATGGCACTTAGAGAACTTCGCCTTCAGAACGTGTCTTCTCAAGGTTTCTAATACTGATCTCAAGTGCTGCTTATGCTCTTCTTCCGACTTAGAGTAAAACAAGATATCATCGATGAACACCAAAATGAACTTATTCAAAACATCTCTAAAGACTCGGTTCATCAGATCTACAAAGTAGGCAGAAGCATTGGTTAATACAAAAGGCATAACCAACCACTCATAGAAACAATTAGGTCCCCTAAATGCAGTTAAGGGAATACTGTCCTCAGCTACCCTTAACTGATGGAAACCTGATGCTAGATCCAACAGAGAAAAGATTGAAGCTCCATGAATATGGTCGAAGAGATCATCAATACGAGGAAGTGGATATTTATTCCAAATGGTCACTTTGTTCAATTCACGATAGTCTACAAAGAACCTTAGAGACCCATCCGACTTGGTGACAAACACCGCAGCTGAACCCCAACAAGAAAAACTAGGCCAAATCAAACCCTTCTCCAACAGATCTTGAGTTTGCTTCACTAGTTACTCCCTCTCCCTAGGAGTCATCCTCCTACTAGGTTGAATTACGAGTATTTGAGACGACCCGACTTTTCTCCATAAAAAGTCGTATCATCCTTAAGAAAGAAAGGGATAGAAAAGAGAAAAGAAAGAAGAGAAAGAAGAAACCACACAAGAATCTCAACAGCGGAATGAATAAATTATATTAATAACATAAGTATTACATAGTATACATCAAATATCAGAGTTATACAGACAATACATCACATGCTAGACAGTTACAAACTCCTGTTTAGTTATTACAACTTAATCACAAAAATGGAAACACTCAGAGATACCAACACAGCAGAAAACTATATAACTATACGCAGAAGCCTCCTGCTCCATTTGCTCCTCCACAATTCGTCAAAGCTAACCTGAATCCTAACCTGAATTCCCTTGGCTACTCGTAAAAATTTGAGTACCCAAGAGTTAAAGAAAAAATAGAAATAACTCCGGGTCAGACATGGGTCTGGTGTGAGTAACAGGTTAAAGTTGCTTAACTTTGAAAAACCTTTGAAAAGAAAAGGTATCACGTAAGACTTCCCACACATAAACATGGAAAAGTTTTTACCTTACGCTAACCAAAACATTTGATAGTAAATCCGATGATATTATAATAGTGTCTAGGGTTTTCAAGTAAATAAGAAATAGCTGAAATTGTTACATTCATTAAATTCCAGCTACTAGCCACGAAAGTGGGTAATACAATCAAAACCGTTGGCACTTATTGGATTTTGGATTCTATACTATGGCAGGGCTACTGGGGTACCGCCCGTCACAGTACGTGGCCTAGATCAACGTACCGAGGAGTACTCCCACTCCCCTGCAACACAAGGCCGGACCCATTCCTTACTGAATAGTTCCGAACAAGACAACCCCGTAGTTGGTGCGCAATTCCAACTGCCCACTAAGCCGAATAAAAAGGGACCTCTAGACAGGGATCAATCTTGCTCTCCAGTGGGTGCTATCCACGAAGCCTTGCTGCACCTCCCATATTTTAGCCATTCCCGGTTGATGAGGCTTGAGGTTACGATTACCTTAAGAGGACACATTATCTTAGAATGCTTATCGCCCACCTGACGATGTTCTAAAAGCATTCAATCCATACAAGTTCGTTCCGGGTTCGAACGAAACCGAAGGCATTATCTCGTTACACACATTACGGAATCACCCACAGAGTTAATGACGATAAACCTTACACTCTGAATCTCCATCTCGAATCTATAAGTACTATTCCGTCAAACTCATTATGGAATCACCCACAGAGTTATACTGACGTATAGCTCTTACACCTCGAGTCTTCACTCTTCACATAAGATTCACGACCTATCGTTAATTTAGATCGATGTGGTTTTCGGATAACCAAATATGGAAACCCGATCCCGGTCTCATCGAAATCCAAAGCGTGTCTTTTAAGGCCAAGTTGTTTTAAGTTTAAAACAATTCAATTCATTATCTAAATATACACAGATAGATAATTTATATCACAATAGATAATCAACATTATCATTATCAACAGATAATGCATATCATAATCAGATAACCCATATTATCATTCAAAAGCAACCAATGCATCCATATCACATACCCTACTCATCTCATAACTGAGATTACAACCCATACCAGGCAATTAATACCAATCATCAAACATAAGCAATGATCTAATGATCACACCATTTATAATTAATTTAAATTGAATTAAATTAATTACTTAAACTCTAATTAATTTAAAATGAATTAAATGAATTACTTCATCATTAAAATTCTGCTTAACTTAACCATTAATTGATTGCAAATCAATTTATAAATCATCATCTCAATATTCATTTCAATTAATCATTATTGATTAACCATCTCTAATTACAATAAGTAATTAGCATTTAATTTTAATTACACAAGTTAATTACTTAAACCCCTTGCAAATAATTAACTTGTAATTGCTTAATTAGTTAATTAGCTAAAATTAATTACATTAATCATTTATTCATTACTAATTATACCTTAATTAATCAATTCCAAATTACATCATTAATTAATTAGTTGATGATTTCTAATTACATCTAATCAATCTCTAAATATAAATTGATTACATAAGTAATTAATCTGAAATTAATCCACATATAAATATTAATCACCCATGATTAATAACCATTAAGTAATTAACTACTTTAATTACTCATCCCATAAATTAATTATTCATAATTAATTATTTAAATTAATTCCTTGATTAATTTTCAAAGTAATTTAAATTTAAATTACTTCTATAATAAATATCTTTAATTACATTCAGTAATTATTAATTAATTACTTCCTTAAGTAATTATAAATCCATAAATTACATAAAGTAATTATCAAACAATCCACAAATGTTTAAATTAATTTAACTTAATAACCTAAACTTATCACATTAATCAAATTAATTACACCAAGTAATTAATCCATTAATTACTTTCATTAAATAATTAACATAAACAATTGATTATTGTTAAATAATTAATTTAATTAATTATCAAGAATTAATCACATTAATTAATTGTTAATTAATCTTAAGTTAATGACTTCATTAACATCTCTTAATTACTTAATTAAGAATTAACTTATATTAACCATTATTAATTATCAATTAATTAATATTTAATTACAATTTAATTAATCTCTAATTATTAATTAATTAAGTATTAACTAAAATCTGAATTATCTTTAATCACTTGATTAAATAAATCTTAATCATTAATTAAAATTTAATTAACCATCCTTAATTATAGATTAATTAACCTTGATTAATTAATCTCAAATCTTAATTAATTAACTTAAAAATTATTAATAACTTAATTAAACATCCTCATTATTAATTAATTAAATAATTAATTACCCATTTAAATTAAATTAATAATTTAAATGAAACTAATTTCTTAAGTTCTAAATTAAGAAACATTCTTCTTATACAAAGTATTTTTAAACAATTTGTTTCAAATAAATTTCAAATTTAAAATTTTCTTTTTAAATTTCAAACCGAAACACAATTTAAATTTTCATTTCAGATTAAATCTTAAAAATTTAAAACATTACTTACTCTTTCATCTCCATTTTTAAATTCAAGTTATTTAACCTTTTCTAAAAATGGTTAAAACAAATTTAAATTTAAAAACTTATTAAATTTTAAAAACTATCATAAAAATCAAATTCCAGGTTTAAAACTGAATTTAACCTTTATTTTAAACCTTATTTCATAAATTTAAAACTTATAGTTTTAAATTCAAATCAATGTTCTTTTATACTTTAAAAAGTTTAAAATCTAAATTTAAATTCCAGATTTAAATTCAAACTCAGGTTTCATATTTCTGTTTTCCAGATTTTAAACTTGTTTTAAATTATCGGTTGCATTTTAAAATTTTACTTTTAAATTAAAACAGAAAAACAGTTTTCTGTTTGGTCTAACATCTTACATTTTCAATTCAAAAATGTTTCAAAATCCAGGATTTAAATTATTGAATTCATAATTATGTTTCAGGTTTAAAATAATTTCAAATTGAATTTCATCCTTCAAATTTTTTAAATTTTACTTTTAAATTTTAAAACAGAAAGACAGTTTTTGTCTAAAACCAACTTGAATTTAAAAGAATTTCAAATTTAATTCAAAGATCTAAAATTTAAAACTTAATTGAATTCAAATTAAATTCTAGATTCAAACTTATTTCAGATTTTGTTTGCAATTTTCTTTTACTTCAATTTCAATAAACCGGGAAAACGGGTTTCTGCTTTTGCTTAAGACCAAATAAAATTTTCAAAATTTAAATTATTTCAAACCTAAAATTAAACTAATTGAATTTATATTTAAATTCAGTTTAAACTTTATACTTAGTTCAGGTTTTAAGTTTTCATTTTAAAAACTTACTCTTAAAATTTTAAAACCCTGGAAATAAAACTCTACAAATTCTAAAACCTGAAACAATATTACACTCGAGTCAACAGCTCCCAAACTTCGAGTTAAAGCTCGAAACTCCCAAGACCATCACGAGCTTCAAACCCCTGTAACCAAAACAAACACCACCAGAAAATCCACATCCCTGCTCTGTGCACATGCACCCACGACGCAACCCTCACTGACCAACTCTGATGATCTCCACACATCACCAATCAACCACGGCCCCATTCACGATCATCACAATGCCACCCAAAACTCAAACTCGGAATCTAGTTTCTCACCCAAATCTGGAACAGGCCGACATCAACAACATCCCAACCTGTCAACATCAATTTCCCCCATCACCGTCCACCATCACCTTCCATACTCCGGCGAGGACTTTACCATACCACTATCTATCATCATGCAAATCGCGGTTGAACTCGATCAACCGAGGAGGCCCCATTCAAACAAATCAGTAACCCAAATAAAACTAGGGTTCATAAATAAAAATCCCAAATCTCACCACCAAAATTTAATTGTAATCCAATTTAGAATTTTTCCTATAATCATTGATAGCTACTCTATCTCTAGAAGCCAATTCAATCAAATCAAATGCAAGTATCAAGTGTACTTAACCAAAATGTAAAATACAGTAAATTCATCACTGCACTTTGTTCACAACACTATAAATTATAATATTTGATTTAAAATTCATGAATTCACTTGTTGTTTCTATTAATAAACCTGAAATAATAAATCATAAAGTTTGAATTTTTACTCTAGGCAAATTTACTCTGTGTAACTTGATTATCCATGTTACAGAAAATTTTGTTTAATTTATATAAAATTTTAAACTTACTCTATTCTAAAATAAGAAGATTTTATTCAAATGTTCAAGTTATACAGCAAACAAATCATGAAAAGAATTCAGTGATCAATTATGAGTTTGAAATTTTGAAGATCAGGCATGCAACAGTCATTATCATATATACAGTCATAGGTATAATATTCACAACTATTTCATATAAATTCATTTCAAATTTTAAAAAGTATGAACAACTTAACTTATTTAATAAATTTACAAATGAGTTACTCACCTTAAATAGAAATGCAGAGAGAACCCAGACTTTTAAATATGCAGAACACAGTTTGAGATCCTTGCAGAAAGCTTGAATGCTTTTAAAAACTGGAATGTTGCTTTTAAAAAAATGCTATTGCTCCTTAACCTTACATGCACGCTGATGCTTTACATTTGCATTTGTCCCCAGGTTCTACATGCAAGTAGCCTAATTCCCAGACTTTAGAAAAATGCAGGATCTTGCATGTTTCAGATTTTTGAAAAAAATAATAATGCATGCTTTAGTTTGTAGCTTGCAGGTTTGTTGAGTTTGAAAAGGAGGAGTTTAATTATAGTTTTTTTTTGAAGGAGGTAATGGTTTTTTTTGTAGATTTCTTTGTTCAGAAATGAAAAATGAGAAAGGGTAAAGGAATGAGTAAATGCAATGTTTTATAATCTAAATTTATGATTTATTAAAATTAAAGAAAAATAAAAACTGAAACATGACACTTGTTTACTTACTCACTTAAATATTTAACACATGTTAACTTATATTCTAAATTACATACACATGTCCTCTTAAATAAATTAGCATTTATAATTAGAGTTAATGAAATATTAAGCTTAGTTAATTAGTTTTATAAGTACTTAGTTATATATAGATAAATTAATTTCCAAAGAATAAATCAAAGTGTTATTTTAAATGAAACAATATACAAATTAATCATTTGAAAAAGATACTTTTAAATAATTAAAATAAATTTATAAAAGAGGTTATCACTTAAATGAATACATGTTTCATAATTAAAATTGTATTTTAAATTTCATATTAAATTAACAAATCACATTTTATCAATCAATATTTTAAAAAGAATAACACAAACATTTTTGTAACATATTTTAATATACAAACTTAAGTTAAAATGAATTTTAAACCAATAAAACATCCGTCTCCTTAAAATCATATAGTATTTTATTAAATATTTTTGAAAATCTTAAATCCAAAAATAAACCACAATTTCTATTTTCAAAATATTAAAATTATGCTATACTTATTTAATAACTTATCTATTTAAAATATACATATACATTTATAAATATAAAACAATTTATTAACTTATTAAAAATAATTTCACAAATTAAATATTTAAATAAAGAAGATTATTAAATCAAATCAAATTTATTAACAAAAATTATCAATTCAATATAAATTTAAACACGGATTATTAAATTTATATTGTCCAAAATTCCGGGATATTACAATCCTTCCCCCTTAAAAGAATTTCGTCCCCGAAATTTAAAACAAAGGTAATTTAATAATCTATTTGCAGATTTCATTTTAAAATACAGCGTATGTTAATCATATGCCAACAACCCAAGCAACCAATTCACACAATCAGAACAAATCTAATTATCCAAAAGAATTTTGGATAAAACCTTCACGAGTTTCCCCGGTATATATATATATATATATATATATATATATATATATATATATATATCGGGATACTCGCTCTATAGAATCCAATCAATTAAAATTACTAAGCTATAGAGCTCCTAACAACAATTCTATACAGAATATCAGTCTACAAACGAGTCTGACTCATCAACCAAACCATCCTAAACTGCTGGTTCTACAACCAGAAATATCAAACACGTACTCCCTCAGAGATGCGTGAAACATACTGAATTCCAGTTATCCAAACTGGCAATTCAACTCTAGAAAACCAAACACTGATCTAACCCAAAACACAGAAGAAACCAAAACACTACGGAGCTAGCTTCCCAAACTTATAGCTCCTTGAATCAGAGAAAAACTTATCCCAAACAAATCTCCGATTCTAGAATCCAAATTTCTCTGCCTCTTATCCATAAAAACTCTTCGGACGATCCTGGGCTATCAACATCCTTCCTGATCAGCTTAACTCTACATTGATGCTTCTAGAAACAGACTGGATCAAAACAATCCAATGATCTCCTCAAGATCACTCAAAAACCAAGAACACAAACCCTGCTTCTCAACAACAGAAGACAGAAATTTTTTTCCTTATCTGGAAAAACAAAGCAGAAGCACCTCCAAACTGCTTCCGCTGCACAACTCTGATCCAAAATAGAAGAAAATGCTGAAGAACACAAGCACAAACTAGACAACCCAGCACAGAAATATGGTTCCACATATCCATAAAGAAAACTCAGACGTTCCTCCGAAACCTGAGTGGCTTCACCAACTTCTATCTCAAAGAACCATCCATCTACTAACTGAACCACCAGTTCCATTCCTGGAAAGAAAACTCAATCTCCAGATGTAGACAAACTTCTAACTTCCAGAAAACTTACAGACAGTCTCCAACAATCCAAAAGAACATACTATCGCAAGTCACTTTTGCAATCAGCTCAGCCTATATCCAAAGAAACTGCTCTCCCTCAACCAATCAGAACAGCTTATGCTGGCCTAGCCAACTTACCAGAGAAATGAATCCACTCTGCTACTTCTGAACTCTACTTCAGAAAAAATACTCAACCAGAAGACTCCTTACCAACTCAAAACACTCTACTAAATTCAGCCACATCACCGAGCAGACTCACTTCTTACTCTTGTTCCAAAGAAACATCTTCGGAAATATCCATAGTCACTGCATCTCATCACGCAGCTATTACTTCCTGAGATATCAAGATATCATAACTCACTTACTTCAGCCTTTCGAAAGATCCAAACTCAATTCTGCACTTCAAAGATGAACTCTGAATCCTTTACAGGTTTCCTTCAGAGATCGATGAAGTCCTTCATCACTACAGAACTCACTCGAGGCGGTATTAGGTCTACAGTCTCGAAAAATACACTTCCAACCTCAAACATTCAAACTCCAACCAACGGTAGTCGTGTTATACACTCCTACCTCATCTACCTTTATAACTTACATTGGAAAAACCTAAACGGGTAACCCAATCAGATACGTAGAAACAATTATATATCTATATATAAAAATACAAATACGCTCTCTCAAGATAGACACCACTACAAAGCCTACATATTCACTCAACCTAATGCTCTGATACCAAATGAGACGACCCAACTTTTCTCCACAAAAGTCGTATCATCCTTAACAAAGAAAGGGATAGAAAAGAGAAAAGAAAGAAGAGAAAGAAGAGACAACACTAGAATTTCAACAGCGGAACAAATAAATTATATTAATAACATAAGTATTACATATTATACATCAAATATCAGAGTTATACAGACAATACATCAAATGCTAGACAGTTATAAACTCCTGTCCAGTTATTACAACTCAATCACAAAAACAGAAACACTCAGAGATACCAACACAGCGGAAAACTATATAACTATATGCAGAAGCCTCCTTCTCTATTTGCTCCTCCTCAATTCGTCAAAGCTAACCTGAATCCTAACCTGAATTACCTTGGCTACTCGTAAAAATTAGAGTACCCAAGAGTTAAAGAAAAAACAGAAATAACTCCGGGTCAGACATGGGTCTGGTGTGAGTAACAGGTTAAAGTTGCTTAACTTTGAAAAACCTTTGAAAAGAAAAGGTATCACGTAAGACTTCCCACACATAAACATGGAAAAGTTTTTACCTTACGCTAACCAAAACATTTGATAGAAAATCCGATGACATTATAATAGTGTCTAGGGTTTTCAAGTAAATAAGAAATAGCCGAAATTGTTGCATTCATTAAATTCCAGCTACTAGCCACGAAAGTGGGTAATACAATCAAAACCTTTGGCACTTATTGGATTTTGGATTCCATACAATGGCAGGGCTACTGGGGTACCGCCCGTCACAGTACGTGGCCTAGATCAACGTACCGAGAAGTACTCCCACTCCCCTGCCACACAAGGCCGGACCCATTCCTTACTGAATAGTTCCGAACAAGACAACCCCAAAGTTGGTGCGCAATTCCAACTGCCCACTGAGCCGAATAAAAAGGGACCTCTAGACAGGGATCAATCTTGCTCTCCAGTGGGTGCTACCCACAAAGCCTTGCTGCACCTTCCCTGTTTTAGCCGTTCCCGGTTGATGAGGCTTGAGGCTACGATTACCTTAAGAGGACACATTATCTTAGAATGCTCATCGCCCACCTGACGATGTTCTGAAAGCATTCAATCCATACAAGTTCGTTCCGGGTTCGAACAAAACCGGAGGCATTATCTCCTTACACTCATTACGGAATCGCCCACAGAGTTAACGACGATAACCCTTGCACTCTGAATCTCCATCTCTAATCTATAAGTACTATTCCGTCAAACTCATTACGGAATCACCCACAGAGTTATACTGACGTATAGCGCTTACACCTCGAGTCTTCACTCTTCACATAAGATTCATGACCTATCGTTAATTTGGATCGATGTGGTTTTCCGATATCCAAATATGGAAAACCGATCCTCGTCTCATCGAAATCCAAAGCGTGTCTTTTAAGGCCAAGTTGTTTTAAGTTTAAAACAATTCAATTCATTATCTAAATATACACAGATAGATAATTTATATCACAACAGGTAATCAACATTATCATTATCAACAGATAACGCATATCATAATCAGATAACCCATATTATCATCCAAAAGCAACTAATGCATCCATATCACATACCCTACTCATCTCATAACTGAGATTACAACCCATACCAGGCAATTAATACCGATCATCAAACATAAGCAATGATCTAATGATCACACCATTTATAATTAATTTAAATTGAATTAAATTAATTACATAAACTCTAATTAATTTAAAATGAATTAAATGAATTACTTCATCATTAAAATTCTGCTTAACTTAACCATTAATTGATTACAAATCAATTTATAAATCATCATCTCAATATTCATTTCAATTAATCATTATTGATTAACCATCTCTAATTACAATAAGTAATTAGCATTTAATTTTAATTACACAAGTTAATTACTTAGACCCCTTGCAAATAATTAACTTGTAATTGCTTAATTAATTAAGTAGCTAAAATTAATTACATTAATCATTTATTCATTATTAATTATACCTTAATTAATCAATTCCAAATTACATCATTAATTAATTAGTTAATGATTTCTAATTACATCTAATCAATCTCTAAATATAAATTGATTACAAAAGTAATTAATCTGAAATTAATCCACATATAAATATTAATCACCCATGATTAATAACCATTCAGTAATTAACTACTTTAATTACTCATCCCATAAATTATTTATTCATAATTAATTATTTAAATTAATTCCTTGATTAATTTTCAAAGTAATTTAAATTTAAATTACTTCTATAATAAATATCTTTAATAACATTAAGTAATTATTAATTAATTACTTCCTTAAGTAATTGTAAATCCATAAATTACATAAAGTAATTATCAAACAATCCGCAAATGTTTAAATTAATTTAACTTAATTAACCTAAACTTATCACATTAATCAAATTAATTACACCAAGTAATTAATCCATTAACTACTTTGATTAAGTAATTAACATAAACAATTGATTATTATTAATTAATTAATTTAATGAATTATCAAGAATTAATCATATTAATTAATTGTTAATTAATCTTACGTTTATGACTTCATTAACATCTCTTAATTACTTAATTAAGAATTAACTTATATTAACCATTATTAATTATCAATTAATTAATATTTAATTATAACTTAATTAATCTCTAATTATTAATTAATTAAGTATTAATTAAAATCTGAATTATCTTTAATCACTTGATTAAATAAATCTTAATCATTAATTAAAATTTAATTAACCATCCTTAATTATAGATTAATTAACCTTAATTAATTAATCTCAAATCTTAATTAATTAACTTAAAAATTATTAATCACTTAATTAAACATCTTCATTATTAATTAATTAAATAATTAATTACCCATTTAAATTAAATTAATAATTTAAATGAAACTAATTTCTTAAGTTCTAAATTAAGAAACATTCTTCTTATACAAAGTATTTTTAAACAATTTGTTTCAAATAAATTTCAAATTTAAAAATTTCTTTTTAAATTTCAAACTGAAACACAATTTAAATTTTCATTTCAGATTAAATCTTAAAAATTTAAAACATTACTTACTCTTTCATCTCAATTTTTAAATTCAAGTTATTTAACCTTTTCTAAAAATGGTTAAAACATATTTAAATTTAAAAACTTATTAAATTTTAAAAACTGTCATAAAAATCAAATTCCAGGTTTAAAACTGAATTTAACCTTATTTTAAACCTTATTTCATAAATTTAAAACTTATAGTTTTAAATTCAAATCAATGTTCTTTTATACTTTAAAAAGTTTAAGATCTAAATTTAAATTCCAGATTTAAATTCAAACTCAGGTTCCATATTTCCGTTTTCCAGATTTTAAACTAGTTTTAAATTATCAGTTGCATTTTAAAATTTTACTTTTAAATTAAAACAGAAAAACAGTTTTCTGTTCAGTCTAACATCTTACATTTTGAATTCAAAAATGTTTCAAAATCCAGTATTTAAATTATTGAATTCATAATTAAGTTTCAGGTTTAAAAAAATTTCAAATTGAATTTCATCCTTCAAATTTTTTAATTTTTACTTTTAAATTTAAAAACAGAAAGACAGTTTCTGTTTTTCTCTAAAACCAACTTGAATTTAAAAGCATTTCAAATTTAATTCAAAGATCTAGAATTTAAAACTTAATTGAATTCAAATTCAATTCTAGATTCAAACATATTTCAGATTTTGTTTGCAATTTTCTTTTACTTCAATTTCAATAAACCTGGAAAACAGGTTTCTGCTTTTGCTTAAGACCAAATAAAATTTTCAAAATTTAAATTATTTCAAACCTAAAATTAAACTAATTGAATTTATATTTAAATTCAGTTTAAACTTTATACTTAGTTCAGGTTTTAAGTTTTCATTTTAAAAACTTACTCTTAAAATTTTAAAACCCTGGAAATAAAACTCTGCAAATTTTAAAACCTGAAACAATATTACACTCGAGCCTCCCTATTTAACTTCGAGTCAACACCTCCCAAACTTCGAGTTAAAGCTCGAAACTCCCGAGACCATCACGAGCTTCAAACCCCTGTAACCAAAACAAACACCACCAGAAAATCCACATCCTTGCTCTGTGCACATGCACCCACGACGCAACCCTCACTGACCAACTCTGATGATCTCCACACATCACCAATCAACCACGGCCCCATTCACGATCATCACAAAGCCACCAAAAACTCAAACTCGAAATCTAGTTTCTCACCCAAATCTGGAACAGGCCGACAGCAACAACATCCTAACCTGTCAACATCAATTTCCCCCATCACCGTCCCCCATCACCTTCCATACTCCGGCGAGGACTTTACCATACCACCATCTATCATCATGCAAATCGCAGTTGAACTCGATCAACCGAGGAGGCTCCATTCAAACAAATCAGTAACCCAAATAAAACTAGGGTTCATAAATAAAAATCCCAAATCTCACCACTAAAATTTAATTGTAATCCAATGTAGAATTTTTCCTATAATCATTGATAGCTACTCTATCTCTAGAAGCCAATTCAATCAAATCAAATGCAAGTATCAAGCGTACTTAACCAAAATGTAAAATACAGTAAATTCATCACTGCACTTTGTTCACAACACTATAAATTATAATATTTGATTTAAAATTCATGAATTCGCTTGATGTTTCTATTAATAAACCTGAAACAATAAATCATAAAGTTTGAATTTTTACTCTAGGCAAATTTACTCTGTGTAACTTGATTATCCAGGTTACAGAAAATTTTGTTTAATTTATATAAAATTTTAAACTTACTCTATTCTAAAATAAGCAAATTTTATTCAAATGTTCAAGTTATACAGCAAACAAATCAAGAAAAGAATTCAGTGATCAATCATGAGTTTGAAATTTTGAAGATCAGGCATGCAACAGTCATTATCATATATACAGTCATAGGTATAATATTCACAACTATTTCATATAAATTCATTTCAAATTTTAAAAAGTATGAAGAACTTAACTTATTTAATAAATTTATAAATGAGTTACTCACCTTAAATAGAAATGCAGAGAGAACCCAGACTTTTAAATATGCAGAACACAGTTTGAAATACTTACAGAAAGCTTGAATGCTTTTAAAAACTGGAATGTTGCTTTTAAAAAAAAATGCTATTGCTCTTTAACCTTACATGCATGCTGATGCTTTACATTTGCATTTGTCCCCAGGTTCTACATGCAAGTAGCCTAATTCCCAGACTTTAGAAAAATGCAGGATCTTCCATGTTTCAAATTTTTGAAAAAAAAAGAATACATGCTTTAGTTTGTAGCTTGCAGGTTTGTTGAGTTTGAAAAGGAGGAGTTTGATTATAGTTTTTTTTTGAAGGAGGTAATGGTTTTTTTGCAGATTTCTTTGTTCAGAAATGAAAAATGAGAAAGGGTAAAGGAATGAGTAAATGCAATGTTTTATAATCTAAATTTATGATTTATTAAAATTAAAGAAAAATAAAAATTGAAATATGACACTTGTTAACTTACTCACTTAAATATTTAACACATGTTAACTTATCTTCTAAATTACATATACATGTCCTCTTAAATAAATTAGCATTTATAATTAGAGTTAATGAAATATTAAGCTTAGTTAATTAGTTTTATAAGTACTTAGTTATATATAGATAAATTAATTTCCAAAGAATAAATCAAAGTGTTATTTTAAATGAAACAATATACAAATTAATCATTTGAAAAAGATACTTTTAAATAATTAAAATAAATTTACAAAAGAGGTTATCACTTAAATGAATACATGTTTCATAATTAAAATTGTATTTTAAATTTCATATTAAATTAACAAATCACATTTTATCAATCAATATTTTAAAAAGAATAACAAAAACATTTTTGTAACATATTTTAATATACAAACTTAAGTTAAAATGAATTTTAAACCAATAAAACATCTATCTCATATATTTAAATTCATATAGTATTCTATTAAATATTTTTGAAAATCTTAAATCCAAAAGTAAATCACAATTTCTATTTTCAAAATATTAAAATTATGCTATACTAATTTAATAACTTATCTATTTAAAATATACATATACATTTATAAATATAAAACAATTTATTAACTTATTAAAAATAATTTCACAAATTAAATATTTAAATAAAGAAGATTATTAAATCAAATCAAATTTATTAACAAAAATTATCAATTCAATATAAATTTAAACACGGATTATTAAATTTATATTGTCCAAAATTCCGGGATATTACAATCCTTCCCCCTTAAAAGAATTTCGTCCCCGAAATTTAAAATAAAGGTAATTTAATAATCTATTTACAGATTTCATTTTAAAATACAGCGTATGTTAATCATATGCCAACAACCCAAGCAATCCTACCCAGATCTATAGTATTGCTCCAGGAACCAAATCTATGCGAAATTCTATTTCTCGGTGCGGAGGCTAACACTTAACTTCCTCGAATACGTTTGAGATATCCTGGACTACTTCAATATCTTCAACAACCTCCTCTTGGGAAGTCTCAACTCCATGTAAAAGACTACTCAAGTGTATTCCAGAGTTATCACACATTACTCTGGCAATCCTACCCAGATCAGTTTCCAATGAAACTGTTCTCTCATCACAATTTAAGACAGCCTTAATTTATCAAGCCAATCCATCCCCAATATAAGGTCAAAACCCTTAAAATCCAATACATAAGGTGTGACGACCGCCCAAGACTCCTGCACTTAAACAAGGAAATAGTGCGTTGAAAAGTGTGCCAGGCCGCCATGGACGATCATCAAGGTAGGGTAAACACAATAGTCTATCGTATTACTCACAGCGCAGGGATAAAATACAATAGAAAAGTATACATAGTGAAGCTCATTGAACAGAATCTTATCATATAAGCTCATAGTAGTTTTATACAAACATCTGAATAGTCAATACATCAAGCCTCACTACATAACACTCAGAGTATCAAACAAACAGCGGAACATCCAGTACATATAGTAAGAAAACAATATGCAAAAGCCTCCAGCTCGTCTTCGTCATCAACAGCGTTGGTTACTGAGAACAGCACCTGTCACCTGTTACCTAGTCTTCCCATCCCAACATGGATGAACAGCCCAAGGTGATAAGAGTTAAACATAAAACCTTGAGTCAGACAAAAGTCTTAGTGAGTAGTAAATCAACTATCAAACATACAAAAAGAGCATAAAGGGTAAAAGGAATAGGAACTCAACCATTCCACTCCACCTCTTTCTACAGTGATAGCCCCCAGACCCATTAAGCAGGAATAAACATAGCAAAGCAGTCAATTAAAGTAAAGCAATTATCACTCGAGTCAACGTCGGTGTTTTCCAAGTACAAACCCCCAAGGCCTAAACCAAGATCAGATAAACACCCCGAAAACATCACTCTTGGCCCAAGTGATGATACAACCAAAACATCCAAACATCCATGACTCCGGCTATCACTGTTATCATTGCCTCGATTTCACCGTTAATTGAATGACCGGCTCATTCTTTCATCCGTCCGTCAAGGGCTAATGGTAACCCCGGTTCTAGACATAACTCCGCACGTCATCGTGACCCGTGCCTAGGACTATCGAATCTGCCCAGAGTACTCAACCACCTACCTGTAGTCTTTTGGGTGTCCCACCACCTACCTGTAGTCGTTTGGGCGCCCCATGTACTCTTGCTTTGAGTTTGCTAGAACCTTCAATAGCGATGAAATCCAAGCCCTCTAGTCATCCTCCTCGATGGCTATTCTCAAACTTGCCCAAGCTACTTCTCGAGCCCACCATTATCCACAAACTCGAACCATATCACCGAGTTATCAACATGCTTGGGATGATCCCGTCTGGATTAAACCAAGGCTATCTCACATCATGCTTTGCTTCCCCGTATTATAGCAAAGTCCCATCTCAACATCATCATCAAATCTATCCATATGAGCTTTCTCATCCGCTTCATATGCCACAAGTAGCTTTCCTTATTCAAGAGCCTTTCCATTTAGCTTTTGAATCATCTTCGACCAACTTGTCCATCTCAAATCCATAAATCAACTAACTTCTATCAATCAATCAAATCAATCATTAATCCAAACAATCAACCATTCAAACAAGATCTAAGTAAACAATTATAACAATAATGGCAATTTCGTAAATAAAGAGTCCAAATCTAACAAACATGAATTCTAAGTAATATCTTGTTGAATGAACTAGCATAGGTTAACATAAAATGGATATCAAAACTTTACAAACGATAGATCTACATGAAGACTTAAGGAAAATGCATGAAATTACTATCTTTAACACACAAACAAGCCACCGATCCAATATACTCCTTTGGGTCCGTGTGAGAGATAACTACCACTCACCTAATCACCTAAACATTTCAAAAACAACAAACTCCAGATCTGGACAGCAAAGGATCTAGCTTGATTCGACAAGGTTTCCCTTCAAATGATGAAATCTCTCTTCAATGGATGGAGATCTTCAACTTTGGCTCTTGGATCTTCGATTTGATCTTCAATCTTGGATGGAAGGAAGCACTAGATTAGAGTAGAGAAAAGAAGTGAAGAAGTGTTGTAGTCGAGCTCTCAAAATAGCAGCACTTCGTCGCTTCAAAATCCGGTGCCAAAAAGTGAGCCAAACCCTTCTATTTATAGGTTGGAAATCCCATAAGTCGGCCGCCCCATAAGTCTTTGCCGACCTAACGACTTGCGACCTAACACTCAGGTCGACCTACGACCTAAAGCACTGCCGACCTAACAACCCAACACACCCTACCGTCCTAACAACTTAGGACCAACCACTCACAAACCCATACGCGACTTAACACATAACCACTAGGTACGACCTAACCCTTGCCAACCTAACTACCTAGCGACTCAACACTGCTGCTGTCCTAACGCATAGCCGACCCAACGACCTAACTAATCTAAGGATCCAACGGCTTAAGTCTTACGCGAGCTAAATGGAATATGACCCAACGACTTGGTAGGGGTACCGACCTAACACACCTACCTTAGGTCGCATACGACCTTACCTAAGACGACCTAAACTACCCACGACCTAAGCGCTACACAACCCCACCTCTTGGGTCGCCTAAACTTTTAAGTCACCGGCTTCTATAGGTCGGTCCAATTCCTTAGGTCGGTCCAACTAGTTAACCCCTAAGTCGTTAACTCCCCTAAACCATTAGCTCCTAGGTCGACGACCTTTCTAGGTCGGCAACACTTAAGTCGGCCAACCACTAGGTCGGCTATCTTCTTAACTCAGCCATACTTCCCTAATTCGTTAGCTCTTAGGTCGGCCAATACCTTAAGTCGGTCACTCTCTTAACTCGCTTCACCGACCCAAACCACAACTTGATCTAAGCTCCCACACGAGCTAACTCTGGTTGACTCAAACAATGCAAACGACCTAATGGAAACTATTTTACGATTTGTCGACACGAAAAATATGGGTCGTTACATTCTCTCCCCCTTAGGAATTTCTCCCCCGAAATTCCAAACAAACAAGAGCAATCAAAAACTATTCTGCATGCCTACCATCCATAGCAACCATGCATCCAATTACTAACCTAGCATGTAGAATTCTAAGACTATAACAAGTTAAAAATTCATGAGATGCCACGACACCTTAGGGTCATACCTCAAAGAGTTTAGGATGAGCTGCCTTCATCCTCTCTTCCTCCTCCCATGTACAGTCGTTAACATCATTACTCCATTGTACCTTGAACAACTTGACTATCTTCCTCCTAAGCTGTTTCGTGTCAGTCTCCACAACACGAAGCGGTTTACGAGGTCTCTTTACTACTGGATCAACCTCCAAATCTTCATAGCTATCAACAGAAACCACCGTACTTGGGTCATGCACATACCTCCGTAGATATGATACATGAAAAACATTGTGCACACCCGACATCTTTTCTGATAACTCTAATTTATAGGCGAGATTTCCAATTCGCTCGATGATCGGGAATGGTCCAACAAATCTCGGAGTCAACTTTCCTTTCTTCCCGAATCGAATAACATTCTTCAGTGGAGAAACCTTCACGAAAACCATATCACCTACGTCGAATTCCAAATCCTTACGACGCTTATCGGCATAACTTTTCTAACGATCTTGGGCTGCCTTCATTCGTCGTCGAATGATCTCTATGCAATCCGTAGTCTGTCGAATCATTTCGGGCCCAAGTATCAGCTTTTCTCCAGTTTCCAACCAACATGTCGGAGAGTTACGCGGTCTTCCATACAGTGCTTCATACGGTGCCATACCAATACTTGACTGGTACCTGTTATTATATGCAAATTCCACCAAATGAAGATGATCTTCCCATGATCCTCCGAAATCTAAAACACATGCTCTACGGAGATCTTCCAAAACTCTGTTGACTCTCTCGGTCTGACCATCTGTTTGGGGGTGATAAGCTGTACTCAAACACAACTCGGTCCCCAAAACTTCTTGGAAGCTCTTCCAAAATCCACTAGTGAACAATGGGTCTCGATCGCTCACAATACTCTTCGGAATACCATGGAATCGAACTATCCACTTAACATACAACTCAGCCAATTTCGATGCAGTCCTAGTTGATCGAACAGGAATGAACTTTGCACTCTTAGTCAATCGATCTATGATGACCCAAATCCCTTCATTTCCTGCTCTGGTTCTAGGTAGTCCATCAATAAAATCCATCGATATTCGCTCCCATTTCCATGTAGGAACTTCTAATGGCTGAAGCAATCCACTTGGCTTCTTCTGTTCGGCTTTTACCAACTGGCAGTTCATGCACTTGGAAATAAAATTTCCAACACCCTTTTCATACCTTCCCAATAATAGGTTCTCTTCATATCCCGGTACATCTTATTTCCACCTGGATGAATTGTCAACTTCGAGTGATGACTCTCCTTTAGAACTTCATTCCTCAATTCATCTATATCGGGAACTTCTAGTCGTCCTTGCTTCCTAAGCCAACCCTCTCGATCAACTTCGAATCCTTTATCCTTCTCTGGGTCTGATCCAGATTCCAAATCTCGGATAATCTTGACAATCTTATCGTCTCGCTTTTGGCTCTCGCCAATTATTTCCACTAGAGTAGGTCTTATCGATAAGTTTGCCAACATCTCAGGTTCCAATTCACATCTAGGCCTGAAGTCAAATCAAGCTAAATACTCGAGACTCTTCCATTCTGAAAACATGGCTCCCAATCCTGCATGTCTTCGACTTAACGCATCCGCCACTGCGTTACCTTTCCCTGGAGTATAGGATATACCAAAATCATATAATGCTAAAAACTCTATCCATCGTTGCTGCCGAAGATTCAAATCTTTTTGGGAGAAGAGATACTTCAACGACTTATGATCTGTAAACAACTCAAATTGAACTCCCAATAGGTAATGTCTCCACATCTTCAAAGCAAATACAATCGCCGCTAACTCCAAATCATGAGTCGGATAATTCCTTTCATGCGGCTTCAGTTGTCGACTTGCATATGCAACAACTTTATCCTTTTGCATTAGCACTGCTCCAAGTCCAGTACCGCATGCATCGGTGTAAACCACCATCTCCTCCTTCCCACTTGGAATAGCCAAAATAGGAGCGCTTGTCAATCGCTCCTTCAGGATTCCGAAAGCTTGCTCACACTTAGCATCCCATCTGAACACTTGGTTCTTTTTCGTCAATCCTGTTAATGGTGCAGCCATCTTGGAAAAGTCTTTGATAAACCGACGATAATATCCTGCTAATCCAAGAAAACTTCTCACATCAGATGCATTCTTAGGTCTAACCCAATCCTGGACTGCTGCCACCTTGGCGGGATCAACCGCTATTCCATTTCCAGAGATAACATGGCCTAAGAACCTCACTTCACTCTTCCAGAAGTGACACTTCGAAAACTTAGCCCTCAGCTGATGTTTCCGCAAGATTTCCAAAACAACACGTAAGTGCGTCTTGTGCTCTTCTTCGGTTCTGGAATAAATCAAAATATCATCCACAAACACAAGTACGAACTTGTTCAACTGATCCCTGAACACTCTATTCATAAGATCCACAACATATGCTGGTGCATTGGTCAATCCAAACGGCATTACCAGCCACTCATAGAAACCGGATGGTGTCCTGAAAGCAGTCTTCGGCACACTATCCCTAGCCACTCTTAATTTGTGAAATCCCGTTGCCAAATCCATCTGAGAAAACACCTTAGCTTCGTGAAGCTGATCAAACAAGTCATCTATTCTCGGCAATGGATACTTGTTCTTCTTTGTCACTTTATTCAGCTCACGATAATCCACACACAACCTCAACGATCCATCCGCTTTGGTTGCAAACACAACTGGTGCACCCCATTCGGACACACTACGCCGAATGAATCCTTTCCGAAAAAGGTCATCAACTTGCACCTTCAACTCTTGTTGTTCCCTAGGCGCCATCCGCCTAAGAGGCATCACAATGGGTCTGGCTCCATCAACTAGATCGATACGAAACTCGATCTCCCTATGCGGCGGTAATCCTTTGACCTCGTCAAAGACATCCTCAAATCCATTCACAATAGGCACCGATGACAGTCCATCCCGTGGAACAACCAGCGAATACATGAAGCTCATGAAGACGCCTTCTTCATGCTTACATCATATCACAACCTTTCGCCCCTCCACATTCTCGACTGTCACCTCCAGCCTCTTACAATCAACCCTTGCCGCATACTTCCTAAGCCAGTCCATTCCCAAAATAATTCCGAACTCCGCAAAGTTCAGAACAAAACAATCACAAACAAAAGAGCAATCATGACTCGACATAACTAGACCACGGCATAACATGCACAAACAAGACGAACCCCCAACTGGATTAGTCACAACTAATGGTCTATCAACAATCTCCGGTTTCAAACCCAACCGGCCTACGAGATCATTACAAACAAACGAATGCGACACCCCAGTATCAAACAACACTCTAACTGGAACACCACAAATGGAAAGAGTACCTTGAACCACCACACTCTTTCCTTTCTCTTCAGCAGTAGGAGCCTTCAAAGATGATGGCACAGCCGCCAAAGCATAAGCTTGCACAATCTGCCTGTCCTTTCGCGGTTCTGGACAATTCTTCTTGATATGCCCCGGCTTATCACAGTTGTAGCACTTCCCTGGGACCTTAGAATTCTTGCAATCTTTGGAGAGATGACCCTTCCGCTGACAGTTGTAGCCGGTCACTTCACCCTTCAGCCTCTTGCGGCCATCCTTATCCCTCTGTTGCTGCGTCTTCCTTTTCTTGTTTCCATCCTGCTGTGGTTTAGACCCTTCCTTGGTTACAGCAACAACAGATCCTTCCTTAGGAAACAGATTCTCATGCCTGAGAGCTTTCTCCACAAGCTTCTCAAATGGGTCATCCAAATGATCCACCAACTGCCTCCCAAGATAAGTGTCCAAGCCTGTCACAAACTTCTCATTCTTCTGATAGAGAGATTCAATATATGACCGAGCATACTTAGACAATGCTTCAAACTCAGAAACATACTCAAGAACTGGTCTTCCACCTTGCTTGAGCTCCACAAACTTCTTAAACAGAACAGATTTCTGGGCTGTAGAAATGAACTTAGCTTCAAATCTAGCTTGGAATTGCTCCCAAGTGATCTCTTCTTCTGGAGTATCAACGGTGATAAAGTTCCACCAATTAGAAGCTCTTCCTTGAAGCTGTCTTGATGCAAGCTTCCTCTTAGTTGCATCCTCAATTCCCAAATCACCAAAGATCCTTCTACAAGCATCAATCCACCTCTGAACTTCAATGGTTGATTCTGTCCCCAAGAAAACCTTTCCTCCAAGAGCAATATAGTCCTTACACAACTTAGCAAAATCCACTGGTCTTGAAGCTTGAACCTGAACTCCAACATCTACTGATGGCCCCGGAGCTGGCATCCTTCTCATGATCAAAGTCATCATAGCCTCGAACATAGATGCATAATCAGCAGCCCCCTCAACAGCACGGCCTCCCCTAGCAGCTGGTCTCCCTCTTCGACTCATTCCTAATATCTAAAAGAAATGATTAATATATCCTGAGAAACAACTACATAAGAAGTTCAAATCCTTCTAAGCTACTATATTATATATTGTAATCAACCATCAAAATTACAATTACGTCTCTCATACGTAGTTACGTCAGCGAGCGTTGGCTAAAATCGATTAACCAAAGCTTTGGTACCAAATGTGACGACCGCCCAAGACTCCTGCACTTAAATAAGGAAATAGTGCGCTGAAAAGTGTGCCAGGCCGCCATGGACGATCATCAAGGTAGGGTAAACACAATAGTCTATCGTATTACTCACAGCGCAGGGATAAAATACAATAGAAAAGTATACATAGTGAAGCTCATTGAACAGAATCTTATCATATAAACTCATAGTAGTTTTATACAAACATCTGAATAGTCAATACATCAAGCCTCACTACATAACACTCAGAGTATCAAACAAACAGCGGAACATCCAGTACATATAGTAAGAAAACAATATGCAAAAGCCTCCATCTCGTCTTCGTCATCAACAGCATTGGTTACTGAGAACAGCACCTGTCACCTGTTACCTAGTCTGCCCATCCCAACATGGATGAACAGCCCAAGGTGATAAGAGTTAAACATAAAACCTTGAGTCAGACAAAAGTCTTAGTGAGTAGTAAATCAACTATCAAACATACCAAAAGAGCATAAAGGGTAAAAGGAATAGGAACTCAACCATCCCACTCCACCTCTTTCTACAGTGATAGCCCCCAGACCCACTAAGCTAGAATAAACATAGCAAAGCAGTCAATTAAAGTAAAGCAATTATCACTCGAGTCAAGGTCGGTGTTTTCCAAGTACAAACCCCCAAGGCCTAAACCAAGATCAGATAAACACCCCGAAAACATTGCTCTTGGCCCAAGTGACGATACAACCAAAACATCCAAACATCCATGACTCCGGCTATCACTGTTATCATTGCCTCGATTTCACCGTTAATTGAATGACCGGCTCATTCTTTCATCCGTCCGTCAAGGGCTAATGGTAACCCCGGTTCTAGACATAACTCTGCATGTCATCGTGACCCGTGCCTAGGACTATCAAATCTGCCCAGAGTACTCGACCACCTACCTGTAGTGTTTTGGGTGTCCCGACCACCTACCTGTAGTCGTTTGGGCGCCCCATGTACTCTTGCTTTGAGTTTGCTAGAACCTTCAATAACAATGAAATCGAAGCCCTTTAGTCATCCTCCTCGATGACTATTCTCAAACCTGCCCAAGCTACTTCTCGAGCCCACCATTATCCACAAACTCGAACCATATCACCGAGTTATCAACATGCTTGGGATGATCCCGTCTGGATTAAACCAAGGCTATCTCACATCATGCTTTGCTTCCCTGTATTATAGCAAAGTCCCATCTCAACATCATCATCAAATCTATCCATATGAGCTTTCTCATCCGCTTCATATGCCACAAGTAGCTTTCCTTATTCAAGAGCCTTTCCACTTAGCTTTTGAATCATCTTCGACCAACTTGTCCATCTCAAATCCATAGATCAACTAACTTCTATCAATCAATCAAATCAATCATTAATCCAAACAATCAACCATTCAAACAAGATCTAAGTAAACAATTATAACAATAATGGCAATTTCGTAAATAAAGAGTCCAAATCTAACAAACATGAATTCTATGTAATATCTTGTTGAATGAACTAGCATAGGTTAACATAAAATGGATTTCAAAACTTTATTAACGATAGATCTACATGCAGACTTAAGGAAAATGCATGAAATTACTATCTTTAACACACAAACAAGCCACCGATCCAATATACTCCTTTGGGTCCGTGTGAGAGATAACTACCACTCACCTAATCACCTAAACATTTCAAAAATAACAAACTCCAGATCTGGACAGCAACAGATCTAGCTTGATTCGACAAGGTTTCCCTTCAAATGATGAAATCTCTCTTCGATGGATGGAGATCTTCAACTTTGGCTCTTGGATCTTCGATTTGATCTTCAATCTTGGATGGAAGGAAGCACTAGATTAGAGTAGAGAAAAGAAGTGAAGAAGTGTTGTAGTCGAGCTCTCAAAATAGCAGCACTTCGTCGCTTCAAAATCCGGTGCCAAAAAGTGAGCCAAAACCTTCTATTTATAGGCTGGAAATCCCATAAGTCGGCCGCCCCATAAGTCGTTGCCGACCTAAGGACTTGCGACCTAACACTCAGGCCGACCTACGACTTAAAGCACTGCCGACCTAACAACCCAACACACCCTACCGTCCTAACGACTTAGGACCAACCACTCACAAACCCATACGCGACTTAACACATAACCACTAGGTACGACCTAACCCTTGCCGACCTAACTACCTAGCGACTCAACACTACTGCTGTCCTAACGCATAGCCGACCCAACGACCTAACTAATCTAAGGATCCAACGGCTTAAGTCTTACGCGACCTAAATGGAATACGACCCAACGACTTGGTAGGGGTACTGACCTAACACACCTACCTTAGGTCGCATACGACCTTACCTAAGACGACCTAAACTACCCACGACCTAAGCGCTACACAACCCCACCTCTTGGGTCGCCTAAACTTTTAAGTCACCGGCTTTTATAGGTCGGTCCAATTCCTTAGGTCGGTCCAACTAGTTAACCCCTAAGTCGTTAACTCCCCTAAACCATTAGCTCCTAGGTCGGTGACCTTTCTAGGTCAGCAACACTTAAGTCGGCCAACCACTAGGTCGGCTATCTTCTTAACTCAGCCATACTTCCCTAATTCGTTAGCTCTTAGGTCGGCCAATACCTTAAGTCGGTCACTCTCTTAACTCACTCCACCGACCCAAACCACAACTTGACCTAAGCTCCCACACGAGCTAACTCTGGTTGACTCAAACAATGCAAACGACCTAATGGCAACTATTTTACGATTTGTCGACACGAAAAATACGGGTCGTTACATAAGGGTCATAGGAAAAACCATGGGATAGATAGGAGATTCTCAAATCCTTACAGACCCTATCTAATTTGAATACTCCTCCTATAGGATTAGATACACAGATGGGATTGTCTACGGTACTAGGGGTAAGAAAGAAATTCTCTACAGATTCCAGAGAAATAAAACTCAAAGAAGCACCAGAATCAAACAAAACTTTAATATATTTTCCATCTAAAAGTAAGGTACCTTCCAAAACTCCTTTGCCCTTAGATGAGTTTGATGGTGCACCTTCTAAAGCAAATACTTTATTCTGCTGGACTTTATGAAGGAGCAGGCAATCTTTAATCATATGTCCCGGTTGATGGCAGTTGAAGCAAAGAGACTTTTATACTAAAGATGAACCTGGTCCACTATAATTTTGTTGCTGCTGCCGTTGTTGAGACCATTTTTTGGGACACTTATTCGCCAGGTGATCTTCTTGCAGACAAATATACAATTTGCATGGTGCGTTGTTGTTTCCAAATTTCTTCTTGCTTTGCCTCTTCCAATTAGGATTGAATTTTCTCTTACTGGGGTTAGAAGAATTTCCTCCTGATGCGGCTACTCGTGCCATTGACTTCTTGTTCATCAAGTCCTCATATCTTAATGTCATATGAATTAGCTCCATAAAAGACCCTTTCAAGTTTGATGTCATCCTTTCATGATACTCTGGCCTCAACCCTTATACAAACATCTCGTTCTTTTTTAGAGGGGTGTCTATAAGTCCTAGACCATAACAATATAACTCGTTGAATTTAGTCTCGTACTCAACTATAGTCATGTTTCCTTGTTTTAGATTCAGAAAATCCTGATAAAGACGAGTTCTCCCTGTAGTAGGCATGAACTTCTCCTCAAACAACTCCTTAAACTCTTTCCAAGACATATCGTCCTCTGAGCCATTTGCAGTCACTGCATCCCACCAGGCTGCAGCACCACCTTGTAATTGCCACGAAGCCATTATCCTCTTCTGCTCATCCGATAATTTCATGCTCTTAAAGATTTTCTCACAAGAGCGAAGCTATGCTTGGACCTCTATTATAGTTTCTGACCCTTGAAATGTCTTCCTCCAAGATTAACAAAGTCCTTGCATAATGCAGCAAAACTAACTGGAGACAAGTACTGGATTAACAGCCTCGTTATCAGTCTGTTCACTCATATTACAGATTGATGCACTTCCTACAACCCTTCCCCTTCTGCCTCTTGAACTCATTCTGGCTACCTGAACAGGTAACCCAACCAATTTTAGATAAGGATATAGTTATATAAGAAAATTACAAATACGCACCCTCAAGTTAGATACTACTCCAGAGCCTAGGTGTTTCTCAACCTATGCTCTGATACCAACTATGACGACCCGTCTTTCAATACCCAGAAAGATGTATCATCAATTAGAAATGAAAGAGATAGAAATAGAAAGAAAAGAACAAAAATCATCAGAATCTCATAGCGGAAATGAAATAAAATATAATATTACACATATCCATTACATAGTTTTACATATCTAAGTACATACAATATACGACTACATTACATCTGACATTTATAAGAGTCTTCCAAACCATACAACCAAAAATACAACATCAAAAGTCAATACAGTGGATAGAGATAGATAAGTACGTCTAGACTCCAGCTCCAGCTTCCCAAACATTTGTCAATCCCAACCTAATCACTTGGCTACTCATAAAAATTTGAGTACCTAAGAGTTTATGAAAACAAAATAAACTCCGGGTCAGACATGGGTCTGGTGTGAGTAAACAAGTTAAAGTTGTCTAACTTTAAAAATCATTTTGAAAACAAAAGGTATCACGTAAGACTCCCTACAAATGAATACGGGTAAGTTTTTACCTTACGCCGACCAAAGCATTTGATAGGATATCCAGTGATATTATAATAGGGTCTAGGGTTTTCAAGTAAATAGAAAATAGCCGAAAATGTTACATCTATTAAATTCCAGCTACTATCCACGAAAGTGGGTAATACAATCAAAACCGTAGGGTCTTGTAGGGAAAATGGGTTTCCATCAATGGCAGGGCTACTGGGGTACCACCCGTCACAGTACGGGGCCTAGATCACCGTACCGAGAACCACTCCCGATCCCCTGCAACACAAGGCCGGAACCATCCCTTACTGGACAGTCCCGAAAAAGACAACCCCGCAGTTGTGGCCAACAACCGCCCACACAGCCGAAATAATAAGAGAGTTCTAGACAGGGGAAAATCTCGTCCTACTTGGGCATGACCCACTTAGCCTTGCTGCACCTCCCCTGTTTTAGCCATTCCCGGTTGATGAGGCTTGAGGCTATGATTACCTTTAGAGAACACATCTCTTAGAATGCTCATCGTCCACCCGACGATGTTTTGAAAGCATTCAATCCATACAAGTTCGCTCCGGGTTCAAACGAAGCCGAAGGCATTATATCATTACACTCATATTGGAATCACCCTCAGAGTTAACGGCAATAACCCTTGCACTCTAAAACTCTATCTCGATCTTCACTTTGAGATGTCATGATCTAACGTTTAACTTGGATCGATGTGGTTTTCGGGAAAACAAATTTGATTCCCGATCCCGGTCTCATCGAAATCCAAACGTGTCTTAAAGGCCAAGTTGTTTAAATATTTAAACAATTCATTTCAATTTAAACATAGCATCCACACAGTATTATCCACAGATAATAGCAAACATCTATCACAGATATATAAAATATCTCATCACAGAATATCTCTACTATCATCCAACAGATATCAACCAAATCCAGATATTCAATTCAAAAAAATCAACCATAAGCAAGCACATCTCTAATTCATATTATAATTAATTTAATTAATTCAAATTAAATTAATTACTTAAGAATTAATCACTTTACCTTGCTTAAACAATCAATAATTAATTAATCACAATTATTTAAATTAATTAATCACTTCTTAATTAACCTCATTATCAGTTAATTAATCTTTAATTAATTAATAATCCTTTAATTATTAATTAATAACTCCAATTATTCATTATTAAAAACTTGATTAAAAATTAATCATTTCTTAATTGATTACCAATTAACCCTTAATTTACAATTAATTAATCTTAATTAATTTCTTAGTTAATTACAAATTTTAAATTAATTTATCTTAATTACTTAATTAATTATAAATTAATTAACCTTAATCATTTAATTAAATAAGCCTTAACCACTATAATTAACTATTAATTATAAATTAATTTATGTTTAATTACTTTATTAATTAACCCTAATCAATTAATTAATTCTCAATCACTAATTTAATTAATCACTAATCACTTAATTAATTAATTACTAATCACTTATTAATTAATTTTTAATTATTTAATTAATTATCCATTAATTATAATTTTATTTAATTCTTAATTATCCATTTATTATTCAATAATTATTTAATTAAACCTTAACAAATTAGTTAACCTAAAATTATTAATTAATTTAATCTTAATTACTTTATTAATTAAAGTAATCTTAACCATAAAACTTAATTAGTTTTCAAAACAAAACAATTTCATTAATTGCTATAAATTATTAAATATTTAAAACATTTCCAATTTGTTTTAAAACTTAATTACTTTTTAAAAGTTAACTTTAAATGAATATAAAATCATCTTGAAACTTAACTATCAAAATATAAAATACTTTCAATTAAAATGTTTAACATTTCACAAAGTAGTTTAATTAAAATTTTAAAATTTTAAAACTTAAACAAGTTTGAAAACTTTCAAACATCACTTGCATTTGGTTTGACCCGACCAACTCGAACAAAACTCAAGCAATATGAGTTCAATCCCTTCTTCTCACATTCCTATTTCTTTCAGCAAAGTAAACTACCCTAAAAAAACAAGAAATCTGGAAAGTAAACAACACTTCCCCTCCCTATCCTTGGCACGAGCAACTAAAACATCTTCCCGTGCACAAACACGAGCCAGAAACCATTCAACTCGATCATCGCTTCGAGTCACCACATCACTAACCTTCCCTGACACGAACACTGACACATGCACGACGCTCCAACGCTGCTGCCACCATCAACGACACCACGCGCAAACTCCACGTCGACCACAGATGCGAACTTCCACTTTTGATCAGCAACACGCGACTCCAATCAAAATCGAGGTAGTTCACACCATTCTGGAACAGCCCCCTTCATCAGAAAATCCACCGTAACCATCAATCTCGACCATCGTTCGCTATGCAACCCCGGTCACATCACCGCAAGGCCTCGACGCAACTATACCCAAAACCGCTCGCAACTCGATCCACCAAAGAATCTCCAGTCACTCCATTTCCATATGTGTCCAAAATAGAGAATAAAACCCTAGTTTCCCCCAATTCCCAATTCCTCAATGAATGATTTCCACTTCCATGATTTTTATGAGGTTCACCGATCACTATTACAACTCCAACCCAAAGCTCCAACCCTACAATTTCCTTAGTCACCAGAATTTGCCCAGAAAACAATTTCCGGCCAACACAAAATTTCTAACCCAAATCCAAACTAAAAATCAGGATTTTTATTTTAAAAATCATGTTTTCTGAGTTGATTCAAAATATAAAATTGATTCAACAAAATACAATACATGATTTTATCATGTTATTTATATTTCTTACTGTATCATTTGAATTTTTTAGAAGAATATCAACAAATTTTATTTGAATAAATTTTTAAAGTTTAAATTATTTGCAAATAAACATTCTGTGTTTATAACTCAAGGCCTAACAGTATTTTGTTAAAGAAAATTTTGAATCTTTGTTTAGTTTTACTCTGTAATTTGGAAACAAAGAAGTATCAGGCAATTTCTAACATGCACAGTTTTAATACAACTTGTATAGTAGAATTTTACAAAAATATGTACATGCAAAACATCAAACATATCTAAAATTTACATGCACAAATTTCTATTTACTTAAATTTTTCTGGTTGAAAGTTTACTCACCTGAATTTGTTTTAAGTACAGACCAAAATTTGAATTCTGGAGAAAGAATGACTGTAGATTTTGACTTGGAATTGCTTTATGATGTTGCTTTCCACTTTAATTCAGTCAGCACTTAAGATGGAAGAGCTTTGAATTTTTCCTTTCATAAATTTGATGATTTTTTTTCAAGAACCTTGAATATTTGCAGATTTTTCTATAATTTGTTTTGCATATTTGAAAATTTTAAATGAGGCTTGGGTTCTTGATTAAATTTTGGTTGAAAGAGTAAAAATGGATGAAATTCATATTTGTAGTTGAGGAGTGATTTTTCTTGCATTTTAGAAAATGAGAATGAGAAAAAAATTTAGATATAGAAGATGAAATAGCCTTTTATAGAAATAAATTTTGTTTTATAAAAATTAAAGAAAATAAATTAAAAATTATGACACTTGTCATTACACAATGTTATCCTCCTAACACATGTTATTAGAGTGCTTTAAATTTTAACAAATGTAATCTTCATGCAAAAAGGATTTTTAAATGTTTTTATTAATTAATTTTTTAAATTAAAAATATATTTTTAATTCATATAAATCAATTCTTCTTAAAAGAAATAAATATAAATCAAATTTATATTCTAAATAAAATCATAGAAATACACTTTTTAAAATCAAAGTATAATTTAAAATATAAATTGCCCTATTTTGAAATTTCAATTTAACAATTCAAATTCAAATTAATTTAAAAATCAAATTTGATATGTATACAATTTAACAAATCAATTTCCCTTTTGTATATATTAATTTCAATTAAAATCAATATACATTTACCACCCATTATTATTATTATTATTTAAAATAACAATTTTATTAATTTAAATTAATTTATTAAAAAGATTATCATATTTAAATTGGGTTTGAAATTCCAGAATATCACAATTCCAATAGAACTTTCTATCTTTTACCTTCATAACGCATTAGACCATTAATGTAACAATAGGATGATCTGAATTTAGTTATTGATTTTAACAGGCAATAACCAATCTATTGTTATCAGTCATTTGTTTGGAAATTTCACAATTTGATATAAGGGTATGATACTAGGGACATGTCTCCTACTACCTATGCATGCTTCATAGATTCCAATTAGGCATTTATGGGTTTATGCATGCTTCACAGATTCCATTTAAGGGAGCTAAAGATTCCAATGGGATCGTTGAGTGATGCATTCCAAACTGGCCATAATAATAATTTACATCTACATTCGAAAATGATAGACATATTAGAATATTATCAACTATAATGCTCATTGTTAAAGCCCACAAAATCTATAACCTTTTGCTTCGATTTTATTTTAAAGGAGACCGCCTATATTGTGCCACCATTCATTTGTTTCATTTTCATAACTTAATCATGCGCGTTCTGTTAGCTAAATCTTTATTGAAGTTTATTAGAAATTAATTTATTATAAAATATTTGATATTTAATGATGGTTTATTTATCAATGGAAAAATAATGAAGGTAAATCTAACGAATTACCGTAAATTGCATGAACTAAGGCCTTTGTGCAATTATGAGTTACACAGCTATATTTTTATTATCTAAGGATATTGTATATTTTAACAAAGAAATAAATGATGGATTTGCTTCTAGAAATGTGAAAAGGGGATTTACGAAATTGGGATGTAAATCAATTAGTGATAAATCGAAAGAGATTTATAAATATTAAACTGCCTACATTGGAGTTAAAAAATATATTTATCGACAAGTTGAGTTTGCTTTAAAAAGAGGGTTTTTAATTATTATACTTGATAATTTAAAAATGTTTTAGCACATTAATATTTCAGAAAAATTATTTATTTAAATATTTTTAAATGTCAAAATGATTATCTTTACTGCTAATAATAAGAATTCTTTGAACATAATTCAACCGTGTCTTTTTGAAGTACCCAAAATGCCCTTTCCTCTTCCATTTTGTTTGGGTCTTCTTTCTCTTATTAGCCACTTCTACTCGCATACGTGAGTACGTTCCATTCCACTTTCTTTGTAAACCTAATTACCAGGGCGATTCACTGGTCATCCTCCTCAGAAATCATCAACGCCTCTTGCTACTAAATCGATCGACGCTATTGCATCGCTCATCTTCCTCATCCCTAATCACATTCTCTCTGTACTAAATAGATCGACGCTATTGCACCACTCATCCTCCTCATCCCTAATCACGTTATCTCTATACTAAATCGATTGACGCCATTGCACCAATCATCCCAACTCATGTGCTCCTCATCCTCAGAAATTATCGAGGCCTCTTACTGCTAAATCGATCGATGTATTTGCACCACTCATCCTCCTGCAAGTTTTCCTTTGCCATTTCCATCAACGGCTGTTGTTATCGCCGAATTATCCTAGTCGCTTTTATCGCTTTTAGGTGTGGTAGACTTAAACCTAATTTCACTGATACTTTTATTTATGAATTTTCCCCTAATCTGAATACTGCTGATTAGGGATATTTTTGTCATCAATCGACAGCCATTGTCATCAGCCGATGTCGTAGTTGCCGACTTATCCTACATGACTTTTCGCTTTTAGGTATGGTAGACTTAACCCTAATTTCATTGATACTTATATTTATGAATTTAAGCTCAATTACCGATCCATGTGGTTACTATGTACAAGTCATACAATAACATCAGTCCACACCACTAAAAAAAGATCCATAATCAGCTCATGCTTAATTATTTACCAATTGCCACCACATTGATTTGCTAAGATAAATTTTTATTTTTAATTGTTCTATTTCTGTGAATTTTGTACTTACTACAGGCTGTAGCTACAAGGAGTCTGCAAGATAGAAATACAAAGTTGTATTTATGTTAGAGAAATTGGGACTCGGAGGAGGGAAGATGTTGAAACAATGATGCTTATGAGGTGTCTTTCTAAATTAACGTGTGCTTTGTTTATTGATAATATTTGTACATATTTTCCAATTTTTTAAATTAACGCTTTAAGATTAATTGCATATCATGTATTATTGATGATACTCAGTCATATATTTTGTTTTCAATCATGAATTATTTTGTTATGTTTTATAGGAAATATATAGACTCGAAAAGGGTGATGTTCTCCTTAACATAGAGAAATACATACACATATTACATCCATGGTTGAATAGTTGTGGTAGTATACTATACAATTTATTAGCAAGCTCCTTACTTTTAACCTGAATTGACATGGCTTGGTTATTTAGGCATGATCAATCATGCGAATAATTTTCTTCTGTTCGCGTGTACGTTTTATGCCAATGGGCTGTACTTTATTTCCACAATTGTTTTGAGTGTTTGTGTGTGCTCTGAATTTCTATAAATACCTCCTATAGTTAGAACTATGACCAATAATTTACCACGATTTGTAGGGTTGGGCCCTTAATTTAGACATTTGAATGACAACTTTTTATGTTAGTTGAAAGACTGTAAAAATAGCTTACATTTGCAAAAGCAAACATTTCCCTTTATGGAATCAGTGTACTTACATTAGTCTAATTAAATGAACGATTTGTATACTGTAGTTGTTTTAATGGTTCAGCCAAAGCCGGTTTTATTTGAGCATTTTCTTTGCTAGATACTTCAAAAAGTTAAAAAATAATAACAGAATTTAATTTATATGTTATTATAATATTTTTTCATTTGTTACTAAACTTGGTTTACTTTTACACGCATGCATTAGGTATCTGGTTGCTTTAGCATGCAAGCTATGTTTGTGTTGCATGACATTTATGCAAGTTGTGTTTTGTTGCACATTTTGTATAAATATCTCAAATTTAAACATAATGCAGTGCTAGATTATAATTTTCTTCTAAGGAATAACTCAAGTCAAATTAAGTTTCAGTGGAGTAGAAGGGTACTAAATATCACATACCTTATCGCCACTATGATGATAGTAAAAACATATCATTATTTCAGTTTTTTTGGATGAAGGACTTTTCATGGGGTATTTAGTTTTCCCTGGGACGTTGATTTCCAAATGACTTGTGACGATCTGGAAATTTTGAACATTGAAATTGAAATATGTAATTGATTTTAAGTATTTGAAAGTTGGTTTAACTTGAATTTCAAAAATATCTCTTTGTTTGGCAATTAAATTATTGAATTTAATAATTTGGAATTGGTTTAAATATTGAATCTTGGATTTTAAGCTGATTTATAAATATTTCAAAGGCTTGGGAAACATATATTTACAATACTGAAGATAATGGAAGCTTCAGAATTGGATTTGAAAGTGATTTGTTCAGTTTTGAAATTTTATCGTTCAAATCGATAATTAGAAATAGCCTTTCGCAGCACGGTCTCGAAATTTGACAAAACCAGTGCCATTGGATCCGTAATAGTGTATTATTATCGGATTTCAATTTTCATAGCATTTGGAGTGATCATTTGGCCATACGATAAGCAAATGCGCTGAAAATTATATCGAGTTTTAATTTAATAACTGGGTTCAAAAAGCTATCGTCTCCATACGATCGATTTGGACTCGAAACCTTTTCCGTTGTGTTCGGAAGGGTTTAACATTATAAACGCCTTGCGTCATGTCTTGATTGGAGTTTTTTTAGTTGCGTAATTCGAAATGATTTAAATTTGAATTTAAATTTAATAAATAATAATATATAATAAAAATGAGTACTGTAGCTAACAGACACGTATTACAATTTTTACCGCGTGTTTCTTTACCTTTCTGAATCACGTACATGTGTTCATCTTCGTCGATAAAAAGAAAAAAACAAAACAATTTTCAGTCACATTTCAAACACGGTAACTTCAAAATCATGGCCGCATTCCCTTTTCCAATTTCTAAATCGAATTAGAAAAGAAAAAAATTATATAAATGGCGACCGCTTTTCCCTATCCGATCCGCGATCTATCTTTCTCCCTCCTCTTCCTCCTCCTTTCCCTTTCATCCATCTCCATCGGCTTCCTATCCATCTTCTGCCGAAAATTCCAATGGCTCCTACAAAACCCTAACAAACGGAAGACACATCCTTAGAAACCACTCCATCCTCATCTGGACTCTCGTGGTCACCGTTTTGCTCGTCGGCCCTATCGCCTTCTTTTTTTCTCACGATCCTCAGGCGATTCACCAAGCAGATCTTATATTTAAAAATTCCCGTGCTTATTCTAATTCCATGATGTTAGAATGTGTATTAGTTTGTGTTGTGTTTTCTTGCAGACTCTTGTTCAAAGAATTTTCCATTACCATTTTGAAGCATGGTTCTTGTGCTTGTTTTTGTGATTGTGGGCATATTGGTTTGGGTTATTGTGACTAACTGGCATAGGATTGAGTTGACTATGAAGATTGTTAAGATTTCTATAGTAGCCTTTTGGGAGAATCTAGGTTTGATGGTGGTAGAGCCTGGGTTCGCCTCTTTCGTATAAATTTAAGATAATTCACTTTTGGTTAAAATGTATATAGTTTAGAAATGAAAAAATATATAATAATAATAATATGCACATACTGGAACCCACTATTTTATTAATATGTATATATATATATATATATATGTATGTATGTATGTATGTATATGCATATATATGGAGATTTTTGAAAAGAGAAATATTTAATGTTCAGGTTAATATGAAATCAGATATTAATAACTATATATTATTTTATAAGTATATATATATATATGTGTGTGAAGTTTCAAAAGAAAATAAATGTATATTTTAAATTGACTAATTTATCAATATATTAAGGAGGTAATTTGATTATACTGGTTAATCAATTATTTTGGTTACTAAAGATAATTTATTAAAGGAAATCAGTTTATACCAAATCATTAGTTAATTAAATTTTAAAATGGTAATTAATTTTTTCGACTAATTCGAACATTAACAAAAACTTATAATGTTTGTTACAAGGTTTAAAAATCATGAAAACAAGCTGGAAGGGAAATGGATTGCAAAATAAAGGAAAAGGCGAGATCTTCTCACTCAATTGAAAATATTAGAATTTGAAGTTATTGATTGATTGTTTGGATATGATAGAGTGTGTGTGTGTGTCTATATATATATATATATATATATATATATATATTGGAGTGATTGATTTACCACACTATATAGCGGATGAGAACCTATGCGTCGCATAATAGCGGATGATATGATATAATCCCATATACCGCGGTATTCCACCTCGAAGTGGAATTGGTATTTAATTGTTGTGCTAACGTCTGTGGATGCAGGGACATAGGTTGGACGAATCCAACTGGATTCCTCAAAATTGTTGAATTTATTTTATATGTAATGCTGTGATTTATTGATAATCTGTGAATGATTATATTGGTGATTGAATTCATTGAAGGATGTGGTTTAGCTGGATATATTTTTGGTATCGTAGGATACTAGAAATATATAATTTGATTTTTGGAAATTAAAGTAGAAAATTTTAAGTAAATTAATTTTAGAAATTGGAGAAATTTTAAAGAAGGAATTTTAAAAGGGTAAAGTTTGGTTTTTAAAATCCTATCGAATAAATTCTAAGTATGGGAAAAAGATATTAATAAGTGGAAATAAATGGACTTTGATTAGCATTATTTATAAGTTGAAGAATTTATTTTAAAATTTGAATTCTAAAATCTAAATAAAAGCGTGATGATGGATTAAGGGTTTTTGAAATAAATTTGGAAAAGTAAAGGAGTAATTTCCAAATGGAATAAATTTTGAAAATCAATTTGGAAATAAATTTAGTGTTTGAAAATAAATTTTGAAAATCAATTTGGAAATTAATTTGGTGTTTGAAAATAAATTTTTGGAAATCAATTTGGAATTTGATTTGGTGTTTGAAAAGTGAATATTTAGAAATCGATTTGAAAATTGTATATCAATGGATATTTGGAAAATTAAATTCACAAAGGGAATTTGTAAAAGAATGGGTAATTTATTTTAAAAATAAATATTGGATTATTTTTAAAAGTGTGGAAAGATAATTTACGGATTTGGAAATATAAACTGAAATAAATCAAGAAGGATTTATTAATTGATTTAAATGGACTATTTTGAAATGGAAAGTGTATTTTCTCTAGAAAGCCGAGTATGTTGGAAAAGTAGCTTTCAAATTTAAATCTGGTGATTGTTGTGAATGTTGTTTGATAGTTCAATAACCGGCTATCAATATTGGCCTTTAAATGGCATTGGAATTTCAATGCAACCGGGGGTCGGATTCCAAATAGTTATTCGAAAACCACATCGAATCTTTGTGATTGATCTTTTTTTTAAAAGATCAAAGTGGAAATTTGTTGTGATTTACTTGAAATCCAAATGTAACCACTTATTTTTAAAACAAGCGCTCATTATTCGATTAAGCCGGGAGAGGACTTTATGTCATAAAACCCTTTTCGAATAAATGATACGACGAAATGGGATTGCATTTGAAGATGGTGTTGAAGACCGGGTATTTTTAAAAATGAGAGGATTACCTGTCGAATGTCTCTGCACCGAGTGGCTCCAGTATAGATATTTTATCACCCTTTGTGATGGGTAGTCTGGACGTGATTAGTGAATATCCGGATTTGCAAGGCCTTCTTTCCTTAATTGGAGGAAGTGACTTTTGTTCTGTTCGAACCCGAAACAGACTAGTATGGATGTATGTATGATGTTACACTTTGAGATGTAAAGCTGGTTTCTATCAAATACATTTCTATTGGTAGTGGAAAATTTATTCTCTTAGCTTAGCACCCTTCTCTAAGACTTACGAGCTCAGAGGTTATGTAGTTGATGGTTACTAGTGATATATTCCCAATTTGTTAATGTGGCATGCTAAGTGTTGCTGATCATTTGTTGATCGAAGCATGGCTTTTGTGAAAAGCGTAACTTTGTGGACGAGACGTCATCGAACCTTACACCTCGGAAATGGTCGAAACATAAAGGATGCGGCAAGGTTATGGGGGTCACGCCCCTTAGGGTATGTACATTTCCTTCTGGATAGAAAGTGGTATCTAGTATGGAGCCCAAATATTTAACTTGTGTGGATTATTAAAAGTGGTATTCTGGTATGGAACCCATATTATTTACTTATGTGGTTGTTGGTTGTTGAGGCGCCTCGGATTAAGGTCAGTCTAGACTGGGGGGTGGCATACTCGTGATAGTTAGTTACCCAGTTATAGAGGTAACCCGGTCTTGTGTTGGCAGAGAGCTTGTTAAATTCTCGGGTCGTCCCTCCCGAGGCGTACCCAATTGGTGAGGAAGTTCCTTAGCCTGACCATTTCTTGGAAACCCAATCATTCAATACGCGCCTTATACGGTTTTAATTGTAGAACATGCCACTTAACATGGTAGTTATAGTAGGCATACTATAATGGTACATACGCTGGCTAAGATTTATATTATACTTTCGAAATGTTTTCCACACTATGCACTAATAATAATATCAAAAGGAATATTGCGTATCAAGCATGTTTGACAATCATAACGAGAAATCTCTTCCAGTTGTGCGATTGCATTGTCTGTGTGATGGGAGGCCTTATGGTATTTTCATTTTCTAAAAGCATAGCAGATTTCTTTCCCTTTCTTTTGTGCAAATAACTATTTTTTGAGATCTCACACCAGTCTCATGACTGACTGGAGTTTATTGTTCCCTTTCTAAACATTGGGTGCCCACAATTTTCCACATGGGCAGCCTAGAGTCAGGTTATCAGTAGTTCTAGAGCAAAGTTAGAAAAGTGACATGGAGATCAGGAGACAAGCTAGATGGCGAGGTGTATCACACTTATATAATGTTATTTCTTTTGCGCAGTTGTGTTGTATATGGTTCTGATTTTGTAATTTATAAACTGATATAGTTCTTTTGTTTTAAAGATATTCATTTATCTATTATATATTGTCCCGCTGCGAATGTGAGATTCTGTTATTGTTTCTATTTTCTTCTTCTATCTTCTTCTTCTTTAACCCTAACGGTTTGATTTTTCGGCGTTCGATTGTTCGGCATTTGATGAAGTGGACGTATTGATGTCGACTTTCGAAAGTCGAAAAATTAGGTCCTTACATTTTTGGTATCAGAGCATTTGTTTAAGCGATAACCTTGGCTCTGGTGGGGAAATTAGTCATTAGAGATAGAGTCAGTAGTACTCTAGAATGAGTTTGAGTATAATAATAGATATGAGAGCTTATTTGTTAGTTAATATGAAAATTGTTTTATATTGTGTTGACTTATCGGTTAATTGTTTATGGATTCTGGTTGGTGCAGTTTGGCCAACTGTATCGATAGGGGTTTCTAAACTCTTAAACAAGGTAAATCGACACAGTGTTGTTTTAAAATCGGTTATGTAACGACCTGTAAATTTTAATGGTTTTAATACTGTATTTAACTAAATTTTTTGAAATTTTAAATATCTGAATTTGGAATACATCTATTTAAACATAGCAAATGGTAAATTTCCATCAGATAATATGAAAGTTTTTTTTTGTAATTTTATTTAAATTTAAATTAGTCAAAAATTAATATTAATAAATTGTTTTCCAAACTTGAATATTTTGTACAATAAATTTGTAAATCATCTCCTGAGCGGGACGTCATCTTCCGTTTCATCAAATTTGAACTGTTATTGCTCCGTTTATTTTATTTTGGACAGATTTGCAGCATCTCGGTACCGATTATAAACTTTTAATAGGATGGTCATATCGTTGTTATCTGTGTAGCATTCTGCTCGTCTCGTCATGCTGATCTCCGCACTATATTAGATTGTGTATTTTGATGTCTAATACACAACGAAATAGGTATAACGGTCCATCGTATCGGTACCGTACTTGGGTCATCTTGTGCAACAACCCGCATATTAATCGATTTTATATTTAAATATTTTATTTAAATATTCTATCGTTAGTCGGATTTTAGTCCGAAAAGCTACTTTTTGCATACGGTCGAATTAGGATTCGGGACCACTCCCATTGAGTTTAAAATGCCGTTTGCGACCTTTTTGAGTATAAGCTTCGATATGTTTGGAGAAAGTTGATTTTTACTACTTTTCACTTTGGGTTTGGTTTTGGGCTCAGCCCTATGTTAACTTATGCTCAAATCTGAGCCACTCTTCCCCCTTCACCCTCATTCTCTTCTCTTTTCAGTTTTTAAAGTATTAATGGTGGGAGAGATTGGAAATTAAAACTCCAAAACCCTAGTTCCTTTTGCAACTTCAAATTCCTAGCTCCAAATTCAAGAGAACCCATTGGTAAGCATTCTCTTCTTCTTCTCCAACTTATTCTCTTACCAATTTCAGAAATTCCTAAAACCTAATTTTGGGAATGATCTTGTTTTGAGCATAGATTCAAGCTCATTTGGGTTGTGTTGAAGAGAGGTTGATACTCCATTTGCTTTCAAGCTTCTTCTTGTTTGATTTTGTGAAAAGGTGAGATATTTAATCTCACATCTAAGTCTATGAATTATCTTCGATTGTTAGGTATGAATTCCTAACACTTTTTCTTGTGCAATTGCTTTTGATTTGGATTGCTTTTGAGAATATTCCAATTTTAGTGTTTGAAAGCCAAATCCTTAAAATCATAGCTTTGAGGTTCAAATGTGTTTTTGGTGATGCATCGAGGAGCCAATAGGGCCGAGTAGCCGTTAGGCATAATTCCCGAGCGTCTGTGCTCGTTCGGTTGCGAATTGGTGGAGGTTGCATATCAATTTATGGGCATCAATTTGCAGAGCATCAGGTTCGGCCGACCGACCCACTGGTCCGGTCGACCGACCTGCTAGTAAAAGTGCAGTTGCACTTCTCTGTTTCTGGTTCGGTCGGCCTGCTGCAGGGCTCGGTCGACCGACCTGATGCCCGAGAAGTTTTTCAAAACAAGGTTCGGTCGACCGAGCTCTGTAGCCGGCCGACCGACCTGATGCATTTTGCCTATTTTCGCCTAGTCGCGTGAATTTCCAACTTTGATCGATTCGTGTTGTTTCCTAGTTGTTGTTATCATCTATTATGACTTTGATGACTCTTTCTAGGGATTTTTGAATATCCATTTCGATGGATCCTTTATCGATTTCTTTGGATTTTATTCACGTCTTCGTATGTGAATTTTAGTGATTGATTGTTCTTACAATCTTCTTTGTGATTTGTCACTTTAAAAATATAAAGGTTTTCTATACTAGTAGTAAATATCAAAACTCTTTCCTCAAACGATTTCAATACTATTTTAATACCAAATTCGTTTATAAAACCGTTTTCCAATCTATTAGTATATACAAACCTTTACCTCACTCGTATGAGAAATCTAATTAAACGACTTAGTAAAACAAGTGGTATGAAACGCTTGCGTTCACTTTGTTGGTTAATTCTTGGACTTGTTCGATTGAAACTCTTGTGACAATTTTCTAGTGGAGATCTACAATTTGTTCGTAAATATTTAAGTTAAGCTAGTGGTTATGGGACATGATGCTAAGCTCATATATTTACTAGCTTACTGTAATCGACACTTCTCGTTGATCATGACGATCATCTTTGTGATTTAGACTACCAATATGCGATATCTCTTTGTCTGCGAGGGAGACTAAACCCTGTTTTGTGGAGTTTCGACTCAATTTGGTGGGGTAGCAACCCATGGTCTTCGGGCCGTTTGTGGAGCTTCGGCTCAATTTGTGATGGTTAGCAACCATGGAATTAGCGTTCCGTTTGTGATACACGTGTTGGTGAGCTTTATGCTCCCGTTTGTGATAGGCCTCCCCTCCCTTTGTGATTTTTGGATTTCCTGAGATGATTTCTAGAATTTGTGCTTCACCAATTTTCGTGATTTTTATTGATAAGCCTTATCGATATTTGTGCATTGGTGAATTTGTGCGTCATTGACTTTTGTGATTTCTGGATTTCGTGTATTGAATTCTGGAATTGGTGTGTCATTGACTTTTGTGATTGACATTGATATTATCGTCAATATTTGTGGTTTGGTGAACGAAATAAGGAGTATGACATTTTCTTTGATTCTTGTGTAGAATTTGTGATATTGATTAATCTCTTGTTGATTTTCAGTTACTTATATATATCACAGCTCGGCATTGTGATTATTATGTGTTTAGTCATATCTCTTACTCTATATCGTTTCATCTGATATTTATAGTTAGACTGATCCGCTTATTATTTTCTTATTAAATAATACTCGGGTCAGACCGAGATGTTACAGGTGCTTCTGCTTGACTTCTCTCTTGGGATTGATTTCTCTGACTTTTGGTTAACTACTTAGATTAGTAGTTTTTGTTGTATACATTTGAGATATAGACTCCATAATGTATACTTATTCTTTTGTGTAGTTCATGTAACTATTCTTTTGTGATATTGTGGATCTTTTTACTCTGATGTACACTTCCTAGTGAAATATTCATATCTATTTCCGCCTTTGTGATATGAATTGTCTGTGACTGATTTATGTTATGTTTATTTCTATATTTGTTTCCGAAGATATTATAGCCACTGTGTGGTAGCTTGAGTTTGTGTCGGTATGTCGGATTTCCCTCTTGATAAAGAAATGCATGTTATACTATCTGACATATCGATGCTCGCGCAAAGCAATTACACGGATGGTCGCTCCTCAACAGCCTTATTCTCCGTGCTAGTTGACAGCATTCACCGTAATGTTCTTGGCTAGCGTGGGTATAGAGTTGGGGCGTCACAGCTTGGTATCAGAGCCAAACTTCGGAACAATATGGAATATTATAACAAGGATCATCGTCCTATGTCCATCTTAGGAGTCGTGCTTTAGGATTTAATTCGAGTCTTCGTACCGATTCATCCTATTTTCTTTATGATTCCTTATTTTATCTATCAAGATTGCTTGATATTCACTTGTGAATAAACTTCTTCTTCTTCCTTCTTTCTTTCCTAAGGAAGAGAAATGTCTAGACCTGGCCGCCCCAGAGCCGTGCCATCTAGCACTCCACCCCAGGATGGAGTTTTTATGACTGCTCAACAACTTCTTGATTTAGTGACAAATGCTCAAGCAGCTGGAGCTAACCCGGAACCTACTCACCCAAAGTCGAGATTTGCAAGCTTGTGCAGCGATTACACTAATTTGGGTGGGGAGCCATTCAAAGGTTCCGAAACTATTATTGAAGTACAGGCTTGGCTAAGGTCATGCGATCGAATCTTTTCTCGCATGAATCTTATTGACCTTCACCGAGTTCAGGTGGCCTCTAGTATGCTCCGAGAAAGAGCATTGGACTGGTACGAACTTCTTATTTCTGAGATTAATGAAGCGGATCTCACCTGGGAGCAATTCCTAGAACGCTTCGAATTAAAATTCATCCCAGAAGCTGAGAAAGTGATGATGGCTCGTCGTTTCATTGACCTTGTTCAAGGCGATTCTTCCGTGACGGACTACATTGCTTCTTTTGAATCACTTTCCAAATATGGGGTTGAATACATCAACACCCCTCTGAAGAAGAATCAGAGATTTGTTTATGGCTTAAACAAAAATCTCAAGAAGCCATTACTTCTAAAGTTAGAAGTTTCCTTTGATCAACTCGTTGATATCGCTCTTCGACTTGAAGAGGCGGATAGGGAGGGTGATGTTGAAGTGGTGGGAGCTAAACCAAACTTCAACAACAAAAAGAGGCCTAACAAATTCAAAGGTTCTTACCCCAACAAAAAGGGAAAGCAAGCATCTTCGACAGTAAATGCTTCCACCTTTAGTCGTGGGGAATGCTATAATTGTGGTTCAAAGGACCATTATTCAAATAAGTGTTCGAAGCCCCTCACTTGTCGCTACTGCAAAAGTCCCGGCCATGTTATACCTTCATGCCCCAAACTTCAAGGCAAGAAGGAGGGAAAGTTAAATGTTGCTCAAGCCCCTGGCAACACATCTCGTGGCCAAGGTATTTCTCATTCTATTCTGGATGGAATTATTTTATTTCATGATCATCCTATTCGAGTTCTTTTTGATACAGGTGCGTCCCATTCTTTTATATCAAAAGAACTTGTTGATGCTTTTTCTTTAGATGTTTTGTGTTTAATGAATTCTTTGAGAATTGAGAATCCGGTTGGAGGATCCGCAACAATCAGTTTATTGTGTAAAGATGTCGAGATTATTTTGTGTGATCTTCCTTTCCGAGCCGATTTGCATGTCATGCGTTATTTAGGCTTTGGAATGATCTTGGGAATGGATTGGCTTAACCGTTGTGAAGCTCATATCCTATGTCCTGAGCGGACTATTCATCTTCGACATCCTCAATCTGTTAAGCAGATTTCTATTAATCTTCAAGATTCAGTTTCCAGCTTGGTCGCATCTTTATATTCTTTAAATCCTCGTGATGACGATGATGATGATGAGGGTGATATTATTTCTCTTATTCACGTCGTTCGTGAATTTTCCGACATATTCGAGCCCGTTTTAGGATTACCACCTAAGCGAGCAATTGAGTTCAGAATTAATCTTATTCCTGGAGCTCAACCTATCACTCGCCCTCCTTATCGTATATCCAATAAAGAAAACGAAGAGATGCGTAAACAATTATCCGAATTGGAGATGAAGCAATTTATTCGCTCTAGTTCCTCGCCTTGGGGAGCTTCGGCTATTTTTGCGAAGAAATCCGATGGTACACTTAGGCTTTGCGTTGACTACCGTAAGCTTAATGATCTTACTATCAAAATAAATATCCTTTACCTCGGATTGATGATCTATTCGATCAACTTAGTGGTGCTAGAGTCTTTTCACAATTAGACTTAGCTACTGGATTTCATCAGCTTCGTATTGCAGAGGATAGTATTCCATTGACCTCGTTCCGTACTCGTTATGGATCTTATGAGTGGCTTGTCATGCCATTTGGTTTGACGAATGCCTCGGCTTATTTCGTTGACATTATGAATAGAGTTTTCAAAGACTTTCTCGACCGGTTTGTTCTCATCTTTATCGATGATATTCTTGTGTATTCTAAAACCGAGGAGGAGCATGAAAAACATCTTCGGATTATATTGGAAACTCTTAGGAGTAATCAATTAAAAGAAAATTTTTCTAAATGCCACTTTTGGCAATCTCGTGTGAAGTTCTCGGTCATATTATTTTCGAATCCGGAATTTCCGTGGATCCTTCAAAGATTGAAGCGATTCAAGATTGGAAGAGACCGGAGAGTGTGACAGAGATTCGTAGTTTTCTGGGATTGGCAGGTTATTACCGCCGATTTATCAAAGACTTTTCTAAGATTGTTGTTCCTCTTACTGGCTTAACCAAGAAAGGCGTTAAATACATTTGGTCGGACAAATGTGAGACTTCTTTTCAGGAATTAAAAGAACTCCTATGTAATGCTCCGATTCTTGTTATTCCCGAAGGGAATAAAGATTTTATTGTTTATACCGATGCTAGTCGCATTGGTTTGGGTGTCGTTCTTATGCAAAAAGAATGTGTTATTGCTTACGCTTCTAGGCAATTGAAGCCAGCTGAGACTAGATATGCCACTCATGATTTAGAACTCGCGGCTATTGTTTTCGCTCTTCGGATTTGGCGTCATTATCTTTTAGGAGAGAATTTTGTTCTTTACACGGATCATAAGTCTTTGAAATATTTATTTTCTCAAAAGGAACTTAATTTACGTCAACAACGTTGGCTCGAGTTCCTTGCTCCTTATGATCTTGATATTCTTTATACACCCGGTAAGGGTAATCGTGTTACCGATGCTCTTAGCCGTAAACAACAAGCCGTTGTTTCTATGATGATATCCGAAGGGAACGACCGCGAGATCTTATCCACTTGTGAGATTCGAGACCACGTATCCGATTTATGCTCATCATTTGTTTTATGTAGCCTTGAGGCTCGTCCTTCTCTCTTAGACCGCATTCTTGAAGCTCAAAGGCTAGATCCCGAATTGGCTCTTCTTGGCCAAAATATTAAGGATAAAATTGATATTGAAGGTTTGAAAGACTTTGATATCGATTCTCGAGGTGGCATTCAGAGATTTGATAGACTTATCGTGCCAAATATTAGTGATCTTCGTAAAGATATTTTAGAAGATTCTCATCGTTCTAAATTTACCATTCATCCCGAAAGTAGTAAAATGTACGCAGATATGAAGCGACTTTATTATTGGGAGGGAATGAAACTTGACATCGCTAACTTCGTTAAGCGTTGCATGACTTGCCAACTCGTTAAGGCCGAACATCAAAGGCCCGGTGGGTTATTGCAACCTTTAGAAATTCCAATTTGGAAGTGGGACCAAATTTCCATGGATTTTATAGATGGCCATCCCCGTTCTCGTTCGGGTCATGATAGCTTGTGGGTGATCGTCGATAGACTTACTAAATCCGCCCATTTTATTCCCGTTCGGTCTAACCGAACCGTTCCTCTTTTGGCCAAACTCTTTATCAAAGAAATTGTTAAATTTCATGGAGTTCCTACTTCTATTGTTAGTGATCGTGATCCATTGTTTACTAGTGGATTTTGGAAGAGTCTTCAAAAAGCTTTACGAACGAAGCTTAATTTTAGCACCGCTTATCACCCCCAGTCCGATGGACAAACCGAGCATGTGAATCAAACTCTTGAAGATCTTCTTCGTGCTTGTGTGCTTGATTTCGGTGGAAGTTGGGAAGATCATATTTCTTTTGTTGAATTTTCCTATAATAATAGCTTCCAATCTAGTATTGGTATGGCACCTTTTGAGGCACACTACGGAAGGCCATGCCGATCTCCTTCTTGTTGGCTTGAGACCGGTGAGAAGCTGGTTTTAGGTCCAGATTTTATTCGTGATTCCACAGAAAAGATTGACCTTATTCGTCATAGGATGAAAGAAGCCCGGAGTAGACAAAAATCCTATGCCGATAACCGGAGAAGGAAATTAGAATTTTCTGAGGGAGATCTCGTGTTTGTTCGTGTTTCACCTATGAAGGGTGTTGTGCGATTCAGTCGATCGGGAAAGCTAGCGCCTCGATATATTGGGCCGTTTCCTATCACCAAACGTATTGGTTCCATGGCTTATCGCCTTCTATTACCGGCTTAATTTTCTGCTATTCATGATGTGTTTCACGTTTCTCAATTACCGAAGTTCCTTCGAGATTCCGATTCTATTCTTGAGCCCGGTGTTGTGGAAGAGATTGAAGTTTCGCCTAATTTAACTTATGAGCAACATCCTATTCGTATCATTGCTTCGGAGGTCAAACGACTTCAAAATAAAGATGTTCCGCTTGTTAAAGTTCAATGGTCTTCAAATCCTAAGGATTGTTCTTGGGAATCTAGAGAGTACATCGAGCGAACACATTCGGACTTACTTTCTCGTGCTCTTTGAGGAGAACTTCTTATTTCAAGTTTCTTTTGTGTTGAATATGCTTTTATGGTTGTTACTTTATGTTCTCTTCTTAAAATATTGCGAGGACGCAATTTCTTTAAGGAGGGGAGTCTGTAACAACCCGCATACTAATCGATTTTATATTTAAATATTTTATTCAAATATTCCATCGTTAGTCGGATTTTAGTCCGAAAAGCTACTTTTTACATATGGTCAAATTAGGACTCGGGACCACTCCCATTGAGTTTAAAATGCCGTTTGCGACCTTTTTGAGTATAAGCTTCGATATGTTTGGAGAAAGTTGATTTTTACTACTTTTCACTTTGGGTTTGGTTTTGGGCTCAGCCCTATGTTAACTTATGCTCAAATCTGAGCCACTCTTCCCCATTCACCCTCATTCTCTTCTCTTTTCAGTTTTTAAAGTATTAATGGTGGGAGAGATTGGAAATTAAAACTCCAAAACCCTAGTTCCTTTTGCAACTTCAAATTCCTAGCTCCAAATTCAAGAGAACCCATTGGTAAGCATTCTCTTCTTCTTCTCCAACTTATTCTCTTACCAATTTCAGAAATTCCTAAAACCTAACTTTGGGAATGATCTTGTTTTGAGCATAGATTCAAGCTCATTTGGGTTGTGTTGAAGAGAGGTAGATTCTCCATATGCTTTCAAGCTTCTTCTTGTTTGATTTTGTGAAAAGGTGAGATATTTAATCTCACATCTAAGTCTATGAATTATCTTCAATTGTTAGGTATGAATTCCTAACACTTATTCTTGTGCAATTGTTTTTGATTTGGATTGCTTTTGAGAATATTCCAATTTTAGTGTTTGAAAGCCAAATCCTTAAAAATCATAGTTTTGAGGTTCAAATGTGTTTTTGGTGATGCATCGAGGAGCCAATAGGGCCGGGTAGCCGTTAGGCATAATTCCCTAGCGTCCGTGCTCGTTCGGTTTCGAATTGTTGGAGGTTGCATATCAATTTATGGGCATCAATTTGCAGAGCATCAGGTTCGGCCGACCAATCCCCCTGGTCCGGTCGACCGACCTGCTAGTAAAAGTGCAGTTGCACTTCTCTGTTTCTGGTTCGGTCGGCCTACTGTAGGGCTCGATCGACCGACCTGATGCCCGAGTAGTTTTTCAAAACAAGATTCGGTCGACCGAGCTCTGTAGCCGGCCAACCGACCTGATGCATTTTGCCTATTTTCGCCTAGTCGCGTGAATTTCCAACTTTGATCGATTCGTGTTGTTTCCTAGTTGTTGTTATCATCTATTATGACTTTGATGACTCTTTTTAGGGATTTTTGAATATCCATTTCGATGGATCCTTTATTGATTTCTTTGGATTTTATTCACGTCTTCGTATGTGAATTTTAGTGATTGATTATTCTTACAATCTTCTTTGTGATTTGTCACTTTAAAAATATAAAGGTTTTCTATACTAGTAGTAAATATCAAAACTCTTTCCTCAAACGATTTCAATACTATTTTAATACCAAATTCGTTTATAAAACCGTTTTCCAATCTATTAGTATATACAAACCTTTACCTCACTCGTATGAGAAATCTAATTAAACGACTTAGTAAAACAAGTGGTATGAAACGCTTGCGTTCACTTTGTTGGTTAATTCTTGGACTTGTTCGATTGAAACTCTTGTGACAATTTTCTAGTGGAGATCTACAATTTGTTCGTAAATATTTAAGTTAAGCTAGTGGTTATGGGACATGATGCTAAGCTCATATATTTACTAGCTTACTGTAATCGACACTTCTCGTTGATCATGACGATCATCTTTGTGATTTAGACTAGCAATGTGCGATGTCTCTTTGTCTGCGAGGGAGACTAAGCCCCGTTTTGTGGAGTTTCGACTCAATTTGGTGGGGTAGCAACCCATGGTCTTCGGGCCATTTGTGGAGCTACGGCTCAATTTGTGATGGTTAGCAACCATGGAATTAGCGTTCCGTTTGTGATACACGTGTTGGTGGGCTTTATGCTCCCGTTTGTGATAGGCCTCCCCCCTTTGTGATTTCTGGATTTCCTGAGATGATTTCTAGAATTTGTGCTTCACCAATTTTCGTGATTTTTATTGATAAGCCTTATCGATATTTGTGCATTGGTGAATTTGTGCGTCATTGACTTTTGCGGTTTTTGGATTTCGTGTATTGAATTCTGGAATTGGTGTGTCATTGACTTTTGTGATTGACATTGATATTATCGTCAATATTTGTGGTTTGGTGAACGAAATAAGGAGTATGACATTTTCTTTGATTCTTGTGTAGAATTTGTGATATTGATTAATCTCTTGTTGATTTTCAGTTACTTATATATATCACAGCTCGGCATTGTGATTATTATGTGTTTAGTCATATCTCTTACTCTATATCGTTTCATCTGATATTTATAGTTAGACTGATCTGCTTATTATTTTCTTATTAAATAATACTCGGGTCAGACCGAGATGTTACAGGTGCTTCTGCTTGACTTCTCTCTTGGGATTGATTTCTCTGACTTTTGGTTAACTACTTAGATTAGTAGTTTTTGTTGTATACATTTGAGATATAGACTCCATAATGTATACTTATTCTTTTGTGTAGTTCATGTAACTATTCTTTTGTGATATTGTGGATCTTTTTAGACCACTACTCTGATGTACACTTCCTAGTGTAATATTCATATCTATTTCCTCCTTTGTGATATGAATTGTCTGTGACTGATTTATGTTATGTTTATTTCTATATTTGTTTCCGAAGATATTATAGCCACTGTGTAGTAGCTTTGAGTTTGTGTCTGTATGTCGGATTTCCCTCTTGATAAAGAAATGCATGTTATACTATCTGACATATCGATGCTCGTGCAAAGCAATTACACGGATGGTCGCTCCTCAACAACCTTATTCTCCGTGCTAGTTGACAGCATTCACCGTAATGTTCTTGGCTAGCGTGGGTATAGAGGTGGGGCGTCACATCTTGTTCCTTGTGCCTTTTCAAATCTTCAGCCGTATAAAACAATGATTGCTTTATAAAATTTTGAAACAACTTTTGACCCTTCACATTTGCATTTATTTATTATTATTATTATTTTCATGCCAACCTTTGCTATTGTTTCTCTAGCCTCATTTTTTGATTCAACTATCTCGTCATCTTGTTCTCTTCTCTCTTTCACTCTGCAATTTGGTCTGTGCTTTCACAACAATAATAATAATAAAAAGATACAACTCATTTGCTTGCTCGTTCCTTCCCCATGTTTCCCATGTTTGCATAAACCCTTCCCTGGCATCTCCTCCCTGACGTCGGCTCCACCACCACTTCACCGTATGCACAAGCCTTCAAGTAGGCATCCCGACCTCCTTTTCTTCCACCACCATCCTCTGCCTCCTCTTGAACCCGTCCCTCATCTCTCTAGCCGTGAAGATTGCAGCTGTCAACCTGAGCTCCTCCTTCCTCGGCCTCCTCCCACAACATCTACTAGTTGAAGTTTCCAGCCGAATCTAATACCCAGCGGAGCCCACCTTTCAAAAGCCTCGACCATCACTTTGCAACCCATCTTCAGCCACTCTCCTTCATGGTTTAGCTGGCCTGGACAGCAATCTCGCGTAAAAAATTTTTCCCTCTATCTAAGGTATATCTTATATATATGTTATAGTTTTAAGATCTATTAGTTATGGAATTATATAAAAAGTTTATCTGATTTGTATTTTTATCTATATATTATTTATGTAGGTGACAGTGTTGTTTATATAAAGTATAAGTATATTATTTTTTGCCGATATAAATCTTTTATATAAAAGTCTCACTTGACTTTTTTAAGTTTATTTATGTATAAATATATTTTTTTTGTATGTATATTCTATTTGGTAAGTTTTATATTACGGTTGCAGCTTTATATATTTGTTAAAATATCAAGTTATGTCAATCATATATATAGAAGATATAAGGCTATATTTTTCAAAGTTAATCATTTTCACTTTTGCTAGAATGGGATTTCCTTAGCAGCTCATTTGCTTTATAGGAAAATATATATTATATGTAAATTTTTATATTAAGCTTATACATTCTGAGCTTATGATCTATTGCATATATATTAGTTATATATGTTTGTTATAAATATTTATACTTTCTGTATGTTATGAATTTTATTAGTTTATGTTTGCAATACAAAGATTTCGTATGTAAGGTTTGTTTATAAGTTTATAATGTCTGCCTGTATACATTTTGTAGTGTCTGCATTTATATAGGGTTAGCGTACATGATCTGTATATATATATAGTATTAACTTTAAGTGTATAAACTACAACCCGGTTTCAATAGACTATAATCTGTTGTATATTTATAAAGAATGTATATAAGATTTGTTATTGACAAGTTGTCATATTTTAAAGCTGCTCATATCTGTTTCATATAAAGTATACATAAGCATACTCGATTGGTTTGAATTTATTGGCATACCATAATAGGCATGAAGCTTATACATTTTCTATATATATAGAGTTTGGATAAGTTTAAGTGTGTGTGTGTGTGCGTATTAGTTTATATAGATAAGTATATGTGAATTTGGTTCTTCTAAAATATATAGATATGTTGTATTGGGATTTAATATTTATTTGAAATTAAAAATATTTATACGAATTTTAAATGGTTTTGAACTGAATTTATTCGTATTATAATAAGAATGTGTTTTATTTTAACTATATATATATATTATTTTAAATTTATTAGATTAAGTATTGATTTTAATAAACTAACTAATACTTCTGTATATATATCAAACTGATTCGATTTGTTTTCATCGATACCTGTTATCAGCTCCGTTCGTCGAATTTGTGTCTATCGTGTTTTACTTTAGAATTCGTGCTCGGATTCGTAATCATCTCATTCTCAATCATCTCTAGCCTCGAAAGGTGAGCAATCCCTCTCGATTAACGTTTTTATATTTATTAAATTTGAATTCAACTGAAACGACAATTGAAATATGCTGCTATCAGTTATCTACATTGCTATATATATGCTATTATATATATCTGTTCATCTATGACATCTGACACCATTATTTGTTATTTATATTTATGATACCTGTTATATTATTATCACATATGTTATCACTCTACAAGTTTCTTGTTAGTATATAGTTCACTATGGGTTGAAATGATACATACCCAAACGATCTGTAGAGTAGGAGAAAATCAATATGGGTTGAAATGAAAAACCCAAGAGATTTTCATTGAATTGAATTTGGGATTGCGGGTTGAAATGATATATACCCATAAAAAAATATAATTTACGGATTGAAATGATAAATATCTGTATCACTTGACCATAGGATAGAAAATTTTATACAGACACTGTGGTCTATATATCTATATTTTGAAATGATTTCTATGGTTTAAAGAGATTTATGGTTTAATAAATACTGATTTTAAGTTATTATATATAAATATTATTTTATATATGTGTTACATTTCGGTTTTTAAACAAATTTAAATTTGTAACTAAATTAATTTCTAGATTAAATTAAGAAATAATTTGGTAAATTAATATAAAATTAATTGATTAGAAATTAAATAGAATTTTTTAAAATAGAATTTGTATTTGAAAATTCAGAAACAAATATTCTAAATAATACATTGATTTTAAAGTTAATTTTGGATTGAAAATATGGCAATAAAAATATACGTTGAAGATAAAGTTTGGAAAATGAATAAAATATGAATAAAATATGTATTTGTAAAAAAAACTAATAATAGTTTGTTTTCTAAGATATTAAATATATTTGGAAGATGTATTAATTTTCAAAAGAATTAATGTATTAATTTTCAAAATATTATTTTTAAGATAAATTCCCTTATATAAATAAATGTGGCTATTTGTTAATATGTAACCAAAAATTTTAAAATCATTCTTTCTTTTTAAAAGTTGTACAAAACTAAATGATAAAAAAATGCATGAATGAAAGATGTATAAAATATTTGTATATATATATATTACATTAAAGATAGGATTAATAAATCAATAAAAATATGATACAATGACTTGGACTTAAAAAATTTAAAACAAGTATGAGTATAAAATATTTACTTTTTGAAATTTAATGAATGTATTTTAAATTAAAAAATTGATTGTGATAAATAGATTTATAAAAACTTTATAAACTAAGAAATGTACTTGTGTATGATTTATTTGTTGAATGTACAAATTGTTTAAAATTCATTTCTCTTTAAAAATTATAAAAGTAAAATAAATATAAATGATGTAAATGACTAGTAGATAAATTTATAAAAATAAGATAGGATTTAAAAACATAAACATGATTTGCAAATAAAAATAATATATAAATGTATGAGTGGAAAAAAATAATGAATATATTTATGTACTAAACTAAATTTAAGTTTAAATATAAAATGTATTACATAAACATTTGCCAATATAAAGATTTAAATAATTTTAAAGGTTTGACTATAAATTTTAAATTAAATTGAATATAGGGGTTTAAACAAAATGTACAAATTATTTTGAAGTAAGGGTTTAAAACTAAATTTTAAAAAATTAATTGAATTAAAGGACTAAATAAAATAAAATGTTGCATGTTAACAAATGTGAAGAGAATAAAGTCAAATTTGAACAAGTGTAAAATGTTTAAGCTATGTGTTTACATGTGTTAATACAAAACAACAAGTGGCATTTAAATTCATTTTCTTTTAAATTAAAATGTAAATAACATGCAAAAGAGTAAATATTAAAATTCTTCTGTCATATTCAAATCTGAAAAAAAAACTAGAAACAAAGCTTGAAACTGGAAAACAAAACCAAAAACCTGAAAAAATAATTCAAAAGAAATTCAGAACAGTTTCAAATCCAAAGCAAGTTGAAAATTTGGGAAACAAAGCACAAAACCAAAAAGGAAATCTTGAAAAAATTTCAACATCTGAAAAAAAATTAGAAAAACAGGAATCAAGATCAAACAGTTTTCAAGCTTTCAACCTGGAAGTAGATTAGAGACAGCATTCAACCTGTAACAAATAGCAAACTGGATTCAAGTCTAAATTCAAGTTCAGGAAACCTGAAAACAAAATTGAAGTCTCTATTCAAAAACAATGGGAAAGAAATCAGAGGCCTGGAAATCAAAAACTTGGGAAAATAGACAAAACAAAGAAGAAAATCAAACTAGAAATCAAAATAATAAGTAAAGTTTAACAGCATCAAGTAATTAGATATTTCAACTGAGTTTAAGGTCAGGCAAGCTAATCAAAACCCAAGGCATTCAAAATCTGGAAAAACAATTGAAGATTGCAGGAAAAATTAAAAATATGAAAAAACAATTGAAGATTGCAGGAAAAAATAAAAACCTGGAAAAAAAGAAAAATTCAAGCTTGAACAAGCAACCACTGTTCTCTGTCTTCATCAAATAAGTTGAGTAAATTTTTTTTTTAAAAAAAGTTCCAGCACTCAAGTTTCTAATGCAAACAGTTTTCCCAAAAATCAAAACTGCTATGAAATAAACTACAGTTCCATCATTTTTTTTAAGTTAATAACTTCACAATTGAAAGAGCTTAAATTTATTTGTTGCATGTGGATAAATAGGAATAAGTATGCTTGTATGATTGTATTGTGATGATAATATGTGTGTATATATATATAAATATATATATGTGTTGTTGTTGCCAGGTATCTGCATACCTGTTTTGTTTTTAAACTAAGATTTTTTAAATAGAAATCCTTTATCACTTGATTTGATTTCAGTTAGAAATTAATATGTAAAAAGAAATGTTGTTTGGTATGAAATTATGTTTATAAATCATAATTAAGATTAAATTTAAAATCTGTTTTCTCTGTAAACTGTAAGGACAGTTAATATTCAAAGAAGCAAATCTCAAATTTCTTAAATTATTGAAATAGGTTTTTAACTTGAATGCATGTATGAAATCATGAATTTTAAAACAAAAATCACATTTTTTAATTAACTGTGGAGTGAGCTTTTCTGGATTGAACAGAATGGGAATTTTTTTGTTTATCTGATTGCCTAGTGTTTTTCGGATGATGTAGTTCTTCTTGGAGGTGGAGGGCTGATAGGCGAGTGGGGAAAAATTTTCAGGTGGATGGTCAGAGGTTGGTGGCGACGGTGGTTGTTCATCTCAGTTGCTAAACCTAGTTTTTGGGTGGTCGAAGTTTTGTTGCTTCTCTGTATCTCTGGTGCGTCGAGTGATGCAAGGCTTTGGGAATTGGAAGAGGGGATGTAGATGGAGGGTTGGCCGGAGTCGCAGTGATTCTGATGGTCGGAGGTGAGTTTGCGCAGTGATGACAGGTTTGGGATTTTGAGGCAGTAATGTTTCCAGGTTGGCTTGGCTAACTCGATTTTAATTTTGAGCTGCAGTGAGTTTTCTGGTGGTTGTGATCATGTTGGAAGTTGGTCGGCGACGTGGTGAAGTTGGTTATAGTGGCTGAAGGTTGCCTGAGCTCCGGTGCATATGCACCGTACAAATTGTAAGTCCTGATGGACTTTCGGTTTGTGCAGGAGAGTAGGACTCGAGTTTCACTCGGGTAATTCGAGAATCTGTCTCGAAGTAGTTAGGGTAATTACTCGAAGCAGATGTAGGTGGTCTCGGGTAAGTGTTTGTTTTAGGTTTTTATAAACCTGACAATGTGCAGTTTTTAATATTTGAATGAAATTTAAAATCTAAGGCAGGGATTTAAACAGGGGTTTTAAAATTCAAAGTTTAAGTTTGAATTCAAATGAACTTTTGAATCCAAAGTTTTTGAAATTAAAATTTTAAATTTAAAGCAAGATTTAAATTAAGTTTTAAAATCAAGTCTAAATATGTTTTCAAGTTTACTATGAATCCAGATATGAATTGAAAACAGTTTTGTAAAATTTAAAATGTCGAACAAGTTTAAATGTTTTAAAGTAGATTTTAAAAATGAGTTCTAAGTTTTAAACTTATGTTTTAATCAAGCGATTAATAATTTGTAATTAAGATTAATTCATGAATAATTAAAGAAATGATTTGTTAATATAATTATTTATAAAAGGTAATTAATTATTTAAAATAATTACTTTATTAAAAATAATTGATTTTTTATTTAATCAAGTAATTAAAAGAATAATTACTCGGTGTAATTAATTTATAATATAAGTGATTAAGGACAATCACTTAGTTTAATTTTAATAAATTTAATAATAATTGACTAAGGGTAAATTAATTGAGAAATGATTAATTAATGATGGTGATTAAAACTTAATTAACAGAAATTAGCGATAATTAATATATTGATCAAGATAATTAATTATGGGTAAATTAAATTATGAAAGTGATTAAGAAGTGATTAGTAATTAAGAATTGATTATTTTAAATAATTAAGAATAATTAATCAAAAGATTAATTATAAATAAAAATTTAATTAATAAATGATTAAGGAGTAATAAATCAAATTGATTTATAATTGATTAATATTAATTAACCAAGAAAAAAAATTATTCATAAGTAACTGACCTTATTTAATTTAAATCAGATAATTTAATTTAATTTTACTTATGAATGTTTGGATTCTATTGGATGTTTGGAGGGTTGATATTCCTCATATGTGATGCTTTATGATGTGAGTTGCTGTGTTTTGACCTGTGATGCTTGTGATATGTTTCTGTCTAAATACCCCTTGACTCGTTAAACAACATTTGAATTTCGATGCGACAAGGAGTCGGATTCCAGTTGGTTATACGAAACCCACATCGAATTATAATGATGAGTCTTTGTGATTGATAAATTTATTTTATCTGTGATCTTTGAATGAAGATAAGCGTTATGAGTTATACCGCTTATTGATATTGTTATATCTTTGATGATTGATGCTGTGCACTATTGGTAAAACCCCTGGATCACACTTATACACACACAAACATGGATTGCACGTGGAAATCGGTTAAGTCACAGATTTTTAAATAGTTTTGAATTTGAAATTTTTAATTCAAATGGTTTTGGAAATGGATTTGATTTAAAGTGAAAGGCTTTTGAAAACAAGTGTTTTTAAAATGAAAGTTTTTTCTGAGTAACTTAATAATGATTTGAAAGTTGAATAATCTGATTTAAATTGGAATTCAATATCTGAAATTGAATTCTAGATTTGGTAGTTATAATTTAAAAAGGGTATATAAGCTTATATGGGTATCAAACCATTTTTAATAACTGTTGTGGGGATTTGAATTAACCTAAAAAATGTTAACTTGTATAAATAAAATCGGATTTTCCAAAATAAAAACAATTTGTTTTCAAACAATAAAAGCATTCATATGATTAATGAACTATCAATTTATATTAAAGGGATTTCAAGTTTGAATTTAAAATGATTTTCCAAATTATGGGAGAACCTTTGGAAACTAGGTTTGAAAGCTATAAGTTAAATCTTGATTTAAAGATTTAACGAGTTAATCCAATTTGAAATGGAATTGTTTTGAGAAGCTATGAATGAACTTTTGTTTAAAAGATTGGTGAACCTTGTTTTAAATTGAAAGGGGTCTTAAAAATGAATCTTTTGTTGAAAAGATTTAAATGTAGAAATTGTTTAACCCATTGAAGGTTTTTGAAATGAATCTTTTTGTTTAAAAGATTGGAAATGGTAATTTGTTTTAACCATTTGAATAAAAGGTTTTGAGCTTTAAGCTGTGACTTAGCTGAGATCCCATATCCATATGTTTTCAATTATTGCGCTCATTACATTTAACCAGGAGAGGAACTTGTGTCATATAACCCATTCCGGATAATGATACGACGTTATGGATAGCATTTGAAGACCGGTGGTGAAGACCGGATATTTGCGAGAACGATAGGATGATCTATCGATTATCTCTGTACCGAGTATCTACGGTATAGAGATTCCCTAAGTGATGGGAAGTCCGATCGGGATTGTCGATTACCGGATTGCAAGAGCTTCTTCGGAAGTGCCTTCGGTTCTGTTCGAACCCGAAACAGACTTGTATGGATGTGTGTCTGATATTACACTTTGAGATGTAAAATCGGTTTCTATCAAATACATTTCTGTTTGGTGGCGGAGATTTATTCTCTTAGCTTAACACCCTTCTCTGAGACGTACAAGCTCAGAGATTATGTAGATGATGGTTACTAGTGATACATTCTCAATTTGGTAATGTGGCATACGAAGTGCTGTCGATCATTTGTTGATCAAAGCATGGCTTTTGTAAAAAGCGTAGCTTTGTGGACGAGACTTCGTCGAACCTCACAACCCGGAATGGTCGAAACAGGAAGAATGCGGCAAGCTTATTTGGAGGTAGCACCACCTGTGGGTATGTTCATTTCCTTCTGGATAGAGGTGGTATCATGGTATGGAGTCCAGATACTTAACCTATGTGGTTGCTGCAAATTTATTACTTTTTGGTTGTTGGTGAATCCCAGTATAAAGGTTGGTTACGACCGGGGGATGGCATGCTCGTGTAGTAGTTACCTAGTTACAGAGGTAACCCGGCCTTATGTTGGCAGAGATCCGGTTAGGTTCTCGGGGCGTCCCTCCAGAGGCGTACCCATATGGCAATGGGAAGTTCCTTGGCCTGACCATTTGTTGGAAATCCAATCACCAATACGCGCCTTGTATGGTTTTAGTTGTAGAACTTGCCATCTAACATTGTAGTTATAGTATGCATACTATAATGGTACGTATGCTGGCTAAGATTAATATTATACTTTCTAAATGTTTTCCACTATGCACTAATAATAATATAAAAAGAGAATTTTGTAGTAAGCATGTTTGACTATCATAAGGAGAAATCTCCTACAAGTCTGCGTTTGCATTGTGTGTGTGGTGGGAGGCCTTATGGTAGTTTTATTTTCTTAAAAGTATTGCGAATTTCAAATTTTAAATTATTTTTTATTTTTAAAGACCAAAATGTTTTTGTTTGCTCATACCAGTCCCATGACTGACCCGGAGTTTATTATTCCCTTCCTAAACTCTGGGTGCCCAAAATTTTCCACACGGGCAGTCTAGAGTTGGGTTTTTCAGATAGTAGATATAGATATCGATTTGGTAGCTTTTAGCTTTCTCTTTGGTATTCTTTGGAGATCCTGTACATTGGAGTCTTTGGATTCACAGATGAGACTTGCTTATCTTGGTGAAAGTTGATGGGGGTTCGAGCTACTTGCTTAAAGTTTTTGCATTGGTGCTTTGGAATTAAAGTCGTTATTTCTGTTTGGAGTTATCTCTTGGCTATTCATTTTCCGCTGTAGCATTGTTATCTTGTATCTCTGATATTGATTCATATTGTATCATCGTTGCATCGAATGTTGTATATCAATGATATTCATTCTTTTTCTTCCGCTGTGTTGTTTACTTAATTGTGTTATAACTCCGACACGACTTGAATATCAATGTTTGAATCTACGGCATTTCGGCGAATGTCGATTTTCGAACGCTGGAATTTGGATGGTGACATTTTGGTATCAGAGATGAAGGTTGAAACTTTAGCTTAGGAGTATAACACATTTAGTAACTCATTAGAGATAGGGTGAAGTATACCCCAGAATGAGTATATCCCTAAGATATCCATTCATATGCCTCAACAAATTCTCTTACTATCCACTGATACTGAGTATGAGTGCAAGAAGAGGACGAGATAAGGGACATGGGAATACCACTACAAATGGTCAATACCCTGTGACAGTGGAAACAACTTTCTCTAACAATCTCCTTTGATTCGTATTTTCAATTCTTTGATGATTCCGGGTAGATCCAGGAAGAAGCTTCGATTTTGCATGGGACATAAACACAGATGCGTCAAAATTGTTTGTTTGGATGAATTGTTTGCTTTAGTTGCTATGATTGATAGTATATTTTGGTTGTTTAAACTAAAAGTTTTGGGATTGTATCCATATATCTGTATATTCTTTTGGGTCTCGATATATTCTACGAGTGTTTAGTTATCTTTTGAACTAATCAATATCCCTATATATTTCGTAGATCTGGTGACCCGAGTATCTTGATTCGTTCTTGTATCGATTATTGACATTCTGATTTGGGAAGCTGAATGCAGAATAGATACCCAGTTTGATTTGAAAAATGTTTCTCTATCTTTGTGTGTCCATCCTTTTTTATGTCCCTACTTTCAAATTTCGAGGACGAAATTTTCCAAGGGGGAATATGTAACATTCATGTTTTTAAAAAATTTTAAATTTGTAATTAATCTGATTCCTAGATTAAATTAAGAATTAATTTGGTAAATTAATATAAAATTAATTGATTTGAAATTAAATATAATTTTTTAAAATAGAATTTGTAACTGAAAATTCAGAAACAAATATTCTGAATAATACATTGATTTTAAACTTAATTTTGGATTGAAAATATGGCACTAAAAATATACGTTGAAGATAAAGTTTGGAAAAATGAATAAATTATGAATAAAATTTGTATTTGCAAAAAAAAACTAATAATTGTTTGTTTTCTAAGATATTAAATATATTTGGAAGATGTATTAATTTTCAAAAGAATTAATGTATTAATTTTAAAAATATTATTTTTAAGACAAATTCCCTTATATAAATAAATGCGGCTATTTGTTAATATGTAACCCAAATTTTTAAAATCATTCTTTCTTTTTAAAAGTTGTACAAAAATAAATGATAAAAAAATGCGTGAATGAAAGATGTATAAAATATTTGTATATATATATATTACATTAAAGATAGGATTCATAAATCAATAAAAATATGATACAATGACTTGGATTTAAAAATTTTAAAACAAGTATGAGTATAAAATATTTACTTTTTGAAATTTAATGAATGTATTGTAAATTAAAAAATTGATTGTGATAAATAGATTTATAAAAACTTTATAAACTAAGAAATGTACTTGTGTATGATTTATTTGTTGAATGTACAAATTGTTTAAAATTCATTTCTCTTTAAAAATTATAAAAGTAAAATAAATATAAATGATGTAAATGACTAGTAGATAAATTTATAAAAATAAGATAGGATTTAAAAACATAAACATGATTTGCAAATAAAAATAATATATAAATGTATGAGTGGAAAAAAAATAATGAATATATTTATGTACTAAACTAAATTTAAGTTTAAATATAAAATGTATTACATAAACATTTGCCTATATAAAGATTTAAATAATTTTAAAGGTTTGACTATAAATTTTAAATTAAATTGAATATAGGGGTTTAAACAAAATGTACAAATTATTTTGAAGTAAGGGTTTAAAACTAAATTTTAAAAAATTAATTGAATTAAAGGACTAAATAAAATAAAATGTTGCATGTTAACAAATGTGAAGAGAATAAAGTCAAATTTGAACAAGTGTAAAATGTTTAAGCTATGTGTTTACATGTGTTAATACAAAACAACAAGTGGCATTTAAATTCATTTTCTTTTAAATTAAAATGTAAATAACATGCAAAAGAGTAAATATTAAAATTCTTCTTTCATATTCAAATCTGAATGAAAAAACTAGAAACAAAGCTTGAAACTGGAAAACAAAACCAAAAACCTGAAAAAATAATTCAAAAGAAATTCAGAACAGTTTCAAATCCAAAGCAAGTTGAAAATTTGGGAAACAAAGCACAAAACCAAAAAGGAAATCTAGAAAAAATTTCAACATCTGAAAACAAATTAGAAAAACAGGAATCAAGATCAAACAGTTTTCAAGCTTTCAACCTGGAAGTAGATTAGAGACAACATTCAACCTGTAACAAATAGCAAACTGGATTCAAGTCTAAATTCAAGTTCAGGAAACCTGAAAACAAAATTGAAGTCTCTGTTCAAAAACAATGGGAAAGAAATCAGAGGCCTGGAAATCAAAAACTTGGGAAAATAGAAAAAACAAAGAAGAAAATCAAACTAGAAATCAAAATAATAAGTAAAGTTTAACAGCATCAAGTAATTAGATATTTCAACTGAGTTTAAGGTCAGGCAAGCTAATCAAAACCCAAGGCATTCAAAATCTGGAAAAACAATTGAAGATTGCAGGAAAAATTAAAAATATGAAAAAACAATTGAAGATTGCAGGAAAAAATAAAAACCTGGAAAAAAAGAAAAATTCAAGCTTGAACAAGCAACCACTGTTCTCTGTCTTCATCAAATAAGGTGAGTACATCTTTTTTTTTTAAAAAGTTCCAGCACTCAAGTTTCTAATGCAAACTGTTTTCCCAAAAATCAAAACTGCTATGAAATAAACTACAGTTCCATCATTTTTTTTAAGTTAATAACTTCACAATTGAAAGAGCATAAATTTATTTGTTGCATGTGGATAAATAGGAATAAGTATGCTTGTATGATTGTATTGTGATGATAATATGTGTGTATATATATATAAATATATATGTGTGTTGTTGTTGCCAGGTATCTGCATACCTGTTTTGTTTTTAAACTAAGATTTTTTAAATAGAAATCCTTTATCACTTGATTTGATTTCAGTTAGAAATTAATATGTAAAAAGAATTGTTGTTTGGTATGAAATTATGTTTATAAATCATAATTAAGATTAAATTTAAAATCTATTTTCTCTGTAAACTGTAAGGACAGTTAATATTCAAAGAAGCAAATCTCAAATTTCTTAAATTATTGAAATAGGTTTTTAACTTGAATGCATGTATGAAATCATGAATTTTAAAACAAAAATCACATTTTCTAATTAACTGTGGAGCGAGCTTTTCTGGATTGAAAAGAATGGGAATTTTTTGGTTTATCTGATTGCCTAGTGTTTTTCGGATGATGTAGTTCTTCTTGGAGGTGGAGGGCTGATAGGCGAGTGGGGAAAAATTTTCAGGTGGATGGTCAGAGGTTGGTGGCGACGGTGGTTGTTCATCTCAGTTGCTAAACCTAGTTTTTGGGTGGTCGAAGTTTTGTTGCTTCTCTGTATCTCTGGTGCGTCGAGTGATGCAAGGCTTTGGGAATTGGAAGAGGGGATGTAGATGGAGGGTTGGCCGGAGTCGCAGTGATTCTGATGGTCGGAGGTGAGTTTGCGCAGTGATGACAGGTTTGGGATTTTGAGGCAGTAATGTTTCCAGGTTGGCTTGGCTAACTCGATTTTAATTTTGAGCTGCAGTGAGTTTTCTGGTGGTTGTGATCATGTTGGAAGTTGGTCGGCGACGTGGTGAAGTTGGTTATGGTGGCTGAAGGTTGCCTGAGCTCCGATGCATACGCACCGTACAAATTGTAAGTCCTGATGGACTTTCGGTTTGTGCAGGAGAGTAGGACTCGAGTTTCACTCGGGTAATTCGAGAATCTGTCTCGAAGTAGTTAGGGTATTTACTCGAAGCAGATATAGGTGGTCTCGGGTAAGTGTTTGTTTTAGGTTTTTATAAACCTGACAATGTGCAGTTTTTAATATTTGAATGAAATTTAAAATCTAAGGCAGGGATTTAAACAGGGGTTATAAAATTCAAAGTTTAAGTTTGAATTCAAATGAACTTTTGAATCCAAAGTTTTTGAAATGAAAATTTTAAATTTAAAGCAAGATTTAAATTAAGTTTTAAAATCAAGTCTAAATATGTTTTCAAGTTTACTATGAATCCAGATATGAATTGAAAACAGTTTTGTAAAATTTAAAATGTCGAACAAGTTTAAATGTTTTAAAGTAGATTTTAAAAATGAGTTCTAAGTTTTAAACTTATGTTTTAATCAAGCGATTAATAATTTGTAATTAAGATTAATTCATTAATAATTAAAGAAATGATTTGTTAATATAATTATTTATAAAAGGTAATTAATTATTTAAAATAATTACTTTATTAAAAATAATTGATTTTTTATTTAATCAAGTAATTAAAAGAATAATTACTCGGTGTAATTAATTTATAATATAAGTGATTAAGGACAATCACTTAGTTTAATTTTAATTAATTTAATAATAATTAACTAAGGGTAAATTAATTGAGAAATGATTAATTAATGATGGTGATTAAAACTTAATTAACAGAAATTAGCGATAATTAATTTATTGATCAAGATAATTAATTATGGGTCAATTAAATTATGAAAGTGATTAAGAAGTGATTATTAATTAAGAATTGATTATTTTAAATAATTAAGAATAATTAATCAAAAGATTAATTATAAATAAAAATTTAATTAATAAATGATTAAGGAGTAATAAATCAAATTGATTTATAATTGATTAATATTAATTAACCAAGAAAAAAAATTATTCATAAGTAACTGACCTTATTTAATTTAAATCAGATAATTTAATTTAATTTTACTTATGAATGTTTGGATTCTATTGGATGTTTGGAGGGTTGATATTCCTCATATGTGATGCTTTATGATGTGAGTTGCTGTGTTTTGACCTGTGATGCTTGTGATATGTTTCTGTCTAAATACCCCTTGACTCGTTAAACAACATATGAATTTCGATGCGACAAGGAGTCGGATTCCAGTTGGTTATACGAAACCCACATCGAATTATAATGATGAGTCTTTGTGATTGATAAATTTATTTTATCTGTGATCTTTGAATGAAGATAAGCGTTATGAGTTATACCGCTTATTGATATTGTTATATCTTTGATGATTGATGCTGTGCACTATTGGTAAAACCCCTGGACCACACTTATACACACACAAACATGGATTGCACGTGGAAATCGGTTAAGTCACAGATTTTTAAATAGTTTTGAATTTGAAATTTTTAATTCAAATGGTTTTGGAAATGGATTTGATTTAAAGTGAAAGGCTTTTGAAAACAAGTGTTTTAAAAATGAAAGTTTTTTCTGAGTAACTTAATAAAGATTTAAAAGTTGAATAATCTAATTTAAATTGGAATTCAATATCTGAAATTGAATTCTAGATTTGGTATTTATAATTTAAAAAGGGTATATAAGCTTATATGGGTTTCAAACCATTTTTAATAACTGTTGTGGGGATTTGAATTAACCTAAAAAATGTTAACTTGTATAAATAAAATCGGATTTTCCAAAATAAAAACAATTTGTTTTCAAACAATAAAAGCATTCATATGATTAATGAACTACCAATTTATATTAAAGGGATTTCAAGTTTGAATTTAAAATGATTTTCCAAATTATGGGAGAACCTTTGGAAACTAGGTTTGAAAGCTATAAGTTAAATCTTGATTTAAAGATTTAACGAGTTAATCCAATTTGAAATGGAATTGTTTTGAGAAGCTATGAATGAACTTTTGTTTAAAAGATTGGTGAACCTTGTTTTAAATTGAAAGGGGTCTTAAAAATGAATCTTTTGTTTAAAAGATTTAAGTGTAGAAATTGTTTAACCCATTGAAGGTTTTTGAAATGAATCTTTTTGTTTAAAAGATTGGAAATGGTAATTTGTTTTAACCATTTGAATAAAACGTTTTGAGCTTTAAGCTGTGACTTAGCTGAGATCCCATATCCATATGTTTTTAATTATTGCGCTCATTACATTTAACCAGGAGAGGAACTTGTGTCATATAACCCATTCCGGATAATGATACGACGTTATGGATAGCATTTGAAGACCGATGGTGAAGACCGGATATTTGCGAGAACGATAGGATGATCTATCGATTATCTCTGTACCGAGTATCTACGGTATAGGGATTCCCTAAGTGATGGGAAGTCCGATCGGGATTGTCGATTACCGGATTGCAAGAGCTTCTTCGGAAGTGCCTTCGGTTCTGTTCGAACCCGAAACAGACTTGTATGGATGTGTGTCTAATATTACACTTTGAGATGTAAAATCGGTTTCTATCAAATACATTTCTGTTTGGTGGCGGAGATTTATTCTCTTAGCTTAACACCCTTCTCTGAGACGTACAAGCTCAGAGATTATGTAGATGATGGTTACTAGTGATACATTCCCAATTTGGTAATGTGGCATACGAAGTGCTGTTGATCATTTGTTGATCAAAGCATGGCTTTTGTAAAAAGCGTAGCTTTGTGGACGAGACTTCGTCGAACCTCACAACCCGGAATGGTCGAAACAGGAAGAATGCGGCAAGCTTATTTGGAGGTAGCACCACCTGTGGGTATGTTCATTTCCTTCTGGATAGAGGTGGTATCATGGTATGGAGTCCAGATACTTAACCTATGTGGTTGCTGCAAATTTATTACTTTTTGGTTGTTGGTGAATCCCAGTATAAAGGTTGGTTACGACCGGGGGATGGCATGCTCGTGTAGTAGTTACCTAGTTACAGAGGTAACCCGGCTTATGTTGGCAGAGATCCGGTTAGGTTCTCGGGGCGTCCCTCCAGAGGCGTACCCATATGGCAATGGGAAGTTCCTTGGCCTGACCATTTGTTGGAAATCCAATCACCAATACGCGCCTTGTATGGTTTTAGTTGTAGAACTTGCCATCTAACATTGTAGTTATAGTATGCATACTATAATGGTACGTATGCTGGCTAAGATTAATATTATACTTTCTAAATGTTTTCCACTATGCACTAATAATAATATCAAAAGAGAATTTTGCGTAGTAAGCATGTTTGACTATCATAAGGAGAAATCTCCTACAAGTCTGCGTTTGCATTGTGTGTGTGGCGGGAGGCCTTATGGTAGTTTTATTTTCTTAAAAGTATTGCGAATTTCAAATTTTAAATTATTTTTTATTTTTAAAGACCAAAATGTTTTTGTTTGCTCATACCAGTCCCATGACTGACTTGGAGTTTATTGTTCCCTTCCTAAACTCTGGGTGCCCAAAATTTTCCACACGGGCAGTCTAGAGTTGGGTTTTTCAGATAGTAGATATAGATATCGATTTGGTAGCTTTTAGCTTTCTCTTTGGTATTCTTTGGAGATCCTGTACATTGGAGTCTTTGGATTCACAGATGAGACTTTCTTATCTTGGTGAAAGTTGATGGGGGTTCGAGCTACTTGCTTGAAGTTTTTGCATTGGTGCTTTGGAATTAAAGTCGTTGTTTCTGTTTGGAGTTATCTCTTGGCTATTCATTTTCCGCTGTAGCATTGTTATCTTGTATCTCTGATATTGATTCATATTGTATCATCATTGCATCGAATGTTGTATATCAATGATATTCATTCTTTTTCTTCCGCTGTGTTGTTTACTTAATTGTGTTATAACTCCGACACGACTTGAATTTCAATATTTGAATCTACGGCATTTCGGGGGATGTCGATTTTCGAACGCTGGAATTTGGATGGTGACATTTTGGTATCAGAGATGAACGTTGAAACTTTAGCTTAGGAGTATAACACATTTAGTAACTCATTAGAGATAGGGTGAAGTATACCCTAGAATGAGTATATCCCTAAGATATCTGTTCATATGCCTCAGCAAATTCTCTTACTATCCACTGATACTAAGTATGAGTGCAAGAAGAGGACGAGATAAGGGACATGGGAATACCACTACAAATGGTCAATACCCTGTGATAGTGGAAACAACTTTCTCTATCAATCTCCTTTGATTCGTATTTTCAATTCCTTGATGATTCCGGGTAGATCCAGGAAGAAGCTTCGATTTTGCATGGGACATAAACACAGATGGGTCAAAATTGTTTGTTTGGATGAATTGTTTGCTTTAGTTGCTATGATTGATAGTATATTTTGGTTGTTTAAACTAAAAGTTTTGGGATTGTATCCATATATCTGTATATTCTTTTGGGTCTCGATATATTCTACGAGTGTTTAGTTATCTTTTGAACTAATCAATATCCCTGTATATTTCGTAGATTTGGTGACCCGAGTATCTTGATTCGTTCTTGTATCGATTATTGACATTCTGATTTGGGAAGCTGAATGCAGAATAGATACCCAGTTTGATTTGAAAAATGTTTCTCTATCTTTGTGTGTCCATCCTTTGTTATCTCCCTACTTTCAAATTTCGAGGACGAAATTTTCTAAGGGGGAATATGTAACATTCATGTTTTTAAACAATTTTAAATTTGTAATTAATCTGATTCCTAGATTAAATTAAGAATTAATTTGGTAAATTAATATAAAATTAATTGATTTGAAATTAAATATAATTTTTTAAAATAGAATTTGTAACTGAAAATTCAGAAACAAATATTCTGAATAATACATTGATTTTAAACTTAATTTTGGATTGAAAATATGGCACTAAAAATATACGTTGAAGATAAAGTTTGGAAAAATGAATAAATTATGAATAAAATATGTATTTGCAAAAAAAAAACTAATAATTGTTTGTTTTCTAAGATATTAAATATATTTGGAAGATGTATTAATTTTCAAAAGAATTAATGTATTAATTTTAAAAATATTATTTTTAAGACAAATTCCCTTATATAAATAAATGTGGCTATTTGTTAATATGTAACCCAAATTTTTAAAATCATTCTTTCTTTTTAAAAGTTGTACAAAAATAAATGATAAAAAAATGCGTGAATGAAAGATGTATAAAATATTTGTATATATATATATATATTACATTAAAGATAGGATTCATAAATCAATAAAAATATGATACAATGACTTGGGTTTAAAAAATTTAAAACAAGTATGAGTATAAAATATTTACTTTTTGAAATTTAATGAATGTATTGTAAATAAAAAAATTGATTTAATAAATAAATTTATAAAAGCTTTATAAACTAATAAATGTACTTGTGTATGATTTATTTGTTGAATGTACAAATTGTTTAAAATTCATTTCTCTTTAAAAATTGTAAAAGTAAAATAAATATAAGTGTATGTAAATGACTTGTAGATAAATTTATAAAAATAAGATAGGATTTAAAAACATAAACATGATTTGCAAATAAAAATAATATATAAATGTATGAGTGGAAAATAAATAATTAATACATTTATGTACTAAACTAAATTTATGTTTAAATATAAAATGTACTACATAAACATTTCTAAATATTAAGATTTAAATAATTTTAAAGGTTTGAACTATAAATTTTAAATTAAATTGAATATATGAGTTTAAACAAAATATACAAATTAATTTGAAGTATGGGTTTAAAACTAAATTTTAGAAATTTAATTTAATTAAAGGACTAAACAAAATAAAAAAATTATTGCATGTTAACAAATGTGAAGAGAATAAAGTCAAATTTGAACAAGTGTAAAATGTTTAAGCTATGTGTTTACATTTGTTAATACAAAACAACAAGTGGCATTTAAATTCATTTTCTTTTAAATTAAAATGTCAATAACATGCAAAAGAGTAAATACTAAAATTCTTCTTTCATATTCAAATCTGAAAGAAAAAAACAGAAACAAAGCTTCAAACTGGAAATCAAAACCAAAAAAATGAAAATGAAAATTCAAAAGAAATTCAAAACAGTTTCAAGTCAAAAGCAAGTTGAAAATCTGGGAAACAAAGCACAAAAGCAAAAAGGAAATCTGGAAAAAATTTCAACATCTGAAAACAAATTAGAAAAACAGGAATTAGGATCAAACAGTTTTCAAGCTTTCAACCTCGAAGTAGATTAGAGACAGAATTCAACTTGTAACAAATAGCAAATTGGATTCAAGTCTAAATTCAAGTTCAAGAAACCTGAAAACAAAAGTGAAGTCTCTGTTCAAAAACAATGGGAAAGAAATCAGAGACTGGAAATCAAAAACTTGGGAAAATAGACAAAACAGAGAAGAAAATCAAACAAGAAATCAAAATAAAAAGTAAAGTTGAACAACTTCAAGTATTCAGCGATTTCAACTGAGTTTAAGGTCTGGCAAGCTAATCAAAACCCAAGGCATTTCAAAATCAGGAAAAACAATTGAAGATTGTAGGAAAAATTAAAAATATGAAAAAACAATTGAAGATTGCAGGAAAAATTAAAAATATGGAAAAAAAGAAAAATTCAAGCTTGAACGAGCAACGACTGTTCTCTGTGTCATCAAATAAGGTGAGTAATTTTTTTTAAAAAAACAGTTCTTCTGTTTAAAATCAAAGCTAAACAATTTCCAACACTCAAGTTTCTAATGCAAACTGTTTTCCCAAAAATCAAAACTGCTATGAAATAAACTGCAGTGCCATCAATTTCTTTTAAGTGAATAACTTCACAATTTAAAGAGCTTAAATTTATTTGTTGCATGTGCATAAATAGGAATAAGTATGCTTGTATGATTATATTGTGATGATATTCTGTGTATATATATATATAAATATATATATATATATATATGTGTGTGTGTTGTTGTTGCCAGGTATCTGCATACCTGTTTTGTTTTTAAACTAAGACTTTTTTTAATAGAAATCCTTTATCACTTGATTTGATTTCAGTTAGAAATTAATATGTAAACAAAAATTGTTGTTTGGTATGAAATTATGTTTATTAATCATAATTAAGATTAAATTTAAAATCTGTTTTCTCTGTAACTGTAAGGACAGTTAATATTCAAATAAGCAAATCTCAAATTTCTTAAATCATTGAAATAGGTTTATAACTTGAATGCATGTATGAAATCATGAATTTTAAAACAAAAATCAAATTTTTTAATTAACCGTGCTGTGAGCTTTTCTGGTTTGAACAGAATGGGAATTTTTGGGTTTATCTGATTGCCTAGTGATTTTCGGATGATGTGGTTCTTCTTGGAGGTGGAGGGCTGATAGGCGAGTGGGGAAAATTTTTCAAGTGGATGGTCAGAGGTTGGTGGCAACGGTGGTTGTTCATCTCAATTGCTAAACCTAGTTTTTGGGTGGTCGAAGTTGTGTTGCTTCTCTGTATCTCCGGTGCGTCGAGTGATGCAAGGCTCTAGGAATTGGAAGAGGGGATGTAGATGGAGGGTTGGCCGGAGTCGCAGTGATTCTGATGGTCGGAGGTGAGTTTGCGCAGTGATGACAGGTTTGGGATTTTGAGGCAGTAATGTTTCCAGGTTGGCTTGGCTAACTCGATTTTAATTTCGAGCTGCAGTGAGTTTTCTGGTGGTTGTGATCATGTTGGAAGTTGGTCGGCGACGTGGTGAAGTTGGTTATGGTGGCTGAAGGTTGCCTGAGCGCCGGTGCATATGCACCGTGCATATTGTAAGTTCTGATGAACTTTAGGTGTGTGCAGGAGAGTAGGACTCGAGTTTCACTCGGGTAATTCGAGAATCTGCCTCGAAGTAGTTAGGGTATTTCCTCGAAGCAGATATAGGTGGTATCGGGTAAGTGTTTGTTTCAGGTTTTTATAAACCTGACAATGTGCAGTTTTTAATATTTGAATGAAATTTAAAATCTAAGGGAGGGATTTAAACATGCGTTTTAAAATTCAAAGTTTAAGTTTGAATTCAAATGAACTTTTGAAGCCAAAGTTTTTAAAATGAAAATTTTAAATTTAAAGCAAGAATTTAATTAAGTTTTAAAATCAAGTCTAAATATATTTTCAAGTTTACTATGAGTCCAGATTTGAATTTAAAATAGTTTTGTAAATTTAAAATGTTGAACAAGTTTACTATGAGTCCAGTTGTAAACTTATGTTTTAATCAAGTGATTAATAATTTGTAATTAATATTAATTCATTAATAATTAAAGAAATGATTTGTTAATATAATTATTTATTAAAGGTAGTTAATTATTTAAAATAATTACTTAATTAAAAATAGTTGATTAATGATTAAATCAAGTAATTAAAAGAATAATTACTCGGTGTAATTAATTTATGATATAAGTGATTAAGGATAATCACTTAGTTTAATTTATTTAATTTAATAATAATTGACTAAGGGTAACTAATTAATGTAATTAAAGATAAATTAATTACGATAATTAATTGAGAAATGATCAATTAATCATGGTGATTAAAACTTAATGAATAGAAATTAGTGATAATTAATTTATTTGTAACAACCCGGTATTTCGCATCAATTGATAATCGACGTTAAACGATCAATATTTTCACTAATTACCAATTGAAGTTTTTGAATTGTGTTAAAATCCTTTTATAAATGGTTAAAATGATTTTTGGGCTTTGAATTCTCGACCCACGTTTGATTTGTTTGGATTGTGATAAATTTGCAAAGCATTATAACCGGCCCCTTTATTTTTTTTCGTTCGAAACCCTAGATTAAAATTAAAACATACGAAAGAGAAAAGTAATGGCGGCCTCAAAATTTTCTTCGTTCGCTCATCTTCAAAGCTAGGGCTTGTGAAAATCTTCGAAGTCGATTTCCTGCTCGAATGGTCGCTCGTCTCTGAGATGCCCGGCCGCTTCTATTTTGGTCGAGCTCGTACAAAAAGGTGAGTGATTTATTTCACTCACTTCTAATACAAATTCGTGTGATTTCTGATTTGCTCAAGCTTGTTACTTTTGTGGTTGATTAATTGATGCTCACAATTTTGATTGCTGGTATTTTGATTTCGTGAATTTATGTTGACCTCGGCTTCAACTTGATTTACGACTTTATCAATTGTTTTCAGTATTGACTTGATGCCAGTATGCACCTGTAAGTTTTGTGTTGTTTTCTTTGAGCTTGGACTTGAAGAAAAAGGGTATTTTGTAAAAATAGTTTGGGCTCGGCATTGTTTTGATTTGAAACTGCATTCCCTGATTTTTTTTATGATCTCGTTTCGACTGTGACTTTGGCATTGCTTTTAATTGCAGATTGAAATCTCTTTTGGCTTTGTTCGAACTACCTAAGTCACTTGTTCATACTGGTACTGTTGCATTGGTTATAGATATGTATGTGTTTTATATAGAGACATACACGCACACTTGTATTAGTATTGTTTGCTGTCTCAGTTTTGGGTTGGTCGAACTTGATACTTTCTGAAGTTTAATGTTTGTAATGCTTAATATCCTTGAGCCTTTGTGTACTTATCACTGTTTCAAGCCTGATACTTTTTGAGGTTTGCATATGTGGGATACACTACTTTATATGCTGATGTCGTTCTTGTGCCTTTGACTTCGGTCAGTAGCCCACGGCATGACTTAAATTTGCAAATTTGCTTCTTCTTTTTGTATTTGCACATCTGTGCACGTGTGTTGTTTGGATTCGGTCAGTGGTTCAAGTGCTTGAATGTGCACTTGTTTATTTGGTTTCTTGTTGGGTTTGGTCGAGTTGCTTGATTCACTGCAACCATGTTATTACAGTATATTTGCTTGAGTCTGGGTCCATTTTGAGCTTGAGATGTTTTGTTGGACTCTTGCCCACTGTTCACTGCATGTATATATCGATACATGTATGCTAAGTACTTCATGCTTTTGTTCTTGAGTCATCATGTAAGCTTGTCACTGGCTTTATCCTGATTTTGTAGTTTAACTACACTTTTATGTGTATGTTCTAGCCTTCACTTGATATATGCTGCACTACAGTTACATGTAGTTGTTAGCTTTGCTTGCATTACCTCTGATCATATGCCACTATGTATCATTGCATGCTGATTATTCTCCACTTTCTGTTTCAAGTATTCAAGTACATTAGGGGTTTTGTGTTTTTTTCACTACAACTATGTCATCACTGTATATTTGCTTCTTGTATCACTGAGTCTGCTCTTGTATTGTTTCTGGCTTCAAGTATTGATGCCTGGACTTTCACATGTGAACTTGAATACTTGCAGTTGTGTTGGGTCGTGATGTCTGCGACTTGACCTTTGCATTTTATTGGTTTTCGAATTTACTTGAGTTGAATCCAGCTAATAGTTCGGGTTTGACCTTGTGCCCGGTTGTGTACATCATTACTGTAGTGGCAAGGCAGTGCACGCAGGCGTGAACTGCAGCCACACGAAGTTGAGTTTTTGGGTACATCGTCACGGTAGTGGCAAGGCAGTGCACGCAAGCGTGAACTGCAGCCACACGGTATTAATTTTATTGATATTCTATTTTGTTTTGATTTATTGATCTTTTGCATATTCTATATGCTGTAGTGGCGAGGCAGTGCACGCGTGCGTGTACTGCAGCCCTACTCAAATTAATATTTTAATTGATATTTCAATGGTTTGAACTATTTTGTTTATTCAATTCAATATTCAGAATTGCATTCTGATTTGGTTGAATTTGCTGATTTGTTGTTTAACACTACTACGTGTTATATTTATCGTTATCCGATTTCTTTATTTAAGGATCGGATAGACGAAATTTATTTTGACTATCGTCCAATTGTTATTTACTTATTGCTTCTGTGCACTAATAACTGAGTTTGAATTAGACTGACCCGTGTATTATTTTCTTTTGAATTTAATACTCGGGTCAGACCCGAGTTATTTCAGGTTGTAGACATCTTGCTTTGGGTAGTTGTTTGAGCTATGGAGACTCTTCATATCTTTTGGAGTTGTCGTGTCATAGTATAGGTTGATATGTATTCATGTATATTAGTCGATAATGTACTTGTATATATAACTTCTAGAGTCGTCTGTTGTAGTTGTATCATATGTACTGTATCACGTGTATTGTAACTAACATCAGTTATTATATATATGAGACTTATCGTTTTTATCTGTGTTCTGCATTTATATTATCTGTGTTGTTATTGTATATTTGTCCTAAACTATTATGAACCATCGTAGTTCGTTTTATACTGGAATTGGGATATGTCGATGGGAGTAAATAAATCAGAGATGAAAAATGAAAGAATACATATATATACCACTCCTATCGAGATAACCAATTCTAGTGTAAGGCCTAACTACGGATGGCCGCTCCTCAACAGCCTTATTCTCCGTGCTAGTTGGCAGCATTACACCGTAGTGTTCTTGGCTAGCGTAGGCATAGAGGTGGGGCGTCAAAGCTTGGTATCAGAGCCATAAGTTTATGGACATAATATAAAACATAACTTAGATGGAACATGTGATACAACTATTTGTCGATGTTTTATCTCTCATCTTTGTATATGATTATCTTTGATTGTTAGGTATGAATTCCTAACGCTTATTCATGTGCATTTGATTTTAATTGCGTGAAAGTATTTTGGCTTCTGCCTCCGTTTGCTTTGCGAACTCAAGTTGGGTTTTTGATGATGAAGATTTTACTCTTGTGTTTTTGGCTTTGAATTGATTTAGCCGATGTTGACTTTGTTCGAATTTGGCCAATTAAAGCTATTTTGATCTCTGGACTTTGTTTTTGAGAAATTTGCTAATTTCTTGATTTCCAAGACTCTGACTTAGTTTGTCGTTGAATTCTTTGACGATGATGGTGAATTCGTTTTGTACTCGACATTGACTTGATTTTTATTCTTGTTGAAGTCATTTATGCGTTTATGCTCGTTTTGCTCTGTTTTTCCAATTGTTAATCGATTCTCCTTTTCCGATTAGTTATTATCACTTATGTCGATTTTGATAACTTCTATTTCTGGAATTTTTGAGTATTTCTACTTTGATGGATTTGAAATCGAATTCTTTGGAATTTATTCACATCTTCGAATGTGAATTTTAGTGAATTGATTTGGTTTCCAAATTTAATCGATTCTTGTTAATTCCCCGATTTGTTGCTATCATTTATTAGCAACTTTGATGACATTTTCTTCGGGATTTTCATGAACATACCTTTTGGTGAACTTAGTATTGATTTCTTTGGATTCTATTCCCATCTTTGTATGTGAATTCTTGTGATTGATTGTTTCTACAATCATTTATGAGATTGTCACTATAAAAATATAAAGGTTTTCTATACTAGTAGTAAATATCAAAATTCTTTTCTCCAAATGATTTCAAAACTATTTTTCTACAAAGCACTTTTCCTAAACCATTTTCTAATCTACTAGTATATACAAACCTTTACCTCACTCGTATGAGAAATCTTATTAAACGACTTAGTAAAACGGGTGGTATGAAACACTTGCGTTTACTTCGCCGGTTAATTCGTAGACTTATTCGATTGAATCTTTTGTGACAATTTTCTAGTGAAGATCTACAATTTGTTCGTAAATATTTGAGTTAAGCAAGTGGTTATGGGACATGAAGCTAAACTTTTATATTTGCTAGCTTAGTGTAATTGACACTTCTCGTTGATCATGACGATCATTTTATGATTTAGACTAGCAATTTTGCGATGTCTCTTTGTTTGCTTTCTGGTTAGCCTAGACACCATTTGTGTGATTCCACTCACACATATCTTTTTGCTTTCTGGTTAGGCTAGACACCATTTGTGATTCCATTCACACATACCTTTTTACTTTTTGGTTAGCCTAGACACCATTTGTGTGATTCTGTCTCACACATACTTCTTTGTCAGCATAGTTAGTCTATATCTCATCAGTGTGATTCCGACTCACGCATAACTCTTTGTTGGCTAGGTTAGTCTAGACCTCAATCTGTGTGATTCCGATTCACACATGTGCGGTAGCGCCCCACGCTCTTCGGGCCATTCGTGTATCAAAATTAATGTCTTGCAACCACAAGATAGCGTCTCGTTTTGCGTTACACGTGTTGGTGAGTTTTCATGCTCACGTGTAGGTGAGTTTCCATACTCCCGTTCTCGTTTTGCATTACACGTGTTGGTGAGTTTTCATGCTCACGTGTAGGTGAGTTTCCATGCTCCCGTTCTCGTTTTGCATTACACGTGTTGGTGAGTTTTCATGCTCACGTGTAGGTGAGTTTCCATGCTCCCGTTCTCGCTTTGCGTTACACGTGTTGGTGAGTTTTCATGCTCACGTGTAGGTGAGTTTCCATGCTCCCGTTCTCGCTTTGCGTTACACGTGTTGGTGATTTTTCATGCTCACGTGTAGGTGAGTTTCCATGCTCCCGTTCTCGCTATGCGTTACACGTGTTGGTGAGTTTTCATGCTCACGTGTAGGTGAGTTTCCATGCTCCCATTCTCGCTTTGCGTTACACGTGTTGGTGAGTTTTCATGCTCACGTGTAGGTGAGTTTTCACACTCCCATTTGAGTTTTCATATCCCATTTGAGTTTGCATACTCCCATTTGAGTTTCCGTACTCCCATTTGAGTTTCCGTACTCCCATTTGAGTTTCCATACTCCCATTTGAGTTTTCATACTCTCATTTTGTGATATCTGGATTTCTTGTGTAGTCTTATGGAATTTGTGCTTCACCAATTTTCGTGATTTCTATTGATAAGTTTTATCAATTTTTGTGCATTGGTGAATTCTTGTGTCATTGACTTGTTATGAATACAAGTTTAGGGTATGATATCCCTTTTCTATCTTTGAGATGATTCTTGTGACATTTTTGATGAATGAAAATTCATTGGTATTATCTTTTGATGCCAGTTATTTTGATGAGATTTTGACGTATTAACTTCAGTAACCGTCAATTTTAAAATGGATTTTCAAGCGCTTATCCCGCAATGCTGATTTTGTTGATCGTTCTTACGGTATTTTGAGAAGTGCAATTTCCTTGTCGTAGTTCCTACTGATGTTTCTGTTTTAATCACGTGTTTTAAAAAAAAATTGCTATCTTTAAAATTGCTTCAAAATAAAAATTGAAATTTCTTTCAAAATTTTTACATTTTACGCTTTCAAAAGAATGAGGAAGCGATTTAAACGTTTCAGAAAAATCGAGGACTATGACCCCTTTCTTTTACTGATTCACTTAATTCCGGACTTGTCCGTTTGAGAATGTGAAATGTTATTTTTAAAATACACAATTATGCACTTTCAAGAAAACGATGAAGTGAATTAAACGATTTAGTAGAACTCGTGGTTATGGGTCATATGCGTTTGCTATTTCGGTTAATTCTGGACTCGTTAATTGAAAATTTTGTGATTTCTGATTAACGTTTTTGATAATCGGATATTTGTGATTTCTGATTATCGTTTTTGATAATCGGATATTTGTGATTTCTGATTATCGTTTTTGATAATCCGATATTTGTTGTTTTTGATTATCGCTTGTGATAATTAGACATTTGAGATTTCATTATCGTTTGTGATAATTAAATATTTGTGATTTAAGATTTGATTATCGTTTTGATAATTGAATATTTGTTGATTTGAAATTTGATTACCGTTGTGGTAATTCATGATTATCGTTTTTGATAGTTAGATATTTGTGACTTGTGTTTTCTAATTATCTTTGTTTATAATTAGATTTGCTGATTTTGCTGTCTTCTAATTATCGTATCGATAATTAGATATTGCTGTTTTTTGATTTCTGTATTCTGATTATTTAATTGATAATTAAATTTTGTAGAGAATTTGTGAATTTCTTTTATGAAATTAAAAGATTTCCTTGGTGTTTATTTTGTACTACGCCGGTGTACCGGCTCAATTTTCTGCTATTCATGACGTTTTCACGTCTTCCAATTACGGAAATGCCTTAGGATTTCCGATATTTATTCTTGAGCAACCTTTCTATTCACATCATGGCTTCAGGGGTGTAGCACCTTCGAAATAAAGATTTTTTTCTTGCGGAAGTTCAATGGTTCTCAAATCCTAAGGATTGCACTTAGGAATCCAGAGAATTCATCGAGCAAACACGTTCAAGCTTACTCTTTCATGCTCTTTATGGTGAACTTCCTATTTCGAATTTCTTCATTTTGTGATGATATACTTTTATGGTTGTTACCTTTTGTCCATTTATTCCTTATGATTGCGAGGACGCAATTTCTTTAAGGAAGGGAGTCTGTAACAACCTGGTATTTCGCATCAATTGATTATCGACGTTAAACGATTAATATTTTCGCTAATTACCAATTGAAGTTTTTAAATTGTGTTAAAATTCTTTTATAAATGGTTAAAATGATTTTTGGGTTTTGAATTCTCGGCCCACGTTTGATTTGTTTGGATTGTGATAAATTTGCAAAGCATTATAACCGGCCCCTTTATTTTTTTTCGTTCGAAACCCTAGATTAAAATTAAAACACACGAAAGAGAAAAGTAATGGCGGCCTCAAAATTTTCTTCGTTCGCTCGTCTTCAAAGCTAGGGCTTGTGAAAATCTTCGAAGTCGATTTCCTGCTCGAATGGTCGCTCGTCTCTGAGATGCTCGGCCGCTTCTATTTTGGTCGAGCTCGTAGAAAAAGGTGAGTGATTTATTTCACTCACTTCTAATACAAATTTGTGTGATTTCTGATTTGTTCAAGCTTGTTACTTTTATGGTTGATTAATTGATGCTCACGATTTTGATTGCTGGTATTTTGATTTCATGAATTTATGTTGACCTCGGCTTCAACTTGATCTACGACTTTGTCAATTGTTTTCAGTATTGACTTGATGCCAGTATGCACTTGTAAGCTTTGTGTTGTTTTCTTTGAGCTTGGACTTGAAGAAAAAGGGGATTTTGTAAAAATAGTTTGGGCTCGGCATTGTTTTGATTTGAAACTGCATTCCCTGATTTTTTTTATGATCTCGTTTCGACTGTGACTTTGGCATTGCATTTAATTGCAGATTGAAATCTCTTTTGGCTTTGTTCGCACTACCTAGGTCACTTGCTCATACTGGTGTTGTTGCATTGGGTATAGATATGTATGTTTTTTATATATAGACATACACGCACACTTGTATTAGTATTGTTTGCTGTCTCAGTTTTGGGTTGTTCGAACTTGATACTTTCTGAAGTTTAATGTTTGTCATGCTTACAATCTTGGAGCCTTTGTGTACTTATCACCGTTTCAAGCCTGATACTTTTTGAGGTTTGCATCTGTGGGATACACTACTTCATATGTTGATGTCATTTTTGTTCCTCTGACTTCGGTCAGTAGACCACGACATGACTTAAATTTGCAAATTTGCTTCTTCTTTTGGTATTTGCACATCTGTGCACATGTGTTGTTTGGATTCGGTCAGTGGTTCAAGTGCTTGAATGTGCACTTGTTTATTTGGTTTCTTGTTGGGTTTGGTCGAGTTGCTTGATTCACTTCAACCATATTATTACAGTATATTTGCTTGAGTCTGGTTCCATTTTGGGCTTGAGATGTTTTGTTGGACTCTTGCCCACTGTTCACTGCATGTATATATCGATACATGTATGTTGAGTACTTCATGCTTTTGTTCTCGAGTCATCATGTAAGATTGTCACTTGCTTTATCCTGATTTTGTAGTTTAACTACACTTTTATGTGTATGTGCTAGCCTTCACTTGATATATGATGCACTACAGTTACGTGTAGTTGTTAGCTTTGCTTGCATTACCTCTGATCATATGCGACTATGTATCATTGCATGCTGATTATTCTCCACTTTCTGTTTCAAGTATTAAAGTACATTAGGGGTTTTGAGATTTTTTTCACTACAACCATGTCATCACTGTATATTTGCTTCTTGTATCACTGAGTCTGCTCTTGTATTGATTCTGGCTTCAAGTATTGATGCTTGGACTTTCACATGTGAACTTGAATACTTGCAGTTGTGTTGATTCGTGATGTTTGCGATTTGACCTTTGCATTTTATTGGTTTTCGAATTTACTTGAGTTGAATCCAGCTAATAGTTCGGGTTTGACCTTGTGCCCGGTTGTGTACATCATTACTTTAGTGGCAAGGCAGTGCACGCAGGCGTGAACTGCAGCCACACGGAGTTGAGTTTTTGCGAACATCATCACGGTAGTGGCAAGGCAGTGCACGCAAGCGTGAATTGCAGCCACACGGTATTAATTTTATTGATATTCTATTTTGTTTTGATTTATTGATCTTTTGCATATTCTATATGCTGTAGTGGCGAGGCAGTGCACGCGTGCGTGTACTGCAGCCCTACTCAAATTAATATTTTAATTGATATTTCAATGGTTTGAAATGTTTTGTTTATTCAATTCAATATTCTGAATTGCATTTTGATTTGGTTGAATTTGCTGATTTGTTGTTTAACACTGCTACGTGTTATATTTATCGTTATCCGATTTCTTTATTTAAGGATCGGATAGACGAAATTTATTTTGACTATCGTCTAATTGTTATTTACTTATTATTGCTTCTGTGCACTAATAACTGAGTTTGAATTAGACTGACCCGTGTATTATTTTCTTTTGAATTTAATACTCGGGTCAGACCCGAGTTATTTCAGGTTGTAGATATCTTGCTTTGGGTAGCTGTTTGAACTATGAAGACTCTTCATATCTTTTGGAGTTGTCGTGTCATAGTATAGGTTGATATGTATTCATGTATATTAGTCGATAATGTACTTGTATGTATAACTTCTAGAGTCGACTGTTGTAGTTGTATCATATGTACTGTATCACGTGTATTGTAACTGACATCAGTTATTATATATATGAGACTTACCGTTTTTATCTATGTTCCGCATTTATATTATCTGTGTTGTTATTATATATTTTGTCCTAAACTATTATGAACCATCGTAGTTCGTTTTATACTGGAATTGGGGTATGTCGATGGGAGTAAATAAATAAGAGATGAAAAATGAAAGAATACATATATATATATACCACTCCTATTGAGATAACCAATTCTAGTGTAAGGCCTAACTACGGATGGCCGCTCCTCAACAGCCTTATTCTTCGCGCTAGTTGACAGCATTACACCGTAGTGTTCTTGGCTAGTGTGGGTATAGAGGTGGGGCGTCACATTATTGATTAAGATAATTAATTAAAGGTCAATTAAATTATGAAAGTGATTATTAATTAGGAATTGATTATTTTAAATAATTAAGAATAATTAATCAGAGGATTAATTATAAATTAAAATATAATTTATAAATGATTAAGGAGTGATAAATAAAATTGATTTATAATTAATTACTATGAATTAACAATGGAAAAAAAATTATTCATAAGTAACTGACCTGATTTGATTTAAATCACATAATTTAATTTACTTTTACTTATGAATGTTTGGATTCTACTAGATGTTTGGAGGATTGATATTCCTCATATGTGATGCTTTATGATGTGAGTTGCTGTGTATTGATCTGTGATGCTTGTGATATGTTTTTGTGTAAATACCCCTTGACTCGTTAAACAACATTTGAATTTCAATGCGACAGGGAGTCGGATTCCAGTTGGTCATCCGAAACCCACATCGAATTATAATAATGAGTCTTTGTGATTGATAAATTTATTTTATCTGTGATCTGTGAATGAAGATAAGCGTTATGAGTTATACCGCTTATTGATATTGTTATATCTGTGATGATTGATGCTGTGCACTATTGGTAAAACCCCTGGACCACACTTACACACACACAAATATGGATTGCACGTGGAAATCGGTTAAGTCACAGATTTTTAAATAGTTTTAAATTTGAATTTTTAATTCAAATGGTTGTGGAAATGGATTTGATTTAAAGTGAAAGGCTTTTGAAAACAAGTGTTTTAAAAATGAAAGTTTATTCTGAGTAACTTAATAAAGATTTGAAAGTTGAATAATCTGATTTAAATTGGAATTCAATATCTGAAATTGAATTCTTTATTTCGTATTTATAATTTAAAAATGGTATATAAGATTATATGGGTTTCAAACCATTTTTAATAACTGTTGTAGGGATTTGAATTAACCTCAAAAATGTTAACTTGTATAAATAAAATCGGATTTTTCGAAATAAAAACAATTTGTTTTCAAACAATAAAAGCTTTCATATGATTAATGAACTACCAATTTATATTAAAGGGATTTCAAGTTTGAATTTAAAATGATTTTCCAATTTATGGGAGAATCTTTGGAAACGAGTTTTGAAAGCTATAAGTTAAATCTTGATTTAAAGATTTAACGAGTTAATCCAATTTGAAATGGAATTGTTTTGAGAAGCTATGAATGAACTTTTGTTTAAAAGATTGATGAACCTTGTTTTAAATTGAAAGGGGTCTTAAAAGTTAATCTTTTGTTTAAAAGATTTAAATGTAGAAATCGTTTAACCCATTGAAGGTTTTTGAAATGAATGTTTTTGTTAAAAGATTGGAAATGGTAATTTGTTTTAACCATTTGAATAAAAGGTTTTGAGCTTTAAGCTCTGATTTAACTTAGATCCCATATCCATATGTTTTTAGTTAATTCGCTCATTATTCGGTTTAGTCGGGAGAGGACCTTGTGTCATATAACCCATTATGAATAATGATACGACGTTATGGATAGCATTTGAAGACCGGTGGTGAAGACCGGATATTTGCGAGAATGATAGGATGACCTATCGATTGTCTCTGCACCGAGTAGCTACGGTATAGAGATTCCCTAATTGATGGGAAGTCCGATCGGGATTGTGGATTCTCGGATTGCAAGGGCTTCTTCGGAAGTGCCTTCGCTTCTGTTCGAACCTGGAACAGACTTGTATGGATGTGTGTTTGACATTACACTTTGAGATGTAAAACCGGTTTCTATCAAATACATTTCTGTTTGGTGGCGGAGATTTATTCTCTTAGCTTAACACCCTTCTCTAAGACGTACAAGCTCAGAGGTTTTGTAGTTGATGGTTACTAGTGATACATTCCCAATTTGATAATGTGGCATACGAAGTGCTGCTGATCATTTGTTGATCAAAGCATGGCTTTTGTAAAAAGCACAGCTTTGTGGATGAGAGTTCGTCGAACCTCACAAACCAGAATGGTCGAAACAGGAAGAATGCGGCAAGGTTATTTGGGGGTAGCGCCCCCTGAGGGTATGTTCATTTTCTTTTGGATAGAGGTGGTAGCATGGTATGGAGCCCAGATACTTAACCTATGTGGTTGCTGCAAATTTATTACTTTGTGGTTGTTGGTGAATCCCGGGATAAAGGTTGGTTACGACCTGGGGATGGCATACTCGTGTAGTAGTTACCTAGTTACAGAGGTAACCCGGCCTTGTGTTGGCAGAGATCTGGTTAGGTTCTCGAGGCGTCCATCCAGAGGCGTACCCATGTGGCAATGGGAAGTTCCTTGGCATGACCATTTGTTGGAAATCCAATCACCAATACACGCCTTGTACGGTTTTAGTTGTAGAACCTGCCATCTAACATGGTAGCTATAGTAGGCATACTATAATGGTACGTATGCTGGCTAAGATTAATATTATACTTTCGAAATGTTTTCCACTATGCACTAATAATAATATCAAAAGAGAATTTTGCGTGGTAAGCATGTTTGACTATCATAAGGAGAAATCTCCTCCAAGTCTGCGTTTGCATTGTGTGTGTGGCAGGAAGATTTATGGTAGTTTCATTTTCTTAAAAGCATTGCGGATTTCAAATTTTAAATTCTTTTGTTTGTTTTTAAAGACAAAAATGTTTTTGTTTGCTCATACCAGTCTCATGACTGACCCGGAGTTTATTGTTCCTTCCTAAACTCTGGGTGCCCAAAATTTTCCACAAGGGCAGTCTAGAGTTGGATTTTCAGATAGTAGATATAGATATCGATTTGGTAGCTTTCAGCTTTCTCTTTGGTATTCTTTGGAGATCATGTATATTGGAGTCTTTGATTCACAGACGAGACTTGCTTATCTGGGTGAAAGTTGATGGGGGTTCGAGCTGCTGGCTTGAAGTTTTTGCATTGGTGCTTTGGAATTAAAGTCGCTGTTGCTATTTGGAGTTATCTCTTGGCTATTCATTTTCCACTGTAGCATTGTTATCTTGTATCCTTGATATTGATTCATATTGTATCATTGTTGTATCGAACGTTGTATATCATTATATTCATTCTTTTTCTTCAGCTGTGTTGTTTACTTAATTGTGCTAAAGCTCCGGCACGACTTGAATTTCAACGTTTGAATCTACGGCATTTCGGGACAGTGGAGTACGGATGTCGATTTTCGAACGCTGGAATTCGGATCGTGACAAATAGCTAAATTCTTGAATTAAGACATGTACAAATTTGTTTTAATATAAAATAGGTTTAATAATAAAGTTTGATTTAAATAAAATATAATATGGTTAAATATTTATTTAAAATTATAATTTTTACCGATATTAGAAATTTAGGTTGGATAGATAAATAGATATTGATTTGAAACTTATTTGTTAAGGGTTTTATTTCATTAAACCAATCTAAAACCTATCGTAGTTGAGATTCTTAAAGAATATGATTTTATAAATTAAATTTTATTAATGTGATAAATTGAATATTTCAAGTTTAAATAAATTGAAGGAATGACTAGTTTATTACAAATGTAACTTAAGGTCTATTTAAATGATATTTGATAAATTAAGTGAACATTTCAAAACTAAACGATAATGAAGTTAAAATTAGATATATATATATATATATATATATATATATATATATATATGGAATTATCAAATTTAGTCTTGAAAAGTTTGAATATTTAAAGCTTTGAAATATATTGAAATTAAAATGGTTTATTTAAGGTTCAAATATGAATTTGAAATCGATATAATTTGGAAAGGTTTATTGAGAAACTAAATTGAATTGAAATTGATGAATTGAGGTTTGACTTAAGTTTGAATTTTTGAATCCGAGTTTATTTGAGGCGATTTGTGGAATTGAGGAAACTATTTTATTTTATAAACTGTTTTATTATATATATTATTAATATCTAAACTGTTAAGGGAAAGTATTATAATTTTCAAAGTGTTATTATTTCCAAAGTGTTATAACTTTGAAGTATTATGATTTTTGAAATGAAATTATTTGAAGTGAGAAATGATATCGTATTGATATGGTTTGACATAGATATGATATTCTGGTTTTGAGTACGATATTGTTAAATGACCACGGTGTTATAATGACATTTGGTCATTAATAGCGTATAGTACTGCAGAATAGATAGTTTCGTAGATTCTTAGAGGTTGGTTATCCCAAACATCCTTGGAGTTACTTGTATTCAGTTGATATTTCACTTGAGTTGGATTTATTGATATAAGAATGTTAATCCTGACTCGAGTGTTTTGTGTTTTGCTTTACGCTCGGGTTAGACTAAGTGTACCAGTATTTGAGACTCACCTTTGGAGTTAGAGCTTCGCTTGGAGATCCATCTATCTATTCAGCTTGCTGTTGTTCAGTTAACTCCTGTGATATTCTTATCTTGCATTTGACTATTATATTGTGACTTCTATGTATTTGAGATTTCTGTTGTATCTTGTTAACTCTGATATGTATACATATAGTAGCTTCATGAACTACTATTCATTTGTTTTCGCTGCTTATTGTTATATTACTTTGTGTCTGTGATTATGTAATTAATTTATTCACTGTATATGTTGAATTTTCCAAATAAAAATTAACAATATGATATTTTAAGCAATTCAAGTCCGACATGTGTGGAAGCGAATGGTTGAAATATTGGGATATTACAGTTGGTATCATAGCTTTGGTTTTTGGCAAAACTTAGCATATAGAGCAAATTTAATTATAGAATTACTTTCATTCAAGCTTGAATCTCTTCCTCTTTTATTTGGATCTCCTTTGAATTCTGGGACTTCCCTTTTGTTCTGGAATCCATCATTGTCTTCCTATTCGTGTTCTTTGATTTTGTAGTATCCCATAACTCAACTCCTGTTGATCTCTATAATGAATCAGTAGTACCGCAAATCTTAGAATGATTTGTAAGGGGTTGAACTCCATTACAAGGTCATTGATCCACTAGAGATTTCTGCATCTTTGGTTCAGATGCGACTATCTTTTCCTATGCCCAAATTCTATCTCTTGCGATCGAATGCCGATTTGCCTCAGAATTCTGCATCGATCTTATTCTTGAAGTCACAGTTGACCCGGTTAAGGTTAACCACGATTAACATATGGCTATCCATCTTCCTCATTTATAATTTAATATCATATCTCCCTACCGAGTCTGTTTCCGTGATTTGAGTTCTCTTCGGTTAGGACTCCTCTAATTTTGAATCTCATATGGCGTTTCATACAGTGAAATTGATTTTGGAAATTTTTTGATTCTTGTATAAGATGAACTTTATATTAGTACAAGTGATTTTGAAACTATTGATTTTGGAAGGTATTTGATCTGAAGAGATAAAGCTTATATATAACGAAATTTATATAAGAATGATTTGATATATTTGTGATTTTTGATTTTGGAAAGTACTTTGTCGGAAAATGAAATCTTATATATAATCGAATTTATATATGTGCAATATTTGAAGCTTTGATTTTAAAAGGGTACTATATATGGTATATTATATTTTGAAGTAAGAGGTACGGGGAAGTACCCTTCGTGAAGAAGTATAGTATGATGTGCTTCGATCCAGATGGACTTTGGCAATCCAAGAATGGATTCGATCGATATACCCTAATGGACTGGTATGAATTCAAAAATGGATTCGAACTAATATGGTTGTCTGGACTTAAACTCATGAGTTCCCTGATTTTTTTTTAGAGTAGATGGTTCTTTAGTTTACCTAGTGGAGGCGCTTTCGATCCTGGGATCTGTTGTTTATGGATCTTTCAGGAAGGAAGTGCATCCATTGCGCAAATCATTGAATCAGCAGCGTACCACTGCAGCAGGGGTCGATTGTCCCTTGTTTACGAATTGGGTACGATACTTTTCTGGAATCCGGAAGGGGGAAGGATCTTCTGGAAAGTTTTGTGTCTAGTGCGTAAATACTGGATCAGCAGCGGGCCACCGCTATTGTATCACGATTGTTTGACGTTAGGTTTTGAGCGGTACTTCTCATGCCTGCTTTTATGCATTTTTCACTGGATGTTGAAACACGTCCACTAAGTACTTGGAGATTTCTAGTCTTACGCCTTATCAACGTATGACCAGATTCTGTAACAACAAGGATAAACCTGTTAAGACATCGGGTTATAAAAGTATTTTGATAAAGTATTATATAAAGTATATTTTGATCATTTTCTTTCCAAATAATTTAAAATGTGTAAAATATTGTTTATTTATATACTACATGGTTTAATAGTAGATTACTAGTGTGTAAATATTTTAGAAGTTATTAATTAAATAAAACATATTTAAAAAAATAATTATTTATTTATTAATAATGTTTGAAATGTATCTTGAAATAAAGTAATAAATTTATGAATTATGGATTTAATGTTTTCAATAGCCTCTTTGTGAAGATAAGTAATGATGAAATAATTGTTTTCAAATGGTTTACATATATTTATAAAGGTGTTATTTTAAATATTTAAATGGTATTTTTAAAACGAAGCAAGAAATTTTATAAATGAGTTTTGAAAATTATTAAAGTATTTAAGATAATTAATTGCAAATGAAGCTTTCAAATGAATATTTCAAGTAAATTTTATATAAGTTTCTTCGAATGTATAATTTAAAGATATTATATAAATGGAAAATTTTGATTTATGAAGTCTATTTATTGTAATATACTTGACAAATAAATTTAAATCTCTATTTTTGAAAGTATAGTTTGAAAATTTACTTGATTTCCAAGTACTAATAGTAAATTTATTGTTTGGAATTTTATATTAAACCGTAATAAATGTTTTCCATGATTTGAATATCCATAATTTACAAAGGAAAAATCCAGGTTCTATCATTTCAAACCCGCAATCCCAAGTTAAATGAAATAAATAAAAATCGTTCAGGCCTATCATTTCAGCCCATAATGATTTTTCCGTATTCTAAAGTCCGTTCCGGTATGTATCATTTCAACCTATAGTGATTCTATTCTACAGAGAACTTGCAGTGTGATAAACTAATATAAATGAACAGAATAACATTATATAACATAATAAATGATATAATAGGTGTATAAACAGCGTGATCATCATATAAATAATACCACAGGCAGGTAAAATATGATAATATGAACTACAGATTCACAAGATGTCAATTTACTACTTATATAAGTACGGAATGCTTGGTGAGAAATACTCACCTCTACAAGCTGGAGATAACCGATTCAGACACACAAACAAACATCCGGAAAGCATGAAGGCACAATTACAAATTCAAGTGAGGGGAGAGCCAAACTAGTTTTCTTGTGCATATGAAACAAAACAATATATATAACATGAATATACAACACCAAATATCACACTAACAAGCTAGAAATTAAGGAACAACAAATAATTAAATGGCTTGCACTTGCTTTCACCAATACCATGCTCGGCCATATGATGATAATACACGGCCATGGTTGTGTAAATGAGTCAAGTATGGGTTCATATAGGGTCGGCCAAGCTTGGGTATGAAGGATCTTATGGTTGTGACATGAGAATGCAATGGTCAACGCAAAGGTGGATTTTTATGCAACAACAAGTCACGGCCATGGCCTTATGTGGCATGGCCACGCCTGGTGGATGCTAGGGGATGGTGTGGCAGTGGCTTTGGGTCAGGTAGGGGCTGGTGGATGGTGGTACAAAGGTGGCCGAGAGGGTGAGCATGGGTGATGATGGCATGTGGAGGTCGGTTATGCATGTTTTCAAGTGATGTTTGCATTTTTTTTGTGGAGCTTCTCATAAAGGATGGCCACGGCCAGGTAGTTCAATGGAGATGGAGGGGTTTTGCAGCTGAACAAGGTGGTGGTGAAGGTGGAGGCTATGGCCGAACCATATAGGTGAAAGCAAGGCATAAAAATTACATAAACAAAGAAGAAAAATGGAAAAAAAGTGAAAAACATTTACCAATTTTCTTTCAAAAACGGAGGCCGAAATTTTTAGGGATGAGAAACTTTATTTCGTGAAAAATGAAGGGTGTTTAGCTGAGAAAGAAGATATGGTTTGTAACAACCCGTAATTTTTCAATAATTTAAAATTTGTTGATTTAATGAGATTATGAAATTTAATATTGAAGAAATAAAAATCGACGAATATTAATAAAAGTTGTAATAATGAAAATTAACAAAGAGAAAAGTAACAAGGCTAATTAAAGTTAATAATAAATGAATGGAAGGAAATTCCAAATTTATGAAATTAAATTGAAATATTAGGACTTAGTTATAAATGCCAATTTAAGTAAATAAATATAAGTATTGTATGAATATATGAATTAATGTCTGATTTAGGATAATAGAATGAATTCATATGATGTAAGTAATTATAATAAATAATGAAATTACAATAAATCTGACTTAAATGTTACGTTAATGTAAATTTGGGTAATAATTGGAATAATGTAAATTTTATTCAGTGTTATGATAATTAATCGAATAGAACATAGACTTAAGTGAAAATTTAAGGAATGAAATAAAGATGTATTAATGTAATTACTTAATTGGCTAATGGAATAATAATATATTAACGGTAATTAAATAAAAGCAGAAGTATTTATGAATTGTAACGAAAGTTGTTAATGTAATAATGAAATAAATGGAATATAAACAAATGCAATCAGTGTATTAATGTGTGAAATAATATATTGATTTATTTGTAACGGAATGTAAATTATGCAATTTTGTTAATGTAAGTTAATGAATTATTTTTTTAGCGCAATTCCAATTAGTTGAAATAATTGTAAGGTCATAATTTGTGGTATCTAGTAAATTTGGAAAATAAATCTCAAAAATGTAAAAAAAAAAGTATTGAAATGTATATTGTTTCTATAGGATAATATAAAGAAACGAAAACTTGCGACCTGTGCTTGGAATAATGACCAAAATAAGTGAAATAGGGATAATGTAAGTATTTGATTAATTAATGAAATATTACAGTGTTAATGACAATTAATTAAAACTTGTGTGTATATGGAATTTTAACCTGCGATTTTTAAGTAATAAACTTATAAATGCAAGTAAAGGAAAATATGTAACAATCTATATATGTTATTCATTTTATTTAGTATGTTAAATAAAATTTGGAAATCAAATTGCAATTAAGGGGAAATTTAGTAGTATGTTTATTGGAAAATTAATTTTAATAAATGTCACTTTAGTGTGAAGAGTAATACAATGCTTGGAAGTTGTAATTTAGAGGATATTAAGAATTAGAAATTGAATTTTGAATCATTTGCAATAAAAATAAAGAAAATGTTACATTAATGTTAACTGAGGAAATTATTAATTAACTGAATGAAATTCAAATCAGTGGAAATAATGTAGATGTACACTTAGCAACAAATTGAATTTATGAAAACAAAATGTAAACATTGAATTAAATTAAGGAATATTTGTAAGTAATGTTAAGGTTATTCATATTGGACAATTTGTTGAGTTATAAGGATCGAGAATAAAGCTTTATTAATTTATGGGAATTTAAAATAAAATAAAAGGATTAATTGCAATTAAATGAATTAAATTATTAAAATGGGAATTTAGATGAAATGTGAGAATAGTAATGTAATTACTTTTGAATCCGATGTAATCTCATCCGTTTGATAATAATGAATCAAATAATAAAATGAAAAGTAAATTTAATAGAAATTTTGGAAATTAAATTTATACTTTTCGAATTTAATGAAATAGAGGTTAATACCGAAATTTATAAATTTATCGACTCTAATTTAAGAGTTAAATTTGGTTTAAATCATTGTAAATGATTGAAAAATTTAAAATGATAAGAATTGGTATTTATCGAATTTAAACTGAAAATTTGATTAAGTTGACTAAATTTTATTTATTTAATTAATATAAAAATAGCCATTTTGGCCACTGACTCGGATTTCGACGAAACCAGTTTCATGGGATCCGTATCGGTGAATTATTGTAGGGTTTCAAGTTTCGTAGCGATCGGACTTGTCGTTTGATCGTACGAACGTGAAACGCCTTGAAATCGATTAATCGAATTCCATTTGAAATTTTTTGATTTTAGCATAACTTCTTCATACGATGGAATTTGGGCTTGAAACTTGTTCCATCGAGTTCAAAATATTTTAAAACATCTATTTTGATATATGGGTTAACCAATTTCATTCCGGACTCAGAACGGGCTTTTTGGCCCACTTTGGCGTTAGCGTGTATATCTAATAGATCCGATCCATTCTTTTTTCAACTTTCTCTATAAATACCCTGTTATAAACCCTAGTAGCCTCTATTCTTCATTTCTATATGTACAGAACTTCTGTGCTCCTTTTCCTCAATGGCTGTAAACCCTAATTTATCCAATTCAAATTCAAATTCAAAAATCAACTTCAAAAATCCAAACTCAGAAAAATTCAAAAAAAATATATGTTGAAGCCCTTGAAGTGCATAATCTTCTGGCAAAATTCGTTTTTCGATTTGGATTGTCGTTTGACCGGTAAAAATCAAAGAAGTCTCGGCCGTTCATCACGTCGAAATCAAACTCGACGGATCGACGAACCGTTTCTGGGTTTTGTAGAGAGGACCGAGGGGAGTTGATCTGTGTCGTTCGTTCATGGAGTTAACGGTTGGATTGTCGAAAAATTATGAATTAGGGTTCGTTGTTCCGGTGGCGGCCGCAAATTTTCTCGCCGATCTGGGGCGTACGCGTGCGCCGCTTAGGCATAGATGGAGGTCAGTGACTTGCTTGGGCGTGGAGGACGTGGCCACGAGTGCGGCAGCATGGAGATTTCATGTACGCGGTGGCTGGGTTTATCGCGTTTACAGTATGCGTGAGTAGCTTAGGTTCTGGGAGAGAAAGGACGGGTCTACAGCTGTTTTACTTTTTCTATTTATTTTATTTTTATTAAATTTCAAATTCAAATGTTCAGATATTAATAACTTTCACATATGAAATCAGTTTTATGCGCGGTCTTCTCCGCTAGGTTCGTATTGGAATTTCGGACATTTTGGCACTAGTTTTTGAGTTTAAATTGAATTTAGATTCAATTTAATTTCAAAAGGTGAGTGTTTTAACCCACTCACAACTTCTAAAATTTCTTATGTTTGTTAAATTTAATTTTGTTGTGATTATGCATTTATTTATAACTGTTTCGTATAATTTTAATCATCATCTCAATTAATTGCACTTATTTAAATTAAATCGTTATTTAATTCATTATTGAATATAACTGCCAGTTAATTTCTTGTTATATATTATTAGTTATATATGGATATTAATTGATTGTTTGGGATGATGATTGGATGGAAGTATGATTTTATGATGGATGAATGGATTTGTATTTTATTAAAATAAACTGCAAGTTATTATGCATTTTTATTCATTCGGGATTGTGGTTTGAAATGATATATAACCGTAATTTTTATTTTAAATTACGGATCGAAATGATAGATATCCGTATCACTTGACCATAGAATAGAAAATTTTATACAAGCACCGCGGTCTATATATAAAGATATTTTAAAGTGATTTTCTATAGTTTGAAAAGAAAATATACGGTTTAATAAATATTAATTTCTGATATTATATAAATATTAATTATATATATAGTTAAATTCTTAAATTTAAGCTATGTATAAGTTTGTTTAAAAAAAGTTTAATAATGGAATTTGCTTGTTTATATTATATGGTGAAGTACTTGTTTAAGATATGGTATATGTGACGCCCCACTCCGAGAGCCTCGTTAACAAAGAGTATTACATAGATAATACTGTCGGCTAACGCGAACAATAGAGTATAATGGAAGCGACCATGTGCAATCTTACCTTAACTATTCACTAAATAAGTCGAAAAGTAGAAACACATTAGAATTCGACCTATTCAATAAATATTTAAAGCAAAACTACAATGGCTATAGGATCTATCAGAAGAAAATATAACAACTAAAATGTAATATACATCACAGAACAGTCAATTATAATATACACATACACCGATACACAACAGAGTATACAAAATAATACATGTCAGGTGGTACAGGAGATCACAATATACAGACGAGACGAAAGAGTATAAATCAAAGTTACAGCAGATAAGGACTACAAAAGACGCTATAACAAAATGAAGCTAGCGAATAGTCCAAGCGGAAGCAAAATAGGCTAAGTCTCCAAAAGCACCTAACCTGAAACATCTCGGTCTGACCCGAGTATAAAATACCCCGATCAGTCTAGATAACAAATCAGTTCGATTAACTGAACAATAATAAACCTGCAAGGTCATACAGTATAACAAATATCTCTAGAGGAGATAACACAATCATCAACAAGAAACGAATCATATAGAGCAAGCCTCATATCATCGGCAACATATAGAAACAAAGGATACAAATATCCCAAAACAAGCCAGAAGGCAAATAACAAATACCCATAAGGTATACAAGTTCCACAAGGTAATCGCTATACTCCATGCGGCTCACAAAGACCAACACCGAAGGGCGATACCAAGGGAATTATCAATGAAACATCATGAAATTTTGCTCGAGCTCAGTACTGTACAAACAAGGATCCATGAGCCCGAAGACTCCAAACCCAAGTATCACCCATGCGGCACATAAGGCCAACATCAGAGCGAAACTATATAGGGCAACAAACCCGAAGGCACACACCCGAAGGCAACATACCTGAAGGCAACAAACCTAGGGAGACAGTCCGAAGACACTATCCCAGAGGCAACAAACCGTAGTGGTGAAGGTCGAAGACCCAGTACTGGACACCACTAACTGGCGGAATGTGTCACAACTCTCGAAAAGGAATCCGAAAAGTGTTAACGTATGTCCCATAACCACTCATTCGCACTAAACGGTTTACTATCCATCAGCCCCTTTCACACTCAAAGCAGTACAAAGTTTACCTCATATCATCGACAAACCAAACCCGAAGGTCAAAACAATCAATCAAATAGGTCAAGGATTAATCGGAAGGATAAACGCACAGATTCATGGTCCGTGTTTTGCCCAACCATTTAATCACCCTCCCACTTCGTTCGAAGTGCGAAAGTGTGTGTGTTTTAAATAGAATTTATAAATTAGAGAAACGAACTTTTAAATGCGATTCGAGAGATTATTTCATAAAAACCCGTGGATTAAAATTAAAAGGAACCATCAAAGTCAAAACAAACTCCAAACATATCAAAGATTATACTCAAAAAGATCGCAAACGCCAATTTGGAACCAATGGAGGTGGTTTCGAGTTCCAATTCGGCCATTTGCAGAAAGTAACATTTCTGACCCAAAAATCCGAATAACGATGCTATATTTAAATCAAACATTTAAATATAAAATCGTTAAATATGCGGGTTGTTACAGATCTCCCCTCCTTACAAAATTGCGTCCCCGCAATTCCTAGAGACGATATTTGTAACAACTACATACAAAAGAAAGAATAAACTTTAGACACAGAAATAGACTTACCATTACGAAGCAAGGATAGAAAACCTGGATAAGATCGCTCAATATACTCTCTGGTTTCCCAAGTACAGTCATTGGGATTAGCGGACCATTGAACTTTAACGAGCGGCACGTCCTTGTTCCGAAGGTGTCGCACCTCCGTGTCAAGCACGCGAATAGGTTGCTGTACAAAAGATAAGTCCGGTGACATCTCAAGCTCTTGCAAATCAGGAGAATCAATTACAGAATCCGATTCTCGAAGACACTTCCGAAGTTGCGAGACGTGAAACACGTCATGAATGCCAAATAAATGAGCTGGAAGTGAAACTCTATAAGCCACAGGGCCAATACATTCAGTAATAGAAAACGGTCCTATATAACGAGGAGCCAATTTTCCAGTCGCACTGAAACGCATAACCCCTTTCAAAGGAGAAACACGAATAAAAACAAGATCGCCGATCGAGAACTCGAGAGGCTTCCTACGGTTGTCCGCATAGGATTTCTGGCGACTCTTTGCCTCTTTCATCCTCAATCGAATAAGATCAATCTTCTCAGAAGAATGACGAACAAAGTCCGGGCCAAGAATAAGCTTCTCCCCAGATTCCAACCAACATGAAGGTGATCGACATGGCCTTCCGTATAAGGCTTCGAAAGGAGCCATACCGATACTAGACTGGAACCTATTGTTGTAGGAGAACTCTACAAGAGGTAGGTGATCCTCCCAACTACCACCGAAATCAAAGATACAAATACGGAGAAGATCTTCCAAAATACGATTCACCCGTTCAGTCTGTCCGTCAGACTGCGGATGATAAGCTGTAGAAAAATTAAGCTTTGTTCCCAAAGCTTGTTGAAGACTCTTCCAAAAATGACTCGTGAATAAAGGATCACGATCACTCACAATAGAACTAGGAACACCGTGAAGTCTCACGATTTCCTTGACATACAACTTATCCAAATGCGAAGCTGTCCTATTAGACTTAATAGGGACAAAATGAGTAGACTTGGTGAGGCGATCAACAATAACCCAAATACTAGAATGACCTGATCTTGAACGAGGTAGGCCGTCAATAAAATCCATAGAAACTTGATCCCATTTCCACAATGGAATCTCAAGAGGTTGAAGAAGTCCAGAAGGACGCTGATGTTCGGCCTTCGCGCGTTGACATGTCATGCAGTTGCTCACATAACTCGCCACATCGCGCTTCATGCCTTCCCAATAATAAAGACGACGCATATCGGCATACATCTTACTACTACCGGGATGAATGGTATACTTAGAACGATGGCAATCATCAAGAATGTCATGCCTAAGTGCAAAATCAAAAGGCACAAAAAGACGGTTCTTCTTACGAAGACACCCATGAGAATCAATGCTAAAATCTTGCAACGCCTCATCACAAGATTCAGACTCACAAAGCTGAATAAAATGCAACAAATCAGGATCACACCGCTGAGCATCCGCGATACGATCCAATAAAATAGGTCGAGCTCCCAAACTAAATAATAGAATAGGAGAACCAGAAGATGAACCTCGATCACGAATTTCACAAAAAGACAGAGTCTCAAGAATATTCCATTCGGCAAGCATCATAGAAATAACAGCCGAATATTTGCGACTAAGCGCATCTGCAACACGATTACCCTTACCAGGGGTAAACTGGATATCAAAGTCATAGGAAGCAAGAAACTCGAGCCAACGCTGTTGTCTCATATTGAGTTCCTTCTGAGTAAACAAATACTTCAAAGATTTATGATCGGTATAGAGAATGAAGCGCTCGCCCAATAAATAATGTCGCCAAATCTTCAAGGCAAAGACAATGGCGGCTAACTCAAGATCATGAGTGGCATAGCGAACTTCATTCGGACGCAGTTGCCTAGAAGCATAAGCAACTACCCGATCTCTCTGCATAAGCACAGCACCGAGACCACTGCCACACGCATCGGTGTAGACAACAAGATCATGATTCCCTTCGGGAACCACAAGAATAGGAGCATTAGTGAGAAGTTCTTTCAATGTCTGAAAGGAAGCTTCACACTTGTCGGACCAAATAAAACGAATGCCTTTCCGAGTAAGGCAAGTGAGAGGAAGCACAACACGGGAAAAGTTCTTAATGAACCGTCGGTAATAACCCGCCAATCCAAGGAAACTACGAATCTCATGCACATTCTCAGGCCTCTTCCAATTCTGGATGGCTTCGATCTTTGAGGGATCGACAGAAATGCCATCGGAAGATACAACATGGCCTAAGAACTTAACCTTATTCTCCCAAAAGCAGCACTTGGAGAATTTGGCTTTAAGCAGATGACGACGAAGAGTACTCAAGACAATTCTCAAGTGATTAGCATGCTCAGCTTCAGACTTAGAATAAATAAGGATATCATCAATGAAGACGAGAACAAACTTATCGAGATATTCCCGGAATACCCGATTCATGAGGTCAACAAAGAAAGCAGGAGCGTTCGTCAAACCGAACGGCATAACTCGCCACTCAAAGGAACCATAACGAGTGCGGAAAGCGGTAAGAGGTATGCTATCCTCCGCGACTCGTAACTGATGAAAACCTGTGGCAAGGTCAAGTTGAGAAAAGACCTTGGCACCACTCAATAGATCGAACATATCATCGATCCTAGGCAATGGATACCTATTTCTAATGGTCAACTCGTTAAGCTTGCGATAGTCAATGCAAAGCCTAAGAGTTCCATCAGACTTCTTCACAAAAACGACCGCGGATCCCCACGGAGAAAAACTGGACTGAATCAACTGCTTGGACTCGAGCTCTAAAAGCTGCTTCTTGAGTTCCTCATGTTCCTTTGTAGACATCCTCGTGGGAGGACGACTATCTGGCTGCGCGCCTGAAATGAGATCAATGCGGAACTCAATTGCCCGTTTGGGTGGCAAACCCGAAACAAGTTCAAAAACATCAGAAAAGTCACAAGCAATAGGAATACGAGATACATCATCACCATCTCGCAAATCAAGAGAATACAAAGCCATCTCGGAATTATCCACATCCCGAGGAACAAGAGATAACTGAGAAGGTGAATCAGGATGACAGAGACATAAAATTCTCTCGGAACAAATAATCCTGGCATCGTACCTCACTAGCCAGTCCATACCAAAAATCATATCAAAACCCAAATGAGAAACAACGTGCAGATTCGCACGGAAGGAAAAGCCACATAAAACAATCTCAATATCATCACAAAGCAAACTAAGGGTCGCGGATCCCCCAATAGGATTCGCAATCCTTAAAGAAGTAACCATACAACAAACATCCAAAGATAAATCATCTACAAGCTTCTTCGATACGAAAGAATGTGAAGCACCCGTATCGAAAAGAACTCGTATACTATGATCATGAAATAGAATTGAACCCTCCAAAATAGATGGAGTCATACCTTTGGATTGAGAAAGACCTCCAGAAGCATTAGCCACATTGAGCTTGCCAGATTTTGCATTAGCAGGAGCAGTAGGACAAGCAGAAACATGATGACCTTCCTTCTTGCAATTACGGCAGAAGAGAGGCTTTGGACAAGCTCGAATAATATGATCCGGAGAACCACAATTAAAACACTTTCGAACGAAAGGTGTTCCGAAAGATTGAGGCTGAGAGCTAGGACCACCGGTCTTCTTCTTCTTATAAGGAAAAGGCTTCTTCTGAATTGGAAACTGCTTCTTGTTAGGGTTTCTGGAAACCTCAACATCAACATCACTATCACACTCCTTCTCGACGGTCTCGAGATGAAGCGCCGAATCAACCAATTCCTCAAAAGAAAGTTTAAGCTGGAGCAACAAGGACTTCTTAAGATATTTCTTAAGGCCCGAAACAAACTTCAAATTCTTCTTATAAGAAGTGCTGATGAATTCAAGACCATACTGAGATAAAGCCTCGAACGATGCGACATACTCAGAAACAGAAGATTTCCCTTGCTTCAACTCAAGGAAGCGACGGGTCAATAAAACTTTTTCAGATTCAGGAACGAACTTGAGTTCAAATCGTCTCCGAAACTGAGTCCAAGAAAGAGTAGCCTCATCAATTTCAGCTACAAGAAGCTCATACCAGTCAAGAGCACGCTCTTGTAATAAGCTAGAACTTACAAGAACTCTATTATGGTCAGAAAGATCCATGCGAGAGAAAATACGCTCGCACGTGCGAAGCCAAGCTTGGACTTCAAGAACAGACTCGGAGCCCTTAAACGGCTTTCCTCCAAGATGAGCAAAATCACTGCACTGACGTGCAAAAGCAGACTTGCGAGGTGGAGACACTCGAGGAGGAACAAGAGGCTGAGTGCTCCTAAACAATTCCAAAAATTGATCGGCAGACATATATACGCTATCCGGATGCGAGCCACTAGATTGCCCAGCATCCGAACGTCGACCCCTGCCTCTTCCAGACATAAGCTGAAAGTAAAATAAGAACAAGATTATTCACAAGGTAGATATTACAATATGGGATACTACGGAATAAAATGCATTCGTAGACGTATTTCCAACATCTATCTAACCTTGATGGAATAAAGAGACACGATGATTCAAGGATCGGTATCACTTGTACACTTTGATGTACCATAATATGTGCATCTATTCTGTGTTTATCATATTTTGTTCTGAACTCAGCTCTGATACCACGCTGTGACGCCCCACTCCGAGAGCCTCGTTAACAAAGAGTATTACATAGATAATACTGTCGGCTAACGCGGACAATAGAGTATAATGGAAGCGACCATGTGCAATCTTACCTTAACTATTCACTAAATAAGTCGAAAAGTAGAAACACATTAGAATTCGACCTATTCAATAAATATTTAGAGCAAAACTACAATGGCTATAGGATCTATCAGAAGAAAATATAACAACTCAAATGTAATATACATCACAGAACAGTCAATTATAATATACACATACACCGATACACAACATAGTATACAAAATAATACATGTCAGGTGGTACAGGTGACCACAATATACAGACGAGACGAAAGAGTATAAATCAAAGTTACAGCAGATAAGGACTACAAAAGACGCTATAACAAAATGAAGCTAGCGAATAGTCCAAGCGGAAGCAAAATAGGCTAAGTCTCCAAAAGCACCTAACCTGAAACATCTCGGTCTGACCCGAGTATAAAATACCCGGAGCAGTCTAGATAACAAATCAGTTAGATTAACTGAATAATAATAAACCTGCAAGGTCATACAGTATAACAAATATCTCTAGAGGAGATAACACAATCATCAACAAGAAACGAATCATATAGAGCAAGCCTCATATCATCGGCAACATATAGAAACAAAGGATACAAATATCCCAAAACAAGCCAGAAGGCAAATAACAAATACCCATAAGGTATACAAGTTCCACAAGGTAATCGCTATACTCCATGCGGCTCACAAAGACCAACACCGAAGGGCGATACCAAGGGAATTATCAATGAAACATCATGAAATTTTGCTCGAGCTCAGTACTGTACAAACAAGGATCCATGAGCCCGAAGACTCCAAACCCAAGTATCACCCATGCGGCACATAAGGCCAACATCAGAGCGAAACTATATAGGGCAACAAACCCGAAGGCACACACCCGAAGGCAACATACCCGAAGGCAACAAACCTAGGGAGACAGTCCGAAGACACTATCCCAGAGGCAACAAACCGTAGTGGTGAAGGTCGAAGACCCAGTACTGGACACCACTAACTGGCGGAATGTGTCACAAATCTCGAAAAGGAATCCGAAATGTGTTAACGTATGTCCCATAACCACTCGTTCGCACTAAACGGTTTATTATCCGTCAGCCCCTCACACTCAAAGCAGTACAAAGTTTACCTCATATCATCGATAAACCAAACCCGAAGGTCAAAACAATCAATCGAATAGGTCAAGGATTAATCGGAAGGATAAACGCACAGATTCATGGTCCATGTTTTGCCCAACCATTTAATCACCCTCCCACTTCGTTCGAAGTGCGAAAGTGTGTGTGTTTTAAATAGAATTTATAAATTAGAGAAACGAACTTTTAAATGCGATTCGAGAGATTATTTCATAAAAACCCGTGGATTAAAATTAAAAGGAACCATCAAAGTCAAAACAATCGATAATCATACATAGGATCATCATGAATCAATTCAAATTGAAAATTCAATCCCAAAAGGCAAAGTGGGCTGAAACAGCAGGTTCAGTCGACTGAACAGAGTTTTTCAGTCGACTGACCCTGTACCTGGAAATTTTCTAGGTTCAGGAAACTTTCTGTTTCCAGGTTCAGTCGACTGTGCAGAGTTTTTCAGTCGACTGAATCATGCCTGGAGACTCTCGGGTTTCAGGTTCAGTCGACTGAACAGAGTTTTCAGTCGACTGAATCATGCCTGGGCTGTTTTTCAGCCTTATTCAAATGAAGAGCAAACTCTCCCAAAATGCAATCGGACGAACATTGGCTCTAAGGGCTTATGCCAATTGACAACCCGGCCCTATATGTTCCTCGATGCATCACCAAAACATGATTAAAACATCAAAGTTAGGATTTCAAAGATTTGAACCCAAAACACTAAAAATTGGAATATTCTCCAATTCAACCCAAACCAATTGCAAGTGCATATGAACAAGGTGTTAGGAATTCATACATAACATCAATGAAATCAAGAGAAGTAGATGTGAGTTCAAAACTCACCTTTTTACACAAAACAAAGAAGATGAAGAAGCACAATTGCAAGGAATCAACCAACTACACTCCACTTCAACACTACAAGCTTCAATCTAGAATCAAAGAAAGTATTTCCTAGGTTAGGGGTAGGAAAATTACAGAAATTGAAGAGGAGAAGAGATGGAGAAGATGGAGATGAACTTACCAATGGATTCTCTATGAATTTGGAGCAAGAAATCAAGATACAAAACAGAAACTAGGGCTTGCTAATTTCTAATTCTCTTCCCTTTCCCCCATTTTAGTTTTTAGCTTAAGAAAGAAATGAAATGAAGATGAAATGAAGAGAAGGGTTGAGCTAGGGGGTTAAGTGGGCTAGTGGGCTGAACCCAATCCTAAACCCAATAGGAAAAGTAGCCAAAATTTCACAAACTCCAAACATATCAAAGATTATACTCAAAAAGATCGCAAACACCAATTTGGAACCAATGGAGGTGGTTTCGAGTTCCAATTCGGCCATTTGCAGAAAGTAACATTTCGGACCCAAAAATCCGAATAACGATGCTATATTTAAATTAAACATTTAAATATAAAATCGTTAAATATGCGGGTTGTTACAGTATATATAGAGTTTTAATGACCTAAATAAAAATTTATGTTGGAAAATGAATACGAAATTTGTTTGAATTGAATTATTTAAGAATTATACTCAAAAATTTGATTTGAAATATAGAATAAATTAAGATTTTAAAGGGTATGATTCCTATAACTTGATTTGGTTTAGAGGGATTTATATAAAGATTTATATGAATATATCAAGTTAATAAAATTTAAAGACTATCCAGTTGTTTGAAGTTAAAGGTTTTACTTAGATTATATTGGGTTTATTAAGTAAACATTTCAAATCTAGATAATAGTAAAGGAATTTGATATATATGAAATTGTCAAAGAATTCATTTTGAAATTGTAGAATATTCAAAGCATTTGAAATACATGGAAATTGAAATGGTTTATTTGGGAATTTAAACCTATATTTGGAATTTATTTGTGAAATTTAAAAAAGCTATTTTGTTATATAAGGTGGTTTAATATTTAAACCATTTAAGTATTAGAAATTTTGTTTCAAAGCTATGGGGTTTAAGATATATATTTGAAATTATTATGATTTTGGGAAAAGGGATATATTTAAAATAAAAATGATATCATATTGATTTGGGTTTTAAAAATATAAATGATATCGTATTCATATGGTTTTGAAAGAGAAATTATATTCTGGTTTTAAAGTATGAATTATTTTTGAAATAATAACGATTGGTTGTTGAATAGACCGGGATTGGAAGTTGTCATAATCTCTGCCAACTCCGAAAACCACTTTAACAACCGTATATGTGGTGGAGGTTCCAGAATGAAGTAGGATGGTGGCGGTGTTTCCTTTGAGGTAAATACGTAGATCCAACTCCCATGATTTTTCATAAGGTGGCTAAAACAGGAGCGATTGACGGGTTAATGAGGCAACATCTTTGATCGAACACGTCCCTTCGATATTATACTTTGACTTTAGGATTGATTCGGTGGCCACTTTTGATTTTTTATTTGGGGGTGTGGCTCGAGGTGGGTGGTAGCTGCGCGCTACGCGTTACCACCGACCCGGAAGCGTAATTGGTATATCTACCCTGTCATTGCCTAGTTGTGCTGTGTCACAAATCCTATCGCGCCTTGTACGAGTTTGGTTTCCTCCAGTTGCCCGTGGAGTATTTACGGTAGTCTCCCGATCTGGAGATGCGCTGATACTGGATGGACTATTGGGACTATTACGTGTTAAGGGCTATATGGGTAACCCCTTAATGCTATGAAAAAGTAAGTTTATTTTACTATTAGACACTATTATAATAGCGAAATATTACTACATAGTAAATAGTTTAACGGATCCTTAGGAGATGTGAATGCCGAGCATCTCTTAAGTTACTACACTCACGTTAGACATTGGATAAGAGATGTCAAACCCCGTAAACATCTCCGACGCCGTTACACTCATATTTATTTCAGTTGATTTAACTTACATAAGATCTTTTAGTTCTGACTCGAGTGTTTTGTCTTTTCAATTCGCTTGGGTCAGTCTGAGCGTTTCAGGATTTGAAGATTTTATTCTAGCGGAAGAAGACGACAATTAGTAGTACTATTATCTACTATATTATTCCTCTACACTATTGTATTCTGCTGCATTGTTGATATTCTATGGTTTGTATAACTCTGATATATATTGTAAGTATAATTAAATATTTTGAAAAACAGCTTCATGAACTGTATATATGGTTATTATATTTTATCGTTCCGTTGAAAGATTTTGTTTTGTTTTTATTTATTTCTTTGTTTTCTTATTTACCCCATAACAATCCGCCCTTCCGTATGATTTGAATTGACACGTGTGTCGATTTAAAGCGTGCGAAAAGGCGGGATGTTACATCTGGTATCAGAGCTTTGTGGGGTTTGACTCCTTTTTAATAGGGTAGTAATACCCTATGGGAGTCATTGAGTGTATATATGAGAGAGCGTATTTGTTAGTGTTATAAAAAGGTTTTAATATTGTGTTAATTTGTTCTGTTTTGTATTTGTAAATTCTGGTTGGTGCATGAGACGCTATGACATCAATAGGGATTTCTAAACACTTAATAGGACAGACCGACATAATATTTGGTTTTAAGATAGGTGAATGAAATAATTTTGCCTATTATATTTTCTATATATATAAAGGAAAATTTTCATAAAGGTTATATTTAGTTGTAATATATTGGTTGTTAGGGAATGAAATTTATAAATAATAGTGGAAATAGGATTGAAAATAAAATAGAAAACACAATTTCTCGGGCCATGAATAAATTCCCTCGCTCCATTTTGAAATTTTAATGGTGACTTCTTCGTCCTCCTTTTCTTTTGATTCTGCTTCTTTCCCTCCTCTCTCTTCTTCGTCTTCATCGTCCTCGTCTTCTTCTTCTGCTCCTATTATTTCATCCAGTCACTCTTTTGCTTCTTGTCAGTCTGTTTCCTTATCACCTTCTTCTTTTAAGTTTTCTTCTTCTGATTCGAACTGGTCATCTCTTTTCAAGTCTTTACCCAGGAATGCTGGCTCTTATAAGCCTATTGATTTTGATATTTGTAGGGATAAAGCGTCCACTGCTCTGCCTGATCTTGTTCATGAAGAGGGTTTGAAATATTGGGAAAATCATTTGGTTGGCTTTTTCTTGGATGGTACTCTTTCGTTCTTGACAGTTGTTTCTTATCTGAAAAGATTTTGGAAGCTTAAAGGTGATGTGGATTTTAAATCTGATGGTTATAATTTCTATTTCAAATTTTCAAATCAAGAAGATAGGGATTATGTTCTTAAGTTGGATCCTATTTTCATTAGAGGTAGAATGTTTATTATTACTAAATGGGATCCTTCGGTTGGAATTTCACAAGCTCAAATCAAGAAAGTTCCTGTATGGATTCACTTTCACAGAATTCCTATCATTCTTTGGACTTTGATTGGGATTAATTGGTTGGCTTGTCATGTTGGTAGGCTTATTTGTTTTGATAATAGCACTGAGAAACTTCAGAGATTTAAGTATGCTAAAGCGCTAGTTGAAATTTCTCCTGAGTTTGATTTACCTGATTCAATTTCTATTCCTCAATTGGGTAGCAACTGTCCAGATGTTCAACTTTCTTATGATTGGAAACCTAAGATTTGTACTCATTGTAAAAATTTTGGTCATGACACTGCACATTGTGAATTTCTGAATAAGGTTGAAAGTAAAGAAATAGGAAAGGGGCAAGATGGGGTGAAGTGTGTGGATAAATCTCAGTCTGATATTGTTACTAATACTGGTATTACAAATCATAATGAGAAAGATTGGAAGAATGTTAATAAGAGGAATAAAAGTTTCTGGAAAAGGAAAAAACAAGTAGATGTTGATAGTGCTAAAAAAGCTGATGGAGGTGTTGTGAAGGAGAATGGAGTCTCTTCTTTATCTTGTCCAAATACATCTAATTCTTTTTCAATTTTATCAAATTCGACACTTGACAAAACTCTGCATTCTTCTTTTGAATCTAATTCTATTGCTTTAAATTCTTCTTGTTCAAATCTTTCAAATTCTTCAATTGTTGTTTCTATTTCTCATATTGGTATTGGTTCTTCTTCTGTTAATATCTCTAACTATTCTTCTGTTGATGGCTCATCTACTCTTACATCCTCTTGCTGTTCTCAATTTAGTAATCAATCTCCTTCCAATTTATCTTCCAGCTCTCCATATTTGCATTTGTCTCCACCCAGTCATATTATTCTGCCTCCCCCTTCCTCTTCTTGTCATGATGCTGGTGCTAAGACTGTTTATGACCTGAATAAAGGCAAGGATTTTAAACCCCATGAAGTTCTTCCATGTTCTTCCTCTAAGGAAAATTCTCATACAAGACATACTAGGAAAAATCCTTCACCATTATTACCTCCTCTGCCTTTTAAATGAATAATATTGCATTCTGGAATATTAGGGGTGCCAATTCACCCTCTAGGCAATTTGAGATTAGGAATCTTTTAAAAGAAAAGGATATTCAATTAATATGTATTTCTGAAACTAAGCTTGATATTCAATCTTCAGTGAAAGCTGTAACCATAATAGCTCCATCCTGGTCTTCTGATCATAATTTTCTTGAAGCTAATTATGGTAGATTGTTGACTTTATGGAATCCTAGTATTTTTAATCTTTCTAGAATCTGTGCTTCAGATCAATTCATTCACTATCAATGTACTCATTTACCTTCTGGTTTTAATTTTCTCCTTACCTCTGTATATGCACATAATTCTTTGTCTTTTAGACAGATCTTTTTGGATCATCTTCCATCATTAAATCCTCTATCTTGTCCTTGGCTTGTTGGTGGTGATTTTAACTGCATGTTTGCTTGTGATCAGAAATTTGGTGGTTGTTCTTTATCACTCAAGCATATATCTCCTCTTAATAGTGCTATTTGTCAAGCAAATTTATTTTCTCTCAAATTCTTTGGTTCTTATTTTACTTGGTTTATTGTAGTAGGAATGGTAATGTAACTCTTTGTAAACTTGATCATATTTTTATAAATCTTCCTTTTCTTCAATTTTGGCCTAATTCATTTTATCATATTCTTCAACCTTCCCTTTCAGATCATTGTCCTTTAATCTTTCAAAATGGAGCTGATAATTTTGGTGGAGGAAAACATACTTTTAAATTTTTTAATTTTTGGACTAAGCATGTTGATTTTTTTGTTATTCTCGGACAAGTTTGGTGTATGCAATTTGGCAAAAACCCTCTTGCAAATATTATCCTTAAGATGAAGGTGCTAAAGTTTCATCTTAAAGTGTGGTCAGCAGAACATTTTGGTAATGATTCTTAACTCTCAACTCAAATTAGAAATGACCTTATTAAGATTCAGGAAGCACTGTGTGTCAGACCCTGTGATACTTTATTAAAACAAGTTGAATTGCATTTAAGGCATGAACTTGAGAGAGTAATTGATAGAGAAGTGTCATCTCTTAAACAGAAACTTCATGTGAAAATGGAAAAGGAGGCAGACAGGAATACTAAGTATTATCATAACTTTCTTAAAGTTAAAAGAAGTCGTGATTGCATTTTTCAAATTAAGGATATGAATGGGTTGTTGGTGAACACTTTTGATGGTATTAATCAGGCTTTTGTCCAATATTTTTCTTCTGTCTTAGCACCATCCACTTCTTTCATTCCTGATTTAAATCCCCTCTTTAATATTACTCTTCCCTCATTATCACACACCCAATCAAGTTCTTTGATTAGTGTAATTACTGAAGAGGAAATTAGGAATGCAGTTTTCAGTCTGGATAGTAATAGTTGTGGAGGACCTGATGGCTTTAATGCTTATTTTATTCAACATAGTTGGAATATTATTGGACCAGATATTGTTAATGCAATCAAATTCTTTTTTCTTCATAATAAGCTTCCTGCTGGTTTATCTGCTACTGCAATAGCTTTGATTCCTAAGATTGTAAATCCAACATCTGTCACTGATTTTAGGCCTATCTCTTGTTGTAATATCATCTATAAGATTATCTCAAAGATTTTAGCTAACACACTTCAACTTATACTGCCATCTATTATAAGCATTAATCAAGCTGCCTACATCAAAGGTTGATCTATTAGTGATAGTATTTTACTGACTCAAGAATTGCTGTTTGGATATGAAAGAAAAACCATTTCTCCAAGGTGTATGTTAAAATTGGATATTAGGAAGGCATTTGATTCTGTGCATTGGAATTCTATTTTAGCAGTTATGTCCAAAATGAATTTTCCAAAACCATTCTTAGCTTGGATTTACACTTGTATCTATTCTCCTATGTATTCTATTTTGAGAGATGGTGGTCTATATGGTTATTTTAGGGGTATACATGGTGTTAGGCAAGGTGATCCTATTTCAGCCTATCTGTTTATAATTGTCATGGAGCTTCTTAATTCTATGTTCAAGGAACTTGTTCTTAATGGAGTTTTACAGTTGCATCCAAAATGTAAGCATCCACTTATTACTCATCTCCTTTTTGCTGATGACTTGGTTGTTTTTACAAAGCCCATTCTAGATAACATACAATGCATTCTTTCAACTCTGAAGATTTTTCACTCTATAACTGGACTTCAAATTAATTTGGCTAAATCTAATATTTTAGTTGCTGGTTTAAGTCCATTGGATAAGAATGCTATTATTAATTTTTCTGGTCTACAAGAACTGCCTAGAAATTCTTTCTATTTGGGTCTGCCTTTGATTACATCTAGAATTACTAAGCAAGATTGCTTGCCACTGTTTGAAAAGATCATTGAAAAAATTCACTTATGGCCAGTTGGTAAACTTTCACAAGCTGGTAGGCTAACCATTGTTCAGTCAATAGCTGTAGCCATGACAACATATTGGACAAGGCATTATATTCTTCCAGCTAAGCTTATTAATATGATTACTAGTGCTCTTAATAAATTCTTATGGCATGGTGATCCATTTACTAAGAAGTTAATTCCAATTTCTTTCTATAAACTTTTTGAAGCAAAGAAACATGGTGGTCTTGGAATAACTAATATCTGTCAATGGAACAGAGCTGCTATATCTGTTTATTACAATAAAATTTTTACATCTGACAACAATCTCTGGTCACAATGGGTTAATCATAATCTTACTGGTAGGAAAAATTTTTGGACTATGTCAATTCCTCAAAGTTGTAGTTGGAGTTGGAGATGTATTTTGAAGCTTAGAGAAACTTTTATTCCTTTAATTCAATGTAATCATGATCTGATTAAGGATTTGTCTTTTTGGCACTCTCCCTGGTCTAAACAAGGCTTAATCCTGAGTTCAATTGTTGATTACAATTTGAGAAATATCTCTGGTATAGCTGAACAAGCTAAAGTTGTTGATTTTATTCATGATGGCAGTTTAGTTTTGCCTTACACAAGCTCTTTTCAATTAAGACAATTATGGAACGTCATTTCAAATTATCCTACAATAATTTCTGATAATATGCTAGTATGGTCCGGGAAGACTTTTCAAATCAAGCTTGTTTACAAATCTCTCTGTGACGATGGTTCTCTTTTTCCATGGTATACAAGAATTTGGAAAATAGGTGGCAGTGCTAAGGAAAATTTGTTGTTATGGAAAGTGATGGCTAATGCATTAAATACCAAGGATAAACTTTGTAAAATTGGAATCATCTCAGAGAATATGTGTGTTTTTTGTAAGTCTAATATAGAATGTAACACACATTTATTCTTTGAGTGTCCTTTTGTCTTTCAAATCTGGTATAGATTATTATCATCATGTGGATTTTACAAACCTTCAACTGTAAGTCCTATTGAATGGTTCAATATTTTCAAAGCTACTAGATGGAAATCATGTCACACAAGGCTTCTTCTAAAAATGTTAAAAAGATTGGTTTATGAAGTTTGGCAAGAGAGAAATAATAGAATATTTGGTAACGGTATGAGGAGCTCCTCACAATTGTTTGATCAGATACACAGGAATATTCTTTGTTTTTTAAGATCTGATTCTTGTTAAGATTAATTCTTATTTTCTTTTGCTGTTTACTGATTCTTTTTTAAGTTTGGCTAGAGTGGTTTCTGGATGCATTGACAATGAGAAGCTTTCACTGTTAATGCTGTTGTTCATATGAAGGTTGCTTGTTATGTCTGGTTGATGATGCATTTACAGAGTGAAGAATTTTCAGAGTGAAGCATTTACAGAGTGAAGCTTTTACAGAGTGAAACCTTATATGCTGATGGTTATGTATGTTTTGGTGGCTTAAGAAGTTTGCTTGCATTTGTTTTCTTCTTCCTGATGCCATCTCTGATTTCTTGGTTCAAACCTACTGCCTTGTTATTCCATTAGTTGTTATGTAGCTATCGTTTGATGTTTGTAATTTGGTCAGGGTTGTTAGTCAATTCTCTAATTGTATTATGGTCATAGATGTTAATCTGGACATAGTGTGGTCATGGGTATATCCTGGTTTTGATTTGTAATCTTGGTCATGGGTGTATTTGTTTTTGCTTGTTGGTCATTTTCTTTGTTTGTAATTTTTCATTAGTTAATAAAGTGAGCTTTTCGCTCTTGCTTTTCAAAAAAAAAGATTGAAAATAAAATAAAGAAAATTTGGAAATTTTAGAACTTAAGTTCCGGGGCTTTGAAAATTTCTTTCAAATGATTTTCGAATATAGTAATAATAGTATTAGAAGTATTTTCTGATATAAATATTTCAACATAATTTGAAAGAATTGGTTTAAAGAAATTTTGGAAAAGAAATTAAGTTATGTACTCCCCTCTTTGTCGCTGGAAAATAATTTCGGTGATGAGTGCACGCATCATCGACATTCAATTTCGAGTTTCGAAGTGGGAAGGCTACTGTAGTAGTTTTACTGCAGATTTATTTCGATAAACAAATATAATTTTAAATTTTTTTAAATACAATTGGATATATAAATTGCAAGCATATGTTATCTGTTATTTTAAAATGATTTTGAACAAAGACCCGGTATTTAATTCCTAAGTTTTCGTTAATTAATAGTTTCAATTAAGGGTAGTAAAATGGAACATAACTAATCTATAAATGGGAACCTTTAATTAAAATAGGTGATTTAATTCTAAGTTATAAATGAAAAAAAAATTGAAATGGTAATCTTATAAAACAAAAGATATAATTATTGAGCATTTAATTAATAAAAGAATTGAGAATACTTATGTGATTTTCAATTACATTTTTAAAAGGCATATATATAACTTACCAAAAGATATAGGAAGTTGAAATGTTAATAAGGAAATGTAATAGATATTATGCAAGTAATAAATTTGAGGTAATGAAAGTAATTAATGAAATTCCTCAATAAGTAAGAATTTGATGTTGTAGTATTATAATCTTAAGTGTAATGAAAAGACTACTAATTGAAATAGAAAGGTAAGTATTATAAATGAAATTTAGAATAAATGAAAGTAAATATATGAAATTAAGTAGTATAAATAAATGATTATAAACTAAAGAAAATGGTTGAAGCTATTTATGAATAAAATAAGTAGGAAAAAAAGAATACTGTAAATAAGTGAAATTAAGTGATGAATAAATGAATGTAATGCAAATAAAAGAGATTTGCATTATATATGGTTATTTGAAACCTGTAAGAATAAATTGTAAAATAAAAGATAAACCAATATATGGATAAAAAGGAAATCAAACAGCAAATGTATGAATGGAATTAATAAGGATAAACTAAATCTGTTGTTTGAAATTGTTGATGTTTATTTTGGTTTATGATTGTTTGGGTAAGGATACTTTAAAAGTGTTTGGATGTATGAATAATCTATTTAGCTTCATCAGAGGATGTTGAGTAGATGGTGTGCTTAGTAGTTTATTTTTCATTCCGTAGAATGTAAAGTTTTGAACCCGAATAACTATTTGTTTTGTATGATATGAATGAATGATTGATGGGTAATGATTGTATACGATGGTTGTATGCCTTGTTGCAATTGATTTTGTTGTATGGATTGTTGTTTGATATGATTGAAACAACCTTAAATATTTCATTTTATATAGTTATTAACTCTTTTGGATTATACAAGTGAAATACAGGTTATGGAAGCAATTGCTACTGCTTTTGGTTCCATAAAATAAGCGTTAATTGCTCGACTACTAGGTACGTTTTCGGATTTCGGTTTATAGCTTTATTATATTATTTTCCCGAGTTGGGATATATATTATTTTGAAAAACATATGTTGTGTATTTTATTTTTGATATTATATTTTCTCCTTAGCCTCCCCGTATAAAGGAGACACTGTTGAAATTTTTCGAAAATTTTGGACTTAGAATTTTTTTTGAAAATGTTTTCCAAACTCTACTAATTTGAGTATAAAGGGATTTAATAGTTATAAATTGATATTTTTATTAAATTTTGTGAATTTATTTGTTTATAAATACAATATTTAAGTAAGATATATTGATTTCTTAACTCTTCTTTTCCCTTCTTTTCCTTTTCGGGGACGAAAAGTTTTGAGTGGGGGAAAGTGTAACAACCCGTGATTTTTCAATAACTTAAATTTTTTTGATTTAATGAGATTTTGAAATTTAATATTGAAGAAATAAAAATCGGTGAATATTAATAAAAGTTGCAATAATGAAAATTAACAAAGAGAAAAGTAACAAGGCTAATTAAAGTTAATAATAAATGAATGGAAGGAAATTCCAAATTTATGAAATTAAATTTAAATGTTAGGACTTAGTTATAAATGCCAATTTAAGTAAATAAATGTAAGTATTGTATGAATATATAAATTAATGTCTGATTTAGGGTAAAAGAATGAATTCGTATGATGTAAGTAATTATACTAAATAATGAAATTACAATAAATCTGACTTAAATGTTACGTTAATGTAAATTTGGGTAATAATTGGAATAACGTATATTTTATTCAGTGTTATGATAATTAGTCGAATAGAATATGACTTAAGTGAAAATTTAAGGAATGAAATAAAGATGTATTAATGTAATTACTTAATTAGCTAATGGTATAATAATAATATAGTAATGGTAATTAAATAAAAGCAGAAGTATTTATGAATTGTAACGAAAGGTGTTAATGTAATAATGAAATAAATGCAATATAAACAAATGCAATCAGTGTATTAATGTGTGAAATAATATATTGATTTATTTGTAACGGAATGTAAATTATGCAATTATGTTAATGTATGTTAATGAATAATTTATTTAGCGCAATTCCAATTAATTTTAATAACTGTAAGGTCATAATTTGTGGTATCTAGTAAATTTGGAAAATAAATCTCAATAAATGTAAAAAAAAAAGTATTGAAATGTATATTGTTTCCATAAGATAATATAAAGAAATGAAAACTTGCGACCTATGCTTAGAATAACGACCAGAATAAGTAAAATAGGGAAAATGTAAGTATTTGATTAATTAATGAAATAATACAGTGTTAATGATAATTAATCAAAACTTGTGTATATATGGAATTTTAACCTGTGATTTTTATGTAATAAACTTATAAATGCAAGTAAAGGAAAATAGGTAACAATCTATATATGTTATTTATTTTATTTAGTATGTTAAATAAAATTTGGAAATCAAATTGCAATTAAGGAGAAATTTAATAGTACATTTATTGGAAAATTAATTTTAAAAAATGTCACTTTAGTGTGAGGAGTAATACAATGATTGGAATTTGTAATTTAGAGGATATTGAGAATTAGAAATTGAATTTTGAATCATTTGCAATAAAAATAAAGAAAATGTTATGTTAATGTTAGCTGAGGAAGTTATTAATTAATTAAATGAAATTCAAATCAGTGGAAATAATGTAGATGTATACTTAGCGACAAATTGAATATATGAAAACAAAATGTCAACATTGAATTAAATTAAGGAATATTTGTAAGTAATGTTAAGGTTATTCATATTGGACAATTTGTTGAGTTATAAGGATCGAGAATAAAGCTTTATTAATTTATGGGAATTTAAAATTAAATAAAAGGATTAATTGCAATTAAATGAGTTAAATATTTAAAATGGGAATTTAGATGAAATGTGAGAATAGTAATGTAATGAATTTTGAATCTGATGTAATCTCATCCGTTTGATAGTAATGAATCGAATAATAAAATGAAAAGTAAATTTAATAGAAATTTTTGGAAATTAAATTTATAATTTTCGAATTTAATGAAATTGAGGTTAATATCGAAATTTATAAATTTGTCAACTCTAATTTGACAGTTAAATTTGGTTTAAATCATTATAAATGATTGGAAAATTTAAACCTATATTTGGAATTTATTTGTGAAATTTAAACCTATATTTGGTTTATTTGGGGACTTAAACCTATATTTGGAATTTATTTGTGAAATTTAAAAAGCTATTTTGTTATATAAAGTGGTTTAATATTTAAACCATTTCAGTATTAGAAATTTTGTTTCAAAGCTATGGGGTTTAAGATATATATATTTGAAATTATTATGATTTTGGGAAAAGGGATATATTTAAAATAAAAATGTTATCTTATTGATTTGGGGTTTTAAAAATATAAATGATATCGTATTCATATGGTTTTGAAAGGGATGTTATATTCTGGTTTTAAAGTATGAATTATTTTGAAATAAGAATGATTGGTTGTTGAAGAGTCTGGGATCGGAAGTTGTCATACTCTCTACCAACTCCGAAAAACACTTTAACAACCGTGTACGCAGTGGAGATTCCAGAATGAAGTAGGATGGCGGCGGCGTTTCCTTTGAGGTAAATACGTGGACCAAACTCCCGTGAGTTGGCATAAGGTGGCTAAAACAGGAGCGATTGACGGGTTAATGAGGTAGCACCTTTGATCGGACACATCCCTTCGATATTATACTTTGACTTTTGGATTGATTCGGTGGCCACTTTTGATTTTTTTTATTTGGGGGTGTGGCTCAAGGTGGGCGGTAGCTGCGCGCTACGTGTTACCACCGACCCGGAAGCTTAATTGGTATATCTACCCTGGCATTGCCTAGTTGTCTCGTGTCACCTACCCTATCGCGCCTTGTACGAGTTTGGTCTTCTCCCGTAGCCCGTAGAGTATTTAGGGTAGTCTCCCGATCATGAGATGCGCTGATACTGGATGGACAACTGGGACTATTACGTGTTAAGGGCTATATGGGTAACCCCCTAATGCTATGAAAAAAGTAAGTTAATTTTACTATTAGACACTATTATAATAGCGATTACTACATAGTAAATAGTTTAATGGATCCTTAGGAGATGTGAATCCCAAGCATCTCTTAAGTTACTGCAGTCGCGTTAGACACTGGATAAGAGATGTCAAACCCCGTAAACATCTTCGACGCTGTTACACTGATATTTATTTCAGTTGATTTAGCTTACATAAGATCTTTTAGTTCTGACTCGAGTGTTTTGTCTTTTCAATTCGCTCGGATCAGTCCGAGCATTTAGGGATTTGAAGATTTTATTCTAGAGGAAGAAGACGACGATTAGTAGTACTATTATCTACTATATTATTCCTCTACACTATTGTATTCCGTTGCGTTATTGATATTCTATGGTATGTATAACTTTGATATATATTGTAAGTATAATTAAATATTTTAAAAAACAGCTTCATGAACTGTATATATAATTATTATATTTTATCGTTCCACTGCGAGTTTCTGTTTTGTTTTATTTCTTTCTTGGTTTTCTTATTTACCCATAACAATCCGCACTTCCCTATGGTTTGAATTGGCACGTGTGTTGATTTAAACCGTGCGAAAAGGCGGGATGTTACATGGTTAGTCATAATGAAGGCAAGTAGCATTTGGAGTGCAAAGGCAAATGGGATATGAAAAGTTTGTGGTACATGAAAGGTTCAAAACTCTTCATATTTCTTTTATTTCTTTTGGCATTATTAAACACATGAAAAGAGAAATATTTAAAATTTTCAGGTTAATATGAAATTAGATATTTAAAACAATATATTATTTTATAAGTGTGTGTGTATATATATATATATGAAGTTTCAAAAGAAAATAAATGTATATTTTAAATTTACCAATTTATCAATATATTAAGGAGGTAATTTGATTAATTGGTTAATAAATTATTTTGGTTACTGAAGATAATTTATTAAAGGAAATCAGTTTAAACCAAATCATTAGTTAATTAAATTTTAAAATGGAAATTAATTTATTCAACTAATTTGAATATTACTAAAACCTTATAATGTTTGTTACAAGATTTAAATATCTTGAAAACAAGCTGGAAGGGAAATAGATTGCAAAATAAAAGCAAAGGTGAGATCTTCTCACTCAATTGAAAATATTAGAATTTGAAGTTATAGATTGATTGTTTCGATGTGATAGTATATATAGTAGTATGTGTATATATATTGGAGTGATTGATTTCTCGCATTATATAGCGGATGAGACCCTATGCGTCGCATAATAGCGGATGATATGATAAAATCCCATATACCGCGATATTCCACCTCGTAGTGGAATTGGTATTTAATTGTTGTGCTAACGTCTGTGGACGTAGGGGAACAGGTTGGTGGAATCCAATTGGATTCCTCAAAATTGTTGAATTTATTTTATATGTTGTCATGTGATTTGTTGATAATCTGTGTATGATTATATTGGTGATTGAATTCATTGAAGGCTGTTGCTGAGCCGGATATATTATTGGTATCTAGGATATCAGAATTATATAATTGGATTTTCGAAAATTTAAGTAGAAATTTTTAAGTAAATTAATTTTAGAAATTGGATAAATTTTAAAGAAGGAATTTAAAAGGGCAAAGATTGATTTTTGAAATCCTATCAAATAAATTCTAAGCATGGGAAAAAGATTTTAATAAATGGAAATAAATGGACTTTGATTAGTATTATTAAAAAGTTGAAGAATATATTTTAAAATTCGGATTTCAAAATCTAAATAAAAGTGTGAATATTAGATTGAGGGTTTATGAAATAAATTTGGATAAGTAAAGGAGTAATTTTCAAATGGAATAAATTTTGAAAATAAATTTGGAAATCGATTTGGTGTTTGAAAATAAATTTATGGAAATCAATTTGGAATTTGATTTGGTGTTTAAAAAGTGAATATTTAGAAATCGATTTGAAAATTGTATATCAATGGATATGTGAAAAATTAAATTCACAATGGGAATTTATAAAAGAATGGGTAATTTGTTTTAAAAATAAATATTGGATTATTTTTAAAAGTGTGGAAAAATAATTTATGGATTTGGAAATATAAATTGAAATAAATCAAGAAGGATTTATTAATTGATTTAAATGGACTATTTTGAAATGGAAAGTGTATTTTCTCTGGAAAGCCGAGTATGTTTTTAAATTAGCTTTCAAATATAAATTAAAAGTTCTAAAGCTGGTTTTAAAAGAATGTTTTTAGAGAAATTATTTTCGTAAATTGTTTTTAAATCTTTAAATTAAATATTTATTAAGTTAATTTTAGAAGTGATTATTTTAAAGTTTTAATTAGTATTTGATTTAGAAAAGGGTTATTTAAATAATTACACTTTAATTATCTAGTAATTTTATTTTTAAAATTGTTCTGGGCATATGTCTTATATGAGATATTAGTATAATATTTCATAACTAATATTTAAATAAAGTGTTTAAAAATAGTTTTATTTTAAATGTTTCCAAGTATGTATTTTTGGATAAGCGATTTAAAATTATTTTAAAGTATTCAGACTTGGCTAATTTTCAGTGGAAATAAATAATATTGAAAATTTATTCCATGCGAGGAAAGTGATTTAAAATTTGTTTTTAAAAGGTTGAAGTGAAAATATATGTAACGTCCTGCCTTTTCGCATGCTTTAGACCGACACACATGCCGATTCAAGCCATACGGAAGGGGCGGATTGTTATGGGGTAAATAAGAAAAAAAAAACAGAGAAGAAAAAAAACAAGATAGAATCTCACAGCGAAAGGATAAAATATAATAATCAAAATATATAGTTCATGAAGCTGTTTTACAAAACCTTTGATTATATTTATACAATACATATCACAGTGCACATACCATATAACAATGTAGCGGAATAGTATGAGTGAAGTGCAATAATATAAATAATAATAATACGGATCTTCCGCTCCGTCCTCCAGAGCTAAATCTTCACATCCTGAAACGCTCGGACTGACCCGAGCGAATTTGAAAAGACAAAAACACTCGAGTCAGAACTAAAGATCTTATGTGAGTTAAATTAAAAGAAATAAATATGAGTATAGTAACTCAAGATATGCTCAGGATTTACATCTCCTAAGGATCCGTTAAACTATTTATTATGTAGTATATCGCGCTATTATAATAGTGTCTAATTGTAAAATAAACTTACTTTAAAATAGCGTTAAGGCTTTACATTTTCCACCTTAACACGCAATAGTGCCAATAGTCTATACAGTGCTTGCATATCTTCTGATCGGGAGACTACGAGAAGACACTCCATAGGTACGACACAAATAGAAACTCGTAGTAAAGGCTCGGTATGTTAGGTGACACGGCACAACTAGGCAATACCAGGGTAGATATACCAATTGCTATCCGGGCTGATGGAAACACTTAGCCTCAGCTACCGCCCACCACGAACAAACTCCCTCAAAAATCAAAGTAAAAGTGGCCACTGAATCAATCCAAAGTCAAAGTATAATATCGAAGAGGAGTGTCCGATCAGAGGAATGACCTCATTGGCCCGAGAATCGCTCCTGTTTTAGCCACCTTATGCCAACTCACGGGAGTCGGGTCTACCTATTTACCTTGCAGGAAACGCCTCCACCAACCTACTTCATTCTGGAATCTCCACCACGTATTTAATAACATTAATAACCTATCATTAAATCTCCTATTTCCTTTAGAGGTTTTAATTTATTAATTATCTATGTTTCCATTCACTACAATAATTGAAACAATTAATTAATGGAAATTAAGGAATTTAATACCGGGTTAAATTTTAGCTTATTTTAAAATAATAGATAAATATATTCTTACAACTTATGTATCTCTAATTATATTTAAAACAACCTAAAATTTATATATTTTTCGAAAATGAATGTGCAGTAAAACTACTGCAGTGGTCTTTCCCCTTCGAAACTCGAAAATGAAAGTCGATGATGCGGCCGCCATCACCGAAGTTATTTTCCAACGACAGAGAGGAAAGTACAAAACTTATTTTTTTTCCAAAATCTTCTTTAAAACAATTCTTCTGAATTATATTAAATATTTATATCAGAAAATGCTTATAAACAATATTATTATATTCCAAAAATTTTGTTCGAGAAATTTCATAACCTCGGATCTTAAGTTCTAAATTTCCAAATTTCATTTATTTTATTTTTCAATCTTATTTCTATTATTATTTATACACTTTATTACCTAACAACCAATCTACTGCAGCCAAATATAGACGTTATTTGAAAATTTTTACTTTATAGAAAATATAATAGGTAAACTTATTTCATTCACCTATATAAAATAAATATTATGTCGGTCTGCCCTATTAAGTGTTTAGAAATCCCTATTGATGTCACAGCGTCCCATGCATCAACCAAAATTTATAAATACAAAACGGAACAGATTAAAACAATATTAAAAACTTTTTATAACACTAACAAATACGCTCTCTCATATATACACTCAGCGGCTCCCATAGGGTATTACTACCCTATTAATAAAGAGTCAGACCCCACAAAGCAAAGGTTTAACGCTAAACCTGGCTCTGATACCAGATGTAACGTCCCACCTTTTCGCACGCTTTAGACCGACACACATGCCGATTCAAACCATACGGAAGGGCGGATTGTTATGGGGTAAATAAGAAAGAGAAGGAGAAGAAAAAAAACAAGATAGAATCTCACAGTGGAAGGATAAAATATAATAATCAAAATATACAGTTCATGAAGCTGTTTTACAAAACCTTTGATTATATTTATACAATACATATCAGAGTGCACGTACCATATAACAATGCAGCGGAACAGTATGAGTGAGGTGCAATAATATAAATAATAATAATACGGATCTTCGTCTCCGTCCTCCAGAGCTAAATCTTTACATCCTGAAACGCTCGGACTGACCCGAGCGAATTTGAAAAGACAAAAACACTCGTGTCAGAACTAAAGATCTTATGTGAGTTAAATTAATAGAAATAAATATGAGTATAGTAACTCAAGAGATGCTCGGGATTTACATCTCCTAAGGATCCGTTAAACTATTTATTATGTAGTATATTGCGCTATTATAATAGTGTCTAATTGTAAAATAAACTTACTTTAAAATAGCGTTCAGGCTTTACATTTTCCACCTTAACACGTAATAGTGCCAATAGTCTATACAGTGCCTGCATATCTTCTGATCGGGAGACTACGAGAAGACACTCCATAGGTACGACACAAATAGAAACTCGTAGTAAAGGCTCGGTATGGTAGGTGACACGGCACAACTAGGCAATGCCAGGGTAGATATACCAATTGCTATCCGGGCTGATGGAAACGCGTAGCCTCAGCTACCGCCCACCTCGAACAAGCTCCCCCAAAAATCAAAGTAAAAGTGGCCACTGAATCAATCCAAATCAAAGTATAATATCGAAGAGGAGTGTCCGATCAGATGAATGACCTCATTGGCCCGAGAATCGCTCCTGTTTTAGCCACCTTATGCCAACTCAGGGGAGTCGGGTCCATGTATTTACCTTGCAGGAAACGCCTCCACCAACCTACTTCATTCTAGAATCTCCACCGCGTACACGGTTGTTAAAGTGGTTTTCGGAGTTGGCAGAGAGTATGACAACTTCCGATCCCGGTCTCTTCAACAACCAAACGTTATTATAACACCGCGGTCCTTTAAAATAATTTATACTTTTAAAACCAGAATATAATATCCATTTCAAAACCATATAAATATGATATCATTTCCTTTTAAAACCCAAAACAATATGATATCATCTTTATTTTCCAATATATTCTTTCCAAAAATCATAGTGGTTTCAAAGTAAAATATTTAGAAATCAAAACTCTTGAATATAATATTTCCAAATTATACTGCCTTGAAAACCATAACTTTGAAACAAATTCCATCTCTCAAATGGTTAAATATTAAATTTCTTTTATAAAACAAAATAGCTTCTTTAGATTTCACAAATCAATTTTCAAAAACTTCAAAATACCATTTCAATTCTTATGTTTCAAAGCTTTAAATATTTCACCATTTCAAAACAAACTCATTTGACAATCCCATATATATTAAATTCAATTACTTATTATTTAGGCTTGAAATATTTACTTAATGAATTCAATATAATTTAAGAAAAACCTTTAACTTCACATAACTGGAAAATCATTCCATTTATTATATATTCATTTAAATCAAACTGATATTCATTTAGATCACTCTACACAAACATCAAGTTATAAAATCATATCCTTTAAAAATTCTAACTTTTTATTTAATTCCAACTCAACTTAATATTCATCTTCCAACCTTATTCTCATTTAAATCAATGAATCATCAGAAATTAAATTTTAAATAAATGCTTAATCTTATTTGATATTAAAACCAAACTTTATTTTAAACTTCAAATCAAATTTATACAAAGCTTAACCGGAAATTACTATATATATAATAACCTTTATCAAGAACCAAATAAATATCCCATAAACCATATATATATAACTTTACAAAAACCAAAAAAAATCATTTCAAAATATTTATATATATATATATATATATACCGCGGTGCCTATATAAAATTTTCCACCCTATGGTCAAGTGATAAGGATGTTTATCATTTCAATCCGCAATTTAAAAATAAAAATGCGGTTGTATATCATTTCAAACCGCAATCCCGAATGAAATGAATATGCATGCTAACTTGCAGATTTTATAAGATAGTACACATCATCCATTCGCCCAATATCAATTATCAACCAATTTAATTCAATCATCATCAATTTAAGCAAACATCAAAATATATAGCATATAAATTATACAAGTAATAAATAACATGTATTAACTAACAGTTTATATTCAATAATAAATTTAACTACTGTTAAACTAGCAGTTTATATGCAAAAATAAATGCAAATTTAACTGGCAGCTAATATGAAATAAAAATAAATATAATCATGACAGGCAGTTAATATGCAAATAAATGAATTCTAACTGTCAAATTATATGCAATAAATAAAATTAATTAACAGTTAAATTAAATAAATGCGATTTAACTGAGATGACGAATAAAACATGCCAAACAGTCATAAATAAATTTCTACTCATATCTTAAGTCAAATTAACAAACATAAGAAATTTTAGAAGTTGTGAGTGGGTTAAAACACTCACCTTTTGAATATAAATCGAATTTAAATCCGATTTAAATCCAAAAATTCGACGGTCTCCAAATTTATCCAAACCAGCGTCAACAGATCTGGAATTAAATTACGATCCTAACAAAAAAATTTTTGCGTGAATCGGATGTCGTGCGTAAAAGTTACGAGTTAAAACGATTGAATCAAAATTAAACATAATAGAATTAAAATAAATAAAGTGGTACACATGGCCCACGTCATCATCGCTTACAGGAAGCTTCACGTGTTCGAAGGTCACGAGCCGCCACTCCCGAACCCTAATCCCCATTTACGCAGCCACTACACGCCCCTGCACCTCGATCGAACATCACCTCCACCATGCCCACGTTAGGCCGAGCCTCCCATGCCTGCGAAAAGCCGTGCGACCCCACCTTCAAAATGCGCCGCCGCCACCTAGGTCAGTGATTCCTGGCAAATCACGGCCACCGAATGACCAACGACCAACATCACAAGGGCCTGCACTTCGTCCTCTTCCAAACGCCGCCCTCCGATCATCCTATCGACGCAGATCCACCACACGATTAAATTCTACCCAAAGAATGGCCGAGACTAACCCATAGTTTTATGGGCAAACCACAACCCGAATCGAAAAACGAATTTCTCCATTGAATTTCTCTCGTTGAGAGCATCGACATATATTTTTTTCGAATTTTTCTGAGGTGATTGAATTTTCAGCTTTTGATTTGACTTTTGAAATTTGAATTTAGATCTGGGGTTTCTAGCCATTGGAAGAAGAGAAGGAACTGATGAAATGAACGCACAAACAAATGAGAATAGATGGGCTAGGGTTTATAACTGGGTTTATATAGGTAGGTTAGAGATTTGAATAGATGGATCGGATAAACAAACGTGCTAACGCTAACGTGGCCTAAAAAGCCCGTTCTGACCCCGGAACGAAATTGGTTAAACCCATATATCCAAATAGGTATTTTAAAATATTCTGAATGCGATGGAAAAAGTTTCACGTCCAAATTCGATCGTATGAAGAAGTTATGCTGAAATCAATATTTTCAAATTGATTTTAAATCGATTTCAATTAAATCGATTTCAAGGCGTTTCGCGTTCGTACGATCAAACGACAAGTCCGATCGCTACGAAACTTGAAACCCTATAATACTTCACGGTTACAGATCCGATGAAACTGGTTTCGTCGAAATCCGAGTCCGTGACCAAAAAGGCTATTTTTATATAATTTAAATAAAATAAAAATTAGTCAATTAAATCAAATTTCCCATTTCACTTTGATAATTGATGATTCTTATCATCATAAATTTCTCAAATCATCTTTACTAACTTAAACAAAATTTGACTGTCGAATTAAAATCTATAAATTCTAAATTTTCGTTAAATTCACAAAATATAAATTAAATTTACTTTCCATATATTTTTGTCAAATAGATAAATTTATCATTGGATTCATACTTCATTACGTAAATCTCTCAATTTTCATCTAAATTTATATTTGCATAATATCTAAATATTAAATTTCAAATATTACTTCATTATCGTTAATGTAATAAATATATTTTTAATTATTGCAATTGATTACCGTTGTAACTTAATATACTAAATAGATGGTTAATCTTAAATACTTGTTCTCATTAACATTTTATTTTTACTTACAAATTAATGCAATTATTACATATCCCTCCCTTAGTTAAAAACCTTCCTATTTCCATCTTTATTTCCAATTAACGTAAAATGTTATATTACATTTTAAATTAATTGCAATAAATCCAAATAAATATATAAGCTTGATTCCCGTTTAAACATTCAACCCATTTGATTGAAATTAACCTTTTTATAGTAAATTAAATTCCGATATTAATGAAACTTTACTTCAATTCGTTTTATTCACAAATCATCATATTATGAGAACATTCACATTATTCCCCATTTATTACCTTAATTTATTTATCGTAACACTTAATTTATATTTATTGCTATGATTTCCGATTTAATTGATGGAACTAAGTATATAACTCATAATAGTTGTGGTAAAACCCTTAATCCCACATGTATAAGTATTTCATTATCCGTTATATCTATTAATTAAATAAATTCCATTTTAGGTCCGTTTAAATTTATTACTAAGTAACCATTTACTTTTTTTCCAATAAATTTGAATTCCATTTATTTACCATACAATCACTTTCCCATTCACACCTTATTATCAACCCACAATTATTGCAATTATTGTCTTTTATTGATTTAATCAAATTACCCCATATCCCTTTAAATTCATACTAACGAAATATTCAATTACTATTCAATGCATATTTATTCATCAATCAATTCGGTATTTACTTTTCTTTCTTTCTATTTGATGATAAATAACCTGGTATACATTTACATACATTCATTTCATTACATTCATTTATGGATATTGCATTGAAATTTAATTTATTAGCTAATACCAACATTATTACCATTCATTACAATTAGATTCCAAATTTTTATTCAATACCCTGAATGAATAACATATATATTAACCAAATCCTTACATTTGTTTTTCTTCATATTTAAAAATCAAATCATAACATTTAAATGATTTAAATTGAATTGGAATTTCATCCGAGTCATAAATTATTACTTGCATTAACCGATTGCTTAATTTATTCCAATTACCTTTACACTCTTTTATTGCATTAAATCAATTTAATATTTTCATTAATTTCTCATATTAAATTTTATATCCAGGTAAGAATCCTTTTTCTACTTAATTCATTTGGATTTTATTCCAATTTCTATAAATGGATTTTAAGTCACCATTTACATAATTTATTTTAGCCTTCATTTTAACATTTATTTATCCCTTTTATTGTTTCTACTAAAATAACTTACAAAAATCCTATTAAATAAATAAATTAAATTGTCGAAATTTACGGGTCGTTACACTCTCCCCCACTCAAAACTTTTCGTCCCCGAAAAGAAAAAGAAGGGAAAAATAGAATTAAAGAACAATACATCTTATTCAAAATATTTAACTTATAAATAATAATTTGCTAAATTTATTACCTTAAATAAACCGTAATCCGAAACGTGCCTATTTGTCGGGAAATTTATGCTTAATTTATGGAACCAAAAGCAGTAGCAGTTGCTTCCATAACCTGCATTACACTTATAAAATCTAAAAGGGTTACAATTTATATAAAGTAAAATATTTAAGGGGTTTCAACTACTAACAACAAATCAATACAACCACCATCAATTTCAACAAACAACATATACAACAAATACAAAGCAACCATTCAATCAAACAAACAAATAGTTGTTCGGGTTCAAAACTTTTAAATTGTACGGAAGGAAGAACAAAATACTAGCGCATCATTTACTCAATAGTCTTAGATAAATAGATTATTCATTCACCCAAACCAATTTTAAAGTATCTTTCCCAAACAACCATCAATTAAACAACAACAATCCAGACAACAATCGACCTATCCTATTATTAATTCCATCTCATATATTTTAATTTCTCTTTTTATTCATACCACATAAATTTTATAATTTACATTTATTTATAACAAATTTTTTTTTTATATATTTCATTTACACATTCACTGTTTGTTTCATTTGTTTTTACTTATTACTTATAATTATTCCTTCCCATTATCTCAGGTCATGCCAGTTCTTTTTATTTCATTATAATTATTTATTCATTTATTACATGCCTTCATTTACTTACATTTGTTTATCAATAATATTCATGTCCCATTTAATTCTTAGCATTTCCATTTTATTTACTTAAGTTGATAATCATCTATTTGACATACTTACCTTTAATTATATTTACTTGGTAAAATTTCAATTATAACTTAAGTTTATAACATTAAATTCTCATTTAATAGCAAATTCATTGAATACTTCATTACCTACTTTTACTTGTACAATTTTCATTACATTTTCTATTAAACATCTCAACTTTTAATATTTGGTAAGTTGTATATGTTTTCAAAGAACGTACTTGAAAGTTATACAAGTTTTCTCATTACCTATGATCAATTTAACATTCAATAATAGTATTCTTTGTTTCTTAGGTTATAATTTCAGATTTCATTTAATAACATTTATAACCTATCATTAAATCTCCTATTTCCTTTAGAGGTTTTAATTTATTAATTATCTATGTTTCCATTCACTACAATAATTGAAACAATTAATTAATGGAAATTAAGGAATTTAATACCGGGTTAAATTTTAATTTATTTTAAAATAATAGATAAATATATTCTTACAACTTATGTATCTCTAATTATATTTAAAACAACCTAAAATTTATATATTTTTCGAAAATGAATGTGCAGTAAAACTACTGCAGTGGTCTTTCCCCTTCGAAACTCGAAAATGAAAGTCGATGATGCGGCCGCCATCACCGAAATTATTTTCCAACGACAGAGAGGAAAGTACAAAACTTATTTTTTCCAAAATCTTCTTTAAAATAATTCTTCTGAATTATATTAAATATTTATATCAGAAAATGCTTATAAACAATATTATTATATTCCAAAAATTTTGTTCGAGAAATTTCAAAACCTCGGATCTTAAGTTCTAAATTTCCAAATTTCATTTATTTTATTTTTCAATCTTATTTCTATTATTATTTATACACTTTATTACCTAACAACCAATATATTGCAGCCAAATATAGACGTTATTTGAAAATTTTTATTTTATAGAAAATATAATAGGTAAACTTATTTCATTCACCTATGTAAAACAAATATTATGTCGGTCTGTCCTATTAAGTGTTTAGAAATCCCTATTGATGTCACAGCATCCCATGCATCAACCAAAATTTATAAATACAAAATGGAACAGATTAACACAATATTAAAAACTTTTTATAACACTAACAAATACGCTCTCTCATATATACACTCAGCGGCTCCCATAGGGTATTACTACCCTATTAATAAAGAGTCAGACCCCACAAAGCAAAGGTTTAACGCTAAACCTGGCTCTGATACCAGATGTAATGTCCCGCCTTTTCGCACGCTTTAGACCGACACATATGCCGATTCAAACCATACGGAAAGGCGGATTGTAATGGGGTAAATAAGAAAAAAAAGGAGAAGAAAAAAACAAGATAGAATCTCACAGCGGAAGGATAAAATATAATAATCAAAATATACAGTTCATGAAGCTGTTTTACAAAACCTTTGATTATATTTATACAATACATATCAGAGTGCACGTACCGTATAACAATGCAGCGGAACAGTATGAGTGAAGTGCAATTATATAAATAATAATAATACAGATCTTCGTCTCCGTCCTCCAGAGCTAAATCTTTACATCCTGAAACGCTCGGACTGACCCGAGCGAATTTGAAAAGACAAAAACACTCGAGTTAGAACTAAAGATCTTATGTGAGTTAAATTAACAAAAATAAATATGAGTATAGTAACTCAAGAGTTGCTCGGGATTTACATCTCCTAAGGATCCGTTAAACTATTTATTATGTAGTATATTGCGCTATTATAATAGTGTCTAATTGTAAAATAAACTTACTTTAAAATAGCGTTAAGGATTTACATTTTCCACCTTAACACGTAATAGTGCCAATAGTCTATACAGTGCCTGCATATCTTCTGATCGGGAGACTACGAGAAGACACTCCATAGGTACGACACAAATAGAAACTCGTAGTAAAGGCTCGGTATGGTAGGTGACACGGCACAACTAGGCAATGCCAGGGTAGATATACCAATTGCTATCGTGGCTGATGGAAACGCGTAGCCTCAGCTACCGCCCACCTCGAACAAACTCCCCCAAAAATCAAAGTAAAAGTGGCCACTGAATCAATCCAAAGTCAAAGTATAATATCGAAGAGGAGTGTCCGATCAGAGGAATGATCTCATTGGCCCGAGAATCGCTCCTGTTTTAGCCACCTTATGCCAACTCACGGGAGTCGGGTCCACGTATTTACCTTGCAGGAAACGCCTCCACCAACCTACTTCATTCTGGAATCTCCACCGCGTACACGGTTGTTAAAGTGGTTTTCGGAGTTGGCAGAGAGTATGACAACTTCCGATCCCGGTCTCTTCAACAACCAAACGTTATTATAACACCGCGGTCCTTTAAAATAATTTATACTTTTAAAACCAGAATATAATATCCATTTCAAAACCATATAAATATGATATCATTTCCTTTTAAAACCCAAAACAATATGATATCATCTTTATTTTCCAATATATTCTTTCCAAAAATCATAGTGGTTTCAAAGTAAAATATTTAGAAATCAAAACTCTTGAATATAATATTTCCAAATTATACTACCTTGAAAACCATAACTTTGAAACAAATTCCATCTCTCAAATGGTTAAATATTAAATTTCTTTTATAAAACAAAATAGCTTCTTTAGATTTCACAAATCAATTTTCAAAAACTTTCAAATACCATTTCAATTCTTATGTTTCAAAGCTTTAAATATTTCACCATTTCAAAACAAACTCATTTGACAATCCCATATATATTAATTTCAATTACTTATTATTTAGGCTTGAAATATTTACTTAATGAATTCAATATAATTTAAGAAAAACCTTTAACTTCACATAATTGGAAAATCTTTCCATTTATTATATATTCATTTAAATCAAACTGATATTCATTTAGATCACTCTACACAAACACCAAGTTATAAAATCATATCCTTTCAAAATTCTAACTTTTTATTTAATTCCAATTCAACTTAATATTCATCTTCCAACCTTATTTTCATTTAAATCAATGACACTTCAGAAATTAAATTTTAAATAAATGCTTAATCTTATTTGATCTTAAAACCAAACTATATTTTAAACTTCAAATCAAATTTATACAAAGCTTAACCGGAAATTACTATATATATAATAACCTTTATCAATAACCAAATCAATATCCCATAAACCATATATATAACTTTACAAAAACCAAAAAAAATCATTTCAAAATATATATATATATATATATATATATATATATATATATATATATATATACCGCGGTGCCTGTATAAAATTTTGTACCCTATGGTCAAGTGATACGGATGTTTATCATTTCAATCCGCAATTTAAAAATAAAAATGCGGTTGTATATCATTTCAAACGGCAATCCCGAATGAAATGAATATGCATGATAACTTGTAGATTTTATAAGATAGTACACATCATCCATTCACCCAATATCAATCATCAACCAATTTAATTCAATCATCATCAATTTAAACAAACATCAAAATATATAGCATATAAATTATACAAGTAATAAATAACATGTATTAACTAACAATTTATATTCAATAATAAATTTAACTACTGTTAAACTAGCAGTTTATATGCAAAAATAAATGTAAATTTAACTGGCAGTTAATATGAAATAAAAATAAATATAATCATGACAGGCAGTTAATATGCAAATAAATGAATTCTAACTGTCAAATTATATGCAATAAATAAAATTAATTAACAATTAAATTAAATAAATCAGATTTAACTGAGATGACGAATAAAACATGCCAAACAGTCATAAATAAATTTCTACTCATATCTTAAGTCAAATTAACAAACATAACAAATTTTAGAAGTTGTGAGTGGGTTAAAACACTCACCTTTTGAATTTAAATCGAATTTAAATCCGATTTAAATCCAAAAATTCGACGGTCTTCAAATTTGTCCAAACCAGCGTCAACAGATCTGGAATTAAATTACGATCCTAACAAAAAAAAATTGCGTGAACCGATGTCCTACGTAAAAGTTACGAGTTAAAACGATTGAATCAAAATTAAACATAATAGAGTTAAAATAAATAAAGTGGTACACGTGGCCCACGTCATCATCGCTTACAGGAAGCTTCACATGTTCGAAGGTCATGAGCCGCTACTCCCAAACCCAAATCCCCATTTACGCCGCCACTACACGCCCCTGCACCTCGATCGAACATCACCTCTACCATGCCCACGTCAGGCCGAGCCTCCCCATGCCTGCGAAAAGCCGTGCGACCCCCCCTTCAAAATGCGCCGCCGCCACCTAGGTCAGTGACTCCTGGCGAATCACGGCCACCGAATGACCAACGACCAACATCACAAGGGCCTGCACTTCGTCATCTTCCAAACGCCGCCCTCCGATCATCCTATCGACGCAGATCCACCACATGATCAAATTCTACCCAAAGAACGGCCGAGACTAATCCATAGATTTCAGGGCAAACCACAACCCGAATCGAAAAACGAATTTCGCCATTGAATTTCTCTCGTCGAGAGCATCGAAATATATTTTTTTTGAATTTTTCTGAGGTGATTGAATTTTCAACTTTTGATTTGACTTTTGAAATTTGAATTTAGATCTAGGGTTTCTAGCCATTGGAAGAAGAGAAGGAACTGATGAAATGAACGCATAAACAAATGAGAATAGATGGGCTAGGGTTTATAACTGGGTTTATATAGGTAGGTTAGAGATTTGAATAGATGGATCGGATAAACAAACGTGCTAACGCTAACGTGGCCCAAAAAGCCCGTTCTGACCCCGGAACGAAATTGGTTAAACCCATATATCCAAATAGGTATTTTAAAATATTCTGAACGCGATGTAAGAAGTTTCACATCCAAATTCGATCGTATGAAGAAGTTATGCTGAAATTAATATTTTCAAATTGATTTCAATTAAATTGATTTCAAGGCGTTTCGCGTTCGTACGATCAAAGGACAAGTCCAATCACTACGAAACTTGACATGCTATAATACTTCACGGTTACGAATCCGATGAAACTGGTTTCGTCGAAATCCGAGTCCGTGACCAAAACGGCTATTTTTATATAATTCAAATAAAATAAAAATTAGTCAATTAAATCAAATTTCCCATTTCACTTCGATAATTGACGATTCTTATCATCATAAATTTCTCAAATCATCTTTACTAACTTAAACAAAATTTATCTGTCGAATTAAAATCTATAAATTCTAAATTTTCTTTAAATTCACAAAATATAAATTAAATTTACTTTCCGTATATTTTTGTCAAATAGATAAATTTATCATTGGATTCATACTTCATTACGTAAATCTCTCAAATTTCATCTAAATTTATATTTGCAAAATATCTAAATATTAAATTTCAAATATTACTTCATTATCGTTAATGTAATAAATTTATTTTTAATTATTGCAATTGATTATCCATTATAACTTAATATACTAAATAGATGGTTAATCTTAAATACTTGTTCTCATTAACATTTTATTTCTACTTACAAATTAATGCAATTATAACATATCCCTCCCTTAGTTAAAAACCTTCCTATTTCCATCTTTATTTCTAATTAACGTAAAATGTTATATTATATTTTAAATTAATTGCAATAAATCCAAATAAACGTATAAGCTTGATTCCCGTTTAAACATTCAACCCATTTGATTGAAATTAACCTTTTTATAGTAAATTAAATTCCGATATTAATGAAACTTTATTTCCATTCTTTTTATTCACAAATCATCATATTATGAAGAACATTCACATTATTCCCCATTTATTACCTTAATTTATTTATCGTAACACTTAATTTATATTTATTGCTATGATTTCCGATTTAATTGAAGGAACTAAGTATATAACTCATAATAGTGGTGGTAAAACTCTTAATCCCACATGTATAAGTATTTCATTATCCGTTATATCTATTAATTAAATAAATTCCATTTTAGGTCCGTTTAAATTTATTACTAAGTAACCATTTACTTTTTTTCCAATAAATTTGAATTCCATTTATTTACCATACAATCACTTTCCCATTCACACCTTATTATCAACCCACAATTATTGCAATTATTGTCTTTTATTGATTTAATCAAATTACCCCATATCCCTTTCGAAATATTCAATTACTATTCAATGCATATTTATTCATCAGTCAATTCGGTATTTACTTTTCTTTCCTTCTATTTGATGATAAATAACCTGGTATACATTTACATACATTCATTTCATTACATTCATTTATGGACATTGCATTGAAATTTAATTTATTAGCTAATACCAACATTATTACCATTCATTACAATTAGACACCAAATTTTTATTCAATACCCTGAATGAATAACATATATATTAACCAAATCCTTACATTTGTTTTTCTTCATATTTAAAAATCAAATCATAACATTTAAATGATTTAAATTGAATTGGAATTTCATCCAAGTCATAAATTATTACTTGCATTAACTGATTGCTTAATTTATTCCAATTACCTTTACACTCTTTTATTGCATTAAATCAATTTAATATTTTCATTAATTTCTCATATTAAATTTTATATCCAGGTAAGAATCCTTTTCTACTTAATTTATTTGGATTTTATTCCAATTTCTATAAATGGGTTTTAAGTCACCATTTACATAATTTATTTTAGCCTTCATTTTAACATTTATTTATCCCTTTTATTGTTTCTACTAAAATAACTTACAAAAATCCTATTAAATAAATAAATTAAATTGTCGAAATTTACGGGTCGTTACAATATATCTTGCGAAGATATTTTGAAACAAATAATTTGGGGAAATTATTTATATCTGGTGATTGTTGTGAATGTTGTTTGATAGTTAAATAACCGACTATCAGTATTGGCCTTTAAATGTCATTTGAATTTTGATGCAACCGGGGGTCGCATTGCAAATGGTTATCCGAAAACCACATCGAATCTTTGTGATCGATCTTTTGTTTAAAAGATGAAAGTGGAAATTTGTTGTGATTTACTTGAAATCTGAATGTAACCACTTATTTTTAAAATAAGCGCTCATTAATCGGTTAAACCGGGAGAGGACTTTATGTCATAAAACCCGTTCCGAATAAATGATACGACGAAATGGGATTGCATTTGAAGATGGTGTTGAAGACCGGGTATTTTCGAAAACGGAAGGATTACCTGTCGAATGTTTCTGCATCGAGTGGCTCCGGTATAGAGATTTTATCACCCTTTATGATGGGGAGTTCGGATGTGATTAGTGAGTATCTGGATTTGCAAGGGCTTCCTTCCTTAATTGGAGGAAGTGCCTTCAGTTCCGTTTGAACCTGGAACGGACTTCTATGGATGTATGTCTGACGTTACACTTTGAGATGTAAAGCAGGTTTCTATCGAATGCATTTCTGTTGTGGCGGAGAATTTATTCTCTTAGCTTAACACCCTTCTCTGAGATGTACGAGCTCAGAGGTTATGTAGTTGATGGTCACTAGTGATATATTCCCAATTTGGTATTGTGGGGTGCTAAGTGTTGCTGATCATTTGTTGATCGAAGCATGGCTTTTGTAAAACTAGCTTTATGGACGAGACTTCATCGAACCTCACACCCCAAAAATGGTTGAAACAAGAAGGATGCGTGTGATGCCCCACCTCCATACCCACGTTAGCAAAGAGTATTTTATAGATAATACCGTCTGCTAACACGGAGAATAAGGCTGGATAGGAGCGACCATGTGTAATCTTACCTTAACTATTCACTAAACACGTCGAAAAGTAGAATCACAAACAGTTCGACGTATTCAATAAATATTTAAAGCAAGACTACAATGGCTATAGGATCTATCAGAACAGAATATAACAACTCAAATGTAATATACATCAAAGAACAGTAAATCATCACATACACATATATAGATACATAAAAGAGTATACAAAATGATACATATCAAGTGGTATAGCAAACCACAATATACAGACGAGTTCACAAGAATACATATCAGAGTTACAACATATAAGGACTACAAGAAAGCTAAGACAAAAAGAAAGTAGCGGAATAGTCCATGCGGAAGCAAAAGAGGATAAGTCCAAAGCACCTAAACTGAAACAACTCGGTCTGACCCGAGTATAAAATACACGGGTCAGTCTAGATAACAAATCAGTTAAATAAACTGAACAACAATAAAACTGCAGAGTCATATAGTATATAACAAATATCTCTATATGAGATAACACACTCATCTAACATAAGATGAGCAAAACAAAACAAGCTTCATATCATCGGCATCTCAAATAAACAAAGGATATCATATCCCAAATCAAGCCAAAAGACAAATAACAAATACCAATAAAGGTATACAAGTTCCACTAGATTATCGCTACATATCAGGCAGCTCAAAGAGACCAACACCGAAAGGCGAAACACTAGGGAATATACATATCAATCAAAACAACAAAAGATGCTCGAGCTCAGTACTGTATAAACAAGGATCCATGAGCCCGAAGGCTCCAAACCCAAATATCACCCATGAGGCACATAAGGCCAACATCAGAGCGATACTATATAGGGCAACAAACCCGAAGGCACACACCCGAAGGTACAAACCCGAAGGTAACAAACCCAATATCACTCATGCGGCACATAAGGCCAACATCAGAGCGATACTTTATAGGGCAACAAACCGTAGTGGTGAAGGTCCAGAGGCCCAGTACTGGACACCACTAACTGGCGGAATGTGTCACAACTCTCGAAGAGGAACCCGAAAAGTGTTAACGTGCGTCCCATAACCACTCGTTCGCACTAAACGGTTTACTATCCATTAGTCATTTTCACACTCAAAGCATTACAAAGTTCACCTCATCTCATCGGTAAACCAGACACAAGGGTCAAAACGATCAATCGAATAGGTCGGGGATTAATCGGAAAGGTGAACGTGCGGATCATGGTCCGTGTTTTACCTAACCATTTAATCACCTTTCTACTTCGTTCGAAGTGCAAAATTGTGTGTGTTTAAATAGAAATTTAGAAAGCGGAGAAGGGAGCTTTTAATACGATTTAGAGGGATTATTTATTGAAATCGTGAATGAAGTCAAAAGCAAGTTATCAAAGCCAAAGATGCAATAACAACCATTAAAAACCAACTTGAATCGATAAGGTTTGGAAAATCTATCAAAACGATCAAAAACAGGCAAAACAGGCAAAACAGCAGCAGGTCGGTCGGCCGCCTACAGGGCTCGGTCGACCGGACACTGTTCATAAAAACTATCGGGAAGCAGGTCGGTCGATCGGACTTCCTGGATCGGTCAGCCAAAGCCAATTTCGTGCACCCAAAACAGAAGCAAAGAAGTGGTCTGGAAGCAGGTCGGTCGACCGGAGCCTGCGCTCGGTCGGCCGAATGCTGTTTTCCAGCACTTCTTGCCCTTATCAAATGAATTCCAAATCTTTTTCAAATCAAAGCAATAGCACATGAATATTTGTTAGGAAATCATACCCAACATTAATGATAGCAAGAGAGGTAGATGTGAGTTAAAAACTCACCTTTTTACACAAAAACAAAGGAGAAGAAGCACAATTGCAAGGAGAAGATCAACCAATCTCCACTTCAACTCAACAAGCTTCAATCTAAGATCAAAACAAGTATTTCCTTAATTTAGGTTTAGGAATTTCTGAGATTGAAGATAGAAAGAGATAGAGAAGATAAAGTGGAGGCTTACCAATGGCTTCTACTTGATTTTGGAGCAAGGATTCAAGCTTTAAAAAGGAAACTAGGGCTTGGAATTTCCTAATTCTTTTTCTCTTCCCCCATTTTAGTTTTAACTTAAGAAATGAAATGAAATGAGAGTGAATGGAGAGGAGAGGGCAGAAGTAGAGGGGTTAAGAGGGTTTAGTTAGCTAGTGGGCTGAACCCAAACCCAAAACCCAACTAGAAAAAGTAGCCAATTACGACTTACTCCAAACATATCGAAGCTTATACTTAAAAAGATTGCAAACGACATTTTGAACTCAATGGAAGTGGTCTTGAGCTCCAATTCGACCGTTTGCAAAAAGTAACATTTCGGACCCCAATATCCGAATAACGACGCCATATTTAAATTAAACATTTAAATATGTAATCGTTAAATAGGCGGGTTGTTACAGATCTCCCCTCCATAAAGAAATTGCGTCCTCGCAATACTTAAGGAGAAAATAAATAGTAACAACCAAAAGGCATATCAACACAAAAGAATATCCGAAGAAGAAGCTCACAATAAAGAGCACGAAAAGATAAGCCCGAACTTGCTTGCTTAGAGAATTCTCTAGATTCCTAAGCTCAAATATTCGAAACACCGACGTAATGCAAACAATACGTTAATGAACCGAAGCCCAACAAAAAGAAGCACAATAAAACGTTCGATGAACTTGGTAAAAAGATCATTCCATTCGGACATCAACAAAGAAACAATCACTTGTTGCTTACAACAAAGTGCACTGGCAACACGATCCCCCTTCCGGGAGTATACAAAGAATATCAAGGTCATAAGATGCAAGGAACTCAAGCCATCCTTAAGCTCCTTATGAGAAAATAAATATTCCAAAGATTTATGATCGAGGTGGAGAACAAATTTCTCCGCCATAAATAAATGATGATGCCAAACTCTAAAAGCGAAAACGATAGCCGCGAACACTAAATCATGAGTGGCATATCTAGTCTCGATACGCTATAACTATTTAGAAGAATAAATGATAGCACGTTTTCTTTTGCAAGTGAACGGCATCCAAACCAATACGATTAGCATTGGTACAAAAGATAAAGCATTGGTTCCCTACGGGAATAACAAGAATAGGGATATCGAAAAGAAGGAGTTCTTTTAAATTAATTTTCTTTCCCAAAAAGCTAAGACTTTCAAAATTACAATTATCTTCATGTAATAATCTTTCAAGAAAAATTTACTTATTCCAAATCAATTTACTGTGCCTGATTGTCTCATCAAAGCGTTTAGGAAATTCCTATCGCTAACATTGATCAAGCGCATCGACCAGAATTCTTAAAGCACTCAATGGGCAATATAATCACAAAATCATCTTCTATATGATAAACATGTTTCTAAAAACTTTTAAAAATATTATTTGTTCGTTTAAAGAACAAAAATCCAATTATACTTATAAATAAATCTTATGAAAAAGATTTGCAAAATTCTTTAAATTGCTATTTTCCATCCAAAATCAATAAATACCAAAATGGAATCATCGGGATATTCACAGAATACTCGATTCATAAAATGGATGAAATGAGCTAGACAAACTGAATGACATAACAAATCATTTATAAGAATTACAACGAGTGCGGAATGCGGTAAGTGGAGTGCTAACTTCCGCAACTCGTAGCCAAATGAAAACCAGTGGTAAGGTCGAGCTAAAAAGACCTTAACACTACTCAAAAGATTGCTTAGGTGATAACCCTAAGACAAGACCAAAATGTCAGAAAATTCTCAAACTACAAGAATGAGAGAAACAACACTTTCCTCATCACGAGGGATTAAAGAATAAAATGATACCATCAAATTGGAATCGAAATCACAAAGAAAATAGAGACCTACCAAAATAGATAGAGACATACCTTATGCCCGAGAAGAACCTCCAGGAGCATCTGCTATACTTGGCTTGCCTGGTTGAGAATTATTCGGAGCAGTGGGACAAGTGGAAATACGATGGCCTTCCTTCTTGCAATAGCGGCAGAAGAGAGGCTTAGGACAAGCTCGAATCATATGATCAGGGGAACCACAATTGAAACACTTTCGAATGGAAGGTGTTCCAGCAGACTGAGGCGGAGAATCAGATTCAACAGACTTTTTCTTCTTGGAAGGGAAAAATTCCGGCTCATCCAGTGGAGACTGCTTTTTGTTGGGTTCTTGCAAACCTCAACATCATCACTACTATCACACTCCCCCTCGATGGCTTCGAGATGAAGTGCAGAATCAACTAATTCCTAAAAGGAAAGCTTAAGCTCAAGCAATAAAGACTTTTTCAGATATTTCCTAAGACCAGATACAAACTTCAGATTCTTCCTATAAGAAGTGCTAATGAATTCAAGACCATACATAGATAAGGCCTCGAAAGATGCAACATATTCAGAAATGGAAGACTCCCCTTGCTTCAACTCAAGAAAGCGCCGGGACAACAAAGCTTTCTCAGATTCAGGAACGAACTTGAGTTCGAATCGTTCCCGAATCTGAGTCCAAGAAAGAGCAGACTCATCAATTTCGGCTACAAGAAGCTCGTACCAATCAAGGGCACGCTCTCGCAATAAGCTAGAAGTTACAAGAACTCTATCATGATTAGAAATATCCATTCTAGAGAAGATACGTTCGCACGTGCGAAACCAAGCTTGGGTCTCAAGAATAGACTCGGAGCCTTTAAACGGCTTTCCTCCAAGATGAGTAAAATCACTGCACAAGCGTGCAAAGGTAGACTTGCGAGGTGGAGACACTCGAGCAGGAACTGGAGGCTGAGTGCTCCTAAACAACTCCATAAACTGAACGGCAGACATATAAACGCCGTCCGGATGTGAGCCACTGGATTGCCCAGCACCCGAGCGTCGTCCTCTGCCTCTTCCAGCCATAAGATGAAAGTTGAAGAAGATAAAGATTAACTACAAGGTAGATATTTCAATACGGAATACTACGGAATAAAATATATTCCTAGACGTATTCCCCCAAATCCTATCTACCCCAAAAACACGGAGGGAATAAAAGCACGATGATTCAAAGATCTGTAACACTTGTTACACTCTGATGCACCGTAATATGTGCTTCTGTTCTGTGTTTATCATATTTTGTTCTGAACGCAGCTCTGATACCACGCTGTGATGCCCCACCTCTATACCCACGTTAGCAAAGAGTATTGTATAGATAATACCGTCTGCTAACACGGAGAATAAGGCTGGATAGGAGCGACCATGTGTAATCTTACCTTAACTATTCACTAAACACGTCGAAAAGTAGAATCACAAACAGTTTGACGTATTCAATAATATTTAAAGCAAGACTACAATGGCTATAGGATCTATCAGAATACAATATAACAGCTCAAATGTAATATACATCACAGAACAGTAAATCATCACATACACATATATAGATACATAAAAGAGTATACAAAATGATAGATATCAAGTGGTATAGCAAACCACAATATACAGACGAGTTCACAAGAATACATATCAGAGTTACAACATATAAGGACTACAAGAAAGCTAAGACAAAAACAAACTAGCGGAATAGTCCATGCGGAAGCAAAAGAGGCTAAGTCCAAAGCACCTAACCTGAAACATCTCGGTCTAACCCGAGTATAAAATACACGGGTCAGTCTAGATAACAAATCAGTTAAATAAACTGAACAACAATAAACCTGCAGGGTCATATAGTATATAACAAATATCTCTATATGAGATAACACACTCATCTAACATAAGATGAGCAAAACAAAACAAGCCTCATATCATCGGCATCTCAAATAAACAAAGGATGTCATATCCCAAATCAAGCCAAAAGACAAATAACAAATACCAATAAAGGTATACAAGTTCCACTAGATTATCGCTACATATCAGGCAGCTCAAAGAGACCAACACCGAAAGGCGAAACACTAGGGAATATACATATCAATCAAAACAACAAAAGATGCTCGAGCTCAGTACTGTATAAACAAGGATCCATGAGCCCGAAGGCTCCAAACCCAAATATCACCCATGAGGCACATAAGGCCAACATCAGAGCGATACTATATAGGGCAACAAACCCGAAGACACACACCCGAAGGTACAAACCCGAAGGCAACAAACCCAATATCACTCATGCGGCACATAAGGCCAACATCGGAGCGATACTTTATAGGGCAACAAACCGTAGTGGTGAAGGTCCAGAGGCCCAGTACTGGACACCACTAACTGGCGGAATGTGTCACAACTCTCGAAGAGGAACCCGAAAAGTGTTAACGTGCGTCCCATAACCACTCGTTCGCACTAAACGGTTTACTATCCATTAGTCATTTTCACACTCAAAGCATTACAAAGTTCACCTCATCTCATCGGTAAACCAGACACAAGGGTCAAAACGATCAATCGAATAGGTCGGGGATTAATCGGAAAGGTGAACACGCGGATTCATGGTCCGTGTTTTACCTAACCATTTAATCACCTTTCCACTTCTTCGAAGTGCAAAATTGTGTGTGTTTAAATAGAAATTTATAAAGCAGAGAAGGGAGCTTTTAATACGATTTAGAGGGATTATTTATTAAAATCGTGAATGAAGTCAAAAGCAAGTTATCAAAGCCCAAGATGCAATAACAACCATTAAAAACCAACTTGAATCGATAAGGTTTGGAAAATCTATCAAAACGATCAAAAACAGGCAAAACAGGCAAAACAGCAGCAGGTCGGTCGGCCGCCTACAGGGCTCGGTCAACCGGACACTGTTCATAAAAACACTCGGGAAGCAGGTCGATCGACCGGACTTCCTGGGTCGGTCAGCCGAAGCCAGTTTCCTGCACCCAAAACAGAAGCAAAGAAGTGGTCTGGAAGCTGGTCGGTCGACCGGAGCCTGCGCTCGGTCGGCCGAATGCTGTTTTCCAGCACTTCTTGCCCTTATCAAATGAATTCCAAATCTTTTTCAAATCAAAGCAATAGCACATGAATATTTGTTAGGAAATCATACCCAACATCAATGATAGCAAGAGAGGTAGATGTGAGTTAAAAACTCACCTTTTTATACAAAAACAAAGGAGAAGAAGCACAATTGCAAGGAGAAGATCAACCAATCTACACTTCAACTCAACAAGCTTCAATCTAAGATCAAAACAAGTATTTCCTAAATTTAGGTTTAGGATTTTCTGAGATTGAAGAGAGAAAGAGATAGAGAAGATGAAGAGGAGGCTTACCAATGGCTTCTACTTGATTTTGGAGCAAGGATTCAAGCTTTGCAAAGGAAACTAGGGCTTGGAATTTCCTAATTCGTTTTCTCTTCCCCCATTTCAGTTTTAACTTAAGAAATGAAATGAAATGAGAGTGAATGGAGAGGAGAGGGCTGAAGTAGAGGGGTTAAGTGGGTTTAGTTAGCTAGTGGGCTAATCCCAAACCCAAAACCCAACTAGAAAAAGTAGCCAATTACGACTTACTCCAAACATATCGAAGCTTATACTTAAAAAGATTGCAAACGACATTTTGAACTCAATGGAAGTGGTCTTGAGCTCCAATTCGACCGTTTGCAAAAAGTGGCATTTCGGACCCCAAAATCCGAATAACGACGCCATATTTAAATCAAATATTTAAATATGTAATCGTTAAATAGGCGGGTTGTTACAATGCGGCAAGGTTATGGGGGTCCCGCCCCTCAGGGTATGTACATTTCCTTCTGGATAAAAAGTGCTAACTGATACGGAGCCCAGATATTTAACTTGTGTGGATTATTTAAAGTGGTATTCTGGTATGGAGCCTAGATTATTTACTTATGTGGTTGTTGGTTGTTGAAGCGCCTCGGATAAAGGTCGGTCTAGACCGGGAGGTGGCATACTCGTGACAGTTAGCTACCTAGTTACAGAGGTAACCCGGCCTTGTGTTGGTAGAGAGCTAGTTAAGTTCTCGGGGCGTCCCTCCAGAGGCGTACCCATTCGGTGAGGAAGTTCCTTAGCCTCACCATTTTTTGGAAATCCAATCATTCAATATGCGCCTTTTACGGTTTTAGTTGTAGAACCTGCCATTTAACATGGTAGCCATAGTAGGCATACTATAATGGTACGTATGCTGGATAAGATTTATATTATACTTTTAAAATGTTTTCCACACTATGCACAAATAATAATATCAAAAGGAATTTTGCGCATCAAGCATGTTTGACTATCATAATGAGATATCTCCTCCAATTGTGCGATTGCATTGTGTGTGTGGCGGAAGGCCTTATAGTAGTTTCATTTCTAAAAGCATAGCGGATTTCTTTCCCTTTCTTTTGCGCAAATAACTATTTTTTAAGATCTCACACTAGTCTCATGACTGACACGGAGTTTATTGTTCCTTTTCTAAACACTGGGTGCCGACAATTTTCCACACGGGCAGCCTAGAGTCAGGCTATCGGTAGTTCTTGAGCAATTTCTTTTCCGTTGTTGTGTTGTATATGACTCTGATGTTGTAATGTATAAACTGATATAGTTCTTTTGTTTTAAAGATATTCATTTGTCTATTATATATCGTCCTGTTGCGAATGTGAGATTCTGATATTGTTTCTGTTTTCTTCTTCTATCTTCATCTTTTTTAACCCTAACGGTTCGGTTTTTCGGCGTTTGATACAGTGGACGTATTGATGTCGACTTTCGAAAGTCGAAAAATTGGGTCGATACATGACTCGAGGTTTAAACCCATCCAAAAAAATCAGGAGCCAAATTCATTTACTCTCTTATGAAAATAATAATCTCTAAACATTATTACAATTTGAATAGTTTTTAGTTTAGATAAGTAATGGCTCTGGAAAGTATTTAGTCAAAACACTAGCAATGCAAAGCTTTGTAGTAAACTGTAAGCTGATTAAATATTGAAAATTATAATGTCTACTTTCATGAACATAACTATACAAAAGTTCAATCACCATTATTGCCATTTCGTGCACTCTTAGTTTATCTTGGAACCGAAATATACCAATATTATGCAAAATTCGTCCATCAGTCAAAATGGGACGTCTTCAATTCTTGATTTAATTTGAATTAAATGAATTTATAGCAACATGTTTACAAAACTATATAACTATTCTTATATTTCCTTCTACCTTCTCATTATTATCGCATTTTGATTCACAACTTTGGGGCATGGTAATTTTTTTTCGTTGGCATAAATTTTTTAACGAGAAACATATTGGGTTTAGATATGATTTATTAATTTATTATCACACTATTCGAATTTGATGTTTAGTTGGTATATGCATTTTGTAATTGTTAAATTTTCATGCTAATGTTACTTATTTGTTATATGACAGTGATGAAGTCTCATAATATATAATCAAGTGCCTTATAGATGAAATTTTTATTTTTAAATGCAATTATCAAGCTTCATATCATACATAAGCCTGGTTAAGAGAGACTGCTAAAAAAATAAATTAAATCCATGGTTTTCCAACATATCCTTTTGAAATCTTGAAAATGCCATTCGCATCTAGCTACTCCAAATCCGTATTTTGTCGTTCATTTTGAACAACTATGTAAGAGAGCGTTTAGAATACAATTAGGAATGTTGTATTTTGTCTTTTCACGATCTACATAACTATTTTTCAACAGGTAAAAATACTGTCACATATGGTATAATTTGTGCATTTCCAGCACATGGTTGTTTGATTTCAGGTCATTGATTAGTATGTTGTATGCGCACACAAATAGCTCTTATGTATTTGCAGCATCCATCTAGCATAAAAAGCTCGTCAAGTACCATCTGTAAGTACTGTTTGTTCAAGCTACAACTTTTACTTAAATTATGAAACTGCTATCATGCATATCTTAATTTATAAAAGGTGAGCTTTGCATCATGTACTTAAGACTATGATCTTGATAACCAGTAATCTTTACTACTAATAATGCAATCCACTGGCATCAACCCTGTCCTTTTGAACTTCCCGAAAAGGCCTTTCGTGTCCAATCAGGGCCGCTTGCATTCCTCCCCCTTCCACTCGCTTCATAAAATATACTGTTTCATCACCTTCCTCAACTGAATTCCTCAAAACCCTGATTCATAAATGATAAAATCCCTCACCAACAATCATCTTCTCCTAATTGCAAATAAAATTGGTAGCATTACCGGAGACATTGTGAATGGTAGATGATTCATTGGACGGCCAGAGATAGGTCAGGCGTATTATCAGCTTATTTTTTCCTCCACAATATAATTTGATTTACTATATATACTTCGGTTAAAATGTTTCCAAGTTCGGATTTGCTTCAATTTTTGTGTCCTCGATCATTATTTTTTGCACTGTTTTAAATTGTGAACGTGGAACATAATTATTTCATTCTAATTTATAATTCATGAAATAATTTTTGTTATCAATGAAAATACTAAATCTGTACCACTTCTGACATCATTACTCATTATTTTATTATCCTTTTAGATCTGATTTGTGGATCTATGTTGTGAAATCGAAGGCAACTTCTCCATTTGATTTGTGATTCATGAATATAATTTTTTACAACAAGACATCCATAAACATTTTAATGTAATAATCCACTATTTTAGTTGTCGATTACAAAAATATCGAGTCTTAATTATTTTGATTTAATTACATTAAAAAATGTTAATTAAATTCCCTACTGTTGTGTAATTAAACTCTCTACTAATGTTCAATTAAAATTAAAATTAAAATCCTAAATTGTTTTAATTTGAATAATGAAAATATAAAACTGCATTTGGTTGAACACCCTTCGACCGCATGAATACCTAGAAGTTGCTTCAATCATAAGAACATAGTGCGTATTCTATTTTACTTAATATGGTTTATAAAACTATATTGATTAATGTTTGTTTCACAAAACTCCGTTCATTTCAAAACAAAATTTAATTTACTTCTTTATTCAGTGTTGTCTTTGTAATACCATTGCTAGATTTTATGAATTTCGTCTTTTGTATTGTTCCAGAATTTATAAAACTACCCCTCTTAAATGTCCAAAGTATATTACTAGAACCAAAAGTATGATACGAATGCTGGTTTTTTATATGTACATAAGATAATCGTACTATGCACACACACACGCTCAATCATATCAATCTAGGATGCACAACTCATCTACATAATGAAAAACTATAGGTTGAAGCAGAAATTATATATTTGATTTGAGTTCTCACAACTAATTATGCCAGTTAATTTATTAGTATACTTATGTTTATTTTTTGTCATGGATTAATGTTTAACAGCATACAAAATTGAAAGAGTTAAAATTTATATGGATGCCCTAGACTTATAAACCATTTTGGAAAATGTTTCTTTCAGTTAAAAATAAATACATGTAAAACAGTTAGGTGTACAAGCTCATAATTTACATCTTGATGCAAACCAAGTTAAGTGTGTATGTAGGCTGATATCGCACCATTTTTATCGGTTTTTTTCTTGCTTCATGAATGTGTACTAAAGCTAATTAAGAAGCATGATGCTTTGTTTTTACGATTTTAGTTTACCTTTTCTGTATACAGAATATGATAATATCATAGTTTCATGTGTACTTTGAGTTTTAATGTGTATGCTTGATAATATTGCAAAACTAAATTTTAATTGCATTTTTAGAAGATGTGTATATAGTGATTGGGATATGTATGCTTATTTTTATAACTCATCTCTACTCAGGTTGCGCAAGGGTGAAGATGAATCTGGTTTCAAAGCTTGATTATTAAGAATAAAATTTTGGAAAAGAGAAGGGTATAAATTTTGCCGGTCACTTTATTTTCTTGAGCATGAAATCATTGTTAAGGTTAAATAGGCCAAAATAACTCATTGATGTAACTCATTGGAGCATCAATTGATAGACATAGTTGAAATAACTTAAGACTATATTATGCTCATGAACTTAATTCTTCACTTCAATCACACTGGTGGTAAACAAGCTATGTAAAAAAATTAGTAAAATCAAAAGGTTCATTACCAAAGTAAGTCAAAAAATTTCCATGTATTGCAATTTTTATGACTCCAGCTCAAACATAGACACACACACATGTATATATAGACACACACACACACACAGATATATATATACACAAACACATATGCATACATAAATAAATGAATATTACGTTAGGTAGAGATGGAACATGCACAATATCCAACAATCATATATATAGACACACATACATAAATTAACGTCATGTTAGGTAGAAATGGAACATGCACAATATCCAGCAATCAACACCGTTAAATTATTATACACAATACATGATACTTAAGTAATTCCTAATAATTAAGCATAGTCATTAGAAAATAATTTTTCATAGACATGGCTTTCCTCTAGATCAATACTGATTTCATAAGAAATATTCAAGCCTGCTAGTAATTATTAGTTCGACTTAGTTTCTTTTAGAACCAAATGATGTTTAAGAAAGGGGATGCTCGAAAGTTATTTTGAGTTTTCTTATCATGCAACAGCTTCTTTAGTTAGTTTTCAGTGTTTGAATGTCACATGAGCTAGTCCAAGTTACATCTATGTATAGACAAATTTTAACGACAAATGTCATAGCTCTTTAATGTTCTAGGTTCTATTTTAGGTTGATAAGTATTTTTTTCTTTTCTGAACTCCTACTTTCATTTTTTGAACCATAAAAAATAGTAGTAAATAATTTGATCTTCATTTTTTATTATTTTTTATTCCTCCAACACAATTGCTGCCACCCTACTGCTCCACATTTCTACCAATTTGTTATATTAAACTATTGCAGTTTACTTCCATAAATTAAGTTCTTTATTTGATGTTTTCGCCTTTTTATCAAGTTACTAACTTAGATAGTAAGGACTAAATATGTTCAATTATATATGTGTGTGTATTATCTTCTTTCAATCATAAAAGAATAAAGAAAATAAAAATAAAAGTAAAATACATGTGTATATTGGATGCTTGTGTATTAGCATATGAACATATGGTAGAATACATATAAATATATTTATGCATGTATGTAAAACCTTTTTTTACACAAGCTATGAAATAATTTTATTATGTGTTCATTAGTTAAAAGTTATAAAAATTAAATTATTATGTTCTCATTAATTTGGTTTTCAATTATTGTAAGTCCTTTATGATAACACCACGAGTTGCTCCTGCAAAACCTCAAAATTAGTTGCATATGTCGACATGTTGCTTATCCAAAATAAAAAAAATCCAAATATATTTGTTTCCTTGCAATGTAATATTTGAAAACGAATGCACATGTGTATGAAAAAACATATAAATATTTAACTTAAGTTTATTATTTATAGTAATTAGTGAAATAGAATTCAAGTGTGTTAATTTATAATGGACATGAATTTAGTCTGAAATGAGCATGAGTAGTTACTGGATTAAGGGTAATGGAGAAAATTAAGTTGTACAGGATTTTGATGAAAAAGCACATAACTTTGCAGATAACTTAGGTAATGAGTATTTATGTGTTGGAAAAAAGTTCAGTAAGGCAAAGTTACGTATTGTCTAATAATCTTTTTATAAAAAAAAAGGGAGAAACTGACGACACTAGAAGACAAATGGTATATATTGCTAGAGGGAGAAGGAGCAAACTTAATGGTAATAATAGAGGGAGGCTACACATTATGGCTGCACCACAAAATGACTCAACTGCAGATCATGATAATTCTAACTTTGTAGCTTGGGTATTAAATGTTGCCTAAAAGATTTGGGCATCATGGTTCAATTTTTCTTCTATCCTTTAATATAATTCTTTGTATTAATGGTATGCATATTTAATATATATACATAGGATAATTATGGAAGAGTGAAGTATAAAGGTTATACTATTGATGTGACCCTAATAAGTGACAAAAATTGTTATGTATAATTTCAAATTTATTAGTATTTATTATACATTAGATGGTCAACACCGCAAACACTATTTTTGTAATTGTTACATTAAAGACTTTTGACTTCATTTGGGGATATGGACAGTTTCTATATGAGGTACATATTCTTTTTATTACATTATTTTTTTACTTTATGTGTATAAAAAGAGCATTCCTTCTTTTCCTTACTTATTTGAGCTAAAAATTGGATAAATTTGCTTGAATTTTTAATTCAAGGGTGGATATAACGGATCTAGAGTATTTACCCTTACCCTACTTTGGTTGAAATAATAAACATATCCGACTTAACTTTCTTATATGACATATCAAAATTTAGTCAAAGTAATGAAGTTTAAAATATTCTACGGTCTATCTGTCCGATCTAAAGTCAAGAATTTGATTTTAGGAAATTGATTTGAAAAATATTTAGTACATAATTCTGGCCTGCATATATTCGTATGAAACTTAAAAGTAGTGGCAAATATAAGGACATTGGGAGCTGGATTTCAACAATACTCACAGCGTAAAGAGATGTTGAAGAGGGAAAAAGAGAAAGTGACAATGTTTTAATATAAATTTTTTGATGTGTTGATGAGTAGAACTGATGGATGCTGCAAGGGTAGAGAGGGTATATAATTTGTGGACGTATTATAGTTGTAATATTTGGGCTTCACATGTGAGAAATATATATTGTTTTCTTACCACGATGTATTCTGATGTAGTGGAGTGTAATTGCTCATGAGTCATGCACAGATCAATATCTGTACAAAAGAAAAAAGACACAAATATTATTGTAAGTTCATAATGTAGTTTTGTCTCTGTAGTTTATTCTTCCAAGTGCTATGATGAATGTGTTCATCTGTGTGATATAATAATTGTTGTTTATTAATTTTATTTTTGTATGGTTCAGTGATTGAAATTTATTAATAGAAATATCTTTGTCTAAAATGGAACAGTTTTTGTCACGGTCCCAATTCCAGTGTTTGAAAATCGACATCCGTACTCCACTTGTACCTGAATGCCGCAGATTCAAATTTGAAATTCGAATCGTGCCGGAGCTTATAACAGATCAAGTATAACAACATAGCGGAAGAAAAAAATGAATATCATTGATATACAACATTCGATACAACAATGATACAACATGAATCCATATCAGAGATACAATATAATAATGCTATAGCGGAAAACTAAATGAACAAGCAACAGAACCAAAACTCCAAAGAGCAACTGCAACTCAAATCCAATGCTCCAAAGCCAAACTCCAAACCACAAGCTCGAACCATCATCAATTTTTCACCAAGACAAGCAGGACTGGTGTGAATCCAAAGACTCCAATATCCAAGCTCTCTAAGGAATATCAAAGAGAAAGCCAACAGCTACCGAATCGATATCTATATCTATTATTTGAAAAACCCAACTCTAGACTGCCCGTGTGGAAAATTGTGGGCACCTAGATTTTAGGAAGGGAACAATAAACTCCGGGTCAGTCATGAGACCGGTATGACTAAACAAAACAGTTTTGTCTTTGAAAACAACAAAGGAAATTAAAATTTGAAAACCGTAATGCTTTTTAGAAAATGAAACTGCCATAAGGCCTCCCACCACACACACAATGCAAACGCACACTTGGAGGAGATTTCTCCTTATGACAGACAAAAATGCTTGATACGCGAAAACCATTTGATATTATTATTATAAGTGCATAGTGGAAAACATTTCGAAAGTATAATACTCATCTTACCCAGCATAGACATTTCATACTATGCCTACTATAGCTACCATCCAAACATTGGGGCGCCGCCATAAGTGAATGGCAGGTTCTACAACTAAGACCGTACAAGGCGCGTATTGTTTCTTTGGGTTTTCCAACAAATGGTCAGGCCAAGGAACTTCCCATTGCCACATGGGTACGCCTCTAGAGCGACGTCTCGAGAACCATCCTTCGTTCTCTACCAACACAAGGCCGGTGTACCCCCTCCCCGAGGGTATCACCTCAGATATGCCACCCCCGGTCCTTTGGGACCTTTATCCGAGAGCTCTCCAACAACAACATCACATAGTAATAAATATACTACAGTGTCCACACGAGTAAGTATCGGGGATCCATACCATGATACTACCCTTTTCCAGAAGTAATGGTCATACCCTAGGGGAGCTACCCCTGAAACCTTGCTGCATCTTTCCTGTTTTGACCATTTCGGCGTGTGAGGTCCTGATGTAGTCTCGTCCACAAAGCTACGCTTTTCACAAAAGCCTTGCTTTTATCAACAAATGATCAACAACATTTCGTACGATACATTATTAAATTGGGAATGTATCACTAGTAACCATCAACCACATAGCCTCTGAACTCGTACGTCTCAGAGAAGGGTGTCAAGCTAAGAGAATAAATCTCCGCCACCAAACAGAAATGTATTTGAAAGAAACCAGCTTTACATCTCAAAGTGTGACGTCAGACACACATCCATACAAGTCTGTTCCGGGTTCGAACAGAACCGAAGGCACTTTCGAAGAAGCCCTTGGAATCGGGATAATTTCTAATCACGTCCGGACTCCCCATCATAATGGGTGCTCAAATCTCTATACCGGGCCAGTCGGTGCAGAGACATTCGACATGCATCCTTTCGCTTTCGAAAGCATCCGGTCTTCACCAACGGTCTTCAAATGATATCTATATCGTCGTATCACTATCCGGAATCGGTTATATGACATAAAGGTCCTCTCCCGGCTAAACGAATAGTGAGCGCAATATTTAAAACATATGGATATGAGATCTTAGTTAAGTCGCAACTTATTATCCAAAATCTTTCTTTCCAAATGGTTAAACAAATTACTATTTACAAATCTTTTTAAACAAAATGATTCATTTCAAAACCTTCAATGGTTTAAACAATTTCCACATTTAAATCTTTTAAAACAAAAGATTCACATTTAAGACCCCTTTCAATTTAAAACAAGGTTCATCAATCTTTCACCAAGATTCATTCTTAGCCTTTCAAAACAATTCCTTTTCGAATTGGATTTAACTTATCCGGTCTTTAAATCAAAGACACATTTCATAGCTTTCAAAACAATTCCTGTTTCAATCTTTTTTACATAAAAGATACACCATTTATATCCTTTTCAATTTCAAAATATCTTTCACATAGATAAATCTTTCCAAAATCATTCCATTTCAAATTTGAAATCATAAGTTGGAAAAAATTATTTCCTTATATAAAAGCTATTATTATTTAAAACCACTGGTTTCCGTTTTCGGAAAATCCGATTATATTTGCATGAGTTAAGGACTTTCAAATTTTAAACTTGGGTTAAATTAAATTCTCAAAACCATACTTCTAAAATGTTATCAAAACCCATATAAATACATTTATAGCTTGTATAACCTTTTTACGTCATAAATACCAAATATAGAATTCAATTTCTGGTACTAAATTCAAATTTGAATCAAATGATTTAAATTTCAAATCTTTATTAAGTTATTCAAAATAACTTTCATTTTTAAAACACTTTTTCAAAAAAATTTCACTTTAAACCCAATTCATTTTCAAAACCATTTGAATTTGAAATTCAAATTCAAAACTATTTTTTTTAAATCTTTGACTTAACTGATTTCCACGTGCAATCCATATTTGTGTGTGTATAAGTGTGGTCCAGGGGTTTTACCCAATAGTGCACAACATCAATCATCATAGATATAACAATATCAATAAGCGGTATAACTCATAACGCTTATCTTCATTCACAGATCACAGATAAAATAAATTTATAAATCAAAAATATTCATCATTACAATTCGATGTGGGTTTCGGATAACCAACTGGAATCCGACTCCCTGTCGCATCGAATTTCAAATGTCGTTTTACGGCCAAGGGTATTTACACCGAAAACATATCACAGATATCATAGATCAATAAACAACATATTTAACATCACAGAATATTACAGTCCAGAGGTAACAATCAATGAAAGGCAATACAATCATTCATAAGCAAGCATATCTCTAATTCAAATTTTAATTAATTTAATTAATTCATATTAAACTAATCACTTAAGAGTTAATCAACTTACCTTGTTTAACCAATCATAAATTAATTAATCACAATCTTTTGATTAATTAATCACTTCTTAATTAACCTCATTATCAATTAATTTATCTTTATTTAATTAATTAATTATTCTTTAATAATTAATTAATAATCTCTAATTATTTATTATTAAAACTTGATTAAATAAAATTTAATCATTCCTTAATTAATTACTAATTAATCCTAAATTTACAATTAATTAATCTTAATTAATTGCTTAATTGATTACAAATTAAATTATCTATAACCCATTAATTAATTTCTAATTATTCAATTAATTAAGTGCTAATCTATAACTTAATTAATTGTTAATTTCTTGATTAATAAATTTCAAATCATTAATTTAAAATTAAATAAATAAGTTATTCCTTCATCAAATTCTTTTATTATCTTAATTATTTCTAAAATAATTCATTTACTTATTTATGAGTTCATTACATTAAAGTGTATTTAAAACATTATACTTCAAAATTTAAATTCAAATTCCATTTTGAATTTAAGATTCAAAATGTTTAACCATTTAAACATTTATCCAAATTTGAATAAATTTATAAACCTTAAAATAAATATAAAGAACATTCATTACTTATATAAGATACTTATATAAGAAAATTTTAAAATTAAATTACTTAATTTTATTAAAGAAATCAAGATTTAAAATAAATTGATTATTTAACTTCCAAATTTAAGTTAAACACTTCATAACTTCTCATTCAAATATTAATGGAAAGAATTTTATCAAGTTTATACATTTATTTGAAAACAAATTCACTTTTAAAAATTGACTTTAAAACATTTAAACTTGTTCATCATTTAAATTTACAAATCTGATTTAAATTCAAGGTTTGAATTCATAGTAAAATTGAAACCATATTTTAGACTTGATTTTTTTAAAACTTGATTTAAACCTTGCTTTAAATTTAAAATTTCATTTTAAAACATAGGATTCAAAAGTTCATCAAACTTAAACTTTGAATTTAAAAACCCCTATTTTAAATCTTGCTTTAAAATTTGAATTTCATAAAAAAATTTTTTTTTACAAATATAGTACTGTTAGGTTATAAACCTGAAACCAACATAACACGAGACCATCTATTCCTGCTTGGAGACAAAATCCCAAATGCTTTGAGTTTCCTAACCAATTAACCTAAGAGCCTCGAAAGTCCAACCTACAAAATTTTCTAAGTAATTTCACTCTCGCCCCAATTCCTACTTCGAGTCAATCCCTCAACACATTCAAGTTTGACTTCGAGAAAAACTGCATCTTCTCCAATTTCAAATAACAACCAAACATCAATGTGCACAATGCACATGTACTGATGCCAGAGCCGCCACCAATCAACCACGTCGACGTCAAAAAGTCATCAACGACCGATACTAACACCTCGACCGCCCAAATGGTCAAGTCTCACCACAAATCAAATTCGAGCTATCCTCACCAACCTGGAATCAAAGTTCGATTGACCAAAACCCCTCGCACTCATCGCCCCAGTCACCAGAGTCCCTGACATCCCGTCCAGAGCATCATAACAACCCCTCGCTTCGATTCTCTCCAGTGCGAATGATTCTGATGCCTTGTTGAAACCGCGACAATCAATTTTTCATCTATGACAAAAACATGGGTCGAAACCGTAAATTGAACTCGTGTGTCCACCACAATGATCAAGAATTTTCCTGATCATTCTTCCCAAACTCGACCATCCCTTGGCTACCTACAGCCAAAATTTCAAGCCCTCTCCGATCGTTGATCACCTGAATTTGCCATTAACCCCAATATCGTTCATTCCCAAATTACTCAATCAGTATTTCACTAGAAATCTTGATTTAAGGTTTAAAAATCAACATTTTTGATAAAGATTTGGACGGTATCCTTGAAACAAGAAAACATAATTCTCGAATTGTTGATATGTCTTGTGTTCTTCTGTATTTCTTGCTTTTCTAGAAAATACTTTAATAAATTATGCTTAATATTATTTTTAAAACTTAAAGCATAATTATACAAACATGGTTTTTTTGAACCTTCCAATGTAAAGAGGATTAGAGGTAGAGAGTTTGGATTTTTAACAGGTTTTTGAAACCTATAAACAACACTAAGGCAAATTTTCCTATTCAACAAACATGCATAGATGCGTAACCATTTTTTTGTATACATGCAACCATATTTTCAAAACTTCACTTCAACATAAATCACCACATTCATTTTATAGCTCAGATCAAAAGAAGTTTATGCTCAGATAAAAAAAATTAGTTAGGGGTTTGCTCACCTTGAAAGGTTTGAAAACAGAGAGTTTTGCCTGTAACCTGATGCTTTAAAACTTGCATGCTTTCATGTTGAAACTTGAACATATTTTGATTCTTTATTTGACCTGGTTTAGCTTAAGTTTCTTGTTTCCAGATTTGAAATGAATTGCATGTTGATTCAGGATGAAGCATCTTTGTGTTTTTTTTTCCAGATCTTTGAAATTTTCTTGTTTTCCAGGTTTTTGTTTTCAAAGCTTCCAAGTTTTTAAACTTCTGATCCATTTCTTTGATTTGTTCCAATTGATTTAGCTTTGAACTTGAATCTGAAGCTTGCCTTAACTTTGATTTTATGTTGATCTTGTTTGTTGATCTGTATCCTATCTTGCTCAAATTGGTTTGAAAATTTTGAACATTGATATTGTTTTCTGGTTTCTTTGATCAGGTTTAGAATTGAAGATGAAGAGAAATGTAGAGAATTTTTTTAACGTGTTATTAACTGAAATGAGCAACCTGGTTTTCCCCGTTTACAAGTTTCTTTTCTTTTAATTAATTTTTTTCGTTTTCTACAAATTCTAAACCAAAAGAAAATTACATCTAATTGCCACTTGTAAATAAAACTAACATTGTCAAATTCTTATATTTGTATTCTAACACTTGTTAAAATATAAACTTTTTATGTTTAATCCTTTTCCATAAATTTATTTACAAATTTATATTTAAGTTCCTAATGTAAATTATTTTGTTAATGTTTGTTTTAAACCTTTTTTTTTATGTTTTTACTTACAAGTCATGTTTTCTTAATTTATAAATGCTTTTCTAATTAAATTCCTAATAATAAATACATTTATAGATGTTTTCTAAATTTATATAAATACAATCTTTAAAGAAAATAGAATATAAACTAATTATAATTTAAATAAAAATCATATATAATATTTTTAACTCATGTTTAAATGCTATTCCAAAATGTCTTTGTATTTATTCCTATTAAATAAATACTTTTCCAATATTCCTATCAATAAATTCCTTTAAAGAGAAAAATATAAAGCAAATCTTATTTCTTAAATAAAATCATTATCTATATATTTTAAATCCAAACTATACTATATTTTTTTATTATAAAATATATATACTCCTTTTAAATTCAAATTCAAAGTCAGTTCAAATACACATATAAATATAGATATCAATGTTAAACAAACTCAATATTATTTTGAAATAATTTATTATTATTTAAAATCAATTTATAATTCATAATTTAAAACGTCACATTATTAATTAATTGGTTATTTATATTTGAAATTAACAACTTATCAAATTTAAACAATTTAATTAAGAGATTATCACATTTTAGATTTAAAACATTTGAGTTAAAAATTCAAATTAACTCACCATTAATTAAAAATTAATTTCAAAAATTGAATTAATTATCAATTTAAATTTAGCATAAAAATCAAGATCGTTACAGATTCCCCCTTTAGAAAATTTCATCCTCGAAATTTGAAAGTAGGGAGACAACAAAGAATATAGAGAGATCGAGAGATGAATTATCAGATCGAACTGAATATTTATTCTGCGTTTGGCTTACCAAATCAGAATATCAATAATAGATATCAGAACGAATCAAGGTACTCGGGTCACCAGATCTACGAAATATACATGGAATCAGTTAGTTCGGAAGATAACTAATCACTCGTAGAATATACCAGAACCCAACAGAATAAACTGATATATGGGTACAATTCAAAAAAATTTAGTTTAAACAACCAAAATATATCTATCAACCATAGCAAGTAAAGCAAACAATTCATCCAAACAAACAATTCTGACCCATTTGGAGTTTTTTTCCCATGCAAATATATCGAAGCTTCTTCCTGGAGCTGTCAGGAATCATCAAAGAATTGAAAAGATGAATCAAAGGAGATTGATAGAGAAAGTTGTTTTCGCTATTGCAGGGTATTAACCATTTGTAGTCGTATTCCCCTGTCCCCTATCTCATCCTCTTCTTGCACTCATACTCACTATCGGTGGATAGTAAAAGAATTTACTGAGGCATTCGAAGGGATATCTTAGGGACATACTCATTCTAGGGTATACTTCACCCCATCACTAATGAGTTACTTAATGTGTTATACTCCTGAGCTAAAGTTTCAACCTTCAGCTCTGATACCAAAATGTCATGGTCCAAATTCCAGTGTTTGAAAATCGACATCCGTACTCCGCTTGTACCTGAATGTCAGCAAATTCAATCGTTGAAATTCGAATCGTGCCGGAGCTTATAATACATCAAGTATAACAATAGAGCGGAAGAAAAAAATGAATATCATTGATATACAACATTCGATACAACAATGATACAACATGAATCCATATCAGAGATACAATAAAATGATGCTATAGAGGAAAACTAAATGAACTTGCAGCGGAACCAAAACTCCAAACAACAACTGCAACTCAAATCCAATGCTCCAAAGCCAAACTCCAAACCACAAGCTCGAAACATCATCAATTTTTCACCAAGACAAGCAGGACCGGTGTGAATCCAAAGACTCCAGTATCCAAGCTCTCCAAGGAATATCAAATAGAAAGCCAACATCTATCGAATCGATATCTATTTCTATTATCTGAAAAACCCAACTCTAGACTGCCCGTGTGGAAAATTGTGGACACCTAGAGTTTAGGAGGGGAACAATCATCTCCGGGTCAGTCATGGGACTGGTATGAGCAAACAAAACAGTTTTGTCTTTGAAAACAACAAAGGAAATTAAAATTTGAAAACCATAATGCTTTTTAGAAAATGAAACTTCCATAACGCCTCCCACCACACACACAATGCAAACGTACACTTGGAGGAGATTTCTCCTTATGACAGTCAAAAATGCTTGATACGCGAAAACCGTTTGATATTATTATTATAAGTGCACAGTGGAAAACATTTCGAAAGTATAATATTAATCTTAGCCAGCATAGACATTTCGTACTATGCCTACTATAGCTACCATCCAAAATTGGGGCGCCACCATAAGTGAATGGCAGGTTCTACAACTAAGACCGTACAAGGCGCGTATTGTTTCTTTGGGTTTTCCAACAAATGGTCAGGCCAAGGAACTTCCCATTGCACATGGGTACGCCTCTGGAGGGACGTCCCGAGAACCATCCTTCGTTCTCTGCCAACATAAGGCCGGTGTACCCCTGCTTGAGGGTATCACCTCAGATATGCCACCCCCTATCCTTTGGGACCTTTATCCGAGAGCTCTCCAACACAACATCACATAGTAATAAATATACTACAGTGTCCGCACGAGTAAGTATCGGGGCTCCATACCATGATACTACCCTTTTCCAAAAGGAATGGTCATAACCTAGGGGAGCTACCCCTGAAACCTTGCTGCATCATTCCTGTTTCGACCATTTCCGGGGTGTGAGGTCTTGATGCAGTCTCGTCCCTAAAGCTATGCTTTTCACAAAAGCCTTGCTTTGATCAACAAATGAACAACAGCTCTTCGTATGCCACATTACCAAATTGGGAATGTATCACTAGTAACCATCAACTACATAACCTCTGAGCTCGTACGTCTCAGAGAAGGGTGTTAAGCTAAGAGAATAAATCTCCGCCACCAAACAGAAATGTATTTGATAGAAACCAGCTTTACATCTCAAAGTGTAACGCCAGACACACATCCATAAAAGTCTGTTCCGGGTTCGAACAGAACCGAAGGCACTTTCGAAGAAGCTCTTGCAATTCGGATAATTTCTAATCACGTCCGGACTCCCCATCACAATGGGTGCTCAAATCTCTATACCGGCGCTAGTCGGTGCAAAGACATTCGACAGGTCATCCTTTCGCTTTCGAAAGAATCCGGTCTTCACCACCGGTCTTCAAATGATATCCATATCGTCGTATCACTATTCGGAATGGGTTATATGACACAAAGGTCCTCTCCCGGCTAAACCGAATAGTGAGCGCAATATTTAAAAACATATGGATATGAGATCTCAGTTAAGTCACAACTTATTACCCAAAACCTTTCTTTCCAATTGGTTAAACGAATTACCATTTGCAGATCTTTTTAAACAAAAATATTCATTTCAAAAACTCAATGGTTTAAACAATTTCCACATTTAAATCTTTTAAAACAAAAGATTCAGTTTTAAGACCCCTTTCAATTTAAAACAAGGTTCATCAATCTTTCACCAAGATTCATTCTTAGTCTTTCAAAACAATTCCTTTTCGAATTGGATTTAACTTATCCGGTCTTTAAATCAAAGACACATTTCATAGCTTTCAAAACAATTCCTGTTTCAATCTTTTATACATAAAAGATACACCATTTATATCCTTTTCAATTTCAAATTATCTTTCACATAGATATAGCTTTCCAAAATCATTCCATTTCCAATTTGAAATCATAATTTGGAAAAAATTCTTTCCTTTTATAAAAGCTATTATTATTTAAAACCATTGGTTTCCGTTTGTGGAAAACCCGATTATATTTGCACGAGTTAAGGACTTTCAAATTTTAAACTTGGGTTAAATTAAATTCTCAAAACCATACTTCTAAAATGTTTTAAAAACCCATATAAATACATTAATAGCTTGTATAACCTATTTACGTCATAAATACCAAATATAGAATTCAATTTCTTATACTAAATTCAAATTTGAATCAAATGATTTAAATTTCAAATCTTTATTAAGTTATTCAAAATAACTTTCATTTTTAAAACACTTTTTCAAAAAAATTTCACTTTAAACCCAATTCATTTTCAAAACCATTTGAATTTGAAATTCAAATTCAAAACTATTTTTTTAAATCTTTGACTTAACTGATTTCCACGTGCAATCCATATTTGTGTGTGTATAAGTGTGGTCAAGGGGTTTTACCCAATAGTACACAGCATCAATCATCATAGATATAACAATATCAATAAGCGGTATAACTCATAACGCTTATCTTCATTCACAGATCTCAGATAAAATAAATTTATAAATCAAAAGGATTCATCATTACAATTCGATGTAGGTTTCGGATAACCAACTGGAATCCGACTCCCTGTCGCATCGAATTTCAAATGTCGTTTTACGGCCAAGGGTATTTACACCGAAAACATATCACAGATATCACAGATCAATACACAACATATTTCACATCACAGAATATTACTGTCCAGAGATAACAATCAATGAAAGGCAATACAATCATTCATAAGCAAGCATATCTCTAATTCAAATTTTGATTAATTTAATTATTTCAAATTAAAATAATTACTTAAGAGTTAATCAACTTACCTTTCTAAACCAATAATAAATTAATTAATCACAATCTTTTAATTAATTAATCACTTCTTAATTAACCTCATTACCAATTAATTTATCTTTATTTAATTAATTAATTATTCTTTAATAATTAATTAATAATCTCTAATTATTTATTATTAAAACTTGATTAAATAAAATTGATCGTTCCTTAATTAATTACTAATTAATCCTTAATTTACAATTAATTAATCTTAATTAATTGCTTAATTGATTACAAATTAAATTATCTATAACCCATTAATTAATCTTTAATTAGTCAATTAATCAAGTGCTAATCTATAACTTAATTAATTGTTAATTTCTTGATTAATAAATTTCAAATAATTAATTTAAAATCAAATAAATAAATTATTCTTTCATTAAATTCTTTTATTATCTTAATTATTTCTAAAATAATTCATTTACTTATTTATGACTTCATTACATTCAAGTGTATTTAAAACATTATACTTCTAAATTTAAATTCAAATTCCATTTTGAATTTAAGATTCAAAATGTTTAACCATTTAAACATTTATCCAAATTTGAATAAATTTATAAAGCTTAAAGTAAATATAAAGAACATTCATTACTTATATAAGATACTTATATAAGAAAAATTTAAAACTAAATTACTTAATTTTATTAAAGAAATCAAGCTTGAAAATAAATTGATTATTGAACTTCCAAATTTAAGTTAAACACTTCATAACTTCTCATTCAAATATTAATGGAAAGAATTTTATCAAGTCTATACATTTATTTGAAAACAAATTCACTTTTAAAAATCTACTTTAAAACATTTAAACTTGTTCATCATTTAAATTTACAAAACTGATTTAAATTCAAGGTTTAAATTCATAGTAAACTTGAAACCATATTTTAGACTTGATTTTTTTAAAACTTGATTTAAACCTTGCTTTAAATTTAAATTTTCATTTTAAAACTTAGGATTCAAAAGTTCATCAAACTTAAACTTTGAATTAAAAAACCCCTGTTTTAAATCTTGCTTTAAAATTTGAATTTCATAAAAAAAAATTTAAAAAAAAAACATAATACTGTCAGGTTATAAACCTGAAACCAACATGACCCGAGACCATCTATTCCTGCTTCCAGACAGAATCCGAAATGCTTCAAGTTTCCTATCCAATTAACCCGAGAGCCCCAAAAGTCCAACCTACAAAATTTTCTAAGTAATTTCACTCTCGCCCTAATTCCTACTTCGAGTCAATCCTTCAACACATTCGAATTTGACTTCGAGGAAAACTGCATCTTCTCCAATTTCAAATAATAGCCAAACATCAATGTGCACGGTGAACATGTACTAATGCCAGGGCCACCACCGATCAACCACATCAACGTCAAAGAGTCATCAACGACCGATACTAGCACCTAGACCACCCAAATGGTCATGTCTCGCCAAAAATCAAATTTGAGCTATCCTCACCAACCTGGAATCGAAGTTCGATTGACCATGACACCTCGCACTCATCGCCCCAGTCACCAGAATCCCTGACATCCTGTCCAGAGCATCATGACATCCCCTCGCTTCGATTCGCACCAGTGCGAATGATTCCGATGCCTTGTTGAAACCGCGACAATCAATTTTTCATCTATGACAAAAACATGGGTCGAAACTCTAAATTGAACTCGTTTGTCCACCACAATGATCAGGAATTTTCCTGACCATTCTTCCCAAACTCGACCATCCCTTGGCTACATACAGCCGAAATTTCGAGCCCTCTCCGATCGTTGATCACCTGAATTTGCCATTAACCCCAATATCGTTCATTCCCAAATTACCCAATCAGTATTTCACTAAAAATATTGATTTATGGTTTAAAAATCAACATTTTTGATAACGATTTTGATGGTATCATTGAAACAAGAAAACATAATTCTCGAATTGTTGATATGTCTTGTGTTCTTCTGTATTTCTTGCTTTTCTAGAAAATACTTTAATAAATTATGCTTAATATTATTTTTAAAACTTAAAGCATAATTATACAAACATAATTTGTTTGAACCTTTCAATGTAAAGAGGATTAGAGGGAGAGAGTTTGCATTTTTAATAGGTTTTTGAAACCTGTAAACAACACTAAGGCAAATTTGCCTGTTCAACAAACATGCATAGATACGTATCCATTTTTTTGTATACATGCAATCATATTTTCAAAACTTCACTTCAACATAAATCACCACATTCATTTTATAGATCAGATCAAAAGAAGTTTATGCTTAGATAAAAAAAAATTAGTTAGGGGTTTGCTCACCTTGAAAGGTTTGAAAACAGAGAGTTTTGCCTGTAACCTGATGCTTTAAAACTTGCATACTTTCATGTTGAAACTTGAACAGATTTTGATTCTTTATTTGACCTGGTTTAGCTTAAGTTTCTTGTTTCCATATTTGAAATGAATTGCATGTTGATTCAGGATGAAGCAGCTCTGTGTTTTTTTTTCCAGATCTTTGAAATTTTCTTGTTTTCCAGGTTTTGTTTTCAAAGCTTCCAAGTTTTTTTAACTTTTGATCTATTTCTTTGATTTGTTCCAATTGATTTAGCTTTGAACTTGAATTTGAAGCTTGCCTTCATAACTTTGATTTTACTTTGATCTTGTTTGTTGATCTGAATCCTATCTTGCTAAAATTGGTTTGAAAATTGTGAACATTGATATTGTTTTCTGGTTTCTTTGATTAGGTTTCGAATTGAAGATGAAGAGAAATGTAGAGAATTTTTTTAACATGTTATTAACTGAAATGAGCAACCTGGTTTTCTCCTTTTACAAGTTTCTTTTCTTTTAATTAATTTTTTTCTTTTTCTACAAATTCTAAACCAAAAGAAAATTACATTTAGTTGCCACTTGTAAATAAAACTAACACTTGTCTAATTCTTATATTTGTATTCTAACACTTGTTAAAATATAAACTTTTTATGTTTAATCCTTTTCCATAAATTTATTTTCAAATTTATATTTAAGTCCCTAATGTAAATTATTTTGTTAATGTTTGTTTTAAACCCTCTTTTATGTTTATACTTACAAATCATGTTTTCTTAATTTATAAATGCTTTTCTAATTAAATTCCTAATAAAAAATACATTTATAAATGTTTTCTAAATTTATATAAATACAATTTTTAAAGAAAATAGAATATAAACTAATTATAATTTAAATAAAAATCATATATAATATTTTTAACTCATTTTTAAATGCTATTTCGAAAAGTCTGTGTATTTATTCCTATTAAATAAATACTTTTCCAATATTCCTTTCAATAAATTTATTTAAAGAGAAAAATGTAAAAACAAATCTTATTTCTTAAATAAAATAATTATCTATATTTTAAATCCAAACTATACTATATATTTTTATTTTTTATTATAAGATGTATATACTCCTTTTAAATTCAAATTCAAAGTCAGTTCAAATACACATATAAATATAGATATCAATTTTAAACAAACTCATTATTATTTAGAAATAATTTATTCTTATTTAAAATCAATTTATAATTCATAATTTAAAATGTCACATTATTAATTAATTGGTTATTTATATTTGAAAATAACAACTTATCAAATTTAAGCAATTTAATTAAGAGATTATCACATTTTAAATTTAACACATTTGAGTTAAAAAATTCTAATTAACTCACCATTAATTCACAATTAATTTCAAAAATTGAATTAATTATCAATTTAAATTTAGCAAAAAAATCAAGATCGTTACAGTTTTGTGATGTATCATTGTACTTATTGTCATCTAAATTTTTGATTTATTTGGTTAAACTGGTTTACTTACATAATATAGGTTTGCCAAATTGTTCCCACTTATCTGCATCTTTTAGAATTTATTTGGTGACATTCCTATGATTTATTTAGTGTATTTTCATAAATAATGGTAAGAGATACATATTATAATGGTTATATACCACTCATTTAGCTTGCAATCTAACAACCTTCACTATTTCATTACAGTGAACACTTTTGGTAAATGTATTTAACTTTGAATTTGTTTGGTTATGAGCAAGGTTGTAGAAATCGATATGCGGATGCTAGATGGTAAATAAAGACTAGGGACTCTATTTGGGCGAGGATTAATCAGAGTAATGCATTTATGATAATTCATATATTTTAAATTTTTTTATTGTTTTTTAGTGTCAATTGATATATATTGGAAATTTGGAATATTGAATGTGCTTAAAATGGTCAAGAAGGAAAGATTGGGTAAAACTAGCATATTAATACTTATATGTTACACTGGGCCTTCAATAATTCATAACCAGTGTCTAAATATTTGTTTGGATTCTTACATTAGAGTGTAAATCTTATCTATGTGGATCTAGATAAATCACTATGTTTCAAGCCTCGCCTTGCTCATAGGCCGAATCTAAAAGGATATATTTGATAAAATTTTGAATAATCGAATCAATGATAAAATGGCGTGGTATAAATTTAATGATATATAAAAGCCAAATACCCAAGTAAGTAAGTGACTAGATGCAGGTTACGTGGGTGTGCATGTATACTAATCTACAGCATAAAAATATTTCTTTTTCAAAACGGGACAATAAAAATAAAAATCTTCATAAAATTCCTAAAATTAGAAAATGCCATCATAAATGGTTATGTGCAGCTTCTATAAATTGATATGAGACTATAAGTTTCAAACGAATAATATTGTTTTGCAAACTGGAATTCGAAATATGATACATGAGCTATTTCGATGAAAATCAAGAACCATCGAGATAATACATAACTTCGAATTCTTTATCATGCAATAGAGAATGTTAAGTTTGGATGATTATTGACTATAATGATGACATTCGAGTTGATAACAATAAATATAGTAATCATCAAACAAGTTCTAACATAAAGAAGAAAATAATGTGCTTACTGGAAACAATAGTATATATGTCATGATATATAAAGTCAAAGCACCTAAGTGACATATGCAAGTCCACATGGACGTGCATATATACTCGTAAGTTTATAAACAAGTCTTGTAAAACGATTATAATTTTATTAAAAAATCCGAATAAATCAGTATTATTATTTTGAAAAGACAAATTATTCAATATTTATATGATTTTATATAATATCTTTTATTTAAGAGTATTTTCCTAACTTAAACTTGGAAAATTATTATAGAAACTTTACAAACATCATTTTGAGAAAATTATAGAATAAAATTTTGGAAAGTAATGGTATACTTTCATGGAAAATTCGGAGGCAGAGATTGCCTACAGTTAAGTTTGGATTTCCCTAGGATAGAGAGGTAATCATTAAGCTATGAATCCATGGTTGATACCGCAAGGTGCTTTCCATATTTATTTTAAAAAGTTTTGTATATATATTTTTGAAGTAAATGGTTTGTGAATATACTCATTTCGGTGAGACAAGTATATTCTTTTGAATAAAGAGATTTATTTAAGGAACTTGGAACTTATTGAATTCATTATCAACGAGTTAAGGAATTTGAGGTATAAATTGTGAAGGGTTTTTGAGAAAAGAGAAATAAGTGAAATTGTCCTAAGTGTTGGGAAATAAGGAGTTTAGAAAATAAATTTTTAAATATTTTTTCTAAGTGTTGAAATAAGAGATGGATTGAAATATCATGATATAGATGTAAGTATTTGAGTTAACTCAAATATTGGAAATTTAGAAGGTATTTTAATATTTATCTTATAAAGATATTTTACAAAAAGATTTTGGAAAATTATAATATAGGCCTAGTGTCTGCTTATGGATGTTACATTGATAGTTAAATAACCAAATATCAAGTATTAGCCAATTTCCTTGATTGTTTCGAAGAGACCGGGATCGGATTTAATTATCTGAAAACCACTTCGATCTGATTTGTGTGTTACGAATTGATAGCATGAAGACGGTGAAGACGGTGATTCGGTTTATCCAGACGCAAGACAACTTGTATGGACGAATGCTATCAGAACATCGTCATTGGAGGACAATAAGTATTCTAAGTGAAATTATACTTGAAAGGTAATCAAAGCCTCATGCCTGGCCAATCGGAATGACTGGAAATCATTGGACATGCAGCAAGGCTAAGTGAGTCATACCCATTAGGGTATGTTATCACCCTTGTAGATACCTTTGGATATATTATTAATTATGGATACGGTGGTGCATGCAAACGAGCTCTCGATAAAGGTGGGAGCACCCGGGTTGATAGCATATTCGATTCTATCTAGGTCAGGGATAGAACCAGTCTTGTGTTGTAGGAGATCCCAGCAAGGTCCTCGGTACATTTTTCTAGACATGTACCATGATAGGTGGTAAGCCAGTGCCTAGTTTTTGTATGGAATCCATTCTCCAATAAGCGTCGTACGGTTTTGATTGTGCCGAACTATGTTGAAACGTGAGATGCAAGCATTTTAAATATTCCTCAATTACTTTGTTTGGACACTATTATAAATCAGGCGATTTTGATAAAATGTTTTGGTTATTATTACCGGGGTTGCTTGGCCCAGCTATGACATACTAATTATTGAGCATCTTGGTTGAATCTAAGTGAGACTTGAGCCAGTGGAAGACTGACTTGAATTGAGAAGCTCGGCATATAAGTTCCATTCGGCCTGGATACACCGTTCGACCTGGATACACCGTTCGGCATGGATACATCGTTCGGCCTGATACATTGTTTAGCCTCAATATGTGGTTCGGCCAAGGAAGAATGGTGTGTGTCGCTGGCTAAATGAAAGGTGTTGTTGGGAACTTAGTGAAAATCGCTCGTCAGGAATGGAAAGCAAAGTGGATCGGTCTTGGCATCCAAGGGGAGATCGCTCGGCATCCTTCATTTGACCAACATCGCTTGGCAAGGGTGGCTCGGCATTGGGATGTACGACATGAATGCCTTAGTCACATGCCGCTCGGGAATAAAGGGACGATTATGTGGCTTGGTAGGGAAGGCTATGTGGCTCGGTGACCCCTCGATCGGCATTGAAGAGGATATTAGGAGGCTCGGCCGTAGGGCGTTCGGCATGGATGCCTTGGTCATTTCGGCTCGACAATCGTCCATCGGCAAGAGTTGCACGGCAAGCAACATTAGGCAAGGCCTTGCTCGGTAAGAGTCGCTCGGCGACCACCATTCGGTATGCATGGTTTGGCATACATAAGTTGTCTAGTGTGGGCCGAGGTATCTTTTCCTTTGGCCCGTGTAGGAAGTCTGGCCTATCTTAGTCTATAAATAGAGAGGTAGGGGTGTGGTATATGGGGACCTTTTTTCGAGAACACTGAGGAGATTCTACCATTTTTAAGACTCGTTTCTTTTATGTTAAAACTTGTATTCAAGTTGTTGGTGTGTGGATCGTATTTGTGTTCAATTATTTGAAGAAGTAATTAAGATTACGATCAACGTGGACGTATGAAGTTAGGCCGAACCCCTATAATTATGGTGTTCTCGTTCCTTACAGTTCTTTGTGATATTTCTTTGTTTTAATTACCTTCTTCATTAATCTCTCTACACAATCCTACTCAAGGGTGTTAGTGAACAATTTTGGTGCTAACATTTTGGTGCTTTCACAGAGAATAGCATTCTCAGGTTATTAGGATCTACTTTGTTGCTACTGAATTAAAAAAAATCCCCCAAGGAGATCCAAGTTCATTCAAAAGGAGTCCATTGATTCTACTAAGAGTTCCTACCAATAACTCTATAATGGAAAGACCGTGTACCAGATTAGCCTCTTACAATGCGGATGTCAACGAGACCGCTAGCGTCCAACAATTAGGAACTAGTAATCAACAAGCTAATCCTGGTGTAGGGACCGCTACTGCCTAAACCAAAAAGAAGTTGTCACCAGAATGGAATCTGATAAGCTGATGAGAGAATTCATGGAATGTAGAAGATTGCTTAATGAGAAAATTCAAGAGAATGCCAACCTTATGACTTAGCTTACTCAATAACAGCATCAGAATGCTGGAGGAAGTCCTGCTGCCTACTCCTCGTCAGACAGCACCGCTTCGTTTGATCAACCACCCAGGTGTAGACGTCCAAGGATTGAAACAATGCAAACAGGTGCAGCTGAATGATCCACCAAGGATGGTCCAAGTTTCCTACCTGAAGCTATGGCCCTTTATTTACACCAGGGTAATCGTACTCAAGTTGGAATAGGAAACTTAGGATGGGGCACGAGTGGAAGCTCGATGACCAGTTCCCTAAGGTCACGATGAAGCAGGTCCCTAGGACACGCATTACTTGATCGCCAACCGAGGAGACACCAATCGAAATAGTCCTGCAGGACAGATTCCAACTTTCCATCTACCATAAAAACCCCAGACCTGTCAGCTATGGTCAGACGGTTGATGATGGATTATCTAATGATTATTGGGGCGCATATAGGATCCAAACTCCATTCACAGATGCTGTCCTACAGGCTGAGCACCCCAGGAAGTTTAACATGCCGACTATCCTGACCTACGAACGCAAGACTGATCCCCGGCAGCATGTAATGAGATATGAGTGGATGGTGGATTCAGCTAGGGCAAACGATGCAACTAAGAGTAGATGCTTCCCAATAACTTTATCTGGAATCACTACCATGTGGTTCATCCGACTTCCTCCACGGTCTATCTCCAACTTTGATGAGTTAGCGACGAAATTTATGGAACATTTCAGGATTCATGCCATTTTTCCTATGGACATGAAGTCTTTTTCCAATGTGATCTAGACTCCAAGGGAGTCGTTAAAGGAGAACTTACAAAGATTTCACGTTGCTGCTACTAAAGTCAACAACCCGAATGAGCATGCTTATGACGACCTAGAATTTTTGGATATTTGAAATTGAAATATTTAATTGATTTTAAATATTTGAGAGTTAGTTTATCTTGAATTTCTAATATCACTATTTATTTGGCAATTAAATTATTGAATTAAATTATTGAAAGTTGGGTAAAGTATTGAATCTTCTATTTCATGCTTGTTAAAAATATTGCAAAGGCTTATAAAGTTTATATTAGTAGTACTAAAGATAATGAAAGCTTTGGAATTGAATTTGGAAGTGTTTTGTTATATTTTGAAAATATGTCGTTAAATTCGATATTTTAAAAATAGTCTTTCGAGGCACAGTCTCGAAATTCGACGAAACCAATTCCATTGGATCCATAATAGTGTATTATTATCGGATTTCAATTTTCGTTGTGTTTGGAGTGTTCGTTTGGCCATACAATATATAAACGCCCTGAAATTTTATATCGAAAATTTAATAAGTAACTGGATCTAAAAAGCTATCTTCTCCATACAATCGAATTAGGATCCGGAATGGTTAATTGATTCGGCTTTGGTGCAGGATGTCATAAGTTCGAAACTTGCTTTCGAATGTTTATTTGACATGGGATATGTAGTCCCAATGATTTGTTGTATATAAAGTACTAGTTCAAAAAAAAAGAATTAGGATCTGGAACCTTTTCGATTACATTTAGAATAGGGGTTTAACATTATAAACGCCTAGTGGCACTCCTCGGAAGGAGTTCGAAATTTTAGAGTGAGTAAAGAGAGATGATTTGAATTTAAATTTAAATTAAAAATATATATTCACATACAATGGCAAATTAGACATGTTTCCTCCCTTAAAACACATGTCCCTTTTTTTATCTTTCCTTTTGAAACGTGTTGTTTCCTTTCTTTCTGATAAATAAAAAAAGAAGCAAAATAATTAAAGTCGAATTCATCTAAAATAAAAAACAATGAAAACCCTTCTTTTCGTTCAAAATCGAAATCATATTCTCTGAATTAAAAATGGCCGCCATAACAATGAGTTCAAAGCCTTCAAATCAAAATTGAGAAACCAAATCAAAAAAAAAGAGAAGGGGAAAACGACATCGCGATACAAGTGGAGATCATTGTTTGATCGGTCGAGAGGAGGGCATGTTTGCTGGAGTTAGCGATGCGAACTAGGGTGGTTTAGGGCAAGGGATCGAAGCTGGATACTATTGATGTTCGCAATCAAGCATTGCCACCCGTGTGGATTGTAGAGCGAGGAGGCGCGGTGGCATAACGTGGTCAGTCACTAAGTTGGAAAGGGGGAAGGAGGCGCCATGCTCGGAGGTGGTCAAGCGATGAACTTCGATAGAAGATGAAGTTGCGTGGAGTAGTCGTGGCAGTGGCCGATGTGGGTCGTGTGTCAGAGAGGTGTCTGTGAGGTATTGGCCTATTTTTCAATTTTTATTTACATGCATGTGCTAATTTAAATAGAAAAATGTGTGTGTGTATGTTAATATATATATATATATCAACTATATACTGTTTAGGAAATTTTTATAGTAGAGTTTGTTTTACATATTTGTTTGAATAATATTTTTTTTAAATTTTTGCAGTACTGTTATGGGATTAATAAATATATTTTTTAAAATGGCGAATGTTTGTATAAAATTTGATTTTGAAATCTGTAATTTATTTTTATATAGTGTATATGTAGTATCAAAAGGAAAATTTATTAAGTTTAAAACTAAATTATTTTTATCCAGTAAATTTTGTAATAGTAAAGTAAATGTTTATTTTTGTTTTTTTGGGAAATTTATATAAAGTGAAATGTGTATGCATGCAGAGGAAGAATTTTGAAAACCATATTTCTTTTACAAGGTAAGCCGGTATGAAAACCATATTTTTATTTTTACATGTATAAATATTTTGTTAGAAAAGAAAATTTTTTACAGTTAGGAAATTACTGTTTATTCTTACAAGAAAGATAAGTGAATTTTTTTAAAATGTTGAAGGGTATTTATATAAATTTGATTTTTGAAAATCAATATAGAATATTTTTGTAATTATATATATATATATATATATATATATATAATTTTAAAGGAAAAGTAAATATACATATTCATTTACAAGTTTAATTCTAAAATGGTGAATATTTATTTGTTTGATTAAATCTAAATTATTTTAGTTACTAAGAATAATTTATTAAAAGAAAATTTTGTTTAAATTATACTTTTGGTTGATTAAACTATTAAAGGGAAATTGACTGTTCGATTAATTCGAATATTAATAAACTGTATAATATTCATACAAGGTCTGAAATCGTGAACCAAGACAAGGTTGAAGTGGATCGCAAATAAAAAGAAAAGGTGAGTTAATCTCACTCATTTGAAATACCCTTTAAATTTAAATAGTTAAATTTAAATTAATGGATGAATGATAAAATTGACTGGATGTGATATTATTATAATATATAACAGTTTATATATACTGGAGTGATTGATTTCCCGCATTATACACCAGATGAGACCGTACGCTCCCCGCATAATAGTGGATGACCCTTTATACCGCAGTATTCCACCTCGAAGCGGCATTGGTATTTTTAAATTATTGTGCTAATATTTGTGGATGTAGGGAAACAGGTTGAAGGGATCCAACTGGATTCCTCAAAATATTTAGACTGTTTTAATATTCTATGGTATGATTATTTGATAATCTATGATAGATTATATTGGTAACCGAAAATATTGGATGATATGGTTTGATTGAATATATTTTGGATGAACTGAGTTATCAAAAATATATAGATGAGATTTTTGAAGGAAAATAAAAGAGCGAATTTTTAAGTAAAATGATTATAGAGAATTTGGATAAATTAAAGAATGAATTGGAAAAGGATAAAAGTTTATTTTTAAATTCTAATAAATAAATTTCCAAGTACGGTAAAGAAGATTTTTGAATAAATAGAAATAAATGAATTTTTTCAAAAACTTAAGTGATATTATTTAAAGGAATAAATAATTTATTTTTAAAATTCGGGATTTAAAAGGTTTAAGAAGAAATAAAACAAAATTTTTGAAATAAATTATGAAATTTATATTTTCAGTTTTAAATAAGATTTTAAAATCATATTTAAGAAGTGAATCTGGAACTAATGGATTTTGAAATAAACCTTGAATAAATCAAGAAATAAATTCTTTGGGGAATTTAATTTAGAGGATCTATTTTAAAATAAATGAAGTGATTTGAGACAGCATTTCCAAAGAGAATGTGATTTTGGAATTTATAAACAAGGTTTATAAATAAAGTGAAATATTTATCAGAGGATAATTTGGAAGTATAAATTCAGGATGGGAATTTATAAAGGAATGGGTAATTTGATTCAAAAAAATAAATAGTGGTTTATTTTTAAAGATGTGGAAAGGAAGTGTACTTCCTTAAAAAGCCGACTATATTTTCAAAGAAAGATTTTCAAGTATAAGTTAGAGGTTTTAAAGTGGTTTTAAAAGAATGTTAGAGAAATTTTATTATTTTAAATGGTTTAGAATTTTAAAGTAAATACTTATTTACATTAATTACAATAGCTAAATTATTTAAAGGTTTAACTAGTTTTATGATTTAAAAGATAATTATTTAATATTTATACCTTATAGAATAACTTTTAATTTTAAAATTTGTTTTGCTTAAGGTTTATATGAAAAATTATTATTAAATTTCATAACTAGTATTTTAAATAAAGTGTTATAAATGGTTTTATTTTAAATGTTTTAAAGTATATATTTTTGTATAAAGTGATTTAAATTATTTTTAAATCTAAGTATCATGACTTGGTGATTTGTAAGGGAAATAAAACAATTGGGTGAATTTATTCCACGAGAGAAAAAGTAAATTGAAAACTATTTTCAAAGGGGTTGAAGTGTAGAACATAGCTTGTGAAGATATTTTGAAATAAATAATTTGGAAATTATTTAAAGTCTGATGGTTGTTCGTGAATGTTATTTGATAGTTAAATAACCGACTATCAATATTGGACAATGCGTTGATTGTTTCAAAGAGACCCGATCAGGATTAATCTCCCGAAAACCACTTCGATCCGGTTTGAACGTTTCCATGAGGAAGACTGTGACGACCCGGAATTTTCTAGCAATATCAATTTAATAATCTGCATTAAATATTAAACTGATTTGATATACTTTTGTTAATTAAATCTGAATTGATGCTTTTCTTTTCATAAATATTTAATTGGTAAATGATATCTGTTAAATTTAATTGTTTATTTTCTATATATATATGTATATATTTGTATACATTGTAAATAGAGGAATTTGTTTTGAAATTTAACTAATAAAATATGTTTTAAATTCGAATATATATTTTAGGGAATTAGAAATTGTGTTTTATTTAATATAAACTTTACAAAGCTAAATAAATAAATAAATACAGGATTTTCAATACATAAGTAAATGTTTAAATAGTTTAAAAACTTATTTTAATTTAAGTTTAAATTTAATTTACTAACAAAAAGATTTGTTTACTTTTCTTTTTAGTATGGTTTGATTTAAATTATGGATTTAAAATGATATATGAGTTTTAATATAATTTTGTAAAACAATACTTTATCATACATTAATAAATATGTAGCTATAATAAAAAGATAATCTATTCTATCTATCATTTCAATAATAAATAAAATTAAAATACACATATAAAAATACAAGATACAAGATAAATTGGAAAAGAGATATAAGTTAGTACATTAGTTAAATTAAAATAACATAACAACATTCATATGCATTTTAAAATATAACAGGACAACAAATAAACTAGAAAATAAATAAGTTTTTACGTTGTAAACCAACATGAGCAAACTGTAGCATATATAATATGTTTAAAACATTAAGAATAATATCTAGAAGCAAATGACAGTAATATAACAACTGTATATAGTGTAAAGCATCAAGATAATAACATTTAATGATCTCCTCAACATTCTTGTCTCAGCCACCTAAATAAAATAATAATGCTAGTAACTTGTTAATAAGATTCAGACAAGTATCAAGTATAAAACAAAAATCTAGCAACAAATCTAAATATGCAGGCATAGGATAGAATAGTCAACCTGTAAGTAATAAACAAAGCAAATGATAGTAACAAATCAAAGTGTGCAGGCCAAATTGTATGAAACAAAGCAAATGACAGTAATATGAATACACATGTCTTACACAAACAAAATGAAAGATATAAAAATTTCTATGTGTGCAGGCTAAAAAAAAAAATACACAACTGTATATGTGAAGCTTGTGAAGGAAGATATTGTAAAATATCTTTAAGCTAACAAACAAAAAGTAATTAATGTAAATTTTTTTTAGTACATTAAGTATTCCTATCAGCCACCATTAATAAAAATATCTCTGGTGTAAATCTGTACAATACAAGATTGTATGCAATACTGTCACTATTCCATGAAACATAATTATAACCCTGCTCTTTTCTTTTTCTATATGTTAGCTGCATATTCAGTTCGAACTAGGCATAAACTAAAATAAAACTTCATTTCAACTAAAACATGAAAATGAAACTACTCCATTCTTAAACAAAATCCAAGAAGCAAAGCAAAGGTGAGTTTCAACTGTTTTCATGCCTGCTTCAATAAAGTTTCTCTGATCTACTCTGTAAAATTCAAGGTGAGTAACACTTTTTTAAAATTTCTTAAGTTTTAAAAATCTGTTGCATGAAAAATTTTGGCTGCTTAAATATATTGTGTGAATATTTATACATATTCATTTTTTTTATCTGAGTGTTTGTGTGATGAGATTCTGTGTATTTCCAACCTGCAAATTCAAACTGTCTTCATTGCAAACTTGTTCTGTTTGTTTTTTTTTTTATTTGCTGTGAGTAACATAAGTCAGTTAGATGTTTTAAGTATATACTAAATGGTGGTATGCTTATTCCCTGAATTTAAGAAAGTTTGCAGTGATATTTCTGTGTGTATTTGAATATGTGTGTGTACATTTGCTCTGTGTCCGTATTGTTTCCAGACTTGGTTTCAGGTTCCAAACTAACCCAACTTATTTGTTTCCGATTAAAGATTGATTTGAACCTAAGGTGAATGAATATATTTGTTATATCCTTAACTTTGGTTTAGAATTATTAATGCTCAAATCAATTTGAATTCTTGCTCTGGAAAACAAAAATTTTACTTTTAAAAAGCATTTACACCTCTGCTGAGTAATGAATGAAATCAAGGTTTGAATTAGTGATGTTTGTAACATCATAAAATAAGTTTAAACTTTATTTAAGATAAAACAACTTAAAAATTTTCATCTGGAAACCCAAATTTTGAGCAAAATCCCTGTGCATAACCTGGTTGAAGAGGCCGAAGTGGTTGGTTCTGTTTGACGCCATCTGGCGATCGAGCGCCGTGGGGATTTGTGAGGGGGTAACACAGTCTTGGTAGCGTTCATGGCCGGAGCTGCTAGTCGCCGCGTGGTCAGGGTTGGGGAAGAGCGGCGCTGACAGGTTTGAGGGAGGTGAGGTGTTGTTTCCAGGTTCTGTCTTGTTTTTTTGTATTCACGCGCGCCTGGTGAGTAACTCGAAGCAGGATACGGGTTTTCTCGGGGGAAACTCGCGTATTACTCGAAGTAACATAAGGGGGGTGCTCGGGTTGTTCATGTTCAGGTTTAAAACCTGTAACAGTTTTTAAAACTGTTTTGTGGATTTTGTTTTAAATTTAACTCAAAGCCAAGTCAAATTTTAAATCAAGTTTGCAACATGAATTTAAGTTAGATTCGAAAGAGAGTTGACAATAATAATGTTTCAAAATTTAACTAATTTTAAATAATTTAAAAGTGGTAAATGGTTAAAGTATTTTCAAACTAAGTTGAGTTAAAATGAAAATTTTAAACTGTTAAGAAGAGATTGAGACATGTCAACTCCAAAGGAAGTCAAGACTTAGATATGTAATTCCAGACTTGAAACTAAATTAAAGTTTTATAATTTAAATTTATTCAAATAAGTTTAAGTGCAATTGAACATGTAAGTACAAAGAGTTTTGAAAAAAAATATAATAATAAATTTGTTTTAAAACTTTATTAATGATAAATTGGTTTTTAATGAGAAAGTAAATCGAGATAAATGTTTTAAACATATTGGAATTGAAAACATAATCAATAATAAGAATGATTTACTTTAATTCATGAAGTTTTAAAATTTTATATACATTAATCTTTAAGTTGATTAGGTAAGAATAATTAATGGTTGAAATAAATTAATCTAGTAATTATAGTGTAAATATAGTAATTAAAGTTAATTAATGAATTAATTAACTAATATGTGATTTAGAACTATAGATTAGATTTTTAAATGGTTAATTAACTTATAATTAATAATAATTAATATAAGTTGATAATTAAATAATTATTAATGAAGTCATTAACCAGATTATGTTATAATTAATTAATATGATTGATTTTGTAATAAATTAATTAGATTAATTAATTCAATAGTTTAAATGAAATTATTTATTTGAAAAGTAATTAAGAAATTAATTACTTATTAATGGTGTAAATTAATTTGAGTTAATTAATTTAGTTTAATTAACTGATACTTTGGAATTGAATTACTTAGAGAAGTAATTGAAGAATAATTACGGGATGTAATTAACGGGATAATATTGTTAATGGAAATAATTGAGAATATCATTACTTAAAAATAAATCAAGAGATTAATTGAGCTTGATATTGAGAAGTAACTAATTTAGGATGATTAATTACTGAATATATTAATCAAGAGGATTAATATTTGAAATTTGAAGGTATGTATTCTTAATATAATTAACAAATGAAAATGTAAATTAGAAAATCATTAATTAATATAATTAATGATGGGAATTAGAGAAATTGATTTATTTGAGAAAAATAAATCAACAAGATAATTAAATGGTAATAAATCCATATAAATGAAATTAATTAATGGATTATTCAAGTTTAATTTCTGTAAATTAATTAAGGAAAACTTCTGGAATATAGTAAAAGATATGTAAATCAAGATGATTAATTTGAATATATAAGTAATTGATGATAAGATTTGAATTAAGTAAATTAATAATTATTAATTTAAGAAATCACTTGATGATTTGGTATGTGTAATTACTTAGTGTAATTAATGGAGCATAATTACTCAGAATAGTAATTGGATGATCATTACTTGATGTAATTAATACAAGATGATTTGTAGTAGAGTAATTTGAGTAATTTCTTTTGTAATTAATCAAAGGATTAATTTATGGAAATAATTAATTATGGAATGATTAATTTGTTAATAAGTAATTAAGAGTAGTTAATTACTGGTTTGTTATTAATCAAGTGTGATTAATAATTGTTTTTAAGTAAAGATTAATCACTCAATTATTTTAGATAAGTAATTGAATATAAATTGAAGATCATTAATTAATATAATTAATGATGTAATTAAGAATTGAAATTAAGGAATAAATTAATGGGTAGGTGATTAAATGTTAATCTGTTATGAATGATTTAGAATAATTCATTTGAGAAATAAAATAAGGACTAAATTACTTCTTGTAATTAGAGAATGGTTAATTAATTTGATTTATAATTAATGAATGATTGTGAGAGCAAGATTTATGGAATGAGTAATTAAATTTATTTTAAATTAATTAAAATGGAAGTAGTTAATTTAATTCATTTTAAATTAACTATAGCTTGTGATTTATAAATCATTGCTGATGGATGATATTGATATTTCATTGTTTGATTGTGATCTCAGAAATGAGTTGGATGATGTCTATGTGATATGGATGTATGTTTTAAGTATGATAATGTTTAATTATCTGTATGGATGGTGATATTGATTATCTTTTTATGATGATGATGTATTATCTATTATGAGATGTGAATTATCTATCTGTGCATATTGATGATATTGAATTCACTGTTAAGACTAAATAGACAACTTGGCCTTAAAAGACACGCTTTGGATTTCGATGAGACCGGGATCGGGTTTTCCGCATTAGGAATATCCGAAAACCACATCGTTTCCAAATTAACGATAGGTCGTGAATCTGAAGTGAAGATGAAGGTTCAGAATGCAAGGGTTATCGTCGTTAACTCTGAGGGTGATTCCAAAATGAGTGTAACGAAATGATGCCTTCGGTTTCGTTTGAACCTGGAACGAACTTGTATGGATTGAATGCTTCCAACACATCGTCAGGCGGACGATGAGCATTCTAAGAAATATGTTCTATAAAGGTAATCGTAACCTCAATCCTCATCAACCGGGAATGGCTAAAACAGGGGAGGTGCAGCAAGGTTAGGTGGGTCATGCCCAAGCAGGACAAGGATATTCCCCTGTCTAGATGTCCCTTTTTATTCGGCTTAGTGGGCAGTTGGTCTGCAGCCAACTGCGGGGTTTATCTTGTTCGGGACTGTTCAGTAAGGAATGGTTCCGGCCTTGTGTTGCAGGGGATGAAGGGAGTAATCCTCGGTACGGTGATCTAGGCCCCGTACTGTGACGGGCGGTACCCAGTAGCCCTACCATTGTATGGAATCCAAAATCCAATAAGTGCCGTACGAATTAGTTGTGCCCAACTATGTTGGAATGTGAGATGTAAGCATTTCAGCTATTTCTGTATTTTACTTGAAAACCCTAGACACTATTATAATATCACTGGATTTCCTATAAAATGTTTTGGTTAGCGTAAGGTAAAAACTTTTCCATGTTTATGTGTGGGAAGTCTTACGTGATACCTTTTGTTTTCAAAAGATTTTCAAAGTTAAGCAACTTTAACCTGTTACTCATACCAGACCCATGTCTGACCCGAAGTTTATTTTTGTTTTTCATAAACTCTCGGGTACCCAAATTTTTACGGGTAGCCAAGGGATTCAGGTTTAGCTTTGACGAATTCTGGAGGAGCAATGGAGCAGGAGGCTTCAGCGTTATAGATATATATTTAGTTCCGCTGTGTGGTATCTCTGTGATGTATTGTGTATTGAGTTGTATTAACTAGACAGGTGTTTATAACTGTCTAGTATGTGATGTTCTATATGTATCATTCTGATTGATGTATATATTATGTAAATACTTATGTGATTATTATGTTTCATTCGTTCCGCTGTGAGATTCTGATGTTGTTGTTCTTTCTTCTCTATCTTTTCTATTTTCTCACCTCTTTCTTTCTTATTAATGATGCTTCTTCCTGGGAGTAGGAAGTGGGGTCGTTACAGTGGTATCAGAGCGCTAGGTTAAGCGAATGCCTAGGCTCTTAAGTGATTTCTTTCCTGAGAGAGCGTATTTGTAATTTTAATATATATATATATTTATTTTCTATCTATTTGTTGGATTACCTGTTCGGGTTTTCCAATATAAGCATAAGGATAGATGGAGTAGTGGTGTGTGTAACACGACTACCTGTGGTTGGAAGTATATTTGACGAGACTGTTGACCTAATACCGTCTCGAGTAAATTTGTGGTGTAAGGATTTCACCTAATCTCTTGAGGAAAACTGTTAAGATTTGGAGTCCATTTTTGTTGTACAAGAGTGGATGAGTAGGATTTGGATTTTTGACAGTTGAGCAGAAGCTAGGAATATTATCTGGGTAACTCAAGAAGTAAATAGTTGTGTATTGAGATGCAGTAGCGATGGATTGTTTCCGAAGAAGTTCTCAAGGATCTTTGGATAAGGAAATGTGTCTGCCTTAGCTTTGAGGTTGAGTTCAGATGAATGTTGTGTTTGGCTTTGAGGCCTGAGTTTTCCGAGGAATTTTGGGTTATGGAGTTTTGGCATCAGTAGCAGCGTTGCAGCTCAGATTGTTCTGCCGGCGCGCGAGGAAGTCATTTGTCAGCAGTTCTTTAGAAGTGAAGTCCAGAACCAGTTTTGTGAATCCATTTCTTCAATAGATTGGCTGAATAAGTTTAAGCTATTCAGATTGATAAGGAGAGAACAGTTTTCTATGAATATTAGCCTGGGTTGATCGCAAAAGAGACTTGCGATATTTAAGTGTTCTCTGGGATGGCAGAATTTTCCTGGATATCTTTGAAGAGGTCGGTAGTTTGCCTTAGCATCTGAGAAGTTGAGTTTATATCGACTGGATTTCAGAAGTAGTGCCAATGGTTCAGCTTAGTAATAGAATGGTTTCTGGAGAGAGGAATTGGTTAAGCAGCTCAAGTTTCGGAGGAACTTCTGAGTTTTATTTTGGATCTGTTGAACCATATTTTTGTAATGTGTTGTCCAGTTTATGCTTATGTGCATCATTAGCATTTTCATCCATCCAGATTAGAGTTGTGCAGCGGAAGCAGTTGGAAGTGCATTTGTTTTTCTTTTCTAAGAAAGAGAAGTTGTTTTCTACTGAGGATAGAAAAGATTGAGTTCTTGGTTTTGGAAATTATTCTACTGGATTGTTTTTGGATTCAGATTGTTTTAGGAGTTATCAGCGAAGGTTGAGCTGATCAGTAAGTTGAAGGCAGCTTTGGATTGTCAGAAGTACTTGGTGGATAAGTGATGGAGGAATTTGGATTTTGAAGTCGGAGATTTCATTTTGTATGAATTTTATCTGATTCGAAGGAGTTCTGTAGATTAGTAGTATAGACTGATTGGATTCTATAGATCGAGTATTCCGGTATTATACTGGGAAACTCTAGGGAACTCTACCCAGAATTTTGTCTGGATAGTTAGCTTTGTTGATTGAGTGAATTGGTTGTGATGATTGTTAGCATGTGATTGATATATGCTTATGGTTTAAAATTAAATAAAATCTTAAATATATTATTAAATTACCTTTGCTTTTAAATTTCGAGGACGAAATTCTTTTAAGGGGGGAGGAATGTGACGACCCGGAATTTTCTAGCAATATCAATTTAATAATCTGCATTAAATATTAAATTGATTTGATATACTTTTGTTAATTAAATCTGAATTGATGCTTTTCTTTTAATAAATATTTAATTGGTAAATGATATCTGTTAAATTTAATTGTTTATTTTCTATATATATATATATGTATATATTTGTATACATTGTAAATAGAGGAATTTGTTTTGAAATTTAACTAATAAAATATGTTTTAAATTCGAATATATATTTTAGGGAATTAGAAATTGTGTTTTATTTAATATAAACTTTTCAAAGCTAAATAAATAAATAAATACAGGATTTTCAATACATAAGTAAATGTTTAAATAGTTTAAAAACTTATTTTAATTTAAGTTTAAATTTAATTTACTAACAAAAAGATTTGTTTACTTTTCTTTTTAGTATGGTTTGATTTAAGTTGTGGATTTAAAATGATATATGAGTTTTAATATAATTTTGTAAAACAATACTTTATCATACATTAATAAATATGTAGCTATAATAAAAAGATAATCTATTCTATCTATCATTTCAATAATAAATAAAATTAAAATACACATATAAAAATACAAGATACAAGATAAATTGGAAAAGAGATATAAGTTAGTACATTAGTTAAATTAAAATAACATAACAACATTCATATGCATTTTAAAATATAACAGGACAACAAATAAACTAGAAAATAAATAAGTTTTTAAGTTGTAAACCAACATGAGCAAACTGTAGCATATATAATATGTTTAAAACATTAAGAATAATATCTAGAAGCAAATGACAGTAATATAACAACTGTATATAGTGTAAAGCATCAAGATAATAACATTTAATGATCTCCTCAACATTCTTGTCTCAGCCACCTAAATAAAATAATAATGCTAGTAACTTGTTAATAAGATTCAGACAAGTATCAAGTATAAAACAAAAATCTAGCAACAAATCTAAATATGCAGGCATAGGATAGAATAGTCAACCTGTAAGTAATAAACAAAGCAAATGATAGTAACAAATCAAAGTGTGCAGGCCAAATTGTATGAAACAAAGCAAATGACAGTAATATGAATACACATGTCTTACACAAACAAAATGAAAGATATAAAAATTTCTATGTGTGCAGGCTAAAAAAAAATACACAACTGTATATGTGAAGCTTGTGAAGGAAGATATTGTTAAATATCTTTAAGCTAACAAAAAAAAAGTAATTAATGTAAATTTTTTTTAGTACATTAAGTATTCCTATCAGCCACCATTAATAAAAATATCTCTGGTGTAAATCTGTACAATACAAGATTGTATGCAATACTGTCACTATTCCATGAAACATAATTATAACCCTGCTCTTTTCTTTTTCTATATGTTAGCTGCATATTCAGTTCGAACTAGGCATAAACTAAAATAAAACTTCATTTCAACTAAAACATGAAAATGAAACTACTCCATTCTTAAACAAAATCCAAGAAGCAAAGCAAAGGTGAGTTTCAGCTGTTTTCATGCCTGCTTCAATAAAGTTTCTCTGATCTACTCTGTAAAATTCAAGGTGAGTAACACTTTTTTTAAAATTTCTTAAGTTTTAAAAATCTGTTGCATGAAAATTTTTGGCTGCTTAAATATATTGTGTGAATATTTATACATATTCATTTTTTTTTATCTGAGTGTTTGTGTGATGAGATTCTGTGTATTTCCAACCTGCAAATTCAAACTGTCTTCATTGCAAACTTGTTCTGTTTGTTTTTTTTTTTTATTTGCTGTGAGTAACATAAGTCAGTTAGATGTTTTAAGTATATACTAAATGGTGGTATTCTTATTCCCTGAATTTAAGAAAGTTTGCAGTGATATTTCTGTGTGTATTTGAATATGTGTGTGTACATTTGCTCTGTGTCTGTATTGTTTCCAGACTTGGTTTCAGGTTCCAAACTAACCCAACTTATTTGTTTCCGATTAAAGATTGATTTGAACCTAAGGTGAATGAATATATTTGTTATATCCTTAACTTTGGTTTAGAATTATTAATGCTCAAATCAATTTGAATTCTTGCTCTGGAAAACAAAAATTTTACTTTTAAAAAGCATTTACACCTCTGCTGAGTAATGAATGAAATCAAGGTTTGAATTAGTGATGTTTGTAACATCATAAAATAAGTTTAAACTTTATTTAAGATAAAACAACTTAAAATTTTTCATCTGGAAACCCAAATTTTGAGCAAAATCCCTGTGCATAACCTGGTTAAAGAGGCCGAAGTGGTTGGTTCTGTTTGACGCCATCTGGCGATCGAGCGCCGTGGGGATTTGTGAGGGGGTAGCACAGTCTTGGTAGCGTTCATGGCCGGAGCTGCTATTCGCCGCGTGGTCAGGGTTGAGGAAGAGCGGCGCTGACAGGTTTGAGGGAGGTGAGGTGTTGTTTCCAGGTTCTGTCTTGTTTTTTTGTATTCGCGCGCGCCTGGTGAGTAACTCGAAGCAGGATACGGGTTTTCTCGGGGGAAACTCGCGTAATACTCGAAGTAACATAAGGGGGGTGCTCGGGTTGTTCATGTTCAGGTTTAAAACCTGTAACATTTTTTAAAACTGTTTTGTGGATTTTGTTTTAAATTTAACTCAAAGCCAAGTCAAATTTTAAATCAAGTTTGCAACATGAATTTAAGTTAGATTCGAAAGAGAGTTGACAATAATAATGTTTCAAAATTTAACTAATTTTAAATAATTTAAAAGTGGTAAATGGTTAAAGTATTTTCAAACTAAGTTGAGTTAAAATGAAAATTTTAAACTGTTAAGAAGAGATTGAGACATGTCAACTCCAAAGGAAGTCAAGACTTAGATATGTAATTCCAGACTTGAAACTAAATTAAAGTTTTATAATTTAAATTTATTCAAATAAGTTTAAGTGCAATTGAACATGTAAGTACAAAGAGTTTTGAAAAAAATATAATAATAAATTTGTTTTAAAACTTTATTAATGATAAATTGGTTTTTAATGAGAAAGTAAATCGAGATAAATGTTTTAAACATATTGGAATTGAAAACATAATCAATAATAAGAATGATTTACTTTAATTCATGAAGTTTTAAAATTTTATATACATTAATCTTTAAGTTGATTAGGTAAGAATAATTAATGGTTGAAATTAATTAATCTAGTAATTATAGTGTAAATATAGTAATTAAAGTTAATTAATGAATTAATTAACTAATATGTGATTTAGAACTATAGATTAGATTTTTAAATGGTTAATTAACTTATAATTAATAATAATTAATATAAGTTGATAATTAAATAATTATTAATGAAGTCATTAACCAGATTATGTTATAATTAATTAATATGATTGATTTGGTAATAAATTAATTAGATTAATTAATTCAATAGTTTAAATGAAATTATTTATTTGAAAAGTAATTAAGAAATTAATTACTTATTAATGGTGTAAATTAATTTGAGTTAATTAATTTAGTTTAATTAACTGATACTTTGGAATTGAATTACTTAGAGAAGTAATTGAAGAATAATTACGGGATGTAATTAACGGGATAATATTGTTAATGGAAATAATTGAGAATATCATTACTTAAAAATAAATCAAGAGATTAATTGAGCTTGATATTGAGAAGTAATTAATTTAGGATGATTAATTACTGAATATATTAATCAAGAGGATTAATATTTGAAATTTGAAGGTATGCATTCTTAATATAATTAACAAATGAAAATGTAAATTAGAAATCATTAATTAATATAATTAATGATGGGAATTAGAGAAATTGGTTTATTTGAGAAAAATAAATCAACAAGATAATTAAATGGTAATAAATCCATATAAATGAAATTAATTAATGGATTATTCAAGTTTAATTTCTGTAAATTAATTAAGGAAAACTTCTGGAATACAGTAAAAGATATGTAAATCAAGATGATTAATTTGAATATATAAGTAATTGATGATAAATTTGAATTAAGTAAATTAATAATTATTAATTTAAGAAATCACTTGATGATTTGGTATGTGTAATTACTTAGTGTAATTAATGGAGCATAATTACACAGAATAGTAATTGGATGATCATTACTTGATGTAATTAATACAAGATGATTTGTAGTAGAGTAATTTGAGTAATTTCTTTTGTAATTAATCAAAGGATTAATTTATGGAAATAATTAATTATGGAATGATTAATTTGTTAATAAGTAATTAAGAGTAGTTAATTACTGGTTTGTTATTAATCAAGTGTGATTAATAATTGTGTTTAAGTAAAGATTAATCACTCAATTATTTTAGATAAGTAATTGAATATAAATTGAAGATCATTAATTAATATAATTAATGATGTAATTAAGAATTGAAATTAAGGAATAAATTAATGGGTAGGTGATTAAATGTTAATCTGTTATGAATGATTTAGAATAATTCATTTGAGAAATAAAATAAGGACTAAATTACTTCTTGTAATTAGAGAATGGTTAATTAATTTGATTTATAATTAATGAATGATTGTGAGAGCAAGATTTATGGAATGAGTAATTAAATTTATTTTAAATTAATTAAAATGGAAGTAGTTAATTTAATTCATTTTAAATTAACTATAGCTTGTGATTTATAAATCATTGCTGATGGATGATATTGATATTTCATTGTTTGATTGTGATCTCAGAAATGAGTTGGATGATGTCTATGTGATATGGATGTATGTTTTAAGTATGATAATGTTTAATTATCTGTATGGATGGTGATATTGATTATCTTTTTATGATGATGATGTATTATCTATTATGAGATGTGAATTATCTATCTGTGCATATTGATGATATTGAATTCACTGTTAAGACTAAATAGACAACTTGGCCTTAAAAGACACGCTTTGGATTTCGATGAGACCGGGATCGGGTTTTCCGCATTAGGAATATCCGAAAACCACATCGTTTCCAAATTAACGATAGGTCGTGAATCTGAAGTGAAGATGAAGGTTCAGAATGCAAGGGTTATCGTCGTTAACTCTGAGGGTGATTCCAAAATGAGTGTAACGAGATGATGCCTTCGGTTTCGTTCGAACCCGGAACGAACTTGTATGGATTGAATGCTTTCAACACATCGTCAGGCGGACGATGAGCATTCTAAGAAATATGTTCTATAAAGGTAATCGTAACCTCAAGCCTCATCAACCGGGAATGGCTAAAACAGGGGAGGTGCAGCAAGGTTAGGTGGGTCATGCCCAAGCAGGACAAGGATATTCCCCTGTCTAGATGTCCCTTTTTATTCGGCTTAGTGGGCAGTTGGTCTGCAGCCAACTGCGGGGTTTATCTTGTTCGGGACTGTTCAGTAAGGAATGGTTCCGGCCTTGTGTTGCAGGGGATGAAGGGAGTAATCCTCGGTACGGTGATCTAGGCCCCGTACTGTGACGGGCGGTACCCAAGTAGCCCTGCCATTGTATGGAATCCAAAATCCAATAAGTGCCGTACGAATTAGTTGTGCCCAACTATGTTGGAATGTGAGATGTAGGCATTTCACCTATTTTTGTATTTTACTTGAAAACCCTAGACACTATTATAATATCACTGGATTTTGTAACAACCCGCATATTTGTCGAGTTTGTATTTAAATATTTTATTTAAATATTAACTCGTTAATCGGATTTTGGTCCGAAAAGCTACTTTTTGCAAACGGTCAAATTAGGACTCGAGACCACTTCCATTGAGTTCGAAATGTCGTTTACAATTTTTTTAAGTATAAACATCGATAGGTTTGGAGTTAGTGAAATTTCACTAACTTTTCCCGCTTTGGACTTTGGGTTAGTTTAGCCTATTAAGCCCAAGTTCCAACCCTCTTCTCCTCACTCTTCATAAATTTCCTAACTAATCAAGCTTTGGCATTAATGGTGGAGGGAATGGGAAATTAAAATTCCAAAACTCAAATTCAATTGCAATCCATCTTTCTACTCCAAATTCAAGAAGAAGGCATTGGATTCAAGCTTCTTGTGCTTAGATAGAAGAAGGATTGATCCTTGCTTGCTTAAAAAACTTCATTTTCATTGATATTTGGTGCAAAGGTGAGATTTTTATCTCACAATTCTAGCCTATAACTATATTGGACTGTTGGGAATGATTCCCTATCATTTTTGCATGCATGTTAGCATTTGGTTTGGATTGGATTGGCAAAAAACTCCAATTTTTAGCGTTTTGTTGAATTTTCTGCACTTGAGTCGTTCTGGCCATTTTTAGGTCATTCGGAGTTAAGTCGTTCGTCCATAGGTCGTGAGTCGTTTACGAGTTAACCCTAGGTCGTTCTGGCCATTTTTAGGTCGTTCGGAGTTAAGTCGTTCGTCCATAGGTCGTGAGTCGTTCACGAGTTAACCCTAGGTCGTTCTGGCCATTTTTAGCTCGTTCGGAGTTAGGTCGTTCATCCATAGGTCGTGAGTCGTTTACGAGTTAACCCTTAAGTCGTGCAGCCCTTCAGTCACGCAACCCTTAAGTCGGTTACGAGTTATCTCGTTAGGTCGCTCCTGGCCTAACGCTTAAGTCGTGCAACCCTTAAGTCGTTGGACCCTTGAGTCGCTGAGTCGTTAGACCCTTGAGTCGCTGAGTTGTTGGACCCTTTGAGTCGTTAGGTCGTATGACCCTTGAGTCGTTAGGTCGTTAGACCCTTGAGTCGTTAGGTCGTATGACCCTTGAGTCGTTAGGTCGTTAGACCCTTGAGTCCTTAGGTCGTTAGACCTCATTTTATCTTCACTAGGTCGTACCGTTTTGGTCGGGGCGCTGCCCCCTGGACCCCCGCGACCTGACCGGGCAGGTCGAACCCCGTAAGCGGTGGCGTTGCCCCCGCACCCCCACCTTGGGGGGTTGCCACCCCCCCTGGACCCCCCCTCCGTAGGCGATCTTATCTGAAAAACATTCAACAGAACTTGCTTTGTTGAGATGCTGAGTTGACCATTCTTCGAGACAAACCATCTCTGGTTATCTCAGCCACGTTTGGTCGTTGGGGAACTTCCACTTTGATGCTTTTGAGCTGATTTCCTTGGATTTTATTCACATCTCCGAATGTGATCTTTGTGATGATTGTTTCTACAATCTCTTCTGTAATTTGTCATTTTAAAAATATAAAGGTTTCAATACTAGTAGTAAAAATCAAAACTCTTTTAACAAACAATTTCAACTCTATTTTTAATAACAAAGCTCTTTTCTTAAACCGTTTTCCAATCTATTAGTATATACAAACCTTTACCTCACTCGGATGAGAAATCTAATTAAACGACTTAGTAAAACAAGTGCTATGAAACGCTTGCGTTCACTTCGTCGGTTAATTCCTGGACTTGTTCGATTGAACCTCTTGTGACAATTTTATTAGTGAAGATTTACAGTTTGTTCGTAAATATTTAAGTTAAGCAAGTGGTTATGGGACATGAAGCTAAACTTCTATATTTACTAGCTTAGTGTAATTGACACTTCTCGTTGATCATGACGATCATTCTGATGATTTAGACTAGCAACTGTGCGATGTCTCTTGTTGCGAGGTTAGACTAGACACCACTTGTGTGATTCCACTCACACATACCTTTTTGGTTTTTGGTTAGTCTGGACCTTAATCTGTGTGATTCCATTCACACATGAGGGGTAGCTCCCCTTGTTCTTCGGACCGTCATGTGATAGGCCTCTTTCTCTTTTCTATGCTTTCTGGACTTCTTGCATTGATTTCTAGAATTTATGTCATTGACTTGTTATGAGTACAAGTTTGGGGTATGATGCCCTTTCCGAATCTTTGAGAAGATTCTTGTGATATTGATTATCTCTTATTGATTGATCTTCTGTTGATCGTTATTTACATACTTATAGTGGTATGTCATTATGGATGTTTATGTTTATGCCATATCTTTTATGTTATATCATGTCATCTGATATTTATAGCTAGACTGACCCGTTTATTATTTTCTTAAATAATACTCGGGTCAGACCGAGATATTATAGGTGCTTCTGCTTGACTTCTTCCCAGGGATTCATCACTCTGACTTTTGGCTAACTGTTTAGATTAGCAGTTTTTGTTGTATACACTTGAGATATAGACTCATAGTTGTATTCTTTTGTATAGCATGTGTTGCTATTCTTTTGTATTATCGTGGATCTTACTGACCACTACTCTGATGTACACTTTCATGTGTTAGTTATATATTCATATCTTCTTCCGCATTTGTGATATGAATATCTGTGACTGATTTGTGATATGATTATTTTTATGTTTGTTTCCGAAGATTATTTATAGCCACCGTGTGATAAGCAATTACATGGATGGTCGCTCCTCAACAGCCTTATTCTCCGTGCTAATTGACAGCACTACTCCGGAGTGTTCTTGGCTAGCGTGGGTATAGAGGTGGGGCGTCACAGATTTCCTATAAAATGTTTTGGTTAGCGTAAGGTAAAAACTTTTCCATGTTTATGTATGGGAAGTCTTACGTGATACCTTTTGTTTTCAAAAGATTTTCAAAGTTAAGCAACTTTAACATGTTACTCATACCAGACCCATGTCTGACCCGAAGTTTATTTTTGTTTTTCATAAACTCTCGGGTACCCAAATTTTTACGGGTAGCCAAGGGATTCAGGTTTAGCTTTGACGAATTCTGGAGGAGCAATGGAGCAGGAGGCTTCAGCGTTATAGATATATATTTAGTTCCGCTGTGTGGTATCTCTGTGATGTATTGTGTATTGAGTTGTATTAACTAGACATGTGTTTATAACTGTCTAGTGTGTGATGTTCTATATGTATCATTCTGATTGATGTATATATTATGTAAATACTTATGTGATTATTATATTTCATTCGTTCCGCTGTGAGATTCTGATGTTGTTGTTCTTTCTTCTCTATCTTTTCTATTTTCTCACCTCTTTCTTTCTTATTAACGATGCTTCTTCCTAGGAGTAGGAAGTGGGGTCGTTACAAAGACAAGAGCTTGGAGTCGAAGATGGAGGAGTGAAGTGCAAGGACTAATCGCTACTAATCCTGAGGTTGATTCTAAATGGATGTAGTAGGAATAGTGCCTTCGGTTCCGTTCAAAATTGTATGGACGAGTGCTTTCAGAACATCGTTAGGAGGGCGATGAGCATTCGAAGTGAATGTGTGCTAAAAAGGTAATGCATAGCCTCGAGCCTCATCAATCGAGAATGGCTAAAACCGGGGAGGTGCACACAAGGCTAAGTGGTTGGCAACCAATTAGGGTATGGTCATCTCTGTCTAGAGGTCCCTTTTTATTTGGCTGTGTGGGCGGTTGCTGATCCCAACCATGGGGTGAACTTATTCGGACGATTCAGTAAGGGGTAGCTCCGGTCTTGTGATGTAGGGGATCAGGGTGGATCCTTGGTATGGTGATCTAGACCACGTAATGTGACGGGTGGTACCCCAACAACCCTGCCATTGTATGAAATCCAATCTCCAGTAAGTGCCTGTACGGTTTTGATTGTGCCCAACTATGCTGAAACATGAGATGCAAGCATTTCAGCTAGATTCTATTTTACTTTCTATAGACACCATTATAATATCAGACGGATTTGATAAAAATGTACTGGTTATCGCAAGGTAAAAAACCCGGCTTGTATATTTGTGGCGTGGTCTTACGAGATACCTTTGATTTCAAATGTTTTTGAAAACAATAATAATACAAATCGAGTATGTTTTCTCGTGTTGTTTCTCCAGCCTTACTCGGCTGTTATTTAACTATAATGCTCGGGTCAGACCGAGTATTATAGAGTACAGATTCTGGATGGACTGTCGAGGAGCTCAGGAGATGAGCTGGATGGCGAGATGTGTCACTCGGATTTATTGAATTTTCTGCTGTGTATTGATTAACTTCATAGTCGGTTTATGAGGATAGGTTATGACATCTGTCCAGTTGCATGCTATGAATTCTGTTGAACTCCGATGATGTAATGTATAAATAGATATAGTTCTTTTTGTTTAAAGATTAGTCAATTATCTATTATATATTGTTCCGCTGTGATTGTGAGATTCTGATATTGTTTTCTATTTCTTCTTCTACCTCCTTCTTCTTTAACCTGAATGATTCGGTTTTCCGGCATTTGATTGTTCGGCGTCTCATACAGTGGACGTATTAATGTCGTTTTCGAGCGTCGAAAAATCGGGTCGTTTCACTTGGTATCAGAGCTGAAGGTTAAGCGAAAACCTTGGCTCTGGTGGGGATTACTCATTAGAAATAAAGTCTGTAAGTACTCTAGAATGAGTTGAGTGCATTCATAGATATGAACATGTATTTGTTTGTGAATATAATTTTTTTTATATTGTGTTGACTTATCGGTTGAGTGTTTATAGATTTTGGTTGGTGTAGTCTGGCCAACTATATCGATAGGGATTTCTAAACTCTTAAACGAGATAAACCGACACATTATTTTTTTAAAATAGGGTAAATGAAATAATTTTTCCCAAATTATTTTTGTATATAAAGGAAATAATTTTGTAAATTATTAAAGTATATGGTTACTTGGTCATTAGGAAGTAATAGTATTAAATTATTATTATTGATGTTATGGTAATTGAAATAAGGAAATAATGGTATAACCAAAGATTTGGAGATAAATTCATTTAACAAATGAAAATTTTAAATGTGAATTATAGTGTGATTTATAACTAAAACGAGTGTGAACCCGTGCTTCGCATACGGGTTGTTGTTATATATTTTTTACTATCATTAGTGTTTGTGATCGTTAAGTTTATTTCTTAGTGGATAATTTAAGCCGTCTTAAGATGTTTAAACTTAAATCTCTTCTATTACCCCGGCCAACTCATGTACCCGTTCAAAGGACTCATGCGTTGTAAGTTACCCAAACCATAGAAGATTTGTCATGGGCAAACTAATGAACTATCATATATCTTGGAATTCAAAATTTTATAATGAAAAAATCCTTCATGTGAGTATTAAAAGTGGAAATGGAGTCACATAGCAATATAGATAACTTCAAACCGCAAACTATTCAAACTGTATTGTTTCTATGACATAATCACATTTGTTTATTTTTGGATAACTTGAACAATTTTCAAAGTTACATGTGGAGCCAAAAAAAAAACAATCCAAGTACTGAGAAAATAATTATTCAAAACTTAACACTTTTATTCACATTATACAATGCTCTATTTAAAAGTCAATTTCCATCGCTGTGCAGTTAATGCGCTCGGTAGACTCAAAGCGGTGGAGGTGCAAAAAGTCATAGCGGGGATACAGCGAGGATATAGCGGATGGCTCTAAAACAGCATATAAAACTCATACTTAATGTTTTTACAAATATATAAATGGTAATTAAATGAAAAATTATCATTCAATTGAATTATAAATAGTACATAAATAATTTTAAATAAAAACATGTGCGAATATACTTTAAATAAACGTAAAACTGTTATATAACATAATTGAATTTGGTAGAATATTAGAGTATTTTCATTTTTGAAAATGTATTAAAAATTAAATCAAATAAATTAGTTTCATAATTTTATAATGTGCAAATGCAATGTTTCAATTCATTTTATTAAAAAAGATATAGCGTGAATAGCGGAATATAGCGGAAATAACGGGATATAGCGGAAATAGCGGGGATTAAAGTGGAAAGGCTATATTCTGAGGCTATATGGAAAAATCGTAGCGGTAGAAATCCACTATGAGATATAGTAGGGTTGTAGCAGGATAATAGCGGGGCATTAACTACACAGTTCCATTGTCATGCCAGATCATAGATTGTCCTAAGAGTATACTTATTTCAAATATCTTCATAGAACAAAGAATGCAAACACCTGAGATAAAACTACAACTATTATGAACAAAATAATCTCATGGTAAGGTTGTGAACTATGGAAGTGCACCACTATAAATGGAATAATCTCCTCTTATTGTAAATATGGGTAACTTTAATATTTTATTTCACAAAATAAGACAGCATAATGTTCACATAGTATGTGAGTTGATTTTTACTATTTTGTAACAGTTTACAAATCAAAATATGTTTTCCACTGCCTATTCCAATATTATATTTATTTTTGTAAGTAGTATCTTACATACCTATGTAAATTATGTATCAAAGAAACTGATGCTTAAAATTAATTTGTCTCAGCAAAATGTATTCAACTTTAGTCCGAAGAAAATAGATTAATAAACAACTGAAAGTTGCACATACACACAAATATATATACATGCGTGCACAAATATATAAAATATGGCACCATTTATGTAAACTCATTTAGATGTACATTAGCAAATAAAAGTTACGAAATTATTAACCATTAATAATAAAAAAAACTATTCACATAGTCCATTGCGCTTGTTAATATTGTTGATGACAGTACATACGTTCCCTACGAAATTATAAAAATGAAAGTAAAAAAACAATCTTGTAACAAATGTACTAACATAATCCGATTGCGGAAAATATGGTCTTCCAAGTACAAATGTCCATCATGATACTTGCACAGTCTTGAGGAAATCAAAGTAAAAAAGGAACAAAAGAAAGCTCTTACTTTGTTGCCACTTGGTCCACGGAATCTGCAAAAGTAAAGGTATATTGGAGGTGCTATTTAGATGATTGTGAAGATTTGCTCCTATATTGAGGTATTCATTTTATTAGCACCTTATATATATATATATATATATATATATATAGCACGATCTCATGCTTCACACACGGTTTCTTTGAATGATTGCAAAATGAAATTATAGTATAACAATGGTTAATTCTATATAAACGCAATGGAGATTTTGAGCTTATTAAAAGTTCAACAAAGGGACATTAACTAACTATATGTACACCCATAATATTGGAGATTCACATGGTACAACAAAATAATTAAAGTGCACACAGATTCCTAATATAACATTGAATTCTAAACTAAATTAATGGTACATTGGTATATAAAATTTAAATGTAACAAATGAACCCAACAAATTGAGTAAAGTCCACCATCCAAATACCATAATTTGATTTTTACCTTCATCATATTTCTTAGAGCAACGTTGCAATTGTTTTCGTAGTTAACTTTGACATGCAAGGTAAGTAAGCTACCTGACAACATGAGTGTTTCACTATTCCACATCAGAGTAGGTTATTCATGTAGATCACTGCAACCATAGGCATGTATATAAGCATTTCAATTCAGAAATAAGGAGCGCTACATTGGAAAATTTTGACCAAGCACCAAGTCTCCCATTCTATTTATAGCATGATAAATTTTTGAAAATCATATAAATGCAACAAAAAAGGTAGTGCTAATATATTCTACCTGAAACTTAACACTTATGATATTGAAACTTTTCTTATGTTTCATTCAATATGATAGATGGACTAATTTATTATTTTACATAAGATTATTTAAGTACAATGTTAACCACATTTTGTAAAGATCTAGCTCATCATCATTTCAGTTCTTCAACTTTAGTCCAACCCGACATTGTGATATAGCATAATTATATGTATAATGGGTAACAAACATATCAACATTTTGTTCTTTAAATAAAAAACACTTATATATTATAAATAACAAAATAATCTTTTTACACGATGTGTTTACATTAAATCTATGCACGGAGACTACATATATGTATATAGTTAGAATTCTAATAATTAGTTTGTCCTATTTCATAATTTTTCGACATGGTCATCCTTCTTTTGCGTATTCATACTTGAGAAGTGAACCATTTGTTTCCCATTATTATTGATATGCACACTCATACTTGAGCAAATCTAACAGGTACTTTATTTCATTTTATTTTATTGTATTAGATGTAAAGATGTAAGCACATTTCTTTTTGTTAAAAAATTTGAAGAAGTGTTTAGAAAAGCATGTTTCTTCTCTCTTTTTCCTTTTTTTGCCAAATTTTGAGATGGTTTAAGTGAAATATTTACGACATGCATTCAGATATAATGATGACCATAGTTTTTTTCCTATTCATAAACAATATGTGAAAAATAATGAAAGAGATAATGTTTTCTTTAGGTGAAAAATGTATAGAAAATTACCTCCACACCGCGATAGGTATCGCCAAGTATGCAACACACCTTCGTTTCCAAATGGGAAATGTGGAAATGTTCTACTGCACCACTAAAACACTTCTGCTTATGGACCACGAATGTTAAACCAATAGAGAATCCAATTGTTTATGTAAAATAGTGTGTCCATGATATATTACTTTGTAATTTGATGTTTCTAAAATAAACCGTGTAACTATGACCTAATAATCAACTGATCAAAAATTAAATAAACAAAGCAATATGCCTAAAGATTAAAAATATCAACATGAACATTAACGGTAACATGTTAAGTTGAACATATAAGTCAGGATTCATTTGATATCACGTAATATTTTCTTAATCATATTCCAAATTACTAAAATAATGTCATTTCATAGCCAACGACATAAATATAAGATGACCCAAAAATTATTAAAAAACTTTTTCCCCTTATCAAAATATTTTATTGAATATAGGAGCAAAACAATTCGTAGCTTCATTTAAAATTATTTCAATTTTCATAATTTTAGTATAGCAGTCGAAAATTTTCTAAGCTAAAATGCTTAAGACCTTGATATAGAATATTTATCGTCGAAATTGAAATAAAGATAACTTGTTTATTTGGTTCAACCATATCACTCAAGCCGACTTATATTTTTCTTAATTACGTAGAGCTACTTGTGTCATAAACAAAGAGGGTAATAGGTTAATTTCCAATATTCAGCATAATTAAAGGGATATGTAGCAAATAAAATGAGCATTTGTAACCATATATACACAAAATAGAGTATTGCCTTTTAAATTGCGAAAGTGAGCTATTAATAGTCTACCTATCTTGGATACCACAATGAATTTTTATTCATCTATAGATATAATAATGAAATCCCCCTCTATCATAAGAAATCATTACAAAATGATCTAGAAGCTTTTGTTTATCAAACCAATCTAAAAGTTTTTAACTAAAATACGATAACTGTATTCCTACAGGGTCGTGATTCATCCAAAGTAAACATAATTACTTGTATAACCCTACTAAAAATGAGTCATGATTTTCGAGCAATAAATTAATACTACATTCAACAACATAAATAATATTCAATTCTTTATTCATAGAAGTTTAGTCTGTAGTAATTATGTAATATATAAATATATGTGTGTGTGTGTGTATAATGATATAGGTTTTAAAATTTATTTATTTGCATTCTTCCGTAAGGTGTATAAAAATCTGTGATTCTTTCTTTCTATTGTCCATGCTAAATATAAGAATAATTAGTATAAAAAATTAGATAGGTAAAGAGAATAATAATTAATAATACCTATTACTCTTTTTTACCTAGAATGTTACTTTGCTATAAGTATCTTGAGAGGGTAGAGTTGGACAATGAACACCATGAAGGTTTGATCACATTTTCATGATATATGTCCGTATAAAGAAATATAAAATAAATCATCACTTAATACCTGATACCTAATTTATATTCCCATAATATTTCCATATGATGCATAGTATAGTATTTGAAGACTCGAAAAAGCAGGTCCATATACTTAAAAAAAATTAAATGCCATATATAAGATACTTTTATCACCTTGAAGACATAAGTAAATATCAATAAAAGATAATATGTTGAGATCTTACTTCTTTGTCAGCCTAGAGTAGTAAAATTTCCTTGATATTTTTGAGAAAAACATGTCAAATAGCAATAAAATTTGTATGTAATCTGCTCAATTGTTAATCTGCTCAATTGTTGTCTAGTCATTTTGTACAAAACAAAAATAATTGATCAACAACGATTAACTAATGGATTTGAAAACATAACAGTAGCATATTGAGTGTAGTACACTTATCAAGGGCGAAATTTATGAGATGAAAACAATGTGTTTCACAAAAAAGGAACCCTCCTCTCATAGTTAATTACAATAATGCATAGTTGTGAATAGGTTTAATAGCTAGAGACATTTTAAGTACGATGATAATTTTTCTTGTGGTGGCACCTTGTGAAGTTATAACATGGTATTTTTCTTCTTATCTTATCTTCTAAAGTTTTTTTTCCTTTTCATGTTTATTAATAATTAATTCATATTTATGTTGAAAACAAAGAATAAATGCCAATTTATAGGTTGAAAAGTTTCTACTAAATTGTAATAAAAGAAAATGCACAAAGAAAAATAGTAGCAACTAATAGATCTTACTAATAATCTGGTTGATGACTGAAAAAAGCTTACATGGAAACTGGCCTTTAAAAGTGATTGAATATGAAAATAACAATTCAAAACCAGGTTTTACCACCTAAATCAAGATTAGTCTTGGATTAGTTGGTAGTATTTGCAACTTACTGAACATTACAAAATTTGACCTTAGCAATGGATCAAAAAATAAAATAATCACAATAATAAATACATCTTCATCAAATGATTTCACCTCAGATAGAACAAAAGGTTGAATTGCATTGTAGATCTACGAAAATAGAAGGCAAACAAACTGAGCATTCGTCATATGTCGATAGCCAGTCGATCTCCAATGAGCAGTAGTACGAAGGAAGATTTGTGTTTCAACTCATTCTAGAAATTATGCTTTACGTAGATATTTGTCTTGAAAAGGGGGATGTGTTCAATTTGTTTCCTAATGCTGACCGGATCATGTGAAAATTAGATATAATTTGTTGATGCGGAGTGGGTTGATATAGATGCGGAAACCATAGGAGTTAAGGATTTTAGCTGAGATTTAATAAGGAATTTAGGTTGAATAACGAAGGAGGAAGGGTAGAGCTATGTATGAAGAGAAAGAAAAAGAAGAGGATGAAAAGGAAAAGCTATATTCACGTGACAGGTAGAATTTGAAGAAGATCCGGTGACCTTTTGGTTCTAAATTTGAGGGAGGCTTGTGTGAGCTCCAAACGGAACTCACTTTAATATCATAGTATAGAAGAGATAAATTCTAGAGTAATGTTTGAATATGAGTTGAAAAGATTTGGAATTTGAAAATTTAATTCCTTTTGAGTATGAAAATTATTTTTGAAGGTTTTGGAGAAATAATAATGATATTATTTCAGAAATATTTTTGAATTGGATATGAGATCTGATGAGATTTGGAATTTAAAAATATTTGAAATGTTTATGAAGGAAGTAAAAGCACTAAACTCTTTTTGGTCGTTGAAAAATAATTCTGATGATGATCGTGACATCATCGGTATTCATTTTCGAGTTTCCAGATGAGGAATTGCTGCCAAATTGTTTTAAATGGAGTTGTTTGCAAAACTGGATTTGGTCTTAAAATTCAAAGGATAATTTGATTTGCAAATAAATTATGTATATAATTGATTTCAAAAATGATTTTGAAAAGTTGAGTCGTTGTTTAAAAGACTCTGGAATCTTATTTAAAATGTTTATGGAAATATAAATGGTTTGATAACTTATAAAATTCGAAATTTGTTTTAAATGAAAATGGTTTGAGATAGGGATAAATTAGCAAGTAGAACTAATTAGAGAAATGGTTAATTATGGGTTGAAATAATGTGAATGGAATTCAATATTTAAAATGAAAGGGAAATTGAATCCAAATGAATTTGAAAATGAAAATATTGAATAAAAATATATATAAACCAAAGTGGTTAAGTGAAAATAGTTATAATAAGTATATAACGTATTTATATTGTACTTATGATGGAATTGTGAAATTCTTAAGTAAATTTGGTTTTGGGAAAAATATTCTAGGTTAATATTTGAATTAAACTTTAATTAAGGGGGTGTGAAATGATAATTGTGAATGCATGGATAGAAATCAAGAAGTGTGAATAAGGAAAGAACTAATATAGATAATAATCAATTTGGAAATAAATACGTAGGATGTACATATACTATTTAATTCGCATGGCGATTCGATCCAGGTTCGAGCATAGAATTTCGAGGTAGTTATTCCGATCCGAGTTGGGAATTTTCACTCGATTTTCGACGGTGAACCCTGGATATGGATTTTTGATTGATTTTGAAAATTCTCTATCATAGTATATGGATATGCAAGGAGAATGATGGTTTTTGATCAAGAAACCAGATCTGAGTACGCACTAGGAAGTCAGGTGAACGATACTAGTTCAGAATGAAATTATGCGATCGAGTGAGCGATTAGATTTGGTATTGCATACGGATGATATGTGTACATCGTACGGATATGAATGAAATAGATATTGAAAATTTTGTAAAGAAATGAATTTGGATTTTATATTTGGGCATTATTACTAGGTAGGATAGACAGGTGTTTTAAAGGCAAAGGGAATTGGTGTTTTGATTTCAGAAGATAAATTGAATTGCTCGACAAAAGGTATGTATTTAAATTTCTATATGAAATTTGATGATTTTCTGATCTAGCTACTCGGCTTTTTGTTTTCTTTTATGATTTGGGAGACCCGTAGAGGCATTTTGTAGTTGTACCGAGCTAGCCGTGCAAAGGAGACGCTGGCAAATTTTTTCGAAAATTTAAGGAGTTAGAAAATTTTTGATAATTTAAAATTTGGTTTTAAATTCATATTTGGGTTGTTGAGTAAATAATATTGTTTGGAAGTTATGGATGAGTTTAGGAGGTTAGTAAGACTGATTGTATCTTTAATAAAAATTGTTTTGGAAATTTTAAACTGTTGGGTTTTGGGAAGTCGTTAAAAACTATTTGGATTGGGAAATTAGTGAACTGGTTGTGGATCATTCTTCCCAACTAGTAATTTCGTGGACGAAATTCTTTTAAGGGGAGTGGAATCCGACGACCCGGAATTTCTGGATATTTGAAATTGAAATATTTTATTAATTTTAAATATTTGAGAGTTAGTTTAGCGTGAATTTCAAATATCGCTATTTATTCAAAGGCTTAAAAAATTTATATTAGTAGTACTAAAGATAATGAAAGCTTTGGAATTGAATTTCGAAGTGTTTTGTTAAATTTTGAAAATATGTTGTTTAAATCGATATTTTAAAAATAGCCTTCCGAGGCACAGTCTCGAAATTAGACGAAACTAGTTCCAATGGATCCATAATAATGTATTATTATCGGATTTCAATTTTCGTAGTGTTTGGAGTGTTCGTTTGGCTGTACGATATATAAACGCGCTGAAATTTTATATCGAAAATTTAATAAATAACTGGATCTAAAAAGCTATCTTCTCCATACGATCGAATTAGGACCTGAAATCTTTTCCATTACGTTCGAAATAGGGGTTTAACATTATAAATGCCTAGCTGCACGCTTCGATAGGAGTTTGGAATTTTAGAGTGTGTAAAGCAAGACGATTTGAATTTAAATTATAATTTAAAATATATATTCACATACAATGGAAAATTAGACACGTTTCTTCCCTCAAAACATATGTCCCTTTTTTCATCTTTCCTTTTGTTGTTTCCTTTCTTCTTGATAAATAAAAAAAAGAAGCTAAAGAACTAAAATCGAATTCATCTAAAATAAAAAAAGAACGAAAACCCTTCTTTATGTTCAAAACCGAAATCAAATTCTTTGAATTAAAAATGGCCGCCATAACAATGAGTTCAAACCCTTCAAATCGAAATTGAGAAACCAAATCAGAAAAAAAATAGAGAGAGGGAGGAACGACAACGCGGTTCGAAGTCGCGATACAAGTGGAGATCATTGTTCAATCGATCGAGAGGGGGCATGATTGCTGGAGTTAGCGATGCGAACTAGGGTGGTTTAGGGCAAGGGATCAGAGCTGGGTACTGTCGAGGTTTGCAATCAAGCATCGCCGCTCATGTGGGTTGTAGAGCAAGGAGGTGCGGCGGCATAGCGTGGTCAGTCATGAAGTTGGCAAGGGCAAAGGAGGTGTCGTGCTCGGAGGTGGTCAAGTGATGAACTTCGACAGAAGATGAAGTCGCGTGGAGTAGTCGTGGCACTGGCCGATGTGGGTCGTGTGTCATAGAGGTGTCCATGAGGTATTAGCCTTTTTTTCAATGTTTATTTACATGTATGTGCTAATTTAAACAGAAAAATTACAAACACACACACACACACACACACACACACACACACATATATATATATTTCAACTACATACTCTTTAGGAAATTTTTATAGTAGAGTTTGTTTTAAATTTTTGTTTTAATAATATTTTTTTTTAAATTTGTGCAGCACTGTTATAAGATTAATAAATATTTCTTTTTAAAATGGTGAAGGTTTATATAAAATTGGATTTTGAAATCTATAATTTATTTTTATATAGTGCATATGTAGTATCAAAAGGAAAATTTATTAAGTTTAAAACTAAATTATTTTTATTCCAGTAAATTTTGTAACACTAAAGTAAATGTTTATTTTTGTTTTTTTGGGCAATTTAAAGACAGTGAAATATGTATGCATGCAGAGGAAGAAATTTGAAAACCTGATTTTATTTTTACATATATAAATATTTATTAGAAAAGAAATTTTTTTATAGTTAGGAAATTAATGTTTAATCTTTTAGGAATAAAAAGGGAAATTTTTTTAAACGTTGAAGGGTATTTATATAAATTTGATGTTTGAAAATCTATATAGAACATTTTTGTAAGTGTATATATATATATATATATATATATATATATATATATATATATAATTTCAAAGGAAAAGTAAATATACATATTCATTTATAGGTTCAATTCTGAAATGGTGTAGATTTATTTGTTTAATTAAATATAAATTATTTTAGTTACTAAGAATAATTTATTAAAAGAAAGATTTGTTTAAATTAAACTTTTGGTTAATTAAATTACTAAAGGGTAATTGACTGTTCGATTAATTCAAATGTTAATAAACTATATAATATTTATACAAGGTCTGAAATCGTGAACCAAGGCAAGGTTGGAGTGGATCGCAAATAAAAAGCTAAGGTGAGTTAATCTTACTCATTTGAAATACCATTTAAATTTAAACAGTTAAATTTAAATTATTGGATGAATGATTGAATTGATTGGATGTGATAATAGTATATATATTGGAGTGATTGATTTCCCGCATTATATAGCGGATGAGACCCTATGCGCCCCGCGTAATAGCGGATGACCCTTTATACCGCGATATTCCGCTGCGAAGCGAGATTGGTATATTTAAATTATTGTGCTAATATCTGTGGATGCAGGGAAACAGGTTGGAGGGATCCAACTGGATTCCTCAAAATATTTAGATTGTTTTAATATTCTTGATAGGATTATTTTATAATATGTGATAGATTATATTGGTAATTGAAAATATTGGATGCTATGGTCTGATCGAATATATTTGGGTGTACTGAGTTATCAAAAATATATAGATGTGATTTTTGAAGGAAAACAAATGAGTGAATTTTAAGTAAAATAATTATAGAGATTTTGGATAGATTAAAGAATGAATTGGAAAAGGATAAAAGTTGATTTTTAAATGATAATAAATAAATTTCCAAGTGTGGTAAAGAAGATTTTTGAATAAATGGAAATAAATGAATTTTTTCTAAAAACGTAAGTGATATTATTTAAAGGAATAAAAGATTTATTTTTAAAATTCAGGATTTTAATGGTTTAGGAAGAAATAAAAAAAAAATTGAAATAAATTATGAAATTTATATTTTCAGTTTTAAATAAGATTTTAAAATCATATTTAAGAAGTGAATCTGGAACTAATGGATTTTGAAATAAACCTTGAATAAATCAAGAAATAAATTCTATGGGGAATTTAATTTAGAGAATCTATTTTAAAATAAATTAAGTGATTTGAAATAGTATTTCCAAAGAGAATGTGATTTTGGAATTTATAAACAAGGTACATAAATAAAGTGAAATATTTATCAGAGAATAATTTGGAAGTATAAATTCGGGATGGGAATTTATAAAGGAATGGGTAATTTGGTTTAAAAAAATAAATAGTGGTTTATTTTTAAAGATGTGGAAAGGAAGTGTATTTCCCCGAAAAGCTGAGTATATTTTCAATGAAGGATTTTCATGTATAAATTAAAGGTTTTAAAGTGGTTTTAAAAGAATGTTTAGAGAAATTTTATTATTTTAAATGGTTTGGAATTGTAAAGTAAATACTTATTTAAATTAATTATCATAGTTAATTTTTTGAAGGTTTAACTAGTTTTATGATTTAAAAGATAATTATTTAATATTTATACCTTATAGAATAACTTTTAATTTTAAAAATTGTTTTGCTTAAGTTTTATATGAAAAATTATTACTAAATTTCATAACTAGTATTTTAAATAAAGTGTTATAAATGGTTTTATTTTAAATGTTTTAAGTATATATTTTTGTACAAAGTGATTTTAATTATTTTTAAATCTATGCATCAAGACTTGGTGATTTGTAAGGGAAATAAAACAATTGGGTGAATTTATTCCACAAGAGATAAGTAAATTGAAAACTATTTTCAAAGGGGTTGAAGTGTAGAACATAGCTTGTGAAGATATTTTTAAATAAATAATTTGGAAAATTATTTAAAGTCTGATGGTTGTTTGTGAATGTTATTTGATAGTTAAATAACCGACTATCAATATTGGACAATGCGTTAATCGTTTCGAAGAGACCCGATCGGTATTAATCTCCCGAAAACCACTTCGATCTGGTGTAAACGTTCTCATGAGGAAGACAAGAGCTTGGAGTCGAAGATGGAGGAGTGAAGTGCAAGGGCTAATCGCTACTAATCCTGAGGGTGATTCTAAAATGGATGTAGTAGGAATAGTGCCTTCGGTTCCGTTCGAACCCGGAATAGACTTGTATGGACGAATGCTTTCAGAACATCGTCAGGAGGGCGATGAGCATTCTAAGCGAATGTGTGCTAAAAAGGTAATGCATAGCCTCGAGCCTCATCAACCGAAAATGGCTAAAACCGGGGACGTGCACAAAAGGCTAAATGGCTAGCAACCAATTAGGGCAAGGTCATCCCTGCCTAGATGTCCCTTTTTCTTCGGCTGTTTGTGCGGTTGCTGATCCCAACCACAGGGTGAACTTATTCGGACTATCCAGTAAGGGGTAGCTCCGGTCTTGTGATGCAGGGGATCAGGGTGGATCCTCGGTATGGTGATCTAAACCACGTAATGTGATGGGCAGTACCCCAGCAGCCCTGCCATTGCATGGAATCCAATCTCCAATAAGTGCCTGTACAGTTTTGATTATGCCCAACTATGCTGAAACGTGAGATGCAAGCATTTCAGCTAGATTCTATTTTACTTACTATAGAAACTATTATAATATCAGACAGATTTGATAATAATGTATTGGTTATCGTAAGGTAAAAACCCAGCATGGTTATTTGTGGCGTGGTCTTACGAGATACCTTTGATTTCAAATGATTTTGAAAACTTTAATAATACAAAATGAGTGTGTTTTCTCACGCTGGTTCTCCAGCCTTACTCGGGTGTTATTTAACTATAATGCTCGGGTCCGGCCGAGTACTATAGATTACAGATTCTGGATGGACTGCTGAGGAGCTCAGGAGACGAGCTGGATGGCGATACTTATCAATCGGATTTGTTGAATTTTCCGCTGTGTATTGATTAACTGCATAGTCGGTTTGTGAGGACAGGTTGTGACATCTGTCCAGTTGCATGCTATGAATTCTATTGAACTCTGATGATGTATTTTATAAATAGATATAGTTCTTTTTGTTTAAAGATTAGTCAATTATCTTTTATATATTGTTCCGCTGTGATTTTGAGATTCTGATATTGTTTTCTATTTCTTCTTCTACCTCCTTCTTCTTTAACCCGAATTTTTGTATAAAGTTATTTAAATTATTTTTAAATCTAAGTATTAAGACTTGGTGATTTGAAAGGGAAATAAAACAGTGGAATTTATTCCATGAGAGAAAACGTAAATTGAAAACTATTTTCAAAGGGGTTGAAGTATAGAACATAGCTCGCGAAGATATTTTGAAATAAATAATTTGGAAAATTATATATAGTCTGATGGTTGTTTGTGAATGTTACTTGATAGTTAAATAATTGACTATCAATATTGGACAATGCGCTGGTCATTTCGTACAGACTGGGATCGGGATTAATCTCACGAAAATCACTTCGATCCGGTTTGAACATTTTCGTGAGGAAGATAAGAGCTTGGAGTCGAAGATGGAGCAGTGAGGTGCAAGGGCTAATCGCTACTAATCCTCAGGGTGACTCTAAAATGGATGAAGAAAGAGTAGTGCCTTCGGTTCCATTTGAACCTGGAACGGACTTGTATGGACGAATGCTTTCAAAACATCATCAGGAGGATGATGAGCATTCTAAGTGAATGTGTGCTAAAAAAGTAATGCATAGCCTCGAGCCTCATCAACCGAGAATTGGCAAAAACAGGGGAGGTGCACACAAGGCTAAGTGTCTATCAACCAATTAGGGTAAGGTCATCCCTGTCTAGAGGTCCCTTTTTATTCGGCTATGTGGGCGGTTGCTGATCCCAACCGAGGGAAGAACTTATTCAGACTATCCTATAAGGGGTAGCTTCGGTCTTGTGATGCAGGGTTCAGGGTGGATCCTTGGTACGGTGATCTAGACCACGTACTGTGATGTGCGGTACACCAGTAGCCCTTCCATTGTATGGAATCCAATCTCCAATAAGCGCCTATACGGTTTTGATTATGCCTAACTATGTTGAAACGTGAGATGCAAGCATTTCAGCTAGATTTTGTTCTACTTTCTATAGACACTATTATAGTCTTAGTCTGATTTGATAAAAATGTTTTGGTTATTGTAAGGTAAAAACCCGGCATGTTTATTTACACCGTGGTCTTGCGAGATACCTTTGATTTCAAATGATTTTGAAAACTTTAATAATCCAAATTGAGTGTGTTTTCTCACGCTGGTTTCTGAGACTAACTCGGGTGTTATTTAACTATACTGCACGGGTCAGATTGAGTATTATAGAGTACATGTTCTGGATGGAGTGTTGAGGAGCTCAAGAGACGAGCTGGATAGCGAGACGTATCACTCGTATTTGATGAATATTCCGATGTGTATTGATTAATTGCATAGTCAGTTTGTGAGGATAGGTTATGACAACTGTCCAATTGTGTGCTATGAATTCTGTTGAACTCTGATGATGTAATATATAAACAGATATAGTTCTTTTTGTTTAAAGATTAGTCATTTATCAATTATATATTGTTCCGCTATGATTGTGAGATGTTGATATTGTTTTCTATTTCTTCTTCTTCCTCCTTCTTCCTTAACTCGAATGATTCAGTTTTCCGGCATTCGATTGTTCGGCATCTGATACAGTGGACATATTGATGTCGATTTTCGGGCGTCGTAAATTCGGGCCGTTTTGATGCTATCCTACTGGTCGTGATGCGAGGAGTAGATCCATATTCGGAGTTTGGTGATTGGCCGACTGGAAAACTATGACTAGTCTGGAACACTTTTATTCAAAGGTGCATCAATTTATAAGAATAGAGGAAGCCAGGTGGACGAGTCAAGACAATGCACTAGGGCCTGGGAAGGAGGCTGTGAAGAGCAACATTGCTGTAAAATAATCTGGTGATAACTCTGGGAAGGTCTAGGTCAATGTTCAGAAAAAGCCAGGGCAATCTAAAAGATCCAGAGGAGGAAATCCCAAAAAGAAAAGGGAAGCAGGAAAGTGGAAACTAAGGATCCCAACTTACGACGAATACACTCATCAGAATGCATCTTTGAAAAATATTTACCTATCGACTTGTAACACTTTTCCATGTCGAAAGATACGCCCAAAAGTGTCCACTGAGGAACAAAAGCGGACTGGGAAGCATTGCCACTTCCATGAGACTTACGGACACAATAATGAGGATTGTAGGCACCTCCACGATGCTATAGAAAGGCTGATTCGACGGAAAAAGTTACAGGAGGTTGTCAAGAATCCACATGAAGGCAGACGAGGAACATCAGACCCCGGTCATGGGCAAGCTCCACCCCATCCAAAGAAACTTGCTCGGACTATAGGTAGACTAGTCATAAACACGATAGTTGGTGGACCTCACCTTGCAGACAAGAATTGGCAAGAAATGGAGTGGTATGCTAATTCCCTAAAGCATGCAGATCTTGAATGTTGTTCAAACACGGAAGATGGGACCCCGCTAAGCAGCAGCGAATAATAACTGATCTTATAGTGTTCAGGAGCAAAGATGTTGATCAAGTAGAGCTGCTTACCATTAATCCGATGGTCATCTCGGCCACTATTGGGCTAGCATTTGTGAGGAGAATACTGATTGACTACAGAAGTTCTCTTAACATTATCTTCAAAAAAGCATATGACCATATGAAGATGGAGATAGTGCATCTAAAACAATCTAATGCTCGTATTCATGGCTTTAATGGTGCAGCTACTGATGCAGTAGGTTTTGTTGAATTACCAATTGAACTTAGGGAAGGTGAACGTAGGAGGGTGCAGATCCTAGCGTTTATCATTTTGGATGTCGGTTCTCCGTTTAATGTGCTTCAAGGTCGACCAGCCCTGGTTGAACTTAGGGCAGCTTTGGCCCCATGGTGTCTAACCTAGAAGTTTCCGACAGATAAAGGCGTTTGTGTTGTGCATGGCGATCAGACGACTGGTGGTGCATGTTATAGGGCTGAGCTGAGAGAGGTCTAGCGAAGGGAGAAAGGAAAAGTTACGGACAACTCCGTCCACAGCCGAGTCACTGAAGATTGACAAGTAATGCCAAGCCTTGGCTCGGGCAAAATGATCGGATCTGTAGAGACATAGATCTAAGGGACGACGATGAGGAACCCAAGGAGGTAAAAGTAGCACTGACCGAACTTACGATTAACTTTAGTCAACTACTATGACCCATCGTGGGAACTTAAGATTGGATCATAACTCAACCCCTCGATGATCGAGGATCTTACTGATTTCTTCAGAGCGAATCCAGATGTTTTCGCTTGGACACATTCCGCTATGTGCAAGATTTCTCCCGCTATTGCGAATCATATGTTGTACATAGACCCGAGATATGTGCCGGTAAAGAAAAGAAGGAGAGGCATGGGCCTAGAGAGGTTTGTTGCTCGCAGAGAGGAGGTGGACAAACTCAAAGCCAAAGGGTTCGTCCGCGACGCCCTCTACCAAGAATGGGTCTCTAACCCCATACTAGTGAGAAAAGAGAATGGGAAATGGAGGACCAACGTAGATTACTCAGATCTTAGCAAAGCATGATTATGGATAGTTTCCCTTTACCCAGAATTTATCAGTTGGTCGACCCGACAGCAGGACACGAGCTATTGTCATTTATGGATGCGTACTCGGGACACAATCAAATCCCTATGCACATTCCAAATCTGGAATACACTAGTTTTGTCACAGATGTTGGACTGTACTGTTATGTAGTGATGCCTTTCGGATTGAAAAATGCAGGAGCAACTTATCAACGTTTGGTGAATCAGATGTTTAAGGACCAAATTGGTAGGATGATTGAAGTCTATATAGATGGCATGCTCGTGAAGTCACGGCAGTCAACTAACCACATTCGAGACTTGGCAGAAATGTTTGATATACTTAGGTATTATGAAATGAAAATAAAGCCTCTAAAGTGTTCCTTTAGCGTTGTGTCAGGGAATTTTTTGGGTTTAATTGTTAATTCACGGGGACTTGAAGCTAACCCAGAAAAGATACAGGCTATTCGAGACATACAAGTGTCCAAAACTATAAAGCAAGTACAAAGCCTGAACGGAAAATTGGATGGGCCGAGTCAATTCATATCTAGAGTGGTAGACAAGTGTATTCCCTTCTTCGATGTATTAAAGAAAAGAAAGAGAAATTTTGAATGGAAGCCCGACTGTGAGGATTCATTTCGAGCTCTAGTAAGGCATTTGGAAAGTCCTCTGATGCTATTGAAGCCTATAGACCATGAAGTGTTGTATGTATACTTGGTTGTATTTTAACATGCCATCAGTACGGCTTTGGTTTGCGAGGAGGACCGAGTTCAAAAACCGGTGTACTATGTCAGTAAACTTTTAATGGGGGCAGAAAGAAACTATCCTAAAATTGAGAAGCTAGCCTACTGCTTGGTGATTGCATCATGCAAGCTTCGTCCGTACTTTCGGGCACATGGATCAGTGTTTATACTGATCAACCCTTGCGAAAGGTACTCCAACGACTAGAGACCTCTGGAAGGCGGTTAAAATGGAATATTGACTTGAGTCGGTTCGATATCACCTACCTGCCACGAAGGGCCACACATGGGCAAGCTCTAGCGTACTTCATCGCCGAATTTACCATATCAGATGAACCAAACAGTGATGATGTTATTCCCCCTATTCGATGGAAACTATACACCGATGGGGCATCCAACGACCGTTGTTCTGAGGCTGGTGTAATACTTGTAACTTTCAAAAACCGATCAATCTTTTATGCTTTTAAGCTTGATTCTCAGCTATAAATAATGAAAGCCACGTATGAAGCATTGATTGCTGGTTTATAACTTGTCAGGGAACTTCGAGTAAAATCAGTTGAAATCTTTTATGACTCACAATTGGTGGTGTACCAGGTGCGGGGAGACTATGAAGCAAAGGGGAAAACAATTGCCCCATACCTTGCTCGGGTTCAAGATCTGTTGGCAAACCTCGAATATTACGGCATTTCAGACATCCCACATGAGCAAAAATGGGTAAGCCGATTCATTGGCAAAATTCTCGAGTACTGGTGATGCACAGAAGATGGGATTGGTTCCTATCGAAATCATACATGCTCCGTGTATAATGAGACGAAAGTAGATTTTGTATTAGAAACGGAAATCGAAAAGGAGTCATGGATAACCCCATTTAAGCAAAACCTACTACACAGGGTTTTCCCCGAAAGAAAGAACGAAAAACGACTTAAAAATCTCCAAGTCCCCAGAGTGCGGATTGGAGTACTTTGAGTCACTAGAGTGCGGGCTAGGGTATAAATGACTTAAGTATCCCCAGTCCCTAGAGTGCGGACTGGAGTACTCTGAGTTCCCAGAGGGCAGACTAAAATATAAATGACTTCAAAATCTCCAAGTCCCCAGTGTGCGGACTGGAGTACTCTGAGTTCGCAGAGGGCGGACTAGAATATAAATGACTTCAAAATCTCCAAGTCCCTAGAGTGCGGATAGGAGTACTCTGAGTCCCCAGAGTGTGGACTAGAGTATAAACGACTTAAAAATACCCAAGTCCTTAGAGTGCGAACAGGAGTACTCCGAGTCCCCAGAGTGGGGACTAGGGTATAAAAGACTTAAAAATCTCCAACTCCCTAGAGTGCAGACCGGGGTACTCTAAGTGCCTAGAGTATGGACTAGAGTATAAACGACTTAAAAATCTCCAAGTCCCCAAGAGTGAGGACTTGAGTACTCTGAGTCCCCAGAGTGCGGACTGGAGTATAAACGACTTAAAAATCTCTAAGTCCCAGAGTGCAGAGTGGGGTACTCGGAGTCCCCATAGGGTGGACTAGAGTATAAACAACTTAAAAATCTTCAAGTCCCCAAAGCACGGACTGGAGTACTTTGAGTCCCCAAAGTGCTAACTAGAGTATAAACGACTTAAAAATCTCCAAGTCCTCAGAGTGCGGACTGGAGTACTATGAGTCCCCAGAGTGCGGACTAGAGTATAAACGACATAAAAATCTCTACGTCCCTAGAGTGTAAACTGGAGTACTTTGTGTCCCCAAAATGCAGACTAGAGTATAAGCGACTTAAAAATCTCCAAGTCCCCAGAGTGCGGACTGGAGTACTTTGATTCCCCAGATTGCAAAGTAGAGTATAAACGACTTAAAAATTTCCCTGTCCCCAGAGTGCTGACTGGAGTACTCTAAGTCCCCACAGTGTGGACTAGATTATAAACGACATAAAAATCTCCAAGTCCCCAAAGTGCGGACTAGAATACTCTGAATCCCCAGAGTGTGGACTAGAGTAAAGGAATTAAGAATCTCCAAGTCCGCAAAGTGTGGATTGGAGTACTCTTAGCCCCCAGAGCGCGGACTTGATTATAAATGACTTAAAACTCTCTAAGTCCCCAAAGTGCGGACTGGAGTACTCTGAGTTCCCAATGTGCGGACTAGAGTATAAATGACTTAAAAATCTTTATATCCCCAGAGAGAAGACTAGGGTACTCTGAGTCCCTGGAGCATGGACTTGACTGCAAACAACTAAAAAATTTCTATGTCCCCCTAGTGCGGACTGGAGTACTCCGAGTCCCTAGAGCGTGGAATAGAGGATGCACGATTCCAAAAATTTCTGAGTCGTATAGAAGTGAACTGGAGCTAATGTAACTCACAAGATTTTGAATTTCGTCTACAAGTTATACAGTAACTAAACAACGAAAATCATTGAAAGCAAAGAAACGAAGTTTTATTCACTAATTCAAATAAAGTTCAACTACAACTTCACCTGAACTCGAAGCAAAAAAGTCTATTTACGACGACTTTGAAAATAAATAGAAATAATTACATGATCCAGGCCTATCCACGTTGAACGAAGCATGATAACTACTTTTTCAACTTCTTTTCCTTCCTCGGTTTCTCTGAAGACTCCACCTCTTGGCGTTTTCTCTTGGACGCCTATCTTGCTATGGAAGAGGAGCTTGGGGGGAAGGGAGAGGAACTTCTAGTGGAGAAGAAGAATTAGCAAGAATAACATAATGGCTGAAGTTTAAGCGCTGGGTGAAGTGTAAGTGTCCGTGTGTGCCCTAGTGATTCCCCCAGACGGACCAGTTTCCTTTGCTTTACTAATTGCGGTTGAATCTCCATGTCGACCGGGTGAATCACCTACATCACCTCTTATGGGCAAATTAAGCCCCATATCTCCCGGGTTGTTAAAACCATAATTCAGCAGATCATCGAGGATGATCAGGCCTGAAAGACCTTTAAGTGAACCCGCAAGATGTTGAGGAGAGGACTCTTTCTCGACTGGGGAAATTATCAATTTCGAGGTTCCGCCCACTATCTTCCTCCTCAGCTTGTAAGTTAGTTTCTTTTACCCCTTTGAAGGAGGAGGTGGTTCATCAATGCTAGGGCCTTAACCACTGGTTTCGAAGCAGGACTATATTCTCATCCGGTTCTTCTGACACCCCAGTTTCTCTAGTCTCACCCTCCTCGGGTGTGTCGGCGGCACCACTTGTAGGAGGCACTGATGGTCCGGCCTATTTTTTTTACCCTTCTTCGACGCGGATTCGGTTATAGTGGCACCGGATGGAATATTTGTTCGATGATCCTCCGCCAACAAACCGAATTTTGAAAGCAATTCATTGTAGATAACAGACTTGATCTCCCGGTCTCCCACAGGAACTACTCGAATTGCCTCGATGGACTCAGAATACCCGGTACCATCAGGACGTGGCCTGTACTTGTAAGAATCAAAAGAAGTTAAGAAACAATCCACTTCGTGCTTTAGACAAATATTGATCCGAAAATGGAACTTACTCCCTTCCAACCATCTTCTCGCAAAGCCCTAGGGGCAGCAAATTTAGAACCATTCATGCTTATATTGGGTGAATTTACTCCATGATCCCGTCAGTATCTGACACTTCGAGTGAGGCTCGTGGAATATGAAAGATAGGCTATTTGATTGTCTCTTGATGCGATAGATGTAGCGAATGTCACCGGGAGTAGGGACCCTAAATAAAACATTCTTAAAGAGAATACAGGTGCCATAGATTAATGCATGACTATTGGGATGTAGCTGTGGTAGGGCGATCTCGATATACTGTAGCACTTCATAAAGAAAGAAGTTGAATGGTGGCATGCTACCACCCAGCGCATGAATTTGTTGCAAGATGTATATCCAGCTAGGGGCAAGTGAGGATGATCTCATCCCGATGGAACTAATACGTCGTCGAAAGGGATTTCGTGAATCGAACATAGTTGGCGAAGAGCGGTTTCATTTATTTTTAAAGCTTGGGATAGGATTATCTAGAATAATAGCTCCGTCTATCACATCAGGAGTTGGGTCAATAGTTGCCGTCGATGGGTTTGGGATATCCAGTGTAGGATTGTCAATGGATTCGAAGTTCCCACTACTTCCTACCGAGAACCGAGCTCCGGTTTATCTGAAACCGTGGAGGAGCTTGGCTTTCTAGACATCCTCAACGAGCGTCAAATTTAGGTAAACACCTGTTTGAACTATACTTGAAAGACAATTAATATTAGATATAATGACAAAAGTATTTCCCCCATGGTGTGTACTAGTGCAATCATTCGAGCATAAGTGTGAAAGAGTTAAACATTTAAAGAGTTGTGAAGTGTGATTGAGCCTTAAGCTATCGTCTTCGGGGATCGTCATCACTGACCATCCACGAGGGCTTGTCCTATGATTGATAGTAGGGATTGTGGATTGGGCATTGATATCATATATTGAAGGCTGTTACTGACTTTGTCTAAGTTGAATGCATGCTTACATTTTGTTAAAACTGTGAAGTTGTTAGTCCAAATCAGCTATATATGCTAATGTACTTAAGTTCTTATCATTGTTCGTTGTTCTACGGTTAGGCGTGGGAGTACGCGATTTTGACATATGATGTGTTCAAGCAGAGATGGTCTTGAATTATCAATGCCATACACAAGACCTATAGCCAATCGTATCTCTTAGCTTACATACTGAACGACTCATCCACAAGCCATCGAGCGGCCTCCTAAACCGACGCACCGACCCACTCACTTTTCTCGACAACACTCCTTCCTTCAGCATCGAGCGACTCCCTCATTCGAAATACCGATCCACTCCACTAGACTTTGACCGACCCACAACGACGCCGCAACATCACAAAACAACACTCATTCCCTCTCTCTAGACCGAACGACACTCTCTCTCCCTAGACCGAACAACACCCCATCCCCCTACCTCCCTAGCATTACTCCCACAAGAGGACTACTAAACAACAGACTTCCACCTAAAATTCAAATGTTGACCCATTCACACTCTCTTTTCTCTCGTTCCCTGATTACTAAACGACTCCAATTATAAATTTGGACCTATCTCACAAACCTATCAACCATTCTCCCTCACTCGACGGCTTAACAAGAACCTATATCCAAGTGACCACCGTTCGGCCTCCCTCGTCTACAATAATTCCTACTAAAAAATACTGACGAACTTGAACTTAATGCCAAACTCCATATTTGGGAAAATAGGTCGAATAAGAGATACATACCTATAGGAATGAATTGAAGATTGTAGGGGTCACAAATTTGTGGTCAAAACTCGTTTAGGTTTATTGGTTGAAGGAATTACGAAACAAAAAATTTGAAGTCGAGAGGAGGAAGGGAAGTTAGAATGATAGTTGAGGTTCGGGGGAAGATAAATTAGTAGATCTCGAAGGAATAAAGTGAAGGTGGAGAGAAGAAGAAAGAGAGAGCTCTTTTATAGGAGAGGGAAGGTGAACAGGCTATCTCCTGTTGAACCGGTCAGTTTGGTTTGAGAAGTCGGTTGTTAGATATGTACGACCCCGTTCAAGTAAACCGATCGTGTGGGTCGGTCTCTGTATGCCGTACAGCTCATTGTCTATATGAATAAAAGAAAGAGAAGAGGACAAAGAGAGGAAGAAAGAAAGACAAGAAATCCAAACTGTGCAAGGCACTAGGAAGGTCCATCATGTTTCAACCTTCACGGAATCGTATACGTTCGGACTTTGGAACCAGAAACTGATTATTGATCCAAAGCGTGTCGTGTAACGTCCTGACTTTTCGCACGCTTTAAATCGACACACATGCCAATTCAAACCATACAGAAGGTCGGATTGCTATGGGGTAAATAAGAAAAACAAGAAAGAAATAAAAGAAAACAGAATCTCGCAGCGGAAAGATAAAGTATAATAATAAAATATACAGTTTATAAATCTGTTTACAAAGCATTCATATAATACATATCAGAGTTACACATACCAACAACAATGCAGCGGAACAGTGTGTGGTGCACTAGTATAAATAATAATAATATACATCTTCGTCTTCGTCCTTCAGAGCTAAATCTTCAAATCCTGAAACGCTCGGACTGACCGGAGCGAATTGAAAAGACAAAACACTCGAGTCAGGACTAAAAGATCTTATGTAAGTTAAATTAACATAAATAAATATGAGTGCAGTAACTCAAGAGATGCTCGGGATGTACATCTCCTAAGGATCCGTTAAACTATTTACTATATAGTATACTGCGCTATTATAATAGTGTCTATTTGTAAAATAAACTTACTTTTTAATAGCGTTAAGGGGTTACCCATATAGCCCTTAACACAAATAATGCCAATAGTCTATACAGTACCGTAATACCTCCTGATCGGGAGGCTACCAGAGGATACTCCATAGGTACGACACAAATAGAAACTCGTAGTAAAGGCGCGGTAGGGTAGGTGACACGGCACAACTAGGCAATGCCAGGGTAGATATACCAATTACGCTTCCGGGCCGATGGAAACGCGCAGCGCGCAGCTGCCGCCCACCTCGAACAAACTCCCCACATCAAAGAAATCAAAAATGAAGGTGGCCACCGAATCAATCCAAAATCAGAGTATAGTATCGAAGGGAAGTGTCCGGTCAGAGGTGCTACCTCATTAACCCGTCAATCGCTCCTGTTTTAGCCACCTTATGTCAACTCACGGGAGTTGGGCCCACGTATTTACCTTACAGGAAACGTCGCCACCAACCTACTTCATTCTGGAATCTCCACCGCGTACATGGTTAGTCAAAGTGGTTTTCGGTATCGACAGAGAGTATGTCCAAATCCGATCCCGGTCTCTTTTCCAACCGATCATTATTATAACACCGCGGTTATTTAAAAAAAAATTATACTTTTAAAACCATAATAAAATATCCATTTAAAACCCATATAAACCCGATATCATTTATTCTTAAAACCCCAAATCAATACGATATCATTTATTTTCCAATATATATTCTTTCCAAAATCATAGGGTTTCCAAAGTAAAATATTTAGAAATCAAAACTCTTGAATATAATATTTCCAAATTATACTACCTTGAAAACATAGCTTTGAAACAAAATTTCTATCTCTTAAATGGTTAAATATTAAATTACTTTTATAAACAAAATAGCTTCTTTAGATTTCACAAATCAATTTCAAATATCGATTTAAACTTCCAAATACCATTTCAATTCTTATGTTTCAAGGCTTTAAATATTTCACCATTTCAAACAGACTCATTTGACAATTCCATATATATATCAAATTCAGTTACTTATTATTTAGACTTGAAATGTTTGCTTAATGAATTCAATATAATTTAAGAAAACTTTTAACTTCATATAACTGGATCATCTTTCAATTTATTATATATTCATTTAATCAACCTGATATTCATTAAAATCACTTTACACAAAAATCAAGTTATAAAAATCATATCCTTTAAAAATTCTAATTTTTATTAAAATTCAATTTAACTTAATATTAATCTTCCAAATCTATTCTCATTTAAGTCATAAAACTCCAGAAATTAAATTTTAAATAAATGTTTAATCTTATTTGATCTTAAAATCAAACTTTATTTAAACTTCAAATCAAATTTATACAAAGCTTAAAAGCCGGAAATTACTATATATATATATATGTATATATATATATAATAGCCTTTATCAATAACCAAATCAATATCTCATAAACCATATATATATATAACTTTACAAAACCATAGAAAAACATTTCAAAAATACTTTTATATATTTACCGCGGTGCCTGTATATAATTTTCTATCCTATGGTCAAGTGATACAGATGTTTATCATTTCAATCCGCAATTTAAAATGAAAAAAAATGCGGTTATATATCATTTCAAACCGCAATCCCGAATGAATGAAATGCATAGCAACTTGCAATTAATAAAATTAATCATCCATTCATCCATCAAATCATACATCAATTTATCACAGTCATCATCCAATTTCAAACAATCATCAATACATAACAGGTGATAAATAATGGCATCAATTACCAGTTTATACTCAAAATAAATTCAATAACTGTTAATTGGCAGTTTATATGCAAAAATAAACGTAAATTTAACTGGCAGTTAATATGAAATAAAAATTTAACATAACTATGACTGGCAGTTAATATGCAATTAAATAAATTCTAACTGTCAAATTTATATGCAATAAATAAATAAATTTACAGTTATATTAAATAAATGCGTTTAAACAGAAATAGTGCATAAAACATGCCAAACAGTCATAAAAAAATTTCTACCCATATCTAAAATTAATTTAACAAACGCAAGAAATTTTAGAAATTGTGAGTGGGTTAAAACACTCACCTTTTGAATTTAAATCGAATTAAAAATCCGATTTAAATCCAAAAATTCGACGATCTCCAAATCTGTCCAAACCAGTGCCAAAAGATCTGGAATTTTATTACGATCCTAACAAAAAAAATCTTGCGTGAATCGGAGTTCGTAGGAGAAAGTTATACGCATTAATGGTGATTGAAATTTCAAAAAAAAAAAAGAATAGAAATAAAAGAACACCGTCAAGCGCCACGTCATCCCCCTTTCTTTCCCTCTCTCCCTCATGCGTTTTGCTTCCAGATTTTTCTGAGAAGTTTGAATTTTAGCTTTTGATTTGGTTTGGAATTTTTATTTGGATCTAAGCTTTGTTTGTCTACCATTGAGGAGGAGAAGGAGCTGTTTGCGCAAAAAATGGGCAAACACCTCCAAGTCGTATGATTTAGTTAATTTTATGTTGTTTTTAGTGATTTGGGTGATTTATGCAAATATGTAAAAAGCAGGGACTAAACTGCAAAAGACACACAGATTTATAGTGGTTCGGCCAGAACGTGCCTACGTCCACTTTATATGTTATTCTCCTTTTTTACTCCAGATTACAAGTACAAAGCTTTGATTACAAGAGTATTAAAGGTGTTTGAAAGTTCCTTCCGTGCTTGAGCTCTCAAACTTGTCTGCCATTGTTGTACCCCTGCCCCTCTATTTATAGAGTGAGGCTGGGGGTAGGGGTCCTGGATGTATATAGCTGTTGGTGGGCCTGGGCTGAAGCAATCTAGCCTGGCACATCTGGTTCGGCGGAGCTTGGTTCGGTCGTAGCTCGGATGGTTGGACCGGTGGTAGGTTGGTCCGGTGGTAGGTTGAGTGGAGTGTTGGTCCGGTGGTTTACTTGGTAGTGGATGGAAAGGAGGTTGATTCGGTGGGAGGTGGAAAGGCCTCTGGTTCGGCATGGGGGTGTAAGGCAGCTGGTTCGGTGGTGATGAGATGTGGATCAGTGTCAGTTGGTTCGGTGGGAAGCGGTTCGGTAGGGTGTTGGAGATTGGCTGGTTCGGTGGAGGATGAGGTTGGAGTTTGGACCGGCAGAGGCTGATCATGGAAGTTGGTTCGGTGTGGGTACTACCGAATGGATCTTATACTGAGAATGCCGAACGAACTCTTGCCTTGCTTTACCGAATGAACCTTTGTACTTGAATCATGAGTGAAATCACAGACATATATACGCTTGCTTGCTTCTTCTTGGTTCGGTCGTGGTGGAAATGCACACAACATTGATATTCCAGTTTTGACCAAAAATGGGATAACACTTTGCCCCCCAAAACATGCCTTGCGATAGGAAGGCGTGTTTTGTAATGCTATGAGCTGGATGTTCATATCCTGTTGATGTCCTTGCGGTAGGAAGGCGTGTTTTGTAATGCCATGAGCTGGATGTTCATATCCTGTTGACAACCTGTAAAGAGCTTGATATTTTATATGGCCCCAAATGATGACCGTTCGGGATCGAGCTATTTGGGATGAAGCACGGCCGTTCATGGTCAAGCGCCTAATTTCAAATGACGACCGTTCGCGATCGAGTCATTTGAGGTGAAGTGCGACCGTTCGCGGTCAAGCGTCTAAATCCATGCGACGATCGTTCGAGATCGAGTCATTTGTGGTGGAATGTGATCGTTCACGGTCAAGCGCTTTACTTCAAATGACGACCGTTCGTGATCGAGCCATTCGAGGTAAAGTGCGACCGAGCCCGGTCAGAGGGCGGACCTCAAATGGCGACCGTTCGCGATCAAGCCACTTGGGGTGAAATGTGACCGTTCACGGCCGGTGCCGTTCGCGGCAAAAGATGAAATGGGACCGTTCGCGGTCAAGCGCTTTACTTCGGATGACGATCGTTCGAGATCGAGCCATTTGTGGTAAGGTGCGACTGTTGGCGGTCAGGGGGTGGACCTCAAATGGCGACCTTTCGCGATCGAGCCATTTGTGGCGAGATGAGTTGTGCCGTTCGAGGTGAGTTTGTGACTGTTCGAAGTCGGGTGCCGTTCGAGGCGAATTGTGACTGTTCGAGGTCGGGTGCCGTTCGAGGCGAGTTGTGACCGTTCGAAGTCGGGTGCCGTTCGAGGCGAGTCGTGACCGTTCGAGGCGAGTCGTGACCGTTCGAGGTCTGGTGCCGTTCGAGGCGAGTTGTGACCGTTCGAGGTCGGATGCCGTTCGAGGCGGGTTGCGACCGTTCGAGGTCGTGTTGTGCCGTTCGAGGCGAGTTATGACCGTTCGAGGTCGGGTGCCGTTCGAGGCGAATGAGTGTGCCCGGGGGGGACTTAATAATATCAGTGTCGGAGTTATTGTTTGGGGGAGTTTCCGAATCAAAGACTTCGGCAGTTCGCTACCATGCAAGAGATGCTCGTGGACCGTTCGCGATCCACGGGCATACAAGTAATTTTGGAAATATCAAAGCAATAACCAAACGAATTCCACAACAGGAATGTTCAAGTCAAGATCAAATCAAGAGCAAGACGAGGATGTCAAAGCGTAAATTCTTACTATGGTGCGGTCAGTAGCCATTCAGAGCATGCCTATGGATCGTGCGCGATCGCTTACATGTGTAAATGATCTAACCGTGCTAGTGAGAGGTTTGCGACTTGTTCATCGCTTTCGACCTGCCCCCCGAGTTCAGGAGGGAATTTTACCTGCCCCCTGGATGAGCGTTCATTCCTTACCAGGTTGCGCATAGGCCCCTATCTCTCTCTCTGGGATTGGATCAACATGCCCCAAGTGTGGTGCCCCCATGCAGGATCGATGCCTGATTAGCTTCTGAAGAAGCCTCTTGATTTTCCTCCATGTTCACATCTCTCTGGCCTTGGCCTTCTGCTTGATTGTCTTGCCATGACTCTTCCTATCTGAATCTCTAAACTCTCAAGTTCGAATTCCAAGCGGTAGAATCCTTGAGTTCAACTCTCAATGAAAGCACCAAAAATGTTTGCACAAAAAATGGGCAAACACCTCAAAGTCGTACGATTTAGCAGATTTTAAGTTGTTTTTAGTGATTTGGGTGATTTATGCAAATATATATAAAGCAGGGACTAAACTGTAAAAGACACACAGTTTATAGTGGTTCGGCCAGAACGTGCCTACGTCCACTTTATATGTTATTCTCCTTTTCTCTTCAGATTACAAGTACAAAGCTTTGATTACAAGTAACTGAAAGTTGTTTGAAAGTTCCTTCCGTGCTTGAGCTCTCAAACTTGTCTGCCACTATTGTACCCCTGCCCCTCTATTTATAGAGTGAGGCTGGTGGCAGGGGTCCTGGATGTATATAGCTGTTGGTGCGCCTGGGCTGATGCAATCTGGACTGGCAACTTTGGTTCGGCAAGGGCTTGGTTCGGTAGTTCATGGAAGTGGAGTTGGTCCGGTGGGACGTTGGTTCGGTGAAGGTGTATCCGGTGGTGAGTGGATGGAGCTTGGTTCGGCTATGCAGGGAGTAGTGTTGGACCGGTAGGGCTTTGGTCCGGTGGTAGGAGTATGGTGGTTCGGTGTGTGCTTGGTTCGGCCATGCGTGAGAATGGAGATGGACCGAATCATAGTTAATTGCCGAACCAGGTGAGCTTGCACTTTCCGAATGTACTTTGAGTTTGGGCTACCGATTGTCATTGAGAACGTAAGTGCCGAATTACCCTTAGCCTAGATCTGCCGAATGACTTTGGTGATGATTACCGAATGAACCTTATGTTGTTGATGCCGAATGGGCTTGAGTGTTGGAGTACTGAATGAGCTATGCCGAATGAGATATGTAATGTACTAGCGAATGATTCTTTGAACCTTTAATGCCGGATGGATTTTTATACTTGAATCATGAGTGAAATCCCAGACTTATATACGCTTGCTGGCTGCTTCTTCTTGGTTTGGTCGTGGTGGAAACGCACACAACATTGATATTCCAGTTTTGACCAAAAATGGGATAACACTTTGCCCCCCAAAACATGCCTTGCGGTAGGAAGGCGTGTTTTGTAATGCCATGAGCTGGATGTTCATATCCTGCTGATGTCCTTGCGGTAGGAAGGCGTGTTTTGTAATGCCATGAGCTGGATGTTCATATCCATTTGGCAACCTGTAAAGAGCTTGGTATTTTATATGGCCCCAAATGACGACCGTTCGGGATCGAGCTATTTGGGATGAAGCGCGGCCGTTCATGGTCAAGCGCCTAATTTTAAATGATGACCGTTCGCGATCAAGTCATTTGAGGTGAAGTGCGACCGTTCGCGGTCGAGCGTCTAAATCCATGCGACGATCGTTCGAGATCGAGTCATTTGCGGTGGAATGTGATCGTTCACGGTCAAGCGCTTTACGTCGAATGACGACCGTTCGGTATCAAGCCATTCGAGGTAAAGTGCGACCGAGCCCGGTCAGAGGGCGGACCTCAAATGGCGACCGTTCGCGATCAAGCCACTTGGGGTGAAGCGTGACCGTTCACGGCCGGTGCGGTTCGCGGCAAAAGATGAAATGAGACCGTTCGCGGTCAAGCGCCTTACTTCGGATGACGATCGTTCGAGATCGAGCCATTCGTGGTAAGGTGCGACTGTTGGCGGTCAGGGGGTGGACCTCAAATGGCGACCTTTCGCGATCGAGCCATTTGTGGCGAGATGAGTTGTGCCGTTCGAGGCGAGTTTGTGACTGTTCGAAGTCGGGTGCCGTTCGAGGCGAATTGTGACCGTTCGAGGTCGGGTGCCGTTTGAGGCGAGTTGTGACCATTCGAGGTCGGGTGCCGTTCAAGGCGAATCGTGACCGTTCGAAGTCGGGTGCCGTTCGAGGCGAATTGTTTGCCGGGGGGGGCTAAATATTTTCAGTGCCGGAGTTATTGTTTGGGGGAGTTTCCGAATCAAAGACTTCGGCAGTTCGCTGCCATGCAAGAGGTGCTCGTGGACCGTTCGCGATCCAATGGGCATACAAGTAAAAAATTTCGTAGAATTGTAAATGTTAAAGCAATAATCATATGAACCTTACAGCAGACATGTCCAAACAGGAAGAATTTAAATGTTCAAATCAAAATCAAAGCAAAAAGCAGAATGAAGATGTCAAAGCGTAAACTCTTACTATAACGCAGTTGGTAGTCATTCAGAGCATGCCTATGGATCATGCGCGATCGCTCACAAGTGTAAATGATTTAACCGTGTTAGCGAGAGGTTTACAACTTGTTCATCGTTATTTTAATCAAGAAATCAATGGATAATCAAACGGTGCCCCGATCCAGGGTCACCTCTAGCCGATGTAGACGGTGGTCACTCTGCCTCCACAGCTGGAGTTCGCCTCCTCACGTACTGAAGGAGCATACCGTTCCTGATATGCCCTTCCACCTCGTCCTTCAAATGCCTACAATCATTAGTGTTATGGCCGTTTAATTCATGGAATACACAAAACTTATCTGATTTTCTTTCGTCAGAGGTTGGATCCCTTCGTATTGGTCTACGATACGGAACCTGCTCCTTGGTATCCTGATAAATTCGTTCCAGACTCTCATTCAGCTCAGTGTGAGTGGTGAATCGTGGCTCCCTCCGTTGCCGCTTTGACCTGTCATCATTATCCTCAGCCTTTCTCTTTCCTTTGCTAGTATCCGCACCCCTTCCAGGTGGGTTTCCGCTCTTGATTGCGTAAACGTCATCTTCTTCCTCTCTTTCTACGCTAGCATCTTCCAAACGCAGAAACTTTTCAGCCTCATGATAGAACTCTCCCAGATTCATAGGCGGGTCCTTGGTTAATGAATTCTTGAACTCTGTACTATCAGCTATTCCAGATACAGCCGCCATCATGACCATAGATGGATCTGGTCGATCCACTGATGCTGCCGCCGCATTAAATCGCGTTAGAAAGCTCCTCAAAGTCTCTCCATTTTTCTGCTTCAAGGTTGCCAAAGTCATCACATTCTTGGGTCTCGCAATATGAACCCTGAATTACCTCATGAATCTCTCAGTTAAATCTTCCCACGTTCCTATGGAGCCGCTCTCCAGTTGCCTAAACCATAACGCTGCAATATCCGTCAAATACAGTGGAAAGCACCGGGCCATGATCTCCTGTGGTTCCCCCAGCACTTCCATGTGCCTCATATACTTAGTAAGATGGACCGCAGGGTCTGTCCTCCCATCGTACATCTCTACTGATGGTAGCTTGAATTCTGGTGGGTTCCTAGCCATCCTAATCGCAGAAGAAAAAGGACTCCTGTTTACATCTTCCAAGTCTCTGTTTACGAAACCGCCTCTCATAGCTCTTCTAACCATCTCTGCTAATCTGTCATTGTCTCCAAGCTGTAGTCCTTGTTCACTGCCTTCGACCTGCCCCCCGAGTCCGCGGGAGTTTTCATGTGTATGCCTTCCTGGCTGAACGTTCATTCCTCTATTGCTACCAGGTGGCTCGGATGCCCCCATCTCTCTTCCCGGGGTCGGATCAACATGCTCTGCGTGAGTGCCCCCTAGCTTTGGTGCTACGCCAGATGGTCTTGCTCCGTTCTGAACTCCAGTTGCTACTTGGTTTTGTGCTCCAAGTTGCCCAATTTGTTGAAGCAAGTTCTGGATCATCTCTTCTTGTCTTCTCATCATAGCCTCCATCTCATCCCTGGTGATGAAGGCTGAAGCTTGGTTTGCTCCTGAGGAAGCCTCTTGACTCCCTTCCTGTTGACTCTACTCTGGCCTTGGCCTTTTGCTTGATTGTCTCGCCCTGACTCTTCCAATCTGAATCTCTAAACTCTCAAATTCAACTTCCAAGCGGTGGGTTCTTGAGTTCAATTCTCAGTGAAAGCACCAAAAATGTTTGCGCAAAAAATGGGCAAACACCTCCAAGTCGTATGATTTAGTTGATTTTATGTTGTTTTTAGTGATTTGGGTGATTTATGCAAATATGTAAAAAGCAGGGACTAAACTGCAAAAGACACACAGATTTATAGTGGTTCGGCCAGAACGTGCCTACATCCACTTTATATGTTATTCTCCTTTTTTACTCCAGATTACAAGTACAAAGCTTTGATTACAAGAGTATTAAAGGTGTTTGAAAGTTCCTTCCGTGCTTGAGCTCTCAAACTTGTCGGTCATTGTTGTACCCCTGCCCCTCTATTTATAGAGTGAGGCTGGGGGCAGGGGTCCTGGATGTATATAGCTGCTGGTGGGCCTGGGCTGAAGCAATCTAGCCTGGCACATCTGGTTCGGCGGAGCTTGGTTCGGTCGTAACTGGGATGGTTGGACCGGTGGTAGGCTGGTCCGGTGGTAGGTTGAGTGGAGTGATGGTCCGGTGGTAGGTTGAGTGGAGTGTTGGTCCGGTGGTTTACTTGGTAGTGGATGGAAAGGAGGTTGATTCGGTGGGAGGTGGAAAGGCATCTGGTTCGGCATGGGGGTGTAAGGCAGCTGGTTCGGTGGTGATGAGATGTGGATCGGTGTCAGTTGGTTCGGTGGGAAGCAGTTCGGTAGGGTGTTGGAGATTGGCTGGTTCGGTGGAGGATGAGGTTGGAGTTTGGACCGGCAGAGTCTGATCATGGAAGTTGGTTCGGTGTGGGTACTACCGAATGGATCTTATACTGAGAATGCCGAACGAACTCTTGCCTTGCTTTACCGAATGAACCTTTGTACTTGAATCATGAGTGAAATCCCAGACTTATACACGCTTGCTTACTTCTTCTTGGTTCGGTCGTGGTGGAAATGGACACAACATTGATATTCTAGTTTTGACCAAAAATGGGATAACATGAGCTGATGAAATTTTACGCGCAGACAAACGAGAATAGGCGGAGGCTAGTGTTTAGCGGGGTATTTATAGATGAAGTTGGAATAGACAGATGGATCCGAATTTAAATGAATTCACAATTTGTCAAATTTAAATTCCAATAATCCATTTATTTGATTTTTAGATCTTATTATGAATAAATAGTCAACTTACCATTCCTATCATTTCTGATTGCAATTAGCTTCAAATTTATTAACCAAACCTCCATATCAAATAAAGATTTATTGCAAAAAATTTAGTGTTTACCTTTAATTAAAGTAAATTCAAAAAATTATAAAATCTTATTTCAAATGAAATTTTATACCATTCATATTCAATTCTCTTTATTAAATCAATCATCATCTTATGTATATATTTAACATTAGTATATATCAATTTACCCCAATTAAATAAAATTCTATTCCCAAATTGATTTACAGCCTAATATAACATTTGAATTTTATTCCCAATTCATAAATTACTACCTTAACTAAATTTTACGTTTCCCTTTTAATTTACATTTTCACCTTAGGTTACTGCATTAATTATCCTTAAAGTAACATCTATTATTAATAACAATATTATAATTACTTACCATTTTATTTCATAAATTAATCCATTTCATCTAATTTCTTATCTATGTAATATTTCAACATTTAATTTCATCAAATGTAATTGTTTTCCAATACGTTAATAACTTTATTTCCAAGTCTTATATTACAACAAACTATCCAATACGAATGTATTAACATTGTTACAAATACTACTTTAATTAACATTAACACAATACTCAATTAAAAATTATTGTAACTGATTTCAAAATTGTAAATTAACAAGCTACCAAAATAGGCAACATACAATAATCGTACTCTAACCTTTAGTCATATTAATACGCTTTTATTTCTCAAAATCAAAGTTCCCATTTAACTAAATCTCCATAAATGAATTTGACGTTATCTTCAAAAAGTACTTTATATTAACATTAACGTAAAAATTTATTTTTATCTATTGCAATTGATTTAGTAATATTTTCTCAATATTTAAAATGATTTAACAAATTTTAAATGTCAATTTATTCAAGATTAAATCAATATAAATATTCAATTCCATAAAATCCAAAACTGTTGATAAATTTCCAAAACTTCCTTTTTTATTGAATCAACATATATTCATTCCTTTCATTAATCTCAAATATAAGGGTTTACCCTTTGGATTAAAAATTATCACATAAATATCCTATTTCAACGTAATTCTTAATTTAACATAATAAATAAAATTTGATTTCATTTATCTCAATAAGTCCTACTATTATAAATTAACCAATTGACTCACTATTCAAATTCACCTTCTATAATTCAAAATTTTCCTATCACCTTGATTTACTTAACTTTATAATTCCTTAGACAAATCTCTATCTCAAATCTTAAATGTAAGTCATTCTACTAATTATAGTACTTAACATTTTCTTAAAATAATCTTTCTATAATCCAATTTATTAAATAAGTTTCCAATTAGATCCAATTTCAACCTTGCACATAAGTTTAGGTTATAATTAGCTTATAACGTATACTTCCTTATTTATTTCTTTATATACTCCCCATATTAATTCCACAGTTAACCATTATTATTAGAATAACGTTTATAATAAATACAATCCTATAATTTACTCAACACTTAATTATTTCCTTTTCCATTAGGGTAACATTCCTTTATCTGATTATTACTTATTACACATTCTAATTCCATTAACAAGGAAGCAGGTAAATTATGATATGTGCTACAAATTTTCAATTTATTACTATTCATTATTATTAACCTAAATTCAGCATTACTTACCTCGCATTAACCTTATTACTTAAAATCCTTATCCAATTGAAATTAATACTCTAAATAAATACATTTACTTCTTTCGTTATTTTATTAGTTACAATTAAGGCACACCTAATTATCTTTATAGGTAAATGAGTGAATTTACTAGTATCATACTATTACAACCTTTAATATACTTGTATATGGTTATTTTAACCTTTTATAATCCCTTTATAAATATATGCACATCTACAAATTAAGATTCTAAATCCAATTTCTTATTCCATCTAGGTTCCATTTCTTCACTTTATGAATAACTAGCATTTCCTATTCATTTGTTACATCTACTTATATTCACTTTATGAATAGTTTTGATATTCCGTTTATTACTAACTTTAATTATTCCAATTTATTATCTACATACAATTTGAATCTATTTTCAAATTTTCACCTTTTTAATAATTAACACCTTCCAATAATAAATAAAAAGGATTGTACTAAATAAAATTTTATTTTCATTAATGAATTCAATCCTTGCCATTATTTACTTATTTCTAACCTTATATCCAATTGCAACAATTTCCACTATTACACTTAATTGCAATAAACATTCAATTTGTAAATTTCAATTAACCTAGATACATCTAATTTCAACATTCTCTTTCATATAAATAAATAAGATTTCCGTTTCTTTCTAAAAAAAATTAAAAATCCTATTAATATAATTCATTTTAAGCATCGAATTTACATGGGTCGTTACACTCTCCCCCACTCAAAACTTTTCGTCCCCGAAAAGGAAAGGTAGGGAAAAGAAGAATTAAATAACAATACATCTTATTAAAAATATTAACTCATAAATAATAACTTACTAAATTTATTACCTTAAATAAAATATACCCATTTTATAATCATTATATCTTTTTATACTTAAATTACTAAAGTTCGGAAAACATTTTTAAAATATTCTAAGTCTAAAATTTTACGGAGAATTTTGGCAGAGTCTCCTTTGTACGGAGAGGCCCGGGAGAAAATATAATATCAAAATATAACAATATACACAAATATTTTCCAAAAATAATATGTATCCTTACACGGGAAAATGTAGAAAATAGCGCTATAAACCGTAATTCGAAACGTACATATTTTTCGTGCAATTTACGCTTAATTTATGGAACCAAAAGCAGTAACAATTGCTTCCATAACCTGTATTTCACTTATAAAATCCAAAGAGGTAACAATTTATATAAAGTGAAATATTTAAGTGGTTTCAATCACTATCAACAAATCAATACAACAACCAACAATTTCAACAAACAGCATATATAACAAATACAAACAACCATTCAATCAAACAAACAAATAGTTGTTTGGGTTCAAAACTTTTAAGTTATACGGAATGAAGAATAAACCATCAAGTGCATCATTTACTCAACAGTCTTAGATTAAACCCAATGGATTATTCATCCATCCCAACAAGATTAAAGTTCCCTTACCCAACAACTCCAAACCACGACAAACAACAATTTAAATCAACAAATCAAATTAACTTATTATAAATTTTATTTCATACATTAGTTGTTTGATTCTTTTCATTCATATAACAGTTTATCTTTTATTTTCATTTATTTCATTCAATTTTATTTCCATTTTATTTATTTCAATTATATTCAGAAATAACTCTACCCTATTTCTTAAATTTACAATTTCTCTTTATTATGTTACATTCATTTATTTTCACTTTAATTACTTAAGTTTATAATCGTTTATTTACCATACTTACCTTTAATTATATTTACTTGGTAAAATTTCAATTATAACTTAAGTTTATAACATTAAATTCTCATTTAACAGCGATTTCATTGAATACTTCATTACCTACCTTTACTTGTACAATTTTTATTTCATTTCCTATTAAACATTTCAACTTTTAATATTTGGTAAGTTATATATGTTATTTAAGAGTATAATTGAAAGATATACAATTTTTTTCTATTTCCTTAAAATAAATTAAAGTTCAATAATAGTAATCTTTATTTCATAAGTTACAAATTTCCAATTTCATTTAATACCATTTTTACTTTACTTAAAGGTTCAAATTTGCTACACTTAATTGTCCTATTAATTAACTGGAACCTAAGAACCAAATACCGGGTTTAATTTTAAATCATTTAAAATAATAGATAGATATCTACACTTAACATATATATCCAATTATAATTAAAACGATAAAATTTCTTAACGATTCTGCAGTAAATTACTACAGTGGCCTTCCCACTTCGAAACTCGAAAATGAATGTCGATGATGCGTGCACTCATCACCGAAACTATTTTCCAGCGACAGAGAGGAAAGTACAAAACTTATTTTCTCCAAAATCTTCTTTAAAACAATTTCTTTTAAATTATATTAAATATTTATATCAGAAAATACTTATAACAATATTATTATATTCCAAATCATTTGAAAGAAGTTTTCAAAAACCCCGGAACTTAAGTTCTAAATTCCCAAATTACATTTATTTATTTTTAATCTTATTTACCTATTATTTATAAATTTTATTCCTAACAACCAATATATTGCAATCAAATATAGATATCATTTGAAAATTTTATTTTATATATAGAAAATATAATAGGAAAAATTATTTCATTCACCTATATTAAAAACAAATATTATGTCGGTCTGTCCGATTAAGTGTTTAGAAATTCCTATTGATGCCACACCGTCCCATGCACCAACCAGAATTTATAAATACAAAACGGAACAGATCAACACAATATTAAAACCTTTTTATAACACTAACAAATACGCTCTCTCATATATATACACTCAGCGACTCCCATAGGGTATTACTATCCTATTAGTAAAGAGTCAAACCCCACAAAGCTAAGGTTTATCGCTAAATCAAAGCTCTGATACCAGATGTAACGTCCCGATTTTTCGCACGCTTTAAATCGACACACATGCCAATTCAAACCATACGAAGGTCGGATTGTTATGGGATACATAAGAAAAAAAAGAAAGAAATAAAAGAAAACAGAATCTCGCAGCGGAAGGATAAAATATAATAATAAAATATACAGTTTATAAATCTGTTTACAAAACATTCATATAATACATATCAGAGTTACACATACCAACAACAATGCAGCGGAACAGTGTGTAGTGCACTAGTATAAATAATAATAATAATAATAATATACATCCCCGTCTTCGTCCTCCAGAGCTAAATCTTCAAATCCTGAAATGCTCGGACTGACCCGAGCGAATTGAAAAGACAAAACACTCGAGTCAGAACTAAAAGATCTTATGTAAGTTAAATTAACAGAAATAAATATGAGTGCAGTAACTCAAGAGATGCTCGGGATTTACATCTCCTAAGGATCCGTTAAACTATTTACTATATAGTATATTGCGCTATTATAATAGTGTCTATTTGTAAAATAAACTTACTTTTTAATAGCGTTAAGGGGTTACCCATATAGCCCTTAACACAAATAATGCCAATAGTCTATACAGTACCGTAATACCTCCTGATCGGGAGGCTACCAGAGGATACTCCATAGGTACGACACAAATAGAAACTCGTAGTAAAGGCGCGGTAGGGTAGGTGACACGGCACAACTAGGCAATGCCAGGGTAGATATACCAATTACGCTTCCGGGCCGATGGAAACGCGCAGCGTGCAGCTGCCGCCCACCTCGAACAAACTCCCCACATAAAAGAAATCAAAAATGAAGGTGGCCACCGAATCAATCCAAAATCAGAGTATAGTATCGAAGGGAAGTGTCCGATCAGAGGTGCTACCTCATTAACCCGTCAATAGCTCCTGTTTTAGCCACCTTATGTCAACTCACGGGAGTTGGGTCCACGTATTTACCTTACAGGAAACATCGCCACCAACCTACTTCATTCTGGAATCTCCACCGCGTACACGGTTAGTCAAAGTTGTTTTCGGTATCGACGGAGAGTATGTCCATATCCGATCCCGGTCTCTTTGCCAACCATTCGTTATTATAACACCTCGGTTATTTAAAAAAATTATACTTTTAAAACCATAATAAAATATCCATTTAAAACCCATATAAACCCGATATCATTTATTCTTAAAACCCCAAATCAATATGATATCATCTATTTTCCAATATATATTCTTTCCAAAATCATAGGGTTTCCAAAGTAAAATATTTAGAAATCAAAACTCTTGAATATAATATTTCCAAGTTATACTACCTTGAAAACATAGCTTTGAAACAAAATTTCCATCTCTTAAATGGTTAAATATTAAATTACTTTTATAAACAAAATAGCTTCTTTAGATTTCACAAATCAATTTCAAATATCGATTTAAACTTCCAAATACCATTTCAATTCTTATGTTTCAAGGCTTTAAATATTTCACCATTTCAAACAGACTCATTTGACAATTCCATATATATATCAAATTCAGTTACTTATTATTTAGACTTGAAATGTTTGCTTAATGAATTCAATATAATTTAAGAAAACCTTTAACTTCATATAACTGGATCATCTTTCAATTTATTATATATTCATTTAATCAACCTGATATTCATTAAAATCACTTTACACAAAAATCAAGTTATAAAAATCATATCCTTTAAAAATTCTAATTTTTATTAAAATTCAATTTAACTTAATATTCATCTTCCAAATCTATTCTCATTTAAGTCATAAAACTCCAGAAATTAAATTTTAAATAAATGTTTAATCTTATTTGATCTTAAAATCAAACTTTATTTAAACTTCAAATCAAATTTATACAAAGCTTAAAAACCGGAAATTACTATATATATAATAGCCTTTATCAATAACCAAATCAATATCTCATAAACCATATATATATATATAAGTTTACAAAACCATAGAAAAACATTTCAAAAATAATTTTATATGTTTACCGCGGTGCCTGTATATAATTTTCTATCCTATGGTCAAGTGATACGGATGTTTATCATTTCAATCCGCAATTTAAAATGAAAAAAAAATGTGGTTATATATCATTTCAAACCGCAATCCCGAATGAATGAAATGCATAGCAACTTGTAATTAATAAAATTAATCATCCATTCATCCATCAAATCATACATCCATTTATCACAGTCATCATCCAATTTCAAACAATCATCAATACATAACATGTGATAAATAATGGCATCAATTATCAGTTTATACTCAAAATAAATTTAATAACTGTTAATTGGCAGTTTATATGCAAAAATAAACGTAAATTTAACTGGCAGTTAATATGAAATAAAATTTTAACATAACTATGACTGGCAGTTAATATGCAATTAAATAAATTCTAACTGTCAAATTTATATGCAATAAATAAATCAATTTACAGTTATATTAAATAAATGCGTTTAAACAGAAATAGTGAATAAAACATGCCAAACAGTCATAAAAAAATTTCTACCCATATCTAAAATTAATTTAACAAACACAAGAAATTTTAGAAATTGTGAGTGGGTTAAAACACTCACCTTTCGAATTTAAATCGAATTAAAAATCCGATTTAAATCCAAAAATTCGACGATCTCCAAATCTGTCCAAACCAGTGTCAAAAGATTTGGAATTTTATTACGATCCTAACAAAAAAAATCTTGCGTGAAACGGAGTTCGTAGGAGAAAGTTATACACATTAATGGTGATTGAAATTTCAAAAAAAAAAAAGAGTAGAAATAAAAGAACACCTTCAAGCGCCACGTCATCCCTCTTTCTTTCCCTCTCTCCCTCATGCGTTTTGCTTCTAGATTTTTCTGAGAAGTTTGAATTTTAGCTTTTAATTTGGTTTGGAATTTTTATTTGGATCTAAGCTTTGTTTGTCTACCATTGAGGAGGAGAAGGAGCTGATGAAATTTTACGCGCAGACAAATGAGAATAGGCGGAGGCTGTGACGCCCCACCTCTATACTCACGCTTGCCAAGAACACTACGGTGTTGTGTTGTCAACTAGCACGGAGAATAAGGCTGTTGAGGAGCGACCATCCATGTAATTGCTTATCACATGGTGGCTATGAATAATCTTCGGAAACAAACATAGAAATAATCATAACACAAATCAGTCACAGACATCCATATCACAAGGGCGGAAGAAGATATGAATATATAACTAACACATCAAAGTGTACATCAGAGTAGTGGTCAGTAAGATCCACAATAATACAAAAAATAGCAGCACGTGCTATACAAAAGAATACAACTATGAGTCTATATCTCAAGTGTATACAACAAAAACTGCTAATCTAAACAGTTAACCAAAAGTCAGAGTGATGAATCCCTGGGAAGAAGTCAAGCAGAAGCACCTGTAACATCTCGGTCTGACCCGAGTATTATTTAAGAAAATAATAAACGGATCAGTCTAGCTATAAATATCAGATGACATGATATAACATAAAAGATATGGAATAAACATAAAATATCCATAATGACATACCACTATAAGTATGTAAATAATGATCAACAGAAGATCAATCAATAAGAGATAATCAATATCACAAGAATCTTCTCAAAGATTCGGAAAGGGCATCATACCCCAAACTTGTACTCATGACAAGTTAATGACATAAATTCTAGAAATCAATGCAAGAAGTCTAGAAATCATAGAAAAGAGAAAGAGGCCTATCACATGACGGTCCGAAGACCAAGGGGAGCTAGCCCACATGTGTGAATGGAATCACACAGATTGAGGTCCAGACTAACCAAAAAGCAAAAAGGTATGTGTGAGTGGAATCACACAAGTGGTGTCTAGTCTAACCTCACAACAAGAGACATCGCACAGTTGCTAGTCTAAATCATCAGAATGATTGTCATGATCAACGAGAAGTGTCAATTACACTAAGCTAGTAAATATAGAATTTTAGCTTCATGTCCCATAACCACTTGCTTAACTTAAATATTTACTAACAAACTGTAAATCTTCACTAATAAAATTTGTCATAAGTGGTTCAATCGAACAAGTCCAAGAATTAACCGACGAAGTGAACGCAAGCGTTTCATACCACTTGTTTTACTAAGTCATTTAATTAGATTTCTCATCCGAGTGAGGTAAAGGTTTGTATATACTAATAGATTGGAAAACGGTTTAAGAAAAGAACTTTGTTATTAAAAATAGAGTTGAAATTTTTTGTTAAAAGAGTTTTGATATTTACTACTAGTATTGAAACCTTTATATTATAAAGTGACAAAACACAGAAGCAATTGTAGAAACAATCAGTCACAAAGATCGCATATGGAGATGTGAATAAAATCCAAGGAAATCAGCTCAATGTTTTTCAGATAAGATCACCTACGGAGGGGGGGGGTCCGGGGGGGTAGCAACCCCCCAAGGGAGAATAGGATCGAGCGACATAAGGGAGACGAGCGACTTAAGGAACTCGCGAGTTATAATAGTCGAGCGACCTAACAGAGGCGAGCGACTTAAGGGACTCGCGACCTAACATGTACGTGACCTAATGCGGCCGAGCTAAGGTGTGGTGCAACTCAACCAGGTGAGCGACCTAAGGGAGGCGAGCGACTTAACAGAGGCGAGCGACCTAACAGAGGTGAGCGACTTATGGGTCTCGCGACCTAACATGTACGCGACCTAATGCGCCCGAGCTAAGGTGTGGTGCGACTCAACCAGGTGAGCGACCTAACACGGTCATGCGACCTAAAGTGGTGAATGGCCGAGCGACCTAACGGTGCCACGACCTAATGGCGAGCGACCTAATGGAGCTACCTAGGTCCAACGACCTAGTGCAGAACATGCCAAGGCCAAATGACCTAAGGCCTAAAGTGGAGCGACCTAGGGCCGAGCGACCTACGACCTAACGACTCAAAAGCCGTGCGACCTAAGGGAGTGGGCGTAAGGCAAAAGGGGAACGACCCAGTATCTCGCGACCTAACGACGTAGTGGCGAGCAACCTACAACCTAAGCCCTAATGACCCACGACCCTCGACCTAGCGACCTAACTCCGAAGTGATGTTTCCAGGCAGTGCGACCTAATTGCAGAAAATCCACCAAAACGCTAAAAAATGGAGTTTTTGGCCAATCCAATCCAAACCAAATGCGAATATACATGCAAAAGTGATAGGAAATCATTCCCAACAGTCCAATATAGTTATAGGCTAGAATTGTGAGATAAAAATCTCACCTTTGCACTAAAATTTATGAAGATGAAGCTTGAAAGCAAGGAGAAGCAATCCAAAGCTTGAATCCAATATCTTCTACATGAATTTGGAGTTGAATGTTGGATTTGCAATTGAATTTGTGCTTGGAGTTTTAATTTCCCATTCTCTTCACCATTAATGCCAAAGCTTGATTTAGTTAGAAAATTTATGAAGAGTGAGGAGAAGGGGGTTGGAACTTGGGCTTAATAGGCTAAACTAACCCAAAGTCCAAAGCGGGAAAAGTTAGTGAAATTTCACTAACTCCAAACCTATCGATGTTTATACTTAATAAAATTGTAAACGGCATTTCAAACTCAATGGAAGTGGTCTCGAGTCCTAATTTGACCGTTTGCAAAAAGTAGCTTTTCAGACCAATATCCGATTAACGACAAAAAATTTAAATAAAAAATTTAAATATTAAATCGATAAATATGCGGGTTGTTACAGAGGCTAGGTTTTAGCGGGGTATTTATAGATGAAGTTGGAATAGATAGATGGCTCCGAATTTAAATGAATTCACAATTTGTCAAATTTAAATTCCAATAATCCATTTATTTGATTTTTAGATCTTATTATGAATAAATGGTCAACTTACCATTCCTATCATTTCTGATTGCAATTAGCTTCAAATTTATTAACCAAACCTCCATATCAAATAAAGATTTATTGCAAAAAATTTAGTGTTTACCTTTGATTAAAGTAAATTCAATAAATTATAAAATCTTATTTCAAATGAAATTTTATACCATTCGTATTCAATTCCCTTTATTAAATCAATCATCATCTTATGTATATATTTAACATTAGTATATATCAATTTACCCCAATTAAATAAAATTTTATTCCCAAATTGATTTACAGCCAAATATAACATTTGAATTTTATTCCCAATTCATAAATTACTACCTTAACTAAATTTTACATTTCCCTTTTAATTTACATTTTCACCTTACGTTACTACATTGATTATCCTTAAAGTAACGTCTATTATTAATAACAATATTATAATTACTTACCATTTTATTTCATAAATTAATCCATTTCATCTAAATTCTTATCTATGTAATATTTCAACATTTAATTTTATCAAATGTAATTGTTTTCCAATACGTTAATAACTTTATTTCCAAGTCTTATATTACAACAAACTATCCAATACGAAAGTCTTAACATTGTTACAAATACTACTTTAATTAACATTAATGAAATACTCAATTAAAAATTATTGTAACTGATTTCAAAATTGTAAATTAACAAGCTACCAAAATAGGTAACATACAATAATTGTACTCTAACCTTTAGTCACATTAATACGCTTTTATTTCTCAAAATCAAAGTTCCCATTTAACTAAATCTCCATAAATGAATTTGACGTTATCTTCAAAAAGTACTTTATATTAACATTAACGTAAAAATTTATTTATATCTATTGCAATTGATTTAGTAATATTTTCTCAATATTTAAAATGATTTAACAAATTTTAAATGTCAATTTATTCAAGATTAAATCAATATAAATATTCAATTCCATAAAATCCAAAACTGTTGATAAATTTCCAAAACTTCCTTTTTTATTGAATCGACCTATATTCATTCCTTTCATTAATCTCAAATATAAGGGTTTACCCTTTGGATTAAAAATTATCACATAAATATCCTATTTCAACGTAATTCTTAATTTAACATAATAAATAAAATTTGATTTCATTTATCTCAATAAGTCCTACTATTATAAATTAACCAATTGACTCACTATTCAAATTCACCTTCTATAATTCAAAATTTTCCTATCACCTTGATTTACTTAACTTTATAATTCCTTAGACAAATCTCTATCTCAAATCTTAAATGTAAGTCATTCTACTAATTATAGTACTTAATATTTTCTTAAAATAATCTTTCTATAATCCAATTTATTAAATAAGTTTCCAATTAGATCCAATTTCAACCTTGCACAAAAGTTTAGGTTATAATTAACTTATAACGTATACTTCCCTAGTTATTTCTTTATATACTCCCCATATTAATTCCACAATTAACCATTATTATTAGAATAACGTTTATAATAAATACAATCCTATAATTTACTCAACACATAATTATTTCCTTTTCCATTAGGGTAACATTCCTTTATCTGATTATTACTTATTACACATTCTAATTCCATTAACAAGGAAGTAGGTAAATTATGATATATGCTACAAATTTTCAATTTATCACTATTCATTATTATTAACCTAAATTCAGTATTACTTACCTCGCATTAACCTTATTACTTAAAATCCTTATCCAATTGAAATTAATGCTCTAAATAAATACATTTACTTCTTTCGTTATTTTATTAGTTACAATTAAGGCACACCTAATTATCTTTATAGGTAAATGAGTGAATTTACTAGTATCCTACTATTACAACCTTTAATATACTTGTATATGGTTTTTTTACCCTTTTATAATCCCTTTATAAATATATGCTCATCTACAAATTAAGATTCTAAATCCAATTTCTTATTCCATCTAGGTTCCATTTCTTCACTTTATGAATAACTAGCATTTCCTATTCATTTGTTACATCTACTTATATTCACTTTATGAATAGTTTTGATATTCCATTTATTACTAACTTTAATTATTCCAATTTATTATCTACATACAATTTGAATCTATTTTCAAATTTTCACCTTTTTAATAATTAACACCTTCCAATAATAAATAAAAAGGATTGTACTAAATAAAATTTTATTTTCATTAATTAATTCAATCCTTGCCTTTATTTACTTATTTCTAACCTTATATCCAATTGCAACAATTTCCACTATTACACTTAATTGCAATAAACATTCAATTTGTAAATTTCAATTAACCTAGATACATCTAATTTCAACACTCTCTTTCATATAAATAAATAAGATTTCCGTTTCTTTCTTAAAAAAATTAAAAATCCTATTAATATAATTCATTTTAAGCATCGAATTTACATGGGTCGTTACATGTCGTGTTGCTTCACACGACACATTTTGTGAGGCAAATATTACCAGTTGCTTGGCCCGGCTACAAGTTGCTAATTATTGAGTTTCTTGGTTGAATCTATGTGAGACTTGAGCTAGTGGAAGACTGATTTGAATTGAGAAGCCTGGCATATAAGTTCCGTTTGGCTTGGATATACCGTTCGGCCTGGATACATAATTCGTCCTCAATATGTGGTTCGACCGAGGAAGGATGGCGTGTGTCGCACGGCTAAAAGAAAGGTGTTGTTGGGAACTCAGTGAACATTGCTCGATCAGGAATGAAAAGCGAAGTGGATCGGTTTGGGCATCCAAGGGGAGATCTATCACCAACCTTCGTTCGACCAACATCACTCGGCAAGGATGGCTCAGCATTGGGATTTACGGCACGAATGCCTTAGTCACATGTCGCTCGGCCATAAAGGGATGGTTATGTGGCTCGGTGGGGTAGGCTACGTGGCTCGGTGTCCTCTCGATCGGCATTGAAGAGGAGATTAAGCGGCTCGGCAATGGGGATTTCGGCATAACGCCTTGGTCATTCGGCTCGGCAAGCATCCATTGGCAAAAGTCACACGGCAAGCACCAGTTGGCAAGGACTCGCTCGGCGACCACCGTTTGTATGCCTGGTTTGGCATACGGAAGTAGTCTAGTGTGGGACGACGTATCTTGTCCTTAGGCCTGTGCAGGAAGTCCAACCTATCTTCGTCTATAAATAGAGGGGCAGGATCGCAGTGTAAGGGGACCTTTTTTCAAGAACACTAAGGAGACTCTGCCATTTTGAAGACTCGTTTCTTTTCTGTTAAAACTTATATTCAAGTCATTGGTGTACGGATTGTATCTGTATTCAATTATTTGAAGAAGTAATAAAGATTATGATCAAAGTGGACGTAGGCAGTTACGTTGAACCACTATAATTATGGTGTTTTCGTTTCTTACATTTCTTATTGCATTCTATTATGATATTCCACTATTTTAATTTACCTGCTTCATTAATCTCGCTACACAATCCTACTCAAGGGTGTTAGTGACCAATTTTGGTGCTAACAGTTATCGTAAGGGAAAAATCCGCCGTGTTTATGTGTGACGTGACCTTACGAGATACCTTTGTTTTCAAAGGATTTTGATAACTTTAATAATTCAAATTGAGTGTGTTTTCTCGTGCTAGTTTTCCAGACTACTCGGGTGTTATTTTATTATATTGCTTAGGTCAGACCAAGTATTACATATTCAGGTTAGGATGCTATGGACTTCAAAAGACGTATTACGTGCACTTAATTATATTCCGCCGCGTGTTGCAGGCTGTATATTCAACACTATTGAGCACAAGTTATTATAACTGTCCAGTATTGACTTATTGATTTGTTGTACTCTGATGATGTATTGTATAAGTAACAGTTATAGTTATTTTTGTATAAAGACATGTTATTATCTATTATATATTATTCCGTTGTGGTTGTGAGATTCTGTGTTGTTATTTTTATTTCCTTCTTCCTCTTTCTTCTTTTCCTCTAATGATCTGGTATTTCCGGCACTTGATTGCTCGGCATGCTTATAGTGAATGTATTGATGTCGATTTTTGAGGGTCGAAAATCCAGTCCATGACATAAAGGCAACTAATGGGCTACGCCCCAATATTCTCCATCTGCCACTATTCATTCCTGAAATTTCGAAATCTAAATATATCAAACCTTATACTCAAACAAGTTCTTCATGCCATTTCGGATCCAATGGAAAAGGTTTCGGGACCCAATTCCATTATATACAAAAGTTAGCCTTTTAGATCAATTTACGAATCGAACGCAGGCTACTAACTGAAAATTCATGGATCGAAATATATCGATGCTTATACTCAAACAAATTTGCAATATCGATACGGACTCAACATGAGTGATCTCGAGTCCTAATTCGACCATATACGAAAAGCCAAATTTTGGATTTCCAATTCAATAACGACTTAATATTCTAATTAAATAATTAAATATATTATCGTTAGATAAGAAGATTGTTACATTCTCCCTTCCTTAAAAGGATTTCATTCTCGAAATTCAAGTGAGTACGAGAAAGTAACAGGACTGACCAAACTTCCCGAATCTCAATTTTTGACAGTTCCAATAGCACCTTCCTAAATTGGAATGGATCACATACACTATGAAATATATGACCTACTTCATCCTATATTTCCCAAAAATTCTTACATCCCTTAAGAAAGCTTTTCATTATTTAAATACCAATCTAAGAAAAAAGCATTTAACATCAGCTCTCAAGTACCTAATTGTACTATACTAAAAGAATTGTGCATTAACACAAAATTCAAACATCTATAACCTTAATGTAGTAATAGATACTACCATAGTCATACATGACAATTAATTGGAGAGTAAGCATAAGTGAGTCAATATCAAAATATACAAAGGACTCTGAGTTACATAAAATTGCAGGAACACTTATATATCCTATCTCGTCCCATAGCAAGCATGGATAACATGCGATCTACTCTAAATAGCTAAGGAATACAAATCAATACCCGTCATTACAAATGGGTGGAGTCGATAATGAACACTAATCACGATCCACAATTCCAGATTAACAAGGCCAGTACACTAACATACTCAAACATCTACTCGATCTAATAATAGATTTAGCCACTAATACAAAGCCAATGATCTTCAAGGCCACCAACATAAGACTAATATAACGTATGATCACTAATATAAGATCAATACTACATTGGTTGACTACTATAAGGCCGATACATTTTATATAGCTATATGTACCCTAGATTGAATCCCAAAAGGTTAGAATCCATTTCCAATCAAATGGAATGCACTTAATGATCTCATATAGTTAATCTCTAGTCAATCAATGATTATAAGCAACAAGAAACCATCAAACAATAGCTGATAATGATAAACAAAAATAACTAGCAATCAATCTATAAAACATGCAAGCAAAAAAATCAAAAACAATAAAAATCATTCAATATCAAAGTCAACCAATAGCAACAAGAAATACAATCTAAAAATAGCAACAATTGCATCATACAATAGCTGCAATAAGCAAGCAGCAAACAATAGCAAGTAAACACAAGCAATAGCAACAATAGCAAGAAACAAGAAATAACAAACAATAGCAAGCACAAACAATAACAAGCAACAAATAAGAATACATGTAATGAAATACTTAAAATAGTCTACACCAAGATGCTCGATAATCGTCAAGAGTCAAAGATGCATGATGAACCATAAACTCTAATGAGTCCGTTTGTCATTAAAGAGGAATAATGCTTGAGTGGTGCAACTCCTTTTGTGAATATAACACACGAACGGCTACTACACCTCTCGGCTACAAAGAGAAAAATCAATATGATATGCATGATCATCGAGTCTAAAAACTCTCGAATAAACCCAATAATCAATGCCTCAACTTTCCTTCTCTTTCGGATAGAATTCATTCCTTAAAAGAGAAAATTATACTAATTAAATCATCATAAAAAATGAAGATTTACTGATGCCTAGGTTTTCTCGGGTTCAAAGTCATCTTGACTGCACAATGTTAATAAGGAGAATATGCTAAGTGCACTAGGGTGCTCGCCTAGGCAAGTGTCATCTCTTTACTCAGGAGATTATCCAAATCGCCATAAAATGGGTCCATAAATCCTTCCTTGAACTACCCACACAAGATTTCTTTATTAAATTAGGGTCATCCACCTGACTCCATCTGTACGAACTCTGGTTCGGTTCCTTTATCCAACTACTGAAATCTCTTAACATGACCAAGGTCGTGTTTCAAAACTCTCTAAATCATCCTAAATATTCGTCTCAAGTGCTCGATTGTCAAAATCAAGTGAATAACCTTTTCCTAACTGTTTCAAATCACTTGAAAACTTTGCGATCGAACTATAGGTTAAAAATTGGCATATGACTTGACAAATCCTTAGAAAATATTCTTTTCGGCATATGGGATTCTCTCATCACCTAAGGTTTATTGATAAAAGGAAAACTACTATAATACGAACGACTCTAGAAAATCACCTATAATTCATTCGCTCAGTATTTGCTCATTATTCGGCATCCACTGAACCCCGTCTGGATATAAATCTAATTCACACATCATCAACCGAACCTACTCAACTTGAAAGCTCATGCATCAAGTTCGAATGGTAGTACTTCGGTTGCTTCACCTTAGTTTCGCAACTAAGATGACTCATACAAGGTTTTATATCTACCTAAGAATTTTCCTACTATGAAAGGTGTCAAGTTTAGCCTATCTACCGAGTAACTAGTAATAGATAAATTTACCGCTCAAATGTCGAATGGAACAGAAACGAGTTCCCAAAAATAGAGCATACCTCACCACATAAGGTCCTTTCGATTTCCTTAACTGTAAGTTTGCTAGGACTCAATAATGCCTAAATGGCACAAGTCTCATCACTTACATAACATTCGAAAATGTAGGACAGTCCTTCTTCAAGTGATCAAGCTGATTAAAATTGAAGCACCACGCTTTGCTTTAGCTCGACGGCATTCCAAAGTAAAATGCCTCCCATATGCCATAGGAGTGACATACCAGGCTGGCTTTTCTTTTTCGAACAAGCTTGATCTTCCTTGTATAATGATCTTTATGCTTTAGTTGGAATTTCAACTGCTTTCCACTTTTATTACCTTAATGGTATCCTACAGGCATTCTTACTAAAGAGAACCGTCCCCATAAGATATTCAACAGTGGACCCTAACAGGGATACATTTAAGCAATAAACCTCTAACAATGCTTATGAACCAAGGAAAACCTCTTTCCCATAATGATGTAGTACCGACCAACTCAAACTCTAAACAAAAGGTTAAACTGGTTAAAACTCCCATGCTGATTGGCTATCCTACTTTGGATGGATGGAATGCACAAGCTACATGCTCTTCTCAATCTCAGAAATAAACTGAGAACTTAAAACAATGTCTGAATAAATTCTACATCACATGACTACTCATCAACGGCCAAAACGCTACGTCCTACCTTGCCAAAGTCTCCCTATCCCAATTGTCGAGGAACATCTCACATACGAGAACATTCCTTAGACTTTTATCGTCAGAAGTCTTACCATGCATGTGTCTTTGACCATGTCTCAACAATAGTCTCAGGACCAAAATATTGCTCCCTTCCAAGGCTAAGGAAATTCCAGCACTCTTTTGAAGAGTCTAAAGCTGGTGGAGCGAAAAATACCGATACCCAAAGGGTCAAACCATTTATGTCTCAACATCTTTTGCGGTAACTAAATAGTCTTTGAACAAATCAAGCACCTCAGAATGCCTATCCATAGTCATTCCCATATTTTGTCTACACATATGGATAACCTAACAAAAATACCTTAACAAGTAGCGATAGAAATCATTTAACTTCAGAAGACAATGGTGCATACAGTATTTCATGGTAGAAAAATACAAGTATGCTCTCTCAATGTATTTCCTACTACCATATTGATTATCTCAAACCGGTCTGCTTGGTCCAAGTGTTGAGCCTAAGCTCTGATAATAACCGTAACAACCGCCCTTTATACTAGCTAAAAGTTGGCACCTTACCAAATCACATCACTTTTAATACCATGAAAGAAGATTATCGGGGTAAAATTAGAAAAAAAAAACAGTAAACCAAGACATTAATAAGATCTCACAATGGAATAACAACATATAATATACTAATTATACAGAAAAAGAGATAGAATAACAAAATATGTTAGAGACCACATTTGCGGAGGCAACTAACAAATAAATATCAGCACAAAATAGTTAGAATACATCTACTCCAAAAGCACGAAGTTCTGAATAAATATTTGATATAACGGTGTCATATATAAATAATAGGTCTATCATGTACAATAAAATAACAAGTATGTATATCCCAAAATATCGATGCTGCGTCTCCAAAATGCTCCAAATGCGCAATCTGCTAGCGTTTCCCCAAAAGCACCTAACTCTCGAACTACTCAATCGAGTACCTAAGAGTTTTCATAACATAAGCAGACAAAGACAAAACGCGGGTTAGACAGAAAGCTTGGTGTGAGGGGAACTATCTTAAGATACTATTGCATATAGATAGGAATAATAAAATCATAGCCGACCTTCTCCTCAAATGTGGTTCGAGGGAAATTCTAATTGCCTATAAACAAGTACGGTAAATCCATCTCAAAATTAAGGGATCATACTGTAACTTGCTCTTCTCCTGTAATAACAAGTTAGCACAATATCTCATTGCACTACACTAGCCCAAAAACTATTAATAATATAGTACCAATATGCCATGACCCTAAACAACGATCACTACAACTAACCACCAAGATCAATAAGATATGCCCCAACGCGCATAATCCCTACTGCTAAAACCAAATAGGAACACCGAAATGTGTATGGTCACTACTGCTAAGACCAAATCATTGATTAGTCATCACTGAGGAACTCTATGTCCCAGCCCGCTATCATCGAAATCATAAATGACTCGCTACTAAGGAACTCCATGTCTCAGCCCGCTATCATTACAAATTGTATATGACTCGCTACCGAGGAACCCTAAGTCTCATCCTACTATCATATAAAAACCTAGATGACTCGCTATTAAGGAACTCTATATCCTAGCTCAGGATGACATCAAAATTATGGATGAATTTCTACTGGGGAACTCCATTCCCAGCCCGATATCATCACATATCATGTAGGATCGCCATGCACGGCTCAAGTTGCCACGTTATAAAACCCACCGAACAACTCTAACAAAATCCCGTACTAATCCAAATCGCATTCCAAATCGAACGCATGGCTCCAGTGTCATAATTCTCTCCCGATATATCCTCCTGGTCTACCAAAAACTACGGTTTTGGAATATGTGCCAAGGTGCAACCCACATGGGCCACAAAATAAAATACTCCAAAACCTACCAAAATTTCTCTAATTGTAGCCCTTAAAAAATGGTGATCATGTCAATCTGATTTCGTATGCCGAAGTTATCGCGTTTTGAAATTTCAGTCGAACAAGACCATCAATAGTAGGTCAGTCGACTGAAAAACGATACCAGCCGACTAGGACCAGTCGACTGAAACAATCTCTCAGTCGACTAAACCCTTTTATCCCTCAAATTTGAAATAGACCAAATTTGGTTGATTGAATGGGTCTCACTAGTCAAGTATTCCTTTACCTGGGCTTTTTTGCACCTTCCCAGATCATCAAACATCCATAACTTTTGATCCTTAGATCCAAACGACTCGTTGTTTCCTTCACTGCAATCATGGAGAAATCCTCATCAATCTAGAGACATCAAATCATGAATTTACATAATTTGAAACAGATGCTTTTCCTTAAACGCCTTCGATATCAAAAACCAACTTTTTGCATGAGTAGCGTTTAACGTCCAATCATAATGACCTGACCTCTTCTAACATGCCCAAATATCATTCTCGATCTTCTTGCCTTGTGTGTTCCCATACATATATCGACCCACTCATTTATGCACACTTATGCACACACGTCAATGCTAATGCAAAAACGACACAATTCACATTTTGGACATCATCTGCGCAGTTACTCGACCTGGTATATTCTCACGCAACTTAACGCACAGGTTAGTCGCTATGGCTATGTGAAAAGTCGTAATGAACTTGTAATCAATAATATTTCTATATAACCAAACAATTGCATATCTATATAAATAAATAATCACATAACAATTCTAACTACAATATATATTTTATTTTCATTGTTGCTTAGCTCCAAATGCTCCCTCGTGCACATATACATACACCTATATTAAAATAAGTAATTTAATTATTACTTATTGTTTACTAAATCCCTTTCAAATAAAAGTGAAACATCTCCTTATATCATTTTACAAAACATCATACTTTCTCATAAACTACTTTATAAAATACAATACTAGCTTGTGAATTGATTTAGCCCTTTAAAATACTTATTTCTCCTAATTGAAAATCAAGTGTTTGTCATTTTACAATTTTATAAAATATGTTCTTCATTAATACAATCATGAAACCATTTTATAAATGCTAATTAAGCTTCATTATTCTCTGATCACTTTAATAATAAGTGTAGAGTGCATAAACCACTTAAATTAGCTTACTAATATTCTCCAAATCAATTCAAATGGACTAACTAATATTTTCTAATGTCGTGCACATCATTCCATTACTTAATTAATCCCAAATCAAACCATAACATTACAATAATCACCCAATTTAACTCCAAATCAACTATAGGGCTTATAACTTTTCAAAATATAATAATTAGGGTCTTAAACAATTACTTAGCTAAAAAAACTTGTTTATAGTAGGAACATAATTCTAAACTAACCAAGTTCTCTTCCTCCGGCAGTATTCATTCACAAAAATTCCAAACTCCAAAAATATCGAACTTTATACTTAAACAAGCTTTGAATGCCATTATGTATTCAATCGAAAGGGTTTCGGGACCCAATTCCATTGTATACAAAAATTAGCCATTTGGATCAATTTACGAATCGAATGCAGGTTACCAGCTAAAAAACGATCGATCAAAATATACCAATGCTTATACTCACACAAATTCGCAACATTAATTCAGACTCAATAGAAGTGGTCTCGAGCCCTAATTCGACCTATGCTATAACGACCCGTAATTTTCAATAATTAAAATATTAACTTAAATAAGATTTTATAAATTAATATTGGGTGAAATTAAAATTTGTGATTCATTAATGATAATAATAATTTGAATGAAATTTAATAATGTTAATTTAAAGCAACTGATAATTATTTTTATGAAATTTAAATTAATTGAAATGATTGTAAACATAAAACTTGGTTATAAATTGTAAATAAGAAAATAAACCAAATGTTGTATCAATTGGTGAAATAATATGTAATTGGAAAATCCAGTGTTGTGCAAGTAGTTACAACAATTTTTAGTAGATAATAAACTTATAAATGTGATTAAATTAAGTAAAAGGTGACAATTTTTATTTGTTACCTATGTATTTAATCCGTTGAAATTTAATTGGAAATCAATTGCAATTAATCTATTTAAATGTTGCAGTTAATATGAATTAAGATGGTAACTATAGAATATTAATGTAATATACGGTAAACCAATGTTAACTATGTCCATAAAGTAATATTGATTGAATATAATAGATTGAAATCAAAATGAATCAATTTATTGGGTTTTAAATTATAATTAATGAATTTATTGTAATTAAAATTGAACGTTGTAATTAGTGCAGTAATTAACATTGGATTTGACATGGAAAATTGGTTTTAAAAGATTATAAGTTTATTGGTAATCAACAATGTTGAAATTTGTTAATTATAAAATTTGAATTGAAAAAGTGATTTAATTAATTCAATAATAATTATTTAATTGATGTGAAAATAGCTATTTTGGCCACTGTCTTGAATTTCGATGAAACCAATTTCATCGGATCCATAACATTGAATTAATGTAGGATTTCAAGTTTCGTAACGATCAGACTTGTCTTTTAATAGCGTGGGCTTGAAGAGCGTAGAAACCAATTTATTGAATTCAATTTGTATACGTTGATTTTAAAAGCTAACTTCTTCATACGATGGAATTAGGACTTGAAACCTATTCCATCGAATTTAAAAATGTCAAAAACACTTATTTTGGTATATGGGATGACTTACTTTCGTTTCACTGACGGAATGGGCTTTTCGGGTCGTTATTGTCATTTGAACCAATTCGATATGTGTTCATTTTTTTATCAGGCTTTTTTCATATATATAGTTTTTTTCTAACCCTAGCAGCCTTTCTATTTCTTATTACAACATGTACGAATATGTCGGTTCTTCCTTCCTCTAAAGGCAGACACCCAATCTACATACAAACCCTAAATTCAATTTCCAAATCAAATTCAAAACCAAACTACTTAAAACCATATCGGATTATATACCATTTCGAAGCTCTCAAAGAGAGAAATCTGTAGCTTCGATTCGTTTTTTGATCTAAATCACTATTTTGCCGAAATTGGCATTTAATTTGGGAGCATTCAATTTAGGGTTTAACAAACCTCGACATTTGGCCTCGTCGTTGATATAGAGGTTAGGCACTAGCGAGGGGAGCTCATCCATGTAGGTGGCACGGTGAATCAACGATTGGATCGATGGAAAAAATTGGATTAGGGTTGAAATAGGGATGGAGGAGGCTGCTTTTTTCATGAAGCTTGGGTGATCGGAGAGGGCCGCTGGTTGTTGTAGGGCCTTGGGTAGATCTGATGTCAAAGGTGGCTTCAGGCGTGCATGCGATCGAGGTAAAATTTATGGAAGCCCCTCGATTCTTCAATTCTATTAAGACTTTGTGATTGATTTGGTGGCCACCCCTCGATTTGATTTGGAAGTCTGTTCCATGGTGGGCGGTAATAATTGTTATTCTTTACCACTAGTCCGGATCCGTAAAACAGTAGTATCCTATCCTGGGTATTGCCTCACATGCCTTGTCACATGCCTTATCGCACCCACTATAAGTTTGTTTTGTACCATACCAATGGAGTGCCCTCTGGGTAAACCACCAGTTTGATGGAGCTTACGGTACTATATATACTACATGAATATATAAAACGTGTTAAGGGGGGGTATGGGTAACTCCTTGACGCTAATTTAATACTTTACTTTACTGTAGAAATGTTATAATAGCATATTGTACTACATAGTAGATAGTTTAACAGATCCTTCGGAGATGGTAATTCCAAACACCGCTTAAGTTATTGCATGCACGTTAGACACTGGATAGGAGATGTAAAACCTCGTAAACATCTCTGAAGCCATTGCACTTATATTTATTTACTCTTGATTTAATTTACATAAGATCTTTTAGTTTTGACTTGAGTGTTTTGTCTTTTCAATTCGCTTGGGTCAATCTGAGCTTTTTAGTGCACTAAAGACCTTATTTCCTAGAGGATGAAAAGGAAGATTGTACAATATTATTATTAATAATAGTATTTTTTTTATTCCTCTGCATCATGTTGTTCCGCTACATTTATTTATTTATTTCTATTGTATGTACTCTAATTCGTTTTGTAAAAGTGTAATCAAATGTTATTTGTAAACAGCTTCATGAACTGTTATTTGATTATTATATTTTGTCATTCCGCTGTGAGATTTTGTATTTGACATGTGTGGTTTGTTATCGATTTAAGCCATCTAAAAAGACGGGCCGTTACATTTGCTATCAGAGCTTTGGTCTAGCGATAACTTTAGCTTTATGGCATTTGACTCATTTGAATAAGATAGTAATACCCTAGAATGAGTCATTGAGTGAGCGTATTTGTTAGTGTTGTAAAAGATTTTTGTATTGTGCTAATTTTTTGTTTAGTATCAATAAATTTTTGTCAGTACATGGGACTCTATGACGCCGATAGAGATTTCTAAATACTAAATAGGGCAGACCGACATAATATTGTTTTGAAACACATGGAAATGAAATAATTTTGTCTAGTACTATATTTTGTATATAAAAGAATAATCTTTATAAATGTATATAATTATATATGAATATGTTAGGTAGTTTGATAGGAAGTGAAATTTATAAATATTAGTTGCAAAAATGGTATTGTAAATAAAATTAATATAAATTGGAATTTGAGAACATAAGTTCCAGGGTTTTGGAATTTGTTTTCAAAGGATTTTGGAATATAATATTATTATATTTAGAAGTATTTTCGAATATAAATTTGTCAATGTGATTTGAATGAAAGTTTAAAAAGTATTTTTAAAAGGAAATAAGTTCTATGCTCCCTTCTCTGTCATTGGAAAATAATTTAGGTGATGAGTGCACATTTCATCAATGTTCATTTTTTAGTTTCAAAGCGGGAAGACTGCTGTAATAGTTTTACTACACTTCTGTTTTGATGAATAAATCATAATTTTGAATTCCTAAATATGGTTTGATCTATAAAGGATATATATATATAGATATATATATTATTTTCAGAATGACTGAAATGAATCCGGGATTTAGTTCTTAAACTTTCTGATAATTAGTAGGTTTCAATTATTGTAGTGAATGAACTCTTAACTATTTTAATAGTTGGAAACTTCTAAAAAAATTAGATGCTAAGTGATTAAGGGAATATATAAGAAATTAAAAATTTGTAAGTTGTAGATACGATAATTTAGAAGATGTAATTATCGAACCTTCTGTTAACTAAAATAAATAAGATAAACTTGTGTAACATTCAATTACATTGTTATTATATGTGTGTGTGTGTGTGTGTGTGTGTGTGTGTGTGAGTGTGTGTGTCTATAACTTATGAAAATGTAAAGTTGAAATGTTAATAAGAATATTTAATAGAATATTATACAATTAAAACTTAAGTAATGAAGGTGTTCGATGGAACTACATCGATAAATAAGAATTCTGATGTTATAAATTGTTATAAACTTAAGTTAATAATTTGAATTATTACTAATTAAATTTATAGAAAGTGTGAATACTGTAAGTAAATGATTACGAAATTAAGTTAATGTTGCAGCTATTTGTAATTAAAATGAACAGTAAAAGTGAATATTATATAATTAAATGAATATAACTTCATAAATGTTGAAATGATTCGGAAAATGAATTTAATATTCAGTGGCACTATAAAAGGAAAGATGAATGTAAATTGAAGCTAAGGAACTTAAGTATGAGTTTACGCATTAATGAATAGTATTACTCAATGGAAATCAAGTATATAATTTAATAATGAATGTGCATCAAACTAAAATAAAATGTATGCAATACTTCAATAATGAATTCATTGATGATCTAAATAATTGAAATGGAAATAACTTATGTAAGAAAATGAATATAAAGTAATGAAAAGAGAATAATAACACTGTATGAATGAATGGGAAATGAATTTTATAAGGAATGAATCTAAATTAAAGAGAATAATCATTGTGTGAATGAAAAGAAAATGTTGAACAATAAATGATGTGAAAAGAATTTGATAAGAACAAACTCAAATGATATTTAGAATTCTAGGTTGTTTTTGCTTATGGGATGTTTGGAAGGGATACTTCTAACAGTATAGAGATGTATAAATAATCTATTAGGTTTTATCTAAGACTGCTGAGTATAGGATATACTTAGTAGTTTATTTATTATACGATTAAAAGTTTTCGAACCTGAATAAACCAATTGTTTTGGTTGTTATGTATGTATGACTGATTACTTTGATTGCCTGTGATAATGGTGTTGTTTGTGTGCAAATGACCATTGTTTTGTTGTATTGATTTGTTTTGTTATTAAGTTGAAGCACTCTAAAAATTTATATTTCTACATAAATATTAACTTCTTTGGATTACATAAGTGAAATAAAGGTTTATGGAAGCAATAGCAACTGCTTTTGGTTTCATAAATAAAACGCTATTTTCCCGACAAATAGGTGCATTTTCGGATTACGATTTTATAGCGATATTATATTGTTTTCTCATGGTTTGGGATATTCATTTTGAAATATGATATATATATATATGATTATTTTTTATATTATTATTTCTCTTGGACCTCTCCATACAAAGGAGACTCTATTAAAATTTTCCGTGAATTTTGGACTTAATTTTTTTTTTAAAAGTGAAATTGCTTTTCAAACTTTTATTGGACATCAATATAAAAGGATTTAATTGTTTTTGTAAATTGATATATTTTGTTTAAATTATTTAATTATGTAAATAATTGTTAATAAATTGAATGCTTTAAATAAGTTATATTTATTCTTTAATCCCATCTTTTCGTTTTCGAGGACGAAAAGTTTTGGGTACGGGAGAGTGTAACGACCCGTAATTTTCGTTAATTAAAATATTAATTTAAATAAGATTTTATAATTCAATACTGGAAGAAATTAAATTTTGTGATTTGTTAATGAGAATAATAAATAGAATGAAATTTGATAAAATTTGTGATTTAAATAAGATCATGTTACTCCGCTGTATTTATTTATTCCTAACATATGTACGCTGATTCGTATTGTAAAAGTGTAATCAAATGTTACTTGTGAACAGCTTCATGAACTGCTATTAGATTATTATATTTTATCATTCCGTTGTGAGAATCTGTGTTTTTTTGTTTCTTTCTCTTCTTTCTCTTATTTACCCCACCTTCCTTTTGACTGGTTTGAGTTTGGCATGTGTGGTTTATTGTAGATTTAAGCCGTTTGAAAAGGTGGATCATTACATTTGGTATAAGAACTTTGGTTTAGCGATAACCTTAGCTTTGTAGGGTCTGACTCATTTGAAATAGGGTAATAATACCCTAGAATGAGTCGTTGAGTGTATGTATATGAGAGAGCATATTTGTTAGTGTTATAAAAGGTTTTTGTATTGTGTTAATTTGTTCTGTTTAGTATTTATAAATTCTGGTCGGTAAATGGGATGCTATGACATCGATAGGGATTTCTAAATACTAAATATGGTAGGTCGACATAATATTATTTTGAAATATAGGTGAATGAAATAATTTTGTCCAGTATTATATTTTGTATATAAAAGAGTAATCTTCATAAACGTATATAATTGTATGTGATATGTTTGGTTGTTTGTTAGGAAGTGAAATTTATAAATATTAGATGCAAAAATGGTATTGTAAATAAAATTAATATAAATTGGAATTTGAGAACTGAAGTTCCGGAGTATTGGAATTTGTTTTCAAAGGATTTTGGAATATAATATTATTATTATTTAGATGTATTTTCAAATATAAATATTTTCAATGTGATTTAAAAGAAAGTTTTAAAAGGAAATAAGTACTCCCTCTCTGTTGTAGGAAACTAATTTAGGTGATGAGAGCACGTATCATCGACTTTTATTTTTGTGTTTCAAAGTGGGAAGACTACTGTAGTAGTTTTACTATACATCTATTTTGATGAATAAATCTTAATTTTGAATTCATAAATATGATTTGATCTATAAAGGATATAAATATATATATTATTTTCAAAATGACTGAAATGAATCTGGGATTTAGTTCTTATACTTTCTGATAATTAGTATTTTTCAATTATTGTGGTGAATGAAATCTTAACTGTTTTAATAGTTGGAAACTTCTAAAAAAAGAAATTAGATGCTAAGTGCTTAATGGAACATATAAGAAACTGAAAATTTGTAAGTTATAGATATGAAAATTTAGAAGATGTAATTATTGAACCTTTTATTCACTCAAATAAATAAGATAAACTTGTGTAACATTCAATTACATTCTTAAAACATATATACATATACATATATACATACATACATATATATAACTTACCAAAATATAAAGTTGAAATGTTAATAAGAATATGTAATAGAATATTATACAAGTAAAACTTAAGTAATGAAGGTGTTCAATGGAACTACTTCTATAAATAAGAATTCTGATGTTATAAATTGTTATAAACTTAAGTTAATAATTTGAAATGTTACTTATTAAATTTATAGAAAGAGTGAATACTGCAATTGAATGATTATGAACTTAAGTTAATGTTGTAGGTATTTGTAATTAACATGAATAGTAAAAGTGAATACAATAGTAATTGATTGATTATAACTTCATTAATGTTGAAATGATTCAGAAAATGGATTTAATATTCAGTGACACTATAAAAGGAAGATGAAAGTAAATTAAGAAGCTAAGGAACTTAAGTATGAATTTATGCATTAATGAATAGTAATATTTAATGGAAATCAAGTATATAATTTAATAATGAATGTGCATTATACTAAAACAAAATACATGCAATACTTCAATAATGAATTCATTGATGATCTAAATAATTGAAATGGAAATAACTTATGTAAGCAAATGAATGTAAAGTATTGAAAAGGGAAAAATGACATTGTAAGAATGAATGGGAAATGAATTTTTAAGTAATGAATCTAAATTGAAGAAAATAATCGTTGTATGAATGAAAAAAAATGATGAACAATAAATGATGTCAAAAAAAATTAATAAGAATAAACTTAAATAATATTTGAATTCCAGGTTGTTTTTGCTTATGAGATGTTTGGAAAGGATACTTCTAACAGCATATACATGTATAAATAATCTATTAAGTTTTATCTAGGACTGTTGAGTGTATGTTGTACCTAGTAGTTTATTTATCATTTTATACGATTAAAAGTTTCTGAACCTGAATAAACCAATTGTTTTGATTGTTATGGATGTATGACTGATTACTTTGATTGCCTATGATAATTATATTGTTTGTTTGCAAGTGACTATTGTTACGTTGTGTTGATTTGTTTTGTTACTAAATTGAAGCAACTAAATATTTCTCTTTTTACATAATTATTAACTTCTTTGGATCATATAAGTTAAATACTACTTTATGGAAGCGGTATAAACTGCTTTTGGTTTCATAAATAAAGCGTTGTTCGCCCAACAAATAGGTACGTTTTTGGATTACGCTTTTATAGTGATATTATATTGTTTTCCCACAGTTTGGGTTATTTATTTTGAAATATTATATATATACGATTATTTTTTATATTTTAATTTCTCCTGGACCTCTCCGTACAAAGGAGACTCCGTCGAAATTTTCCTTGAATTTTGGACTTAGAAATTTTTTATGCAAGTGAAAATACTTTTCAAACTTTTATTGGACTTGAATATAAATGTAACAACCCTGTTTTGAAGATTACCTATTGATATTAAATTATAAGGGGGGATATAATTTAATATTTAAAGTAAAATAAAATTGGAAAATTTAAATTGTATATTTGGAATCAACAATAAATTTTGGAATTAGAAATGATAAAGATAAAGTTTGGAATTTTATTTGATTTGTTTGGATTAACAATAAATGTAAAATGGTTTTTATTTAGTGAAAATGCAATAATTTCATTAATTATTGCCAAATACTTCATTTAATAATTTTAAAAGAAGTATGTGATTTTTAAAGGGTGTTTATTTAAATAAAAAGGTGGAATTTGGTGTAAAAACGAGGTATAATTATAAATTTGAGTATTGAATGGTTAGTTATATTTTTTTAAGCAAGAAAAATATTTTTGTAAAATTTTAGAAGTTAAAAATATGGTTTTGTGCATTTATTTGTGAAAATTGTGCAACTTTGTAACATAAAGGATTATATTAATAAAAAATTAAAAATAAAAATTAATGCTTTTATATGATGAAAAATACTTTATTTCATGTGTATGTAAGTTTACATAAATTTTTTATGTAAAATTTTTTGAAAGGAAATGCATTTGTTTTATAATATAGTGTAAATATAAACATTTTATTTTAAGTGTGAATTGTTTGTCTTAGGCTACTTAATCCTCTCTCTAATTTGAGCCCAAGGCCCATTAGTACCTAATCTATTAGTGAGAAAGAGGAAGATAGTTACGTTCATAACTTAGTCTCACCTCCTTCTTCCTCGGGAAACAAATATAGTAAAAGAAAACTCACCATCTTCCTTCAATTTCAAGCTACAAACTTAATTTCTTCAATTCAAACTGAAATTTTATCAACTAGAGTGTAAATTAAAATGTAGTCTCACTCCAAACCATATATATTTCATCAAAATCTTTGTTTAAGAAGAGGATTTTCTGATTTTTTGTATATTTTGTTTGCATGCCTCTGTTTGTAGTTTCTAAAGGTTCTAGGAGCATATTCCACCTCAAAACTTGCCTCTTTCAAAACAAATTCAAGTTTTTATCTTCATCACGGTAAGATGAGTTTATTAACTCACACATTCTAGCAAAAAAAGCTTAAAATTGCCAAAAATCATTGAAAATTAGCATTATTTATGTTTTAGTTTTCTATGAAACCGAGTCTGGATGTTGTTTTGAATGCATTTTTCTCTCAATTTCGGCAACGAAATGCTGCCGAATTTTCTTCTATCAATAGTTCATGTGTTGTAGTATAACTTTGCAAAATTTCATAGCGAAATCGTTTCGTTTTCTATCTAAATTTTTTTCAGCAAAAATCAATGTAAACCCAGATTTTTGCCTGCACACATTTTGTTTTCCGAGTTGCTGCAAACATGTTTTGAGTTCATATTTGAGACAACATATCTCTTTCGTTTCTTGCTGGAATTCATCGATTCTTTTTTTGTTTGAAAGATAAAATTTTCTTATATGTGCATACCAATTTTCAATCCAACCCAAGATTGTTTGTTCCTTTGTTTCGTGCTTGGAAGTTGAATCCTATATGGTTTTCAGGCCTGTACATTTTAGTTGTTTTGAACTGTTGCAAACATGGCCTAAGTCCATGTTTGAGATAGCGTAACTTTTTCATTTTCAGCCAGAATTCATTGATTCTTAAGCTTTTTAGTATGCCAATTTTTATCTCAATATGAGGTCGTTTTGTCCTCTGTTTCAGGCCTGTATGTTGAACCTAAAATGGTTTTCAGGCTTGGGCACTTGTTTTTGAACTGTTGCATACATAGCCTGAGTACATACTTGAGACAGCATCACCTTTTCTTTTCCAGTCGGAATTCATTGATTCTTCTTTTGCTTGAAAGATGATGATTTCTAATATGTGCACATCAATTTTCAGTTCAATCAAAGGTAGTTTGGCCACATGTACCATGTCTGAAAATTGAACCCGAGAGGGTTTAAGACTTGGGTAAAATTCAACATGGCCTAAGTCAATGTTTGAGATTTCATATCTTTGGTATATCATACCATAATTCAATGGATTATTTTCCAGTTCATAGATAAATTGTTCTACTTTATGTATATCAAATTTAATACTATTCCAAGTCATTAAACCTTTCAAATTATGTTAGAAAGTTGAACACGGAGAACATTTCATACTTGGGTACTGTTTTGCCTATGCATTTTTATGTTCCTTTTCCATACGATTTTTGACTTTTACTTCATATTTTTGTGATATTTTTGAAATGTTTTGAGGCCATGATATATATCAATAGACTAGCCAAAATTTTGAGATTTTGAAATTCAAATTTTGGATTAAATTTGAACTTAATTTGAATTGAATTCAAATATCGATTTGAGTGATTTCATGGGTTTTTATTCGTTTTCGAGTGCGGATTTTTCCAAACCTTTTTGAAATAATTTTTAAAACAAATGGGCATTTCATATTATTATTGTATAATATTTTAAAAGTATTTTCAAACATAAAATCTATTTATTCTCTATAATAAGGTAATTTTCAAATATGGCTTTCAAAATTGATTTCGAATAGGGTTTTAAAGCTTGTTTTCTCAAGTAAATTATTTTATATATAAATACATGTTTTTGCACTATTCGACCAAATGAGAAGGAGAATTAAACGGTTGGTAAAACACATGGTATGGAACACGTGCGTTTATCTTATCGGTTAATTCCTGACTTGTCCGTTTGATCGTTTTGACCTTCGGGTCGAGTTTACTGATGAGATGAGGTAAACTTTTTACTGCTCTGAGTGTGAGATTTACTAGCAGCCAGTAAACCATTTAGTGTGATTATGTGATATGGGACGCATGTTAACACCATTCGATTTCCTATCCGAAAGTTTGTGACACATTTGTCTAAGAGACGTATTTGCCAGTACTAGACCTTCATGTTCTTTGTCCTTCGGGATGTTTTTCAAAGAGACGTCTTTGTCTATTGAGACCTATTTGACCTTCAGGATGTTGTCCTTCGGGTTGTTTGTCTAAGAGGCATATTATGTTGTCCTTCGGGATGTTGTCCTTCGGGATATTGTCCTTCGGGACATTTGTCTACGAGATATGGCACCTTACATTGAGAGAAAAGTACTTGGAGGGCTTCGGCCATAAGCATGTGTTATTTCTTTGAGATGATTTATTGATTTCCTTATGATTTTCCAAGTGTATAGCCTTTTTACTTTATTGGCCATTTGAGCCGTTTGAGATATTATATATGGCGATTATCTTTGGAAATTGAACTCCTTATCAAGTTCTATATTTAAGATTTGGATTTGCCAACACTAGCGTTATTTGAGATTTTTCTTTTGGTGTATTATATGAGATTTTCCTTTTGGCGTTTATTTGGGATTATAATCTCCTATGTTGGAGATTTATATTTGATTTCCTTATGGGGTATTTTGAGATGGTGATTTCTTTGACGTTGTTTTGAGTTGCCGATATGACGGGTTCGGGATTTCTCCTCTTTGGAGCTATGTTTTTCTCCTATGCTATATTTGATGTTTTGTGATGTGCTGATGAGATGAGGCATGCTTTTATTGTGAGATTTGTCATGGATTTTTATCACCTTTGAGTTGCATTCATATTTACTGATATCCTTATATCACTTGAAATTACTATACCTACTAAGTTATGCCATGTGAAGTAACCATATACCCTTGAATTATTCCTTCGGACTTGAGAAGATTATCACCTTGCCAATCACCTTGCCTTATGCTCATATTATCACTTATCGTTATAAAATGATTTGTTTAGCTAGATTGACTCATGTATTTTATACTCGGGTCAGGCCGAGGTGTTTCAGGTTAGGTACCCTTATGGACTTAGCATATTCTGCTTCGCATGGACGTACCTGTTAGCCCTTTTTGTTGTAGTTTTCTTATCGCTATTCTAATATGTATATTCTTTTGACATGTGTTTGTATTATGGTCGTCATACCACATATGTGATGTATCATTTTGTATACTCTATAACATATCTGTATATGTGTGTATATATGTGATTGTCTGATGTTCTGTGATATGTTTTACATTTGAGTTGTTGTATTTTGTTCCGATAAATCCTCTAGCCACCTATGGCTTTGTATTAAGTATTTAATGGATATGTTGATCCACTTGGGATGGAAAAAAATATAACTTTTACCGATGTATTCAATAGGTATTTAAGACAAGGCTATAGATGGTCGATCCGAACCAGCCATATTCTTCGCATTAGCAGACGGTATATAACAACCCAAAATTTTTAATAAATATTTTCATTCTTTTTATATATAAAAAAACTTTGGTGTTAAATTATTTAAAAATTTGAACTTTTGAAATTCTTGAATTTGTTATAAACCATTTGCCTAATTTTTAAATATAAACAATTTCTGGAATTTTGATTTTGGGTTAAAGTTTGACTTTAATTGAGATTTTAAATTTTGACACTAAGTGAAATTTTGAATTTTAAATTCTAACTTCCAATCTTTTATTTAAACTGTATTTATATATGTACAACATTTGTTCCGCTTTTGTTTCTTTTAAATTGGTTATATACTTTTTAAATTAAGTAATAAATAATGTGTAAAAAGAAAGAAATTTATACGTTTCTTTTATACGTATATAAATCCGTTTTCTTAGTAAGAAATAAGCAAATCAAATGGTTATGTAACAAATCAAAATTTTAAATTAAGTAATAAATAATGTTGTAAAAAGGCAATAAATTATACGTTTTATTTGGTACGTTTTATATTCGTTCTTGTTTAATAATTTGACGTTATAAATGGTACGTTACTTCCTGAAATATTCTTTAGCATATATTTTACTAAATAAATAAGAAATGAATAAATTTAAATTAGGTTACTTTGGTAATTACTTTGGGCATACGTTTTGATTTATATCTTACCTTTAAAATATGCACTCTTTTGAATTACTTACCTTAGCTGTTAAAATTAGTACTCGTGCATTTCTAAATGGGATATAAATAAATCCCTCTAGCCGTTCAAATTCTTTGAAAGCTTGCTTTGAAAATTCACATGTAAATATTCCATCCCTTTTCCACTTTCCTTTTGTTCTTTGTTTTAATAGGAATAAAACCCATTGATTTCCCTAACGTTTAAATCATTTATTTCTTGCCCTTTTTCCACTAAATCATAGCGGCCTCTTTGATTAAATATAAAAACTCACGTACATTTTCTGCTGCATCTCATTTGAACTCCTTCCTCTCCCGCGAAGCTTCAGGTAATGGCCGCACACATATTTTTTTCTTTTATTTTTATTTTTCTTCTTGCTTTGTTTTTTTTTCTTTTATTCCTATTGGCTGATCCACCTAAGCGCTCCGCCCATTAACCTTCACGACCAACCGCAACCACCTCCTCCAGTATGTAGCGCCGACCCTGACCTCTGCCGCATCACCAGGCGATGATGGTCCAACTGAACCAAGCGCATGCAACAGGCCGTGCCACTTTGTGCATTGGACCAAACTTTAAAACCAAATTCCATTCACCACCTTTGCATATTGAATCACAGCATATTGAAGCCTATTTTCCAACATCCCACTGTGTGCGTGCATTTCAAGCCTTGAATCTGATCATAGCAGAGCCCTTTGAGGTGTGGGTTGAGTCATGTGGTAAAGGGGATGAGCTACGGGTTGTCAAAATCATCTTATTTAATCTAGTTTTCCAGTTTGCTTTATTCAAATTTGACACGTTCGTATTTGAATTAGCGTACATAGATTCGTTTTATTTATTTTGTTTCAAGATTTGAATCTGGTTGTCGCATCCTCTAAAATCCGATAGTGCTTTCTTTGCGCTTTTCGGTGGGGATATCGTTATTTTTGAATCAAATCTCCAGCATCGTAGATTGAGTATTCACGATTAACATTCATACTTATAGAATTGTAAATTGATAGCAAGTGAAAGTGTAGGATTGTTATATAATATTATACATGCCTACGATATGAATTTTATAATGTTTAAAACCCTGTTATAAAATTTTCACATCATCCTCTTTGTTATATGCTGTTATATTATATGATGTTTTTACTATTCATTTATTTCTAATTTTCACACTGCAAGATCCCTGTAGAGTAGAATCACTATGGGTTGAAATGATACATACCCGAACGGACTTTAGAATAGGGAAAAATCGTTATAGGCTGAAATGATAGGCTTGAGCGTTTTTTTTATTTTTTTTATTTTTTTATTTATTATTTACTTGGGATTGCGTGGTTGAAATGATAGGACCCGGATTTTGTAAATTACGGATTGAAATGATATATTACCCATACCACTTGACCTAAGTTAGAAAATATTATACAGACCCGTGGTTATTTTACATATATTTTTCTGAAAATTTTAAGTATTTTTAAATTTGTATATTATAATATTTTGATTTAAATTGAATAAAAATGGTTTTTAGTGATTTTCTACAAGTTAATTATATAAATAAATATTTAAGTTGGAATTTGAAGTATAAATTTATTGTGGAATTTTTAATTTTGTTTAAAAATGGAATTCAAGTTAGGTAAATAAAATATGTAATTTGATATAAGTTTGGATTTAAAGTGAATTAGTAAAGTGTTATTGAGTTTTCTAGGAATTAAATGATTAAATAAATATAACTTAATAAAAAAATGCAATGTTTGGCTCAAGAATAAAAGTTAAGTTAAGAAATAATTTGGAAATTAAGTTACATTTGAAATAGTAATTAAACTTAATTGTTAAGTTAATTTTTAAAATACAATGAATAGAAGATTGTGCACTTGACTTTAATAAGTGAAGCATTGAGAAATTTTGTATTTATTTGTGAAATTTACTTTATAAAAATCATGAATTATTGGGTATTTTAAATGACCATTTTAAAGTGAAAAAAAATATGATTTTATAAGTTAGATTTTAATTGTTGCTGAAATTGTATTGAAATCTGGAAATTTAATTAACTTAAACCTGTTGTAAGGGATATTACCACACTTTGTAAGTGTTGTAGTTGATGTAAATGAACTAAAGGCTAAACTTTTGGGAATTGAATATTGGATTTGTAAGTATAATTACTTCACTTTTAAATAGTTTACAATGAAGTTCTTTGATTGAAATACAAACTATTTTGAAATTTATAACCACGGGTGTTAATAACATTGGTTGTTAAAGAGATCGGGATCGGATATGGGTGTACTCTCTGTCGATACCGAAAACCATTTTAACAACCGTGTACGCGGTAGAGATTCCAGAATGAGTTTGGTTTTCTCCCGTAGCCTGTGTGGTATCCTTTGGTGGCATCCCGATCAGGAGGAACTATGATACTAGATGGACTACTAGGACTGTTATGTGTTAAGGGCTGTATGGGTAACCCCTTAATGCTATTTTAAAGTAAGTTTATTTTACTATAGAAATTATTATAATAGCGAAACATTACTACATTGTAATTAGTTTAACGGATCCATAGAGTATGGGCGGTCCCAAGATTCCTTTAAATTACTCCTACTTTATATTACAGTTCACTTGAGTTAGTTTACACCGTATAAGTATGTATGTCCTGACTTGAGTGTTTGTGTTTATTTCTTACGCTCGGGTCAGCCTGAGTATCAGTTTGGACTTCATTTCCTGGAGCTAGGACTGCTGAAGATTTTCTTTATTGAGCTGCTGCCTATTTTCTATTCAGTCTTTTATCTAAGCCTATGTAATTGAGACAAGTAAATTTGAGACTTTCTGTGGTTGTTACAAAATGTATTGGTTTTAAGACTATGTAATTTGTACTTATTTTGTGACTATGTGATAGTGGTTTCATGAACCACTATAGTATTTTATTTTCGCTGCGAGTATTCTGATTTCTGTGTCTGTGATTTTGTGATTGCTTTCATTTGCTCCAATTTTTATTACAATCTATTATTTTGAACTATTCAAGTTGACATGTTTTAATTTATTGTCGAATTTGAATGGTGCAAAATAGTGGGTCGTTATAGTTGGTATCAGAGTTTTGGTTTTTAGGCAAACCATAGGCTACGGAGCAAAAAATCATTAGAGATAGGGTAGAAATGCCCTAGAATGAGTGAAATCTGTCTTAGAATCCTTTCCTTGTGAGAGAACGTATTTTAAAGTATAAAATGATTTTTACGAAGGATTTTCAAAGAAGTATTTTGACATAAAACTTATTGTTTTGAAATCAAATTTTTCCAACTACTTCTTTTCCTTTCTCCACCTTATGTAATTAGGTCCTTTGTTGAATGCCTGTTCTAGTTGAACTTTGTCTTATCTAATCTATCTTGGTCTCTATTTTTCTCTGTCCTTAAATTCATCTTGATTTCTCTGGATGAATCGAGGAAATGCCAGAGGTAGGGGACGTGGTGCTGCCTCAACTCCTGCACCAGCTGCCCCAATTAGGTTCACTATGATTTGCAAGGAATATACCGAGCTTGGTGGGACCAAGTTCACAGGATCTAAGAACATAATTGAAGCACAACAGTGGTTGAGGGACTTGGAGAGAATCTTCTCCGGTATTGAGGTCACTAATGCCCAGCAGCGTCAGTTAGAAGTTTGGCAATTGAAAGGAGCAGCTTTGGATTTGGTGGATGTCCGTTACAGCTCACACCGCTGAGGCTGACATTACTTGGGAACAATTCAGGCATCTTCTTCGGTCATTCAAGTTTGGTTCAGCTCCTCCCTTATGAAATCTGTCTTATATCTCTTATCGTGATTTAGGGATGCTTTTCTTGTTAAATGGATGCCCAAAGCTGGAAAGTCTCAACTGTATCGTGAATTCATGGATTTGAAGCAAGGTGATATGTCCTTTGCCGAATATGAGAGGAAATTTAATGAGCTATCGCAATATGGCCTTAATATGATAGAAACTCCTCTCAAGAAAAATGAGAAGTTTATTGCTGGTGCACCTCCCGAGTACTATGATCACCTCAATACACATGTGCATGGTACTTTCACCTCTCTGATGGACATGTCCATTAGATATGAGAATCCTACCTCTAGGGATCCTCCAACTGCCCGTTCTGCCCCATCTCAGCCTTCTGGTAGTTCTAAGAAGAGGAACTCCAACTTCTACCATCATAAGAAGAATTGGAACAAGACTCCGGGTTTTGGACCGTCTTCTTTATCTCAGAGGCAGCCTGTAAACCTATCTGTCATTACCTGTTATCGATGCGATCAGAAGGGACACTATGCTGATAGTTGTCCTACTTTGGGTGCTGTTATTCCTTCTCCAGCTCAGTTTTCCACGCGTGACCGCTACCATATTTGTCTACAACCTGGACACTTCAAGAAGGACTGCCCTACTCAGAGGAAGGGAAAGGCATCGGGTATTTTTGATGTGACTTCTGCATCTTCTCCAGCTCCTCCGCCTGCACCTGCACCCATTCCTGCTCCTAGTGATAGCCAAGGTACACTTCAGGGCACATTTACTTTGTTTAAATCTCTTGTTCGTGTTTTATTCGATACTGGAGCTTCCCATAGCTTTATTTCTTTGGATCTTTGTAATAAATTTGAGCATCTCCTTTCTCCCGAGTTTGCTTTTGTACCTTTATGTGTTTCAAATCCTAGTAGAGGTCCTACAAATCTTAGTAGAATTTGTAAGAGAGTGAAGCTTCTCTATTTTTAGCACTGTTTCATTGGTGAGTTTTATATCTTGGGTTTTGACGCTTTTGATCTATTGCTTGGGAGTGATTTGTTGGATAGGCATGATGCCCATATCTCTTGTAATTCTCGAACTGTTGCCCTCAAGGACGATTTTGGTAATTCATTAGAGATCCAGTATAGTTTGCCCCAGCATTTCGCTGGTAGCTTCATTTATTCTCTCGATACTTTCCCTGGTGATATCCATTCGACTCCAGTAGTCAAACTATTTCCCGACGTATTTGGTGAAGTCACTAATCTACCTCCAAAGTGGGAAATTGATTTCCGTATTGATCTTATCCCTGAAGCTCAACCTGTAGTTCTTCCACCTAGAAGAATGGCACCCCGCGGGAAGGTGGAGTTAAGGAAGCAAATTCAGGACTTGTCCTCTAAAGGTCTGATCAGACCTAGCTTTTCAAAATGGGGAGCAGCCGTAGTTTTCGTCACCAAGTCTAATGGATCTCTCCAGATGTGTGTTGATTATAGGGAGCTGAATAAGCTCAGTATGAAAAAAAGATATCCTACGCCTCGCATTAATGATATGTTTGATCAGCTCATGGAGCTACTGTTTTCTCTCAGTTGGATCTTGCCACAGGTTTTCACCAACTCAGAGTTGCTGAGGAGAGCATTCCCAAAACTACTTTCCATACCGAGAATGTTTTCTTTGAATGGCTAGTTATGCCTTTTGGATTGACTAACACTCCCGCTTTCTTTGTCGATTTGATGAATCGTATCTTTCATGATGTGCTCAATAAGTTTGTTCTAGTTTTTATTGATGACATCCTTGTCTTCTCCAAAACAACAGATGAGCATGAGTCGCTTTTGAAGTATGTTCTAGAGACTCTTCAAAATCATCAATTGATGGCTAAATTCTCTAAATGATATTTCTGGGAAGAGGAAGTCCGATTTCTTCGACATATTATTTCCAATGATGGAATTTCAGTTGATCCAATCAAGATCGCTGCGATCAATGTAAGTCTTTTCCTCCTACTTCTTTCTATATTGATCACTCTATCTTTTCTGGGGTCCTTATTTCTCCCAATCCGGTTACAGGATTGGGAAACTCCTAGGACTCCAACTGATATTCGCATTTTTCTAGGCCTTGCCGGCTACTATCGGAGGTTCATTGATAACTTTGCTCGGATTTCTGCACCCCTCACTGCTCTAACTCGAAAGAATACTAAGTTTATAACGGATAATAAGTGTAAAGTGGCATTCCAAGAGTTAAAGAATAAGCTTACTTCAGCACCGGTGCTCACCGTTCCGAATGGAAATGAGGGACTAACGATATACACCGATGCTGTCGCGAGGGTTTGGGAGCGGTATTAATGCAAGACGGGAAGGTGATTGCCTATGCTAGTCGCCAGTGAAGACCCACGAGGGCGACTAATGATTTAGAATTGCTGGCTGTTGTCTTTGCATTAAAGCTTTGGAGACACCATCTCTTGCGTGCTAAGTTCGACCTCTTCACTGATGATTAGTCTTTATAGTATACACCCAGAAGGATTTAAATCAGTTTCAAGTTTGGTAGCTTGAGCTTCTCGCTTCTTACGATCTTGACATAAACTATACCCCTGGGAAAGCTAATGTGGTGGCAGATGCTTTGAGCAGGAAGAATTCCTTGATATGCCAGTTTGTTGTTTCTTCTCCTCTTTTTGATCGTATCATGGCTAAGCAGGATGAGGATGAGATGCTTAGGTGTATGAAGGGTAGTGTTCGTAGTCGGGTTGGTGGTAGCAATCCTGATGGTAGTTGTTTGCGCCAAAATTGGTCACAACCACCCAATAGTTGATAATTCACAATCACAGATCTCAGATGAATAACAAATATGTAGATCACTCCGAAAATTCAAAAGAAAGTAGTAAACAACATAGATTTTATAGTGGTTCAGCGATATTGCCTACGTCCACTCTGAACTTGACAACTTTATTGATTCACTTGATGATTTCAGTCTATTACAGTAGGTTATAGTAGATTATAGCTCTGAAGTTTGAATACAATGGTGATAGAAAGATGAAGGATTGAATCGGGCAGAGGCTGGACGTCGAATAGCCGAAAGATCCTTTATCTGTAGGCTTCAGAGGGATATTTATAGGCGTAGGAGGCTGATATCGTGCTCAAACTTCGGGAGACTTCTTCTAGTACGTGAGTGGGCCCACATGACCGACCCCACCAAGTTTCGAATCGATCTGTGATATGATCGATACGAAACAATTTCGTATCCATCAAAAAATGATCTAATCGAGCTAAAACATGGCAGGATTGTTCTTTAGCTTGCACGTAAGCTCCTATGAAAATTTCGTTGCATTTGGACTGGTGGATTGCGAGTTATGATCGATACGATTTGATGTTTTCTCGATTGGTTGTTTGCTTCGAGTTGATCACTTCGAATCCATGTCTTCGAATCGACGGAGGCACGTGTCTTCGAGACGACGTGGCGCGCACATCTCGCATCGATCTGCCTTTTGCTCCAAATTGACCGTGTCGCATCCATGAACTTCGCCTCATTTATATCGATGACCGTTGCCTTGTTCGATTTGATAACAGTTGCCAATACGTATCGACGGAAGTAGGCTTGTTCGTATCGATAAAAATGGCCTTGTTCGTATCGATTAAACGTGATGGGTACGATTGATGGATACGAACTAACGAGCCTCGATGGATTCGAATAATGAATTTAGGTAGATCGATACGAGCAAGCATACTCCTTCGATAGATACGAAATGGCGTATCCTAATCGATTTGAACGAACGCTTGCCAATGGATACGAAGTCGACCGAATGTAATTTATGCAAACAAGGCTGCTAAGTGAGGGAGCCCTGATCGATATGAAGTGGCTAAGTCAATGGATTCAACTGTATGATGGTGGACCGATTCGAATGTGATGGATTCCAATTGATCGAGGCGGACTCAGCCTGATGGATACGAATCTGATCGATTCAAAACATGGCCCACTGATGGATACGAAGACGAGGCTATTTTGATCGAGACGAACGCAATCGATTCAAACTGTGGGTTAGTGATGGATGGAAAACAGGGTTATCTCCTCCAACTTACATCGATCATAACTTGAACATACGGACTTGGATTGACTTGAAATTTGAAACGTTGGCTTTCATGACATTGCTTGTTGTGTCCTATCAATTGTAACCTGATCCGGCTCGGACAAAATTCATCGATATCCATAGCGAAGTAGCGTATAACCGATCTTCGGGATGAACTGTCTTTGGTTTTCGATCAATCTTTTGGTATCACGGCCTTGCCAAAAGGCGGGATAACACTTGCCCCCCAAAACATGCCTTGCGATAGGAAGGTGTGTTTTGTAATGTCATGAGCTGGATGTTCATATCCTGTCAACAACCTGTAAAGAATTCGATAGTTTCATATGACCTTGAATGATGATTGTTCGGGATCGTATGCCATTTGAGGTGAAGCGGGACCGTTCGCGGTCGATGCCTTTCGCGCAAATGATGGAATGGGACCGTTCGCTGTCGGATGTCGTTCGCAGCAAATGGTGACCATTCGCGGTCGGGATACCGCTTTGAACGAAGGCGGCTGTTTGAGGTTGAACGTCGTTCTAGACAATTTGAGATTGTTCGCGGTCGGGCGTCGTTCTTGACGGATAGTGACCGTTCACGGTCGGATGCTGCACGAGGCAAAATGTGATCATTCACGATCGGGTATCGTTCGTGGCGAAATGTGACCGTTCGAGGTCGGATGCCGTTCGAGGCAAATAGTGATCGTTCGCGATCGGGTACCGTTCGTGGCGAAATGTGTGTGCCCGGGAGGGACTTAGTATTAACGATACTAGATTTCATGATCGAGTAGGTTTATGTATCGCTTGTCAAGGCGGTTTGTCGCTATCTCAGAGCATGCTTAAGGACCGTTTGCGACCCTGTACATGTGTAAGCAGCTTAGCCATTTCAGAATTATCAAAATTAAATATGCATTCAACCGAGATTTTAAACAGAAATGTCCAACAAATCATATCCAAACATAAGAAGTAAAAAACAAATGCAAAACAGCGGCGTCAGAGCGCAAACACCCACATCGATATGATTGATAGTTGTATCAGAGCATGCTTGAGGATCGTTTGTGGTCTTGTACATGTGTAAACAATTTAATCGCAGCGATGTTTAGTTTGCCACTCGTCCGCCATTATTTCAATCAATTAATAATCAGCTGACGTCTCGATCCTGAGCCATTTTCCGTTGGTGTAGGTGGTGGTCGCTCTTGTTCCACCGTTGTGGCTCTCCTTCTCACATATTGCGATAGCAAGCCATTTCAGATATGCCCCTCGATTCATCTTTCAGGTGTCTGCAATCGTTTGTGTTGTGACCATTCATCTCATGGAAAGAGCAATACTTGTCTGACCTTCTCTCGTTGCTAGTCGGATCCCTCCTCATCGGCTTTCGATAAGGAACCTGTTCCCTGGTGTCCTGGTAGATCCGCTCCAAAGTTTCGTTCAGCTCCGTATATGAGGTGAATCTTGGTTCTTTTCGTGGCCGTGTTGATCTATTATTGTTATCCTCAATCTTTCGTTTCCCTTTGCTTGTTTCTGCACCTTTTTCAGTAGGATTTCCGCCTTTAACAGCATAAACATCGATTCCCTCTCCTTCCTCTATTTCAGCATTTGCATCCTCTAACCGTAAAAATCCTTCAACATCATGATAAAATTCACCTAGATCCATAGGGAGATTTCTTGTCAGTGAATTCTTGAATTCCGTGCCATCAGCTATGCCCGATACAGCGGCCATCAAGACCATAGATGGATCCGGTCGATCCACCGATGCTACAGCTGCATTGAATCGTGTCAAAAAGCTTCTCAACGACTCCCCATCTCTTTGTTTTAGTGCTGCCAAACTAATCACATTCTTGGGTCTCGAAATGTGGACCCTGAATTGCCTCATAAACCTTTCAGTTAAATCATTCCATGCCGTGATAGATCCGCTCTCCGGCTGCTTAAACCATAATGCCGCAATATCCACCACGTACAATGGGAAGCACCGTGCCATGACCTCCTCTGATGCCCCCAGCACTTCCATATGCCTCATATATTTTCTCAGGTGAACCGTAGGGTCTGCCCTCCCATTATACATATCCAATGATGGTAGCTTAAAATCCGGTGGGTTCCTAGCTCACCTGATTGCTGTGGTAAAAGGACTTCTATTCACATCCTCCAAGTCTTTGTTTACCAATCCACCTCTCATAGCCCGTTTGACCATCTCCGCCAACCTATCATTATCTGCTAGCTGTAGTCCTCGTCCATTGCCTTTGACCTGCCCCCCGAGTTCATGAGGGAATTCAGGAATCTGTTCTCCCGGATGAGCTTCATCTTCTCTGCAATGCCGTGTTATTCGAATCCACCCGATGCCCTTCTTGGTATTGGGTCAGTGTGCTCTAGGCGAGTGCCCCCTAGCTCTGGTGCCGCCTCAGAAGGTCCTGCTCCGTTCTGAACTCCATCTATTCCTCGATTTTGCGCTCCAAGTTACCCAATCTGTTGAAACAAATTCTTGATCATCTCTTCTTGCCTTCTCATCATTGTCTCCATCTCATCCCTGGTGATGAAGACTGAAGCTTGGTTCGCTCCAAAGGAAGCCTCTTGACTTCCTTCATGTTGACTTCTCTCTGGTCTCTGCCTTCTACTTGTTTGCCTTGTCATTGCTCCATAGATCTGAATTATTAAATCTTCAAATTCAACTTCCAAGCAGTAGAATCTCTGAATTAGCCTTCTCAGTGAAAGCACCATAATGTTTGCGCCAAAATTGGTCACAAGCACTCGATAGTTGATAATTCACAATCACAGATATCAGATGAAAACAAATATGTAGATCACTTAGAAAATTCAAAAGAAAGCAGTAAACGACACATATTTTATAGGGGTTCGGCGATCTTGCCTACGTCCACTTTGACTTGATAACTTTATTGATTCACTTGATGATTTCAATCTATTACAGCAGGTTATAGTTGATTATAGCTATGAAGTTTGAATACAATGGTGATAGAAAGATGTAGGATTGAATCCAGCAGATTCTGGACGTTGCATAGCCAAAAGATCCTCTTTCTGTAGGCTTCAGGGGGCTATTTATAAGCGTAGGAGGCTGATATCGCGCTCAAACTTCGGGAGACTTCTTCTGGCACGTGAGTGGGCCCACGCGACCGACCCCACCAAGTTTCGACTCGATATGTGACCGATATGAAACAATTTTGTATCCATCAAAAAATGATCCAATCGAGCTGACACTTGGCAGGATTGTTCTTTAGCTTGCATGTAAGCTCCTGTGAAAATTTCATTGCATTTGGACTGGTGGATTGCGAGTTATGATCGATACGATTTGAAGTTTTCTCGGTTGTCTGTTTGCTTCGAGTCAATCACTTCGAATCCATGTCTTTGAATCGATGGATGCACGTGTCTTCGAGGCGACGTGGCGCGCACATCTCGCATTGATCCGCCTTTTGCTCCGAGTTGAACGTGTCGCATCCATGAACTTCGCCTAGTTTGTATCGATGACCGTTGACTTGTTCGGTTCGAGAACAGTTGCCAATACGTATTGATGGAAGTAGGCTTGTTCGTATCGATAAAAATGGCCCTGTTCGTACCGATCAAACGTGATGGTTACGATTGATGGATACGAACTAACGAGCCTCGATGGATTCGAACAATGACTTTGGGTAGATCGATACGAGTAAGCATACTCCTTCTATGTATATGAAATGGCGTATCCTGATCGATTCGAACAAACACTTGCCATTGGATACGAACTCGACTGATGCAATTTATGCGAACAAGGCTGCTATGTGAGAGAGCCCTGATCGATACGAAGTGGCTGAGTTCAACGGATTCAAACAGTGTGATGGTGGACCGATTCGAACGTGATGGATTCGAATTGATCGAGGCGGACTCATCCTGATGGATACGAATCTGATCGATTCGAAACTTGGCCCACTGATGGATACGAAGACGAGGCTATTCTGATCGAGACGAACACGATCGATTCGAACTTTGGGTTAGTGATGTGTGCGAAAACAAGGTTATCTCCTCCAACTTGCATCGATCATAACTTGAACATACGAACCCAGATTGACTTGAAATTTGAAATGTTGGCTTTCATGACCTTGCTTGCCATGTCCTATCAATTTTATCATGACCCGGGCTCGGACAAAATCCATCGATATCCATAGCGAAGCAGTGTATAACCGATCTTTGGGATGAACTGTCTTTGGTTTTGGATCAATCTTTTGGTATCACAGCCTTGTCAAAAGGCGGGATAACAGTAGTGGAGCTCAAATTGATAATAGAGGGATTTTGAGGATTAATAATAGGATTTGTCTCCCAAATGTTGATGATTAGAGGCAGGAGTTACTTCGGGAACATCATCAATCTAGACTTTCTATTTATCCTAGTATGGCGAAGATGTATCAGGATTTAAAGAAGCTCTATCAGTGGAAGAGTATGAAGCGTGATGTCTCTATCTTTGTTAGTTGGTATGCGACTTATGAGCAAATAAGGGTGGATCATCAGAAGACCCCTGGTTTGTTGCAGCCTCTTGAGATTCCCAATTGGAATTGGGAGCAAGTTTCTATGGATTTCATCGATGGTTTACCAAGATCTAGGAAGGGAAATGAGAGCATCTGGGTTATTGTGGATAGACTGACCAAGTCCGCTCATTTTATTCCGGTTAAGTCTACCCATTCGGCTTCAAGCTTATCTGAGATTTACATGATGGAGATTGTTCGACTTCACGGGGTTCCCCTAAGCATTGTTTGTGACCGAGACCTTATCTTTACCAGTCAATTTTGGAAAGCTTTCCAGGAATCTTTGGGCACTCGCCTGAATCGGAGCACTGCTTACCACCCATAGAGAGATGGGCAAACGAAAGGGTGAATCAGATTCTAGAGGTTCTTCTTCGTGCTTGTATTTTGGATTATGGAGGATCTTGGGATGATCATCTCCATCTGGTTGAATTCACCTATAACAATAGGTATCAGGTATAATTTCAATCCTCTGTTCTTATCTTGTCTTAGTCCTCTAATCGTCTTATTCTATCTTTTGTTCAGGCTAGTCTTAAGATATCTCCGTTTGCTGCTCTTTACGGGCAACATTGTAGATCTCTATCTTGCTGGATTGAATCCGGTGATCGTTTGGTTCTTGGTCCTGAGATGATTTTGGAAGCTTCGAAGAAAGTCCAAGAGATTAAGAGGAGGTTAAGGATTGCTCAGGATAGGCAGAAGAAGTACGCTGATCGTCGTAGAAGCAGTTTGTACTTTATAGTCGGTGATCTGGTTTTCCTTAAGGTCTCTCCCTTAAGAAATATGGTTCGGTTTGGGCGTAGAGGGAAGCTTGCTCCTAGGTTCATCGGTCCATTCCGCATCTTGGAAAGGATTGGGTTTCTTGCTTATCGTCTGGATTTGCCCGAGAAATTCGCTGGAGTACATAATGTATTCCATGTATCACACCTTCGTTGTTGTTTGCATGATCCATCTCTTATTATCCAGCCTTCTGCTCTTGATAGTTTGGATATTGAGCCTAATCTACTATTGAGAGGAAGCCACTTCGTATCGTCGATCGAGGTACGAAACAGCGAAGAAAGAAATCTGTTAGCTCGGTCAAAGTGTAGTAAAGCACTGATGAACGGGATTGCACCTGGGAGACGGAGGAGAGCATACGTGCTTCGAATCCGGAATTGTTCGTTTCAGGTACTTTTGCCATACTATCTTATCTTCTTTTAGTTTTCCCTTCTTTCGTTCCTTTTCGAGGACGAAAAGTTTTGAGTGGGGGAGAATGTAACAGCCCAAAATTTTTAATAAATATTTTCATTCATTTTATATATAAAAAAAAATTGGTGTTAAATTATTTAAAATTTTGAATTTTTGAAATTCTTGAATTGTTTATAAACCATTTGCATAATTTTTAAATATAAACAATTTCTGGAATTTTGATTTTGGGTTAAAGTTTGACTTTAACTGAAATTTTAAATTTTTACACTAAGTGAAATTTTAAATTCTAAATTCTAACTTCCAATATTTTATTTAAACTGTATTTATATGTGTACAACATTTGTTCCGCTTTTATTTCTTTTAAATTGGTTATACACTTTTTAAATTAAGTAATAAATAATGTGTAAAAAGATATAATTTTATACGTTTCTTTTATACGTATATACATCTGTTTTCTTAGTAAGAAATAAGAAAATCAAATGGTTATGTAACAAATCAAAATTTTAAATTAAGTAATAAATAATGTTGTAAAAACGCAATAAATTATACGTTTTATTTGGTACATTTTATATGCATTCTTGTTTAATTATTTGGCGTTATAAATGGTACGTTATTTCCTAAAATATTCTTTAGCATATATTTTACTAAATAAATAAGAAACGAATAAATTTAAATTACGTTAATTTGGCAATTAGTTTGGGCATACGCTCTGATTTGTCTCTTACCTTTAAAATACACACTCTTTTGAATTACTTACCTTAGCTGTTAAAATCAGCAGCCGTGCATTTCTAAATGGGAAAGAAATAAATCCCTCTAGCCGTTTAAATTCATTAAAAGCATGCTTTGAAAATTCATTTGTAAATATTCCATCTCTTTTCCACTTTCCTTTTGTTCTTTGTTTTATTAGGAATAAAACCCATTAATTTCCCTAACGTTCAAATCATTTATTTCTTGCCCTTTTTTCACTAAATCAACGTGGCCTCCCTAGTTTAATATAAAAACTCACGTATATTTTCTGCTGCATCTCATTTGAACTCCTTCCTCTCGCGTGAAGCTTCAGGTAATGGCCGCACATATTTTTTTTTCTTTTATTTTTCTTCCTCTTCTTGCTTTGTTTTTTTCTTTTCTTCCTATCTGCTGCTCCACCTAAGCGCTCCGCCCATTCACCTTCACGACTAGCCGCAACCACCTCCTCAAGCATGTATGGCGGACCCTGACCTCTACTACATCACCAGGCGATGATGGTCCAACTGAACCAAGCGCATGCAATAGGTCGTGCCACTTTGTGCATTGGACCAAACTTTAAAACCAAATTCCATTCACCACCTTTGCATATTGAATCACAGCATATAGCATCCTATTTTCCAACATCCCACTGCATGCGTGTATTTCAAGCCTTGAATCTGATCATGGCCAAGCACTTTGAGGTGTGGGTTGAGTCGTGTGGTGAAGGGGATGAGCTACGGGATATCTTATTTAATCTAGTTTTCCAGTTTGCCTTATTCAAATTTGATATGTCCGTATTAGAATTAGCATACATAGATTTGTTTTCTTTATTTTGTTTCAAGATTTGAATCTGGTTGTCGCATCCTCTAAAATCTGAACGTGCTTTCTTTGCGCTTTTCGGTGGGGATATCGTTATTTTTGAATCCAATCTCCAGCATCGTAGAGTGAGTATTCACGATTGACATTCATACTTATAGAATTGTAAATTGATAGAAAGTGAAATTGTAGAATTGTTATATAATATTATACTTGCCTGTGATATGAATTTTATGATGTTTAAAACCCTGTAATAAAATTTTCACATCATCCGCTCTGTTATATGCTGTTTTTACTATTCATTTATTTCTAATTTCCACACTACAAGTTCCCTGTAGAGTAGAATCACTATAGGTTGAAATGATACATACCCAAACGGACTTTAGAATAAGGAAAAATCATTATGGGATGAAATGATAGGCTTGAGCAATTTTTATTTATTTATTTATTTACTTATTATTTATTTTATTTAACTTGGGATTGCGGGGTTGAAATGACAGAACCTGGATTTTGTAAATTACGGATTGAAATGATATATTATTTGTACGACTTGACCTAAGTTAGAAAATATTATACAAACCCGTGGTTGCTTTATATATACTTTTCTGGAAATTTCATGTATTTTTAAATTTTTATATTATAATATTTTGATTTAAATTGAATAAAAATGATTTTTAGTGATTTTCCACAATTTAAATATATAAATAAATGAATGGTTAAGTTAAAATATGAAATACAAATTTATTGTGGAATTTTTTATTTTGTTTAAAAATGGAATTTAAGTTAGGTAAATAAAATGTGAAATTTGATATAAGTTTGGAATTAAAGTGAATTAATAAAGTGTTATTGAGTTTTCTAGGAATTAAATGATTAAAGAAATAGATACTTAAAAATATAATTTGAAATATAACTTGATAGAAAAAATGCGAAGTTTGGTTTAGGAATAAAAGTTAAGTTAAGCAATAATTTGAAAATTAAGTTGAATTTGAAATAGTAATTAAACTTAATTGTTAAGTTAATATTTAAAATACAATGAATAGAAGATTATGCACTTGACTTTAATAAGTGAAGCATTGAGAAATTTGGTATTTATTTGTGGAATTTACTTTATAAAAATCATGAACTACTGGGTATTTTAAATGACCATTTTAAAGTGAAAAAAATATGATTTTATAAGTTAGATTTTAATTGTTACTTAAATTGTATTGAAATCTGGAAATTAAATTAACTTAAACATGTTGTAAGAGATATTACCACACTTTGTAAGTGCTGTAGTTGATGCAAATGAACTAAAGGCTAAACTTTTAGGAATTGAATATTGGATTTGTAAGTATAATAACTTCACTTTTAAATAGTTTAAAATGAAGTTCTATGATTGAAATATAAAATATTTTGAAATTTATAACCACGGGTAATAAATTTCGTTGGTTGTTAAAGAGACCGGGATCAGATATGGGCACACTCTCTGTCGATATCGAAAACCACTTTAACAACCGTGTACACGGTGGAGACTCCAGAATGAAGTAGGATGGCGACGACGTTCTATTGAGGTATGTACGTGGACCCGACTTCCGTGAGTTGGCATAAGGTGGCCAAAATATGAGTGATTCTCGGGCTAATGAGGTAGCAGCTTTGATCCGACGCACTTCTTCGTATGCCATTCTATTACTTCGTGATTGTTTGGTGCGCACCCTTGATTTTGGGAGTGTTGTTCAAGGTGGACGGTAGTAGCAGCTATGGGTTACCACCGGTCCGGATAGTAATTGGTATGTCTACCCTGGCATTGCCTAGTTGTGCTGTGTAACCTACCCTAGGGAGCCTTGTACGAGTTTGGTTTTCTCCCGTAGCCCGTGTGGTATCCTTTGGCGGCGTCCCGATCAGGAGGGACTATGATACTGGATGGACTACTGGGACTATTATGTGTTAAGGGCTGTATGGGTAACCACTTAATGCTATTTTAAAGTAAGTTTATTTTACTATAGAAATTATTATAATAGCAAAATATTACAACATAATAAATAGTTTAACGGATCCTTAGAGTATGGGCGGTCCCAAGCATCCTTTAAATTACTCGTACTTTATATTATAGTTCACTTGAGTTAGTTTACACTGTATAAGTATGTATGTCCTGACTCGAGTATTTGTGTTTATTTCTTACGCTCGGGTCAGCCTGAGTATCAGTTTGGACTTCATTTCCTGGAGCTAGGACTGCTAAATATCTTCTCTATTGAGCTGTTGTCTATTTTCTATTCAGTCTTTTATCTTAGCCTATGTAATTGAGACAAGTAAATTTGGGACTTTCTGTGGTTGTTTCAAACTGTATTGGTTTTAAGACTATGTAATTTGTACTTATTTTGAGACTATAGATAGTGGCTTCATGAACCACTATGGTAATTTATTTCCGCTGCGAGTATTCTGATTTCTATGTCTGTGATTCTGTGATTTGATTTCATTTGCCCCAATTTTTATTACAATCTATTATTTTGAAATATTCAAGTTGACATGTTTTAATTTATTTTCGAATTTGAATGGTGCAAAATAGTAGGTCGTTACACGGTATTACCTAGTAATACTCTTTGTTAATGTGGTTTTCGGGTTGGGGCGTCATAGCTTGGTATCAAAGCTGATTTCAGAACCAAATACAACAAACACAGAACCGAAGCACATATGACGAAACATCCAAGTATAGTACGAGTGTACGAATCCCTTAGTCATCGTGTCCTTTACCTTATTAGGCCCTTTAAGATAGATGTTTAGGAATATATTTTATTCCATAGTATTACAAAAATTGAATTGATGATATCTTATATTAGGATTAATCATAATCATGGTGATTTTATTTAAGTCCTCTTCATTAAGGGTGCTTGACATTCATCCGTATTAGAGGAAATCGTTGATTTTATTGGATATTCTTGTCTTATTCTTCTTAGAGGATTGCGAATCTTATTGAGGGGATCCACAATATTTAGTATGATGTTTGAGGATTTTGGGATTGTTCCTTGTAGCTTATCTTTTTGTGTGAATCGGCACGCTATTTCTACATAGAGTTTGGAATGATTTGGATGGAGTGACTTGCATATTATCATGCCACATTCTGTGATTCGAAGGATACTATATTAAGTATCCTAATTCGACTGATTTGTTGTTTCTTTTTTCGGAATGTTAACATTGATTCTAAAGTCTTTGCATTCAATCTTGAGTTTAGACATGTTGACGATATATCTTGAATTTCAATCATTGCGACTTTGTTGATTTCAATGAGTCTATTTTGGTATGTCACCCAATCGGGCAATCGAGTATTGTATTGACCTCATTCCCGGTTCTTAGCCTTTTGGTCATCCTTCCACGAGGATGTCCACTAAGGAAATAAGGTGATTCATTGAATTAAATTGACGTTGCCATTCTTACCTCTTTTGAGATATCCTTTTAGGATACTTAATTGTTGATATATTATGTAGTATTACTTCAATTGAAGTAACAATGAGTTGTTTGTAATTTTCTTCTCATTCGAGAAGATATTTTTCCATTACTCTTACATCATATCGATCTCTTTTAATCTATCAAAAGATGCCAAGGTCATTCCTCGGCTTGGCCTTACACCGATTTTTATGAGCTACGTGTTGCGGAGGATAGCGTTAGTCTTCATGCATTCCGAACTCGTTATGAGCTTTGTGAGTGGTTCATTATACCGTTTGGAATGGAAAACACTCCAATTTATTCCCTTAATCTTGTGAATCGAGTATCCTGAGAATATCTCAAAGAATTCTTCTTATGTTTTGATTTTGACTACAAGTTATAAATTGATTTTTCAAATCTTTTAATCGAAGATATGTTTATTTGAGAGAAATTGGATTTTTTTTAGATAAGTAAAATAAATTATATATCTGGGAAATTTCTTTTTATAGCAAATGGTTTTCTTTGTCTTGGGTAGTTCTTTGAGTGTTTAAGAATTCTCGTCGATGCGCCTGATCAACGTTATCGATAGGAATTTCTTAAATGCTGTAATGAGATAATCAGACACGGTAACATCGAGTTTTAAAAAGGTTAAGTTTGCAAATTAATATCATGGGATATAGAATTAAAAAAAAATTATTTTGAATGGTTTACGTAAATTGTTTTGGAAATTTTTGGAAGTGAGATTTTTAGAATTTTTATTTTAGTAAGTGTTGATATGGATTTAGAAACTTATTTTGAATTTAAATTTTAATAGTAAGAGGGAATATGGGTTTGAAATTATTCACTGTATTTAGTGCTATATTTTAGAGTTTTGAAAATTTCCAACTGTGAAAATTTAGATTATGATTTTAGAAATAATGAATTTTTAAAACTCTAAGAATTTTTATTACGAGTTATATATATTTATATCTATTTGGTCTCTTGAGTTTGTTTTTGCTTAGTGAAAATATCTAGTGACTTGCATTTTGTGGTCATGTGAGTTTGGTGGTCTTCGGAGAAACCACTTCTCATCGAGTTTTCATATCCTAATTGTTATCACCCCTGTGTCGGTATGGCTCCTTCCATAGTGACACACGAAAAGTCAACGTCTTGTTATTTGGAGTTCAGATGATGCGATGCTTAATCCTAACCCTATTTGAGAAATTTCTTTGAAATCAATCTCTTTCGATTGATTTTTGGATAGTACTCCATTGTGTTCTTGTTTCGAAAGTGAGATACTTTCGAAATCATGATGCCATGCTTAAAGAAATTCAATTGTCCGCTAATCCCAATATTTATGCTTGGGAAAATCATTGAATTTACGGACCAATTTTATCTTGGTCTTCTTTCATCTTGAGTAGAGGGCGAGGAATTTTAATCTCATGCTTGTCTATTTTTCCTTTAATTGATGAAATAATTTTGTTGAATGCAAACTCTTCTCTATAAATTGCGAGGTCGCAATTTTGTTAAGGGGGGGAGTTTGTAACCACCATGGTTTGGAGATTACCCATTGATATTAAATTATAACAGAAGTTATAATTTAATATTGTAAATTAAAATAAAATTGGAAAATTTAAATTGTATATTTGGAATAAAAAATAAATTTTGGAACTAAAAATAAGAAAAACAAAGTTTGAAACATTATTTGTTTTATTAGGGTTAATAATAACTGGAAAATGGTTTTTATTTAGTGAAAATGCAATAATTTCATTAATTATTGCCAATTGCTTCTTTTATAATATTAAAAGAAGTATGTGATGTTTATAGGGTGTTTATTTAAATAAAAAGGTGGAATTTGGTGTAAAAATGAGTTTTAATTATAAATTTGAGTTTAGAATGGTTAGTTATATTTCTCTAAGCAAGAAAAATATTTTTATAAAATTTTAGAAGTTAAAAATAAGGTTTTATGCTTTGAATGATGAAAATAGTGCATCTTTGTAAAATAAACGATTTTACTAATAAAAATGTTTTAAAAATAAAAATTATTCTTTTAATATGATGAAAAATATTTTATTTCATGTGTATGTAAATTTACATAATTTTTTTGTGTAAAAAATTTGAAAGGAAATGCATTTGTTTTATAATAAAGTGTAAATATGAACATTTTAGTTTAAGTGTGAATTGTTTGTCTTAGGCTAATTAATCCTTTCTCTAATTTGGGTCCATGGCCAATTAGTATCTAACCAGTTAGTCAGAAAAGAGATAAGGAGTTACCTGTACGTTCATAACTGAGTCACATATTCTCCTTCCTCTGGAAACTAATACGGTAAAAGAAAACTCACCCTCTTCCATCAATTTCAAGCTACATACTTAATTTCTTCAATTCGAACTGAAATTTTATCAACTAGAGTGTAAATTAAAAGGTAGTCTCACTCCAAACCATCTATATTTCATCCAAATCTTTTTTAAAGAAGAATATTTTCTAATTTACTCTATATTTTGTTTGCATGTCTCTGTTTATAGTTTCTACAGGTTCGAGTTGTCTATTCCACCTCAAAGCTTGCCACTTTCAACACAAATTCAAGATTTTATCTTCACTACAGTAAGTTTTCTTCTCCTTCTCAAATCTTCATAGAAACTTTCTGTAAGTTTTCTTCTCCTTCTTAAATCTTTTTCTCTATATTTTCTTCTCCTCTTCTCCTATTTCGGCCATCACCATGTCATCATCTCCACCTCCTTTCTCCAACCAAAGCCGATCTCCTCCTCTCCTTAGGACGACCATCACCTGCCTATTTTCGGCCGCCACCACTTCATGTCCTTCCTCTTCCACTTCCACTGCTGTGACATCTCTAGCCTCCACCACTTCCAAACCCTAGACCGAGCCACACCATCCACTTTTTTTTTCCTCTTGTCATTGCCTTCCCGTGCCCAAAGAATCCCCTTATCTTCCATACAACAAGGCCAGACCACTTCATCTCCTTTACCTTTTTATTGCCTTGGCCGTGACCACTATTTCCATCCCATACCCAAAGGCTAGCCTTGCCTTGACACAAACTACATCATGGCCGAATCTAACCTTTTGCCTTCCCATGTTTTGCCTTAGGCCGAGACTTGTCTTGACCCAAACCTAGTATGGCCGAACCAAACCAAGCCATAGGTTTAACCCTAAACCAAAGCTAAGTGTGGTCAAGCCTAAACACCATCTATGCCGAGCCTATTAGCCCTTTAGGCTAGCCCTTTTCATGTGTTTTATAAAATAAAATTTTATACTTTTATTTTATCTATTTGAATTTATTTATTTACATATGTATTTATTAATTTTTCTAAGCTTTGGATTTGGTTCTCCTCCAACTCAAGCTATTTCGTGATTGTCGTGCTTATTCGAAGTTGTTGTGTTTTGTTTGGAATTAATTTCTCTAGCTAAGAAAGATGAGTAATCAGTCTTGACTACATACATATATTTTGGTGAATCGATGTCATTAGGATTGTATTGATATGTATATGCAAGTTAGAGATTTCACATATGCTTATTTTTGTTATGTCGGATGACGTTATCCGCATTATGATCACATGCGATGATATGTTATATATTGTTTTGTTTATTTCATATTTTGTTCTCACATTGCAAGTTCCTTCACTATGGGTTGAAATGATATTTACCTGAACGATCTTTAGATTAAGGAAAAAAATCATTATGGGCTGAAATGATAGGCCTGAGCGATTTTTATTTGACTTGGGATTGCGGGTTTGAAATGATATAAACCCGGGAATTTAATAAATTCGGATTGAAATAAATATATTCGTAATTATTTGACCCTAGGTTAGAAAATTTTGTACAGACTTGGTTTTAAAATAATTTTCTAAATTTTTTAAATATTTTGGTTTTTTAATACGTGAATTTTAACTAAATTTTAATTTAATGATTTATAAAATTTTATATATTTATTTTCTATTTGTTAAATTCTTTATAAGTTAATAAATGTTTAAAACGAAGTTTAAGATATTATTTAAAATATAAAATCTAAGTTAGTTAAATTAATAACCCAATTTGACTTCATAATATGAATTTTAATCTAACTTAGTAATATAAGTATTAATTAATGTAATAGTATATTTAAATAATAAAAATAAATAATTTCTTTACCGTAACAACAAAATTTAAGTTAATAATGTACTTTTAACTTAACATATGGAATTTCAGCTTTTAATTGTATATTGTAGTAATAATTTATTTAACTAAAATCATAGTTTACCTAATGTCCAAATAAATAATTTTGTATAATAAAAGAGATTTTACATAATAACTGTGATTAAGTATATATAATATTTTGATTATATAAACTATTGTAGTAGGAAGTATTACATTTTCAAAATGCTATGATTTCTTAAGGTAGCATTTTCCAAATTTCTATGATTCTTAAGGTTACATTTGTTAAATGATTTCTAAAAGATTATACTTTCAAAATGTTATGATTTCTAAATATTACATTTTTGAAATGTTATGATTCTTAAGGTTACATTTTTAAAGTGTTATGGCTTCTAAATTGTTATGTTTTCAAAGTGTTATAATTAAGTTTACAAAATTTGAAACTATTACAACTTTGAAAATGAATATTATTTTAAAGAATAATGATATCAGATTTATATGGTTTGGAAATAAATAATTTTTGATATGAAATATAAACCATTTGAAATAAATAACCGCGGGTTATAATAACGTTTGGTTGTTAAAGAGACCGAGATTGGTAATTGTCATACTCTCTGCCAATGCCGAAAACCACTTTAACAACTGTGTACGCGGTGGAGATTCTAAAATGAAGTAGGCGGTGGCGACGATTCTATTTGAGGTATATACGTGGACCTGACTCCTGTGAGTTAGCTTAAGGTGGCAAAAACAGGAGAAATTGACGGGCCAAGTGAGGTAGCTCCTCCGATTGGACACATTTCTTCTATTTCCATTCTATTACTTTATGATTGATTGGTGCGCACTTTTGATTTGGGAGTGTGGACCTAGGTAGGCAGTAGTTGCGGCTATGCGTTACCACCAGCCTAGAAGGGTAATTGGTATATCTACCCTGGCATTGCCTAGTTGTGTCGTGTCCCCTACCTTATCAAGACCACTACAAGTTTGTTTTGTACCATACCTATGAAGTGCCTTTTGATAAGCCTATTTTACGGGAAGTTACGGTACTGTATAGACTATCGGAATATATAAAATGTGTTAAGGGGATATGGGTAACGCCTTAACACTATTTTAATAGTTAATCTTGGTGTAGACATTATTATAATACCTTAAATTATTACATAATAGATAGTTTAACGGATCCTTAAAGGATGGCGATCCCAAGCATCCTTTGAGTTACTGTTGCATTTTTATTCAGTACATTTGAGTTGATTTACATTTTATAAGTATGTATGTCTTGACTCGAGTATTTTGTGTTTTGCTTTACGCTTAGGTCAACCTGAGCATCACAGCCTTGCATTCATCTTTTGGAGCTAGAGATCTACTAGAGAATTAGCTATCTATATTTCTATTTCAGTTATTTCTGTTCAACCTTTGCTTATGTATTAGTGGACTTATGTATTTGGATTTCCTGTTGTATTTGTTTTCAGACTCTGGTATTTTGTATCTTTTTGGAGACTATTTATCTAGTAGCTTCATGAACTACTATGTTCATTTTATGCTGCTGCGAGATATTCTGATATTCTGTGTCTATGATTTTGTGATTGATTTTGTTTACCCCAAAATTTATTTACAACCCATTTTTTTTGAATTATTTAAGTCCGACATGTGTGGTTTTATTGTCGATTTGAATGGCCCAAAATAGCGGGACGTTACAGTTATTATCAGAGCTATGGTTTTTGGCAAACCTTAGCCTATGGGGTGAAAACTCATTAGAGATATGATAGAAATACCCTAGAATGAGCAAAATCAACTTAGAATCATTCCCTATGAGAGAACATATTTTAAGTATAAAATGATTTTTAAATGATTTTAAAGGATTATTATGGACATAAAAAATTTCTTGCTTTAAAATGTAATTTTTTTAAGAATTTCCTTCTTTTTTGAATCCACGTTGTTTAATAGAATTCTTTGATTAGTAGTTTGAATTTTGTCTTTTATTTTTCCTACACTTTGTCCTAAAATTCATTTTTGAACTTCTAGGATGAATCTTAGGAATGCCAATGGTCGGAGTCGTGGTATTGCCCCAGTTCCATAATCCGTTGCACCCATTAGGTTCACCACTCTCTATAAGGAATTCACTCAGCTTGGTGGTACCAAGTTTACTAGAAGAGAGAGCATTATTGAGGCTCAGCAGTGGCTGTGGAGTTTAGAGAGGATTTCCACTGGTTTGGAGATCACCGACGCTCAGAAGCGTAACTTAGTAGCTTAACAGTTGCAGGAGATAGCTTAGGATTGGTGGGAGTCCGTTACATCCCACACTATTGAGGCAGATATTTCTTGGGAGCACTTTAGGTATTATCTTAAGTTGGTTTTTGAGTTTGGTTAAGTTATCTCTTTGGAATCTTTCTTAAGTTTGAATATCTTATTTCAATGAGGCTTTTGTGGCTAAGTGGATGCCCAAAGCCAGGAAGTCTCAGCTGTACCGGGAGTTTACAGATCTTAAGAAGGAGAACATGTCATTTTCTGAGTATGAGCGGAAGTTTAACGAACTATCCAAGTTTGGTCCTAGCCTGATTGATACCCCTCTTAAGAAGAATGAGAAGTTATAGCTGGAGCTCGCCTAGAGTTTTATGATCATCTGATTTCTCATGCGCATAGCCCATTTACTGGATTGATGGATATGGCCACTAGATTTGAGAACCCCACTTCTAATGATTCTTCTATTGCTCGTGCACCTTCATCTCCTCCTTTTTCTGGTAACTCGATGAACAGGAAGCCTAATTTCCATCAATAGAAAAGGAATTGGCAGAAGACTCCAGGTTTGGGATCTTCTTCTCAGAGGCAGCCCATTGATCTTTCTTCCATCACTTGCTTCAGGTGTGACTAGAATGGACACTGTGCCAATAGTTTCCCTACTTCAGTTAGAGATTCTGTTCCTCCAGTTTAGATGATTAGGCATGATCTATTCCTTATTTGTTTGCAGCCTAGCCACTTCAAGAATGATTCTCCGACTCAGTAGAAGGGCAAGCCATCTGGTGTCTTTGTAGTTACTTTATCTACTGCACTTACTCCTAGTGATACCTAAGGTATTCTTCAGGAAACCTTTACTTTGTTTAATTTTCCTATCCGTGTTTTATTTCACACCGCATCTTCTCATAGTTTCATTTCTATGGATCTTTGTGATAAGTTTGAGTATATCCTTTCACCTAAAAATGCAACTGAACCTTTGTGTGTTACTAATCCTATTGGTGGTACTGCGAACCTTAGTATGATTTGTTAAAAGGTGAAACTCTTTTATTCTGGCCATCGTTTTTGTAGTGATTTCTATATTCTTGATTTTGATGCTTTTGATAAGTTGCTTGGTGAAACTTTAGTTAAATTGCAAGCTTACTTTTGCACTAGTTCTTACCATTCAAAATGGAAATGTAGGATTAACAGTATAGACTGATGCTAGTCGTGATGGAAGTGGAGCTCGGATCGGTGATAGAGGAATTTTGAGGATTAATAATAGGATTTGTGTCCCGAATGTCGATGGATTGAGGCAAGAGATACTTCGGGAAAATCATCGGTCTAGAATTTCTATTCATCCAGGTGTGACGAAGTTGTATCTAGATACGAAGAAGCTGCATTGATGGAGTGGTATGAAGCATGATATTTCCCTTTTTGTTAGTAGATGTATGACTTGTCAGCAAGTCAAGGTCGATCATAAGAAGACCACTGGATTATTGAAACCCCTAGAGATTCCCAATTTGAAATGGGAATAGGTTTCTATGGATTTTATTGATGGATTACCGAGGACTAGGGGGGTAATGGGAGTATTTGGGTAGTTGTGGATAGATTGACCAAGTCATCTCATTTCATTCCGGTTAGGTCCAATCGTTCTGCTTCGACCTGAGATTTATAAGGGAGAGATTGTCCGTCTTTATGGTATTCCGGTCAGTATTGTTTGTGATAGAGATCCTATCTTTACCTGCTAGTTTTGGAGAGCTTTTCAGGAAGCTTTAGGTACTCCCTAAATCTGAGCACTCCTTACCTTCCATAGACCGATGGTCAAACTGAAAGAGTGAATCAGATTCTGGAAGATCTTCTTCATGCATATGTCCTTGATTATGGAGGATCTTAAGAAGATCATCTCCATCTCGTTGAATTCACCTATAACAACAGATACCAGGTATAATCTTAAATTTTCTGCTTAAGGTTATCTTAAATATTTATCTATCTTACTCCATCTTTTGAATTTAGGCTAATATCGAAATGGCTCCGTTTGCTGCTTTTTACGGACAACCTTGCAAAACTTCATCTTGCTGGACTAAATCTGGTAATCGTTTGTGTAACAACCCGGAATTTTCGAACCCGAAAACTCCAGATAGTTATGAAAAAGAAGAAAGGGGTAGAAGAAGAAGGAAAGAAAACAACATCAGAATCTCACATCGCAGCGGAATAAAATATAATATATATAATACAGTTTTAAATACAAGAAACTGTACTGTATACATATACATACATATCATCATCAGAGTACATCAATCAATCATACATGTCCATACACAGCGGAGATAATAGACAAATTCGTAAATACGCTCGGTCACCAGTTCGTCTCCTAAGCTCCAGCATATAACCTGAATCTTGTTTAACTCGGTCTGACCCGAGCATCATATAAAACAACACCCGAGTCAGTCTGAAATAACAGCGTGAGAAAATCACACTCAATTGGATTATTAAAGTTCAAAAATCTCTTGAAAACAAAAGCATCTCGTAAGACCACACCACAAATAAACATGTCGGGTTTTTACCTTACGATAGCTAAAACACTTTTTATTAAAGTTCTCTGATATTATTATAATGTCTATAGAAAGTAAATAGAATCTAGCTGAAATGCTTGCTTCTCACGTTCCAGCAATAGTTGGGCACAATCAAAACGGCACAGACACTTATTGGAGATTGGATCCCACACAATGGCAGGGCTACTGGGGTACCGCCCGTCACAGTACCTGGTCTAGATCAGAGTACCGAGGAGCCACCCTAACTCCCCTGCAACACAAGACCGGAACCATTCCTTACTGAACAGTCCCAAGCAAGATCACCCTGCAGTTGGCGCGACCAACCGCCCACGAAGCCGAATAAAAAGGGACATCTAGACAGGGGAAACCTCACTCTCCAGTGGGGGCTACCCACGAAGTCTTGCTGCACCTCCCCTGTTTTAGCCATTCCCGGTTGATGAGGCTTGAGGTTAAGCGTTACCTCTGAAGAACGCATCACTTAGAATGCTCATCGTCCACCTGACGATGTTCTGAAAGCATTCAATCCATACAAGTTGCCCTAGGTCTGGACAAACCGAATCACCGTCTTCAACTCTTCATGGTCTTCATTCGTAATCGTTCAAACCGGATCGAAGTGGTTTTCGAATAATAAATCCGATCCCGGACTCTTCGAAACGATCAGCGCATTGTCCAATATTGATAGTCGATTATTTAACTATCAATTAATCATACACAAGAAACCATCAAATAATTTCCACTAATTATTTATCTGAAATATCATTTAAGATATTATTTCCATTTTAACCCATTTGGAATAAATTTTCAAAGTCCTTTATTCATGAAATCACTTAACTGATTTCTCATACATACTCAATTTGATTTTACCTTTGAAAATATTTCTTATTTTTTCTCATTCCTTTTCCCAAAATCAATTTATACTTTTGCTTATAAATTTTCATATCCAATTTCTCCACTTTATAAGATTTCTCCTAAATCTTATCTCATTTAATAACTCATTTATCAACACAAGAGGATTATTAATTGGATTTTTAAAAGCATTTGAAAATATTTAGGTTTATAAAATAAGAAGTATAGTTTTATACAACTTACTGTTTAAAAGAAATATTTAACATAAAAATTAGAGATCATATCCAGTTAATGATAAATTGTAAAGCTGGTTTTAGAAAATTGAAGTTTATTATAAATATTTACCTATTCTTTTAAAAATAATTAATTCAAAACATTTTAAATTCAAGTAATAGTTTACAAGAATTTTATATAGTGTGGTAAATTAAAATACTCCTTTCTAAAATAATAAGTTTATAATTTTAGAAAATCCAATATCCATCTATAATGCCTCTTGTCCAAATTCATACTTCTTACTTCTTGAAATATTCAACTATTTCCCTCCAAAACCAATTTCCATAACTCAAATCAAGTCCTTACCGTGACTTATCTCATTACATATTCGCTAATACTTTCTATCTTGTTTATAAACTCCGTTTATAATTTATAACTCCCTGAGTTTCCTTTTCATTTATTTATGAAAACAATTTATTCACAAATTCTATTCTATAATTTTATTCCTCAATTCAATTCCATATTGGTCCTTATTAAAATTTCATTTCATTTCTTAAAAAAATCCCTTATTTTATTTCTTAATATAGTTCTCTTCTTTTATTTTATTTTAACATAATTTTGCTTTGCTTCAAATCCATTCATCGATTACAATATTTTAATTAAATCTTTAGTATATAATTTAATTTTTCCCAAACTCACTTTAACTAATTTAAAGTTTAACTAAAGAAATAAATATTCTTTTAATATTTTACTTTAGTCTCAACAGAAGTGAATTCAAATTCTAAAGAATATGCTTATAATTTAAATTTTCATTTAACTTCCTTCAATTAAATTATTTATAGTAAATTCCAATTTCCATATAAATTTAACTTGCCTGCAAATCCATATCAATATCATTCAACCTGTCATATGGCAACAATATATATAACAAATAAATATCTTTGAGGAATCTTGTTGGATCCCTCCAACCTATTCCGCTGCATCCACAAATGTTAGCACAGTAACATATCAATTCCATTTTCAAATGGATATTATAGTATATGGGTTATGATATGAACCAGTAAATAAATAATTATCAATCAATCAATCACATCCAATAATTTTAAATTTAACATTTAAATTTAATTTAGGGCATCCAAATGAGTGAAAAAATCTCACCTTTGCTTTCATTGATGCAATCCTTCCCAATCCCCACTCGTTTCCCGACCTTTGACCTTATATAAACAATTATAGGGATTTTATTAATTTTTAAAGCAATTTATTTCCGTTTAAATAAATTTATTCTTTTATCTAATAATTTATTTTTCAACAAGTGATATAATTTAAACAAATACTTAAATTTTTAAACCAATAATTTATATTTTATTTATTCTCAAACTGCACATTTAAATAGTCTGTAGGTTTAAAAATCTAATTTTTCATAATCTTTAAACATTTCTATATATATTATTTAATTAAAATTAAATCGAGGTTAACTTAATATTTTTAAATAAACTGCTTATTAGATCATATTACTTTGCTGTAAAAAAAATTATAAGCTTTACCTTACTGTTAACATTTTCCTAATCTACAAATAGGTATACATAGATGTATTAATTTTTGAAATTTCCAACATATCCTTGACTGTAAAATAATATAGCTAACTAATTTAAAAATCTCTTCTTTAAGATTAACCAATTCAATCTTGCTTTTATATTCTCTTTATTCAAAACTGAAGACAAAATTTGATTGAATTAGATAAAAAAGAAGAATCACTACCTCACTGCCGTTCCACGAACTCACCCTCCATCTCTGCCTCGAGTACGCCATCGCGAACGAGACCTCCAAAAATCGCTCGTCGCCCAATATGCCGTTCGAAGTTCCATCAACCGAAACCCTAGCAACCCCCAAAACCCACTACGCAACCACCGAGCGACCACCTCAAACTGTCAAAGCCTCAACTACGCCCTTCAACCTCGTTCCCCACTGTCACTATGCGAGCAATACAAGCGAGACGCCTTCAACTTTGAGCTCCACTCACGAGCGCCGCCTAACGAAATTCTCGACACTCCTCGCATCGCGACTCCCCAATTCCTAGCCCCAGCAACCCACGATCGATTCACCCCTCTCGCGCCACCTGATCGAACGTGATTTCGTCCGTGTTAATTTTTTTTTTAGGCATGCCGTGAAACGGCTTCAGGAAGAAATGGGAAACGAGGGAAAAATGAAGGTTTCGGTTCGAGCTTTGAGGGAAAGAAATAAACGAAGGGATTTCGTTCGATTGGGGAAACAAAATGATAGAGAGGTAGCGGCCATTAATAAATTTTGGTTTCTGATCAAAGAGAGCAACAAGAAGCAACGTGATTTTAAAGAAAAGGAAAGCGTATACAAGAAGACGAACGATAGGATTAGTGTGTTGAGGAAGCTATGTTAATTATTTCATTTTTAAACTTTATATTTAAAATCCTTTCGAATTTCAAGTAAATTATAGCGCGTATGCTTATCGTACAATCACACGGTCACCCCAAAAATTACGAAATTTGAAATCCGGCAATAATTCAATATTACGGATCCAACGGAACTGTATTCGTTGAATTCCGAGACTGTGCCTCGGATGGTGATTTTTAACTGTCAATTTAACTATACAAATTTAAAATTTAACAAACGACAGTTAAATTCAATTTTAGCTCATCTATTACTTCCACTATTATCAATATGAATTTTATAAGCCGTTAAAATATTTTCAACAAACTTATAATTCCAGATTTAAATAATTTACCCAATTGCCGATCACTATTTAATTTATTCAATTAATTGTTATATTTAAATTCTGAGTTCTTTTTATTAAATCAAACCAACTTTTCATATTGAAAACAAATTATATTACAAATTAATTATTTAAATTCATTTTAAATATCACAAATTAACGGTTGAAAAAGCCGGGTCGTTACATTCCTCCCCCTTAAAAGAATTTCGTCCCCAAAATTACTGGTTAGGAAGAATGGTCACATACCCGTTATTATTACTTCACAATCAACAATTCAACATCCTACCAAACTACCATTTTAATAAAAGACGCATTATCCTTCTTATTAACTTCCAAACTTGTCCCAAGTTTTAATCTATACTATTTGTTTAACCATTCAAGTTTTCAGTTTAAACTCAAATTTTGAATTATCAAAATTTTCTCAAAATTTTTCTAACACCCTAAATTTCCGAAAAATATTGCTAGCGTCTCCTTTGCGCGGCTAGCTCGGTACAACTACAAAATAGCTCTACAGCCTCTCAAAAACCCAAAAGAAAAAAAAAGCCAAGCGGCTCAATCAAAATCCCAATCAATTCCCATATAGAAATTTAAACACATACCTTTTGTCGAGCATTTCAATTTTATCTTTTGAAACCAAACTCAATTCTCCTTACCTACCTTTATATTACCTGCATTTCTTACACAATAATATGTCCAATCACAATATACAAAAACATTTTATCGACATTCTTTCAAATGTCAACATCCATTCATTCAAATATTATTTTAGATTGTTTGTGCAATATCATTTCCCAATGACAATGCATAATTCTTATCTTTAATTCCATCTTACTACGTTAGTTTGTATCTATTCCTATTCAATTGATTCTTCCATTTCTATATGAATTCAATTTATCTTTAACAATTCTCTTTTTTTTCATTTATAGCAAATTCATGTCATTATTTCAAATTAGTTTCATTCACCAATCTATTGCAATTTTCAATTTGAAAACATTTGTCGTTAACAAAATTTTCAAAAATTTCCAAAAATTTTCTAACTCCCAAAATTTCCGAAATTTTTTGGCAGAGTCCCCTCTGTACGGGGGAGCTTTTGCAATTTGACAAAATATATAAATATATATACATCGACCCACACGGTCGGAAAAACCAAAAACAGTTCATATTTCCTAGTTTGTATAGCGTAGGCGTACCTTATTTACTATTTTCAGCAAGCGGCTTATTTTATTTTAGCATTTACATGCTCAAAATCCCGCTATACAGTCTTCTGGTACCTGTACTTACTCAATTTGAACTCATAAGTAACATATGTATGAAATTTATAACATTGCATTCATTTATACAGCTACAACACTCAAAATCATAAGCAATGCAATATAAATAACTTCATAACAAATTTATATAGTTTCCAAACTAGTTCCATTTGTTTATAACTGACACAAATACCGGGTGCATTCAACTTTAAGTGAGTTACAACACATTTACTTATTTCGAATTCATAATTATCCCTAAACAAACCCATTTTCAATTTAATTGATTTCAAAAATCAATTCCTGCTTCTTAACAATTCGAAACCATATTTTATAAGCAATTATATGCGAATCAAGTTCTATAAGCAGGTAATAAGATTTCCATATTAATTTAGTTGCTCTTACTTAATTTAAATCACCATATCCAATTCGGAATGATTTTCACATCATTCTTTTATTCAATTTTGTATTCATGGCAATTCATTCAAAAATCAAGTTTAATTACTTCTATTATTCCATAGAACTTTAATTAATCTTGTTTACGACAACAACAATAATTTCATGCAAATTTGACAATATTCATTCAACAAACAATTTCTTAAATTTTATAACTATTTTAAAATTGATGCCAACACAACTTATATGAATTTCATTCCATTCTAATTTATTTTTAAACCATATCTTTGCATTTTCACATTTATTTTATTCCAAACCATTCTTATTAAGCTTGACAACTTCAATGCTTAAAATCAATCATGTCCCAGATTTATATGAGTCATACTTCATCGAATTTTGTTTGCACTTCTAACCATTTATATTTAATCCAATTTCATTTTATTTGCTAATCAATTCAAGTTGAATTTTAGATATATAACTCAAGTTCTCTTTCTACCATTCACTTAAATTCACAACCCAATTTTATTAATTTACCATTCAACCTTTATTTAACCAATTCAAAGTTTATTCACATATTCAAGTTACTAATTTATCCCAAATTAGTTTATTCCCAATTTATAATTCAATACTTGATTTTTAGCTTCAAAAATCTCTTCATTTAAATTTCTTTGGTTCAATCCTATTTTGAAATTCAGGTTTGGATTTCTATTCATTTTCCAAATTCAAACAATTCTATTTGACTTATTTATTCCATCTTAATTTTATAAGTCCACTTCTTATTTATCTTCACACTTCCATTTATTTACAGTTAACCACATTCCCATTTTATTTTAATTCAGGTTTATACGTCCTCACCTAGCCAAGTATATATTTTTATTTCAACGCCTCTCAATTCTTTTATAAGCTATCAAAGTCTTATTTCTTCAAATTCTACTTTCACTTAGCTTACATTAAATTCAACCTCATTTCATTAATATGAATTTTTACTCAAGTGAGAGTTTTATTACAACATTATCTATATCTCAATTTAATCCATCTTCATTAAATCCCAATATTACCCTAGCTTAAGATAATTCCAGTACAAACAAAGTTCTCAATCCAATTAAATTTGCTATTCACTATCCAATCACATCCAAAGTCAAGGTACTTCACCAATCTATTTTATTCAGTGAACTTTCACTTTCAACGAAATCACTTTCCTTTAATTTTACATCTTAAGTTTATTCATTTATTGCAACTTCGTACTTAAATTCACTTCCAATTTATTTGACTCATATAGATCAAATCCCATGTGATTTTAATTAACCAATCTAAATTTGTTAAGACAATATCCAAGGTCAATTTATTTCATCCATACTTGATTTGGATCTAATTTGTAACTTCAAATTATCTTTAATTTAGTCCAATTCCAAAACAATTCCAATTCACATTTAATTTACTTACTATTCAATGGACTTTCTATTTATAACTTAGGTTTCATCACTAAATTCCATTTTCAATTCAAATCACAACTTAATTCAAATCCAACTGAATTTTATTTTCAGTTTAACTCAATTTACTTCCATTCACATAACTTGAATTAATTTCCATCCACTTTAAGTTTTATTCCTCATTTCAACTTCATTTAAAATTCACTATTTTATTTCCTCCAAACCATTAATTAAATTTTAAAATTTAAAATTTTAATCCAAGTTAAATTTGCATCTTTAATTTTTCACTTTAGATTTTAATTCCAAAATTCAACATTTATGTTTTCCTTGATTAGATAACTATTTTAAATTTAATTATCTCATTTGTCAAACATATTATCATCCAAACATCCATGTTATAATAATTGCAGAAAATATTTCTTTTACATCAAAATATATTTTGAACGAAATTATTTCATTCACCCAATTTAAAAAAGAAATCAATATTGTGTCGAATTGCTCTATTTAAGTGTTTAGAAACCCCTTCGATCCAGTTGTCCAGACTGTGCCGACGAAGGTTCATATACCAACAAATAAATCAATCAACGCAATATAAAATCATTTTATATTCACTAACAAATACGCGCTCATATCTATAAATACGCTCAAACTCATTCTAGAGTACAATTGACTCCATTTGTAATGAGTAATTCCTCACCAGAGCCAAGGTTCTCGCTTAACCTTTCAGCTCTGATGCCAAGTGTAACAACCTGGAATTTTCGAACCCGAAAACTCCAGATAGTTATGAAAAAGAAGAAATGGGTAGAAGAAGAAGGAAAGAAAACAACATCAGAATCTCACATCGCAGCGGAATAAAATATAATATATAGAATACAGTTTTAAATACAAGAAATCTGTACTGTATACATATACATACATATCATCATTAGAGTACATCAATCAATCATACATGTCCATACACAGCAGAGATAATAGACAAATCCGTAAATACGCTCTGTCACCAGCTCGTCTCCTGAGCTCCAGCATATAACCTGAATCCTGTTTAACTCGGTCTGACCCAAGCATCATATAAAACAACACCCGAGTCAGTCTGGAATACCAGCGTGAGAAAATCACACTCAATTGGATTATTAAAGTTCAAAAATATCTTGAAAATAAAAGCATCTCATAAGACCACCCCACAAATAAACATGTCGGGTTTTTACCTTACGATAGCTAAAACACTTTTTATTAAAGTTCTCTGATATTATTATAGTATCTATAGAAAGTAAATAGAATCTAGCTGAAATGCTTGCATCTCACGTTCCAGCAATAGTTGGGCACAATCAAAACCGTACAGGCGCTTATTGGAGATTGGATCCCATACAATGGCAGGGCAACTGGGGTACCGCCCGTCACAGTACCTGGTCTAGATCAGAGTACCGAGGAGCCACCCTAACTCCCCTGCAACACAAGACCGGAACCATTCCTTACTTAACAGTCCCAAGCAAGATCACCCCGCAGTTGGCGTGACCAACCGCCTACTAAGCTGAATAAAAAGGGACATCTAGACAGGGGAAGCCTCACTCTCCAGTGGGGGCTACCGACGAAGTCTTGCTGCACCTCTCCTGTTTTAGCCATTCCCGGTTGATGAGGCTTGAGGTTAAGCGTTACCTTTGAAGAACGCATCACTTAGAATGCTCATCGTCCACATGACGATGTTCTGAAAGCATTCAATCCATACAAGTTGCCCTGGGTCTGGACAAACCGAATCACCGTCTTCAACTCTTCACGGTCTTCATTCGTAATCGTTCAAACCGGATCGAAGTGGTTTTGGATAATTAAATCCGATCCCGGACTCTTCGAAACGATCAGCGCATTGTCCAATATTGATAGTCGGTTATTTAACTATCAATTAATCATACACAAGCAACCATCAAATAATTTCCATAAATTATTTATCTCAAATATCATTTAAGATATTATTTCCATGTTAACCCATTTGGAATAAATTTTCAAAATCCTTTATTCATGAAATCACTTAACTGATTTCTCATACATACTCAATTTGATTTTACCTTTGAAAATATTTCTTATTTTTTCTCATTCCTTTTCCCAAAATCAATTTATACTTTTGCTTATAAATTTTCATATCCAATTTCTCCACTTTATAAGATTTCTCCTAAATCTTATCTCATTTAATAACTCACTTATCAACACAAGAGGATTATTAATTGGATTTTTAAAAGCATTTGAAAATATTTAGGTTTATAAAATAAGAAGTATAGTTTTATACAACTTACTGTTTAAAAGAAATATTTAACATAAAAATTAGAGATCATATCCAGTTAATGATAAATTGTAAAGCTGGTTTTAGAAAATTGAAGTTTATTATAAATATTTACCTATTCTTTTAAAAATAATTAATTCAAAACATTTTAAATTCAAGTAATAGTTTACAAGAATTTTATATAGTCTGGTAAATTAAAATACTCCTTTTTAAAATAATAAGTTTATAATTTTAGAAAATCCAATATCCATCTATAATGCCTCTTGTCCAAATTCATACTTCTTACTTCTTGAAATATTCAACTATTTCCCTCCAAAACCAATTTCCATAACTCAAATCAAGTCCTTACCGTGACTTATCTCATTACATATTCGCTAATACTTTCTATCTTGTTTATAAACTCCGTTTATAATTTATAACTCCCTGAGTTTCCTTTTCATTTATTTATGAAAATAATTTATTCACAAATTCTATTCTATAATTTTATTCCTCAATTCAATTCCATATTGGTCCTTATTAAAATTTCATTTCATTTCTTAAAAAAATCCCTTATTTTATTTCTTAATATAGTTCTCTTCTTTTATTTTATTTTAACATAATTTTTCTTTGCTTCCAATCCATTCATCGATTACAATATTTTAATTAAATCTTTAGTATATAATTTAATTTTTCCCAAACTCACTTTAACTAATTTAAAGTTTAACTAAAGAAATAAATATTCTTTTAATATTTTACTTTAGTCTCAACAGAAGCGAATTCAAATTCTAAAGAATATGCTTATAATTTAAATTTTCATTTAACTTCCTTCAATTAAATTATTTATAGTAAATTCCAATTTCCATGTAAATTTAACTTGCCTGCAAATCCATATCAATATCATTCAACCTGTCATATGCCAACAATATATATAACAAATAAATATCTTTGAGGAATCCTGTTGGATCCCTCCAACCTGTTTCCCTGCATCCACAAATGTTAGCACAGTAACATATCAATTCATTTTCAAATGGATATTATAGTATATGGGTTATGATATGAACCAGTGAATAAATAATTATCAATCAATCACATCCAATAATTTTAAATTTAACATTTAAATTTAATTTAGGGCATCCAAATGAGTGAGAAAATCTCACCTTTGCTTTCATTGATGCAATCCTTCCCAATCCCGACTCGTTTCCCGACCTTTGACCTTATATAAACAATTATAGGGATTTTATTAATATTTAAAGCAATTTATTTCCGTTTAAATAAATTTATTCTTTCGTCTAATAATTTATTTTGCAACAAGTGATATAATTTAAACAAATACTTAAATTTTAAACCAATAATTTATATTTTATATATTCTCAAACTGCATATTTAAATAGTCTGTAGGTTTAGAAATCTAATTTTTCATAATCTTTAAACATTTCTATATATATTATTTAATTAAAATTAAATCGAGGTTAACTTAATATTTTTAAATAAACTTCTTATTAGATCATATTACTTTGCTGTAAAAAAAATTATAAGCTTTACCTTACTGTTAACATTTTCCTAATCTACAAATAGATATGCATAGATGTATTAATTTTTGAAATTTCCAACATATCCTTGACTGTAAAATAATATAGCTAACTAATTTTAAAATCTCTGCTTTAAGATTAACCAATACAATCTTGCTTTTATATTCTCTTTATTCAGAACTGAAGACAAAATTAGATTGAATTAGATAAAAAAGAAGAATCAATACCTCACTGCCGTTCCACGAACTCACCCTCCATCTCTGCCTCGAGTGCGCCATCGTGAACGAGACCTCCAAAAATCGCTCGTCGCCCAATATGCCGTTCGAAGATCCCTCAACCGAAACCCTAGAAACCCCCAAAACCCACTACGAAACCACCGAGCGACCACCTCAAACTGTCGAAGCTTGAACTACGCCCTTCAACCTAGGTCCCCACTGTCACTACGCGAGCCTTCCAAGCGAGACGCCTTCAACTTCGAGCTCCACTCACGAGCGCCGCCTAACGAAACTCTCGACACTCCTCGCATCGCGACTCCCCAATTCCTAGCCCCAGCAACCCACGACCGATTCACCCCTCTCGCGCCACCTGATCGAATGCGATTTCGTTCGTGTTAATTTTATTTTTTAGGCATGCCGTGAAATGGCTTCAGGAAGAAATGGGAAACGAGGGAAAAATGAAGGTTTCGGTTCGAGCTTTGAGGGAAAGAAATAAACGAAGGAATTTCATTCGATTGGGGAAACAAAATGATAGAGAGGTAGTGGCCATTAATAATTTTTAGTTTCTGATCGAAGAGAGCAACAAGAAGCAACGTGATTTTAAAGAAAAGGAAAGCGTATACAAGAAGACGAACGATAGGGTTAGTGTGTTGAGGTAGCTATGTTAATTATTTCATTTTTAAACTTTATGTTTAAAATCCTTTCGAATTTCAAGTAAATTATAGCGCGTATGCTTATCGTACAATCACACGGTCACCCCAAAAATTACGAAATTTGAAATCCGGCAATAATTCGATATTACGGATCCAACGGAACTGGTTTTGTTGAATTCCGAGACTGTGCCTCAGATGGTGATTTTTAACTATCAATTTAACTATACAAATTTAAAATTTAACAAACGACAGTTAAATTCAATTTTAACTCATCTATTACTTCCAGTAATATCAATATAAATTTTATAAGCCGTTAAAATATTTTCAACAAACTTATAATTCCAGATTTAAATAATTTATCCAATTGTCAATCACTATTTAATTTATTCAATTGATTGTTATATTTAAATTCTGAGTTCTTTTTATTAAATAAAATCAACTTTTCATATTGAAAACAAATTATATTGCAAATTAATTATTTAAATTCATTTTAAATATCACAAATTAACGGTTGAAAAAGCCGGGTCGTTACAGTTTGGTTCTTGATCTTGATATGATTCATGAGGCTTCTGAGAGGGTTGAGGAGATTAGGAGGAAGATGAGGATTGCTCAAGATAGGCAGAAGAAGTACGTTGATAGGCGTAGGAGGAGTCTGGAATTTTCCATGGGTGATTAGGTTTTCCTTAAGGTCTCTCTGTTGAAGAATGTGATTCGGTTTGGTCGGAAAGGGAAGCTTGCTCCTAGGTTTATTGGTCCTTTTCGCATCTCAGAGAGAGTTGGTCCTTCAGCTTAACGTTTGGATTTGCTTGAGAAGCTTTTTGGAGTGCATAATGTGTTTCATTTTTGCACCTTCGTCAGTGTCATCATGATCCATCTTTAATTGTTTAGCCTTCTGCTCTTGAGAGTTTGGATATTGAGCCAAACCTTACTCTTGAGAGGAAGCCACTTCGAATTATCGATAAAGGTATGAAGCAGCTAAGAAGGAAATCTGTCAACCTGGTCAAAGTGTAGTGGAGTACTAAAAATCAGGATTGTACTTAGAAGACGAAGGAGAGCATGCGTGCTTTGAATTCGAAATTGTTTGTTCCAAGCACTATTCGTTAATCTATCTTATCTTTCTTTGCTTTCCTTTGTCACGTTCCTTTTCGAGGACGAAAAGTATTGAGTGGGTGAGAGTGTAACAACTTGTAAATTCTGTAAATATTTTTAAAAGAAATTTTACTTGAAACTTTGATTTTAAATTATTTTAAAATTGATAAATTTGGAATTTTAATATATATTTTTGGGATTTGATGTAAATTACTTTTGAAAATATAATAAAATAAAGTTTTCTCTAAAATTTTAAATTTTGGTCAACTTTGGTCAAAGTTTGACTTCACGTTGAAAATTTTAAATTTTAAATTTTTTCTTCTTTTGTGAAGCTAGATTTGATTCTAACCTTTTCTCTACTTTTCGTTTCGTAAAATTCTGATTTCTACTTCTCAAAATTTGTAGTTTTCAGCGTATTACAAGCAATTATTTTCATGTTTTCTTTTTCTATTTATTTTTGGGCTTAGGCTAATGGGCTAGGAGGTAAATGGTCACCTAAATTGTCTGTTCATTTGAAAAGTCACCAGTTGAGAAACAAGTACATACAAAATTTTTTTCTGCCTTCTGACTTCTCATTCCTCTCTCCTTCCTGCTCATAAACTTTATGTAAGTTCTCTTCTCCTTATCGAATCTTTTTCTCTAAATTTTCTTCTCCTTTTCTCCTATTTCGGCCATCAACTTATCATCATCTCCACCTCTTTTTCTCCAACCAAAGCCTATCTCCTCCTCTCCATAGGCCAACCATCATCGACTTATTTTCGGACACTACCACTTCATGACCTTCCTCTTCCGTGGCCATGACATCCCTAGCCTCTACCACTTCCAAACCCTAGACCGAACCGCACCATCCACTTTTTCCATCCTCTTGCCATTGCCTTGCCATGACCAAAGACTCCCCTTAGCCTCCACACAACAAGGCCGAACCACTTCATCTCCTTTCTCTTTGTATTGCCTTGGTAGTGACCACTATTCCCATCCCAAATCCAAAGACTAGCCTTGTCTTGACCCAAACTACATCATGGCCAAAACTAAGCTTTTTCCTTCCCTTATTTTTCCTTAGGCCGAGACTTTTCTTGACCCAAACCTAGTATGGACGAACCAAACCAAGCCATAGTTTGAACCCTAACCCAAATCCAGGTGTGGCCGAACCTAAACACCATCTAGGCCGAGCCTATTAGCCTTTTAGGCTAGACCTTTTCATGTGTTTTATGCAATAAAATTTAAAACTTTTATTTTATCTACATTACTTTATTTCTTTACATATGTATTTATTTAATTTTTCTATGCTTTGAATTTGGATTCTGCTCCCACTCACGCTAGTTCATGATTGCCGTGCTTATTCGAAGTTGTTGTGTTTTTTTTGGAATTATTTTCTCTAGCAAAGAAAGGTGGGTAATCACTCTTGACTACACACGTATATTTTGGTGAATCGATGTCATTTGGATTGTGTTGATATGTATATTCGAGTTAGAGATTTCACATATGCTTATATTATGTTATCTCACATGATGTTATACCCGTTATGATCACATGCCATGATATGTTACATAATGTTTTGTTTATTACATGTTCTATTCTCAAGTTCCTTCACTGTGGGTTGAAATAATACAAACCCGAATGATCTTTAAATTAAGGAAAAATCGTTATGGGCTGAAATGCTAGGCCTAAGCGATTTTTTTTTGACTTCGGATTACGGGTTTGAAATGATATAAACCTGGGAATTTAAAAAATTCAAATTGAAATGATATATATCTGTAGTTACTTGACCCTTGGTTAGAAAATTTTATACAGACTCCATGGTTGGTTTTAAAATAATTTTCTAATTTTTTTTTAGTATTTTGGATTTTTAATATGTGAATTTTAACTAATATTTAATTTAATGATTTAGAAAATTGTAAATATTTATTTTCTATGTGTTAAAATTATTTATAAGTTAATAAATTTAAAATGAAGTTTAAGATTTTATTTATAATATGAAATCTAAGTTAGTTAAATTAATAATCAAATTTGACTTAATGAGACAAATTTTAATCTAACTTAGTAACATAAGTGTTAATTAATGTAATGGTATATTTTGAATAATAAAAACAAAAATTTTCTTTACTGTAATAATAAAATTAAAGTTAACAATGTACTTTTAACTTAACATAAGGAATTTCAGCTTTTAAATGTATATTGTCGTAATAACTCATTTAACTAAAATCATAGTATACCAAATGTCCAAATAAATAATTTTACATAATAAAATAGATTTCATATAATAAATATGATAAAAATTGTAAGCATATATAATATTTTGATTATATAAACCGCTGTAGTTGGAAGTATTACATTTTCAAAATGCTATGATTTCTTAAGGCAACATTTTCCAATTTGCTATGATTATTAAGGCTATATTTGTAAAATGCTATGATTTCTAAAAGGTTATATTTTCGAAATGTTATGATTTCTAAAATATAACTGTAACGATCCTCAATTTTAAACAATTTAATTTGTGAATATTTAAATTATTTTAAATATTTAAATGATGATTTGACTTGAATTTCAAATTATCAGAATAAATTGGCGATTAAATATTAGAATTTAATCTGTTTAAAGTTGAATAAAATTTAAATTTAACTTTGAAGCTGAAATTGAATATTGAATTTGTATTTTTAATTCGAACTAAAGACTTAGAAAAAAATAGTTTGGATTTACGAATTTTATTTATGTAAATTTATAAATGGATGGTTAGTTTTAAATAACATTTTTTCTTTTCTTTAAAGTAAAAAGGAATAAAATTTTAATCAATACGAAATAAATAAAGAAACACACATAGTTAAAAATTCAAACAACAAAATTTACAAAACAAAGTAAAGAAAATATACACAAAACAAATTGAATTTAAAAAATGAAAAAAAAAATATAATAATAAATAAAATAAAATAAGAAAAAAATATATTACAAGATCTCGAGCCAAGATACGATATTTTTCACCAGCAACCCTATCCCAAAATTCACGCCATAATCTATGCCTAAACCCTCGCTAAAATCACGTCTTCCCTGTTCTTTTATACCCTACTCCTTTTCCCCTTTTCTCATTCGAAACCCTTCAGTAATCAAACGAAAGAAAAAAAAATTAATGGCGGTCGTCCTCGTTCCTCCTCGTCCCTCTCTTCACAATTAGGGCTTTTCGAAATTTGGGTTTGCTTCGGCTTCAATTCGATCGCGTGCTTCTCAGTGGGTTGAGTTCGTCTCCTTGCTTCGGTGAAAGGTGAGTTCTTTGCTCACGATTGATTTTGATTCAAGTGTTTAAATTTGTTTGAATTGGATGTTGGTTGCATGCTATGTTTTGGGGGGTTATTCGTTATCAATTGCTCGGATTTTTTTTGGATTTAAACTGATATGAGCAGATTTGTCACTGCATGTTGGTTGTTGGTTGTTATTCGCTATCATTTGCTCGGATATTTTGATTTTAAATTTATAAGAACAGATGTTATTTGAATTTGATTTAACTGATGAGGACAGATGCTATAAAATTTGTTTTTAAACTGTTAAGAACAGATTCTACCCAATATTTGTTTTTAAATTAATAAGAACAAATGCTATATGATATTGTTTTAAACTGTTAAGAACAGATGCTATATGATATTGTTTTTGAATTGTTAAGAACAGATGCTACTTGAAATTATTGTTTTAAACTGTTAAGAACAGATGTTATTTGGGATTTATTTTTAAACTGATGAGAATAGATGCTATTAAATTTTGTTTTAAAAAAAAAAATTGTAAACAAGTTTAACTTTGGTTTAAGACCTGTTATATATTTTCAGAAATAAATGAAAGCAAGTTTAAACTTTAATCATTATTATCTGGTTGACTTGATTCTCTTGACTTGGTCATCTTTGATGTTGTTGAACTAAGTAGCATGCATTTTGTGGTCTGCCTTGTTGCTAAGTCATTTCTGTTGACATGTTGTTGCATTCTCTTGAGTCTGTTGGACTTTGGTCTAGTTGTGCACTTGCATTTGAGTACTGGGTCTTGTTTCATTTAGTTTGCATTGTTCAAAGTCATGTTCCAATAGTTGCTGCCCTGTCCATATGGTTGTTCAATTGACTACTGAACTGGTACCTTTCATTTTGTCTGCACTGTCCACTGCAGTTTCCTCATTTATGCATTTAGACTTGACTGTTGCACTTGTAGTTGCATTCCATTTTGTTGCACTTGAACTTAACTATTGTCTGCATTGTCCACTTATGTACATGCTTGGCTTTGTGGTCTTCATGTTGTGCTCTCTGTGTTGATTTGCATTTTTCCATGCTGTTATCTATACTCATGTTCTTGCAGTCATATTGGCATGGAGTTGCATCAATACTGTTGGTCTTTTGTAGCATTGAGTTGCACTGTATTTGTCCTGTCCACTGTTTCATTTAGTTTGCATTTGTGCATTGCTGTCATTTAAGTTGGTCACTGTTGCATTACTTGTGGCAGTTGCTATGTTCACACATTTTCCCATTCACTGTTACACTGTAGTTGCTTCACTTGAGTTTTTGTAACTTGTACATGCTGTGTTCATTCGAGTTGCTTCACCATTGAGTGTTTCATTTCATGAACATTTGGGTCTGCATCCCTTTGTTTGGTCATTAGTTGTAGCTGAACAGTTCATATTGCTGTTGACATGCCTTGTACTTGTAGTTGTATTCACTGTGTAGTTGGGGCTGTTGGATTTTGTTGTACACTGCTGCCTGAGTGCCAGTTTACATTATTCTTGTGCACTGACCATATGGTCTCTGCTTATTTGTAGCTTATATCACTTGTTTCCCCTGCCTGTACCTTTTTTTTGTTACAGTAATGATTCAAAATCCCTATCCTTCAATTCTTTTGGAAAGAAGAAAAAAAAATGGAAGTGTGAGGTTCAATTCTGTGCTTTAATTATTCCTCTAATACCCTGTTGCATTTAGTTTATGTTGTTGCACTCATTTGTAGTCTGCACCACCATATGCTTTTGTAGCCTGATCTTTGTTGAACATGTGTTTTGCTATACTGTTCACTTGAGTTTGAATTTGCTGTCTCATTTGAAACAGTGCAGTCCCTTTGTTTTGAGATATATGCATGTTGACTAGTTCACTTGCTCATATATGTTGATTCACTGATGCATTTCTTATGGTCTATTTCTTTGTTGTTATGAGCTTAATGAGTTGTGCTCATTTTGGTCTGCACTCTGTAAACTTTGAGTTGTATTTGTGAACCTTTCGTTGCTTCATGTCTTTGGCATTTCTGAGCCTCTGCCTTTGATAGCCTGTTTCAACATTTGCTGTTTGTATTGCTTTGTCTGATGCCTTCTTGACACTTTTGTCTGTGCATTGGCCTTGAGTTGAACCCAGTTTTGAAACTTTGGTTTGACCTTGTTTTGATCTGATAGCTGTGCTTTTGTTTGGTGCACACGTGTTGGCGAGGCAGTGCACATGTGTGAAAATATACTTGTGTACTGCAGCCACACAGGATTGGTAAATTTCGAAAAAAAAAAATAATTGAAGTTGTTAATGTGAAAAATCCATAATAGATCTAAATTGATTCATGTGATTCGTCATCTCTGTTACCACTTTATTCAGTTCATTACAAATTTAATTACTTGAATAAAGATTAATCCTGACTCGAGTGTTTTTGTGTTTTGCAATAAACGCTAGGGTCAGACCGAGTATTTTTACAGCTTGAAGATTTTCAGGCCGCGAAGTTAGAGAGAGAGAGGGGAAAGCACTTCACTAAAGTTTTTAAAGAAAATTTTTCTTGTACTTAATAGTAAATAAATTATTTCTGCTGTATAAAAAAATTATGCATTGTACAAACTCTGATATATGTATGTAAGAAAAATTCATTTATGAATAATATTATGATTATTCTGTGATTCTGTGGCTGATTCTGTTTAAACTTTATAAACTGAACAACAATCCGTCATTTTGAACGTTTCGAGTTGGTTTAATTACCGACTAGAGGCGGTCAGGGCGGTGGGTCGTTACAAAAGTGGTATCAGAGCTTTGGTTTACTCAAAGCTCAGTTTATGATGTTTAATATGAATAGTTACTAGGATCACTTTAAAGAAAAATGTTTTTCAAATCTAAATAAGTATGAAATTGTTTTCTTTGTAAAATAAAAAGTATTTTGAAAATTCAAATCTTTTTCGAAAATTCCCCTCTCTAAATTTAGGATTGCGATAGTTTCTCATTCGAAACCCTTTATCGAATTATTGAGACTTATGGAAAATAAAATATAAGTGAAGTGAATTAATAAATTGGTTTGAATCAAATATTGTGAATATCTACAAAATAATAAATTGTGAAATAAAATGATATTTCAATTTAGTTATAGCCGAGAGGATAATTAAACTATAACTTGGGAATTTGATTCTGAATTCTTTTGAAAATTGATTTCAAATGTTTTGAAGAACGATTTAGCAAATAAATGGATTATAAGTACTTAACTTATAATATGGACTTTTGGTATATAACTAAGTTATATAAATTGAATTGAATTAATAAAGAAGATTTATAAATCGAAGTTTATAAATAGAAATGGAATTTGTAAAGATTGTTTATAAATTCGAAACCAATTGAATTTGACAAATAAAAAATAGAAGTTATTAAAGGAGATATATTCGTGATTTTGGACAGCGAATTATCCTTTATATTAGATATTGTGATAGTAAATGTTGGTTGGGAATTTTATTCACGATTTTGGACAGTGGATAATCTTTTAAATAAAAAGTGTAGAAACACTGAATTGAATAGATAAGTATATTCACGATTTTGGACAGTGAATATATTATTGACTAAAACGGATATGTTTTAGGGAAGTGATATTATGAAATGAGGTTAATGTGGAAATATAAATTTAATGGAACCAATTCAATGAATAATTTACTAAAGAACTAGTTGACTATTTTGGAAATAGAAAGCAAATGCAAAGTTCAAATAGAAATTAAATTTCAAGTTTGATGTTTGTCAACATGATAATCCATTATAGGTTTAATAAATTCAGTTACGAATTTGAATTTAAACGTGTGGAAAAATTAAATTAAGTGAAAAACTTAATATTGAAAAGTTTGAAATTGGTTTAAAACTAATATTATGAAAAGTATGAGGAATTCAAACTATGAATTAAGTTGAAGTTGAAAAAGTTAATGGTTTTAAAGATGTTATAAAATACATTAAGTATCGAAAGCATAGATTTCAACATTTATTGTTGGGATGGACGTTTTCGGAAAAAATTAAGGAAATGGTGGACTACAACACTATTGTTATAGTAAATGGTTTCCGAAAGGAAATGTTGTTTATAGTATTGGGATTTATATATCTATCTTAAATTCGAATCCCTATACTAGTGACTTTTGAGTTGTTGTAACAATGTTTTACGTAACATTCGTTTTGACTCAAATAAATGTGTTTAAAAGAATGATTTCCTTAAAGAATGGAATATATACTTAATTTTGATTCAAGTATATTGAATATTTTCCAAGAGTTGAAAATAAATGAACTTGTGAATTACTTATTATTAAATAAGTATGGAAATGTTTTCCAATATGAAATGAAAGGTTTGAAATTTTATCTTTTAAAGATAAATTAAAAAAATGAATATTTGAAATTTATTTCAAATGGTTAAGTTGGAAAATTATATATACCTTGTAAAGATATTATTTTGAGAAATGTGAACAATTAGTTCAACTTGAATATTTTCCAAAAAGATTGAATCTTGAGTTAAATTGAGTTTAACTTCGACATCAAAAACAATATAAGTTGAGCTTTGAATTTTGGATAGTCGATTGGGATTGTATGTCTAACATTGTGAATTGATGACATAGCATTTGATCTCTATTAAATATATATCTGTGGTGGCGGAGAATTTATTCTTTTAGCTTAACACCCTTCTCTGAGACATACGAGCTTAGAGGTTATATATCGATAGACATCAATTATGTGTTGAGAATTGACGATGTAACGTGAAATCCAAATCGAATGTGAAGTCGATAATAAATTGGATTATGAATGTGAATTAGGTTTGAGATAACCTTAAATTTTCAAATCGATTTAGAGGAAAAATTTAAACGTGATGGAAAATTTGGAATCCTCTATTTGTTATGAATGTGAATTGAGTTTTCGTAACTTATATATGTGAATATAATAATTCGAAAACCATCAGTTTGGAAAGTCATTATTATGAAAAGTCCTGTGTAGGTTTACATAGGTATGATATGTACGAAATGTGAAATGAAGTACTATATGTATATGACATATGTTTTCTAAAAACTGAGGATATGGAAATGTACCTTCCATTTATTATTTGTGAAGGTGATTGGAACTCGGTGGAGTGTCCATTGGAAATCGTAGCTACGTAGAATTTCCATTAGTGGAATGTCCATTGGGACTGACTGGGATCCCCCACGATGGATCATCGTGTTTGGGATTAGGTGAATTGATGCTGGCGTAATTCGTGGGGCGTGATTCCTACAGTTACAAGCGATTCTACTGGGATAGTAGCGTAACCGCCGTGTGGACCGCGATCTAAGGCGACAACCATGGCGAAATTCAAGAGAGATGAGAAATCTAAGGTTACAAGCGATTCTACTGGGATAGTAGCGTAACCGCCGGGTAAACTGTGATCCATGGGGGAACGTGCTTTCCATATCCATTTTTAAAAGAATTTTTTAAAAAAAGTATTTTCACTGGGAGTTGAAGCAAGTATATTTAGTACTTGGAGATTTTTAGACTTGCGCCTGGCCAGCGTATGCCTAAAGTCTGTGAGAACGACGATGGACTTGTTAAACTTCGAGTTATCAAGTATTTTCAAACTTTGAATAGAAAATCAATAATCTGAAATTAGAATTACATAATTCTAACTTAATGAATTAAGGAAGAAGATCTTTAAAAATATCTCGAAAGCACACAGCTTTGGAAATGATGTAATATGCAAATATTTAGCATGAAAGATTTCAAGTTTAAAAATCTGAGTTTTGTAAGTCAAAAAAAAAATTTGGTAAAAAGACTTTTGTGTCTTGATTATTGAAATCGATGAACAAAGCTAATGAAATAAAATAAATGGAATGAATCCTATATTTATTTGCGAGTTTGAAACTTGGTAAAATTGTGTAGGATATAAATATCGGTGAGATTTTAGCAATCGTTTTTCCTAACTTATAATTTCGGGACGAAATTCTTTTAAGTAGGGGAGATTGTAACGATCCTCAATTTTAAACAATTTAATTTGTGAATATTTAAATTATTTTAAATATTTAAATGATGATTTGACTTGAATTCAAATTATAAGAATAAATTGGCGATTAAATATTAGAATTTAATCTGTTTAAAGTTGAATAAAATTTAAATTTAACTTTGAAGCTGAAATTGAATATTGAATTTGTATTTTTAATTCGAACTAAAGACTTAGAAAAAAATAGTTTGGATTTACGAATTTTATTTATGTAAATTTATAAATGGATGGTTAGTTTTAAATAACATTTTTTCTTTTCTTTAACATAAAAAGGAATAAAATTTTAATCAATACGAAATAAATAAAGAAACACACATAGTTAAAAATTCAAACAACAAAATTTACAAAACAAAGTAAAGAAAATATACACAAAACAAATTGAATTTAAAAAATAAAAAAAATATAATAATAAATAAAATAAAATAAGAAAAAAATATATTACAAGATCTCTAGCCAAGATACGATATTTTTCACCAGCAACCCTATCCCAAAATTCACGCCATAATCTATGCCTAAACCCACGCTAAAATCACGTCTTCCCTGTTCTTTTATACCCTACTCCTTTTCCCCTTTTCTCATTCGAAACCCTTCAGTAATCAAACGAAAGAAGAAAAAAAATTAATGGCGGCCGTCCTCGTTCCTCCTCGTCCCTCTCTTCACAATTAGGGCTTTTCGAAATTTGGGTTTGCTTCGGCTTCAATTCGATCGCGTGCTTCTCAGTGGGTTGAGTTCGTCTCCTTGCTTCGGTGAAAGGTGAGTTCTTTGCTCACGATTGATTTTGATTCAAGTGTTTAAATTTGTTTGAATTGGATGTTGGTTGCATGCTATGTTTTGGGGGGTTATTCGTTATCAATTGCTCGGATTTTTTTTGGATTTAAACTGATATGAGCAGATTTGTCACTGCATGTTGGTTGTTGGTTGTTATTCGCTATCATTTGCTCAGATATTTTGATTTTAAATTTATAAGAACAGATGTTATTTGAATTTGATTTAAACTGATGAGGACAGATGCAATAAAATTTGTTTTTAAACTGTTAAGAACAGATTCTACCCAATATTTGTTTTTAAATTAATAAGAACAAATGCTATATGATATTGTTTTAAACTGTTAAGAACAGATGCTATATGATATTGTTTTTGAATTGTTAAGAACAGATGCTACTTGAAATTATTGTTTTAAACTGTTAAGAACAGATGTTATTTGGGATTTATTTTTAAACTGATGAGAACATATGCTATTAAATTTTGTTTTTAAAAAAAAATTGTAAACAAGTTTAACTTTGGTTTAAGACCTGTTATATATTTTCAGAAATAAATGAAAGCAAGTTTAAACTTTAATCATTATTATCTGGTTGACTTGATTCTCTTGACTTGGTCATCTTTGATGTTGTTGAACTAAGTAGCATGCATTTTGTGGTCTGCCTTGTTGCTAAGTCATTTCTGTTGACATGTTGTTGCATTCTCTTGAGTCTGTTGGACTTTGGTCTAGTTGTGCACTTGCATTTGAGTACTGGGTCTTATTTCATTTACTTTGCATTGTTCAAAGTCATGTTCCAATAGTTGCTGCCCTGTCCATATAGTTGTTCAATTGACTACTGAACTGGTACCTTTCATTTTGTCTGCACTGTCCACTGCAGTTTCCTCATTTATGCATTTAGACTTGACTGTTGCACTTGTAGTTGCATTCTATTTTGTTGCACTTGAACTTAACTATTGTCTGCATTGTCCACTTATGTACATGCTTGGCTTTGTGGTCTTCATGTTGTGCTCTCTGAGTTGATTTGCATTTTTCCATGCTGTTATCTATACTCATGTTCTTTTAGTCATATTGGCATGGAGTTGCATCAATACTGTTGGTCTTTTGTAGCATTGAGTTGCACTGTATTTGTCCTGTCCACTGTTTCATTTAGTTTGCATTTGTGCATTGCTGTCATTTAAGTTGGTCACTGTTGCATTACTTGTGGCAGTTGCTATGTTCACACATTTTCCCATTCACTGTCACACTGTACTTGCTTCACTTGAGTTTTTGTAACTTGTACATGCTGTGTTCATTCGAGTTGCTTCACCATTGAGTGTTTCATTTCATGAACATTTGGGTCTGCATCCCTTTGTTTGGTCATTAGTTGTAGCTGAACAGTTCATATTGCTGTTGACATGCCTTGTACTTGTAGTTGTATTCACTGTGTAGTTGGGGCTGTTGGATTTTGTTGTACACTGCTGCCTGAGTGCCAGTTTACATTATTCTTGTGCACTGACCATATGGTCTCTGCTTATTTGTAGCTTGTATCACTTGTTTCCCCTGCCTGTAACTTTTTTTTGTTACAGTAATGATTCAAAATCCCTATCCTTCAATTCTTTTGGAAAGAAGAAAAAAAAATGGAAGTGTGAGGTTCAATTCTGTGCTTTAATTATTCCTCTAATACCCTGTTGCATTTAGTTTATGTTGTTGCACTCATTTGTAGTCTGCACCACCATATGCTTTTGTAGCCTGATCTTTGTTGAACATGTGTTTTGCTATACTGTTCACTTGAGTTTGAATTTGTTGTCTCATTTGAAACAGTGCAGTCCCTTTGTTTTGAGATATATGCATGTTGACTAGTTCACTTGCTCATATATGTTGATTCACTGATGCATTTCTTATGGTCTATTTCTTTGTTGTTATGAGCTTAATGAGTTGTGCTCATTTTGGTCTGCACTCTGTAAACTTTGAGTTGTATTTGTGAACCTTTCGTTGCTTCATGTCTTTGGCATTTCTGAGCCTCCGCCTTTGATAGCCTGTTTCAACATTTGCTGTTTGTATTGCTTTGTCTGATGCCTTCTTGACACTTTTGTCTGTGCATTGGCCTTGAGTTGAACCAGTTTTGAAACTTGGGTTTGACCTTGTTTTGATCTGATAGCTGTGCTTTTGTTTGGTGCACACGTGTTGGCGAGGCAGTGCACATGTGTGAAAATATACGTGTGTACTGCAGCCACACAGGATTGATAGATTTCGAAAAAAAAAATTTAATTGAAGTTGTTACTGTGAAAAATCCATAATAGATCTAAATTGATTCATGTGATTCGTCATCTCTGTTACCATTTTATTCAGTTCATTACAAATTTAATTACTTGAATAAAGATTAATCCTGACTCGAGTGTTTTTGTGTTTTGCAATAAACGCTCGGGTCAGACCGAGTATTTTTACAGCTTGAAGATTTTCAGGCCGCGAAGTTAGAGAGAGAGGGGGGAAAGCACTTCACTAAAGTTTTTAAAGAAAATTTTTCTTGTACTTAATAGTAAATAAATTGTTTCCGCTGTATAAAAAAATTATGCATTGTACAAACTCTGATATATGTATGTAAGAAAAATTCATTTATGAATAATATTATGATTATTCTGTGATTCTGTAGCTGATTCTGTTTAAACTTTATAAACTGAACAACAATCCGTCATTTTGAACGTTTCGAGTTGGTTTAATTACCGACTAGAGGCGGTCAGGGCGGCGGGTCGTTACAATAACATTTTTGAAATGTTATGATTCTTAAGGTACATTTTTAAAGTGTTATGTTTTATAAATTGTTATGTTTTCGAATTGTTATAATTAAGTTTATAAATTTGAAACTGTTACAACTTTGAAAATGAAAATTATTCTCAAGAATAATTATATCGGATTTATATGGTATGGAAATGAATATGTTTTGATATGAAATATAAACCATTTGAAATAAATAACTACAGGTTATAATAACGTTTAATTGTTAAAGAGACCGGGATCGGTAATTGTCATACTCTCTGCCAATACCGAAAACCACTTTAACAACTGTACACAGTGGAGATCCTCGAATTAAGTAGGTGGTGGCGACGATTCTATTTGAGGTATATACATGGACCTGCCTCCTGTGAGTTTGCTTAAGGTGGGTAAAATAGGAGCAATTGAAGGGCCAAGTGAGGTATCTCCTTCAATCGGACACATTTCTTTGATTTACATTCTATTACTCAGTGATTGACTTGGTGCGCACCTTTGATTGGGGAGTGTGGATCGTGGTGGGCGGTAGCTACGGCTATGCGTTACCACCAGCCCAAAAGTGTAATTGGTATATCTACCCTGGCATTGCCTCATTGTGCCCTATCGCCTACCTTATCGAGACCAGTACGAGTTTGTTTTGTACCATACCTATGGAGTGCCCTCTGGTAAGCCCAGTTTATGGGAAGTTACTGTACTGTATGGACTATGGGAATACATAAAATGTGTTAAGGGGGATATGGATAATGCCTTAATGCTATTTTAATAGTTTATCTTACTGTAGACATTATTATAATAGCTTATATTGTTACATGGTAGATAGTTTAACGGATCCTTAAAGGATGGGCGATCCCAAGCGTCGTTTAAGTTACTAATGAATTTTTATACAGTTCACTAGAGTGTTTTGTCTTTTGCTTTATGCTCGGGTTAGCCTGAGCATCATAGCTTTGGATTCATATTTTGGAGCTAGAGATCTGCTAGATATTTAGCTATCTATCTGTTATTTCTATTTCAGTTATTTCCATTCAGCCTTTGCTTATGTATTAGTGGACCTATGTATTTGGACTTCCTGTTGTATTTGCTTTCAGACTCTGGTATTTTGTATCTATTTTGAGACTGTGTATCCAGTAGCTTCATGAACTATTATATTTATTTTATTCCGCTGCGAGTTATTCTGATATTCTGTGTCTATGATTCTGTGATTGATTTTATTTGCCTTAAAATTTATTAACAATCTTTTGTTTTTGAATTATTCAAGTCCAACATGTGTGGTTTTATTGTCGATTTGAATGGTCCAAAATAGCGGGATGTTACAGTTTGTTCCATTACGATCGTATCGAAATTCCTGACATTATGGAACTGGTTTGGACGATTTTAGAGACTAATAAATTTTGGGCCTTATTTTGGATTTCAAATCAATTTTAATTCAAAGGTGAATGGCACTCACAACTACTAGGTTTTCTTATGTTAGTTAAATTGAATTTTTGATGCGATTAGAAATTGATTAGTTGATGTTTGATATATTTAAATTATTATTTCAGTTAAATCAGACTTTTATTGAATATTATCGCCATTAATTTAATATTAAATTATAAATTGCCAGTTAATACCCGTTATTGATAATCAGTCACTTGTTATTGTTTATTGATTGGTTTGAATGGTGATTATGATGGATGTTGATTGTTGATATTGGATGACTGGGTGTTACATTTTTATATTGTTTTAAAACTGCAAGTTCCCTATAGGTTACCCGAACGATCTGATAGATTAAGGAGAAATCATTATGGATTGAAATGATAGACTCGAGTGATTTTATGGATTTTATTTTAATTCGGGATTGCGGGTTGAAATGATATATACCCGTAATTTTGAAATATTTGCGGTTTGAAATGATATATGTCTGTATCACTTGACCATAGGATAGAAAATTATATACAAACACCGGATTCGTTATATTAAATGATTTTAAATCCTAAATTTTTGAATTCAGATAAATGATATTTTGAGATAAAACTTGATTTATATAAACTAATTATTTTGAAAATCCAAGCTTTAAACGTTTAAATTGAAATTGGTTTAGATGAATTGTTTAAAGGATTTAAATTGAAATTTAAAGTTGGATTTGAAGTATAAATGGAATTTATCGAAATTGAGTTATTGAAATATTTGAGTATTTAAACTTTGAAATCCACTAAATTTGAAGTAATTTAAATTTAGAGTTCGAATATAGATTTGAATAAATGTTGATTAAATGGTTTTAAATGAGAATCTAAATTGAGAGGCAGATTTTAGATTATTGATTTGAAAGCTGGATATGGTCCAGATGTGTTGAATTGAAAGAAATAATTCGGTTTGATATTAATTTCAAATTTATTATTTTATATAAACTGGTTAAAAATATCTTATTTTAAAAATCCTAATTATTAAGGTTTTCAAACTATTAAAATATGCTTATCTATGTTAAACTATTTTAAACCATTCTGATCAATATAAAATATTTTAATTTATTTTAATCTATTCAATCTAATTTAATCTATTTTAACCTATTTTAAACTAATTAATGCATTTTAATCTATTTTAAATCTCTTTAAACCATTTTAGTTCTTTTTTTATCTATTTGAACTATTTTTAATCTATTTTTAAACTATTTAAAGCATTGTGAACTATTTAAAAAATTATTTTAAACCATGTTGAACTATTTATAACTATCAAAACTATTTTTTAAATTTCAGACCGGGTAAAGTGCAATGTTTATATAAATCCTTGATTTAAAAGAAAATATGGTTAAATGATGTTATTAACCTAATGATGTTATAACCTAAGCTAGGATTTGAAATGATATTTTCTAGTGTAATGACATATTTAAGTAAACATGATGATTTTGAAATGAGGATTTAACCTATTTTGTCGACATGATTTCGAAAGTGATATGATATCGAAAGTGATATGTTTTTGAGAATATGATATTTTGATATCAAATGTGAATCGGCTTTGGAAATGTAAAGGAACCATCCGGTGTGAAATATGCATTTGGTTGTTAAAGAGACTGGGATCAGATATTGTCGTACTCTCTGCCAATACCGAAAACCACTTTAACAACTGTGTACGTGGTGGAGATTCCAGAATGTAGTAGGATGGCTTGGCGAACGATTCTGTATGAGGTACTATCGTAGCCCTAATTCCCATGAGTCAGCTTGATGTGGCTAAAGCAGGAGCCATGCCAGGCCAAGTTAGGTCGCACCTCCGATCGGACACATTTCTTCGATACCATATTATGATTTGCGACTGATTTGGTGGCCACCCCTCGATTTGATTTGGGAGTGTGTTCCTTGGTGGACGGTAGTAGCTGTTATGCATTACCACCAGACCAGATCCGCAAAATGGTAATATCCCACCATGGGCATTGCCTCGCAAGCCTTACACATGCCTTATCGCGCCCAATACGAGTTTGTTTTGTATCGTACCTATGGGGTGCCCTCTGGGTAAACTACCGGTTTGATGGAGCTTATGGTACTATATGGACTACGAGATTATGAAAATTGGGTTAAGGGGGATATGGGTAACGCCTTGACACTATTTTAATACTTTACTTTACTGTAGACATATTATAATAGCATATTGTACTACATAGTAAATAGTTTAACAGATCCTTATGAGATGGTAATTTCGAACATCGATTTAGTTATTCCATGCACGTTAGACACTGAATAGGAGATGTATAATCCCTTAAACATCTCTTGAGCCATTGCAGTCATATTTATTTACTGTTAATTTAACTTACATAAGAAATTTTAGCTCTGACTTTAGTATTTTATCTTTTAAATTTACTCAGGTCAGTCTGTGCTTTTCAGCGTATTGAAGACCTTATTTCTAGAGGATGAAGACGAAGATTATATACTATTATTATTTATTTTATTTATTCCACTGCATTATGTTGATCTGCTGCATTTATTTATTTATTCCTGTTGTATGTACTCTTATCCGCATTGTAATAGTGTAATCAAATGTTATTTGTAAACAGCTTCATGAACTCTTATTTGATTATTATAATTTGTCATTCCGCTGTGAGATTATGTATTTGTTTTATTTCATTCTTTTCTTTTTCTTATTTAACCCATAACAATCCTCCCTTTTGAATGGTTTGACTTCGACATGTATGGTTTATTGTCGATTTAAGCCGTCTAAAAAGGTGGGTCGTTAAATTTTGTATCAGTGCTTTGGTTAGTGATAGCCTTAGCTTTGTGGGGTCATACTCCTTTGAAATAGTGTAGTAATACCCTAGAATGAGTCATTCGGTGTGTATATATGAGAAAGCGTATTTGTTAGTGTTGTAAAAGGTTTTTGTATTGTGTCAATTTGTTCTGTTTATTATTTATAAATTCTGGTCGGTACATGGGATGCTATGACACCGATAGGGATTTCTAAATACTAAATAGGGCAGAACGACATAATATTGTTTTGAAATATAGGTAAATGAAATAATTTTTTCCAGTATTATATTTTGTATATAAAAGAATAAAATTTATAATTGTATATAATTATATGTGATATGTTTGGTTATTTGTTAAGAAGTGACATTTATAAATATTAGTTGCAAAAATGGTATTGTAAATAAAATGAAAATAAATTGGAATTTGAGAACTTAAGTTTCGGGGTTTTGAAATTTGTTTTCAAAGGATTTTTGAATATAATATTATTACTATTTAGAAGTATTTTCGAATATAAATATTTATGTGCTTTGAAAGAAAGTTTTAAAAAGAATTTTAAAAGGAAGTAAGTTCTGTACTCCCCTTTTTGTCGTTGGAAAATAATTTTGGTGTTGAGTGCACGTATCATCAACGTTCGTTTTTGAGTTTCAAAGTGGGAAGACGCTGTAGTTTTTTTACCACACATCTTTTTTGATGAATAAATCTTAAATTTGAATTTTTAAATATGATTTGATCTATAAAGGATATATATATATATATATATTATTTTCAAAATAACCGAAATGAATACGGGATTTAGTTCTTAAACTTTTTGATAATTACTAGTTTCCAATTATTGTGGTGAATGAAATCTTAACTATTTTAATAGTTGGAAGCTTCTAGAAAAAAGAAATTAGATGCTAAGTAATTAATGGAATATATTAGAAATTGAAAATTTGTAAGTCGTAGATATGAAGGTTTAGAAGATGTAATTATTGAATCTTCTCTTAACTAATATAATTAAGATAAACTTGCGTAACATTCAACTACATTCTTAAAACATATATATAACTTACCAAAATATAAATTTGAAATGTTAATAAGAATATGTAATAGAATATTATACAAGTAAAACTTAAGTAATGAAGGTGTTCAGTGGAACTACTTCTATAAATAAGAATTTTGATGTTATAAATTGTTATAAATTCAAGTGAATACTATAGTAATTGAATGATTATAATTTCATAAATGTTGAAATGATTTGGAAAATAGATTTAATATTCAATGACACTATAAAAGGAAAGATGAATATTAATTTAGAAGCTAAGGAACTAAGGTATGAACTTACGCATTAGTGAATAGTAATATTCAATGGAAACCAAGTATTTAATTTAATAATGAGTGTGCATTAAACTGAAATAAAGTGCATGCAATACTTGAATAATGGATTCATTGATGATCTAAATAATTGAAATGGAAATAACTTATGTAAGCAAATGAATGTAAAATAATGAAAAGAGAAAAATGGCATGGTATGAATGAATGGAAATGAATTTTGTAAGTAATGAATCTAAATTAAAGAAAACAATCATGTATGAATGAAAAAATGATTAATAATAAATGATGTGAAAAGAAATTAATAAGAATAAACTTAGATGTTATTTAAAATCTTGGTTGTTTTTTCTTATGGGATGTTTGGAAAGGATACTTCAAACAATATATGATGTATAAATAATCTATTAGGTTTTATCTAAGACTGTTGAGTGTATGATATACTTAGTAGTTTATTTATCATTTTGTAAGATTAAAAATTTCCAAACCTGAATAAACCAATTTTTTTGGTTGTTATGGATGTATGACTGATTCTTTTGATTGCACATGATAATTGTATTATGCTTGCAAATGACTATTGTTATGTTGTTTGATTTTTTTATTTCTCCTTTTACATAATCATTAAATTTTTTAGATTATATAAGTGAAATACAGGTTTATAAAAGCAATAGAAACTTCTTTTGGCTTCATAAATAAAGCGTTGTTCGCCCAATGTACGCTTTCGGATTAGCGATATTATATTGCTTTCCCGTGGTTTGGGATATTTATTTTGAAATATGATATATATATATATATATATATATATATATATGATTATTTTTTATATTGTTATTTCTCCTAGACCTCCCCTACAAAGGAGACTTTGCCAAAAGTTTTCATGAATTTTGGTCTTAGAAATTTTGTGAAAGTGAAAATGCTTTTCAAACTTTTATTGAACTTTAATATAAGAATTTAATTCTTTTTGTAAATTAATATATTATGTTTAAATTATTTAATTATGTAAATAATTGTTAATAAATTGAATACGTTGAATAAGAAATATTTATTGTTTAATCCTTCTTTTCGTTTTTAAGGACGAAAAGTTATGAGTGGGGGAAAGTGTAACGACCCGTAATTTTCGATAATTAAGATATTAATTTAAATAAGATTTTGCAATTCAATATTAGTAGAAATTATTTGTGATTTATTAATGAGAATAACAACTAGATTGAAATTTTATAAACCAAATGTTGTATTAATTGGTGAAATAATATATGATTAATTTATTATTGGAAATACCACTGTTGTGTAAGTAGTTATAACAACTGTGTGTAGATAATAAACTTATAAATGTGACTAATTAAGTAAAAGTTGAAAATTGTTATTTTTTTCCTATCTATTTAAACCGACGAAATCCAAGTGGAAATAAATCGCAATTATTCTATTTAAATGTTGTAGTTGATGTGAATTAAGATGATAACTGTAGAATATTGATGTAATAAATGGTAAACCAATGTTAACTATGTCCATAAAGTAATGATTTAATAAAAAGGATTGAAATCAAAATGAATCAATTTATTAGGTTTCAAATTAAAATTAACGAATTTATTGCAACTAAAATTGAACGTTGTAATTAGTACAATAGTTAACATTGGATTTGACATAAAGAATCGTTTTAAAAGATTATAAAGAAATTGGGTAATTATGAAATTTGAATTGAAAAAGTGATTTAATTAATTTAATAATCATTTATTTAATTAACGTGAAAATAATCATTTTGGCCACTATCTCATACTTCGACGAAACTAGTTTCATCAGATCCGTAATGGTGAATTATTGTAGGATTTCAAGTTACGTAGCGATCAGACTTGTCGTTCGATCGTACACGCTCGAAACGCATAGAAATCAATTTATTGAATTCAATTTGAATAACCAGATTTTAAAAGCTAACTACTTTATACGATGGAATTAGGACTCGAAACCTATTCCATCGAATTTAAAAATATTGAAAACATTTATTTTGATATATAGGATGACCTGCTTTCGTTTCGGAGACGGAACAGGATTTTTGGATCGTTATTATCATTTGAACCAATTTGATACGTGTTCATTTTTTTTATCGGGCTTTGTTCATATATATAGTTTTGTTGTTACCCTTGCAGCCTTTCTATTTCTTATACACTACATACAAATCTGTCGGCACTTCCTTCTTCTAATAGCAGAAATCCAATTTACATACAAAACCCAAAATTCAATTTCCAAATCAAATTCAAAATCAGACTTCTCAAAACTTATCATATTATATACCGTTTCGAAGCTCTCAAAGAGAGCAATCTGCTGCTTCAATTTGTTTTTCGATCTGAATCACTGTTTGGTCGGAATTGGCATTTAATTTGGGAACGTTCATTTTTGCAACCCTCAACATTTGGCCTCATCGTTGATATGGAGTGTTGGCGTTGGCGAGGGGAGCTCATCCATGTAGGTGACGCAGTGAATCAAAGATTGGTTGATGGAAAAATTTGGATTAGGGTAGAAATAGGGATGGCAGCAGCTTCTTTATTGATGAAGCTTGGGCGATTGGAGAGGGCTACTAGTGGTCGTACGGCCTTGGGTAGGTCGGCAATGTCAGAGATGGCTTCAGGCGAGCATACGATCAAGGCAAAATTGGTGGCAGCACAATTCAATACAAGGGCGAGGTTAGGGTTTGAAAGACGATAGGGTTGAGCAAGCGTATGCGCGGAAAGTTGATGACATGTGTAACTATATTTTTTTTATTTGTTTCAAATATAAATCGTATAATCTTCTAACAATTATAACTTTCGCATACGAGCTCGGATTCACACGCGGTTTATACCATTGCAATTGTATCAAAATTCCAGACATTATGGAACTGGTTTGGAAGAATTCTGAGACAGTTGAATTTGGGTCTTATTTTGGGTTTCAAATCAATTTGAAACCAAAGATGAGTGTTTTGACCTACTTACAGCTACTAGTTTTTCTTATGTTAGTTAAATTGAATTTACGATGCGATTAGAAATTGAATGGTCGATGTTCGGTATATTTAAATTGTCATTCCAGTTAACGCTGACTTTTATAGAATATTATCGCCATAAATATAATATTAAATTCTAAATTACCGGTTAATACCCGTCATTGATAACCAGTCACTTGTTAATGTTTATTGATTGGTTTGAATGGTGATTGTGATGGATATTGATTGTTAATATTGATGACTAGATGTTATATTTTTATATTGTTATAACACTGCAAGTTCCTATGGGTTGAAATGATACATACCCGAATGATCTAATAGATTAGGGAGAGATCGTTATGGGTTGAAATGATAGACTCGAGCGATTTTAGGGATTTTTGTTAATTCGGGATTGCAGGTTGAAATGATATATACCCATAAATTTAAAATGTTTGCGGATTGAAATGATATATGTCCATATCACTTTAACATGGTGTAGCAAATTATATATGGACACCAGATTGATTAAAATAAATGATTTTAAATCCTAAATTTCTGAATTCGGATAAATGATATTTTGAAATAAAACTTGATTTATATAAACTAAATTATTTTCGAAAATCCAAGCTTTAAATTTCAAAATCGGAATTGGTTTAAATGAATTGTTTAAAGGATTTACATTGAAATTTTAAAGTTGGATTTGTAGTATAAACGGAATTTATCGAAATTGAGTTATTGAAATATTGAAATATTTAAACTTTGAAATCTACTAAATTTGAAATAGTTTAAATTTATAGTTCGAACATGGATTAGAATCGATGTTGATTAAATGGTTTTAAATGGGAATTTGTTTTGAAAGACAAAATTCAGCTTGTTGATTTGAAAGCTAGACATGTCCAGATGTGTTGAAATGAAAGAAATAATTTGATAGTAATTTCATATTCATTATTTTATATAAATTGGTTAAAAATATCTTAAAAATCCTAATTATTAGGATTTTCAAACTACCAAACTATGTTAATCTATTTTAAACTATTTTAAACCAAATCAATTTAAACTATTATAATTTATTTTAATCTATGTAATCTAATTTAATCTATTTTAACCTATTTTAAACTAATTAACCTTATTTAATCTATTTTAAATCTATTTAATCTATTTTAAATATATTTAAATCATTTTAAATCAATTTAAAATGTTTAAACTATCTTAAATCTATTTAAACTATTTTAAAGTATTTTGAACTATTTAAAAATTTATTTTAAACTATGCTTAACTATTTAAACTATTTAACTATCTAAGCTATTTTCTAAATTTCAGACTGTGTAACGTGGAAAGGTATATTTAAAACCTTGATTTAAAAGCGAATATAGTTAAATGATGTTATAACCTAAGCTGGGATTTGAAATGATATTTTCTATTGAAATTACATATTTGAGTAAATATGATGATTTTGAAAGGAGGATTTAACCTATTTTGTCGATGTGATTTCGAAAGTGATATAATTTCAAAAGTGAATATGATTTCGAAAGTGATATGTATTTGAGAATATGATATTTGATATCAATTATAAATCTGTTTTAGAAATGTAAAAGAACCATCCGGTGTGAAATAAGCGTTTTTTGTTAATAAGATCGGGATCAGATATTGTTGTACTCTCTGCCAATATCCAAAACCACTTTAACCACTGTATATGTGGGGGAGATTCCAAAATAAAGTAGGATGGTTTGACGAACGATTCTGTTGAGGCATTATCGTAGCCCTGACTCCTGTGAGTCTGCTTAATGTGGCTAAAACCAGAGCCATGTCAGGCTAAGTGAGGTCGCACCTCCGATCGGACACATTTCTTTGATACCATATTATGATTTTGTGATTGATTTGGTGGCCACCCCTCGATTTGATTTGGGAGTGTAACAACCCGCATATTTATCGATTTTATATTTAAATATTTTATTTAAATATTTCATCATTAGTCGGATTTTAGTCCGAAAAAGCTACTTTTTGCATACGGTCGAATTAGGACTCGGGACCACTCCCATTGAGTTTAAAATGCCGTTTGCGACCTTTTTGAGTATAAGCTTCGATATGTTTGGAGAAAGTTGATTTTTGCTACTTTTCACTTTGGGTTTGGTTTGGGCTCAGCCCTATGTTAACTTATGCTCAAATCTGAGCCACTCTTCCCCACTCACCCTCATTCTCTTCTCATTTCAATTTTTAGAGTATTAATGGTGGGAGAGATTGGAAATTAAAACTCCAAAACCCTAGTTTCTCTTGCAAATCAAATTCCTAGCTCCAAACTCTAGAAGAACCCATTGGTAAGCTTCTCTTCTTCTTCTCCAACTCATTCTCTTACCAATTTCAGAAATTCCTAAACCTAATTTTGGGAATGTTCTTGTTTTTGAGCTTAGATTCAAGCTCATTTGGGTTGTGTTGAAGAGAGGTTGATTCTCCATTTGCTTTCAAGCTTCTTCTTGTTTGATTTTGAGAAAAGGTGAGATTTTTATCTCACATCTATGACTATAATTATCTTTGGTTGTTGGGTATGAATTCCTAACACTTATTCATGTGCATCTGCTCTTGATTTGGATTGGTTTTGTGAATATTCCAATTTTTGAGCTTTTAAGTCAATTTGTGTGAAAATCCTTTTATGGATGTTTGATCATGCTTTTGGTGATGCATCGGGGAGCATATAGGGTCGGGTTGCCGATGGGCATAAACCCTTAGAGCCAATGTTCGTCCGGTTGCATTTTGGAAGAGTTTGCTCCTCATTTGAATAAGGCTGAAAAACAGCCCAGGCATGATTCAGTCGACTGAAAACTCTGTTCAGTCGACTGAACCTGGAACCCGAAAGTTTCCAGGCATGATTCAGTCGACTGAAAACTCTGTTCAGTCGACTGAAACTGGAAACAGAAAGTTTCCTGAACCTGGAAAATTTCCAGGCATAGGGTCAGTTGACTGAAAACTCTGTTCAGTCGACTGAACCTGCTGTTTGAGTCCAATTTGCCTTTTTGGATTGAATTTCCAATTTAAATCGATTCGTGATGATCCTATTTATTGTCATCATTTATTATCATCTTTGATGACTTATTTTCTTTGGGAATTTTAGATATATCCACTTCGATGGATCCTTTATCGATTTCATTGGATTTTTATTCACATCTTCGAATGTGATCTTTGTGATTGATTGTTTCTACAATCCCCCTTGTGCTTTGTCACTTTAAAAATATAAAGGTTTTCTATACTAGTAGTAAGTATCAAAACTCTTTCCTCAAACGATTTCAATACTATTTTAATACCAAATTCGTTTATAAAACCGTTTTCTAATCTATTAGTATATATAAACCTTTACCTCACTCGTATGAGAAATCTAATTAAACGACTGAGTAAAACAAGTGGTATGAAACGCTTGCGTTCACTTTGTTGGTTAATTCTTGGACTTATTCGATTGAAACTCTTGTGACAATTTTCTAGTGGAGATCTACAATTTGTTCGCAAATATTTAAGTTAAGCTAGTGGTTATGGAACATGATGCTAAACTCATATATTTACTAGCTTATTGTAATTGACACTTCTCTATGATCATGACGATCATTTTTGTGATTTAGACTAGCAATGTGCGATGTCTCTTTGTCTGCGTAGGAGACTAAACCCCGTTCGTGTGTCATATTTGTGGGGTAGCAACCCACGGTCTTCGGACCATTCGTGTGTCAGGTCTTCGGACCATTCGTGTGTCAAATTAATGGCTAGCTACCATGAGATAGCTTCTCGTTCGTGTGTTACAGCGGTTGGTGAGTTTTCATGCTCCCGTTCATGTGATAGGCCTCCCCCCTTATTTTGTGAAATTTCTGGATTTCGTGTGTCGAATTCTGGAATTTATACTTCACCTATTTTTGTGATTTCTATTGATATGATTTATCAATTCTTGTGCATAGGTGAATTTGTGTGTCATTGACTGGATTTCTTGTGTTGATTTCTGGAATTTATGTTTCACCAACTTTATGATTTCTATTGATATGATTTATCAATTCTTGTGCATAGGTGAATTTGTGTGTCATTGATTGGATTTCTTGTGTTGATTTCTGGAATTTATGTTTCACCAACTTTGTGATTTCTATTGATATGATTTATCAATTCTTGTGCATAGGTGAATTTGTGTGTCATTAACTTGTTCTAAATACAAGTTTTGGGTATGATACCCTTTTTGGATCTTTGAGAAGATTCATCGATATTGATTAATCTCTTGTTGATTTTCAATTACTTATATATATCACAGCTTGGCATTGTGATTATTATGTGTTTAGTCATATCTCCTATTCTATATCATGTTATCTGATATTTATAGTTAGACTAATCCGTTTATTATTTTCTTATAAATAATACTCAGGTCAGACCGAGATGTTACAGGTGCTTCTGCTTGACTTCTCATCCGGGATTAACTCCTTGACTTTTGGGTTAACTACTTAGATTAGTAGATATTTTGTTGTATACATTTGAGATATAGACTCCTTAATGTATACTTATTCTTTTGTGTAGTTCGTTTAACTATTATTTTGTGATATTGTGGATCTTTTTAGACCACTCTGATGTACACTTTTATGTGTAATATTCATATCTATTTCCGCCTTTGTGATATGAATTGTCTGTGACTGATTTGTGTTATGTTTATTTCTATATTTGTTTTCGAAGGATTTATATAGCCACCGTGTAGTAGCTTTGAGTTTGTGTCGGTATGTCGGATTTCCCTCTTGAAATCGAATGCATGTTATATTATCTGACATATCGGTGCTCGTGCAAAGAAATTACACGGATGGTCGCTCCTCAACAGCATTATTCTCCGTGCTAGTCGACAGCGTTCACCGTAATGTTCTTGGCTAGCGTGGGTATAGAGGTGGGGCGTCACAGCTTGGTATCAGAGCCAAACTTCGGAACAATATTGAATATTATAACAAGGATCATCGTCCTAAGTCCATCTTAGGAGTCGTGCTTTAGGATTTTATTCGGGTCGACGTACCGTTCAATCCTATTTTCTTTTATGATTCCTTGTTTTAGCTATCAAGATTTCTTGATATTCAATTTGGTGAATAACCTTTTTCTTCCTCTTCTTTCTTTCTAAAGGAAGAGAAATGTCTAGACCTGGCCGCCCCAGAGCCGTGACATCTAGCACACCACCCCAAGATGGAGTTTTTATGACTGCTCAACAGCTTCTTGATTTAGTGACGAATGCTCAAGCAGCTGGAGCTAACCCGGAACCTACTCACCCAAAGTCGGGATTTGCACGCTTGTGCAGCGATTACACTAATTTGGGTGGGGAGCCATTCAAAGGTTCCGAAACTGTTATTGAAGTACAGGCTTGGCTAAGGTCATGCGATCGAATCTTTTCTCGCATGAATCTTATTGACCTTCACCGAGTTCAGGTGGCCTCTAGTATGCTCCGAGAAAGAGCATTGGACTAGTACGAGCTTCTTATTTCTGAGATTAATGAAGCGGATCTCACCTGGGAGAAATTCCGAGAACGCTTCGAGTTGAAATTTGTACCAGAAGCTGAGAAAGTGACATTGGCTCGACGATTTATAGACCTTGTTCAAGGTGAGTCCTACGTGACTGATTACGTCGCCTCCTTCGAGTCGCTTTCCAAATATGGGGTTGAATACATCAACACCCCTCTGAAGAAGAATCAGAGATTCGTCTATGGCTTAAACAAAAGTCTCAAGAAGCCATTACTTCTAAAATTAGAAGTTTCTTTCGACCAACTTGTGGATATCGCTCTTCGTCTTGAAGAGGCGGATAGGGAGGGTGATGTTGAAGTGGTGGGAGATAAACCAAACTTCAACAACAAAAAGAGGCCAAACAAATTCAAAGGTCCTTATCCCAATAAGAAAGGGAGGCAAGCAACTCCTGCTGCAAAGACCTTTTCCTCTACTGAAGGGAAATGCTATAACTGTGGTTCCAGAGACCATTTTGCGAACAAGTGTTCAAAGCCTCGTACTTGTCGCTATTGTAAAAGCCCGGACCATTTTATGCATGTGTGTCCCAAACTTCAAAATAGGAGGGAGGGAAAACTTAATGTTGCTCAAGCCCCTGGCAACACATCTCGTGGCCAAGGTATTTCTCATTCTATCCTTGATGGAATTATTTTATTTCGTGATCATCCTATTCGAGTTCTTTTTGATACGGGTGTGTCCCATTCTTTTATATCAAAAGAACTTGTTGATACTTTTTCTTTGGATGTTTTGTGCTTAATGACTTCTTTGAGAATTGCGAATCCGGTTGGTGGATCCGTAACGATCAGTTTATTGTGTAAAGATGTCGAGATTATTTTGTGTAATTTTTCTTTCCGAGCCGATTTGCATGTCATGCGCTATTTAGGCTTTGGAATGATTTTGGGAATGGATTGGCTTAACCGTTATGAAGCTCATATCCTATGTCCTGAGCGAACTATTCATCTTCGACATCCTCAATCTGTTAAGCAGATTTCTATTAATCTTCAAGATTCAGTTTCCAGCTTGGTCGCATCTTTATATTCTTTAAATCCTCGTGATGACGAAGATGATGATGAGGGTGATATTATTTCTCTTATTCACGTCGTTCGTGAATTTTCCGACATATTCGAGCCCGTTTTAGGATTACCACCTAAGCGAGCAATTGAGTTCAGAATTAATCTCATTCCTGGAGCTCAACTGTCACTCGTCCTCCTTATCGTTTGTCTAATAAAGAAAATGAGGAGATGCGCATACAATTATCCGATTTGGAAACGAAGCAATTTATTCGCTCTAGTTCCTCGCCTTGGGGAGCTTCGGCTATTTTCGTGAAGAAATCCGATGGAACACTTAGGCTTTGCGTTGACTACCGCAAGCTTAATGATCTTACTATCAAGAATTAATATCCTTTACCTCGGATTGATGATTTATTTGACCAACTTAGTGGTGCTAGAGTCTTTTCACAATTGGACTTGGCTACCGGTTTTCATTAGCTTCGTATTGCAGAGGATAGCATTCCTTTGACATCGTTCCGTACTCCTTATGGATCTTATGAATGGCTTGTGATGCCATTTGGGTTAACGAATGCCCCAACGTATTTCGTTGACTTAATGAATCGAGTTTTTAAAGACTTCCTCGATCGATTTGTTCTCATCTTTATTGATGATATTCTTGTGTATTCTAAAATCGAGGAGGAGCATGAAAAACATCTTCGGATTGTGTTGGAAACTCTTAGGAGTAATCAATTAAAGGCAAAATTTTCTAAATGCCACTTTTGGCAATCTCGTGTGAAGTTTCTCGGTCATATTATTTCCGAATCCGGAATTTCGGTGGATCCTTCAAAGATTGAAGCGATTCAAGATTGGAAGAGACCGGAGAGTGTGACAGAGATTCGTAGTTTTCTTGGCTTGGCGGGCTATTACCGTCGTTTTATCAAAGACTTTTCTAAGATTGCCATGCCTCTCACTAGCTTAACGAAGAAAGGTGTTAAATACATTTGGTCGGACAAATGTGAAGCTTCTTTTCAAAAATTAAAAAAACTCCTATCTAATGCTCCTATTCTTGTTATTCCCGAGGGGAATCAAGATTTCGTTGTTTATACCGATGCTAGTCGCATTGGTTTGGGTGTCGTTCTTATGCAAAAAGAACGTGTTATTGCTTACGCTTCTAGGCAATTAAAGCCAGCTGAGACTAGATATGCCACTCATGATTTAGAGCTCGCGGCTATTGTTTTCGCTCTTTGGATTTGGCGTCATTATCTTTTAGGAGAGAAATTTGTTCTATATACCGATCATAAGTCCTTGAAGTATTTATTCCCTCAAAAGGAACTTAATTTGCATCAACAGCGTTGGCTCGAATTTCTTGCACCATATGATCTTGATATTCTTTATACTCCCGGTAAGGGTAATCGTGTCGCCGATGCTCTTAGCCGTAAACAACAAGCTGTTGTTTCTATGATGATATCTGAATGGAACGATCTCGAGATCTTATCCACTTGTGAGATTCGAGACCGCATATCCGATTTATGCTCATCATTCGTTTTATGTAGCCTTGAGGCTCATCCATCTCTTTTAGACCGTATTCTTGAAGCTCAAAGGCTAGGTCCTGAATTGGCTCTTCTTGGCCAAAATATTAGGGATAAAATTGATATTGAAGGATTAAAAGACTTTGATATCGATTCTCATGGTGGCATTCGGAAATTTGGTAGACTTGTGGTACCAAATATTAGTGATCTTCGTAAAGACATTTTAAAAGATTCTCATTATTCTAAATTTATCATTCATCCCGGTAGTAGTAAAATGTACGCAGATATGAAGCGACTTTATTATTGGGAGGGAATGAAACTTGACATCGCTAACTTCGTTAAGCGTTGCATGACTTGCCAACTGGTTAAGGCCGAACATCAAAGGCCCGGTGGGTTATTGCAACCTTTAGAAATTCCAGTTTGGAAGTGGGATCAAATTTCCATGGATTTTATAGATGGCCTTCCCCGTTCTCGATCGGGTTATGATAGCTTATGGGTAATTGTTGATAGACTTACTAAATCCGTCCATTTTATTCCCGTTCGGTCTAACCGAACCGTTCCTCTTTTGGCCAAACTCTTTATTAAAGAGATTGTTAAATTACATGGTGTTCCTATTTCAATTGTTAGCGATCGTGATCCATTGTTTACTAGTGGATATTTGAAGAATCTTCAAAAAGCTTTAGGAACGAAGCTTAATTTTAGCACCGCTTATCACCCCCAGTCCGATGGACAAACTGAGCGTGTGAATCAAACTCTTGAAGATCTTCTTCGTTCTTGTGTGCTTGATTTTGGTGGAGGTTGGGAAGATCATATTTCACTTGTTGAATTTTCCTTTAATAATAGCTTCCAATCTAGTATTGGTATGGCACCTTTCGAGGCACTCTATGGAAGGCCATGCCGATTGCCTTCTTGTTGGCTTGAGGCCGGTGAGAAGCTGGTTTTAGGTCCAGATTTTATTCGTGATTCCACAGAAAAGATTGATCTTATTCGTCATAGGATGAAAGAAGCCCAGAGTAGACAAAAATCCTATGCCGATAACCGAAGAAGGAAGTTAGAATTTTCTGTGGGAGATCTTGTGTTCATTCGTGTGTCACCTATGAAAGGTGTTGTACATTTCAGTCGATCGGGAAAACTAGCGCCTCGATATATTGGGCCATTTCCTATCACCGAACGTATTGGTTCCATGGCTTATCGCCTTTTATTACCGGCTCAGTTTTCTGCTATGCATGACGTGTTTCACGTTTCTCAACTTCGGAAATGTCTTCGAGATTTCGATTCTGTTCTTGAGCCCGGTGTTATGGAAGGGATTGAAGTTTCGCCTAATTTAACTTATGAGCAACATCCTATTCGTATCATTGCTTCGGAAGTCAAATGACTTCGAAATAAAGATGTTCTGCTTGTTAAAGTTCAATGGTCTTCAAATCCTAAGGATTGTTCTTGGGAATCTAGAGAGTACATCGAGCGTACACATCCGGACTTACTTTCTCGTGCTCTTTGAGGTGAACTTCTTATTTCAAACTTCTTTTGTGTTGAATATGCTTTTATGGTTGTTACTATATATCTTCTTCTTGTAATATTGCGAGGACGCAATTTCTTTAAGGAGGGGAGTCCGTAACAACCCGCATATTTATCGATTTTATATTTAAATATTTCATCATTAGTCGGATTTTAGTCCGAAAAAGCTACTTTTTGCATACGGTCGAACTAGGACTCGGGACCACTCCCATTGAGTTTAAAATGTCGTTTGCGACCTTTTTGAGTATAAGCTTCGATATGTTTGGAGAAAGTTGATTTTTGCTACTTTTCACTTTGGGTTTGGTTTGGGCTCAGCCCTATGTTAACTTATGCTCAAATCTGAGCCACTCTTCCCCACTCACCCTCATTCTCTTCTCATTTCAGTTTTTAGAGTATTAATGGTGGGAGAGATTGGAAATTAAAACTCCAAAACCCTAGTTTCTCTTGCAAATCAAATTCCTAGCTCCAAACTCAAGAAGAACCCATTGGTAAGCTTCTCTTCTTCTTCTCCAACTTATTCTCTTACCAATTTCAGAAATTCCTAAACCTAATTTTAGGAATGTTCTTGTTTTTGAGCTTAGATTCAAGCTCATTTGGGTTGTGTTGAAGAGAGGTTGATTCTCCATTTGCTTTCAAGCTTCTTCTTGTTTGATTTTGAGAAAAGGTGAGATTTTTGTCTCACATCTATGACTATAATTATCTTTGGTTGTTGGGTATGAATTCCTAACACTTATTCATGTGCATCTGCTCTTGATTTGGATTGGTTTTGTGAATATTCCAATTTTTGAGCTTTTAAGTCAATTTGTGTGAAAATCCTTTTATGGATGTTTGATCATGCTTTTGGTGATGCATCGGGGAGCATATAGGGTCGGGTTGCCGATGGGCATAAACCCTTAGAGCCAATGTTCGTCCGGTTGCATTTTGGAAGAGTTTGCTCCTCATTTGAATAAGGCTGAAAAACAGCCCAGGCATGATTCAGTCGACTGAAAACTCTGTTCAGTCGACTGAACCTGGAACCCGAAAGTTTCCAGGCATGATTCAGTCGATTGAAAACTCTGTTCAGTCGACTAAAACTGGAAACAGAAAGTTTCCTGAACCTGGAAAATTTCCAGGCATAGGGTCAGTCGACTGAAAACTCTGTTCAGTCGACTGAACCTGCTGTTTGAGTCCAATTTGCCTTTTTGGATTGAAATTCCAATTTAAATCGATTCGTGATGATCCTATTTATTGTCATCATTTATTATCATCTTTGATGACTTATTTTCTTTGGGAATTTTTGATATATCCACTTCGATGGATCCTTTATCGATTTCATTGGATTTTTATTCACATCTTCGAATGTGATCTTTGTGATTGATTGTTTCTACAATCCCCCTTGTGCTTTGTCACTTTAAAAATATAAAGGTTTTCTATACTAGTAGTAAATATCAAAACTCTTTCCTCAAACGATTTCAATACTATTTTAATACCAAATTCGTTTATAAAACCGTTTTCCAATCTATTAGTATATATAAACCTTTACCTCACTCGTATGAGAAATCTAATTAAACGACTGAGTAAAACAAATGGTATGAAACACTTGCGTTCACTTTGTTGGTTAATTCTTGGACTTGTTCGATTGAAACTCTTGTGACAATTTTCTAGTGGAGATCTACAATTTGTTCGCAAATATTCAAGTTAAGCTAGTGGTTATGGGACATGATGCTAAACTCATATATTTACTAGCTTATTGTAATTGACACTTCTCTATGATCATGACGATCATTTTTGTGATTTAGACTAGCAATGTGCGATGTCTCTTTGTCTGCGTGGGAGACTAAACCCCGTTCGTGTGTCATATTTGTGGGGTAGCAACCCACGGTCTTCGGACCATTCGTGTGTCAGGTCTTCGGACCATTCGTATGTCAAATTAATGGCTAGCTACCATGAGATAGCTTCTCGTTCGTGTGTTACAGCTGTTGGTGAGTTTTCATGCTCCCGTTCATGTGATAGGCCTCCCCCCCTTATTTTGTGAAATTTTTGGATTTCGTGTGTCGAATTCTGGAATTTATACTTCACCTATTTTTGTGATTTCTATTGATATGATTTATCAATTCTTGTGCATAGGTGAATTTGTGTGTCATTGACTGGATTTCTTGTGTTGATTTCTGGAATTTATGTTTCACCAACTTTGTGATTTCTATTGATATGATTTGTCAATTCTTGTGCATAGGTGAATTTGTGTGTCATTGACTGGATTTCTTGTGTTGATTTCTGGAATTTATGTTTCACCAACTTTGTGATTTCTATTGATATGATTTATCAATTCTTGTGCATAGGTGAATTTGTGTGTCATTAACTTGTTCTGAATACAAGTTTTGGGTATGATACCCTTTTTGGATCTTTGAGAAGATTCATCGATATTGATTAATCTCTTGTTGATTTTCAATTACTTATATAGATCACAGCTTGGCATTGTGATTATTATGTGTTTAGTCATATCTCCTATTCTATATCATGTTATCTGATATTTATAGTTAGACTGATCCATTTATTATTTTCTTATAAATAATACTCGGGTCAGACCGAGATGTTACAGGTGCTTCTGCTTGACTTCTCATCCGGGATTAACTCCTTGACTTTTGGGTTAACTACTTACATTAGTAGATATTTTGTTGTATACATTTGAGATATAGACTCCTTAATGTATACTTATTCTTTTGCGTAGTTCGTGTAACTATTCTTTTGTGATATTGTGGATCTTTTTAGACCACTACTCTGATGTACACTTTTATGTGTAATATTCATATCTATTTCCGCCTTTGTGATATGAATTGTCTGTGACTGATATGTGTTATGTTTATTTCTATATTTGTTTTCCGAAGGATTTATATAGCCACCGTGTAGTAGCTTTGAGTTTGTGTCGGTATGTCGGATTTCCCTCTTGAAATCGAATGCATGTTATATTATCTGACATATCGGTGCTCGCGCAAAGAAATTACACGGATGGTCGCTCCTCAACAGCCTTATTCTCCGTGCTAGTCGACAGCATTCACCGTAATGTTCTTGGCTAGCGTGGGTATAGAGGTGGGGCGTCACAGGGAGTGTGTTCCGAGGAGGATGGCAGTAGCTGATATGCGTTACTGTAACGACCCGTAAATTTTAACTGTTTTAATAACCGAATTTTTGTGAAATTTTAAATAATTAAATTTTGAAATAAAAAATTGGATATTTGTAATGCATCTTCTTAAACATAGCAAATGGTAAATTTTCATCTGATAATATGGAAGTTTATTTTCTTGTGTAATCTATTTCAATTTTAATCAGTTAATATTTGATGATAATAAAATGTTTTCCAAACCTGAATATTTTTCTATAAAAAATTTACAAACCATCTTCTGAGTGAGACGCATTATTTTGTTTCGCCAATTCTAGACTGCTACTGCTCCGTTTATCTTATTTGCGCATTTTAGCAGCATTTTTGGTACCGATTATTGACTTTCGATGGGATAATCATAGCACTGAAATCTATGTACCGTTTTGATCATCTCGTCGTGTTGATCTCTGCGGTATATTCAATTTTGTGTTTTGAAGTTCGGTACGAAGCGGAATCCATTTAAAAGGTAACCGTATCGGTAACCAGTTTGTGGATTTTGGTTTCTTACACCATTTCACTTTCCACCGTTTAAACTAATTTCCATTTATATTTCATATTCCCTGATATTTATGTCAGCCATTTCATATTCCATTTTTCCTAATTACATTGGTAATTTATTTTTTTTGTTTACTTCGAAATGAAGATGCTTATTCATTTTTTCTTTTGCCCTTCCCGACTCCTTCACCTCACATCTCTGTTATAACTAAAAAAAGGAAGAAGAAGAAGAAATTCTTCCTCCAAGCCATCCATTTTCGCCGATGTCATCCAAACCCCTGCCCTTAGCTCCGGCCTAGTCACCGAGTGCCTCGCCTAATCTCCTAGGCAAGCGCTTACACCCTTCACTCTTTCATTTATTATATAAAAAAATATTGCTGCATTCATTTTGCTTGGACCATGCGCCTTGTCCACTTGAAGCAGTCCATGCTTCCAAACATCAAAGCCTTGCCTACAACTCTTCTCATTCTGGTACATATATTTATATATGAATGTATAAATATAATATTACATGTTAGAGTAAGGTAGTATATTAGAAAGGTATAAAATATATTTTACTGTTATGTATATGTAGTTTTTATATTTGCAGACACTTCAAAGATTTGAAGCTATGAGTTATATATATTTATTTATTTTATTTATATACACAAATACTTTACAGTTTAGTATACGCGTTTAAAGGTATGTATTATGTATGAATCCCTGGTTTACAATGTATCTTAAAAAGCTATATATGTGTGTTTATGATTCGGTTTATATTATTTTTTTTCCTTTTACGTCAGTTTATGAAATAGTTATATATATCTAAGTATATATTTTATGTTGTATAAGTTTATATATATGTTAATTATATTAGACTGTATATATACAATATTTTATATATTTGTTAACTATTTATAAAGTATGTCAATAATAAATTATTTTAATTAAGGAGGTATATATGTGGATATATTAAAGTATATGTTATAATGGTTCATAGTATATTATATTATAAGAAGTATTTGCGCATGATATTATAAAGTTACTAACTACTCTCATCAATATTAACTTTATATGTATTATACTCGAATATTTTATAGCTGATATTTGTTGTGTGACGTATAAGTTTATATTAGTTTTATGAAATATTGATTGTTATGTGTGTATATAGTTTGTTGATTATGTACTTTAAGTTGTTAAATAATATATATATAGTTTCTACTGTGTAATTTTGTACAGTTATATGAATGATATATTTGTTACTAGTACATATTCTATCTTATAAATATATGCAGTAACATATAGGTGTTTTATGTGTATTATGTCAACTTATATATATATATATATATATATATTAAGTATGTAAATTTTAGGTTATTTTATATTTGAATAATATATATACTATAAAATAAAGTGAATTTGGTTTTGCGATATATATATACACACATATATAAAGATTTTGATTGTTATATGTTTGTGTTTTAAATTTAATATTTGTTTTATAATATGAATGGATCTTTAAGTATAATATATTAAGTTTATATATATATTTGAGTTTGGTTTGGGTATAAATGTATATATGTTATTTTTAATATTTGTTTAAAATTAAATAGTGATTTCATGGAAATAATAATAATATATATAATAATTTCAGTTTTCCTCAAGCTGATTCTAATTGTCACAGCGATTTCTATCTTTCAGCTTTGTCCGTCAAAATCCGCTTTTAGCCTACTTTACTTTGAGTTGTTGTTTGGATTGTTTGATGATATGGATCGCGATCCATTCACATCTTGATGAGTCATCAAATTCTCCTAGCCTCGAAAGATGAGCAATCACTCACGATTACATTCTTATATTTATTAAATTTGATTTCAATTGAAACGACAATTGAAATATGCTGCTGTTAGTTATTGACATTGCTATATATATGATATTATCTGTATCTATTCACCTATGACATTTGACATCATTATCTGTTATTTATATTGATGATATATTCCTGTTATATTATTTTCATATTTGTTATCACTCTGCAAGTTCCATGTTAGTATAGAATGATTATGGGTTGAAATGATAAGTACCCGAACAATTTGTAGAATAGGATAAAATTGTTATGGGTTGAAATGATAAACCCAAGCGATTTTCATTGAATTGAATTTGGGATTGCGGGTTGAAATGATATATACCCGTATATATTTAAATTGCGGATTGAAATGATAAATATCTGTATCACTTGGCTATAGGATAGAAAGTTATATACAGACACCGTTGGTCTATATATAAATATTTTTATAAATTATTTCTATGGTTTTGGAAAGAAATATATGGTTTTATATAAATATTGGTTTTAGATATTATATAAATGTTATTTTATATATAGTTAAATTCTTGATTTTAAGCTATCTATAAAATTATTTTAATATAAAATAAGTTTAATAATAAAGTTTGATTTTATTTAAATATAATATGGTTAAGTATTTATTTAAATTATATATTAAAATAGAGTTTATAATAATTTTAATAAATTAAGGCTGGGAAGATAGATTTGAATTTATTTGAAATTGTATTTGATTAAGAATTGTATTTAAGAAAATTGATTTGAACTTATTGAATTTGATATTTTAAAGGATATGATTTTATAACTTGATTTTGGTTTAAGATGAATAATGAATATTTCAGGTTTGAGTTTTATTAAAGATGTTGAATTTAGTTTTGAAATTATGGAATATTAAAAGCTTTGAAATATATTGAAGTAGTTATTTGAGTTCAAATCCGCATCTGAAATCTATATTATTTGGAATGGTTTATTGAGAAACTGAATTGAATTGAAATTTATGATTTGAGATTTGATTAAATTTGAATTTGGAATCCAAGTTGATTTAGAACTGATTTGTGAATTTGAGGAAGCTATTTTTATTATATAAAGTATTTTTAAATTATATATAAAACTGTTTTATATTTTACTTTATCAATTATTTTAATATAGACTATTTTAACTTATAACTATTTTATATAAACTATTTTACTTTATAAACTATTTTATTATATATTATTTAATATCTAAACTGTTTAAGTGGTGGAAGTTATGTTTTTCAAAGTTATGAATTTCAAAGTATAATGTTTTAAAAGTGTTATAATTTCAAGTGTTTAGTTTCGAAAGTGTTATAACATTGAAAATGCTATGATTTGGAAGAGGATATATTTTGAAATGGAAATGATAATGTATTTGGTTTGAAATGAAATGATATCGTATTTGGTTTTGAAATGAAAACGATATTTTGGTTTTGAAGTATAAACTATTTTGAAATGACCGCAGTGTTATAATAACGTTTGGTTGTTAAAGAGACAAGGATCGAAAGTTGTCATACTCTCTGCCAACTCTAAAAACTACTTTAACAACTGTGTACGTGGTGGAGATTCCAGAATGAAGTAGAATGGTGGCGACGATCCTATTGAGGTATATATGTGGACCCGACTCCCGTGAGTTGGCATAAGGTGGCTAAAACAGGAGCAATTGACGGGCTAATGAGGTATCTCTTCTGATCGGACAGACTCCTTCAATACTATATTCTGACTTTGTGATTGATTTGGTGGCCAATTTTGATTTTTGATTTTGAAAATGTGGCTCGAGGTGGGTGGTAGCTACGGTTCTGCGTTACCACCGGTCCGGAAGTGTAATTGGTATATCTACCCTGGCATTGCCTATTTGTGCAATGTTACCTAGCCTAGGATGCTATACTACGAGTTTAATTTGGGTCGTACCTATGGAGTATTCTCTGGTGGCTTCCCGATCAGGAGGGGCTACGATAATGTATAGACTATTGGCACTATAAAATGTGTTAAGTGGTATATGGGTAATGCCTTAACGCTATTTTTAATATATTATACTATTTTAGACATTATTATAATAGCGTATATTACTACATAGTAGATAGTATAACGGATCCTTAGCGGATGGTTATCCCAAACATCCTTTAAGTTGCCTATTTTTCAGTTGTTATTTCACTTGAGTTGAATTTATTGATAAAATAATGTTAATCCTGACTCGAGTGTTTTGTGTTTTGCTTTACGCTCGAGTTAGACTGAGTGTACCAGTATTCAAGACTCGTCTTTGGAGTTGGAGCTTGGCCTAGAGATCCAGCTATCTATCCAGCTTTCAGATATTCAGTTGATTGTAGTGATGTAATCTGATCTTGTATTTGACTATTGTATTCGAGATTTTATTGTATCTTATTTAACTCTGTTATATATATAGTAGCTTCATGAACTACTATTCTCTTGTTTCCGCTGCATTATTGTACATTACTCTATGTCTGTGATTCTGTGATTTATTTATTTACTAGATATGCTAAGTTTTTCCAAATGTAAATTAACAATCTGTTATTTTGAGCAATTCAATTCTAGCATGTGTGGATGCGAATGGTTGAAAATATCAGGCAGTTATAGTTACCACCAGTCCAGATCTGCAAAACGGTAGTATCCTACCCTGGGCATTGTCTCGCATGCCTTGTCACATGCTTTATCGTGCCCACTACGAGTTTGTTTTGTACCATACCTATGGAGTGACCACTGGTAAACCACTGGTTTGGTGGAGCTTGCGGTATTGTTTAGACTACGGGAATGTATAAAATATGTTAAGGGGGATATGGGCAACGCCTTAACGCTATTTTAATACTGTAATTTATTCTAGATATGTTATAATAGCGTATTGTACTAGTAGATATTTAATGGATCCTTAGGAGATAGTAATCTCGAACATCCCTTAAGTTATTACACACAAGTTAGATACTAGACAGGGGATACAAAACCCCGTAACGTCTCTGAAGCTGTTGCACTCATACTCGTTTACTGTTGATTTAACTTACATAAGATCTTTTAGTTCTGACTTTAGTGTTTTGTCTTTTCGATTCGCTCGGATCAGTCTGAGCTTTTCAATGTATCGAAGACCTTATTTGTGACGACCCGGATTTTTAAAGTCTGTTAATTGGTAATTAACTTGACTAAATTATTAAAAATACTGATTTATAAGTCGAACCCATAAAATTTTGATAAATAAAAATATTTGGAAGTGTAATGACCCATAAATTTTCAACAATTAAAATTGTTAATTTAATAAGATTTTTTATATTTAATATTAATGAAAATAAAAAAATTGTGAATTATTTATAAAAGTTGTGATATAATAATGAAAATAACTAAGAGGAAACATAATAGGGTTAATTAAAGTTAATAATTAATGAATTTGATTGAAATTCCAATTAAATAAAATAATTTAAATGTTATGACTTAGTTATAATGGGAATATGAGTAAAACAAGTGTAATTATTGAATTAATGAAATAATACAGTGTTAATGGTAAGTAATAAACTTTTAAATGTAAGAAAAGTAAATAGGTGACAACTAATATATGTTATTTATTTATTTAGAGTGTTAAATGAAATTGGTAATCAAATTTCAATTCAAGGCAATAATGTTAATTTTATCTATTTGGTAATAATGGATTAATAATGGGAACGAAATGTAAGAATGATAACGCAAGTTAATAAATAAATATTTAATTCAATGCAATCCCAATTGATTAAAACAATTACAGGGTTATAATTGATTGTAAATAGGAATATTTGGTAATAAATTTAATATAAGAAAACCAAATGCAAATATTGAATTAATCAATGAAGTAATAATAATTAATAGTGATTGAATAAAATAAACGTTCTATATGTAATTGTTTGGAAATGATAACTTATATAAATATGATTAAGAGTTGGTGGCAACAATTATTATAAAGTAATCATTTATTTAGTCCAATAAATCAAAATTTGTAATCAATTGCAAGGAATCTCAATTCAATGTTATATTTGTATAAATTAAGGAAATAATTAGAAATAATGTTAATTCTATTTATAATATGACAATTGGTTGATTTAAAGAATGAAAATAAAGATTTTATTTATTTAATTGAAATGTAAAATTCAATAATTGGATTAATTGCAATTAAATGAAATTAAAATATTAAAATATTACGTTATTTGAAAATTTAGATGGAATGTGATATATAATGTAATAGTTTTGAATCCAATGTTAAATCCATCTATTTGACAATAATGAATGAAATAGTTACTAATTTATTTAATTTAATAGAATTATTGGGACTTATATTTATAATTTCTGAATTTAATGGATTGAGGCAAACAATGAAATTGATAAATTTATCAGCTATAAATTGACATTTAAATTTGTTTAGATCATTGTAAGTAATTAAGAAATCAAAAATGATGAAATTTGTCAATTATCGAATTGAAATTGAAAATTCGATTTAATTAGTTAATTTATTAATTCAATTTAATTAACTGGAAAATAGCCATTTTGGCCACTGACACGAATTTCGACGAAATCAATTTCATCGGATCCGTAACGGTGAATTATTATAGGATTTCAAGTTTCATAGCGATCGGGCTTGTCGTTTGATCGTATGGGCTTGAAACGCCTAGAAATCAATTAATTGAAATCAATTTGAAATAATTTGATTTTGGCATAACTTCTTCATACAATGGAATTTGGATGTGAAACATGTTCCATCGCATTTAAAATATTTTAAAACATCTATTTTGATATATGGGTTGACCCAATTTCATACCGGAGTCAGAACGGGCTTTTCGGGCCATTTTATCGTTCAACGCGTATATCCAATCGATCCGGTCCATTCTAATTTCAGTTTTTCTATAAATACCCTATTATAAACCCTAATTGTTCCTCATTGTAAAATGTCTGTACGTTCGATTCCTCCTTATCTCCTCATCTCAATGGCAGCCAATTATAAATCCAATTGCAATTCAAAATCAAATTGAAATTTCAAACTCCTCAAAAAAATCCAGAATTATTATATATCGAAGTTCTCGAAAATATGAATCAGCGTCTGGTATTCGTTTGTCATAATTATGTTTCAATAATTGGCAAATCGCGGTCAAAGTCTAGTTGGTCATTTTTGATTTCGACATCAATCGACGAAATTGAAATATGGGTTTTGAAGGGCTCGTGATATGGAGTTCGACGGTGGTAGTCGCCTGACCTGGAGATGCTCCTGGTGGTCGGAATTTGTGAAATAGGGTTCGAAACCCTAGATTTTTATGGCGGCGGCTGTCGTTCGATTCATGAGTTCGCCGACCAAGATGGGTGGATCGCGTGGGGTCAAGAAGGCCTGGGGCGATGGTCACGGCCGGAGGCATGTTAACGGCGTCGAGATGATGCGCTGCGGTTCATCTGGGTGCATGATTTTCCTTTTCTTCGCTGCTAGGGTTCGTTCGTAACCTGGGGATGCGCATGCTTGTCTGAGTGTGATGGCGACGTGGCAGTGAGGGGAGGTTAAGTGTTCTTCAATTTTAATTTTTTTTATTTGAAATTCAAACACATTAATTGCCATAACTTTTACATATGAGATCAAATTCATACACGGTTTTCTTCGCTAGGTTCATATTAGAATTCCAGATATTATGGCGCTGGTTTGGACGAATTCCGAGACTGTGAAATTTTTGGGTTTAAATTGGATTTAAATTCAGTTTAAATTCAAAAGGTGAGTGTTTTAACCCACTCACAACTTCTAAAATTTCTTATGTTTGTTAAATTGGTTTATGTTGTGATTAGAAATTTATTTATGACTGTTTGGAATATTTTTAATCATCATCTCGGTAAAATTGAATTTATTTAATTAAATATGTTATTAAATTTATTATTGCATATAAACTACCAGTTAAATTGTTATTTAATTCATTATTGAATATAACTGCCAGTAAATACCTGCTATTTGTTATCTGTTCTCTACTGATGTTATTGTTTGAATTCGATGATGATTGTAATAAATAGTTGATGACGATATTGAATGAATGGATGTTGTATTGATATTGTTATAAACTGCAAGTTGTTGTGCATTTCTATTTCATTTGGGATTGCGGTTTGAAATGATGTATAACCCTATTTTTATTTTAAATACAGATTGAAATGATAAATATCTGTATCACTTGACCGAAGGGTAGAAAATAATATACAGACACCGTGTTCTATATATATAAAAATATTTTGAAATGATTTTCAATGGTTTTGTAAAGAAATATAGGATTTTATGAGATATTGATTTGGATATTTTATAAATGTATATAATTAATTTTTTTATTTAACCTATGATTAAAATTTGTTTAAAGTATAAAATAAGTTTAATAATAAAGTTTGATTTTACTAAAATATTATATGGATAAGTATTTACTTAAATTATATTTTAATGTAGAGTTTATATTGATTTTTATAAATCAAGGTTGAGAAGATAGTTTTGAAATGGATTTGAGATTTTATCTAATTAAGAATTATATTTAATAAGAATCCATTTGGAACTTATTGAAATTGTGATTTTAAAAGAATATGGTTTTATAACTTAATTCAGGTTTAAGGTGATTTAAGTGAATAAATTGAGGAATATTCTGTTATTGAAATTTGAAGTTTTATTTAAAGGATATTGGATTTAGTAAGAAAATATTTCAAAACTAAATAATAGTAAAAGTGAAATTGGTATATATATGAACTATAAAATTTAGTTTTGAAATATTGAATATTTAGGCTTTGAAATATATTAAATTTAAAATTTAGAAATTCGGGTAGTTTTGGAATTGATTTGTGAAATTTAAGAAGCTAGTTTGTTTTATAAAATATTTTAATATTTAATCCATGAAAGGATGGAAGTTATGTTTCAAATTTATTAATTTCAAAGTATTATGTTTTGGAAGTGTTATAGTTTTAAGTCTTTAGATTTGAAATTTTATAACTTTGAAGTACTATGATTTTTAAAATGATATCATATTGGTTCGGTTTTGAAATGGAAATGATATCTTATTTATATGGTTTCGAAATGAGTATTATATTTTAGTTTTCAAGTATAAATTATTTTGAAATGACTACGATGTTATAATAACATTTGGTTGTTGAAGAGACCGGGATCAGAAGTTGTCATACTCTCTGCCAACTCCTAAAACCACTTTAACAACCGTGTACGCGGTGGAGATTCCAGAATGAAGTAGGATGGTGGCGGCGTTTCATTTGAGGTATATACGTGGACCCGACTCCCGTGATTTGGCATAAGGTGGCTAAAACAGGAGCGATTCTCGAGCCAAGGAGGTAGCCCATCTTATCGGACACATCCCTTCGATATTATACTCTAACTTTTGGATTGATTCGGTGGCCACTTTTAATTTTTGATTTTGGGGGTGTGGCTCGAGGTGGGCGGTGATAGCTGCTATGCATTACCACCAGCCCGGATAGCAATTGGTATATCTACCCTGGCATTGCCTAGTTGTGTCGGGTCACCAACCCTAGCGAGCCTTGTATAAGTTTGATTTGTGTCGTACCTATGGAGTATCTTCTCGTAGTCTCCCGATCAGGAGATATGCAGGTATTGTATAGATTACTGGCATTATTACGTGTTAAGGGGAATATTGGGTCACCCCTTAACGCTATTTACAAGTAAGTTTATTTTACCATAGACATTATTATAATAGCGAAATATTACTACATAGTAAATAGTTTAACGGATCCTTAGAAGATGTGAATCCCGAATATCTCTTAAGTTACTGCACTCACGTTAGACACTGGATAGGAGATGTCAAATCCCATAAACATCTCTGACGCAGTTCCACTCATATTTTACCGTTGATTTAACTTACATAAGATCTTTTAGTTCTGACTCGAGTGTATTGTCTTTTCAATTCGCTTGGGTCAGCCTGAGCATTTCAGGAATTGGAGACTTTATCTTTGGAGGACGAAGACGAAGATTTGTATTACTATTATTTATTATAGTCCACTACATCACATTGTTCCGCTGCATTGTTATTGATTATCCTCTAGTATGTGTAACTCTGATATATATTGTATGAGTATAATCAAATGTTTTGTAAAACCGCTTCATGAACTGTATATTTGATTATTATATTTTATCGTTTCACTGCAAGATTCTGTTTGGTTTATTTCTTTCTCTGCTTTTTCTTATTCACCCTATAGTAACCCGCCCTTCTATATGGTTTAAGTCCGACGTGTGTGGTTTATCATCAATTTAAAGTATACAAAAAGGTGGACGTTACGTCTCGTATCAGAGCTTTGGTTTAGCGATAAACCTTAGCTTTGTGGGGTCTGACTCTTTATTAATGGGTAGTAATACCTATGATGAGTCGCTGAGTGTATATATATGAGAGAGCGTATTTGTTAGTATTATAAAAAGGTTTTAATATTGTGTTAGTTTGTTCTATTATGTATTTATAAATTCTGGTTGGTGTATGGGACGCTATGACATCAATAGGGATTTCTAAACACTTAATAAGACAAACCGACACAATATTTGTTTTGAATATAGGTGAATGAAATAATTTTGCCTATTATATTTTATGCATAAAAAGTAATAAGAATTTTTTAAAAGGTTATATTTGGTTGTAATATATTGGTTGTTAGGTAATGAAATGTATAAATAATAGTTGGAATGAGATGGAAAATAAAATAAATGAAAATTAGGAATTTAGAGCTTAGGTGTCGGGGTTTTGAAAATTTCTTTCAAATGATTTTGGAATATAATAATAATATGGCTTAGAAGTAATTTATAATATAAATATTTCAATATGATTTGAAAGAATTGTTTTAAGGAAATTTTGAAAATAAATAATTACTGTACTCCCCTCTCTGTCATGGGAAAATAATTTCGGTGATGAGTGCACGCATCATCGACATTCATTTTCGAGTTTCGAAGTGGGAAGGCCACTCTAGTTATTTTACTATGGATTTATTTTGATAACCAAATATAAATTTTTAATTGTATTAAATATAATTGGATATATGTTATAAGTATACATTTATTTATTATTTTTAAAATGATTTGAAATTAAACCCGGTATTTAGTTCTTAAGTTTTCGATTAATTAATAGTTTCAATTATTGTAGTAAAACAGAAAGTAACTAATTAATAAGTGAAACCTTTAATTAAAATAAGAGACTAAATGCTATGTTATAAATGAAATAACAAGAAGGTTGAAATTTGTAATCAATAAAAAGCAAAAGATATGATTATTGAACATTAAAAGAAATAAGATAAACTTGTATGATTTTAATTACATTCTTAAAGGCATATATATAACTTACAAAAGATTTAAAAAAAAAGTTACAATGTTTAATAAGAAATTGTAATAGAATATTATACAAGTAAAAACTTGAAGTAATGAAAGCATGCTATGAAATTCTTTAATAAATAAGAATTTGATGTTGTAATTGTTATAAACTTAAGTTATAATGGAAATCTTACTATAATAAAATATGATAGAAGGTAAATGTTGTAAGTAAGTAATTATAAACTTAAGTAAATGTTGAAGTTATTTATTTTGAAAATAAGCAGAAAGATGAATACTGTAAATAAATGAAATTAAGCAGTGAATAAATGAATGTAATATAATAAAAGGAAAATTTCATGATATGAATAAGTGAAAATGAGATTTTGTTTGAAATGAAAAAAAGTAAATGAAACTGTAAGAAATAAAATATAAATTTAAAAGATAAATTATCATATGAATGAAATTAATAAGAGTGAACTTGATCTATTGTTTGAAATTGTTGTGTGTTTGGTTTATGGTTGTTTGGGCAAGGATACTCTAAAATTGTTTGGATAAATAAATAATCTATTTAGTTCATCTAAGACTGTTGAGTAAATGATGCACTAAGTAGTTTATTTTCCATTATGTATAGTTTAAAGTTGAACCCAAACAACTATTTGTTTTGTTTGATATGAATGAATGATTGATTTGTGTTGATTCTATGTGATGGTATGCCTTGTTGCAAGTGATTGATGTTTGTATTGATTTGTTTGTTTATGGTTGAAACCACTTTAAATATTTCATTTTATATAATTTTTAATCTTTTTGGATTATATAAGTGAATTCAAGTTATGGAAGCAATTGTTACTGCTTTTGATTTCATAATTAAGCGTTAATTGCCCGATAAATAAGTACGTTTTCGGATTACGGTTTATAGCGTTATTATATTGTTTTTCCCGTGTTGGGATATATATTATTTTGGAAATATATTGTTATATTTGATATTATATTTTCTCCCGAGCCTCTCCGTAGAAAGGAGACTCTGTCGAAATTTTTCGTAAATTTTGGACTTAGAAAATATTTTGAAAATGTTTTCCAAACTTTATTAATTTAAGTATAAAAAGATTTAATGGTTATAAATTGGTATATTTTATTTAAAATGATTAATTTTGTAAATTTATTTGTTTGTAAATTGAATATTTTTAGTAGGATATATTGATTTCTTAATTCTTCTTTTCCCTTCTTTTTCCTTTACGGTGACCAAAAGTTTTGAGTGGGGGGAGTGTAACGACCCGTAAATTTTTAATAGTTAAAATTGTTAATTTAATAAGTTTTTTGAAATTTAATATTGATGAAAATAAATTTTTTTGTGAATTATTAATAAAAGTTGTGATATAATAATGAAAATAACTAAGAGGAAACATAACATGGTTAATTAAAGTTAATAATTAATGAATTTGAATGAAATACCAATTAAATAAAATAATTTAAATGTTATGACTTAGTCATAATGGGAATATGAGTAAAACAAGTGTAATTATTGAATTAATTAAATAATACAGTGTTAATGGTAAGTAATAAACTTTTAAATGTAAGAAAAGTAAATAAGTGACAACTAATATATGTTATTTATTATTTAGAGTGTTAAATGAAATTGGTAATCAAATTTCAATTTAAGGCTATAATGTTGTTTTATCTATTTGGTAATAATGGGTTAATAACGGGAATAAAATGTAAGAATGATAATGCAAGTTAATAAATAAATAATTAATTCAATGCAATCCCAATTGATTGAAACAATTGCAGGGTTTTAATTAATTGTAAATAGGGATATTTGGTAATAAATTTAATATAAGAAAAACAAATGCAAATATTGAATTAATCAATGAAGTAATAATAATAAATAGTAATTGAATAAAATAAACGTTCTGTATGTAATTGTTTGAAATGATAACTTATATAAATATGATTAAGAGTTGGTGGCAACAATTATTATAAAGCAATCATTTATTTAGTCCAATAAATCAAAATTGGTTATCAATTGCAATGAATCTCAATTCAATGTTACATTTGTGTAAATTAAGGAAATAATTTGAAATAATGTTAATTCTATTTATGATATGATAATTGGTTGATTTAATGAATGGAAATCAAGATTTTATTTATTTAATTGAAATGTAATATTCAATAATTGGATTAATTGCAATTAAATGAAATTAAAATATTTGAATATTACGTTATTTGAAAATCTAAATGGAATGTGAGAATATTTAATGTAATATTTTTGAATCCAATGTTAAATCCATCTATTTGACAATAATGAATGGAATAATTACTAATTTATTTAATTAAATAGAATTATTGGGAATTATATTTATAATTTCTGAATTTAATGGATTGAGGCTAACACTGAAATTGATAAATTTATTAGCTATAAATTGACTTTTAATTTTTTTTAGGTCATTATAAGTGATTAAGAAATAAAAAATGTTGAAATTTGTTAATTATCAAATTGAAATTGAAAATTGGATTTACTTAGTTAATTTATTAATTTAATTTAATTAACTGGAAAATAGCCATTTTGGCCACTGACTCGAATTTCGACGAAATCAGTTTCATCGGATCTGTAACGGTGAATTATTATAGGATTTCAAGTGTCATAACGATCGGGCTTGTCGTTTGATTGTACGGGCTTGAAACGTCTAGAAATCAATTAATTGAAATCAATTGAAATCAATATGAAATAATTTGATTTTTGCATAATTTCTTCATATGATGGAATTTGGACGTGAAACCTATTCCATCGCATTTAAAATATTTTAAAACATTTATTTTGATATATGGGTTGACCCAATTTCGTTCCGGAGTCAGAACGGGCTTTTCGGGCCATTTTATCGTTCAACGCGTATATCCAATCGATCCAGTCCCTTCTAATTTCATTTTTTCTATAAATACCCTGTTATAAACCCTAATTGTTCCTCATTATAAATTGTCTATACGTACAATTTCTCCTCATCCCCTCATCTCAATGGCAGACAATTCTAAATCCAATTGCAATTCAAAAATCAAATTGAAATTTCAAACTCCTCAAAAAAATTCAGAAAAATTATATATCGAAATTCTCAAAAATATGAATCAGTGTCTGGTGTTCGTTTGTCGTAATTATGCTTTAATCATTGGCAAATCGCGGTCAAAGCCGAATTGGGCATTTTTTATTTCGACCTCAATCGACGAAATCTAAATATGGGTTTTGAAGGGCATGTGGTATGGTGTTCGACGCTGGTGGTCGCCTGACCTGAAGATGCCCGTGGTGGCCGGAATTTGTGATATAGGGTTCGAAACCCTAAATTTTTATGGCGGCGGCTGTCGTTCAATTCTCGAGTTCGCCGACCAAGATTGGTGGATCGCGTGGGGTCGAGAAAGCCGGGGCGATGGTCGCGGCCGGAGGCATGTTAATGGCGTCAAGATGATGGGCGGCGGTTCATCTGGGTGCGCGTTTTTCCTTTTCTTCGCTGCTAGGGTTCGTTCGTAACCTGGGGATGCACATGCTTGTCTGAGTGTGATGGTGACGTGGAAGTGAGGGGAGGTTAAGTGTTCTTCTATTTTAATTTTTTTTATTTGAAATTCAAACACACTAATCGCCGTAACTTTTACATATGACATCAAATTCACGCGTGCTTTTCTCCACTAGATTCATATTGGAATTCCAGACATTTTGGCGCCGGTTTGGATGAATTCTAAGACTGTGAAATTTTTGGGTTTAAATTGGATTCAAATTCAATTTAAATTTAAAAGGTGAGCGTTTTAACCCACTCACAACTTCTAAAATTTCTTATGTTTGTTAAATTGATTTATGTTGTGATTAGAAATTTATTTATGACTATTTGGCATATTTTTTATCATCATCTCAGTAAAATTGAATTTATTTAATTAAATTTCTTATTAAATTTATTATTGCATATAAACTGCTAGTTAAATTGTCATTTAATTCATTATTGAATATAACTGCAAGTAAATGCCTGTTATTTGTTATCTGTTCTATATTGATGTTATTGTTTGAATTGGATGATGATTGTAATAAATATTTGATGATTGATACTGGATGAATGGATGTTGCATTTATATTGTTATAAACTGCAAGTTGTTGTGCATTTGTATTTCATTAGGGATTGCGGTTTGAAATGATATATAACCGTATTTTTATTTTAAATTACGGATTAAAATGATAAATATCCGTATCACTTGACCATAGGGTTGAAAATTATATACAGACACCATGGTCTATATATATCAAAATATTTTGAAATGATTTTCTATGGTTATGTGAAGAAACATATGATTTTATGGGATATTGATTTCGATATTTTATAAATGTATATAGTTAAATTTTTGGTTTAAGCTATGAATAAAATTTGTTTAAAGAATAAAATTAGTATAATAATAAAGTTTGATTTTATTAAAATATAATATGAATAAGTATTTACTTAAATTATATTTTAATATAGAGTTTATATTGATTTTTATAAATCAAGGTTGAGAAGATAGTTTTGAAATTGATTTGAGATTTTATCTAATCAAGAATTATATTTAATAAGAATCCATTTGGAACTTATTGAAATTGAGATTTCAAAAGAATATGGTTTTATAACTTAATTCGGGTTTAAGGTGATTTAAGTGAATAAATTGAGGAATATTCAGTTATTGAAATTTGAAGTTTTATTTAAAGGATATTGGATTTAGTAAGCAAATATTTCAAAACTAAATAATAGTAAAAGTAAAAGTGGTGTATATATGAATTATAAAATTTAGTTTTGAAATATTGAATAATTAAGCTTTGAAATATATTAAATTTAAAATTTTGAAATTCGGGTTGTTTTGGAATTGATTTGTGAAACTTAAGAAGCTAGTTTGTTTTATAAAATGTTTTAATATTTAATCCATGAAAGGGTGGAAGTTATGTTTCAAAGTTAGTAATTTCAAAGTATTATGTTTTGGAAGTGTTATAGTTTTAAGTCTTTGGATTCGAAATTTTATAATTTTGAAATACTATGATTTTTAAAATGATATCAAATTGGTTCGGTTTTGAAATGGAAATGATATCGTATTTATATGGTTTCAAAATGGATATTATATTCTGGTTTTGAAGTATAAATTAGTTTGAAATGACCGCGGTGTTATAATTATGTTTTGTTGTTGAAGAGACCGAGATCGGAAGTTGACATACTCTCTGCCAACTCCGAAAACCACTTTAACAACCGTGTACGTGGTGGAGATTCCAGAATGAAGTAGGCTGGTGGCGGCGTTTTCTTTTAGGTATATGCATGGACCAGGCTCCTGCGAGTTGGCATAAGGTGGCTAAAATAGGAGCAATTCTCGGGCCAAGGAGGTAGCCCCGTTATCGGACACATCCCTTCGATGTTATACTCTGACTTTTGGATTGATTCGGTGGCCACTTCTAATTTTTGATTTTGGGGGTGTGGCTCGAGGTGGGCGGTAATAGCTGCTATGCGTTACCACCAGCCCGGATAGCAATTGGTATACCTACCCTGGCATTGCCTAGTTGTGTCGGGTCACCTAACCTAGCGAGCCTTGTATGAGTTTGATTTGTGTCGTACCTATGGAGTATCTTCTCTTAGTCTTCCGATCAGGAGATATGCAAGTACTATATAGACTACTGGCACTATTACGTGTTAAGGGGAATATTGAGTCACTCCTTAACGCTATTTAAAATAAGTTTATTTTACTATAGACATTATTAAAATAGCGAAATATTACTACATAGTAAATAGTTTAACGGATCCTTAGGAGATGTGAATCTCGAACATCTCCTAAGTTACTGCACTCATGTTAGACATTGGATAGAAGATGTCAAATCCCATAAACATCTCTGACACCGTTCCACTCATATTTTACCGTTGATTTGACTTACATAAGATCTTATAGTTCTGACTCGATTGTTTTTTCTTTTCAATTCGCTCGGGTCAGCCTGAGCATTTTAGGATTTGAAGACTTTATCTTTGGTGGACGAAGACGAAGATTTGTATTACTATCATTTATTATATTCCACTGCATCACATTGTTCTGCTGCATTGTTGTGGATTATTCTCTGGTATGTATAACTCTGATATGTATCGTATAAGTATAATCAAATGTTTTGTAAAACAGCTTCACGAACTGTATATTTGATTATTATATTTTATCATTCCGCTGCAAGATTCTGTTTGGTTTATTTCTTTCCCTGCTTTTTCTTATTCACCCCATAACAATCCGCCCTTCTGTATGGTTTTAGTCTAACGTGTGTGGTTTATCGTCGATTTAAAGTATACAAAAAGGTGGACGTTACAGGATATAAATGGAAATTGGTTTAAAACTATAATAAATGTTGAATTATAAAATCTCTGGAGATGATAAATCTTATCGCAAATAAATAAATAATATATTTCACCACTTAAATTAAGATAAAATATCCATAAGTATATATATATATATAAGCATTTTGATATTTGAAACACATATATACAAATATATAATGTCGGTAAGTATATATAGGCCATATGAATGATATATGGAGTTCGTAAAAATATCCATATATATAATATCAAAATTCACATAAGGTATTTTAATTGTTCCAAAGTTACATTTTTTATTTCAAAGTTATATTTTTATTTTCAAAATCTCAAAAATAATTTAAATTTAAACTCTACATTTTAAACACTAATCTATATACATGTATAAATGGTTATTCATAAATTATTAATAACTTAAGCCTAAAATGAAAATAAGAATAAGTAAAAGGTTATAATATTAAGTAAACTATTGAGCCATAGAGATAAATAAATAAAAGAAAATATAAAAATATATTTATAGAGACATTTGTAAGCTAGAAGAAGCCTTATGCATACAAGTGTCAAGATTTATGTTTAATTGTTAATTTCTTCATTTTCAAAAATTAGAAAAATGATTTAAAGAGAAACAAGGTGATGTATACAGGAATATCTTTTATATATCTCTCAAAACCTCTTCTTTTATTCTTTAAAAAAAATAAAGAAAACTAACAACTTTATCATCTCATAACTGAAGCATAGTAAAATTCAAATTCAACTTGAAGAAAAGAAGATCAAGATCAAAATCATCTTGCAATTTTTTAAAGGCCTGTTTCCTCTGTTCAAGTTTTTACGTGAGAAAACTATTTTCAAAACCTAATCTCTTTTTAGATTATGTTTAAGTATAGTTGAAAGTAAGGATATCAGTTTAAATAAGTATGTATATGCCTATATATATGTGTGTGAATGCCCGTATAAATCTTCTTTCCTCTGTTCTTTCTTCTTACAGTTTCAACGTCTTTCAAAATTTAAATTCTCTTAATCCAACTAGTTATAGGTTATGTTGCTTGAAGGAGATGTGCTTATATTTGAGTATACTATATTTTGAAATTGATTATAGGAAGTTTTAGTAAACAATGTCTCGGGAAGAGGGTTTTTACAGTAGATGGTCAATATTTCCAGGAAAATAAATTGTTTTAATTCACATTTTCATCTATATAAACGAACTCCACTTGGAAAATTATAAATTTTTGTGGCTAAATTGTAAATTTTAGTTGGGGAATTGTTTGGGTTTTGAGAGTTGAACGGAAGATGAAGTTTGGGTGTTTTCTGGTAACCGTGGGTGTTTCGAGCTCTAGGATTTGGGTCGAAGGAGGGCGAAGAGAATGATACCGGGGGAAAAATATTAGGGTGGATTCAAGTTTGATGTGTTGTGTTGTCGAGGCATAACTAGGATTTAAAGCACTTTGGTTTTGGGTTGGGTTACATGCAAGTGGCGGCGGTAGAGGCATGCGTCCAGAAGAGGATGGAGGAAGATGTAATGGCGGTGCCCGGGGCAAGATCGGAGGGTGAGCGGTAGTGTGTGGAGGCGCCTCGAGGCGATCGGTTGGAACATTACTGTTCTGGATTTAGGGAGAATGCTTGTGTGACGACCAAGAAATTTAGACATTTGAAATTGGAATATTTAACTTATTTTAAATATTTAAAAGTTAATTTTTAACTTGAATTTCAAATATCTTCATTTAATGGACAATTAAATTATTGAATTCAATTATTGGAAGTTGGGTAAAATATCGAATCTTCAGTTTTATGCTTGTTAAAAATATTTCAAAGGCTTATAAAATTTATATTGGCAATAATGAAGATAATAAAAGTGATAGAATCGAATTTAAAGGTGAATTGTTCCATTTTGAAAATATATCGTTTAAATTGATATTTAAAATACGGCCTTCCGAGGCACAGTCTCAGAATTCGATGAAACCAGTTCCATTGGATCCGTTACATTATATTATTATCGGATTTTAATTTTCGTAACATTTGGAGTTGTTGTGTGATGGTACGATAGATAAACGTGTCGAAATTTATATCGAAATCAATATATAACTGGGTCAAAAAGCTATCTTCTCCATACAACCGAATTAGGACTCAAAACCTTTTCCATTTCATACGGAATATGGGTTTAACATTATAAATGCCTAGCGGCATGCCTCAATAGGAGGCCAAAATTTCGTGCTGCATTTATTGAGACAATTTGAATTTGAATTTAAACATATACATACTATAACGACCCGTATTTTACGTTTCGATAAATCGTAGAATAATTGTCATTAGGTCGTTGTTATTGTTTAAGTCAACCGAGCTTACCTTGTCTAGGAGCTTAGGTCATGTGGAAGTTAGCTCGTGTGAGCGACTTAGTGGGATAGAAGTTAGCGACTTGGGAATAGGTCGGTTGAACCGAGTTAACGACCTAAGCGTTGCGACCGACTTAAGGTGGTTAGCGGGTTAAGGAGATGGGTCGACCTAAGGGCTAGCGGCTTACGGGTTAGTGGGTTGGAGCGACCTATAGATTCGACTGACCTATAGGAAGAGAGAAACCTAGTAGTTGTAGCGACTTAAGATATGGTCCGATCTAAGAGTTTAGCCGACCTAAGGGGTAACGGCTTAAGGTTTGGCCGACTTAATGTGGTTAACGAGTTAGTGTTGGACCGACCTATAGAAGTAAGCAACCTATGGGAATTGACCGACCCAAGGAGTTTGCGACCTAAGGGTTAGTGGTATAGGAGATAGGTCGGATTGAACGAGTTACCGACCTAAGGAGAGTAGGTCATTCGGGCGACCGAGGGAATAACTTAATGTAAGGTTAGATCGCGAACGACTTAGTGATTAGGTCGTATGAGTGTTACGTCGGCAGCAATGTTGAGTCATTAGGGAGTTAAGTCGGCATAAGCTGTTGAGTCGCGTTGGTACTTGAGTCGTTAGGTCGGCTAGGTGTTAGGACGGCCATAAGGTTAGGTAGTTGAGTCGTTGGGTCGGCATTTAGTTAAGCCGCTAGGTCGGCAATACTGTTGAGCCGCATAGTTGTTGAGCCGTGTGTTGTGTTGGGTCGGTAGGTCGTAGGGTTCTTGAGTCGTAGGTCGTTAGGTCGGCAAGGGTTAGGTCGTGGCCGACCTAAGAGCGACCGACCTAAGTGCGAACGACCCATTTTCCAGCCTATAAATAGAAGTGCCTATCTTCTTTTTTGGATCCGGATTTTGAAGCGACGAAGTGCTGCCATATTGAGAGCCCGACTACAACACTTATTCACTTCTTTTCTCTACTCTAATCTAGTGCTTCCTTCCATCCAAGATTGAAGATCTAATCGAAGATCCAAGAGCCAAAGTTGAAGATCTCCATCCATCGAAGAGGGATTTCATCATTTGAAGGGAAATCTTGTCGGATCAAGCTAGACCCTTTGCTGTCCAGATCTGAAGTTATTTGCTTTTGAAGTGTTTAGGTGATTAGGTGAGTGGTAGTTATCTCTCACACGGATCCAAAGGAGTATATTGGATCGGTGGCTTGTTTGTGTGTTAAAGATAGTGATTTCATGCATTTTCCTTAAGTCTGCATGTAGATCCATCGTTCATAAAGTTTTGATATCCATTTTATTATATGTTAACCTATGCTAGTTCATTCATCAAGAAATTACTTAGAATTCATACTTGTTAGATTTGGACTCTTTATTCACGAAATTGCCATTATTGTTATAATTGTTTACTTAGATCTTGTTTGAAAGGTTGATTGTTTGGATTAATGATTGATTTGATTGATTGATAGAAATTAGTTGATTTATGGATTTGATATGGACAAGTTGGTCGAAGATGATTCAAAAGCTAAGTGGACAGGCTCTTGAATAAGGAAAGCTGCTTGTGGCATATGAAGCGGATGAGAAAGCTCATATGGATAGATTTGATGATGATGTTGAGATGGGACTTTGCTATGATACGAAGAAGCAAAGCATGATGTGAGATAGCCTTGTTTAATCCAGACGGGATCATCCCAAGCATGTTGATAACTCGGTGATATGATTCGAGTTTTGATGATAATGGATGGCTCGAGAGGCGCTTGAGCTAGTATGAGAATAGTCGTCGAGGAGGATGACTAGGAGGCTGAGATTTCATTGTTATTGGAGGTTCTAGCATGCTCAAAGCAAGAGTACGCTGGGTAGATTCGATAATCCCAGGCACGGCCTGCGACGATGTGCCAAGTACTCTGGGCATATTCGATAGTCCTAGGCACGGGCTGCGACGACATGCGGAGTTATGTCTAGAACCGGAGTTACCATTAGCCCTTGACGGACGGATGAAAGAATGAGCCGGTCATTCAATTAACGGTGATATCGAAGCAATGATAACAGTGATAGCCAGAGTCATGGATGTTTGGTTGTATCATCATTCGGGCTCAAGAGCGATGTTTTCTGGGTGCTTATCTAATCTTGGCCTAGGCCTTGGGGGTTTGTACTTGGAAAACACCGACCTTGACTCGAGTGATAATTGCTTTACTTTAATTGTCTGCTTTGCTATGTTTATTCCTGCTTAATGGGTCCGGGGGCTATCACTGTAGAAAGAGGTGGAGTGGGATGGTTGGGTACCTATTCCTTTTACCCTTTATGCTCTTTTGGAATGTTTGATAGTTGATTTACTGCTCACTAGGACTTTTGTCTGACTCAAGGTTTTATGTTCAACTCTTATTACCTTGGGCTGTTCATCCGTTTGGGATGGGCATACTAGGTAGCAGGTGACAGGTGCTGTTCTTAGTGACCAACGCTGTTGATGACGAAGACAAGCTGAAGGCTTTTGCATATTGTTTTCTTACAATATGTACTGGATGTCCCGCTGCTTATATGATTCTCTGAGTGATATGTAGTGAGGCTTGATGTTTTGACTTTTCAGATTGTTGTACCAAACTATTATGAGGTTCTATGATGAGATTCTGTTCTATGGAGCTTCACTATGTACATTTTTCTATTGTATTTTACCCATGCGCTGTGAGTAATACGATAGACTATTGTGTTTACCCTACCCTGATGATCGTCCATGGCGGCCTGGCACACTTTTCAGCGCATTATTTCCTTGTTTAAGTGCAGGAGTCATGGGCGGTCGTCACATTTGGTATCAGAGCCTTGGTTAATCGATTTTAGCCAACGCTCGTTGACGTAACTACGTATGAGAGACGTAATTGTAATTTTTATGGATGTTTACTATATATAATATAGTAGCTTAGAAGTTTTTGAACTTATTATGCTGTTGTTTCTCAGGGTATGTTAATCATTTCTTTTAGATATTAGGAATGAGTCGAAGAGGGAGACCAGCTGCTAGAGGAGGCCATGCTGTTGAGGGGGCTGCTGATTATGCTTCTATGTTCATGGCCATGATGACTTCGATCATGAGATGGATGCCAGCTCCGGGGCCATCAGTAGATGTTGAAGTTCAAGTTCAAGCCCCAAGACCAGTGGATTTTGCTAAGTTGTGTAAGGACTATACTGCTCTTGGGGGAAAGGTTTTCTTGGGAACAGAATCAACCATTGAAGTCCAAAGATGGATTGATGCTTGTAGAAGGATCTTTGGTGATTTAGGAATTGAGGTTGCAACTAAGAGGAAGCTTGCATCAAGACAGCTTCAGGGAAGAGCCTCTGATTGGTGGAACTCTATCATCATTGATACTCCAAAGGAAGAGATTACTTGGGAGCAATTCCAAGTCAGATTTGAAGCTAAGTTCATTTCTACAGCTCAGAAATCTGTTCTGTTCAAGAAGTTTATGGAACTCAAGCAAGGTGGAAGACCAGTTCTTGAGTATGTTTCAGAGTTTGAAGACTTGTCCAAGTATGCTCGGTCATATATTGAATCTCCCTATCAGAAGAATGAGAAGTTTGTGACAGGCTTGGACAGTTATCTTGGGAGACAGTTGGTGGATCATTTGGATGATCCGTTTGAGAAGCTTGTGGAGAAAACTCTCAGGCATGAGAATTTGTTTCCTAAAGAAGGATCTGTTGTTGCTGTAACCAAGGAAGGGTCTAAACCACAGCAGGGTGAGAACAAGAAAAGGAAGCAGCAGCAACAGAGGGGTAAGGAATGCCACAAGAGGCCGAAGGGTGAAGTGACCTGCTACAACTGTCAGCAGAAGGGACATCTCTCCAGAGATTGTAAAAATCCGAAGGTGCCGGCAAAGTGCCACAACTGTGACAAACCGGGGCATTTCAGGAAGAATTGTCCGGAACCAAGGAAGGACAAGCAGATTGTGCAAGCTTATGCTTTGGGGGCTGTTCCATCATCTTCGAAAGCTCCTACTGTGGAAGAGAAAGGAAAGAGTGTGGTGCTTCAAGGTACTCTTTCTTTATGTGGTGTTCCAGTTAGAGTGTTGTTTGATACTGGGGCGTCGCATTCGTTTGTTTGTAATGAACTTGTAGGCCGGTTGGGTTTGGAACCGGATATTGTTGATGGACCATTGGTTGTGACTAATCCAGTAGGGGGTTCGTCTTGTTTGTGTATGGTATGCCGTGGTCTATTTGTATCGAGTCATGATTGCTCTTTTGTTTGTGATTGTTTTGTTCTGAACTTTGCGGGGTTCGGGATTATTTTGGGTATGGACTGGCTTAGAAAGTATGCGGCAAGGGTTGATTGTAAGAGGCTGGAGGTGACAGTAGAGAAAGTGGAAGGGCGAAAGGTTGTGATACGATGTAAGCATGAAGAAGGCGTCTTCATGAGCTTCATGTATTCTCTAGTTGTTCCACGAGATGGACTGTCATCGGTGCCTATTGTGAATGAATTTGAGGATGTCTTTAACGAGGTCAAAGGGTTACTGCCGCATAGAGAGATCGAGTTTCGTATCGATCTAGTTGAGGGAGCCAGACCCGTTGTGATTCCTCTTAGGCGGATGGCGCCTAGGGAACAACAAGAGTTGAAGGTGCAAGTTGATGACCTTTTACAGAAAGGATTCATTCGGCGTAGTGTGTCCGAATGGGGTGCACCAGTTGTGTTTGCAACCAAAGCGGATGGATCGTTGAGGTTGTGTGTGGATTATCGTGAGCTGAATAAAGTGACTAAGAAGAACAAGTATCCATTGCCGAGAATAGATGACTTGTTTGATCAGCGTCATGAAGCTAAGGTGTTTTCTCAGATGGATTTGGCAACGGGATTTCACCAGTTGAGAGTGGAAAAGGATAGTGTGCCAAAGACTGCTTTCAGGACACCATCTGGTTTCTATGAGTGGCTGGTAATGCCGTTTGGATTGACCAATGCACCAGCATATTTTGTGGATCTTATGAATAGAGTGTTCAGAGATCAGTTGAACAAGTTCGTACTTGTGTTCGTGGATGATATTCTGATTTATTCCAGAACTGAAGAAGAGCACAAGACGCACTTGCGTATTGTTTTGGAAACTCTGCGGAAACATCAGCTGAGGGCTAAGTTTTCGAAGTGTCACTTCTGGAAGAGCGAAGTGAGATTCTTAGGCCATGTTATCTCTGGAAATGGAATAGCGGTTGACCCCGCCAAGGTGGCAGCAATCCAGGATTGGGTTAGACCAAGGAATGCATCTGATGTGAGAAGTTTTCTTGGATTAGCAGGATATTATCGTAGATTTATCAAAGACTTTTCCAAGATAGCTGCACCATTAACAGGATTGACGAAAAAGAACCAAGTGTTCAGATGGGATGCTAAGTGTGAGCAAGCTTTCGGAATCCTGAAAGAGCGATTGACAAGTGCTTCTGTTTTGACTATTCCAAGTGGAAATGATGAGATGGTGGTTTACACCGATGCATGTGGTACTGGATTTGGAGCAGTGCTAATGCAGAAGGATAAAGTTGTTGCGTATGCAAGTCGACAACTGAAGCTGCATGAAAGGAATTATCCGACTCATGATTTGGAGTTAGCGGCGATTGTATTTTCTCTGAAGATGTGGAGACATTATCTATTGGGAGTTCGATTTGAGTTGTTTACAGATCATAAGTCGTTGAAGTATCTCTTCTCCCAAAAAGATTTGAATCTCCGGCAGCAACGATGGCTAGAGTTTTTAGCATCATATGATTTTGGTATAGCATATACCCCAGGAAAAGGTAACGCAGTGGCAGATGCATTAAGTCGAAGACATGTAGGATTAGGAGCCATGTTTTCAGAATTGAAGAGTCTCGAGTATTTAGCTGGATTTGACTTCAGGTCCAGATGTGAATTGGAACCTGAGATGTTGGCAAACTTATCGATAAGACCTACTCTTGTGGAAAGAATTAGCGAGAGCCAAAAGAGAGACAATAAACTTGTCAAGACTATCCGAGATTTGGAATCTGGATTAGACCCAGAAAAGGATAAAGGATTCGAAGTCGATCGAGAGGGTTGGCTTCGGAAGCAAGGACGACTAGTTGTTCCCGATATAGATGGATTGAGAGATGAAGTTCTTAAGGAAAGTCATCACTCGAAGTTGACAATTCATCCAGGAGGGAATAAGATGTATCGGGATATGAAGAGAACCTATTACTGGGAAGGTATGAAGAAGGATGTTGGAAATTTTATTTCCAAATGTATGAACTGCCAGTTGGTAAAAGCCGAGCAGAAGAAGCCATGTGGATTGCTTCAGCCATTAGAAGTTCCTACGTGGAAGTGGGAGCAAATATCGATTGATTTTATTGATGGGTTACCTAGAACCAGGGCAGGAAATGAAGGGATTTGAGTCATCGTAGTTCGTTTGACTAAGAGTGCAAGATTCATTCATGTTCAATCAACTAGGACTGCATCGAAATTGGCTGAGTTGTATGTTAAGTGGATAGTTCGATTCCATGGTATTCCGAAGAGTATTGTGAGCGATCGAGACCCATTGTTCACTAATGGATTTTGGAAGAGCTTCCAAGAAGTTTTGGGGACCGAGTTGTGTTTGAGTACAGCTTATCACCCCCAAACATATGGTCAGACCGAGAGAGTCAATAGAGTTTTGGAAGATCTCCTTAGAGAATGTGTTTTAGAATTCGGAGGATCGTGGGAAGATCATCTTCATTTGGTGGAATTTGCATATAATAACAGTTACCAGTCAAGTATTGGTATGGCACCGTATGAAGCATTGTATGGAAGACCGTGTAACTCTCCGACATGTTGGTTGGAAACTGGAGAAAAACTAATACTTGGGCCAGAAATGATTCAACAGACTACGGATTGTATAGAGATCATTCGGCGACTAATGAAGGCAGCCCAAGACCGTCAGAAAAGTTACGCCGATAAGCGTCGTAAGGATCTGGAATTCGACGTGGGTGATATGGTTTTTGTAAAGATTTCTCCACTGAAGAATGTTATCCGATTCGGGAAGAATGGAAAATTGACTCCGAGATTTGTTGGACCATTCCCGATCATCGAGCGAATTGGAAAGCTCGCCTATAAATTGGAGTTACCTGAAAAGATGTCAAGTGTGCACAATGTTTTTCATATATCGTATCTACGGAGGTATGTGCACGACCCAAGTATGGTGGTTTCTGCTGATAGCTATGATGATTTGGAGGTTGATCCAGTAGTTAAGAGACCTCGTAAGCCGCTTCGTGTTGTGGAGACTGACATGAAACAGCTTAGGGGGAAGGTAGTCAAGTTGCTCAAGGTACAATGGAGTGAAGATGTTAACGACTGTACATGGGAGGAGGAAGAGAGCATGAAGGCAGCCCATCCTGAACTCTTCAAGGTATGGCCCTAAGGTGTCGTGACATCTCATGAATTTGTAACTTGTTCTAGTCTTAGAATTCTGCATGCTAGGCTAGTAATTGGATGCATGGTTTGTTGATTGTTATGGATGGTAGGCATGCAGAATAGTCTTTGATTGCTCTTGATTGTTTGGAATTTCGGGGGCGAAATTCCTAAAAGGGAGAGAATATAACGACCCGTATTTTACGTGTCGATAAATCGTAGAATAATTGTCATTAGGTCGTTGTTATTGTTTAAGTCAACCAGAGCTTACCTTGTCCAGGAGCTTAGGTCATGTGGAAGTTAGCTCGTGTGAGCGACTTAGTGGGATAGAAGTTAGCAACTTGGGAATAGGTCGGTTGAACCGAGTTAACGACCTAAGCATTGCGACTGACTTAAGGTGGTTAGCGGGTTAAGGAGATGGGCCGACCTAAGGGCTAGCGGCTTATGGGTTAGTGGGTTGGAGCGACCTATAAATTCGACCGACCTATAGGAAGAGAGAAACCTAGTAGTTGTAGCGACATAAGATATGGTCCGATCTAAGAGTTTAGCCGACCTAAGGGGTAACGGCTTAAGGTTTGGCCGACTTAAGGTGGTTAACGAGTTAGTGTTGGACCGACCTATAGAAGTAAGAAACCTATGGGAATTGACCGACCCAAGGAGTTTGCGACCTAAGGGTTAGTGGTATAGAAGATAGGTCGGATTGAACGAGTTACCGACCTAAGGAGAGCAGGTCATTCGAGCGACCCAGGGAATAACTTAGTGTAAGGTTAGATCGCGAACGACTTAGTGATTAGGTCGTATGAGTGTTAGGTCGGCAGCAGTGTTGAGTCGTTAGGGAGTTAAGTCGGCGTAAGCTGTTGAGTCGCGTGGGTACTTGAGTCGTTAGGTCGGCTGGGTTTTAGGACGACCATAAGGTTAGGTAGTTGAGTCGTTGGGTCGGCATCTGGTTAAGCCGCTAGGTCGGCAATACTGTTGAGCCGCTTAGTTGTTGAGCCGTGTGTTGTGTTGGGTCGGTAGGTCGTAGGGTTCTTGAGTCGTATGTCGTTAGGTCGGCAAGGGTTAGGTCGTGGCCGACCTAAGACAACCGACCTAAGTGCGAACGACCCAATTTCCAGCCTATAAATAGAAGTGCCTATCTTCATTTTTGGATCCGTATTTTGAAGCGACGAAGTGCTGCCATTTTGAGAGCCCAACTACAACACTTCTTCACTTCTTTTCTCTACTCTAATCTAGTGCTTGCTTCCATCCAAGATTGAAGATCTAATCGAAGATCCAAGAGCCAAAGTTGAAGATCTCCATCCATCGAAGAGAGATTTCATTATTTGAAGGGAAATCTTGTCGGACCAAGCTAGATCCTTTGCTGTCCAGATCTGAAGTTATTTTCTTTTGAAGTGTTTAGGTGATTAGGTGAGTGGTAGTTATCTCTCACACGGACCCAAAGGAGTATATTGGATCGGTGGCTTGTTTGTGTGTTAAAGATAGTGATTTCATGCATTTTCCTTAAGTCTGCATGTAGATCCATCGTTCATAAAGTTTTGATATCCATTTTATTATATGTTAACCTATGCTAGTTCATTCATCAAGAAATTACTTAGAATTCATACTTGTTAGATTTGGACTCTTTATTCACGAAATTGCCATTATTGTTATAATTGTTCACTTAGATCTTGTTTGAATGGTTGATTGTTTGGATTAACGATTGATTTGATTGATTGGTAGAAGTTAGTTGATTTATGGATTTGATATGGACAAGTTGGTCGAAGATGATTCAAAAGCAAAGTGGAAAGGCTCTTGAATAAGGAAAGCTGCTTGTGGCATATGAAGCGGATGAGAAAGCTCATATGGATAGATTTGATGATGATGTTGAGATGGGACTTTGCTATGATACGAAGAAGCAAAGCATGATGTGAGATAGCCTTGGTTTAATCCAGTCGGGATCATCCCAAGCATTTTGATAACTCGGTGATATGATTCGAGTTTTGTTGATAATGGATGCTTCGAGAGGCGCTTGAGCTAGTATGAGAATAGTCGTCGAGGAGGATGACTAGGAGGCTGAGATTTCATCGTTATTGGAGATTCTAGCATGCTCAAAGCAAGAGTACGCTGGGTAGATTCGATAATCCCAGGCACGGGCAACGACGACGTGCCAAGTACTCTGGGCAGATTCGATAGTCCTAGGCACGGGCTGCGACGACGTGCAGAGTTATGTCTAGAACCGGGGTTACCATTAGCCCTTGACGGACGGATGAAAGAATGAGCTGGTCATTCAATTAACGGTTATATCGAAGCAATGATAACAGTGATATCCAGACTCATGGATGTTTGGTTGTATCATCATTCGGGCTCAAGAGCGATGTTTTCTAGGTGCTTATCGGATCTTGGCCTAGGACTTGGGGGTTTGTACTTGGAAAACACCGACCTTGACTCGAGTGATAATTGCTTTACTTTAATTGTCTGCTTTGCTATGTTTATTCCTGCTTAGTGGGTCTGGGGGCTATCACTGTAGAAAGAGGTGGAGTGGGATGGTTGGGTTCCTATTCCTTTTACCCTTTATGCCCTTTTGGTATGTTTGATAGTTGATTTACTGCTCACTAGGACTTTTGTATGAGTCAAGGTTTTATGTTCAACTCTTATTGCCTTGGGCTGTTCATCCGTTTTGGGATGGGCAGACTAGGTAGCAGGTGACAGGTGCTGTTCTTAGTGACCAACGCTGTTGATGACGAAGACGAGCTGAAGGCTTTTGCATATTGTTTTATTACTATATGTACTGGATGTTCCGCTGCTTATATGATTCTCTGAGTGATATGTAGTGGGGCTTGATGTTTTGACTTTTCAGATTGTTGTACCAAACTAATATGAGGTTCTATGATGAGATTCTGTTCTATGGAGCTTCACTATGTATATTTTTCTATTGTATTTTACCCATGCGCTGTGAGTAATATGATAGACTATTGTGTTTACCCTGCCCTGATGATCGTCCATGGCGGCCTGGCACACTTTTCAGCGCACTATTTCCTTGTTTAAGTGCAGGAGTCATGGGCGGTCGTCACACATACATACATACATACATACATACATACATACATACATACATATATATATATTCACATACAATAAACAAAGTAAAAGTGTTTCCTTCCTTAGAACACGTGTCTACTGTCTTCTCTAATATCGTACCAGATGTCCCATTCTTCTTTATATTTTCAGACTGAGTATTATAATACAGGATAGGATGTTGTGGAGCTTAGGAGACGAGCTGGATGACGAGACATATCGCATGTACTTGATACATATTCCGTTATGCAGTGTAAGTTGTATATTCAGCTTTAGGAGGACAAGTTAATGTAACTGTCTGGAATTTGTGTTGCTGATTTGTGTAGTACTATGATGATGTAATGTATTAATCAGTTACAGATTCTTTTTTATAAAAACTATTGTTATATATTATATATTTTTCCGCTACGATTGTGTGATTCTGATATTGTTTTCTATTTTCTTCTTCTACTTCCTTCTTCTTTCCATTACGATTTGGTTTTTCGGCATTCGATCGTTTGGCATTTAATACATTAGACGTATTGTTGTCGATTTTTCAAGCATCAAAAAAACGGAAGTTGTTAAAGTTGGTATAAGAGCAGAAGGTTAAGCGAGAACCTTGGCTCTAGTGGGAATTTGTAATATCCCGGAATTTTGGACAATTTAAATTTAATAATCTGAGTTTAAATTTAAATTGAATTGATAAATTTTGTTAATAAATTTGATTTGATTTAATAATCTTCTTTGTTTAAATATTTAATTTGTGAATTTATTTTTAATAAACTGATAAATCTATTCTCTATTTAATAATGTATATGTATTTATATATATTATAAATAGATAAGTGGTTTTAATTAAATTATTATAGCATAATTTTAATGTTTTGAAAATAGAAATTGTGATTTATTTTTAATTTAAGCTTTTCAAAAAAAAAATTAATAAATACTATATGATTTTAAATATGAGATAAATGTTTTATTTGTTTAAAATTCATTTTGATTCAAGTTTGAATTTTAAAATAAGTTACAAAAATGTTGTGTTATTCTTTTTAAAATATTTATAAAAGGTGATTTGGAAATTTAAAATACAATTTTAATTATGAAAAATGTATTCATTAAGTTACAAATCTTTTATAAATTTATTTTAATTGTTTAAAAGTTTCTCTTTCTAATGATAAATTTGTATATTGTTTTATTTAAAATAACACTTTGATTTATTCTTTAGAATTACATTATATACATAACTAAGTATAAGGACTAATTAATTTAATTTAAACATTCATTAACTTTAATTAAGATAACCAATCATTTAATAATGACATGTGTAAGTTATTAAATCCTAAGTTAAACATGTGTTGAATATATAAGTGAGTAGATCAACAAGTGTCATGTTTCAAAATTTTTATTTTTCTTTAATTTTAATTCATCATAAACTAGCTATATAAACATGTATTTACTCATTCCTCTACTCTTTTTCATTTTTTTTCTAAAAGAAATCTGAAATTTTGTTCATCTCTTCAAATGCATTTCTCAAATCTGTAAAACAACATGCATTCAACTCCTTTTTTTCAAACTCTACAAGTCTGCATGTTTTCAAAAAACTATAATCAAACTCCTCAAAATGCAAAATCAAATCACTGATCCACTTACAAGGGGCCTGCATGTAAAAAGCTGGAACAAATGCAAGTGGTATTTGCATCTGCAACCTGCATTTCAGTCATTCAAAAGCCTGCATATATTCAAAAGCAACCTAGGGGGGGTGGGGGGATTTGCATCTGTATTCAAGAAATATTCAAATTTTAAAGGCATTAAAACAAAGGCCTGCATTTCAATTTTAATCAGTTGAAGCCTGCATTTCATCTGGAACATGCATATGAATCTGGAAAAAGAGGCAAGATGTCTGCATGCAAAGATTTTTTAAAAATCTGGGCTCTGCAATTTTAAAACTATGAGTAACTCATTTTTAAATTATTAAGTAGGTAAAATTTGTGCATGCTTTATAAATTTAAAAAGGAACATATTTGGAATTTGCTATGAATAACTTACCTGTAAATATTTTCATTTATACCTGATTTAACAGTACCATGACTGTGTCTCAAAATCCTACCACCAGTTTGATTTTCGAATTCTTTCTTCAACTTGTTTGTTATGACTTGAGTTTGTGAATAAAGCCCTGTTATTCTAGAATAGAGCAAGTTTAAAATTTTATATAAATTAAACACAATTATCTGTAACCTGAGATATCAAGTTACACAAAGCAAATTAGCATAAGAAAAATTCAAACATTGTAAGTTAATGTTTCAGATTTATAAATAGAATCATCAAGTAAATACATGAATTTTAAATCATATGCTACAATTTTTAGTGATTTAAATGAAGAGCAGATTTGAATTGACTGTATTTTACATATTGGTCAAGATCAGTTGATTCATGCTTTTTATTTGGGTGAAATTGTTTCTGGAGGAAGTTTAGCTACCAAATATTATAGGAAAAATATTGAATTGAATTAAAATTCAATCTTGGTGATGTAATTTGGGTTTCCAGATTTAGAACCCTTGTTTGTTTGAGTCTCTAATTTTGTTTGAATATGCACTCCTGGGTTGATCGAGTTCAAAGCTCTTTTGGGTATTGATAGATGAGGTGTTGATGCAGCTGTCGCCGGAGTTTGGAGGGTGACGGTGGCCGGAGTTGGAAGTTATGGCCGTTGACAGGTTATCATTGAAAGGGGGTGCTGTTTCCAGGTTTTGTTTAAAACCTGATTTTAAATTCAAATTGAATTATGGAGTTTTTGAGTGTTGAAGGTTGATGTGGAGTTGCTGGCCGATGGGGGATGGCCACCGACGATGGTCAGAGGTGGCCGGAGTTAGATTATGGATGCACAGGGGTGTGTGTGTGCAGGTGGTGTGGTTTTTGTTGCAGGGTTTTGGTTGCTCGGGTTTGCCTCGGGGAAATTGGGAAATGACTCGAAGAAGTTTGGCTTATGACACGAAGTAAACTGGGTAGGCTCGGGTTATATTTAATGCTTCAGGTTTTTGAGATTTGAACAGAACCTGTTCTTTTTTTCCAGTGTTTAAAATTTAAACAAAATTGTTGATGCAAACTTAAATTTGAACCTAAGATTTAAAAACTGAATTAAATTTGAATTCAATTAGTTTAATTTTAGGTTTGACATAATTTAAATTTTGAAAATTTGTTTGGTCTTAAGCAAAAGCAGAAACCTGTTTCCAGGTTTTATAAAGTTAAAGAAAAAAAAGTAAATGGCAAAACAAAAATCTGAAAATAAGACCTGAACTTGAAATTGAATTTGAAATTCAATTAAGTTTTAAATTTTAAATCTTTGAATTAAATTTGAAATGTTTTAAATCCAAGTTTGGCTTTAAAACTAAAAACAGAAACAGTCTTTCTGTTTTAAAAATTTAAAAGCAAAATTTCAAAATAATGTGTTGAAGTTCAAACTGGAAGTTTAAACCTGGGAGTTAAATTTGAAGTAAATAGTTTAATTCTTAAATTTGAAACATTTTTGAATTCTAGAATATAATATGTTTTAACTAAAACAGGAAAAATGTTTTCTGTTTTTCTGTTTTAAATTGAAAAAAACAAAATTTAAAATGCAACTGAAAAATTTAAAATAAGGTTTAAATCTTGAAACAGAATTATGAAACTCAAGTTGAATTTAATTTAAACTAGAATTTAAAATTAGTTTTTAAACTTTTTAAAGTATATAGGAACTTTGGATTTGAATTTATGACTATAAGTTTTAATTTATGAAATAAAGTTTAAAATAAGTTTAAATTCAGTTTAAAACCTGAAAATTGGATTTTATGTCAGTTTTAAAATAAGTTTTTAGATTTAAATTTGTTTTAACCATTTTTTTTAAAAAAAAGGTTGAATAAATTGGATTTAAAAATGAAGATAGAGATGTAAGTAAAGTTTTAATTTTTAGGATTGAATTCTGAAATGAAATTTAAAATTCTGATTCAGTTTGAATTTAAAAAGAATTTTTTTCTTAAATTTAATTTGGTTTGAAACAAATTGTTTAAAATACTTTTGTATAAAGTAGAATGTATCTTAATTTAGAACTTAAATTGGTTTCATTTAAATTATTAAGTTAATTTCAATGGAATATTAATTATTTAATTAATTAATAATGTGGATGTTTAATTATGTAATTAATAATTTTTGAAGTTAATTAATTAAGATTTGAGATTTGATTAATCAAGGTTAATTAATCTATAATTAGGATGATTAATTAAATTTTAATTAATGATTAAGATTTATTTAATCAAATAATTAGAGATAATTAAGATTTCAATTAAAATCTAATTAATTAATAATTAGAGATTAATTAATTGATAATTAATAATGATTAATATAAGTTAATTCTTAATTAAGTAATTAAGAAATGTTAATGAAGGTCATTAACATAAGATTTATTTGACAATTAATTAATGTGATTAATTTTTGATAATTAATTAGATTAATTAATTAATAATAATCAATTGTTTAATTACTTAATGAAGTAATTAATGAATTAATTGCTTAGTGTAATTAATTTGATTAAGTTAATTAGTTTAGATTAATTAAGTTAAATTAATTTAAACATTTGTGTATTGATGAATAATTACTTTAGGTAATTTATGAATTTATAATTACTTAAGGAAGTAATTAATTAATAATTACTGAATGTAATTAAGGATATTTATTAGAAGTAATTTGGATTTAAATTACTTTGAAATTTATCAAGGGATTAATTTAGATAATTAATTAAGATTAATTAATTATGGGATGAGTAATTAAAGTAGTTAATTACTGAATGGTTATTAATCATGAGTGATTAATATAAATGTTGTTTAAATTGAAGATTAATTACTTTTGTAATTAATTTATATTTAGAGATTGATTAAATGTAGTTAGAAAACATTAGTTAATTAATTATGTAATTGGAATTGATTAATTAAGGTATAATTAATAATGAATAAGTGATTAATGTAATTTTAATTAATTAATTAATTAAGCAATTACAAGTTAATTATTTGCTAGGGGTTTAAGTAATTAACTTGTGTAATTAATATTAAATGCTAATTACTGATTGTAGTTAGAGATGGTTAATCAATAAGGATTAAGTGAAATGAATATTGAGATGACGATTTATAAACTGATTTGTAATCAATTAAAGATTAAGATAAGCAGGATTTTAATGAGGAAGTAATTAATTTAATTCATTTTAAATTAATTAGAGATTAAGTAATTAATTTAATTCATTTTAAATTAATTATAGAAGGTGTGATCAATAGATCATTGCTTATGTTTGATGATTGGAATTGATTGCCTGGTATGGTTTGTAATCTCAGTTATGAGATGAGTAATGTTATGTGATATGGATGCATTGGTTGCTTTTGGATGATAATAGTGATTATCTGATATGAATTATCTGTTGGTAATGATAAAGTTGAATTATCTATTGTGTGGTGAATTATCTATCTGTGTATGTTTAGATAATGAATTGAATTGTTTTAAACTTAAAACAACTTGGACCTTAAAAGACACGCTTTGGATTTCGATGAGACGGGGATCGGGTTTCCATATTTGGATATCCGAAAAGCACATCGATTCCAATTAAACATTAGGTCGTTAATCCAAGTGGAGCAAGTGAAGACTCGAGGTGTAAGGGCTATGCGTCAGTATAACTCTGTGGGTGATTCGGTAATGAGTTTGATAGAATAGTACTTATAGATTCAAGATGGTGATTTAGAGTGCAAGGGTTATCATCGTTAACTCTGAGGGTGATTCCAAAACGAGTGTAACGAGATAATGCCTTCGGTTTCGTTCGAACCCGGAACGAACTTGTATGGATTGAGTGCTTTCAGAACATCGTCAGGTGGACGATGAGCATTCTTAGATTTGATATGTCCTTTAAAGGTAATCGTAACCTCAAGCCTCATCAACCGGGAATGGCAAAAACAGCGGAGGTGCAGCAAGGCTTCGTGGGTAGCACCCACTTGAGAGCAAGATTTTCCCCTGTCTAGAGGTCCCTTTTTATTCGGCTTAGTTAGCAGTTGTTAGCGCACGCCAACTATGGGGTTGTCTTGTTCGGAACTATTCAGTAAGGAATGGGTCCGGCCTTGTGTAGCAGGGGATTGGGAGTAATCCTCGGTACGTTGATCTAGGCCACGTACTGTGACGGGCGGTACCCCAGTAGCCCAGCCATTGATGGAATCCAAAATCCAATAAGTGCCAACGGTTTTGATTGTATTACCCACTTTTGTGGCTAGTAGCTGGAATTTAATCATGTAACAATTTCGGCTATTTCTTATTTACTTGAAAACCCTAGACACTATTATAATATCATCGGATTTCCTATCAAATGTTTTGGTTAGCGTAAGCTAAAAACTTTTTCATGTTTATGTGTGGGAAGTCTTACGTGATACCTTTTCTTTTCAAAGGTTTTTCAAAGTTAAGCAACTTTAACTTGTTACTCACACCAGACCCATGTCTGACCCGGAGTTATTTCTGTTTTTCTATATCTCTTGGGTACTCAAATTATTACGAGTAGTCAAGGGAATTCAGGTTAGGATTCAGGGTAGCTTTGATGAATTGTGGAGGAGCAATGGAGCAGGAGGCTTCTGCGTATAGTTATATAGTTTTCCGCTGTGTTGGTATCTCTGAGTGTTTCTGTTATGTATTGAGTTGTAATAACTAGACAGGTGTTTATAACTGTCTAGTATGTGTTGTATATGTCTGTGTAACTCTGATATTTGATGTATACTATGTAATACTTATGTTATTAATATAATTTATTCGTTCCGCTGTTGAGATTCTAGTGTTGTTTCTTCTTTCTCTTCTTTCTTTTCTCTTTTCTATCCATTTCTTTCTTAAGGATGACGCGATTTTCCGGGAGTGGGAAGTCGGGTCGTCTCACTTGGTATCAGAGCATTAGGTTGAGTGAATACCTAGTCTCTGTAGTGGTGTCTATCTTGAGAGAGCGTATTTGTAATTTTAATATATATTTATATATTTTTGGTTCTACCTATTTGTTGGGTTACCTGTTCAGGTTTTTCCAATGTAAGTTATAAAGGTAGATGAGGTAGATGTGTGTGTAACACAACTACCATTGGTTGGATGAAGTTGGGAGTGTATTTGTCGAGACTGTAGACCTAATACCGTCTCGAGTGAGTTTTGTTTGGTGTAAGGACTTCATCGATCTCTGAAGGAAACCTGTTAAGGTTCGGAGTTCATCTTTGAAGTGAAGAATTGAGTTTGGATCTGTCGTTTGGGCAGAAGTAAGTGAGTGATGATATTTTGATATCTCAGGAAATAGTAGCTGCGTGATGAGATGCAGTGACTATGGATATTTCCGAAGATGTTTCTTTGAAACAAGAGTAAGAAGTGAGTCTGCGCGGTGTTGTGGCTGAGTTTAGCAGAGTGTTCTGAGTTGGTAAGGAGTCTTCTGGCTGAGTAGTTTTTCTGAAATGGAGTTCAGAAGCAGCAGAGTGGGTCTTTTTCTCTGGTGAGTTGGCTAGGCCAGCATAAGCTGTTCTGTTTGGTTGAGAGAGAGCAGTTTCTTTGGATATAGGCTGAGTTGATCGCCAAAGTGACTTGCGATAGTGTTCTTTTAGATTGTCGGAGATTGTCCGGATTTCTTCCAGGAAGTCATAGTTTGTCTGCATCTGAAGATCGAGTTTTCTTTCCAGGATTGGAACTGGTGGTTCAGATAGTAGATAGATGGTTCCTTGAGATAGAAGTTGGTGAAGGAACTCAGGTTTGGGAGGAACATCTGAGTTTTCTTATGGATATATGGAACCATATTTCTGTGCTGGGTTGTCTAGTCTGTGCTTGTATTCTTCAGCATTTTCTTTTGTTTCGGATCAGAGTTGTGCAGCGAAAGCAGTTGGGGGTGTTTCTGTTTTGTCTTTTCCAGATAAGGAGAAGTTTGTTCAGTCTTCTGTTGTTGAGAAGCAGGGTTTGTGATCTTGGTTTTTGAGTGATCTTGAGGAGATCATTTGATTGGATTGGTCTAGAAGCATCAGCGTGGAGTTAAGCTGATCATGATGGATGTTGATAGCCCAGGATCGTCTGAAGAATTTTTATCGATAAGAGACGGAGAAATTTGGATTCTAGAATCAGAGATTTGATTTGGGATAAGATTTTCTCTGATCCAAAGAGCTATAAGTTTGAGAAACTAGCTCCGAAGTGTTTTGGGTTTCTCCTGTGTTTTGGGTTAGATGAGTGTTTGGTTTTCTAGAGTTGAACTACCAGTTTGGATAACTGGGATTCAGAGTGTTATCACGTATCTCTGAGGGAGTACGTGTTTGATATTTCTGGTTGTAGAACTAGCAGTTTAGGATGGTTTGGTTGTTGATTCAGACTCGTTTGTAGTCTGATATTCTGTATAGAATTGTTGTTAGGAGCTCTATATCTTAATAATATTGATTGATTGGATTATATAGAGCGAGTATCCCGATATATATATATATATATATATATATATATATATATATATATATATATATATATATATATATATATATATATATATATACCGTGGAAACTCGTGAAGTTTTATCCAAAATTCTTTTGGATAATTAGATTTGTTTTGATTGTGTGAATTGGTTGCTTTGGTTGTTGGCATATGATTAACTTATGCTATATTTTAAAATAAAATCTGTAAATAGATTATTAAATTACCTTTGTTTTAAATTTCGGGGACGAAATTCTTTTAAGGGGGAAGGATTGTAATATCCCGGAATTTTGGACAATTTAAATTTAATAATCTGAGTTTAAATTTAAATTGAATTGATAAATTTTATTAATAAATTTGATTTGATTTAATAATCTTCTTTGTTTAAATATTTAATTTGTGAATTTATTTTTAATAAACTGATAAATATATTCTCTATTTAATAATGTATATGTATTTATATATATTATAAATAGATAAGTTGTTTTAATTAAATTAGTACAGCATAATTTTAATGTTTTGAAAATAGAAATTGTGATTTATTTTTAATTTAAGCTTTTCAAAATTTTTTTTTTTAATAAATACTATATGATATTAAATATGAGATAAATGTTTTATTTGTTTAAAATTCATTTTGATTCAAGTTTGAATTTTAAAATAAGTTACAAAAATGTTGTGTTATTATTTTTAAAATATTTATAAAAGGTGATTTGGAAATTTAAAATACAATTTTAATTATGAAACATGTATTCATTAAGCTACAAACTCTTTTATAAATTTATTTTAATTGTTTAAAAGTTTCTCTTTCTAATTATAAATTTTTATATTGTTTTATTTAAAATAACACTTTGATTTATTCTTTAGAATTACATTATATACATAACTAAGTATAAGGACTAATTAATTTAATTTAAACATTCATTAACTTTAATTAAGATAACCAATCATTTAATAATGACATGTGTAAGTTATTAAAGCCTAAGTTAAACATGTGTTGAATATATAAGTGAGTAGATCAACAAGTGTCATGTTTCAAATTTTTATTTTTCTTTAATTTTAATTCATCATAAACTAGCTATATAAACATGTATTTACTCATTCCTCTACTCTTTTTCATTTTTTTTCTAAAAGAAATCTGAAATTTTGTTCATCTCTTCAAATGCATTTCTCAAATCTGTAAAACAACATGCATTCAACTCCGCTTTTTCAAGCTCTACAAGTATGCATGTTTTCAAAAAACTATAATCAAACTCCTCAAAATGCAAAATCAAATCACTGATCCACTTACAAGGGGCCTACATGTAAAAAGCTGGAAACAAATGCAAGTGGTATTTGCATCTGCAACCTGCATTTCAGTCATTCAAAAGCCTGCATGTATTCAAAAGCAACCTAGGGGGAGGATTTGCATCTGCATTCAAGCAACATTCAAATTTTAAAGGCATTAAAAAAAGGCCTGCATTTCAATTTTAATCAGTTGAAGCCTGCATTTCATCTGGAACATGCATATGAATCTGGAAAAAGAGGCAAGATGTCTACATGCAAAGATTTTTTAAAAATCTGGGCTCTGCAATTTTAAAACTGTGAGTAACTCATTTTTAAATTATTAAGTAGGTAAAATTTGTGCATGCTTTATAAATTTACAAAGGAACATATATGGAATTTGCTATGAATAACTTACCTGTAAATATTTGCATTTATACCTGATTTAACTGTACCATGACTGTGTCTCAAAATCTTACCACCAGTTTGATTTTTGAATTCTTTCTTCAACTTGTTTGTTATGACTTGTGTTTGTGAATAAAGCCCTGTTATTCTAGAATAGAGCAAGTTTAAAATTTTATATAAATTAAACACAATTATCTGTAACCTGAGATATCAAGTTACACAAAGCAAATTAGCATAAGAAAAATTCAAACATTGTAAGTTAATGTTTCAGATTTATAAATAGAATCATCAAGTAAATACATGAATTTTAAATCATATGCTACAATTTTTAGTGATTTAAATGAAGAGTAGATTTGAATTGACTGTATTTTACATATTGATCAAGGTCAGTTGATTCATGGTTTTTATTTGGGTGAAATTGTTTCTGGAGGAAGTTTAGCTACCAAATATTATAGGAAAAATATTGAATTGAATTAAAATTCAATCTTGGTGATGTAATTTGGGTTTCCAGGTTTAGAACCCTTGTTTGTTTGAGTCTCTGATTTTGTTAGAATATGGACTCCTGGGTTGATCGAGTTCAAAGCTCTTTTGGGTATTGATAGATGAGGTGTGGATGCAGCTGTCGCCGGAGTTTGGAGGGTGACGGTGGCCGGAGTTGGAAGTTTTGGCCGTTGATAGGTTGATCATTGAAAGGGGGTGCTGCTTCCAGGTTTTGTTTAAAACCTGATTTTAAATTCAAATTGAATTATGGAGTTTTTGAGGGTTGAAGGTTGATGTGGAGTTGCTGGCCGATGGGGGATGGCCACTGACGATGGTCAGAGGTGGCCGGAGTTAGATTATGGATGCACAGGGGTGTGTGTGTGCAGGTGGTGTGGTTTTTGTTGCAGGGTTTTGGTTGCTCGGGTTTGTCTCTGGGAAATTGGGAAATGACTCGAAGAAGTTTGGCTTATGACTCGAAGTAAACTGGGTAGGCTCAGGTTATATTTAATGTTTCAGGTTTTTGAGATTTGAACAGAACCTGTTCTTTTTTTCCAGTTTTTAAAATTTAAACAAAAGTGTTGATGCAAACTGAAATTTAAACGTAAGATTTAAAAACTGAATTTAATTTGAATTCAATTAGCTTAATTTTAGGTTTGAAATAATTTAAATTTTGAAAATTTGTTTGGTCTTAAGCAAAAGCAGAAACCTGTTTCCAGGTTTTATAAAGTTAAAGAAAAAAAAGTAAATGGCAAAACAAAAATCTGAAAATAAGACCTGAACTTGAAATTGAATTTGAAATTCAATTAAGGTTTAAACTTTAAATTTTAAATCTTTGAATTAAATTTGAAATGTTTTAAATGCAAGTTTGGTTTTAAAACTAAAAACAGAAAAAGTCTTTCTATTTTAAAATTTTAAAAGCAAAATTTCAAAATAATGAGTTGAAGTTCAAACTGGAAGTTTAAACCTAGGAGTTAAATTTGAAGTAAATAGTTTAATTCTTGAATTTGAAACATTTTTGAATTCTAGAATATAATATGTTTTAACTAAAACAGGAAAACTGTTTTCTGTTTTTCTGTTTTAAATTAAAAAAACAAATTTTAAAATGCAACTGAAAAATTTAAAACAAGGTTTAAATCTGGAAACAGAATTATGAAACTCAAGTTGAATTTAATTTAAACTAGAATTTAAAATTAGTTTTTAAACTTTTTAAAGTATATAGGAACTTTGGATTTGAATTTAAGACTATAAGTTTTAATTTATGAAATAAAGTTTAAAACAAGTTTAAATTTAGTTTAAAACCTGAAAATTGGATTTTATGTCAGTTTTAAAATAAGTTTTTAAATTTAAATTTGTTTTAACCATTCTTTTTTAAAAAAAAAGGTTGAATAAATTGGATTTAAAAATGAAGATAGAGATGTAAGTAAAGTTTTAATTTTTAGGATTGAATTCTGAAATGAAATTTTAAAATTGTGATTCAATTTGAATTTAAAAAGAAATTTTTTTTAAAAATTTAATTTGGTTTGAAACAAATTGTTTAAAATACTTTTTGTATAAAGTAGAATGTATCTTAATTTAGAACTTAAATTGGTTTCATTTAAATTATTAAGTTAATTTAAATGGAATATTAATTAATTAATTAATTAATTAATAATGTGGATGTTTAATTAAGTAATTAATAATTTTTGAAGTTAATTAATTAAGATTTGAGATTTGATTAATCAAGGTTAATTAATCTATAATTAGGATGATTAATTAAATTTTTAATCAATGATTAAGATTTATTTAATCAAATAATTAGAGATAATTAAGATTTCAATTAAAACTTAATTAATTAATAATTAGAGATTAATTAATTGATAATTAATAATGATTAATATAAGTTAATTCTTAATTAAGTAATTAGGAAATGTTAATGAAGGTCATTAACTTAAGATTTATTTGACAATTAATTAATGTGATTAATTTTTGATAATCAATTAGATTAATTAATTAATAATAATCAATTGTTTAATTGCTTAATGAAGTAATTAATGAATTAATTACTTGGTGTAATTAATTTGATTAAGGTAATTAGTTTAGATTAATTAAGTTAAATTAATTTAAACATTTGTGTATTGATGAATAATTACTTTATGTAATTTATGAATTTATAATTACTTAAGGAAGTAATTAATTAATAATTACTGAATGTAATTAAGGATATTTATTATAGAAGTAATTTGGATTTAAATTACATTGAAATTTATCAAGGGATTAATTTAGATAATTAATTAAGATTAATTAATTATGGGATGAGTAATTAAAGTAGTTAATTACTGAATGGTTATGAATCATGAGTGATTAATATATATGTTGTTTAAATTGAAGATTAACTACTTTTGTAATTAATTTATATTTAGAGATTGATTAAATGTAGTTAGAAAACATTAATTAATTAATTAATTAATTATGTAATTTGGAATTGATTAATTAAGGTATAATTAATAATGAATAAGTGATTAATGTAATTTTAATTAATTAATTAATTAAGCAATTACAAGTTAATTATTTGCTAGGGGTTTAAGTAATTAACTTGTGTAATTAATATTAAATGCTAATTACTGATTGTAGTTAGAGATGGTTAATCAATAAGGATTAAGTGAAACGAATATTGAGATGATGATTTATAAATTGATTGGTAATCAATTAAAGATTAAGATAAGCAGGATTTTAATGAGGAAGTAATTAATTTAATTCATTTTAAATTAATTAGAGATTAAGTAATTAATTTAATTCATTTTAAATTAATTATAGAAGGTGTGATCATTAGATCATTGCTTATGTTTGATGATTGGAATTGATTGCCTGGTATGGTTTGTAATCTCAGTTATGAGATGAGTAATGTTATGTGATATGGATGCATTGGTTGCTTTTGGATGATAATAGTGATTATCTGATATGAATTATCTATTGGTAATGATAAAGTTGAATTATCTATTGTGTGGTGAATTATCTATCTGTGTATATTTAGATAATGAATTGAATTGTTTTAAACTTAAAACAACTTGGACCTTAAAAGACACGCTTTGGATTTCGGTGAGACCGAGATCGGGTTTCCATATTTGGATATCCGAAAACCACATCGATTCCAATTAAACGTTAGGTCGTTAATCCAAGTGGAGCAAGTGAAGACTCGAGGTGTAAGGGCTATACGTCAGTATAACTCTGTGGGTGATTCGGTAATGAGTTTGATGGAATAGTACTTATAGATTCGAGATGGTGATTTAGAGTGCAAGGTTTATCGTCGTTTACTCTGAGGGTGATTCCAAAACGAGTGTAACGAGATAATGCCTTCGGTTTCGTTCGAACCCGGAACGAACTTGTATGGATTGAATGCTTTCAGAACATCGTCATGTGGACGATGAGCATTCTTAGATTTGATATGTCCTATAAAGGTAATCGTAACCTCAAGCCTTATCAACCGGGAATGGCTAAAACAGCGGAGGTGCAGCAAGGCTTCGTGGATAGCACCCACTTGAGAGCAAGATTTTCCCCTGTCTAGAGGTCCCTTTTTATTCGGCTTAGTGGGCAGTTGTTAGCGCGCGCCAACTGCGGGGTTGTCTTGTTCGGAACTATTCAGCAAGGAATGGGTCCGGCCTTGTGTAGCAGGGGATTGGGAGTAATCCTCGGTACGTTGATCTAGGCCACGTACTGTGACGGGCGGTACCCCAGTAGCCCAGCCATTGATGGAATCCAAAATCCAATAAGTGCCAACGGTTTTGATTGTATTACCCACTTTTGTGGCTAGTAGCTGGAATTTAATCATGTAACAATTTCGGCTATTTCTTATTTACTTGAAAACCCTAGACACTATTATAATATTATCGGATTTCATATCAAATGTTTTGGTTAGCGTAAGCTAAAAACTTTTCCATGTTTATGTGTGGGAAGTCTTACGTGATACCTTTTCTTTTCAAAGGTTTTTCAAAGTTAAGCAACTTTAACCTGTTACACACACCAGACCCATGTCTGACCCGGAGTTATTTCTGTTTTTCTATAACTCTTGGGTACTCAAATTATTACGAGTATTCAAGGGAATTCAGGTTAGGATTCAGGTTAGCTTTGACGAATTGTGGAGGAGCAATGGAACAGGAGGCTTCTGCGTATAGTTATATAGTTTTCCGCTGTGTTGGTATCTCTGAGCGTTTCTGTTATGTATTGAGTTGTAATAACTTGACAGGTGTTTATAACTGTCTAGTATGTGTTGTATATGTCTGTGTAACTCTGATATTTGATGTGTACTATGTAATACTTATGTCACTAATATAATTTATTCCTTCCACTATTGAGATTCTAGTGTTGTTTCTTCATTCTCTTCTTTCTTTTCTCTTTTCTATCCTTTTCTTTCTTAAGGATGACGCGATTTTCTGGGAGTGGGAAGTCGGGTCGTCTCAGAATTACACATTAAGATAGAGTCGACAGTACACTAAAATGAGTTGAGTGTAATTATAGATATGAGCGCATATTTGTTAGTGAATATAAAATCATTTTATATTGTGTTGATTGGTCTATTAAGTGGCTTATGGATTCTGGTCATTACCGGTAATTAACGTTATTGATAGGGATCTCTAAACACTTATACAGAACAATTCGACACGGTATTGTTTAAAGGGTAAAGGAAATAATTTTGCCCAAATTATTTTTATAAATGAAATAGTCTTCCGTAAATTATTATATGGTTTCTTGGTTGTTAGGAAATGATAATACTTGAATTATTATCGTTGCTGTTAGGAAATTTGAATAAGAATTGAAATTTTAACCTAGAGTTAAGAAATTAGTTCATATACAAAATGGAATTTGTAAATGTGAGTTGAAAATGTAATTTATAATGAGATAAAATTCCAGAGTAATATTTGAATTTGGATTGAAAGGACTTGAGATTTGAAATTTGGGAAATTTAAATTCCTTTGAGTTTTTAAAGGTTTTGGAGGAATAATGGTGATATCATTTTAGAAATATTTTGAATTGGGAATGAAATCTGGTGGGATTTGGAATCAAAATTATTTGAAAATGTTTTAAAAGAAGTAAAAGCAAACTTTGGTCGTTGGAAAATAATTTCGGTCATGATTGCAGCATCATCGATGTTCATTTTTGAGTTTCCAATAGAGGAATTGCTACCAAAATGTTTTAAACTGGAATTTTTTGCAAAACTGGGATTGGTTTTGAAATTCAAAAGACAATTTGACATGCAAATGATTTGTGTATATAATTGATTTCAAAAATGATTTCAAAATGCTGAAAAATCATTTAAACTCTTGAATCTTAATTAAAGATTTTATGGTATATGATAAGTTTGATAACTTATAGGAATTTGGAATTGGTTGTAATAAGGTTCAACTTGAAAAGGTTTAAATACAAGTAAGTGTGAAAATAAAATAAGTTGGAAGGTAAGCTAATTAATTGAAGTAAATTAAAAGAAGTTAGAAAATGGGATTTAAATAAGTGAAAAACTTATAGAGGTTTAATGGATCAGAATGTAAGTGAATCTAGTAAAAGCAGAAGTGAATTTGAGGAAAAGTCTAAGTAGACTAAGTGAAATGGTTAAAGAAGTTTAAAATTTTGAATTGGATCAGAATGTAAGTGAATCTAGTAAAAGCAAAAGTGAATTTGAGGAAAAGTCTAAGTAGACTAAGTGAAATGGTTACTTAAATAAAAATTTATAAGTTAGAAATAAACTTGTGAATAAACAAATGAATTTGCATTTGTAAGTAAATGGAATTGGAACTGAATATGGCATTTAACTTAAATTGTGCAATGTAAAGTGTAGTTAAAGAATTAGTTCGAAGTGGACTAGAATAATAAGAGTTTGGAAATAAATTCCATTGAGATTTAAAATAAATTAGTGGATGGAACTAATTACAATAACTAGAAAAGTAAATATGGTTTGAGATGTGGTTAATAGAATTCAATGTTTAAAGATTGCAAATAAGTTGAGTTTAAATTTAAATTTAAATTTAAAAATTTGTATAAAATGGATATAAAACTAAGTGATAAAAAGGAAATCATTATAACAAGTGTATAAAGTAATTATTTTGAACTTAAGAAGTGAATAGCAAAATTCTTAAGTAAATTTATATGGGAGAAATATTCCAAGTTAATAATGAATGAAGGATAAGTAAAGTGTGGAATGGGATAAGTGAATAGAAATCAGAATAAATGTGAATTAAAAGAAAATTGATATAGTTAATAATCAATTGAGATAAAATGCATAGGATGTACATATATTATTTTATTTGCATAGCGATTAGATCTAATTTCAAGCATGGAATTTCGAGATAGTCATATCGATCCGAGTTGGGATTTTTCACTTGATTTTCGATGGCGAACTCTAGATATGGATTTTTGATTGATTTTGAAATTCTCTATCATAGTTTATGGCTATGCAAGGTGAATGACGGTTTTCGATCAACAAACCAGATCTGAGTCTGCACTAGGAATTCAGGTGGACGATACTAGTTCGAAAGTGAAATTGTGTGATCGAGTGAGCGATCGGATTTTGTATTGCGTACCGATGATATATGTACATCGTACGGGCATAAGTGAAGCAAATGCTGAAAATTTTGTAAAAGAAATGAATGGGATGATTTTGAATTCTGTGATTGGGTATTATTACCGAGTAGACTATATAGGTATTTTAAAAGCAAAAAGGAATTGGGATTTTTGATTTCAGAAGATATAATTGAATTGCTCAAAAAAAGATATGTATTTAAATTTCTGTATGAAATTTAATGGTTTTCCAGTCTAGCCACTTGGCTCTTTGTTTTCTTTCGAAATCTGAGGGCCTATAGAGGTATTTTGTAGTTGTACCGAGCAAGCCATGCAAAGGAGATGCGGGCGAAATTTTTCTAAAATTAAGGAAGTTAGAAAATTTTGATAATTTAAAATTGGGTGTTAAATTTAGATTTGAATTATTGAGAAAATAATATTGTTTGGATGTTATGGTTGAGTTTGGGAAGTTAGTAAGAGTGTCAATGTGTCTTTAATAAAAAGATTGTCTGGGAAGTCGTTGAAAAACCATTTGGTTTTGGGAAGTTGTTAAAAACTATTTGGATTGGGTAAATTGTAACAGCCCAAAATTTTTAACAAGTATTGTACACTTTTATTTACAAAACTGTGGGGTTTATATAAAAATTTGAATTTTAAATTGATTATAAATAATTGGCAAATTTTAAATAAAAGATAAGATTTCTGTAATTTTGACTTTGGTTAAATGTTAACTCTAATTGAAATTTTTAAAATTCTAAATCCTAACTTCAAATCTTTTATATAGGATATACATATATATGTACAATATTTACTTTGCGGTTGTTTTACTTATATTGGTTGTATACTTTTCAAAGTAAGTAATAAATATTGTGAAAAGGAAATAAAGTTTACGTTTTCTTTTATACGTATATACATCAGTTTATTTGTTAAATGTTAAGTAAATCAAACCAATGTAAACAAATAAAAAGTTAGTTAAGTAATAAATTTTAAAATCAATAGTGTATAAATAATCGATGTAATTACACCTTTTATTTTTATGTTTATATCCGTTTTGATTAATTTATTTGGCATATAAATGGTACGTATTTAATGAAATATTCTTTAAACGTATATTTTACTAAATATAGGTAGCGAGTAAATAAGAAAACGTATAAATGTAGATACGTTACTTTTGTTACAAATTGGGCGTATGTTTGATTTAAATTATTGTGTCGGTTTTATGCATTCTTAAAATTCTTACCTTGGCTAAATAAAAAAATTAATCAGTAGATGTGCATTTCTAAGTGGGAAAAGAATAAATTCCGTAGCCATTCATTTTCGTTTAAAAGCTTTCCCTGAATTCACGTGTAGACGTTATACACTTTCCATTTTCTTCGATTGTCTAAATCTGGTATGAAATATTCGAATTTGTAAAGCCTACCAAAATCAAATTTATTGCATGCCATTCTCCACTCAATCAATGCATGTTATTTTCTTTTTCTTGGTCACATGTGCATACCACTGCAATAATATTTGATTTTAATATTTCTTGCCACTTCTCCTCCTTGTTTCATGCAACTCATCCTATAAATTCAAAACCACGTATCTATCATTTGCACCTCGTTTTGGTTTCAGCCTTCATCTCCTTTCACATGAACACTTGCAATCAGGTAATGGCCTCCATATTTTTTTTATTTTTTTCTTTACCTCCATGCGTTGATTCTTCATTTCTATACAAATGCTCGGCCTACACCACCTTGGCACGACCGACTTCACTACTCCACCACCACCAGCGATCGGCCTAAGCACCTCTACCTCCTCCAGTATGTTTTTCTCCCCTGGCCCTGAACTTGGGTGAAACTCGTCACCACATGTCTTCCCGACACATGCAGTGCAGCCACCATCAGCCAAACCACCCCTCAAGTTCAAAGCCATCCAGACCGTGCATCGCCTCCAGGTGGTAATGGCCATGCAATGGTTGAACCTAGAAGTGGTCATGCCATTTTATAACAGATGATAGAGAAAAAATAAAAAAAAAAAGAAAGGAAGATGAAAGTACCGTGCGCCACCTATGATTTAAAGGATTGAGAAAATGTTCGCACCACCTTTGTGTTTTATCTCAGCCTATTTTCCTATAAATACCCCTGCGTACATGCATGCATTTCAAAGCATAAACTTGGACAAGGCAGAGCTTTTGTGCCAATATTCTCATATGTAATCTAGTCTCAGTTTTGTTTATTTAAATTATTATGATCGTTTTAAATTCGCGTAATTAATTATTCATTTTTGTTTCAAGAAATTGAACCTGATCATCGCCTCCGTTGAAATTTGATTGTGCCTTCTGCATGCTTTTTCCATTGAGGTTATCGTAGTTTTGAATCTAATCTTCAGCTTCGTAAAGGTGAGTACTCTCACCCGACAAACATACTTATAGATCTGTAAATTAATAACAAGTGTAATTCTAGAATGGTTATATTTTATTTTACTTGACCGTGATATAAATTTTTGATGCTAAAAACCCTGTTATTGAATTGACACATAATCGGTTATATTTTATAATGTTATATTTATGTTGTTATACTAGTTATTTATTTACTGTTTATCACTGCAAGTTCCCTGTAGAATAGAATCATTACGGGCAGAAATGATAGGCCTCAACAATATTTATTTATTTATTTAATTATTTATTTAACTTAGGATTACGTGTTCGAAATGATAGAACGCGGATTTTTGTGTAAATTACGGATTGAAATGATATATTATCCGTACCACTTCACCTAGGGTAGAAAATATTACATAGACCCATGGTTATATATATATATATGTATGTATGTATGTACATATATATATAGATATATTTCTAGAAAATTTAAGTATTTTTGATTTGTGTAATTTATTATTTGATTTGAATTTGATTTAAAAAGATTGTTGTGATTTTATACAAGCTAAATATATATAAATAAATAAATGGTTAAGTTGGAATTTGGAATATAAATTTATTTTGGGATTTGATTTTTGATTCAAGTTAAGTAAACAAAATATAATAAATTTGATAAACTGAATTTAAATGGAAATAGGATATTATTAAGTTTCTATGAATTAAATGGTGAAAAAAATAAATACTGAAATGAAATTGAATTATATCTAAATTTAGAAAGGGAAGTTTGGGTTAAGAATAAAAAGGTAAGTTAAGAAATAAATATAAAATTTAGTTATATTTTAAAGTAATTAAACTTGATGGTTAAGTTAATTTTGAATACAAAGAATAAACTTGTGTATTTGACTTTAATAAGTAAAACCTTAAGAAGTTGATATTATTTGAAAATTTTACCTTGTATAAATCATAAATTTTGAGTAATTTATAGGACTATTTTAAATGTGTAAATATGATTTTTTAAGTTAAATTGGTTAAATTTAAGTTTAATTATTTATAAATTTATATTAAAGTCTGGAATTTAATTTACTTTAAATCTGTCGTAAGAGATACTACCGCACTTTGTAAGTGCCGTAGTTGATGCAAATAAACTAAAGGCTAGAATTAATTAAGGGCTACTGCAGTACTTGGTAAGTGTTGTGATTACAAAAATTTAAAACTAAACCTGAGTAAATAAAGAGCTACAGTAGCACTTGTTAAGTGTTGTGGTGGCTGAAATGAGACTTTTGAACATTTAATTTAGAAATAAAATAGCTTCACTTTTGGAAGTTAAATGAACTAATTGGGTGTAAATATAAACTATATTTTGAAATTTTATAACCACGGGTAATAATAACGATTGGTTGGCAAAGAGACCGGGATCAAATATGGGCATACTCTCTGTCGATACCGAAAATAACTTTGATAACCGTGTACGCGGTGGAGATTCCAGAATGAAGTAGGATGGTGGTGACGTTCTATTAAGGTATGTATGTGGACCCGACTCCCGTGAGTTGGCATAAGGTGGCTAAAACAGGAGAGATTGACGGGCTAAGGAGGTAGCACCTATTATCGGGCGCACTTCTTCGTATGACATTCTATTACTTTTGTGATTGTTTGGTGCGCACCTTTGATTTGGGAGTGTTGTTCGAGGTGGGCTGTAGTAGCTGCCACGCGCTACCACCGGCCCGGAAGCGTAATTGGTATATCTACCCTGGCATTGCCTAGTTGTGTCATGTCACCTACCCTAGCGAGCTTTGTACGAGTTTGATTTGTGTCGTACCTATTATATGGGTTAAGGTCTATATGTTAAGGTCTATATGGGTAACCCGTTAACGCTATTTAAAAGTACCCTAGCGAGCTTTGTACTGGCACTATTTATGTGTTAAGTTCTATATGGGTAACCCCTTAACGCTATTCAAAAGTACGTTTATTTTACTAATAGGCACTATTATAATAGCGAAGTATTACTACATAGTAAATAGTTTAATGGATCCTTAGAGGATGGGCGGTCCCAAGCATCCTTTAAGTTAATTACACTCTATTACAGTTCACTTGAATTAACTTACACCGTATAAGTATGTATGTCCTGACTCGAGTGCTTATGTTTTTATTTTACGCTCGGGTCAGCTTGAGTATCAGTTCGGACCTCTTTTCCGGAGCTAGGACTTCCGAAGATCATCTCTTTTCAAGCTAGCTGCTGTCAAGTTTCAGTTCAGTTCTTATTTTATCTTTTGTAATCAAGACAATTGAATATAGAGATTTTCTGTGGTGATTTCAAACTATATTTGATTTAGACTATGTACTTTATACTTATTTTGAGACTATGTGATAGTGGCTTCATGAACCACTAAGTTATTTTTATTCCGCTGCAAGTATTCTGATTTTTGTGTCTGTAATTCTGTGATTGATTTCATTTTCTCCAAATTTATTTACAGTCTATTGTTTTGAACTATTCAAGTTTGATAAGTTTTTAATTTATTGTCGAATTTGAATGGTGCAAAATAGTGGGTCGTTACAGTTGGTATCAGAGCTATGGTTTTAGGAAAATCATAGCCTGCGGAGCAAAAACTCATTAGCGATAGGGTAGAAGTACCCTAGAATGAGTGAAGTCAATCTTAGAATCCTTTCTTGTGAGAGAGCGTATTTTAAAATATAAAATGATTTTTAAAAGGATTTTCAAAGAAGTATTTTTGATATAAAGCTTTATTTGTTTAAAATCGAATTTTTTCAGACTACTTTCCCTTTCTCCATCTTATATAATTAGGTCCTTTGTAAATGCTTGTCTAGTTGAACTTTATCTTATCTAATCTATCTTGACCTCTATATTTTCCTCTATCCTTTAATTCATTCTTGATTTATCAGGATGAATCGAGGAAATGCCAGAGGTAGAGGTGCTGTCCCAGCTCCTGCACCCGCTACCCCAGTTAGGTTCTCTAAGTTTTGTAAGGAATATACCGAGCTTGGTGGCACCAAATTCACAGGTTTTGAGAGAATAATTGAAGCTCAGCAGTGGTTGAGAGATTTTGAGAGAATTTTCTCCGGTCTTGAGATCACGAATGCCCAGCAGCGTTAACTGGCAGCTTGGCAATTAAAAGGAGCAGCTTTGGATTGGTGGCTGTCGCTCACAGCTCACACCACTGAGGCTGATATCACCTGGGAGCAATTTAGGTTACTTCTTCGGTTGTCCAAGTTTAGTCTCGGTTTCCTCCCTTTTGAAATCTGTCTTATATCTCTTATCGTGCTTTAGGGATGCTTTCCTCGTGAAATGGATGCCCAAAGCTGGGAAGTCTCAGCTGTATCGGGACTTCATGGATTTGCAGCAGGGCGATATGTCCTTTACCGAGTATGAAAGGAAATTCAATGAGCTATCGCAGTATAGCCTTAATCTGATAGGCACCCCGCTGAAGAAAAGCGAGAAGTTTATCGCTGGCGCACGTCTCGAGTACTACGATCGCCTTATTACCCACGTGCATGGGACGTTCACCGCTCTGATGGACATGGCTATCAGGTATGAGAATCCTACCTCTAGGGCTCCTCCTGCTGCCCAGTCTGCCTCATCTCAGTATTCGGGTAATTCCAAGAAGAGGAAGCCCCATTTTCATCATCGACAAAGAAATAAGAATAGGACTCCTGATTTAGGATCGTCTTCGTCATCCCAAAGGCAGCCAGTGGATCTATCTGCCATTACTTGCTACCGATGCAACCAGAAAGGACACTACGCTAATAGTTGTCCTACCTTGAGTGTTGCGATTCCACCTCCCGCTCAGTTGGCTAGGCGAGACCTTTTCCACATTTGCCTTCAACCGGGACATTTCAAGGGAGACTGCCCTACTCAGAAGAAGGGCTAGGCCTCAGGGAATTTTGTTGTTACTTCTGCATCCTCCCCAACTCCACAGCCTGCACCTGCTCCCGCTCCTAGTGATTCTCAAGGTACACTTCAGGGATCTTTTACCTTGTTTTTTTTTCCTGTACGTGTTCTCTTCGATACCGGAGATTCCCATAGCTTTATCTTAGTAGTCCTTTTTAATAAATTTGAGAACCTTCTTTCTCTTGAGTTTTCTTCTGAGCCTTTATGTGTTTCAAACCCTATTGGGGGTCCTGGGAACCTTAGTAAGATTTGTTGGGATGTGAAACTCTTCCATGATAGTTATAGATTCACGGGTGACTTCTTTGTGTTGGGGTTTGACGCTTTCGATCTACTACGTGGGGACGATTGGTTAGATAGGCATGATGCATGTATCTCTTGTTGTTCTCGAACTGTTGCCCTCAAAGATGATGTTGGAAATTCCTTAAAGATCCAGTGTAGTCTGCCTCAGGATTTTGCTGGCATTTTTATTTATTCTCTAGATATTTATACTGGTGATCTTCATTCAACGCGTGTAGTCAAACTATTTCCCGATGTATTTAGTGAAGTCACTTCTTTACCTCCTAAGCGGGCAATTGATTTTCGTATTGATCTGTTCCCAAGAGCTCGACCTGTAGTTCTTCCACCTAAAAGGATGGCACCCCATGAGAAGGATGAGTTAAGGAAGCAGATTCAGGACTTATTCTCTAAAGTTCTGATCAGACCTATCTATTCAGAATGGGGAGCAACCGTAGTTTTTGTCACCAAGTCTGATGGTTCTCTCCGGATGTGTGTTGATTATAGGGAGATGAATAAGCTCACTATGAAAAACAGATATCCTATGCCCTGCATAAATGATATGTTTGATCAGCTCTATGGAGCCACCGTTTTCTCTCAGCTAGATCTGGCCACAGGTTTTCACCAACTCAATGTTGCTGAGGAAAGCATTCCCAAACTACTTTCCGTACTGAAAATGGCTTCTTTGATTGGCTAGTTATGCCTTTCGGTTTAACTAACGCTCCCGCTTTCTTTGTCGACTTGATGAATCGTGTTTTTTGCGATGTGCTCGATAAGTTTATTCTAGTCTTTCCTTGTCTTCTCCAAACCAAGAGATGAGCATGAGTCGCATTTGAGGTATGTTTTAGAGACTCTTCGAAATCATCAATTAAAGGCTAAATTCTCTAAATGCCATTTCTGGAAGAGGAAGTCCGATTTCTTGGACATATTGTGTCTGGGGATGGAGTTTCTGTTGATTCAGTCAAGATCGCTGCGATCAAGGTAAGCCTTTTCCTCCTTTTTTCTAAAATTTAATCACTCTATCTTTTCTGGGATCCTTATTTCTCCCTATTCTGTACAGGATTGGGAAGAACCTAAGACTCCAATTGATAGTCGCAGTCTTCTAGGCCTTGCTGGTTACTAACGGAGGCTCATTGAGAACTTTGCTCGGATTTCTACATTGCTCACTGCTCTAATTCGGAAGAATGCTAAGTTTATTTGGAGCAATAAGTGCAAAGCGGAATTCCAAGATTTAAAGAATAAGCTTACTTCTGCACCAGTGCTTACCGTTCTAAATGGAAATGAGAGATTAACGGTATTCACCGATGCTTGTCGCAAGGGTTTGGGAGCGGTATTGATGCAAGATGGGAAGGTGATTGCATATGATAGTCGTCAGTAGAAGAACCATAAGGCTAATTATGCTGCCCATGATTTAGAATTGCTGGCCGTTGTCTTTGCATTGAAGCTTTTGAGACATCATCTCTTGGGGGCTAAGTTTGACCTCTTCACTAATCACCAGTCTTTGAAATATATCTTCACCCAGAAGGATTTAAATCAGAGACAAGTTCGGTGGCTCGAGTTTCTTACTTCATACGATCTCGACATCAACTATACTCCTGGGAAAACTAATGTTGTGGCGGATGCGTTGAGTAGGAAGAAGTCCTTGTTGTGTCAGCTTATTGTTTCTCCTCCCCTTTTGGACCGTATCAAGGCTAGGTAGGATGAGGATGTGATGCTTAGATGTATGAAGGAGAATGTTCGTAGTAGAGGTGGTAGTAATTCTGATGGTAGAGGAGATCAGATTGATGATAAAGGGATTTTAAGGATTAGTAATCGGATTTGTGTCCGAATGTTGATGGTTTGAGCCAAGAGTTACTTTAGGAACATCAACAATCCAAACTTTCTATTCATCCTATTGTGGCGAAGATGTATCGGGATTTAAAGAAGCTTTATTGGTGGAAGGGTATGAAACGCGACGTCTCTATCTTTGTTAGTAGGTGTGTAACTTGTCAGCAAGTCAAGGCGGATCATCAAAAGACACCGGGTTTGTTGCAGCCTCTGGAGGTTCCCAATTGGAAGTGGGAGCAAGGTTCTATGGATTTCATCGATGGTTTACCGAGATCTAGGAGGGGAAATGAGAGCATCTGGGTTATTGTGGATAGACTGACCAAGTCCACTCATTTTATTCCGGTCAAGGCTACCCGTACAGCTTCGAGCTTATCTGAAATTTATATGAGGGAGATTGTTCACCTCCATGGTGTTCCCCTTAGCATTGTTTGCGATCGAGACCCTATCTTCACTAGTCAATTTTGGAAATCTTTCCAAGAATCCTTGGGTACTCAACTAAATCTGACCCTCAGACTGATGGTCAAACTGAAAGGGTGAATCAAATTCTAGAGGATCTTCTTCGGGCTTGCATTTTGGATTATGGAGGATCTTGGGAAGATCTTCTCCATCTTGTGGAATTCACCTATAACAATAGTTATCAAGTATAATTCCAATCCTCTGTTCTTATCTTATCTTAATCCCCTATCTGTCTCATTTTATCTTTTTCAGTCTAGTCTTAAGATGTCCTCATTTGCTACTCTTTACAAGCGACTCTGTAGATCACCATCCTGCTAGATAGAATCTAGTAATAGTTTGGTTCTTGGTCGCGATATGATTTTAGAAGCTTCGAAGAAAGTCGATGAGATTAAGAGGAGGTTAAGGATTGCTCAGGATAGGCAAAGAAGTACGCGGATCGTCGTAGAAGGAGTTTGGAATTCGCTGTGGGTGATTAGGTTTTTCTTAAGGTATCTCCCTTAAGAAATGTGGTTCGGTTTGGGTGTAGAGGAAAGCTTGCTCCTAGATTCATCGCTCTATTCCGCATCTTGGAAAGGATTGGGTCTCTTGCTTATCGACTGGATTTGTCCGAGAAATTCGCTGGAATACACAATGTATTCCATGTATCCCAACTTCGCCGCTGTTTGCATGATCCATTTCTTATTATCTAGCCTTCTGCTCCTGATAGTTTGGATATCGAGCCTAATCTAACTATTGAGAGGAAGCCGCTTCGTATCGTCGATCAAGGTACAAAACAGCTAAGAAGAAAATATGTCCGCCTGGTCAAAGTGCAGTGGAGAACTGATGAACGGGATCGCACCTGGGAGACGGAGGAGAGCATACGTGCTTCGAATCCGGAATTATTTGTTTCAGGTACTTTGCTCTATTATTTTTATCTTCCTTTGTTTTCCTTCTTTCGTTACTTTTCAAGGATGAAAAGTTCTAAGTGGGGGAGAGTGTAACAACTCAAAAATTTTAACAAGTATTTTACACTTTTATTTATAAAACTTTAGGGTTTATATAAAAATTTGAATTTTAAATTGATAATAAATCATTGCCAGATTTTAAATAAAAGATAAGATTTCTGTAATTTTGACTTTTGTTAAAGATTAACTCTAATTGAAAATTTTAAAATTCTAAATTCTAACTTCAAATATTTTATATAAGATATATATATATATATATATATATATATATATATATATATATATATATATATATATGTACAATATTTATTTTGCGGTTGTTTTACTTATATTGGTTGTATACTTTTTAAAGTAAGTAATAAATATTGTGAAAAGGAAATAAATTTTACGTTTTCTTTTATACGTATATACATCAGTTTATTTTTAAATGTCAAGTAAATCAAACCAATGTAAACAAATCAAAAGTTAGTTAAGTAATAAATTTTAAAATTAATAGTGTATAAATAATCGATTTAATTACACCTTTTATTTGTACGTTTATATCCGTTTTGATTAATTTAGTTGGCATATAAATGGTACGTATTTAATGAAATATTCTTTAAACGTCTATTTTACTAAATATAGGTAGCGAGCAAATAAGAAAACGTATAAATGTAGACACATTACTTTTGTTACAAATTGGGCGTATGTTTGATTTAAATTATTGCGTCGGTTTTACGCATTCTTAAAATTCTTACCTTGGCCAAATAAAAATAATAATCAGTAGACGTGCATTTCTAAGTGGGAAAAGAATAATTCCATAGCCATTCATTTTCGTTTAAAGGCTTGCCCTGAATTCACGTGTAGACGTTATACACTTTCCATTTTCTTCGACTGTCTAAATCTGGTATGAAAACGTTGAATTTGTAAAGCCTAGCAAAATCAAATTTATTGCATGTCGTTCTCCACTCAATCAATGCATGTTATTTTCTTTTTCTTGATCACGTGTGCATACCACTGCAATAATATTTGATTTTAATATTTCTTGCCACTTCTCCTCCTTGTTTCACGCAACTCATCCTATAAATTCAAAACCATGTATCAAACATTTGCACCTCGTTTTTGTTTGAGCCTTCATCTCCTTTTGCGTGAACACTTGCAATCAGGTAATGGCTCCATATTTTTTTATATTTTTTATTTCTTTACCTCCATGCGTTGATTCATCATTTCTATACAAATGCTCGGCCTACACCACCATGGCATGACCGACTTCACTACTCCACCACCACCAGCGATTGGCCTAAGCTCCTCTACCTTCTCCAGTAAGTCTTTCTTTCCCCTGGCCCTGAACTTGGGTGAAACTCATCACCACATGCCTTCCCGACCCACGCAGTGCAGCCACCATCAGCCAAACCACCCCTCCAGTTCAACGCCATCCTGACCGTGCATCGCCTCAAGGTGGTAATGGCCATGCAATGGCCGAGCCTAGAAGTGGCCGTGCCATTTTATAATAGATGAGAGAAAATAAGAAAAAAAGAAAAAAAAAGAAAGGAAGATAAAGGTAGCGTGCGCCACCTGTGCTTTATTGGATTGAGAAAATGTATGCGCCACCTTTTTGTTTTATCTCAGCCTATTTGCCTAAAATTACCCCTACGTACATGCATGCATTTCAAAGCATAAACTTGGACAAGGCCGAACTTTTGTGCCAATATCCTCATATGCAATCTAGTTTGGGTTTTTTTTTATTTAAATTGTTATGACCGTTTTAAATTTGCATAATTAGTTATTCATTTTTGTTTCAAGAAATTGAACATGATCATCGCCAACGCTGAAATTTGATCGTGCCTTCTGTACGCTGTTTCTGGTGAGGTTATCGTAGTTTTGAATCTAATCTTCAGCTTCGTAAAGTTGAGTACTCTCACTCGAAAAACATACTTATAGATCTGTAAATTAATAACAAGTGTAATTGTAGAATGGTTATATTTTACTTTACTTGACCGTGATATAAATTTCTGATGCTAAAAACCCAATTATTGAATTGACACATCATCAGTTATATTTTATACTTTTATATTTATGTTGTTATACTATTTATTTATTTACTGTTTATCACTGCAAGTTCCCTGTAGAATAGAATCGTTATGGACTGAAATGATAGGCCTGAATAATATTTATTTATTTATTTATTTAACTTGGGATTACCAATTTGAAACGATAGAACCTAGATTTTTGTGTAAATTATGGATTGAAATGATATATAATCCATACCACTTGACCTAGGGTAGAAAAATATTATACAGACCGTGGTTATATATATATATATATATATATATATATATATATTTCTGAAAATTTTAAGTATTTTAGATTTGTATAATTTATTAATTGATTTGAATTTTATTTAAAAAGATTGTTTTGATTTTATACAAGTTAAATATATATAAATAAATAAATGGTTAAGCTGGAATTTGGAATATAAATTTATTTTGGGATTTGATTTTTGATTCAAGTTAAGTAAACAAAATGTAATAAATTTGATAAATTGAATTTAAATGGAAATAAGGTATTATTAAGTTTCTATGAATTAAATGGTGAAAAAAATAAATACTGAAATGAAATTGAATTATATCTAAATTTAGAAAGGCAAGTTTGGGTTAAGAATAAAAAGGTAAGTTAAGAAATAAATATAAAATTTAGTTCTATTTTGAAGTAATTAAACTTGATGGTTAAGTTAATTTTGAACACAAAGATTAAACTTGTGTATTTGACTTTAATAAGTAAAACCTTAAGAAGTTGATATTATTTGAAAATTTTACCTTATATAAATCATAAATTTGGAGTAATTTACAGGACTATTTTAAAAGTGGAAATATGATTTTTTAAGTTAAATTGATTAAATTTAAGTTTAATTATTTATAAATTTATATTAAAGTCTGGAATTTAATTTACTTAAAATCTGTTGTAAGAGATACTACCGCACTTTGTAAGTGCCGTAGTTGGTGCAAATAAACTAAAGGCTAGAATTAATTAAGGGCTACTGCAGTACTTGGTAAGTGCTGTGATTGCAAAAATTTAAAACTAAACCTGTGTAAGTAAAGAGCTAGAGTAGCACTTATTAAGTGTTGCGGTGGCTGAAATGAGATTTTTGAATATTTAATTTAGAAATAAAATAGCTTCACTTTTGGAAGTTAAATTAAGTAATTGGGTTTAAACATAAACTATATTTTGAAATTTTATAACCACGGGTAATAATAACGATTGGTTGGCAAAGAGACCGGGATCGGATATGGGCATACTCTCTGTCGATGCGAAAACCACTTTGACAACCATGTACGCGGTGGAGATTCCTGAATGAAGTAGAATGGTGGTGACGTTCTAATAAGGTATGTACGTGGACCCCACTCCCGTGTGTTGGCATAAGATGGCTAAAACAGGAGCGATTGACGGGCTAAGGAGGTAGCACCTCATATCGGACGCACTTCTTCGTATGTCATTCTATTACTTTTGTGATTACTTGCTGCGCACCTTAGATTTGGGAGTGTTGTTCGAGGTGGGCGGTAGTAGCTGCAACGTGCTACCACCAGTCCGGAAGCATAATTGGTATATCTACTGTGGCATTGCCTAGTTGTTCCATGTCACCTACCCTAGTGAGCTATGTACGAATTTGATTTGTGCCGTACCTATGGAGTATCTTCTCGTAGTCTCCCGATCAGGAGATATGCAGGTGCTGTATATACTACTGCACTATTTATCTATTTAGGTCTATATGGGTAACCCCTTAACTCTATTTAAAAGTAAGTTTATTTTACTAATATGCACTTTTATAATAGCGAAGTATTACTACATAGTAAATTGTTTAACGGATCCTTAGAGGATAGGCGGTCCCAAGCATCCTTTAAGTTAATTGCACTCTATTATAGTTCACTTGAATTAGCTTACACTGTATAAGTATGTATGTCCTGACTAGAGTGTTTATGTTTTTATTTTATGCTCAGGTCAGCCTGAGTATCAGTTCGGACCTTTTTTCCGGAGCTAGGACTTCTGAAGATCATCTATTTTCAAGCTGCTGTCAAGTTTCTGTTCAGTTCTTATTTTAGCTTTTGTAATCAAGACAATTGAATATAGCAATTTTCTGTGGTGATTTCAAATTATTTGGTTTAGACTATGTACTTTATACTTATTTTGAGACTATGTGATAGTGGCTTCATGAACCACTAAGTTATTTTTATTACGCTGCAAGTATTCTGATTTCTGTGTCTGTGATTCTGTGAATGATTTCATTTGCTCCAAATTTATTTACAATCTATTGTTTTGAACTATTCAAGTTTGACATGTTTTTAATTTATTGTCGAATTTGAATGGTGCAAAATAGTGGGTCGAAATTCTTTTAAGGGGGAAGGAACGTGACAACCTAGATTTTAGACATTTGAAATTAGAATATTTAATTGATTTTAAATATTTAAAAGTTAATTTTTAACTTGAATTTCAAATATCTCCATTTATTGGATAATTAAATTATTGAATTTAAATATTTGAAGTTGGGTAAAATATTGAATATTCAGTTTTATGCTTGTTAAAAATATTTCAAAGGCATATAAAATTTATATTGGCAATACTGAAGATAATAAAAGTGATAGAATCGAATTTAAGGGTGATTTGTTCGGTTTTGAAAATATATTGTTTAAATTGATATTTAAATATAGCCTTCCGAGGCATAGTCTCAGAAATTGATGAAACCAGTTCTATTGGAACCGTAATATTATATTACTATTGGATTTCAATTTTCGTAACGTTTAGAGTTGTCATGTGATCGTAAGATAGATAAATGCGTCGAAATTTATATCGAAATCAATATATAACTGGGTCAAAAAGCTATCTTCTCCATACGATCGAATTAGGACTCAAAACCTTTTCCATTGCATCTGGAATAGGGGTTTAACATTATAAATGCCTGGCAGCACACCTCGATAGGAGACTAAAATTTCGTGTTGCATTTATTGAGACAATTTGAATTTGAATTTATATATATATATATATATATATATATATTTATATATATTCACATACAATAGACAAAGTAAACATGTTTGCTTCCTTAGAACACGTGTCTACTGTCTTCTCTAATATCGTACCAGATGTCCCCTTGTTATTTTATATTTTCTGACCGAGATTTATAATACTGGATAGGATGCTGTGGAGCTCAGGAGACGAGCTGGATGGCGAGACCCATTGCACGTACTTGATACATATTCCGCTGTGCAGTGTAAGCTGTATATTCAACTTTAGGAGGACAAGTTAATGTAACTGTTCGGTGTTGTTAATTTGTGTAGTACTCTGACGATGTAATGTATTATTCAGTTACAGATTTTTTGTATAAAATTTGTTGTTATATGTTACATTTTTCCGCTGCGATTGTGAGATTCTATTATTATTTTCTATTTTCTTCTTCTACCTCCTTCTTATTTCCCTTACGGTTTGGTTTTCCGGCATTCTATTGTTCGGCATTTAATACAGTGGACGTATCGACATCGATTTTTTGGGCGTCAAAAAATCAGGCCGTTACAGCTAGATTTCAAACTGTGGTTCGTTGTGGATTCCAAGTAGCCAAACAAGGTGCAAGAGATCGTGGATGATTGGTGTGGATAGTCGGCGGCGATAATCGTAGGCAAGGTGTGCGAGCGTGTACACACATTCATGCATGGTTGTTCACTTGGAAACGTTTTGGAATAGATAGGAGAAGGAAGAAAGAAGAGGAAGGAAAGCATTAGGCTGGTAAGTAATTTAGGCCGAATGGGCCGGTTGATCGTGATAATAAATAGATAAAGTTTCTCAAAGTAATTTCCAAAACAAATTTTATAAAAGTGAAATGCTTTTGAACTTTATATTTTCTGATATGTAAGTAATTTAAAATTTTTAGGTAATTCAAACCTAGGATAGTAATTGGTTCATACAAAAAAAAAATTAAGTTAGGGTAATGAGATACATGTTAATTATTTGAATTAATTCCTAAAATTTGTTAAAATAAAATAAATAGTGTAATTAGTAAATGGTAAAAGAAAAATAAAGATGTTTTAAACTTTTAATTAATTAAAAGCTTTAAGTAATGATAAATGATTATTATTAATTAATTCTAAATATTTAATTAAGATAAAATAAATTAAATAGGTTGTAATTCCTTCAATAATAATTAAATAGGATTTGTAAATAATTAATAAATTCTGTTTTTAATTGGATGATTGTATGACTAGTTATCTAGTGTATGAATGATTTAATTTGATTAAATATTAGGATTGCTTTAATATCTCTAGCACGTTAATTCATGATATTATATGATATGAGATACCGGGATTGAACTGTTGATAATGTGAGTCGTTTATTTAAATAAATATCTGTGATGGAATTTTTAGGCGAGTGTGATATTCTGAAATTTTAAATTGAATTATTTTTACTTTAACAACTTGGATTAAATGATGGTGTTGGATTCGAAGAGATCAGGATCAGATATTAGTGATATCCGGAACCATTACGATTAGTAACTACTACAATTCCTTATAGATTTGATTATAGAATCAAATAGGCTGGAATGGAATAAATTAAGTGAACTTGGCCATTTAAACTAAGTAACAGAGCTTAGATAGTATTTTGTGGAAAAAATGTTTTGAAATAGCAAGATAAAACTCGTAGTAAAGTTCGAGTTACCCTGGCTTTTCAAAGAAGTTTATAACCTTAGTATTTCATATTAAACGGGTTTACTCACGCTAGTTTCCAGCCTGACTCGGGTGTTACTTTAAAGTAATGCTCAAGTCAGACCGAGTATTATAGATTTTCAGGTTGGGACGTTCTGAAGCTCAGGAGACAAGCTACATGGCAGGACGTATTGATTATTTTCCGTTGCGAAGTAAAGATTGTCGAGACTGGATTTAGGGACAGTTATTATATCTGTCTAGTTTACTTGGGAATGATTGTACTATGATATTGTATACAAATTGACATTTACAGCTTTCTTGGTGTAAATGCGTTATTTGTATATTATATTTTGACCCGCTGCGATTGTGAGATTCTGTGCAGTTGTTTTCTGTTTCTTCTTCTACCACTTTTTCTTATTAACCCTAACAGTCTAGGATGTTCAGTACTCGATTGCTCGGCACTCTATACAGTGAACGTATCAGTTTCGATTTTCAAGGTCGAAAATTTCGGGCCGTTACATTATTTCTAGAGGATGAAGATGAAGGTTGTATACTACTATTATATATTGTATATATTCCACCGCATCATGTTGTTCCACTGCATTTATTTATTTAATTCTGCTGTATGTACTCTGATCCGTATTGTAAAATTGTAGTCAAATGTTATTTGTAATAGCTTCATGAACTGTTATTTGATTATTACATTTTGTCATTCCACTATTAGACTCTATGTTTGTTATTTCTTTCTCTTCTTTTTCTTATCTTCCCCATAATAATCCTCCATTTTGAATGGTTTGAGTTTGATATGTTTGGTTTATTGTCGATTTAAACTGTCCAAAAGGGTGGGTCATTACATATGCGAAAAGCCACATTTTGGATTAACAATTCAACAGTGACTTACTATTTAAATTATCTATTGAAATATATTATCATTAATTATGCAGGTTGTCACATTGTCCTTTAAAATGAAGGCAATAAAGGGTATAAGTAGTTGGGAGTAACTTTAGGGCAACTGCATCATTTTTATTTCTTTACTTATTTTCTTTACTTGCCCTTGAGAGTTTTCAATACTCCCATCATCTCCTTTAAAAATCATCCACTCACATTCTACTCATATTAGCTTATGTGATCAGTCGAAAGAGTTATTCATTTCCTTATCTCGTATTCTTAGAAATTCGTCGCACGAGTTATCATCCACGGACGGCTTAGATATCTCATTATTATATGAAGAGGGAAAAAATGATCACAAACTTTAAAATTTGATTTTTTTGATCCAAGAAGTATTAGATGACGCTACTTGGGTTGTTGGAGTCTGATAGAGGTGCAAAATTTTCGCTTTGAGATTGGCAGCGGTTCGTGATGGTCGAGCACGGAGGTCGTGACCTAGTTTAGAGTTTTTGGAGGCTAGAGGAGAAATTAGTTGTCGTGGTTGGTTCAAGAGGGTTTTTCATGGGAAGGAACGTCGATTCGTGAAATTTGGTGGGATCTTGTATGGACAGAGGGCTACGTCTTGAAAATGTTGTGATTTTTCGATTGGGTTTGGTATGGATGCGATAGGTTGGAAAATGCTAGGGTGGTTAAGTGCTAGAGGCGAGGTGACCAATGAGGTGAGCTCATCGATTGGTACTTGTGGCAGGGATTGGTTTCGATGTTAGGAGGTTAGATGGAGTGTGCCTGTGTATGTATCCATGCACATTTTGCTTCAGGGAGGTTTGGAATTGGAATACGAATGAATTTGGGAAAGAGGGAGAAGAAGAATTATAGATAATGGAGTGCGGTGGATGAATAATGCGAGCTTTAGGCCGTGTTATATTAATAATAAATCTTTTATATTAATTTGTTTTAAATTTTAAAAAAGTATCTTGAATTGAAAATGGAATAACGTACTATTGAAATTCAATTAACCCCTGGATTTTTGCGTTAGGCTCATGTTGATGAGCACTATTGACATAAATTATCATTATTTTTGATGTAGTATAATTTAATGATAAATTAATACTGATCGATTATATTTTACATCAATTTTATAATTACATGGTTTAATTAATTATATTCCCTAGGTGTTATCTATTTGACTAAATAAACACTGTACTGTTAAAGTAAATTATATAGGGTAATTTGGACACCTATTTAACGGAATATAACACACCATTCTACTTTAAATTAATTGACCATTTAACCAGCAGAATAAATCCTTGTTCTCCTATATTATAGATTTGGACATCAAATTATATATCGTTAATTGATATGCCAATTTGAATAAGTAATGGTTAATTTTTGAATTTACTTACATAAATATTGATTATGTTAATACCAGTTATTAACTTTGAAAGTTAATTGAACTTAATTGTGGCTAGTTTAAGTACCATTGTGATCGCTAAGCCTCTTTCAGAATTTAGAAAGCTATGGATTTAAATCAACTTCAATTTTAAACAATTATAAATGTTTCATACAATTACTATTTTACTAAAGTGTTTTATATAATAATTATTTTATTAGCAATATTTTAAAATCAATTTATTTATATTTTTAATATTATCTAAATTATTAAATTATATTCTAATTATGATTTAAAGTTATTTTATATTTTGATGATATTTAAAGTTATTTTATAAAAATTTGATTTTAAAGTTAATTATTATTTAAAAGTTAATTATTATTTAAAAGTTAATTATTATTCAAAATGTTAATTATTATTTAAAGTTAACTATTTTATATTACAAAGTTATTATTTATTATTATTTTAGATAATACTGTTTAAAAGTTAATTTATTATTATAATAATATTGTTTTAAAAGTCAAGTTATTATTATAATAAATTTTTTTAAACTTGATTTACTATTATATCATTAATGTTTTTAATGTAATCTATTACTAAGTTCAATCATTATATTATTTTAACTTGTTCTAAGATTTTTTTTAAACTTGATTACTTTATTAATAGTTATTTACAGTTATTATTTCACCAATGTTGTTTAAGATAATTAATTATTTGGTTAAAGGTGTTTTTAAATAAAAAATTGTTTAACAAAGGATTCCTTCTTTATAAAAAGGATTTATTAAAGGAGTTTATGAATTTGAAAGATGTTTGGAATTGGAAAAGAATTTTGGTTTTTTAAAGATTTCAAAAAGGAGTTTTATAAATGGGTTTTTAAGATTTATAAAGAGTATTTATTAGATAAACTTGAAGATTTATAAAAAAAAGTTTTATAAACAGATTGGAGATTTATAAAGAAGTTCAACAAATAAAATTGGAAATTTATAAAGGAGATATTTTTAAAATAAAGGGATTCATGAAAAAGAATAGTATATTAGGTTGTTAATATCTCTATTTAATGACATTCGGTTTTGATCATTTTAATATGATTTTGAAATAAGAAATCTTTGTTAATGTTATGTGAATATACTTATATCATTATATAAGTATATGGAAGAGTTTTCCAAGTTTGAAAGAAATGGTTTTGTGAATATACTTATACCGGTGAGATAAGTATATGAATATTTTAAAGGTGATTTTAAAGTAATGAAAGATTACATTAAGAGGCTTAGTGATTTCCATAGAAAGTGTAATCTCTATTTTGAATGTTTGTATATTTGATAGTTAAATAACCGACGATCAAATCTTGGCCTGAATATGCTATCCTTTTTAGTTCTGGTATTACAGAAATATTCCTTACTTAACACCGATGGATACAATTTTGAAAATATCTAGGAGAAACATATGAGTTACATGGCATAGTCATCTTCGACAATGTCGTACTATGCATGTAAATCTTTCTACGTTCTCCTAAGACAAATGATAGGGAGATCCATCCACTTAAATGGTGTCGCGATGCTGAAGGGGAAGGGCTCAACTCGAACATGACGGCGTCGCGATGGTGAAGCAGCGAGGGAGGGCAGTGCAGTCATCATCGTGGAAGGGGATTTCATGCTAGGTGCCGATTGGAGGCTGCGGTGGTCGAGAAAACTATGGATGACAATGGAGTGTCGAGACAGGCGCTGTCGATGTCGGAAGGGGAAGGCTCGTACTTGAGCTGGCATCATCACGAAGGATGGATGCATTTTGAGCAGGCGTTGGTGGGACAATGGGCGATGATTAGGTGGGTTCGAACTACAGTTAGGCTAGGGTCAGGGTGGGTGTTTGTTCGCGTTTGAGAGGGAGGCTCGGTTTGCAATCGTGGCAGCTCAAATGTATTCTAGAAGTCGCGATGTGATACTGTACGCAACCGAGGAAGGGATGCCGCGATTCAATTTAGGAAGAAGGTAAATTTTAACTCATTAATAACTGATTAATTTAAATAAAGTGATTAGTTGGTTTGTTTTAATTAAAATTTTAACCAGTAATTTATGTTAATAGAAATTTGTTTACGAGGGTCAAATCGAATGGAAGCTGTGCATAAAGATATAAAATTTGGAACGCACTGCATAAAATCAAAGGTGGTAATTTCTCACTCATTTTTTATTGCCACATTTAAGTTTAAATGTTTAATTTAAATTATTGGATGCTTGATTGGATTGATCAATTTTAATTATTGGTTGGATGATTATATAATATATAGTAGTATATATATTAGCAATTGGAGTGATATTCCCGCATATTATAGCGGATGAGACCCTATACGCCTCGCATAATAGTGGATGACCCTATATACCACGATATCTCCCTCGAAGTAGGATTGATATTTTTATGTTGTATTAAGATCTGTGGATGCAGGGAAATAGGTTGGAGGAATCCAACTGGATTCCTCGCAATGTTATATTTAATTTCATATATTGTGATATATGGATTGTGTAGAATAATCTATTATAGATTATTGTAGTGTTTGGAATTATTGGATGCTATTGTAGCACTAGCCTGAATTTTGATAATTTAAATACCAAAAATATATTTTAAAATTTATGGGATAAATAGGGATTTTTGATATAAAAACATTAATATTGGAATTGAGGGGAGGGGGTATTTTTAAAAATTAAGTTAGAAAAAATAGACTAATTTTCGTTTGCACTTGTGAATTATTAAATGGGATAAAAAATGAATTATATAATATAATTTATAAATTATATTCCAAAAATATTAAAAAAAGAGTTGAAGTCAATATTAAAAATAGATTGGAAATTATAAATGGAATTAGTAAAGTAATGAAATTATAAAAATGCAATTTTATGAACGTGATTAGTTTTATAAAAAGTGAAACTCAAAGGTATTATAAAATTTATATACGATGCTATAAATAAGGAAATCGATATCAAATGATAGATTGGAAATATAAATTTATAGGAAGAATTTATATTAGAATAAGGAAAAAGGGTGAGAAAAATAATGGTACTATTTTTGAACGTGAAAATGCTTAGGAAGATCTGAATGGAAGGACATGATGTGATTCGAGAGGAATTTAATATTTAATTGGTTATTGAGATTTTTAAAAATATATTTTTATTTTAAGAAGTTAAGTTCGTTTATAAAAGGAAAATTTTATTTTAAAAAACTATGAAATTTTAAACTAGATAGGATTAAAGTTCTTCGATAAGTAGATTTTCAGATAACTAAGTATTTATTTTAGTGAATTCTAACTTTTAAAATTATCTTTAAAAATTTATATCTTTATCTAAAAATGAGTTATTGATGTTTAAAAAAATATTTTTGGTATTTTAAATGATTACTTGAACACGTTTTAGAAATAAAATATTATGCTTAAAATACTTATTTTATTTATATATAGAGTTTTAAGTGATTAAAAATTGTTGTTTTTTAAATTCTCTCGAGATTCGTAAAAAGGGCTTATAGTAGGATATAATTTTGAGGAGAGGGAATTTATTAGTGATTTCGGAGACTTAGGGATAAGTTAGGAATATAACTCTAAAGCATTAATATTGAGAGATTTTTGGAAAATAAGATTTATAATATTTTCCTACGTATAAAAATGGAAATTTGGAAAGATTTCAAAGTGTTGAGATTGTTTGGTAATATCCAGTCCGATTTAAGTATTTGAAATTGTTTTCAAATGTTGGAAGGGATTGATATATCTTATAAAGATATTTTGAAGTAAATATTTTGGAAAAATTTATATTAAGGCCTATTGCTGCTTATGGATGTTTTATTGATAGTTAAATAACTGACTATCAATATTGGTTAATTTTGTTAATCGTTTCAAGGAGACCGGGATTTGATTTAAGTTTTCGAAAACCACTTCGATTCAGTTTGAACGTTATGAACGAATACCGTGAAGATAATGAAGATAGTGATTTGGTTTGTCTAGACCCAGGACAAATTGTATGGACGAATGCTACCCGAACATCGCCGTTAGGGGATGACAAGAATTCTATATAGAATTGTTTCTTGAAAGGTAACACGTAGCCTTGATCCTCCTCAACCTGGAATGACTAAAATGTGGGAGATGCAGCAAGGCTATGTGGGTCATACCCAGTTAGGGTACATTATCACTTTTCTAGATGTCCTAAGAAATTTAATTACTATGGAAATGGTTGTGCATGAAAGAAGGAGCGCTCAATGGTAAGGGTGGGAACCCTCGAAGTGATAACATATTAGGTCTATCCAGGTTAGGGTTAGGCCGGTCTTGTCTAGCAGGTTATCCCGGCGAGGTCCTCGGTACGTTGTTCTAGAGGTGTACTGTGATGGGTGGTACCCCAGTGGCCTAGTAATTCATATGGAATCCATTTTTCAATAAGAGATGTACGGTTTTGATTGTGCCCAACTATGCTGAAATGTGAGATGCAAGCATTTCAACTATTTTCTATATGCTTGGTTTAGACACTATCATAATATCAGATAATTTTGATAAAAATGTTCTGGTTATCGTAAGGTAAAAACCCGTCGTGTTTTTGTGTGGTGTGGTCTTACGAGATACCTTTGTTTTTCAAAGGATTTTGAAAATAATTATAATAATTCAAATTGAGTGTGTTTTCTCACGCTGGTTTTCCAGATTGACTTGGATGTTATTTTATTATAATTCTCGGGTCAGACCGAGTGTTACAGATTCAAAATAGGATATTATAAAGCTCAGGAGACGAGCTGGATGACAAAGGCATATCTCCGTACTCGGCTTACATTCCGCTGTGTGAGGACAAGTTATATAACTATCCAGTTGATCTATTGATTGTTATTGATTATTGTACTCTGATGATTGTAAGTATGAATAGTTATAGATTCTTTTATATAAAAATCTGTTATTATATATTATATTTTGTTTCGTTGCGTTTGTGAGGTTCTATGTTTGTTGTTCAATTCTCTTTTATCTCTTCTTCTTCTTTACTCTACTTATTGGCTCTTTCGTACAATTTGGGTTGAATAAGAGTGAATTATGGTCGACTCAGAGCGTGCAGAACAGCGGGTCGCTACATTTGGTCGTAGAGTTGAAGGTTAAGCAAGAATCTTGGCTCGGGTGGGGATTACTCATTAGATATTGGGTCAGCAATACCGGTGTATTAATAGATATGAGCATGTATTTGTTAGCGAATATAAATTGTTTATATTGTGTTGACTTATCTGTTGAGTGGCATAAAATTTTGTTCGAGTAGTGGTATGCCACTAAATTGATAGGAGTTTCTAAACACTTAAACACGATAATCCGACACAGTATTGATTTTGAAGCGGGTAAATGAAATAATTTTACCCAAACTATATTATGACATAAAAGAGAATATTTTTTGAAAACTATTATAGTGGTATGTTTGGTTGTTATTATAGAATCAAAATAAGATTATAAAAATTGAAATGGTTATATGTATATAACGAAATAGAGATTGTATAAGTATGAATTATACAAATGGATTATAGTTAAAATAGATTCAAACCAGAATTTAGACATCTAAAATCCCGAAAGCTTTGAGAAATGTTTTTAGATAGGTTCGGACTAAGTATTGGAAAATTTGAAGTCCAGGAAGTTTAAAAATGTTTACCATAGTGGTTGAAAGAAAACGGAGTTAAATTTGAGATTTTTGAAGGAAAAAATTGTTTTTAGTGGATTTTGGAAGTAATGTAGCACTGGACTCAATTCTGTCGCTGGGAAATAATCCTGGTGATGATTGCAGCATCATCAATATTCATTTTTGAGCTTCTAAGTGACGGATTTCTACCATAGTAAATTAATATGGAGATTTTTCGGTGAAAACAAGTGTTGTTTTGAAATTTCCAAGAGAATTGTTTTGGATAAAATCAGGTTGATTTTAAAATTCAAATGAAGTGGTTTGTTATACCGAAAAGAGTATATACAAATATATATATTTGATTTCAAAGTGATTTGAAATATATACCGAGTGTTTCAAAATTCTGGAATCCTATGGAAAATGATATCTATAAGGAGGGAAGTGTGAAAAAATTGAAGTTGGAATAAAATTTAAAGTGAGAAGGTTAAAATGGAATTTAACTTAAGTTGAAGGAATTAAATTTTGGAAATTTAATTGATTTTGATTTGGATAGGATTAAATGGAATAAATTGGTGAAGTGAACTGATTAAATGAATTAAACTGAAAATAAGTGAAAGGAACAGATAAATATAAGTAAGGATGTGTGGAAAAATTTAAAATTGGAACTAAATTCTTACTAGGTTAAATCGAATGGATTAAAAATAGACTTGTTTGGGTTGAAAATAGTTTAAGTACGAATAACTCGAATATGGGTTTGAAATGTTGGTTAAAAAGGATTGGAATTAAATTGAAGGTGAATTGGATTTAAATCATATGGAAGTGAATTAAATATGAAAATGTGAATTATGAAGTGATTACATAACTATAAGTTATAATATTTGAATTGGATTAGAAATAATATTGAATTGAAGTAAATATAAATTTTAAATTGTGAAATAATTATATTGCCATAAAGTATAAATTTTGAGTGAAATACAATTTAAGTGCAAATTGGAATTTGAATAAATAAATTGGAATAGCTTATAAAAATTGAAATTAATTAAATAAAAAATAATTAGGCCATGAATAAATGTATAACCTCGATTTAAAAATAAAATGTGGATATACTCGAGTAGTATTGGTGGAAATGTGAAAAATAAGTTGTGCAACATATAAAATTAAAAAGTGAAATAGAATAACCAAAATAAAAAGGGTGTGATATTTTAAGGTGAAGAAATGAAGTCCAAAACTTGAATTGTAAAATGAATTTGGAACTCAAGTAAATTAAATGGAGTGATTTCTGGAATAAAAATCTAATGGTGAAATGGAATTAACTAATTAGATGGATTAGTTAGTAGATTGAATATTGGAATTGGAACTTGAGTTATAAAAGGAATTCGACTAAAATATAAACGAATTAAATGTGGTCAAATAAAGTAGAATTAGATTGAAATAGCAATGACTTGAGTATAAGTTAATTCAATGTAAGTAAAAATAAAATTGAATATAGCCTTGAATATTATTTTAAATGAATTCGAGGGTGAATTTTAGTATGGAATTAAAATTTGAAGTGGATCAGATGAATGAACTAATTAAATTAATTAGTAAAATGGAATGAATTGGGATTGGATGGGACTCGATCTAAAAATGAAAATGGACTTTGGAGTAATAAATTTAAGTCATAAAATTCAAATAATTTGCAATAAATAAATTAACTCGAGTCAATATTTTTGAGGGAAGTTTGGCTCGAATAAATTATGAAGTGGTTATTAAATAAATAGCATGGGAAGATTCCAAGCTTAACAAAATGGATTTAAATATAATAATGTGGATATTAATGAAACAAAAATGAGGTGGTTGAGAATAAATTTGAAATGGGATAGAATTAAATATAAATCGATTTAGAATCAATTTAAAATAGCTATAAGCTTAAATGGGTTTTTATTAGTTGAATAGGGTCGAATTTGCAAAGAAGAATATTCGGCGTAAACGGAAGTAAATAAAATTCTATGGATTTATTGAAGTGAAATAAATTGATTATTAAATCAATTTGGAATGGATATGAGTTGTTTGGTATAAAAATAAATCGAATGCGTGTAAATTTAGTGTAAATTATTTAAATTGAATGAAATGGTATATGGATTATGTGAAAGTAGTATCGAGACCTTGTAATTGCTTTTAGACAAATGTTTAGCATGTATTGCTTATGAAGTTTATGTGTTTTACCTATTGAAATAAGTGAAATTTTAGTGAATTTCAGATTATGGTGCTTATGTGTTTAAACTGAGTAAGTATTGAAGGTTGTCGGGCTAGATTTGGGTTGCATAATTGCGTATGAAGTAAACTCGCTTGCTCAATAATGCTTAAAAACGCTAAATAAGGTACGTTTTCGGATTAAATACCGCAAAATGTAAACACTGATATATATATATATATATATATATATATATATATATATATATATATATAGTTTTCGGACCGTATAGGTTGAGTATATATATTTATCTCTCTTGTCATATAGCAAAAGTTCCTCCGTACATAGGAGACTGCCAAATAATTCGCAAATTTAGTATGTTAGAAATTTTTGTTAACTAAAAAGCCAATCATTGAATTGTAATAAAAATAAATGGGTTTGAACTATAATTGAAAACTAATTTCATGGTTGAAACTAAAGGATTAGAAATATGAAATAAGAAAGTTGGCTAAGACGGTTTTGGGAAAGTTAATGGGGTTGGAACAATTTTCCTGCCTTAACAATTTAGGGGATGAAATTCTTTTAAGGGGTGAGTAATGTAACGACCAGGATTTTCGATGGATAATCCTGAATATATAAATGGTTTTATATATTTTATTTGGAGTTATAATTGAGTTAGTAAGATTTTAAATATGAAATTTTAAGCGATTTTGTTTTTTGAAATCGTTAATTTAATCGACGTGTTAAAATAGCGATCCAGGGCATAGTCTCGGAATTCATCGAAACTAGTTCCATTAGATCCGTAATAGTGTATTATTATTGGGTTTTAATATTCATAGCTTTTGAAGTAATCGTTTTGTCGTACGGGATATAAATGTGTTGAAATTTATATCGAAAATTCAATATAATAATTGGGTCCAAAAGCTATCTTCTCCATACGATCGAATTAGGACTTGAAACCTTTTCCATTACGTTCAAAATAGGGGTATAATGTTACAAACGTCAAGCGGCATGCCTCGATAGGGGTTCGAAATTTTGAGTTGCTAAAACGAGATATTTTATAATTAAATAAAATTATATAAAATCAAATCAAAATATATCCAGCCCTTCACCATTCAAACACACCACCATCCATTCCTTCAATTCTTTTAAATCATGTCCTCTCCCCTTCTTTTTTGTTAAATCCCTAAAGACACCCTTCCTCTGTCCCTCTTTCATTTGAAATCATGAAATTTTCTTTCTTCATCAAAAATCAAAACCTAAAATTAAGAATCAAAATTCCCTTCATCTTTCGAAAACAATATCGACTTCGATATATATATAAAAGAGAGAGGGAACGAGTGAGGGCAAGCAGCTCAATGCTGAATGGGGAAAGGCTCGACTCGACTACGACTGTAGGATCGATTTCACTCGAGCGGGGGGAATATGGTGATACTATTAATTATAAAAATTTATTATAGAAGTACATAAATAATCGCAGCACTGATTACAGCAGAATAATAGCAGCACAGATAATAGCAGAACGTAAAAATGCAGATATAGAACAACACAGAATTTACCCAGCTTTGGCAAAACCCTACCTACGTGCTGCTCCCAAGATTTCTACTAGAAATTAAGTAGTCAGACGCTTACACACGTAATCTCACGACACCCGCTATCGACTAACCTAACTCTATGCTCAAAACCAGCCACTGAGTTGCGAATTCTCGAACTATACCATCGTAGTTCGTCCCCTAGTCACATGACTAGAAATTGCAAACTTTCAAAAGTAAATTACTAAATAAAAAACAATTTAAATAACTCAAAACCCTAAATTTAAAAAATTTAGCCTAAATATAATTAAGCCGACCCAAATTAAAAGCAGTGATAAACATTATCCTCTTTTCCCTTTTATATCTTCGGCCCGGCTTCTTTGAAAACAGCTGCTTTTTTGTTGCTCTTTCGTTCCTCGCTGATTTAGGGTTTTGCTAAATTGAAGCACCGCTTGATATCGTTCAATTATAGAGTTGAATGCTCTTTGATTTGGCTTGCTGATTGTTGCTAGCGGCAGCTCCAATTTGTCGAGCGCGTATGCTTGGTATAAAATTGGTACGTGATGTTTCTTTTGATTTCAATTATGCTTGACTTCGATCCGATTTGAATGGTTATTCTTTATTGCTTGAACTCAAATGGTTTTTACATGCCGATAATGTTATGGTTTATGTAGAGTTTGATCCCCTGTAATCTCGTTCGTTTGATAATTTTCTTTAGCTGCTTGATTATGTTTGGATGATTGAGATGATTTCTGACTTCTTCAATTTCTTATATTTTCGTTGCTTTTTCACTTGATACTCACGGCTTTGAATTTGTTAGACTCCTCGGCCACCACTTCTCTGACTTTCATACTGTGATAATCTGGACTTTTTGATTTTTACGACATTCATGAATTGCTGGCCTTTGACTTGATAATTTGACTTGATGAATTCAGATTGAATTCAGCCTTGACTTTGTTTAAAAACTATAACATGTTTGATCAGTGATTCATCATTTGGTTGTGCTACATATATATATATATATATATATATATATATATATGTATATGTTCACTGTATTCATGTTATCATCTAGCTTTGAGTCACTTCTGCATGCTCTGTTCCTCATGTATACTTGATGAAGCTTTGTCCGACTTCATGATTGTTGTTCTCTGGTCTACCTGAACCTGTTAGCTGAGTTGTCAGTTGCATTGCCTATATATGTATACATGTGTGTATACATATGTGTGTGTGTGTATGGATTGTGATTTCTTCATGTAGCCATGCATTCTGGTCTTGATATCTTCATTTATGGGTTGCATTGCTTTGAATCACTCTTGATGTTGGTTCGAGTCTGCACAGTTCATTGATGTTGTTGTCTTTGATCATACTTTCAAGTTGACTGGTCTTTGTTTCACTATCTACACTATGTTGATTAATATACACTACTCTGTGTACATCTGCACTGCTTCATTTTGTTGCACTGTATATTCCAGTGTGCCTTTGGTCAATTTTTTCATTGTAGTTGAAACTTTGATCTGGTATATACATGTATATATGTATGTTTGAGTTGATGTGCTCTAACATGAGTTTTATTCGTATACTTGAATCTGGTTCACTCCAGAAAATTTTGTCCATTGCACGTGTTGTGTGGGTTCATATGCACATGGGTCATGTTGAATTGTGTGGTCGAATGCACTTGAATATGCTATGTTGCATTACTCTACGTATTCATATAGTCTAGTGGCTTCATGTATATTATGCATGTTGACAATGTGGTCTGCAATGCTTGGAGATTCATGTATGGTTGCAGTTTTGGTTTGTATTTTCCATACAAGTTGTTTGCGCCAAAATTGGTCACAAACGCCCAATATCACGAAAGCACCCGTTTACGTACTCAACTCGATAATAATCAACGCAGAACTCAGCAACAATCAATATAGAATTCAGCTCTAAGTAACAAATCACAGTAATTCACAAACAACAATCACAGACACAGGATTTATAGTGGTTCGGCGTTCGTGCCTACGTCCTCTTTGAAGGTTTTCTCTTTATTGCTTTGCTTGATTAAATCGATTACAACGGATTACAGTTGATAATAGCTGTGAATTCTGGATACAACAGTGATTCTGATGAATAGGTTTGAATCCGGCAGAGTCTTGGTGTTCAATGGCAGTAGTTCTCGGAAGATCCCCTTTTTTGAAGGCTTCAGGTTGCTATTTATAGGCGTTGGTGGCCCAGATCTTGCTGAAACTTCGGGAGACCTCTTCTGGCACGTGAGTGGGCCCACGCGACCGACCCCACCAAGTTTCATCTCGATCTGACATCGATTCGAAGTCATTTCGAACCCATCAAGAAATGGTCCAATCGAGCTGAAACTTGGCAGGAACAATCTTTATCTTTTATAGAAGCTACTGTGAAAATTTGGTTGCATTTGGATCAGTGGTTTAGGAGATATGATCGGTTCGAAATGAGGATTCTCGGTTGGCTGTGTGGTTCGAACTGATAGTTTCGAACCCTTGAGTTCGAATCCATGAGTGCACGTGGGTCTGCAGTGACGTGGCGCGTATCTCTCGAATCGATCCTAATTTATCTCCGAATGGACCGCTTCGACTCCGTGAACTATGGCGACTTCGTATCGATGGAATGACACGTCATTCAAACCAGCCGACTCGGTGGATTCGAACAAAGGAGTATCCCTGGCTTCGAACGCGACCGATTCGAATCAGGGAGTCCCTATGGGTTCGAACTCGATTGATTCGAACATGGTCAGTTCGAAGTGACATGGACTCAAAACTAGAGGGTTTCCTATGGACTCGGACATACTGGTGAGGATGGATTCGAAGTAAGGGCTTGCATGGATTCGAAGCAAGGATACGAAGGGGCTTTAGTTGGATGGATACGAAGCTGGGTGACGTCATGGATTCGAAGGACCGGCGGGTACGAAGGAAGGCTTTGGGATGGTTTCGAACCAGATGGGTTCGAACTAGATGGGTTCGAAGCAAAGACAGTGGATGGGTTCGAACTGGATGGTTTCGAGGTAGGGGTATTGGATGGGATCGAAGGTGATGGTTTCAAACCAGACAATGACTACCTCTCTCAAATTGAATCCATCATATCTTGAGCATACGAACTCGGATTGACTTGAAATTTGAAATGACGACTCCTTCGACCTTTCTTGTCATGTCCTATCAATTTTGGCCCGTTCCGGACTCGGACAAAATTCATCGATATCCATAGCAAAGTGAAGTATAACCAATCTCTGAGACGAACTGTCTTTTGTTTTCGATCAATCTTTTGGTATCACGGCTTTGCCAAAAAGCGGGATAACATTTTGCCCCCCAAAACATGCCTTGCGGTAGGAAGGTGTGTTTTGTAATGCTTCAAGTTGGACGTTCGTATCCGATCATCAACCTGCAAAGAACTTGATAGTTTCATATGGCCTCAAATGACGATCGTTCGGGATCGAGCTATTTGGGATGAAGCGCGGCCGTTCGTGGTCAAGCGCTCAACTTCAAATGAAGATCGTTCGTGATCGAGTCATTCGAGGTGAAGTGCGACCGTGCGCGGTCGAGCGTATAAATCCATGCGTCGATCGTTCGGGATCGTATGCTGTTTGAGGTGAATCGGGACCGTTCGCGGTCCGTGCCGTTCGTGGCATAGGATGGAATAGGACCGTTCGCGGCAAATGATGAGATGGGACCGTTCGCGGTCGACTGCTGTTCGTGGCAAATGATGATCGTTCGCGACCAAGTGCCGTTCAAGGCGAATGGTGACCGTTCGAGGTCGGATTTTATAATTAGTGAACCATGACCGTTCGCGGTCGGTGCCATTCAAGGCAGAAAGTGATCGTTCGCGATCGTGTGCCGTTCGAGGCGAATTTTTGACCGTTCATGGTCGGGTGTTGGACCTCAAGTGACGACCGTTCGCGATCAAGCCATTTGAGGTGAGATGAGTTGTGACTGTTCGAAGTCGAGTGCCGTTCGAGGCGAATTATGTGCCCGGGAGGGCTTGGTATTATCGATGCCAGGGTCACGTTCGGGTGAGTTCCTGGATCGTTTGTCAGGGCAGTTCATCGCCGTCTCAGAGCATGCCTAAGGACCGTTTGCGACCCCGTACATGAGCAAGTAGCTTAGCCATTTCAGAATTATCAGAATCAAATGTCTATTAAACGAATGAGTTTCAAAAACAATGTCCAAACAAACAGAGTCTAAATGTTCGAATTAAAATGATATGAAAGCAAAGCATGGATGTCGAAGCGTAAGTTCCCACTACGAAACGGTCAATGATCATTCAGAGCATGCCTGGAGATCGTTCGCGATCTCGCACATGTGTAAATGATTTAATTGCGTTAGTGGAAGCTTACAACTTGTTCATCGTTATTTCACTCAATTGATAATCAATCGGTGCCTTGATTCAGGGTCCCCTCTAGCTGATATGGACGGCGGTCGCTCTGGTTCCGCCGCAGGAGCTCGCCTCCTTACATATTGAAGGAGCATACCGTTCCTTATATGCCCTTCCACCTCGTCCTTCAGGTGCCTACAATCATTAGTGTTATGACTGTTTAATTCATGGAATACACAAAACTTATCTGATTTCCTTTCGTCAGAGGTAGGATCCCTTCGCATCGGCCTACGATACGGAATCTGTTCTTTGGTATCCTGATAAAATCGTTCCAGGCTCTCGTTCAGCTCAGTGTAGATGGTGAATCGCGGCTCCCTCCGTTGCCGCTTTGATCTGTCTCCGTCATTCTCAATCTTTCTTTTACCTTTATCCTTGTCCGAATCCCTTTTAAGAGGCTTTTCGTCTTTAAGTGCATAAACTTCTATCCCATCTCCTTCTTCTCTTTCTGCATTCGCATCCTCTAATCGTAAAAACTTTTCCGCCTCATGATAGAATTCTCCTAGATCCACGGGTGGGTCCTTAGTTAATGAATTTTTGAACTCCGTTCCGTCTGCTATTCCGGACACAGCCGCCATCATAACCATGGATGGATCTGGTCGATCCACCGAAGCTGCTACCGCATTGAACCGTGTCAGGAAACTTCTCAATGTTTCTCCAGCCTTCTGTTTTAAAGTTGCCAACGTCATCACATTCTTGGGTCTTGTAATGTGAACCCTGAATTGCCTCATAAATCTCTCAGTTAAATCGTTCCATGTTCCGATGGACCCACTATCTAGTTGCCTGAACCATAACGCCGCAATATCCGTTAAATACAATGGGAAGCACCGGGCCATAACCTCCTCCGATGCCCCCAGCACCTCCATATGTCTCATATATTTCGTCAGATGGACCGTGGGGTCCGTTCTCCCGTCATACATATCCAACGATGGTAATTTGAAATCCGGTGGGTTTCTAGCTTGTCTGATTGCCGGAGTGAAAGGACTCCTATTAACATCCTCTAGGTCTTTGTTCACCAAACCGCCTCTCATTGCTCGCCTAACCATCTCTGCCAACTTGTCGGTGTCTCCTAGATGTAACCTTCGTTCGTTACTTTCATCATGCCCCCCGAGTTCGTGAGGGAACTCTGGAATCTGCCCCCTTGACTGAGTGTTCACTCCTCTACTACTCCTAGGTTGCGCAGATCCTTCTCTCTCTCTTTCCAAGATTGGGTCAACATTTTCCATATGCGTGCCCCCTAGCTCGGGTGCTATGCCGGATGGTCCTGCTCCGTTCTGGACTCCATTGGCTTCTCTATTCTGTGCTCCAAGCTGTCCTATCTGTTGAAATAAACTCTGGATCAACTCCTCTTGCTTCTTCATCATCGTCTCCATCTCGTCCCTAGTGATGTAGATCGATGGTTGATTCGCTCCTGAGGAAGCCTCCTGACTTCCTTGTTGTTCACTTCTCTCTGGCCTTGGCCTTCGGCTTGATTGTCTCTTCATAATTTCTCAAATTTGAACTTTCAAACTCTCTTTGAATTTGCTATCAATTGGTAGAACTTCCTAAGTTCATTTCTCAGCGAAAGCACAAGTCTAGTTCAATTGAGTTCACCATTGATGTATATATATTCACCAAAAATCTGCTGACTGATTGCATTCATGAATGAAACTTTGGCTTTGGTTTCACTCGAGAATTATTTGCTTTTCGATTTACACCTATGTTGAATCCAGCTTATAGCTTTGGATTTGACCTTGTGCTCGTGTCATGACTTTATTTGTATTGCACTAGAGTTGAACCTGCCTTCTAATTGCGTTTGACCTTGTGCTTACCTGTCCCTGTAATTTTATCAAGTGTACATTGGTGTGCATGGCCTTATGGCATGTACAGTGATGCACTCTGCATGTCATAAGTTGTTCGTGTTTGATGAATTCAAAATTAAATGATAACGAACAGCCCAAATAACTAAGGCAAATAATATTTTCAAAAATACATTTTATTTTACACAGAAAAAATATTTTATTTTTCAATTTTACTACGTAGGTGTTTATTTTGCGATAGCTCAAATGTTGGATTTAATCTAGACTGGAGTTGAAGATAAATACAAGTGCAAGAGTGATATGTAGTGAGGTTAAAATGTAAACTGAATAAAGAAAAATGTGATGTGCTTGAAATTTGTATATATATAGTGAGAGCTCAAATTTATACTATTCAAAATTGTAATCAAATATTTTCCGAAATAAAATATTTGTTTGAATTTAAATTATGTGTTATTTATTTTATTCGGCAAATATTTTTTTAATTATGTGAAAAAAATAGTACATTATCAAATACATTTAAATGGATATATATACGTTCATTATCATCAAACAAAAATCATATACTAGCATATTCAACAATCTTCCCCTTTTGATGATAACAAACATATATTTAAGATTTTGAATTTATTAATGTATTTGATTATTTATAGATTCTATTCGCTCCCCCTATTTCAATGCTCCCTCTCTACACAAAGCTCCCCTTCATATATGCATGTAAACAAACAAAAATGAATAAATGAACCTTGATGCATATAGAAAATACAAAACAAAATATTTGACCTTTATTTCCTAAAATTTTAACCTTTCTCTCCCCTTTTTGTTATCAGCAAAAGTGTAATAGTGTTAGAAAAATAGAGCTAAAGTGATAGACACTAATACAACATTAATTCCCAATCAAATATAAATATTAAATTTCAATAAAAAATCATAAATACTCTGTTAGGTGCATATTCCACTTTTAGAATGATAATGCAAAAACCTTATAGTTGTGCCTATTTGTGGTATATTTATATCAAGAATTTGAGTATCTACTAACCATGCATAACCGTTAGGATTTTTAAATGAGATTAGTAGTATTCCAAATTTTTATATTATTTTATTTTAAAAAAAATTGAATTCAATATCGTCTAATCATGCATAATCGGGAGGACTACTAAATGCGATTAGAATCAACTTGTCTATTTAATCAATCAATTTTGATGTGTTCCATGTTGGATCATAGGTTTTGATTGATGACAAGACACAACAGTTCACGAATCTACGACTAGGATAACATCCAGACTCATTGGCTCAATATATGGTTTGTATAGTTATATATTTTTTAACAAGAGCCTTCAAATATGTATATAGAGTCTAGTTTAGTGCTTTGTTAAAATCTTTCCTCAAGAATCATCATTCACATTCAAATAAACTTGCATGCGTGTTTTAATAAAAATCAAGTTTTCAAAAAATGCATGGGGTAGGGCTCAAACCCGGGTCACTAGTTTAGAAGGCAAGTGCTCTAACCAAATGAGCTGTGGTGATTTTTGATTATCAATAGAATTCAATCGACTAAACAAAATCGACCGGTTGACTGAATAACTATAAAACAGCCTATTAAACTTGTGCACTGTTATTTTTTTAAATATCTTTGGATTGAACCTGTACAGGTGCACAGAAACGTTCTGTTTTTAAACAACATTGAATATTCAGTAGACTGATCGATTTGGGTCGGTCGACTGAATTCTTTCAACGGCTATTTTTTCTAAATAGACACTTCTTTTTGCCAAGAGTCACGTTCCACTATGAAGAGGTATGGATGCTTCTGTTGATCAGTACTCATCATGAACGGCTGCATCTCCTTAACTATTATATAAACACACAAAATCCATTTCACAAATCACCAATTTTCTGATTACTTTCTGATCTTACTTTCTACTATCTATGTATTCTAAAAAGCAATCACAACTTTCATATATTGCTTGAATCTCTGAAACAATTAACTTATTCTTTGATTCAAAGCAATATTTTCCTTTCTAAATCTTTATACGCACATATATACTTGACGAAAAATTATAGTTAGGTTGTACTATCAAAGACATATCAGTGTTATTAAGAACACATAGTGTCAAAGCAATTCTACTGAAACTTTTGAAGTCTGTTCCGTTGTTCAGGCAGGTAAAGTCCTCTTTCGGTTGTTAGAGGCAGAAAAATCCTGTTTGGTTGTTCAGGTGTTGTATATCTATTCCTCCGGGTTAAGAGAGGGTTATTGTGAGAAATTCAAGAGGGAAGTCTGGGACTGGACGTAGAACAGGAAGTTCGAACCAGTACAAAAATCCCTGGTGTGCTCATTTTTATTTACTTTGCTATTATCATCTATTTCCGCATTTATATTTAATTACATTCATATTACACGATCCTAAGTGATAGCTAGTCATAGTAGCCACTTTCATTTGGTATCAGAGCCTAGAATTCTTTCGATCGTAACAACATCATAGAATAATGGCCAGAAAAAGATCCGGTTGAAGTACAACAAGCAAAAAGCCTGAAATTATCAAAGCAACGACCAATGAGGACTGTAAAAAGATACTTTCTGATTTACAAATTTCAATAAATGAGAATAATGAATTAATTGGTGTAAGCGAGAAGATCTCAAAGCTTAATTTTCTTATTTTAGAAAAGATGAAATCAATCAAACTTGAAAATGAGAAATTGAAAAATGAGAAATTAGATTTAGAAAATCAACAGCGTGTTTTGTAAAATAATTTTTAGGCTCTTAAAGATTTTCTAGACGAACAAAATACTATATTTGAAAAAGAAAAAGAAATTTTTCAAAAGAAATTACGGATTTGAAAAGACAAAATGGCTTATTACAATCATCTTTAGATAATTCAGGATCTCAAATTTTTCTTCTCGAAAATGAGAACTGTACGTTAAAAAAGGAGAATTCTGAATTAAGCAAGCAAATTGATATTTTGAAAAACAGTAATATTTCTTTTGAAAATAATAATTGTGACTTTAAGGCTAAATTTGATAAACTAAACACAAAAGTGACAAAATTTAATAAAGGTCAAAATGATTTAAACATGATTTTATCTAGTTCTAGACCTTTACATGATAAAAGTGGTTTAGAATATAATAAAACTGATCATAGAAATAGCACTAGATACGGTTTCATGTATAGTAAATATGTTAATGCTAGTACTAGATTACAAGTAAAGTCTAAATCCAATTTTTATAGAAATTCAAATACTGCTATGACAAATAATGTTTATAATTTCTTTAGTAGTACAAAATCATTGACGAGAAATATGAATAAATATTATCTAAGTATTTGGGTTCCTACTAATTGGAAAAATAGAGAAAAATACACTGATTATTATTTTTACATGATAGTTAATAATGAAAATTATATTTATAAAGGTTCAACCACACCCAAATGGGTATGGTTTCCTAAAAATTAGGAAACTATAAAAACCTTAGGTATTGCATACTTTAAATGTTAATTTTTTCTGATACATTACATTATAAGTAGTAGTAGTTACTTTGTTATATATTATTCTATGGCGACACTTATGTGAAATATAATTCATGTCATAATATAAACTCTCCTTTTTGTCGATGACAAAGGGGAAGAAAGATGTTGCTCTAACATTATTTGCAGGAATAAACGATGCAAGCACAAATTAAAGGGAAGAAAAGATTAATTATTTACAAGAATATATACCATAGACTCAGTGGGAGAAATCTATAGGACAATTACAGGAATAGCACAGATTAAGGGGGAGAAAAGATTAATTATTTACAGGAATATATACCATAGATTCAGGGGGAGAAATGTGACGACCCGGAATTTTGAGCAATATCAATTTAATAATCTTTGTCAATAATTAAATTGATTTGATAATTTTATATAATAAATTGACAAGTTTAAATTCTTTTAAAGGCTAATAATAATAATTTGATAATATCTATTAACATTTTTCCTAACAACATAAAATTGGCAAGTTTAATTCTTTTGAAAACTAATAATATTTTAATTTGGAAATATTTATTATAGCAATTTAAAATTGGTAAGATTATTTTCAAAAACTAATCAAAATGTTTTCTATTTATAATATATATATATATAGGAAGTCTTTAATGTAATAAAAACTTTATATTCAAATTGTAATATATATAAACATATATATTGTGGTTTGGATTTGTGTTTCAAAAATTAATATAGTAATTATCAAAACTAATGATTAAGAATGTTTTCCATTTGAAATGTATATATTTGTATATATTAGAAATGGAAAAAAAAATATTGTTTTGAACTTAATTAAGTGTTTCCAAACTTTATTATATATAATTTGTAATTTGGAAATTTTAATTTGAGTTAATACTTTTAAAAATGATATTTGAGATTTAAAATTTTAATAAAAAGAATAGTTTCTTATTTATTATAAACATATATTTTAGCTTGAGTTTTAAATAAGAATTAAATTAGAAGTTCATTTTCTTTTGTTTTCAATATTCTTTCATTTTAAAATTCAAACATAAGGCAAAATTAGTTTGTGAAAATAAATATAGAGTTAAATTAAAATACTCAAGCATATAAACATATGTTATATTTATTGGATCAAAAGCATAAGTTATTTATAAATAATGTTTACATGAATTCACTTTTGAATATTAATTAAAATCTAAAAGCTTATTTATATAAGATAAAAACGTTTTTATATACATTTCATAAATACATACATAACTTAAATAAATTATAATAAGAAAAGTAACACTTGTAAATCAATAATTAAGCATAGAAATACATTGCATACATATAAATACTATATACTTATACATACAAGGCCTAAATAAGTAAATAAAAAAATATAATATAAATAAGTAGCAACATTTGTTAGTGTATTAGGTTTATTAAAGACATTTGTAAGAATATAAGCATATGTGTAAGATAATTAGAACATAATGGGGGCAAGTGTCAATGCTCTTTGATAATTTAAAAAAAATAAGAAGAAGAGTTTTACTTTCAGCTAAATCCTTACTTCTTTTAAACAAAATTGAATACAAATCAAAGAAAAAAAAAGAAAGAGTTAAAAATCTGAAAATAAGAAGGAAGAAAGAAAATCTGGAAATTCAAATCATAGGCAAGCAAGTTTAATAAACAGCAAGATATAAATATCAACAGCAAGTTCAACATCAATGCAAGATGTAAAAACTTCAACAAGCAATTCAGAAAACTCAACATGCAAAATAAAATTCAAGAGTAATTGAATAAGCCTGGAAGTCAAGAACTGGACTTCTGTTCTCTGCTATTTCTGGTGAGTAAATGAATTTTTAAAAACAGTTTTAAATTCTGGATTTCAACTTGTTCTTATGAATGAATAACATGATGTTATCTGAAATATTTGAATTAAATTGGATGCATGTTTGAATGATGAATTTTTGAATGCCTGTGTTGTTAAAACTTATACTCTGTGTGATGATAACAGGATCCATTTTCATAAAAAAATTCAATAACTCAATGTTGAATTCGAATTGGCTTATGTTTTGTAAATAAAAGTTGTTTGAAATCATGTAACATTTCATCTAAATAATTATAGGTTTTTAAAATGAATATTAGCTCAAATTTTTGAATTTACAGTAAAAATAAGATTTGGGTCAAAAAATTATGATTTAAATTTTAAGTTTCGATTTCATAATTGAATTACAAATAGGAAATCATGATTTTTGAGGTATGTATCATGATTTTTTGTTTGGAATTTGGAGTGAATTCTCGGTTTATCTGTTTTGGGCAAATCGACCAACTTACGGCGAACGACGGCGAATTTGATGAAGCGGTTGAGCATGAAGGTCAAGGTAAAGACAAAGATCATCAGAAAATTAGTATTGGGATTTTTAGATGGCTGATGTGGTCTTGTGATGGCATTGTAGGGTTTTACATCCTGAGTTTGTCGTTGTTGTTGTTTTTGATTTCGCGACGACGAGGAGCAATCGGAGGCGATCGCATGTTGTGCCGTGGGTGCTTGAGAACGTGACGTGGCTTAGTAGAGGATGGCTTGGTGTCTCAAGTGATGGATCGTCGGCGGCGGTCAAATTTCTGATGGTTTGTGGTTCTGGCAGTTTGGGTCTTTGGGTTGATTTTGATTCTCAATCGAAACTTGATTTCTGGGTTTCGCGTATGGATGTCGTGGTCGAGAGTGACTTGTCGAAGCCACGGCGATGATCGATGGTGGACGGAGTGATGGTGCATGATGCATGCGTGAAGATGTATCAGAAGAGTTTGGGTTTGGAAGAAGAAGATGGGAGCTCGAAGTTTTCTTCGTGTATCTGATGTTATTTCTCAAAGCACGATGATGGAGGCCATGACTCGAGTTTGCATCAGGATTCAAAAGGAGTTTTCTCGGGATTTCATTCGAGCATTTAGAAATTTTGCTCGAAGCAATATAGGGTCGTAGTAGTTTAAGGCGTAAGGATTTAACAGCTAAAGTTTTAAAAGTTTTGAAAGTACGAAATTTGATTTTGTAAATAATTCGAGTTTTAAAAACAAAGGTAAAACAAGTTTTTACTTATTAAACTAAATTGTTTTCAAGAATAATTATTTTAAATAAGTTTTAATTATTTAAATAGAAAAAAAAATCAAAAAATAGTGGATTTTCAATAATGATGTTTGTATTAAAATTTATTTAATAACTTTGGAAAACTTTTAAAGATATAAAAGTTAAAGCAGATGTTTATATGGTTTTAATTATAATTGACTTCTAAAGTGTTTTATTTTAAATAAAGTTTAATGATAAGAATTTAGTAAAATCAATCATAATAAGGAATTATCTTTAAGTAATTAAGAGATTTTGATTTATCAAAGATTTTAACATGTGAAATTAACAAGGGTAATTTAACTATTGTAAATGATTTAAAAGTAATTAATAACCAATTAAGATAAATGAATTCTTAATTAAGGATTTTTTTTAAAAATAAGAAGTTAAGGAATCATTAAATTAAATTTAAATTATTAGTTAAATAATTAATTAAGTAATTAATTAGTGATTAATTAAAGATAATCACTTAAGATTTAATTTGGTTGAATTTCTTGGTGAAGTAATTAAGTGATTAATTGCTGGAGGTAATTAAGTAAAAAGTAATTATTTAACAAAGTAATTAGAAGTTAATTGCTTTATGAAAATAATTAGGAGGAAGTGATTAAGGGTTAATCACTTGTGTTGTTAATTAAATAATTAATTAATATAATTAATTAAAGGTTTAAATTTATTTATTAATTGAAGACTAATTAATTAATAAAAGGATTAAGAGAATTTAGTAATGTGAATTATTACTTGTTAAAGTAATTAATTAAAGAAGAAATTTAATTAATGGAAGTAATCATTAATTAATGGAAATAAATAATTAATTGTTAATTAATAATTAAAGGATAATTAATCTATAATTTAGTTTTAATTACTAAATGTAATTAAAAAGTAATTAATCAAGTGTGATTAATTAAAAGTAATTAATCAAATGTGATTAATTAAAAGTAACTAATCAAGTGTGATTAATTAAAAGTAATTAATCAAATGTGATTAATAAAAAAAGTAATTAATCAGGTATGATTAATTAAAAGGTGATTAATCAAGTGTGATTAATTAAAGAATAATTAAGAGATAATTACCTAGGGTAATTAAATAATAGTTAATCAAGGATGATTAATTTAAAGGGTAACTAAGAGATAATTACTTGGATAATTAAGAAGTAATTAATCAAGATGATTAATTAAAGTTGTAATTAAGGTATAATTACTTAAAGTAATTAAGAGGTAATTAATCAAGGGAGATTAATTAAAGTGGATAATTAAGTGATGTTTAGTTAATTAATTTGTAATTAATTAATGAATAAGTAAGTTGGATTGATGATAATCAAAGTGATTAAGTAAGGAATTAATTTAATTAAAAATTAATTAAATTAATTAAGAGTTGTCCAAACTTGTTTATGGATGATTAATGATTGGATGATAAATATCATTGGATGAGTTAATGATATTGGATGATATTGTATGTCATTAATTGATATGTAGTGATTTGAATGTGATATATCTGAGATGTGATACATATGCTGCTTTGTGATATGTGTGGATGAATTTGATAATAGTGAATTATCTATCTATGTGTTATGAATCATCCATTTATGTTAAGTAATATTCTGAATATCTACTGTTTAAACTCTTAAGTACAACTTGGACACTAAAATGGCGTTTTGGATTCGGTGAGAACGGGATCGGGTTTTATATCCGAAAAGCACATCGATCCAAATTAACGTTAGGTCATAAATCCAAGTAAAGTGTTGTGAAGACTCGAAGTGTAAGAACTATGTATCGTTATAACTCAGAGGATGATTCCAGAATGAGTTTAACGAAGGTAGTACTTTCAGTTTCGAGATGAAGATTCAGAGTGCAAGGGCTATTGTCGTTAACTCTGAGGGTGATTCCAAATTGAGTGTAACGAGATAGTGCATTCGGTTCCGTTCGAACCCGGAACGGACTTGTATGGATTGAAGCTTTTAGAACATCGTCAAGTGGAGGATGAGCATTCTAAGATAGATGTGTCCTATAAAGGTAATCGCAGCCTCAAGACTCATCAACCAAGAATGGCTAAAATAGGGGAGGTGCGGCAAGGTTAAGTGGGTAATGCCCAAGTAGGACGAGATTTACCCATGTCTAGATGTCCCTTTTTATTTCGGCTGTGTGGGCAGTTGGATCTGCAGCCAACTGCAGGGTTGCCTTGTTTGGGACTATTCAATAAGGAATGGTCCCGGCCTTGTGTAGCAGGGGAGTTAGGGTGCCTCCTCGATACGGTGATCTAGGCCACGTACTGTGATGGGCGGTACCCTAGTAGCCCTGCCATTGATGGAAACTCATTCTTCCTAGAAGACCCTACGGTTTTGTTTGTATTACCCACTTTTGTGGCTAGTATCTGCAATTTAATGAATGTAACAATTTTAGCTATTTCTTATTTACTTGAAAACCCTAGACACTATTATAATATCACTGGATTTCCTATCAAATGTTTTGGTTAGCGTAAGGTAAAAACTTTTCCATGTTTGTGTGTGGGAAGTCTTATGTGATACCTTTCGTTTCAAAGGATTTTCTAAAGTTAAGCAATTTTAAACCGTTTACTCACACCAGACCCCTGTCTGACCCAAGTGTTTATTTTCTGTTTTATTAAACTCTTGGGTACTTATATTATGTATGAGTAGTCAAGTGATTCAGGTTATCCTTGACGAATTCTAGAGGAGCTTTGGAGTAGGAGGCTTCAGCGTGTAGATATATAGATAGAGTTTATGCTTTGGTGTTATTCTATTTTGTATGTTCTTGTACTGTACATTAGACAGAAATGTTATAACTGTCTAAATTGAGATGTATAGCTGTGTACTCTGATGTATATGATACTATATATATGTTATATATTATATTTTCATTCGTTCTGTTGTGATATTCTGATGTGTTGTTGTTCTTTCTTCTCTTTCTTTTCTTTTTCTATCCCTTTCTATCTTACGTAATGATGCGTCTTTCTGGTGATAGAAAGGCGAGTCGCTACAGTTGGTATCAGAGCGCTAGGTTGAGTGAATACCTAGGCTTTGGAGTAACTTCTTTCTTTAGAGAGCATACTTGTAATTTTTATATAGATATATTTATATATCTACCTAAATCTGTTGGGTTATCTGTTCGAATTTTCCATCATAGGTTATAGAGGTAGATAAGGTAGGAGTGTGTGTAACGCGACTACCACTAATGGAAGAGGCTCATATGTTTAGACCTAATACCGCCTCGAGTAAGCTTTGTAGATTGAAAGAATTTCATTGATTCCAGAGAAAGTCTTTTCAAGGATTTGAGTATATTCTTGAAGTGTGAGGTTGATTTGCTCTCGAATGAGCGGGATTTCCAAGAGTTGAATCTGTCAGCTAAGCAGAATTAAGTGATGGTATCTTGGTGACTTCAGGAAGAATAGCTGTGTGGTAAGATGCAGTATCTATAGATGGCTCTGAATATGTTCTTTTGGAGCAAGATCAAGATGGTGTTGAAGAAACAGTAATGCCTACTTCAGGGAAGATTCAAATATTTAGGGATCTTCTAGCTCTTAAGTAAGGATGTCTTATCTATATTGAAGTATGAGATTAAGGTCGATGAGTTACCTCATTTCAGACATGGTCTCATTGTTTTCCCTTAAAAAGAATAAGTGGTTGGTGTTTGGTTTAGAGCCGAGTTTCTTGAGGAGATGTCTACCCGTCTCAAGGATCTTTTAGTGGAATTGGGTGATAGTTTTGAGTTTCAAGAAGCTTGTGGTTAAGGAAGATCTTTGTCTTAGCAGTATCATTAAAGTGAAGTTTGGAAGCAGCAGCGTGGACCTGTTTCTTCGATGATTCAGAAATCTTTGGGATTCTACTATCGACAGACCAGACATATAGTGGAGGCTTATCCATTTCTTCGGGAAGTTCAGCAGAGCAGGATATTTGTAGGAAATAATCTATCAGTTTTTCTGGTAGATAAGCCATTCTGGAAAGATTTATCTCGATTAGGAAAGCTGTTCTAGTTGGTGAAGATAGTTCTTTGGAATCTGAACTGGGTAAGATCATAAAAGTGACTTGCGATTAGATTGGGAATTCATGGAGTAGTCATTGGTTTGGGATTGAGGAACCTCATGTGGAGGTAAAAGCTATTAAAGTACTCAGAGATTTTCCAGATGTTTTTGAAGAAATCAGAAATCTACCACATCAGAGTTTGAGTTTTCCTTATCAACTTGGATTCCAGGAGCAATACCGATGGTTCAACCTAGTAGAGGAAGGGCTCTTTATGAGAGAAGAGTTTGGTGAAGCAGCTCAGGATTATTGAAGAGGGATTGATCATCTAGTTTTCTAGTTAAGATTCTGCGCTGATGTTTTGACCAAGTGGAATGGGTCACTAAGATTTTTAAGGATCTAATGAACAATGAATGGAGAAAGTTTGTGCTCGAGTTCTTCGATAGTATTCTCATCTACTCCAGATCAAAGTTGTGCAGTGGAAGCAAGATAGCAGTTATTCTAGTATGGGAGCAACTGGGTGTTGCAGTAAGGGATTTCTACAGGAAATTCAAGTATGAAGGAATTTTCATGATTTTGAAGGCAAGGTTGTCAAGTGCAACTGTTTGGCTATTCCAGATAAGAGGTGTAGGTTTGAAGTACACTAATACTTGTGGAATAGAGTTTTGTTTTGGATTTCGGCAAATTTTTGAGAGAACCATTTTGTTGAGTAGGATCTGGAAATTGGTTTGATTTTGGTCCAATTTGTTTCATGAAACAATCAGCAAGGGTTAAACTGATCAGGAAAGATGGAGGACCCAGGATCGTTAGAAGGGTTATGAAGTTAAGAATTGAGGAGATTTGGAATGAGAAGTTGAAATTTGGAAATTGTTTTAGTTTTATCCGATCAAAGGAGATATAAAATTGGGTAAAACTGGAGAGCTAGCTCCGGAGGTATTTTGAGATTTTCCTGTGTTCTCTGGAGATTATCTTTTGATCTACCGGATTGAACTGCCAGTTCGGATAGCTGGAATTCATTGTATTTCACGTATATCTGAGGAATACGTGCGCGATTCATCAAGTGATAGAATCAGCAGTTTAGAAGGATCTGGTAGTTGAGCAAGTCTTGAGTTAAGTCTGATATCTTGATCAGATTTGTAGATTCGGATGAGAGGGAGTTTTGGATTATAATAGTGTAGTAACTTAAGGTTATGTAGAGCGAGTATTTCAGTATAGGTACCTGGAAAACACTAGATAATATCAGGAAGTTCTATCCAGAATTTTGCCTGGACAATTAAAATTATTTGTTTGAATTGATTGCTATGGTTGCTATGATTTATAGTATATGATTGATTTGTTTGATTGCTGTTTGATGTTAAAACTTTTGCTGGGTTATTAAATTATCTTTGCTTTTAAATTTCGGGGACGAAATTCTTTTAAGGGGGGAGGAATGTAATGACCCGGAAATTTGAGCAATATCAATTTAATAATCTTTGTTAATAATTAAATTGATTTGTTAATTTTATATCATAAATTGACAAGTTAAAATTCTTTTAAAGGCTAATAATAATAATTTGATAAAATCTATTAACATTTTTCCTAACAACATAAAATTGGCAAGTTTAATTCTTTTGAAAACTAATAATATTTTAATTTGGAAATATTTACTATAGCAATATAAAATTGGTAAGATTTATTTTTCAAAAACTAATCAAAATGTTTTCTATTTATAATATATATAGGACGTCTTTAATGTATAAAAGCTATATATTCAAATTGTACTATATATGAACATATATATTGTGGTTTGGATTTGTGTTTCAAAAATTAATATAGTAATTATCAAAACTAATGATTGAGAATGTTTTCCATTTGAAATGTATATATTTGTATATATTAGAAATGGAAAAAAAAATATTGTTTTGAACTTAATTAAGTGTTTCCAAACTTTATTATATATAATTTGTAATTTGGAAATTTTAATTTGACTTAATACTTTTAAAAATGATATTTGAGATTTAAAATTTTAATAACAATAATAATTTCTTATTTATTATAAACATATATTTTAGCTTGAGTTTTAAATAAGAATTAAATTAGAAGTTCATTTTCTTTTGTTTTCAATATTCTTTCATTTTAAAATTCAAACATAAGGCAAAATTGGTTTGTGAAAATAAATATAGAGTTAAATTAAAATTCTCAAGCATATAAACATATGTTATATTTATTGGATCAAAGCATAAGTTATTTATAAATAAATGTTTACATGAATTCACTTTTGAATATTTATTAAAATCTAAAAGCTTATTTATATAAGATAAAAACATTTTTATATACATTTCATAAATACATACATAACTTAAATAATTATAATAAGAAAACTAACACTTGTAAATCAATAATTAAGCATTGAAATACATTACATACATATACATATTACATACTTATACATACAAGTCCTAAATAAGTAAATAAAAAAATATAATATAAATAAGTAAGAACATTTGTAAGTGTATTAGGCTTATTAAAGATATTTGTAAGAATATAAGCATATGTGTAAGATAATTAGAACATAATGGGGACAAGTGTCAATGCTCTTTGATAATTTAAAAAAAAATAAGAAGAAGAGTTTTACTTTCAGCTAAATCCTTTCTTCTTTCCAATAAAATTGAATACAAATCAAAGAAAAAAAAGAAAGAGGTAAAAATCTGAAAATAAGAAGGAAGAAAGAAAATCTGGAAATTCAAATCAGAGGCAAGCAAGTTTAATAAACAACAAGATATACATTTCAACAGCAAATTCAACATCAATGCAAGATGTAAAAACTTCAACAAGCAATTCAGAAAACTCAACATGCAAAATAAAATTCAAGAGCAATTGAATAAGCCTGGAAGTCAAGAACAGTTTTTCTGTTCTCTGCTATGTTTGGTGAGTAAATGAATTTTTAAAAACAGTTTTAAATTATGGATTTCAACTTGTTCTTATGAATGAATAACATGATGTTATCTTAAATATTTGAATTAAATTGGATGCATTTTTGAATGATGAATTTTTGAATGCCTGTGTTGTTAAAACTTGTACTCTGTGTGATGATAACAAGATCCATTTTCATAAAAAAAATTCAATAACTCAATGTTGAATTCGAATTGGCCGATATTTTGTAACTAAAAGTTGTTTGAAATCATGTAACATTTCATCTAAAAATAATTATAGGTTTTTAAAATGAATAATTAGCTCAAATTTTTGAATTTACAATAAAAATAAGATTTGGGTCAAAAAATTATGATTTAAATTTTAAGTTTCGATTTCATAATTGAATTACAAATAGGAAATCATGATTTTTAAAGTATGTATCATGATTTTTAGTTTGGAATTTGGAGTGAATTCTCGGTTTATCTTTTTTGCGCAAATCGACCAACTTACGGCGAACGACGGCGAATTTGATGACGCGGTTGAGCATGAAGGTCAAGGTGAAGACAAAGATCATCAAAAAATTATTATTGGTATTTTTAGATGGCCGATGTGGTCTTGCGATGGCATTGTAGGGTTTTACATCTTGAGTTTGTCGTCGTTGTTCTTTTTGATTTCACGGCGACGAAGAGCAATCGGAGGCGATCGCATGTTGTGTCGTGGGTGCTGGAGGACGTGACGTGCCTTAGGAAAGGATGGCGTGGTGTCTCGAGTGATGGATCGTCGGCGGCGGTCAAATTTATGATGGTTTGTGGTTCTGGCAGTTTGGGTCTTTGGGTCGATTTTGATTCTCGATCGAAACTTGATTTCTGGGTTTCGCGTATGGATGTCGTGGTCGAGAGTGACTTGTCGAAGCCACGGCGATGATCGATGGTGGACAGAGTGATGGTGCATGATGCACGTGTGAAGATGTATCAGAAGAGTTTGGGTTTGGAAGAAGAAGATGGGAGCTTGAAGTTTTCTTCGTGTATCTGATGTTATTTCTCGAAGCACGATGATGGTAGCCATGACTCGAGGTTGCATCAGGATTCAAGAGGAGTTTGCTTGGGATATCATTTGAGCATTTAGAAATTTTGCTCGGCGCAATATAGGGTCTTAGTAGTTTACGGTGTATGGATTAAACAACTAAAGTTTTAAAAGTTTTGAAAGTAAGAAATTTGATTTTGTAAATAATTCAAGTTTTAAAAACAAAGGTAAAACAAGTTTTTACTTATTAAACTAAATTGTTTTCAAGAATAATTATTTTAAACAAGTTTTAATTATTTAAATAGAAAAGTTTTTTAAAAAATAGCGGATTTTCAATAATGATGTTTGTATTAAAAATTATTTAATGACTTTGAAAACTTTTAAAGATATAAAAGTTAAAGTATATGTTTATATGGTTTTAATTATAATTGATTTCTAAAGTGTTTTATTTTAAATAAAGTTTAATGATAAGAATTTAGTAAAATCAATCATAATAAGGAATTATCTTTAAGTAATTAACAGATTTTGATTTGTCAAAGATTTTATCATGTGAAATTAACAAGGGTAATTTCACTATTGTAAATGATTTAAAAGTAATTAATATCCAATTAAGATAAATGAATTATTAATTAAGGATCTTTTTAAAAATAAGAAGTTAAGGAATCATTTAATTAAATTTAAATGATTAGTTAAATAATTAATTAAGTAATTCATTAGTGATTAATTAAAGATAATAACTTATGATTTAATTTGGTTAAATTGCTTGGTGAAGTAATTAAGTTATTAATTACTAGAGGTAATTAAGTCAAGAGTAATTATTTAACAAAGTAATTAGAAGTTAATTACTTTATGAAATTAATTAGGAGGAAGTGATTAAGGGTTAATCACTTATGTTATTAATTAAAGAATTAATTAATATAATTAATTAAAGGTTTAAATTTATTTATTAATTGAAGACTAATTAATTAATAAAAGGATTAAGAGAATTTAATAATGTGATTAATTACTTGTTAAAGTAATTAATTAAAGAAGAAATTTAATTAATGGAAGTAATCATTAATTAATGGAAATAAATAATTAATTGTTAATTAATAATTAAAGGATAATTAATCTATAACTTAGTTTTAACTAATAAATGTAATTAAAAAGTAATTAATCAAATGCGATTAATTAAAAGTAGTTAATCAAGTGTGATTAATTAAAAGTAATTAATCAAGTGTGATTAATTAAAAGTAATTAATCAAATGTGATTAATAATAAAGGTAATTAATCAAGTATGATTAATTAAAAGGTGATTAATCAGGTGTGATTAATTAAAGAATAATTAAGAGATAATTACCTAAGGTAATTAAATAATAATTAATCAAGGATGATTAATTTAAAAGGTAATAAAGAGATAATTACTTGGATAATTAAGAAGTAAGTAATTAAGGCGATTAATTAAAGTTGTAATTAAGGAATAATTACTTAAAGTAATTAAGAGATAATTAATCAAGGGAGATTAATTAAAGTGGATAGTTAAGTGATGTTAAGTTAATTAATTTGTAACTAATTAATGAATAAGTAAGTTGGATTGATGATAATCAAAGTGATTAAGTAAGGAATTAATTTAATTAAGAATTAATTAAATTAAGAGTAGTCCAAACTTGTTTATGGATGATTAATGATTGGATGATAAATATCATTGGATGAGTTAATGATATTGGATGATATTTTATGTCATTAGTTGATATGTAGTGATTTGAATGTGATATATCTGAGATGCGATATATATGTTTCTTTGTGATATGTGTGGATGAATTTGATAATAGTGAATTATCTATCTGTGTGTTATGAATCATCCATTTATGTTAAGTAATATTCTGAATATCTACTATTTAAACCTTTAAGTACAACTTGGACATTAAAATGGCGTTTTGGATTCAGTGAGACCGGGATCGGGTTTTATATCCGAAAACCACATTAATCAAATTAACGTTAGGTCGTAAATCCCAGTAAAGTGAAGTGAAGACTCGAAGTGTAAGAACTATGTATCGTTATAACTCCGAGGGTGATTCCAGAATGAGTTTAACGAAGGTAGTACTTTCAGTTTCGAGATGAAGATTCAGAGTGCAAGGGCTATTGTCGTTAACTCTGAGGGTGATTCCAAAATGAGTGTAACGAGATAGTTCATTCGGTTCCGTTCGAACCCGGAACGGACTTGTATGGATTGAATGCTTTCAAAACATCGTCAGGTGGAAGATGAGCATTCTAAGATAGATGTGTCCTATAAAGGTAATCACAGCCTCAAGCCTCATCAACCGGGAATGGCTAAAATAAGGGAGGTGCAGCAAGGTTAAGTGGGTCATGCCCAAGTAGGACGAGATTTATCCCTGTCTAGATGTCCCTTTTTATTTCGGATGTGTGGGCAGCTGGATCTGCAGCCAACTGTGGGGTTGTCTTGTTCAAGACTATTCAGTAAGGAATGGTCCCGACCATGTGTTGCAGGGGAGTTAGGGTGGCTCCTCGGTACGGTGATATAGGCTACGTACTGTGACAGGCGGTACCCCGGTAGCCCTGCCATTGATGGAAACCCATTCTTCCTACGAGACCCTACGGTTTTGTGTGTATTACCCACTTTTGTGCCTATTAGCTGGAATTTAATGAATGTAACAATTTCAGCCATTTCTTATTTACTTGAAAACCCTAGACACTATTATAATACCACTGGATTTCCTATCAAATGTTTTGGTTAGCGTAAGGTGTGACGCCTCACCTCTATACTCACACTAGCCAAGAACACTACGGTGTAGTGCTGTCAACTAGCACGGAGAATAAGGCTGTTGAGGAGCGACCATCCATGTAATTGCTTATCACACGGTGGCTATAAATAATCTTCGAAAACAAACATAGAAATAAGCATAAAACAAATCAGTCACAGACATCCATATCACAAAGGCGGAAGAAGATATGAATATATAACTAACACATGAAAGTGTACATCAGAGTAGTGGTCAAAAAGATCCACAATAATACAAAAGAATAGCAACACGTGCTATACAAAAGAATACAACTATGAGTCTATATCTCAAGTGTATACGACAAAAAAACTGCTAATCTAAATAGTTAGCCAAAAGTCAGAGTAGCAAATCCCGGGAAGAAGTTAAGCAGAAGCACCTGTAACATCTCGGTCTGACCCGAGTATTATTTAGGAAAATAATAAACAGACCAGTCTAGCTATAAATATCAGATGACATGATATAAAATGAAAGATATGGCATAAACATAAAATATCCATACTGACATACTACTATAAGTATGCAAATGATGATCAACAGAAGATCAATCAATAAGAGATAAATCAATATCACAAGAATCTTCTCAAAGATCCAAAGAGGGCATCATACCCTAAACTTGTACCCATAACAAGTCAATGACATAAATTACAGAAATCAACACAAGAAATCCAGAAATCACAGAAAAAGGGAAAGAGGCCTATCACATGACGGTCCGAAGACCATGGGGGGTTACCCCATATGGGTGAGTCGGAATCACCCAGATGAGGTCTAGGCTAACCAAAAAGCAAAAAGGTATGTGTGAGTGAAATCACACAAATGATGTCTAGCCTAACCTCGGAACAAAAAGGTATGTGTGAGTGGAATCACACAAATGGTGTCTAGACTAACCTTGCAGACAAAGTGTTATGTGTGAGTCGGAATCACACCAATGAGGTCTAGTCTAACCTTGCAAACAAAGAGACATCGCATAATTGCTATTCTAAATCATATAATGATCGTCATGATCAACGAGAAGTGTCAATTACACTAAGCTAGTAAATATAAAAGTTTAGCTTCGTGTCCCATAACCACTTGCTTAACTTAAATATTTACGAACAAACTGTAAATCTTCACTAGAAAATTGTCACAAGAGGTTCAATCGAACAAGTCTAAGAATTAACCGACGAAGTGAACGCAAGCGTTTCATACCACTTGTTTTACTAAGCCGTTTAATTAGATTTCTCATCCGAGTGAGGTAAAGGTTTGTATATACTAGTAGATTGGAAAACGGTTTAAGAAAAGAGCTTTGTTATTGAAAATAAGGTTGAAATCATTTTGTTGAAAGAGTTTTGATATTTACTACTAGTATTGAAACCTTCATATTTCTAAAGTTGTTATCCCGCCTTTTTAGCAAGGCCGTGATACAATAAAATCGACCGAGAAGCCAAAGATAGCTTGTTTTGAAGAATGGTCAACTCAGCATTTCAACAAAGCAAGTTCTGTTGAATATTTTTCAGATAAGATCCCCTACGGAGGGGGGGTCCAAAGGGGGTGGCAACCCCCCAAGGTGGGGGTGCGGGGGCAACGCCCCCGCTATGGGGTTCGACCTGCGAGTTAATGGTACAAAGACCGAGCGACCTAACATTCGAACGACCCAAGGAAGTAAGGGGCCGAGCGACCTACGAGTTTATGGGTCGAGCGACCTAGAGGTGTTCGCGACCTAGTAGTCGAGCGACTTAAGGGGGTACGCTACCAAAGGGAAACCCGCGACCTAACATGGTCGAGCTAAGGTAAGGTGCGACTCAACCGGGTGAGTGACCTAAGGAAGACGAACGACTTAAGGAATTCGCGGGTTAGAAGAGGCGAGCGAACTAAGGTCATACGACCTAACGGGGAAACGACCTAATGTCATACAACCTAACGGCCTAAGGTCATACGGCCTAACGACCTAAGGTCAAAAATAAGGTCAAGCGACCTAAGGTCAGGAACGACCTAGTGGTTGAAGCGACCTAGCGTTGCCGCGACGTAACGAATAATGGATCGAGCAACCAAACGAAGAACAGGCCGAGCGACCTACGACCTAGAGGCCCACGACCTACGACCTAGCGAGCCAGAGCCGAGCGACCTAAAGCTGTAGAACGTTTTAAGGCCAGAAACGAGCTATTTGAAGGCTGAGACTTTTCCACGCGAACGACCTAGCATTGGCAGAACGACCTAAGTGCGGTATTTTACAAAAACACTAAAAATTGAAGTTTTTCGCCAATCCAGTCCAAACCAAATGCAAATATACATGCGAACGTGATAGGGATTCAATCCCACAGTCCAAGGTAGTTATAGACAAGATTGTGAGATTAAAAATCTCTCCTTTGCACCAAAAATCAATGAAAATGAAGACTAAAGCAAAGCAAGAATCAATCCACTTCAGTCTCAACACAAGAAGCTTGAATCCAATGTCTTAACTTTGATTATGGAGTTGGATGTTGAATTTGCAAATGAACTTGGGCTTGGAATTTTAATTTCCCTTTCCACTCACCATTAATGCTAAAACTAGAGTTAGGTAGGAATTATGAAGAGTGAGGAGAAGGAGAGAAGTGGGTTTGAGTTATAATGGCTAATCTAACCCAAAGTCCAAAGCGGGAAAAGTAAGTGAAATTCCACTAACTCCAAACCTATCAATGTTTATACTTAAAAAAGTTGTAAACGGCATTTCGAACTCAATGGAAGTGGTCTCGAGTCCTAATTTGACCATTTGCAAAAAGCAGCTTTCCGGACCAATATCCGATTAACGACAAAATATTTAAATAAAAGATTTAAATATAAAATCGATAAATATGCGGGTTGTTACATAAGGTAAAAACTTTTCCATGTTTATGTGTGGGAAGTCTTACGTGATACCTTTCTTTTCAAAGGATTTTCTAAAGTTAAGCAATTTTAAACCGTTTACTCACACCAGACCCCTGTCTGACCCAAGTGTTTATTTTTTGTTTTATTAAACTCTTAGGTACTCATATTATGTATGAGTAGTCAAGTGAATCAGGTTATCCTTGACGAATTGTGGAGGATCTTTGGAGCAGAGGCTTCAGCGTGTAGATATATAGATAGAGTTTCTGCTGTGGTGTTATTCTGTTTTGGATGTTCTTGTATTGTACATTAGACAGAAATGTTATAACTGTCTAAATTGAGATGTATAGTTGTGTACTCTGATGTATATGATACTATATATATGTTATATACTATATTTTCATTCGTTCCGCTGTGAGATTCTGATGTGTTGTTGTTATTTCTTCTCTTTCATTTCTTCTTCTATCCCTTTCTTTCTTACGTAATGATGCGTCTTTCTAGTGATAGAAAGGCGGGTCGCTACAAGAAATCTATAGCATAATTACAGGAATATATTTCGGGGTAGAGATAAGTCAACAAAGTTTGTTAAAGATTCGTTCGTAGCAAATAAAGTTGTCATCATGAAAAAGGGGGAGAATGTTGGATCATAGGTTTTAGTTGCTGACAAGACACAACAGTTCACGAATCTACGACTACGATAACATCCAGACTCATCGGCTCAATATATGGTTTGTATAGTTATACATATTTTAACAAGAGCAGTCAAATATGTATACAGGTCTAGTTTAATGCTTTGTTAAAATCTTTCCTCAAGAATCATCATTCACATTCAAATAAACTTGCATGCATGTTTTAATCAAAATCAAGTTTTCAAAAAATGGATGGAGCGGGGCTCAAACTCGGGTCACTAGTTTAGAAGGCAAGTGCTCTGACCAAATGAGCTGTGGTGATTTTTGATTATCAATAGAATTCAGTCGACTGAATAAAATTGACCAGTCGACTGAATAACTATAAAACAGCCTATTGAACTTGTGCACTGTTATTTTTTTTAATATCTTTGAATATTCAGTCGACAGACCAAATATGACATGTCCATTGATCCTGTAGAGGTGCACAGAAACGTTCTGTTTTTAAACAAATTTGAATATTCAGTTGACTGATCGTTTTGGGTCAGTCGACTGAATTCTTTCAACGGCTATTTTTCCCGAATAGACACTTCTTTTTGCCAAGAGTCACGTTCTAATATGAAGAGGTATGGATGCTTCTGTTGATCAATACTCTTCATGAACGGCTGCATCTCTTTAACTACTATATAAACACACAAAATCCATTTCAAAAATCACCAATTTTCTGATTACTTTCCGATCTTACTTTCTACTATCTTTGTATTCCAAAAAGCAATCACAACTTTCATATATTGCGTGAATCTCTGAAACAATTAACTTATTCTTTGATTCAAAGATATAATTTCCTTTCTAAATATTTATACACACATATATACTTGAGGAAAGATTATAGGATGGTTGTACTATCAAATACATATCAGTGTTATTAAGAACACATAGTGTCAAAGCAATTCTACTGAAACTATTGAAGTCCTATTCGGTTGTTCAAGCGGGTAAAGTCCTCTTTCAGTTGTTAGAGGTGGAAAAATCCTTTTCGGTTATTCAGGTGTTGTATACATATTCCTCCGGTTTAAGAGAGGGTTATTGTGAGAAATTCCAGAGGGAAGTCTGGGACTGGACGTAGAACGGGAAGTTCGAACCAGTATAAAAATTCCTGGTGTGCTCATTTTTATTTACTTTGCTATTATCATTTATTTCCGCATTTATATTTAATTATATTCAATATTACACGATCCAAAGTGATAGCTAGACACAGTAGTCACTTTCATTCCGTACATGCATAATCGTGAGGACTTTTAAATGAGCATGGAAGCACATAATCAAAAATTCCAAGTAATTTACTCATGCATAACCGTGAGGACTTTTAAATGAGAGTGAATACTTTGGATGTTTTTATTTGTTAAAAATATAATGAAATGAAAAACGAATAATTTCCCATTTAATATACCACATATTGACGTACTATATTGGATTTTGATGAGTGGTGGTTGACAGAAATATGATAGAATTAGAGATGGTCATAGAATTTTTACTAACAAAATTTTTTGATAACTCTTGTTTAAATTTCTAGATAAATTTAATAAATATACTTTTTCAAGTTATAATATATGATCAATATCAACACTCGCTGCTTTCTCAATCACTATATATCCTTTTGATAATCAATACGGAGTCCGATCAGTTAATTTTGTCATTTAAAATCAAATCCATAAATAATTATAAAATCAAGTTTTCTAAAATGACTAAACAGAAACAAGGTCAATAAATAATTTCTAGAAGGGGTTTTATGAGAAAAATGTCTGCTATTTGAAAATTATTTGAAATGAAAAAAATAATATGCAGATATTTTCTTTGAAATGTGATGCAGTTAATGAATGTCTCTACATAAAACATGTTCCACTAGTAGTTTTTCTATCAACTAGATTACCAGTGTAAACTGCATCTGAATTTCTTGTTGACTCAAATTTGTCATTTGTCTAATGTAAAAGACCAGACCGTGAAGTGTGCAACAATTCATCCCTCTTACAACATTTAAATGAAATTCTTTTGGATTTCAATTGAAGCCGTGCCAATAAAGAAAACCGTAAATATAGTATCAGATCTAGAATAAGTAAACATATCCACGTGTATCAAGAGTAAACACACCATCATTATTTCAAACAATTTTACGAAGTAGTTCAACGACTCTAGAGATTTTTAAAGTGTTCTCAGCATAAAACCATAATTAGCCAACAATTTTGAATAAGTCAGAATCAAAATCAGCATTTATTTCTTTATTAATAACTGGCTAAATTAAATCAAATTATGGTGTAGATTTTCACATATATCGTTCAAGATAGCTTTACCAATTTTACCTTTGCCGATAATATTTCGTTGTTGCACATTGTGATTCTGTCACCATTATACTAGGCCAAGTAACTTTAGTTTGTAGCCCAACTTGTACCTGGAGCAGTCAGAATTCAGATAGCACTGTTGTTGTTCCTTAGCCTGCCACCATATCTACACGAGAGAATATTTTTGTGACTTATTTGTTTTTATAGGTCCAAGGTTCTCAGTGGCAAATTTTTTCGAAAAATAAGTTTGTGGAGACCCAAAACTATTTATATATGTTCCTTTTGGCACCCAGATTTGTTTAACTTTGAGAGATTTTATATTCATGCCTTTTGAACCCAAATTGAAATTGTTTTCACGTGTTTGGATATCACACTTTTCCTTTTAACAATGTTGTTAGTTGTTTGCTCATATTTTGACACTTTTGTAAATCCAAATGCATTCGTTTATTCTCGAGGAGTTAGTTTTCTAAGAGTATATTAAATGATTTATCTCTAATGAAAATTTTCTGAGTAACCAACTCTAGTTTATTTACTTTAGATATTAAAAGTATATTTTCATTTATTAGCTTCGAACAACAACTAATGCTATTTTCTCTTTTTTGAAAATTCTTCATTTTCAAGTCCATATTCTCCTTTAAGCTCTCTAATTTTATTCTCAATTTCAAGCATCTCAATTTCAAAGAGTTAGAGTTTTTTAAATTCAATCTTTTCAAAATCCTTGATTTTTTCAATTTCCTTTTCAAATTTGTGATTTAATTAAATAGTTTCAGATTTTCTCAAAATCACGTTTTCGTTTTTAAAGGTTTTGAAATTTTCGTTGATCTCATTTAATTTAATTTCAAAAAGAGGACATTTAGAAATGTCTGACTTCTTTAAGCTATCCAACTCTTTTTGCAAAATATTGTTTCCACAAATCAACTCAGTTTTGTTTTTCTCTCGAATTAAAATTTCGTTTTCTAACTTTTGAAAGTTTTCATGAAGACGGGCAAATTCTTTTTCATGATTCAATCACCTTTTGCAATCAGAATTTTTTTCTTAATATATTTAAGATCATTTTCCAAATCAATAATTTGTTGATGAAGTTTAGCTTGTTCCCTTTCCAATATTTCTTAGCTTAATAGCTTTATTCTTTCCAATTAATTTTTGGCACAAGAGAACTAAATCATTAATTTGAAAATCACATATTTCATCGACTATTGACTCTTCATCATTGCTGCATTTTTCCAGCCCTATCAAGCATATTTCTAAGTTGATTATGGAGGATCTCTCACGGTTATTGACTTTTGCACCATATATTGCACCAAAAGTATTCCAGATTTCCTGCGCATTTGTACAATGAGAGATAAAGTTAAAATTATGTTAATTAATATAAGAATATAGTATATGCATAGCAAGAGCATATTTTTCTCATCTATTATATCACTATCCCAACATTTAGAATTAACAGATTTTAAATAAAATTCCATTTTTAATTTCCAATTCAAAAAATATGTTCTGTCAAAAATAAGCGGGATAATACTGGACCAACCCTTAGAAAAGCATTATTAAAAGAAGCCATTTTAAAAATTCAAATATGTAAAAAAAAATTGGACTTCGACAAATCAAACTTTTAAAAACAAAATTGGCTTTTGTTCCTAGCTTTGATACCACTTGTAGGAACGATTTCACCCGAGAACGGGGGAGAATAGGGTGATACTTAGTTATAAAAATTTATTGCGAAAGTATATAAATAATCACAGCACTGATTACAGCAGAATAATAACACAATAGATAATAGCAGAATATAAAAATAGAGAAATAGAACAACACAGAATTTACCTAGCTTCGACAAAACCCTACCTACATGCTACCTCTTAGGTTTCCACTAGAAACTAAGTAGTCAAACACTTACACACGTAAACTCGCAGCACCCGCTATTGACTAAACTAACTCAACGCTCAAAACCCTGCCACAACTCAGTCACTAAGTTGTGAATTCTTGAACTACACCACCGTAGTTCGTCTCCTAGTCACACGACTAGAAATTACAAACTTTTAAAAGTAAATTATAAAATAAAAAACAATTTAAATAACTCAAAACCCTAAATTTAAAAAATTAACCCCAAATATAATTAAGCCAGACCAAATTAAAAGTAGTGATAAACATTATCCTTTTTTCCCTTTTACATCTTCGGCCCGACTTCTCTGAAAACGGCTGCTTCTTTGTTGCTCGTTCGTTCCTCACTGATTTAGGGTTTTGCTAAATTGAAGCGCCGCTTGATATCATTTAATTGTAGAGATGGATGCTCTTTGATTTGGCTTGCTGATTGTTGCTTGCGGTAGCTCCAATTTGTCGAAAACCTATGCTTGGTATAAGATTGGTACGTGATGTTTCTTTTGATTTCAATTACGCTCGACTTTGATTCGAGTTGAATGATTATTCTTTGTTGCTTGAACTCGAATGGTTTTTACACGCCGATGATGTTGGTTTATATAGACTTCGATCCCCTATAATCTCGTTCGTCTGATAATTTTCTTCGGCCACTTGATTATGTTTGGATGATTGAGATGATTTCGAACTTCTTCAATTTCGTATTTTTTCGTTGCTTGTTTACTTGATACTCATGGCTTTTAATTTGTTCAACTCCTTGGCCACCACTTCTTCGACTTTCGTACTATGATAATCTGGACATTTTGATTTTTCCGACTTTCATGATTTGATGGCCTTTGACTTGATAATTTGACTTGATGAATTAAGATTGAATTCGGCCTTAACTTTTTTTAAAATCTGTAATATGTTTTTTTGGTGATTTGTCCTTTGGTTGTGCTATATATATATATGTATATACATACATATTTTCATTGTGTATATGTTCATTGTATTTATGTGTTCTAACTTGAGTGTTATTCGTATACTTGAATCTGTTTCACTCCAGAAAGTTTTGCCCATTGCATATGTTGTCTGGGTTCATATGCACATTTGTCATGTTGAAGTGTGTGGTCTGATGCACTTAAATATGTTATGTTGCATTATTCCATGTATTCATATAGTCTGGTTGCTTCATGTATATGATGCATGTTGACCGTGTAGTCTGCAATGCTCGGAGATTCATGTATGGTTGCAGTTTTGGTTTGTGTTCTCCATACAAGTCCTGTTCAATTGAGTTTACCATTGACGTATATGCATTCACCAAAAAATAGTTAACCGATAGCTTCTTTCTTGTTGCATTCATGATGAAATTGTGGCCTTGGTTTCACTTGAGAATTATTTATTTTTTGAATTGCATCCGTGTTGAATCCAGCTTATAGCTCGGGTTTGACCTTGTGCTCGTGTCATGACTCTATTTGTATTGCATTAGAGTTGAACCCGGCTTCTAACTGCATTTGGCCTTGTGCTTACCTTTTCACGTAATTTTATCAAGTGTACATTGGTTTGCACGGCCTTGTGGCATGTACAGTGATACACTGTGCATGTCACAAGTTGTTCGTGTTTGATGAATTAAAAATTAAGTGATGATAAACAACCCAAATAACTGAGGCAAATAATATTTTCAAAAATACATATTATTTTACACTGAAAAAATATTTTAATTTTCAATTTTATTACATGAGTGTGTATTTTGCAGATAGCTCAGATGCTGGATTTAATCTAGACTGGAGTTGAAGATAAATACAAGTGCAAGAGTGATATGTAGTGAGGTGCAAATGTAAATTGAATAATGAGAAATGTGATGTGATTGAAATTGGTATATACATAGTGAGAGCTCAAATTTGTACTATTAAAAATTGTAATCAAATATTTGATTGAATATATTATTTTTTTGAATTTAAATTATGTGTTATTTATTTTATTCAGCAAATATTTATTCAATAATGTGAAAAATAAAATATTACATTGTCAAATAAATTTAAAGAATATATTTATATATGTTTATTATCATCAAATAAAAATCATATACTAGCATATTCAACAACGACAGTGGTGCGATGGAGCACGACACAGTCGTGAGCCTAGGAGGAGATTTCATGCGAGATGGCAATTGGAGGCTACGGTGGTCGAGCAAACTGTTGATGGTAATCAAGTGTCGAGGCAGGCGATGTCGATGTGGAGAGGGGAAGGCTCGTACTTGAGGCATGCAGCATCACGAAGGATGGATCCGTCTTGAGCAGCATTAGTGGGACAGCGAGCAATATTAAGTGGGTTCGAACTGTATTTAGGCTAGGGTCGGGGTGGGTGTTGGTTCGCATGCGACATAGAGGCTTGGCTGGCAATCGAGGCAGCTCGAATGTATTCTGGAAGTCACAACGTGATACTGTACGCAGCGGTGGAAGGGATGTCGCGATTTAATTTAGGAACGAGGTAAATTTTAACTCGTTAATAAGTGTGTGATATACCGGAATTTCTGGCAATATAAATTTAATAATCCATATTTAAAATTAAATTGATTTGATAATTATTGTTAATAATATTTGAATTAATTTAATAATCTTCTTTGATTAAATATTTAATCAGTGAATTTATCTTTTAATAAGCTAATAAGTTGTTTTCTATTTATAATGTGTATATATATATATTTATATATATTTTAAATGGATAAGTTTGGTTTTTAATTTAATTAATAAAGCATACTTTCTAATTCCAATATTTTGGTAATTGAGAAATTATGATTTATTTAACGTTAAGCTTTTCAAAGCTATTTAATAAAGAACTATATGGTTTTAAAATACATAAAATAACTGACTAATTGTTTAAAAAGGATTTTAGCTTAAGTTTAAATAAGATTAATAATAAGATTTGTTTTATTTCCTTTTTAAAATATTGTTTAATAAATATGATTGTAATTAAATATGAAAGTTTAAATACAATTAAAATATGAAACATTTATTCATATAAATAATAAGTAATTTACAATCTCTTTTATAAATTTTATTCAAATAATCTAAAATGTTATTTTCAAATAATAAAGTAATGTATTTTTTTTATTTTTAAATATAAATGATTTTATTTCCTTACAAAGTTAGCTATATATATAACTAAGTATTTGTAAATTAATTAAGTTTAAAACTTTCATTCACTTTTAATTATAAATACTAATTACTTTAGTGACATGTGTAAACATCCTAGAACATAATTTAACATGTGTTAAGTGATCAAAGAAGGAAATTAACAAGTGTTAATATTTAAGACAAGTGTCAAATTGTATTTTTATTTTTTTCTTTGATTTTTAAATAAATCATGAATTCAGTTTTCAAACACTTGCCTTCTTCCATTCCTTTCTTTTTCTCATTTTCATTTCATAGCAAAGAAAAATTTCAGCTGAAAACTATTTACTCTAGACAATCCTCAAAAACAAAATCTGAAACCCAAAATCTGTAATCATCCTTATATCAAAATGCAAATCTGAAACCATCTTCAAACAAAAACCCTATAAATCAAACTCCTCATCTTCAAAAATGCATAGCACAAAAAATCCCTGTAACATTAGCAAGAAAGTTTGCATTATATTCAATCTGAAGCAAACCTGCAATTTCAATCTGTTTTATAAAAACCTGCATTCATTTCTTCTAAAATCTAGAAGTCAAGCTAGCTGCATGGATGAAATTTTCAAATCTGGTGCAAGCAAGTCTGTTCATCATTCAACCTGGAATTGTTGCCTGCATTTTCTTTTAAGTTGGAAGAATTTTAAAGCAACATTCAAGTCTAAGGTTTATAAATCAATAATAAAAGCATTCAAGCAAGTTTTCAAAAGATCCACAAGGGTTATTCAAAAAAAATTGGTGCTCTGCTCATCAAAATTTCAGGCGAGTAACTTTATTTTAAAACTTTAAGTATAAAATCTAGTTGCATGCAAGTTGTTTTGAAATAAATATGTTTGTGCATGTATAATTGTTGAATTTCTTATGTATGTTGTATACATGCTTGTGATATCTGTAAGTCCTCTTTACTTCCAGTTTTTAGCTTCTTGTTTTAATTTAAATTCAAAACTTCCTAATTTGACTCTTTAAAAAACTTAAGATTCAAAGCATACTTGTTTGTTTCATCACATACTTTAGATTAAAATTTTACTTAAGTTAAAAATTAGTGAAATGTCTTTGGAAATTTAAAATAACCAAGCAAGTTTGAAAATAAGTGTAATTTAAATACATTGATTCAATGTTTTAGGGTTATAATCTGAAACATCATAAAAAATCATGAATTTTAAACCTAAAATTACCATTTTAATGCTAGAATCAAAGAGCAGTTCTCTTTTGACTATATTATATATTTTAAAGCATTTATGTTGCCACAAATGTTTGGAGGTGTCGAGAGTGCTCCTAGAGGTGGAGGAGTTATCATGGATGAGGGGAAAATTATCATATTTTGGTGCATTTCATTTTGGTGTGATGGTTGTGATTTGAAGTTTAGAAACCTAGTTTTACTAGGTTAGACAAAATCGATCACTTTGGCATTTGTAGATGATCCAGTAGCTTGGGGTTTTAGGATATAGAAGATGGTGGGTTGACGAGGACTTCGCCGGAGTTATAGAGGCAACGGTGGTCGAAGCTTCAATGGCGAGGCATTGACAGGTTTTGATGGGGAGTTTCTAATTTCTGGTTCCAGGTTTGGGGTAAAGCTTGATTTCGATTTCAGGGTTGGATGGATGTTGTGGTGATCGGATTATGGTGATAGGAGGATCACCGTTCTGCTCGAAGGTGTGGTGTCGACAGGAGTTGGTCGGGGGCACCGTGTATGTGCACGGTACACTGGTTTCTAATGGTCAGTGTTGATTAGATGGGGTGTTGCAGGATTTTGTTTACTCGAGTGATTCTCGGGTGATTTGAGTTTTAACTCGAAGTAGATTAGGTGTTTACTCGAAGTAAAATTAAAGATTGCTCGGGTAACAATTGTTTCAGGTTTTAAAACAAAAACAAAAACCTGTTCTGTTTTTTTTATTTTAAAGTAAAGTTTAAATGTAAACTGAAATTTTAAACTAAGTTTTAAAACCTGAGTTCGAATATGAATCCAAGTAGTTTGAATCTTAGATTTGAAATAATTTAAGCTTTGAAATTTAAATTTGGTTTTAAAAACTTTTAAGTGTAAAAGTATTTGGGTTTGAATTTAAACTGTATAGTTTAAATTGTAAAATAGAAATTTAAAATACGTTTAGATCTGAGATTTAAAAATGTGGAATTCGAGTTGAATTTCAGTTTCTTTTAAAATAAAATAAAGTTTAAATTAAATTGTTTTTACTACTTTAAAAATGGTTAAATAATTTGAATTTAAGATGAAATTTAAAATGTAAGTAAGTTTTGAACCCAAGTAATCTGGAAACAAATTTAATATGTATTCCAGTTTGAAATAAATGGAAATTTTTAAGTTTAAAATAATTTAAAAAATCTTGTTTGTTAAAGTGTATTTTTAAATGGATTTGAATTTAAAAATGAATTGGGTTTTTAAATTCTTTTAAAACTTCTTTTATAAAAATGGATATTCTTTAACATATAAGATAAAAAGGTTTTGAATTGTTTTTAAACTTTTTTTAGATAAAATGGTATTCATTTTAAAATCTTAAATTTAAAATGAAATTTAAAGTAAATTTGAAAACAAATTGTTTTGATACTTTGACTAGGTAAGAAATTTTTTTCTTAAAGATAAATAGAGTTTTAATGATTTGGATTCATTAAATTATTAAGTTAATTTAAATGGATAATAATTATTTGATTAATTAATGATAAGGATGATTAATTAAGTAATTAAGAGTTTTAAATTGATTAATTAAGACTTAAGATTAATTATTTAAGGTTAATTAATTTGTAATTAAGGATTATTAATTAGATTTTAATTAATGATTAAAGATTAATTAATCAAGTAATTAAGGATTAATTAAGTTGCAGTTAATACTTAACTAATTAAATAATTAAAGATTAATTAATTGGTAATTAAATATTAATTAATTTGTAGTTAATAATGGTAAATCCGAGTTAATTTCTTAAGAAAAGAAATTAAAGAATTGAGAATTGTTAATGAAGATTATTTAACAATTAATTAATGTGTTTAATTTCAAAGAAATTAATTAGATTAATTAATTAATGATAATCATTATGAAATTGTTAAAGTTTAATTACTTAATAGAAGTAATTAATGAATCAATTGCTTAATGTAATTAATTGAGTTTAATGTGATTAGTTTAAGTTAATTAATTAAGTTTAACTAATTTAAACGCTTAATGATTTGACAAATAATTACTTAATGTAATTAATGGAATTTTAATTACTTAGGGAAGTAATTAATTGATAATTACTGGATGTAATTAAAGATGTTTTAATAATGAAAGTAATTTGGATTAAATTACTTTGTAATTAATCAAGGGATTAATTGAGATAATTAATTAAGGGTAATTAATTTATTTAATGAAGTAATTAAGGGTAGTTAATTACTGAATGGAATTAATCAAGGGACTGATTAGAGAATAAGTTAGGGAGTAATTTATTTAATGTAGTAATTAAGGGTAGTTAATTACTGGATGTTATTAATCAAGGGGGATTAATATATGTGGTTTAATTAAAGATTAATTACTTAATGTAATGAATTTAAATAGAGAGATTAATTAAAAATGTAACTAGAAATCATTAATAAAATTAATGATGTAAATTTAGAATTAATTAGTTAAGGAATAATTAATAAATGATGTAATTAATTAATAAAGGATTAATTAATTTTAGTTAATTAATTGATTAAGTAATTAAAAGTTAATTATTAAAAAGAGTTAAGTATAATTAAATTGTGTAATTAATTTAAAGGCTAATTACTTATTGTAATTATAAAATTGTTAATCAAGAATGATTAATTGAAATGAATAATGAGATGGTGATTAATTAATTGATTTGTAATTAATTAATGGTTAAGTTAAGCATGATTATAGTGATAAAGTAATTAATTTAATTCACTTTAAATTAATTATAGTTGGTGTGATCATTAAATCATTGCTTATGTATGAATGGTTGATATTGGTTGCCTTGAATGGTTTGTGATCTCAGCTATGAGATGAATAATGTTGTGTGATATGGATGCTTTAGTTGCATTGGGATGATAATATGGATTATCTATTTATAATGATATGGATTATCTGTTGGTGATGATAATGTTGATTATCTATTGTGATGTTGTGAATTATCTATCTGTGTGTATATAGATAATGAATTGAAATTGTTTTAAACTCTAAAATTGGATTCGATGAGACCGGGATCGGGTTTCCATATTTGGATATCCGAAAACCACATCGATCCAAATTAACGATAGGTCATGAATCTAAAGTGAAGATGAAGATTTAGAGTGCAAGGGTTATCGTCGTTAACTCTTAGGGTGATTCTAAAATGAGTGTAACGAGATAATGCCTTCGGTTTCGTTCGAACCCGGAACGAACTTGTATGGATTGAATGCTTTCAGAACAGAGCATTCTAAGTGACGTGTTCTGATAAAGGTAATCGTAGCCTCAAGCCTCATCAACCGGGAATAGCTAAGGGAGGTGCAGCAAGGCTAAGTGGGTCATGCCCAAGTAGGACGAGTTTTACCCCTGTCTAGATGTCCCTTCTATTTTGGCTGTGTGGTGCGGTTGCTGATCACAACTGCGGGGTTGTCTTGTTTGGAACTGTTCAGTAAGGAATGGTTCCGGCTTTGTGTTGCAAGGGATTGGGAGTGATCCTCAGTATGGTGATCTAGGCCTCGTACTGTGACGGGCGGTACCACAGTAGCCCCGCCATTGTACGCAATCCAAAATCCAATAAGTGCTCTCGGATTTGATTGTATTACCCACTTATGTGGCTAGTTGCTGGAATTTAATAATGTAACAATTTTGGCTATTTCTTATTTACTTGGAAATCCTAGACCTATTATAATATCACCGGATTTCCTATCAAATGTTTTGGTTAGCGTAAGGTAAAAACTTTTCCATGTTTATGTGTGGGAAGTCTTACGTGATGCCTTTTCTTTTCAAAGGTTTTTAAAAGTTAAGCAACTTTAACCTGTTACTCACACCAGACCCATGTCTGATCCGGAGTTTATTTCTGTTTTTTCTTAAACTCTTGGGTACTCAAATTTTTACGAGTAGCCAAGGGATTCAGGTTAGCTTTGACGAATTGTGGAGGAGCAATGGAGCAGGAGGCTTCTGCGTTATAGTTATATATAGTGTTCCTCTGTGTTGGTATCTCTGAGTGGTTTCTTTGTTGATGTTGTATTGAGTTGTAATAACTAGACAAGTGTTTATAACTGTCTAGCATGTGATGTATTGTTTGTATAACTCTGATAGTTGCTGTATACTATGTAATACTTATGTTATTAATATAATTTATTCGTTCCGCTATTGAGATTCTGATGTTGTTTCTTCATTCTCTTCTTTCTTTTCTCTTTTCTATCCCTTTCTTTCTTAAAGATGATGCGATTTTATGGTCCTAGAAATTCGGGTCGTCACAGTTGGTATTAGAATTCTAGGTGGATCGAATATCTAGGCTCTAGAGTAGTGTCTATCTTGAGAGAGCATATTTGTATTTTTAATATATATATATATATATATATATATATATATATTATTTCTTCCTATTAGTTGGGTTACCTGTTCGGGTTTTCCAATATAAGTTATAAAGTTAGATAAGGTAGTTGGTGTGTAACATGACTACTACAATTGGTTGGAGTTTGAATGTTTGAGTTTGGAAGTGGATCTATCGAGACTGTAGACCTAATACTGTCTCGAGTAAGCTTTGCAATGATGAAGGATTTCATCGATCTCTGAAGGAAACCTTTTAAAGGTTCGGAGTCTATCTTTGAAGTGCAAGTTGAATGAGTAGAGTTTGGATCTGTCGGTTTGGCAGAAGTGAGTGATGGTGTCTTGATACCTTAGGAAGTAGTAGCTGCGTGATGAGACGCAGTGATTATGGATTGTTTCCATTCTTTGGAACAAGAGTAAGGAAGTGTGTCTGTTTCGGTGTTGTGGTTGGGTCCAGCAGGGTGCTTCTGTTTGCTTTGGGATCCGAGTTTCTCGAAGAACTTTGGATTAGGAATTCTTTGGCATTGGTGGTAGCAGTGCAGCTCGGAGTGTTCTGTGTTGGCAGGAAGATTTCTAGCTGAGTAGTTTTTCTGAAGTTGGAGTTCAGAAGCAGTTGTATGGATCCTTTTCTTCGATGAATTGGCTAGGCCAGCGTAAGCTATTCTGATTGATAAAGAGAGAGCAGTTTCTTTGGATTAGGCTGGATTGATCGCAAAAGTGACTTGCGATAGTTTTAGTGTTCTCTTGCGTTGTTGGAGATTTTCCGGATGTCTTCAGGAAAGCTGGAGGTTTGTCTGTATCCAGAGATTGGGTTTTCTTATCAACTTGGATTCCAGAAGTGGAACCGGTGGTTCAGTTTAGGAGAAGGATGGTTCCTTGAGATAGAGTTTGGTGAAGCAGCTCAGGTTTCAGAGGAATTTTTGAGTTTTCTTTATGGATTTGTTGAACCATATTTCTAGGATGTGTTGTCTAGTTTGTGCTCGTGTTCTTCATCAGCATTTTCTTCTACTTCGAATCAGAGCTGTGCAGCGGAAGCAGTTTGGGAGTGTTTCTGCTTGTCTTTCCCGGATAAGGAGAAGTAAATTCAGTTTTCTGCTATATATGGGGTAGAGTTGTGTTCTTGGTTGCTGGTTGATCTTGGAAGGATCATTCTGATGGGTTGTTTTTGGTCAAGTTTATTTCGAGAGGAATCAGCAAGGGTTGAGCTGATCAGGAAGGATGTAGGCAGCCCAGGATCGTCCCAAGAATTTTGTGAATAAGAGACAAAGGAATTTGGATTCCGGAATCGGAGATTTGGTTTTGGGATAAATTTTTCTCCAATCCAAGGAGCTAAAAGTTTTGGGGAGTCTGGGAAGCTAGCTCCGAGGTGTTTTGGATCTCTTCTGTGTTATGGTAAGATAAGTGCTTTGGTTTTCAGGAGTTGAATTGCCAGTTTGAATAACTGGGATTCGGGGTGTTTCACGTATCTCTGAGGGAGTACGTATATGATATTTTTGGTTGTTGAACCAGCAGTTCAAGAGGTTTGATTGTTGAGTCAGACTCGTCTGTAGTCTGATATCCTGTTTAGTTTTGTAGATTTGGATGAGTAAAAGCTCTATGGCTTAGTAGTATTGATTATTTGGATTCTGTAGAGCGAGTATCCCGATATTTATACCAGGGCAACTTGAGAAAGTTCTATCCAGAATTTTTTTGGATAGTTAGATTAGTTTTGATTGGATGAATTAGTTACTTTGGTTGTTAGCATATGATTAATATATGCAGTGTTTTAAAATTAAATCTTTAATAAGATTATTAAATTACCTTTGTTTTAAATTTCGGGGACGAAATTCTTTTAAGGGGGAAGGAATGTGATATGCCGGAATTTCTGGCAATACATATTTAATAATCCGTATCTAAAATTAAATTGATTTGATAATTATTGTTAATAAAATTTGAATTGATTTAATAATCTTCTTGTATTAAATATTTAATTAGTGAATTTATCTTTTAACAAGCTAATAAATTTTTTTCTATTTATAATGTGTATATATATTTATATATATATTAAATGGATAAGTTTGGTTTTAAATTTAATTAATAAAGCATATTTTCTAATTCCAATATTTTGGTGATTGGGAAATTATGATTTATTTAATGTTAAGCTTTTCAAAGCTATTTAATAAAGAACTATATGGTTTTAAAATACATAAAATAAATGATTAGTTGTTTAAAAAGGATTTTAGCTTAAGTTTAAATAAGATTAATAATACGATTTGTTTTATTTCCTTTTTAAAATATTGTTTAATAAATATGATTGTAATTAAATATGAAAGTTTAAATACAATTAAAATATGAAACATTTATTCATATAAATAATAAGTAATTTACAATCTCTTTTATAAATTTTATTTAAATTATCTAAAATGTTATTTTCAAATAATAAAGTAATGTATTGTTTTTATTTTTAAATATAAATGATTTTATTTCCTTAAAAAAAGCTATATATATAACTTAATATTTGTTAATAATTAAGTTTAAAACTTTCACTAACTTTTAATTATAAATACTAATTACTTTAGAGACATGTGTAAACATCCTAGAACATAATTTAACATGTGTTAAGTGATCAAATAAGGAAATTAACAAGTGTTAATATTTAAGACAAGTGTCAAATTGTATTTTTATTTTTTTCTTTGATTTTTAAATAAATCATGAATTTAGTTTATAAACACTTGCCTTCTTCCATTCCTTTCTTTTTCTCATTTTCATTTCACGGTAAAGAAAATTTTCAGCTGAAAACTATTTACTCTAGACAATCATCAAAAAAAAAATATGAAACCCAAAATCTATAGTCATCCACATATCAAAATGCAAATCTGAAACAATCTTCAAACAAAACCCTGTAAATGAAACTCCTCATCTTCAAAAATGCATAGCAAAAAAAATCCCTGTAACATTAGCATGCAAGTTTGCATTTTATTCAATCTAAAGCAAACCTGTAATTTCAATATGTTTTAAAAAAACCAATATTCATTTCTTCTAAATTCTGGAAATCAAGCTACCTACATGCATGAAATTTTCAAATCTGACGCAAGCAAGTCTGTTCATCATTCAACCTGGAATTGTTGCCTGCATTTTCTTTTAAGTTGGAAGCATTTTAAAGCAACATTCAAGTTTAAGGTTTATAAATCAATAATAAAAGCATTCAAGCAAGTTTTCAAAAGATTCACAAGGGTTTTTCAAAAAAAATTGGTGTACTGCTCATCAAAATTTTAGGTGAGTAGCTTTATTTTAGAAATTGTAGTATAAAATCTAGTTGCGTGCAAGTTATTTTGAAATAAATATGCTTGTGTATGTATAATTGTTGAATTTCTTGTGCATGTTGTATACATGCTTGTGATATATGTAAGTCCTCTCTACTTCCAGTTTTTAGTTCCTTGTTTTAATTTAAACTCAAAACTTCCTGATTTGACTTTGTTAAAAACTTAAGATTCAAAGCATACTTGTTTGTTTCATCACATACTTTAGATTAAAATTTTACTTAAGTTAAAAATTAGCGAAATGTCTCTGGAAATTTAAAATAACCAAGCAAGTTTGAAAATAAGTGTAAATTTAAATACATTGATTCAATGTTTCAGGGTTATGATCTGAAACATCATACAAAATCATGAATTTTAAACCTAAAATTACAATTTTTAATGCTAGAATCAAAGAGCAGTTCTCTTTTGACTGTATTATGTATTTTGAGGCATTTCTGTTGCCACAAATGTTTGGAGGTGTCGAGAGTGCTCCTGGAGGAGGAGGAGTTATCATTGAAGAGGGGAAAATTATCAGATTTTGGTGCATTTCATTTTGGTGGTGATGGTTGTGATTTGAAGTTTAGAACCCTAGTTTTACTGGGTTAGACAAAATCGATCACTTCCGCATTTGTAGATGATCGAGTTGCTTGGGGTTTTAGGATATAGAAGATGGTGGGTTGACAAGGACTTTGTCGGTGTTTTAGAGACAATGGTGGTCGGAGCTTCAATGGCGAGGCGATGACAGGTTTTGATGGGGAGTTTCTATTTTATGGTTCCAGGTTTGGGGTAAAGCTTGATTTCAATTTCAGGGTTGGATGGATGTTGTGGTGATCGGATTCTAGTGATAGGAGGATAACCATTCTGCTCGAAGGTATGGTGTCGATAGAGTTGGTCGGCGGCACCGTGCATGTGCACAGTGCCCTGGTTTCTGATGATCAGTGTTGATTAGATGGGGTGTTGCAGGATTTTGTTTACTCGAGTGATTCTCGGGTGATTCGAGTTTTATCTCGAAGTAGATTAGGTTTTTACTCGAAGTAAAATTAAAGATTACTCGGGTAACATTTGTTTCAGGTTTTAAAACAAAAACAGAAACCTGTTCTGTTTTTTTTTTAATTTTAAAGTAAAGTTTAAATATAAACTGAAATTTTAAACTAAATTTTAAAACCTGAGTTAGAACTTGAATCCAAGTAGTTTGAATCTCAGATTCAAAATAATTTAAGCTTCGAAATTTAAATTTGGTTTTAAAAACTTTTAAGTGTAAAAGTATTCGGGTTTGAATTTAAACTGAAAAGTTTTAATTGTAAAATAGAAATTTAAAATAAGTTTAAATTTGAGATTTATAAATCTAGAATTTGAGTTGAATTTCAGTTTCTTTTAAATAAAACAAAGTTTAAATTAAATTGTTTTAACTACTTTTAAAATGGTTAAATGATTTGAATTTAAGATGAAATTTAAAACGTAAGTAAGTTTTGAACCCAAGTAATCTGGAAACAAATTTAATATGTATTCCAGTTTGAAATAAATGGAAATTTTTAAATTTAAAATAATTTAAACAATCTTGTTTGTTAAAGTGTATTTTTAAATGGATTTGAATTTAAAAATGAATTGGGTTTTTAAAATCTTTTACAAAAATGGATATTCTTTAACATATGTGATAAAAAGGTTTTGAATTGTTTTTAAACTTTGTTTAGATAAAATGGTATTCATTTTAAAATCTTATATTTAAAATGAAGTTTAAAATGAAATTTAAAGTAAATTTGAAAACAAATTGTTTAGATACTTTGACTAAGTAAGAAATGATTTTCTTAAAGATAAATAGAATTTTAATGATTTGGATTCATTAAATTATTAAGTTAATTTAAATGGATAATTAATTATTTAATTAATTAATGATAAGGATGATTAATTAAGTAATTAAGAGTTTTAAATTGGTTAATTAAGACTTAAGAGTAATTAATTAAGGTTAAATAATTTGTAATTAAGGATTACTAATTAGATTTTAATTAATGATTAAAGATTAATTAATCAAGTAATTAAGGATTAATTAAGTTGCAGTTAACACTTAACTAATTAAATAATTAAAGTTAAATTAATTGGTAATTAAATATTAATTAATTTGTAATTAATAATGGTTAATCTGAGTTAATTTCTTAAGAAAAGAAATTAAAGAATTGAGAATTGTTAAGATTATTTAACAATTAATTTATGTGTTTAATTTCAAAAAAATTAATTAGATTAATTAATTAATGATAATCATTTATGAAATTGTTAAAGTTTAATTACTTAATAGAAGTAATTAATGAATTAATTACTTAATGTAATTAATTGAGTTTAATGTGATTAGTTTAAGTTAATTAATTTAAACGCTTGATGATTTGACAAATAATTACTTAATGTAATTAATGGAATTTTAATTGCTTAGGGAAGTAATTAATTGATAATTACTGGATGCAATTAAAGATGTTTTAACAATGAAAGTAATTTGGATTAAATTACTTTGTAATTAATCAAGGGATTAATTGAGATAATTAATTTAGGGTAACTAATTTATTTAATGAAGTAATTAAGTGTAGTTAATTACTGAATGGAATTAATCAAGGGATTAATTAGAGAATAAGTTAAGGAGTAATTTATTTAATGAAGTAATTAAGGGTAGTTAATTTTTGGATGTTATTAGTCAAGGGTGATTAATATATGTGGTTTGATTGAAAATTAATTACTTAATGTAATTAATTTAAATAAAGAGATTAATTAAAAATGTAATTAGAAATCATTAATAAAATTAATGATGTAAATTTAGAATTGATTAGTTAAGGAATAATTAGTAAATGAAGTAATTAATTAATAAAGGATTAATTAATTTTAGTTCATTAATTGATTAAGTAATTAAAAGTTAATTATTATAAAGAGTTAAGTATAATTAACTTGTGTGATTAATTCAAAGGCTAATTACTTATTGTAATTAGAAAATTGTTAATCAGGAATGATTAATTGAAATGAATAATGAGATGGTGATTAATTAATTGATTTGTAATTAACTAATGGTTAAGTTAAGCAGGATTATAATGATAAAGTAATTAATTTAATTCACTTTAAATTAATTATAGTTGGTGTGATCATTAAATCATTGCTTATGTATGAATGGTTGATATTGGTTGCCTTGAATGGATTGTAATCTCAACAATGAGATGAGTACTATGTGATATGGATGCTTTGGTTGCATTGGGATGAAAATATGGATTATCTGTTTATAATGACATGGATTATCTATTGGTGATGATAATGTTGATCATCTATTATGATGTTGTGAATTATCTATCTTAGTGTATATGGATAATGAATTAAATTGGTTTTAACTCTAAAACAACATGGCCTTAAAAGATACTTTTTGGATTCGGTGAGACCGGGATCGGCTTTCCATATTTGGTTATCCGAAAACCATATCGATCCAAATTAACGATAGGTCGTGAATCTGAAGTGAAGATGAAGATTCAGAGTTAAGGATTATCGTTGTTAACTCTGAGGGTGATTCCAAAATGAGTGTAACGAGCAAATGCCTTCGGTTTCATTCGAACCCGGAACGAACTTGTATGGATTGAATGCTTTCAGAACATCGTCAGGTGGATGATAAGCATTCTAAGTGATGTGTTCTGATAAAGGTAATCGTAGCTTCAAGCCTCATCAACCGGGAATGGCTAAAAAGGGGAGGTGCAGCAAGGCTAAGTGGGTTATGCCCAAGTAGGACGAGATTTACCCCTGTCTAGATGTCCCTTCTATTTTGGCTGTGTGGTGCGGTTGCTGATCACAACTGCGGGGTGGTCTTGTTCGGAACTGTTCTGTAAGGAATGTTTCCGGCTTTGTATTGCAGGGGATTGGGAGTGATCCTCGGTACAGTGATCTAGGCCGCGTACTGTGACGGGCGGTACCCCGGTAGCCCTGTCATTATGTGGAATCCAAAATCCAATAAGTGCCCTCGGATTTGATTGTATTGCCCACTTTTGTGGCTAATAGCTGGAATTTAATAATGTAACAATTTCGGCTATTTCTTATTTACTTGGAAACCCTAGACCTATTATAATATCACTGGATTTCCTATCAAACGTTTTGGTTAGCGTAAGGTAAAAACTTTTCCATGTTTATGTGTGGGAAGTCTTACGTGATACCTTTTCTTTTCAAAGGTTTTTAAAAGTTAAGCAACTTTAACCTATTACTCACACCAGACCCATGTATGACCCAGAGTTTATTTCTGTTTTTCTTAAACTCTTGAGGACTCAAATTTTTTCGAGTAGCTAAGGGATTCCGGTTAGCTTTGACGAATTGTGGAGAAGCAATGGAGCAGGAGGCTTCTGCATTATAGTTATATATAGTGTTCCACTGTGTTGGTATCTCTGAGTGGTTTCTTTGTTGATGTTGTATTGAGTTGTAATAACTAGATAGGTGTTTATAACTGTCTAGTACGTGATGTATTGTCTGTATAACTCTGATAGCTGTTGTATACTATGTAATACTTATGTTATTAATATAATTTATTCGTTCCGCTGTTGAGATTCTGATGTTGTTTCTTCTTTCTCTTCTTTCTTTTCTCTTTTCGATCCCTTTCTTTCTTAAAGATGATGCGATTTTCTGGTCCTAGAAAGTCGGGTCATCACAAAGTTATTAATTTAAATATAGTGATTAGTTGATTTATTTTAATTAGAATTTTAAGCATTAATTTATGTTATTCAAAATTTGCTTACGAGGGTTAAATCCAATGGAAGTTGTGCAAAAAGATTTAAAATTTGGAACACTTATATAAAATCAAAGGTGAGAATTTCTCACTCAATTTTGGGTTGCCACATTTAAATTTAAATGTTGAATTTAAATTATTGGATGCTTGATTGGATTGGTAAATTTTAATTTTTGGTTGGATGATTATATAATATATAATAGTGTATATATATTAGTAATTGGAGTGATATTTCTGCATATTATAGCGAATGAGACCCTATACGCCTCGCATAATAGTGGATGACCCTATATACCGTGATATCCCCTTCGAAGTGGGATTGGTATTTTTATGTTGTATTACATCTATGGATGCAGGGAAATAGGTTGGAGGGATCCAGTTCGATTCCTCAAAATGTTAAATTTAATTTCATATATTGTGATATATGAATTGTGTAGAATAATCTATGATTATTGTCGTGTTTGGAATTATTGGATGTTATTGTAGCACTGGCCTAAACTTTGATTGTTTAAATACCACAAATATATTTTTAAAATTTAAGGGATAGAAGGGGATTTTTATATAAAAATATTTATATTGGAATTGGTTGGGGGAGGGGGAAGGGGGTATTTTAAAGAAATTGAGTTACATAAAATATATTGATTTTTGGTTACACTTAACCACTATGAATCATTATATGGAGATTTTTTTTTAAAATGAATTATATAAGAGAATTTATTAATGATATTCCATAAATATAAAAAAAGAGTTGAAGTCGATATTAAAAATAGGTTAGAAGTTATAAATGGAATTACTAAAAGTAATAGAATTTTAAAAATGAGATTAGTTTTATAAAAAGTGAAACTCAAAGGAGTTATAAAATTTATGAACAATGTTATAAATAAGGAAATCGATATCAAATGATAGACTGCAATTATAAATTTATAGGAAGAGTTCATATTAGAATATGAAAATGGGTTGAGAAAAATAGTGGTACTATTTTTGAAAATAAAAATAGTTAAGGAGATCTGAATGCAAGGATATGACGTGATTTGAGAAGAATTTATAAATTTAATTGGTTATTGAGGTTTTTAAAAATATATTTCTATTTTAAGAAGTTAAGTTCGTTTTTAAGAGGAATATTTATTTTTAAAAACTATGAAATTTTAACTAGATAGGATTGAAATACTTCGGTAAGTAGATTTTCGAATAATTAAGTATTTATTTTAGTAAATTCTAACTTTTAAAATAAGCTTTGAAAATTTATATGTTTATCTAAAAATGAGTTATTGATGTTTATAAAAAAAATTGATATTTTAAATGATTACTTGAACACATTTAAAAAATAAATTATTATGCTTAAAATACTTATTTTATTTATATATAGAGTTTTAAGTGATTGAAAATTGTTATTTTACAAATTCTCTCGAGATTCGTAAAGGGGGCTTATAGAAGGAGTTGAGGAGAGGGAATTTATTAATGATTCTAGAGAATTAGGGATAAGTTACGGAATATTCTCTGAAGCGTTAATATTGAGTGACTTTTGGAAAATAAGATTTGTAATATTTTCCTAAGTATAAGAATGGAAATTTGGAAAGATTTCAAAGTGTTGAGATGGTTTGGAAATATTCGGTTACGGATTAAATATTTGTAATTGTTTTCAAGTGTTGGATGGGATTGATATATCTTATAAAGATATTTTTAAGTAAGTATTTTGGAAACATTTATATTAAGGCTTGGTGGATGCTTATGGATGTTTTATTGATAGTAAATAACTTACTATCAATATTGCCAATTTCTTAATAGTTTCGAAGAGACCACGATCAGATTTAATTATCCGAAAACCATTTCGATTCGGTTTGAACATTACGAACGAATGTCGTAAAGACGATGAAGATGGTGATTCATTTTGTCCAGACCCAACACAACTTGTATGGGCAAAAACTATCAGAACATCGTCATTGGAGGACGATGATCATTCTAAGTAGAATTGTTTCTTGAAAGGTAACATTTAGCCTCGAGCCTCATCGACCAAAAATGACTAAAACCGGGAAGATGCGGCAAGGCTAAGTGGGTCACACCCAATTAGGGTATGTTATCACTTTTCTAGATGTCCTCAGAAACCTATTTACTCTGGAGATGGTTATGCATGAAAGAAGGAGTGCTCGATGGTAAGGGTGGGAACACACGGGTTTTTAACATATTCGGTCTATCCAGGTTAGGGTTAGGCCGGTCTTGTGCTGTAGGGATCCCGCAAGGTCCTCGGTACATTATTCTAGTGGTGTACTGTGATGGGTGGTACCCTTGTGGACTAGTCATTTGTATGGAATACATTCCCCTATAAGAGCTGTACGGCTTTGATTATGCCCAACTATGCTGAACAGTGAGGTGCACGCATTTTAGCTATTTTCAATTTACTTGGTTTAGACACTATTATAATACAGACAATGTTGAAAAAAATGTTTTGGTTATTGTAAGGTAAAAACCCGTCATGTTTATGTATGACATGGTCTTACGAGATACCATTATTTTTTAAAGGACTTTGAAAATAATAGTAATAATTCAAATTGAGTGTGTTTTCTCACGCTGGTTTTCAAACTGACTCGGGTGTTATTTTATTATAATGCTTGGGTCAGACCGAGTATTATAGATTCAGAAAAGGGTGCTATGGAGCTCAAGATACGAGCTGGATGACAGAGACGTATCTCCGTACTTGGCTTGTATTCCGCTATGTAAGGACAAGTTATATAACTGTCCAGTTGATGTATTGATTTTTGTACTCCGATAGTTGTAAGTATAAACAGCTATAGATTCTTTTGTATAAAAATATGTTATTATATATTATATTTTGTTCCGCTGTATTTGTGAGATTATATGTTTGTTGTTCAATTCTCTTCTATCTGTTCTTCTTCTTTACCCTAGTTATTCGCACTTTCGTAAAATTTGGGTTGAAGAGGAGCGAATTATGGTCGGCTCAAATGGTAAGGAACAGTGGGTTGCTACACTTGCCATGTTGGAATCCATTTCCTTATACGATCCTAGTATGCTAGAATGTAATTAATGTAACAATTTCGGCTATGATTCAATATTTATTTCAAAACAACAGACAATATTATAATCTTACTAGATTTTATAATAAAATTGTTTTGTTATCATAAGGTAGAAAATCGTCCATGTTTACGTGCGATGTGCTCTTACGATATGCATTTTATTTTGAAAGGATTTTCAAAAATAGTGATCAATATGACTTGATTCAAGATTTCTAATGCTGGTTTTACCATACTGATCCAAGCGTTGTTTTCCTATAATGCTCGGGTTAATCAGAGATTATTTTCTAGATTTAGCTGGATGCTTTGGAGCTTTCAGGAGACGAGCTGGATTCTCTAAGATGTATTCACGTATCTTATATTCTTTCAATGTTTTGTTTTTCTTGATTCTTGTCTATAATTATCAGCAATTATAAGGGCAGGCTGTTATGACTATCTACGCTGAAAATAGGTTATTGTTCTTTGATGTTGTGTATAAAAAATGATTTCATTTTGTAAAGATCGTGGGTATATTATATATTTCTCGTCATGATGTGATATTTTGTTCTATCTTTTTTCTTTTACCCCAACTATCTTCTTTTCGGAACTTGGATGTTCAGCACGTGAATGCAGAGGATATATTAATGTTGATTTCTTAGGATCGAAAAGGCAGGTTATTACACATGTATTAGAGCTTAGCTTGAGTAAAACCTAGGCATTTAAGTGGTAAACTCATTATAGATAGGGTAAGTAAAACCCTATAATGAGTAACACATTAGAGATAGGATTAGTAATATACTAGAATGTGTTAAGTGTGTGTGTATAAGAGTGCATGTTCGTTATTTTCATAAAATGATTTTGTATTTTGTAGCTTGATCTGTTAAGTTTGAATTTTGGTTTTGGTTGATAAGTCCAGCCAACGTTGTCGATAGGAATACCGAAACACTTAAAAAAGGTAAAAACTAAATTATTTTACGTAGGAATATATTTTATGTATATAAAGCATAATTTTCCAAAATTTTAGTATGGTAATTCTTGATTGTGGTTGTTACGAGATGATAATATTCAATTACTACCATTAGAGTTTGGTTAATCATATTGGCTCAATTCTGAGCATTGATAGTGTTTTGTTAATCTATCTGTAATCTTCTTTTTTGAAACTTGAATTGGGTAGATAGAAATTGTAGGAATATTGAAATGAACACCTTGTAAATTAAGTTTCACAATTTGACTATAAGACGTTCGTTGATAATGTTGGGTTAAAAATTTTATTTACTAAAAGTTGTCTATTAAAATTAAAATATTTTGAAATAAATATTTAGGGAATAGTTTTATAAATTTAGTTTATCAAAAGGTGTTTTGAAAAGTCTTTTTTGAGGACTTAAATCCCCGTATTTCGAAAAAAAATTGTTTTCCAAAGTTTTTGAAATTTTTTAAATAGTATTATTTGAAAGTATTTTTAAATAAAAATATTTCTAAGGATTTTCAAGAAGATATTGTAGGATCGATTTCACCGTAGAGGGGGTGAATAGGGTGATACTAATTGTGATGACCTAGACTCGACCTTCAAAAATAGACACCCAATACATCACCCGTATTCGAATGCTGGAGATTCAAATGTTGAATTTCAATTCGCCGAAGCTTATAACACATTAGGTGATAACAATACAGCGGAAAAAAGAAGATTTATATTGATACACAAATGGATACAATATGAATACAATATGAAGTGATCAAGATTATCAGAGATATATACAACAGTAGAAAAACATAGTAGCGAAAAACAACAGCAACAGCAGCGGAAAGATCACATCTTCAGAGACTCCAAGAGAGAGAGAGAGAGAGAGAGAGAAAGATCAACAGATTGCATTTTATTGTCAAAGCTCCAAAACTCCAAACCAAAGCTCAAACCCAAAACTATCATGTTGTAATATAGCACAATGCGATCGCCAAATCCACAGACTTCAAAGACTGCCAAAATCTACATCTACTTGCTGACTATCTGATAACCTTACTCTAGGCTGCCTGTGTGGAAAATTATGGGCACCTAGAGTTTAGAAAGGGAACAATAAACTCTAAGTCAGTCATGGGACTGGTGTGAGCAAAAAAACCAGTTATTTGTACAAAAGAAAACGAAAAGAAATAAAAAGAATTTTGCTATGCTTTTTGGAAAATGAAACTACCATAAGCCCTCCCGCCACGCATACAATGCGATCGCACGCTTGGGGAAGATTTCTCCTTATAGCAGTCAAACATGCTAGATACGTGAAAATCCTTTTTATATTATTATTAGTGCATAGTGTGGAAAACATTTCGAAAATATAATATTAATCTTAGCCATCATACGTACCATTATAATATGCCTACTATAGATACCATGTTAAATGGCAGGTTCTACAACTAAAACCGTACAGGGCTTGTATTGGGTAATTGGATTTCCAACAAATGGTCAAGTCTAAGGAACTTCCTTTCCGAATGGGTACGCCTCCGGAGGGATGCCCCGAGAACCTAACCGGATCTCTGCCATCACAAGGTCAGGTAACCTCTGTAACTAGGTAACCAAATGTCACGAGTATGCCATCCCCCGGTCGTAACCGACCTTTATCTCGGGATTCCAACAATATTCCAACAACCACATAAGTTAAGTATCTGGGTACCAAAATACCACTTTTTATCCAGAAGGAAATGCACATACCATAAGGGGCGCGACCCCCGTAACCTTGTTGCATCCTTCCTGTTTCAATCATTTCCGGGTTGTGAGGTTCGATGAAATCTCATCCCACAAAGCTATGCTTTTCACAAAAGACATGCTTCGATCAAGCAATGATCAGCACTTAGCTTGCCACATTATCAAATTGGGAATATATCACAAGTAACCATCAACTACATAACCTCTGAGCTCGTACGTCTTAGAGAAGGATGTTAAGCTAAGAAAACAAATTCTCCGCCACCAAACAGAAATGTATTTGATAGCAACCAGCTTTATATCTCAAAGTGTAACGTTAGACATACGTCCGTACAAGTCCATCCTAGGTCTGAATGGAACTAAAGGCACTTCAAAAGAAGTCCTTGCAAATCCGGATATCCCCAATCACGTTTGGACCCCCCATCACATAGGGTAATCAGAATCTCTACATTGGGGCCACTCAGTGCAGAGACATTCGACAGGTAATCCTTTCGTTTTCGAAAGTAGCTGGTCTTCAACCACGGTCTTCAAATGCAATTCCATTTCATCGTATCATTAATTCGGAATGGATTTTATGGCATAATGTCCTCTCCCAGCTTAACCGAATAATGAGCGCTTATTTAAAAAACATATGGATACATTCAGATCTTAGTTAAGTCACAACTTTTAGCCCAAAACCCTTCCTTTTGAATGGTTCAAATAAATTTCCATTTTTAATCTTTTAAACAAAGATTCACACTTTAAGATCCTCTTCAATTTGAAGGTTTACCAAATCTTTAACAAAGATTCATTCATAACTTTCAAAACAATTTCCATTTCAAATTTGATTTGCCCATAACTCGAAATCCTTTCAACAAAAATTGGAAATTCTTTCTTAATTGAAAGCTGTTATCATTTGAAAACCAAGATTTTTCGTTTTGGGAAAATCCGATTAAATTTGCTCAAGTTATAGCCTTTTAAAGTATAAATCGGAAAATCAGCAAACTGCCGTACACTCGGCAAGCTCTATTTGGGTTAAATCAAATTCCCAAAATAATTTTAATTTCAAAATTTCCTTTTCAAATTTTTTTCATATTTAACCCAATTTCACTTCCAAACCGTTTTGGATTTAAAATTCAACTTTTAAAATAATATTAAATTCAAAATACCCTTGACTTAACCAATTTCTCGCGAAATCCATATTTGTGTCCGTGTTTGTGTTGTCTAGGGGTAATGCATATAATATTCACAACCATCATAAATCCAAGCACAACAATATCAATACGCGGTATAATCCTATAACGCTTATCTTTCATTCACAGATAAATAAGTAAATTCATCACAGATAATAATCCAAAGCAACTCATATCACAGAACATCATAGATCAGAGATATCAAACAATTCAAGGCATTCAATATAATCCAATCATCCATAAGCAAGATTAATTAATTACCTGATTATAATTAATTTAATTAACTCAAAATAAATTAATTACTAATGAATTAATAACCTAAACCTGATTAGTTAACATTAATTATTTACCAACAATTTGTTATTAATTTAATTAATTAATGAAAATAAATTAATCAACCTTAATTATCCATTTTAATTAATTATCCTCAATTAATTAATTATCCCTTACTTAATTACATTAATTAATTCCCATTAATTAATCACCTTAATTAATGACATTATGTAATTAACTTCCTTTAATTACTTATAGTAATTAATCTCTAATTAATCATATTAATTAATTAATCCTTCCATCAAGTAATTAATCCTCTAATTAATTACATTGAGTAATTATCCTTTTAATTTCTTTCATTAATTAATTATTCTTTAATTAATTACATTAAGTAAGTATCCTTAATTAATTACACTAAGAAATTACTTTCATTAATTAATAAATCTTTAATTGCTCAAAACCAAAACTAATTAAAAGATAAACCATTATCTTAATTAATTACTTAATTATCATTTAAATCTTTATTTATAAACCTTGTAATTAATTATCATTGATAAATTAACTTAGACCTTTAAGTTAATTAACCTTTAAAAACATTTTATCTTTTTAATTAACTCTTAATTATGTTATTTTATTTTAAATAAATTTAAGAGTTAATTAAAAACAAAGGACATTTAATTAAAATATCTCAACTTAATTAATTTTAAAAGAATTCATTTTAAAACCTTTTACTAATCTCTAACTTAAAAAAATAATGATTATTTAAAAGAATTAATTAAAAAACTTTGTTTAACTTGAATCACTTTACTTTTTAAAAAAATTATAAATACCTTATAGAAAACTCGAGAACATTCCGAGTCAAACCCAAAGCAAAATGCAGATTTTTCGGAGTCTCTCCCGCTTCGTCTTCCTTTATTTTTTTCTTTTTCTTTTTAAACTTTATTTTGTTTTAATATTTAAAAATGTTATTCCAGTTAAACACCCGGAACAACACAGAAACAAACATGAGCCAAAACACATTTCCCCTAAGCCAAAAATTGGAAACTGGTATCATCAATTTTTACTTTTATTTTTAAATTTTAAAACCTGGTTAACTAAAAACGACCCGAGCCCAAGAAAAATCTTCCTGATCCAACACCAGAGCCCACCCTTCATTTTCTCAAGCACGATCCTGAGACAAATTCATCTTCCCCAAATACCACAACAACCCAGACTCAAACATACACGCGTGCACGACAGTTCCTACCAACTCCGATCGACCTCGCCATCATCTACATGTCGACGACGACACCCTCATTCATCACGAACACCCAGATCATCGATGCATATAGGAAATCGAAATCGAGCAAGTCAATATACACTAAAACCCAACCTAGTCGATGAAAATTGCCTTACTCCGATGATCTCGACCCTTAGAGACCTCGACATTCCACCTAGAGCCGCGCCACCGTCCCATGCTCCTATTCCCCCGGTCCGATCGCCTCTAATCCACCCATGATGACACACGAGTTCGAGAAACAACGATAACCCAGACAGCTTGCAAAACCCTAAATTGACGTCATGTCGCCGCCACGGCCACCTAAATCCATCAACCATTTTTCCCTTGAACCCCGACTCATGAGCCACCTCCAGGCTTGATCGCGACAACCATCACCTCGTTGATCGTCGAAAATCGACGAACTTAGCAATTTTGTTCAACTCGCAATATATCAACATTTCCAATCTTTAAAACCGTGAAATGATTATCATCATCATTTTCCCATTAGAATCTGATTACGAAATCCAATCATGAAATTAAAATGATCGAATTTTATGAATTGCAAAGTTTTTCACTAAAATTTTTTCTTTGAAATATTCACTGAGTATTTCCACTTGCAATTATTTTTAAAAATGAAATTACAGTGTTATGATCATTTTCCCTTTTAAGATCTTATCCTAACATTGATTGTATAAAAAGATGTGAATTTTTTTAAGCGTTCTAGAGCCTGTTAATATAATAGAGATGTATATGCATATACATAGACTTCGTACTCAAACATTTGCATATTTATATATACAAACATGTGTACATTCATGCAATCACTTCACTTCAAGTATTAATCATAGATATCACAGATCAGACTAAAGTTTTTGGGATAGTAGTTTACTCACCTGGTTTGGAACAGGGAAGGCTTGAAGCATGTAGATGATTTTTTGAAAATCTGGAAATAGATCTGATTTGGAATTGGAAGTTGTATTTGATCTTGAAAACTGAAGATGCTTTTTGGAAACTGATCTTGCTTTTAAATTTCAATTTTTGCTTCGTTTACTTTGATCTAATCCTGGAAATTGTTTTATGTTTCGAAAATATGGAACTTGGGTTGTTGATCTGCAACTTGGATCAGAATCACTTGCTGTTTGATTTAGTTGAATTAGCTTGCTTAAAGCTGAGACGATCTTTGCTTTGATTTAATGAATCTACGCTTCAGATTTTAAGATTTAGATTTTTTTTGCTTTCTTGGTTTGTATTTTCAGGTTTGAATATCAAAGAAAATGAGAAAGGAAGGAGTAGATATGTATTTATAATCTCTTCTTAACTTTATTTATCATTTTAAAAATAAAAAGACATAAATGACACCTGTTAATACATGTTGTATTTAGCTAACACTTATTTAATTCCATATTAAAATAGTTACACTTGTTAATGTCATGTATTACAAAGCTTACACATGCATTTATATGTTTTTAATATGTTTATAAAAAATATATATTATATTTTCAATTTATCTTTATATATATATATATATATATATATATATATATATATATATATATATATATTATGTTTTAATATTTTCTACTTTTAAATTAATGCATTTCCTTTTTATATTAAAATATGTTTTATATTTATATATATACAAACTATTTTATATCATGTGTAATTTTAAAAGAAAGAATATAAATCTTTTATCAATTTTTATTTTAATCTATCATATTTTTAAATAAATAAATATTTATCTTTAGTGTTTGAAAATGTAGAATTTAATTTTAAATAGCTTTTGAAAAATTATTATATTCAATTCAAAACATAACTTTCAAATTTTCAGTGTATATATATATATATATATATATATATATATATATATACATTAGAAAACAAATTTATATTAGTTTATGAAGTTTTTATATCCAATTTATTTTCAATACATTTATTTTTGAATTTTAAATCAAAATCCTTTTTACAATCTATTTATAAATATATAAACATGAACAAACACTTATCTCATTTATTTTGGAAAATTATTCAACTTAATTCACCAATTAATACAAAATTTTATATTAATTACTAAATTAAATTTGGCTTAAAAACGAGATCGTTACAGTTATAATTATAAAAATTTAGTGCGGATCAACACAGATCACAGCAGGATGATAGCAGCACAGATAATAGCACAATATAAAAAGCAGAAAATAGAACACGTAGATTTACCCAGCTTCGGCAAAAGCTTGCATGCGTGCTCCAACCCAGGTTTCTACTTGAAACTAAGTATTCAGACGCTTACACACGTAAACTCGTGACACCAGCTATCGACTAACCTAACTCTATGCTCAAAACCCTGCCACAACTCAGCCACTAAGTTCCGAATTCTTGAACTACACCACTATAGTTCGTCCCGTAGTCACACGACTAGAAATCACATACGTTAAAAAGTAAATTACAAATAAAAACAATTAAAATACACTAAAACCCTTTTAAATAATTTAAATCCCAAAATGAATTAAAAGAAGCCGGACTAAAAACTTTAAGCGATAAAATAAACCGTCCATTTTCTTTTTATATTTCTTTGGCCAGGCCTTGCATTGAAAATTTGACTTCTTCCACCTTTTTCGTTCATTTTTCTTCGTTCTCAATTAGGGATTCTGGAATTAAATGTTGCTGATACTAGTTGATCAATCGAATAATTGTTTAGAGTTGATGACATTATCAATTGATCAGTTCTTTGATTTGCCCATGGCTAATTCAACTCCGTCGAGTTCGATATGACATCGGTATGTAATTTATGTCTTTTTACTTTTTTCGTTGGCTTGCTTGAACTCGATGCTCTTGAGGCCGATTATGCTAATGGTTTATATAGGATTTTAATTCCTATAATTTTGTTCGCATTTCATCGTCTGATGATTTTTCTCGGCCACATGATTATACTTGAATGCTTGAGAAGTTTACTGACTTGTTCAAATTCATATATTTTGTTTACTTGATCGACACGATTTTGATTTGCTTTGTTTGACTCCTTGGCCACCACGTCTCTGACTTTGGATTGAAACTGTTACATTTGACTTTGTAAAAACTTGCCATGTGATTTCTTTTGTTCAAACTCTACTTTGCTGACCCACTGCTTTGACTTTGTTATTTGGTATTGTTAGATAGAAGTTTGATTCTTTTCTGGTTCGACTTGAGTTTGATCAACTGCTCACGGCTTCATGTGAATTTTACTGTTGGTCTATTGCATTTGATCTGTGCATTTCGACCTTTATTCAGTTGCATGTTGTTTTGAACTACTTTACTATTCTGTCCACTACCGTGTTGATGTTACACTTTTTTTCTGGTTCGTAGCTAAAACTCCGAACTGTTACGCATATATGCACTTGACCATTTCCACAATTTGAGTTTCTGAATTGCATTCACTATAAACTGTATTGTGCTAGCATTATAACTGTTTGGTGCACCGCTTCTTATGTGGATGTTGCATATTCACTTGGTTGAACATGTGCACTTAGTTGGTTCATTGAGCTAGCTCAAGTTGCTTTGAATCTGGTACCTTTTGAAGCCCGATACACTATATATTGATTCTTATGCTGTCCTCATTTTATTGTATACTTCACTTGATCCTCAGGCTGTTGAGTTGTATGCATGTCTCTGAAGTCTTGTATCAATTTATGGTGCACTTTGTTATTTGAATCTGGCCATTGGTTCATGTTGTAGCTTGAATTGATTACTTGTTTCTCTGACCAGTCTGGGTTCAAGTGTGCATTCAAATTTTTGGTCAAGGCTGTGTTGTATGCATCTTGACCCGTAGTTTTGTATTGCACCTGAGTTGAATCCAACCTAAAGCTCATGTTTGACCTGAATCCAACCTAAAGCTCAGGTTTGACCTTGTGCTTAATATTTCGACTTAATATTTATTCCACTTGAGTTGAACTCGGCTACTGATTTGGGTTTGATCTTGTGCTCACCTATCCCTGCAGTTTTGTCAAGTGTATATCAATGTGTACGGTCTTGTGGCATATATAGTGATACACTGTGCATGACACAAGTTGTTCGTGTATGATGAATTCAAAATTAAATGATGATGAAGAACACAAATAAATAAGGCAAATAATATTTTCAAATTAAATTTTATTTTACATGGCAAAATATATTTTCTTTTCAATTTTACTGCGCTGGTCTGTATTTTGCTGTTAACTCAGATGCGGGATTCAATCTGGAATAGAGTTGAAGATGAATATGAATGTATGTGTGTAATGTAGTGAGGTGTAAATGTACGTATAGTGAATAATGTGATGTGATTGAAATTGTAATGTAATTGAAATTTGTATATATATAGCGAGAGCTCAAATTTGTACTATTCAAAATTGCAATAAATATTTGCTTGAATAAAATATCCAATTGAATTTAAATTCTGTGTTACTTTTTTTATTTAGAAAATATTCATTTAATTATGTGAGAAATAAAACAGTTCATTAACAAATACATTTAAATGAATATAAATATATATATATGCTTATTATCATCAAACAAAAATCATATACTTGCATATTCAACAATCTCCCCATTTCGATGATAACAAATATATATTTAGGATTTTGAGTTTGTTAAATGTATTTGATCATGCTCCATCTCTACACAAAGCTCCCCCCTTCATATATGCATAAAAATATGTAAATGAATAAATGAACTGATGCATAATACATATAGAATTAAAACATTTGACTTTTATTTGCCAAAATCTTAACATTTCTCTCCCTTTTTGTTATTTGAAAAAGAGTAATAGTGTTAGAAAAATAGAGATAAAGTGAAAGAAATTGATACAACATTAATACTCAATCGGGTATAAATATTAAATTTCAATAAAAAATTAAAAAAATCGTAAATACTCTATTTGATGCATATTCCATTTTAGAATGATATGGATGATGTCATCATATAAAAACGTACAGTTGTGTCTATTTGTGGAATATTTATATCAGGAATTTGAATATCTATTAACCATGGATAACCGCTAGGACTTTTAAATGAGATTAGTAGTATTCCAAATTTTTAAAAGAAAAATAAATGATTCAAGTATCATCTAACCACGCATAACCATGAGGACTTTTAAATGGGATTAGAATCAACTTGTCTATTTAATCAATCAATTTTGATATGCGTTCCATACATGCATACTGTGAGGACTTTAATGAGCATGAAAGCACATAATCAAAAATTCCAAGTAATTCACCCATGCATAACGGTAAGGACTTTTAAATGAGAGTGAATACTTTGGATGTTTTTATTGCTTAAAAATATAATAAATTGAGAAGTGAATGATTTCCTATTTAAAATACCATATATTGACATACTATATTGGATTTTGATGGGTGATGGTCGATAGAAATATGGTAGAAATAGAAATGGTCATGGAAATTTTACTAACAAAAAGTTTTTATAACTCGTATTTAAATTTCTAAAGGAATTTACTAAATTTACCATCGCAAGTTATAATATATGATTAATATCAACATTCACCACTTTTTCAATCACTAATTATCTTTCAATAATTAGTACGGAGATAGATTGTCATTTAACATCAAATCTAGAAAATAATGACCAAATTTTGTAAAAATGACTAATCTGAAACAAGGTCAACAAAAATAATTTTCTAGAAGGGATTTTATAATAAAAATTTATGCTAATTGAAAATTATTTGAAATGAAAAATATGCAGATGTTTTCTTTGAAAAATACGGTTATAGAATATCTCAACATAAATCACGTTCCACTAGTAATTTATCTATCAACTAGATTACCAGTGTTATCTGCATTCGAATTCCTCTTTGACTCAAGATTATTATGTCATAGACCAGATCGTGAAGTGTGCAACAAAATATCTTATAATCATTTTCAACAGCTTTTGAATTGAAATAATTTTGGATTTGAATTGAAGCCGTGCAAATAAACAAGCAGGGAACAAATTATTAGATAAGATAAACAAATATATCCACTTGTAGCATGAGTAATCAGTAATCAACATTATCATTAGTCCAAGCAAATTTATATGAATTAGTTCAAAGATTATTAGTTAGAAATTTTGAATAAGTCAGAGTCAAAATCAGCATTCATTTCTTTATCATATAACTAACTAATTTAATTCAGATTATGGTGCAGATTATCACACTTAATATATCGTTCAAGATAGATGTACCGTTTTCTTTTTTACCTTTACGATAATTTTTCGTTGTTGCCCATTGTGATTCTACCACCTTTGTACTAGGCTAAGGAACTTTGATTTGCTGGCCGTTATGCACCTGAAACAGCCAGAATCCAGAAGATACTGTTGTTGTTCCTTAGCCTGCCATATCTACACGAGAAAAGATTTTTGTGATATATTTATTTTTATAGGTCCATGGTTGTCAATGGAAAGTGGTTTTGAAAAATATGTTTGAGTAGACTCAAAACTATTTATATATGTTCCTTTTAACACCCAGATTTGTTTAACTTTAAGGGATTTTATATTTGTGCCTTTTGGAACCTAAATTGGAATTGTTTTCACGTGTATGTCTATACCAGCAATTATTGCGGTTATGTCCAATTGTTCTATAGATTGTGCACTCGGATTTGACACGATTAATCTCGTTTCTAACACGTTCAGATTGATTATATCGTTGTCTAACAGTATTAAAAGTTTGTTTCCCTAATAGCATATTCAACGATCTTTGACTTTTGGAAAAATTTTCTAAAGTTGTAGATAATTGTTGGACTTGTGTTTTGAGAGATCCATTTTCGTTCAATAATTGTGTGCACTTTTTAATGGAATTTTCTCTCCTTGTATTTTTCACTTTCTTTCAAAATTAGAATTTCACTTTCTAGTGATTTAATTTTAACTTCTGATTTTTTAGTCCGTTCTTTAAATATTGGACACTTTTCACACCTATGGCCCTTTCTCTGATAGTTTTTAACCAATTGATCAAGCTATTTATTTAAATCTATCAAAGTATCTCTTTGTGATTCAATTTTGATGCATTTCTCCCTAAGTCTTTCAAAACAGCCATTTACTTCGTGGAAATAAATGAGTAATTCTGAGTGAGTAAGTTTTGATACCTCGTTTAGCTCATCATCATCGCTTTCAGCTATATCATCTCGACGGCACAACTTTTACTGCTAGTACTTTTATAATCATCATCACTTTTATTCCACGTGGCTGCAAAACTTCTCCTTTTAGATTTCTTTTCTTGGCTGTGTCGATTTCGAGGATAACTGGGCTTGATATGATCGGGTTTGCTGCACTTGTGACAAATGATCCATTGCTCTTCTGAGTTGTTTAGTGCTTTGACTATTCTGCTTTACAAATTTTGATTTGGAGCTGGATTTCCGTATTTGTGGTCCCACATTTTGAATCTCTTTACTAGTTGCGCCAGCTCAGCTGCTCCATCATCATCATCATCAGTACTGCCTTTTATCAATCCTATTAAGCATGTTTTTGAGTCGATTATGAGGGATCTCTCATGGTTGTTGACTTTTGCACCATGTATTGCATCAAAATTATTCCAGATTTGCTATGCATTTTCATAATGAGAGATAAAGTTAAAATTATCTTGATTAATATGAGAATATAGTATATGCATAGCAAGAGAATTAATCGAAGCATTTTTCTCATCTATTATATCACACCCGTTTAAAATAATATCCCAACATTTAAAATTAACAAATTTTAAATAATATTTCATTTTTAATTTCCAATTCAAAAAATCTGTTCCATCAAAAACGGTATTGGACCGACCGTCAGCAAAAGTATTATTTAAAGAAAACATTTCAAAATTTTAAAATTTTGAAACAAAAATGGCTTTATTCCTAGCTCTACTACCACTTGTAGGATCGATTTCACCCTTGAGGGGCGTGAGTAGGGTGATACTAATAATTATAAAAATTTAATGCGTAAGTATAAAATAATTTCAACACAGATCACAGCAGAATATTAGCAGCACATATAATAGCAGAATATAAAAAGCAGAAAATAGAATATACTGATTTACCTAGCTTCGGCAAAACCCTACCTACATGCTGCCCCCAAGGTTTCTACTAGAAATTAAGTAGCCAGACACGTACACACATAAACTCATGACACCCGCTATCGACTAACCTAAATCTACGCTCAAAACCCTACAACAATATGGCCACTGTGTTGCGAATTCTCGACTTACACCACCGTAGTTCATCCCCTAATCACACGACTAGAAATCACAAACGATAAATAGTAAATTACAAATAAAAATAATTAAAAAACACTGAAACCCTAATTTAAATAATTTAAAGCCCTAAATGAATTAACAGAAGCCGGACCAAAAAATTTTAGTGATAAATATAAACCATCCCTTTTCTTTTTATACTTCTTCGACCTAGCCTTGCATTGAAAATATTGCTGCTTCCTTCTTTTTCGTTCTTTCTTCTTTTTCTTAATTAGGGCTTCTAGAATTGAATGTTGCCAATACTAGTTAAATCAATCGAATAATTTTTTAGAGTTGATTGTATATCAATTGATCAATTCTTCGATTTGCACATGGCTAATTCAACTCTGTCGAGTTCGATATGACTTCGGTATGTAATTTATGCCTTTCGCTTTTGCCGTTGTCTTGTTTGAACTCGATGCCCTTGAGGCCGATGATGTTAAGGGTTTATGTAACGACCCAGAATTTGACCATTTTAAAATATAGTATTTAGAGTGATTTAAATATAAAATATGTAAGGTTATATAATTCAAACAATATTAGATTGGAGTTGGAAAGAGAAGTATATACAAAAATAGTAACATTTGCCTATATCGACAAAAGTGACAAAATGCTGATTTTAGAAAAGTGAGTTTCAATGGTTTAATAAATTATTTTAATTAATTTATGAGTGTTTATATTTTTAAATAGAATTATACAAATTTATTTCTAAATTTGGTTTACATAAATAAATAGTTTAACTAAAACGTCAAAATGTGACCGTAAAACATTTTGTCGAAAATCAACGTTTTGTCGTTTAAAAGTTGTCGCAACGTCGCCGCACCTTTATTTTCATATATAAGAACATATATTAAAATAGTGAAAGTATTAATTAATTTAATAAACATGTTTACTTTTACTAAATAAAATTAGTAAACTTCTAGCAATCATTAAGAAAAGTAAGTAAGAATTGACAAAAGTAAGTAAGAAAGTCAAAAGTAAACATCAAACCAATATCACATCAAAAGCCAACATAATTATTATTTTACGTAGCTTAGTTCTTAAGGGATTAAGACATATAGTAAAGATGTGAAAGGTGATGTTAAGTATTGAAAAAGTGGAGATTGCTTTAGGTTGAAGTAAGGTTAGTTTGGTAATTTGGTAAGAGGTTATTTTGGTAAATTACCACTTTCTTTCTTTTTCTATAAATATCCACCTCCTTCTTCACTTTCATTCACATTTTTTTTTCCTCAAGCTTCTTCATCTTCTTCCTCTTCTCTTTAATGGCTTCCTAGCCATATAAAAAATTAGAAATATATAATGTCAAAATATTTTCAAAATATTCAAAAGAAATCAATGTTCATTCTCTTTAAATCAAACTCTTCTTTTCTCCACATTTTGTCTCTTTTCTCTCGGCCATAACTTCTTCAAAACCGAATCAAATGTAAATTTCTTTTTATTAAACCATGTATTTTTTCAGTGTCTATAACTTTCATGTTGACCACTTTGCCGCATTATGAAGATAATCATGTCAAAAATCCACTTCTTTTAAGTGCATTTTCTAGCCCAGTTTTTAAGCCAGAGAATATGCCATATTGTTTTGATCATAACTTAATCATAACCGATCCAAAATAAAAAATTATTTTTTTTGAACCATATAAAATTCCAGTGGATACAACTTTTATGTTGATAACTTTTCAATTTTTTAGTTTTGCTATACCTGAAACTCAATTCTTTGAAATGCATTGTCGGGCTTTATTTTTGTCAATCCGACAATACCTCTTCTCAATTCTACCATATCTCCCTCAAAACAACTTGAATTTAAATGATTATTTTTTTTAATTCAAGAGAAAACAATTATTCAACAATTTTTCCGTTAACAAGTTTTTTAAATTTTGAGAGTAAGAGAGTCAAAAATAAGAGAGAAGATGACCAATTTTTCGGGTCTGATTTTGAGAATTCCAGTTTAATGCTCTACCGCTTCTTCTCTGTATTTTAACCCAACCTCCATCTCAAGCCTTGGCTAATCTATTTAAAGGGAGAGAGTGTTGTTTTCTAGTGTTTAATGGAGTAGGAATTAGTTAGTGAAGTGTTGGTTGATTAGAATGTTGGTAGGAAGTTAATCGCTTTGGTTTATGGTGAGAAACTCTATTTAGCATCTCTATTTATATATATACATGTTTGATGTTGTGTTATGATTTCTATGGATGCTTATATATGCTTTGATCATCAATCATTGATTGTTTGATATGAATGTTAAATTGTTTTACCAAGTCACGTTAATACACGTCGCTAAGCACAAAAGAAAGCACTTTCCTTTTGAAAACGAAATGGTGTATATGGAATGCTTAAACCTTTTGGAAATATTTTTCAAATGAGTTAGAAATGTTTTATAAACATTTAAATATGTATAAAGAAATAAAGAAAGAAAATCAAGATTTTATCTTGTATATTTTAAATACGTCCAAAACAATTTTCCAAAAAAATCGCGTTTTTGCAGTAAATTGACCAAAGTTTAAAATTGATAATTTACATGTTTTAAAAATATGAAATAAATCCTAAAAATCTTTTAAAATGTATTAAAAGAGATTTAAGTTGAAAATAGGGATTTCTAAATGATATAAAAGTCGTCTTGAAGAATATAGCTTTTAAAATGCTATTTGCGACACTTTTAGCAAGGCTTTTCGCAGCAGTTTGAAATAACTTTTGAAATGCAGTTTTAAGCTTAATAATTCTTTCCTATATATTTTGTGATTTATTTTAAAAGAATAATTAATTTATTTAAAGACGATTTGGAAGTTTTAATGAGAGTTTGAATAAATGGAAAAGGGGAATTGTTTATACCACTTAAACAATAAGTGAAGAAGATTGAATATAATAACAAACTGAGTAAAGCGGAAACAACTAGTACATTTGTCCCACCTGTGAGATCTGGGAAGATAAAACAAGGTGTTTAACTAAGGTTAGGAATGCAGCAACCAGTGCCCAGAACTTACCTGTCCTATATTTTCTCTTCTTAGGCGAGGGGTGGAATATATCGAAAGGAAAGCCCGGATACTCTAAATGATCATAATTAAGTTTTTTTTAAGATAAAAGAAAAGAAATAAATTCTTTGAATTTATGGTCTAGATATAAGATTTATAAAATTGATATTTTATAAATAAAAGTAATGGAATTATAAAAGTGTTTTATAAATATTAGAAATGGGATTGTAATCAATATATGGGTTTACAATTGAAATTTAGAAAAGAATTTGTAATGGATTTTATAAATAATAAGATTTGAAACGAATGAATATGTAAATAAGAGTTTTATAAGTAATTAAATTATAATTGGATTTTGACTTATAAGTGAGATATAAATGGAATTTGTTGGTAAAGAAATTTTGTATGTGGAAGTTTATAAAATAAAAATGGAATTTATAAACACCATTTTGTGAATCTGAAATCAATTTAAATTGATAAGTTAAGTAAAGGAATTATATTCGCAATTTTGGACAGTGAATAATCCTTTAAATTAAATGGATGTTTTGGAATGGGATGTTATAAAAAGGGAATATTTCCCTAAGTTAAAAGTTAAGAAAGAAAATCTTTGACTAAGATTTAATGAATGATTTGAAAATGCTTTCCTAAGTAAAAGAGAAAATGGTTTGGAATTATTCCAGGATATAAGAAAGGTTTAAATAAACCAAATGATTTGATAAATGAGGCTTAATGATTCCTTATACTCTTGAAAAGAAAATGGAATAAATTGAAAATAATATATCTAACAAAGATATTCTATAAAAGATGAAGTAATTGATTGATGTTTGATATCCACATATGAACTTAACATCTTTTAAATCGATGATTGGCTTCGAAGGAACCGGGGTTGGATTTGGATAATTCCTATCCGAAAACCACTTTGAACCAATGTATACGTTTCGAAAGTGAAGACATGTTGAAGACGATGATTATTGAAGACCGTGGATCTTCATAGAGTGAGGACTACTTGTTGATTTGCTCAAGGTCGCACCCATTATAGAGTTATATATAGTAGTGGTCTCCTCGTTGTTGAGATTTTTCGGAATGCAAGGACTACTCGCTACTAGTGGTAGTAGGAGAGCGCCTTCGATTTGTCCTGTTCCTGGACAATTTGTATGGACGTTTGTCTGACATTGCATTTCTAAAGATTACATACATTGGCTTTTAAAAATGTACATTAGTGGGGGCGGAGAAGGCAACTTCTCTTAGCTTAACACCCTCCTTGAGACGTACGAGCTCAAGGGTTGTACTTTTTATGGAAGGAAATCAGTAGTTAACGGAAATGGCAATATGGCATTCAAAGATGTGATATGTAATATGTGAAAAGGTAATCGTTACCTCAAGCCTCATCATACCGGAAATGACCGAAACAGGATTAGATGCGGCAAGGCTAAGTGGGTCATTCCCAATTAGGGTATGATCAATCCCTTCCAGATATATTTCTTCCCGCTATGATGTTCGGGATGTAAATTAATGTGGTGTATGGAAAACAAGCGCTCGGTTAAAGGTCGGTAACAACCGGGGTATGACATATTCGGTACTATCTAGTTATAGAGGTAGGCCGGTCTTGTGTTGGTAGAGAAGCTGTGTGATGGTTTCTCGGGGCATCCATCTAGAGGTGTACCCATTTAGGAAGGTAGATCCTTCGCCTGGTCATTTGTATGGAAATCTATTCTCCAATAAGAACCTACGGTTTTGTTTGTAGAGCCTAGTGTGATGGAATTTGATAATGGTAACAATTTCAGCTAAGATTAATAAGTTTATTTGCAAATGTTTTCAAAGAGATGTCACTAATAATAATATCAAATGTTTTGATATAAAAGTGTTTTAGTTATCAAAAGTAAAAACCCATCCGTGTTTATGTGTGAGCGCAGTCTTATGAGATACTCTTTATTTTCAAAGGATTTTATCCAAAGGCTGATATACGACACTGTCATTAATTATTGAGTTTTTCTAACGCTAGTTTATCAAGCCTGATTCGGGTATTTTCAATAGTCGGGTAAAATCGGAGAAGTTTCAGGTTTAGTCAAAGACGGTTGGAGTTCCCAGAGGAGAGCTGGAGATATTCATCATACGTATGAACATATTCTATTATCCGCTGTACTTAGTTTGTTTTAGTTGATGTTTGTCAGCAATTTTAAGGACAGATGTTTATAACTGTCCAAGCTGAATTTAGGTTAGACTTTGATATATGTATTTAAAAGTTTTGTGCTATAAAAATATTTGTTCAATATTATATGTTATTCCATTCATGTGAGATTCTATTCTGTCTATTTTTTTTATTACCCTTCATGTTCCATATTTTCGTGCAATTTGAGTTGGACATGTGTGGTTTATTATCGATTCAAAGGGTACGGGAAAACGGGCCTTGACAGTTTATATAAGATTTTAATTCCTATAATTTCGTTTATATTTTATCTTCCGATGATTTTTCTCGGCCACTTGATTATACTTGAATGCTTGAGATGATTACCGACTTTTTCAAATTCGTATTTTTTTTACTTGATTGACACGGTTTTGATTTGCTTTGTTGGACTCCTTGGCCACCACGTCTCTGACTTTGGTTTGAAACTGTTACATTTGACTTTGTAAAAACCTGCTATGTGAATTTCTTTTGTTCAAACCCTACTTTGATGACCCACGGCATTGACTTTGTTATTTGGTATTGCTAAACATAAGTTCGATTCTTTTCTAATTCTACTGGAGTTTGGTCAACTTCTCAAGGCTTCATATGAATTTTACTATTGTTCTGTTGCATTTGATTTGAGCATTTCGACTTTTTTTCAGATGCATGTTGTTTTGACCTAATGTACTATATTGTCCACTACCGTGTTGACGTTACACTTGTTTTTCTGCTTTGTAGCTAAAACTCTAAACTGTTACACATGTATGCACTTGACCATTTTCAACAATATGAGTTTCTAAATTGCATTCACTATAAACTGTATTGTGGAAGCATTCTAACTGTTTGGTGCACCACTTCTTATGTGGATGTTGCATATTCGCTTAGTTGAACATGTGCACTTAATTGGTTCATTGATCTAGCTCAAGCAGCTTTGAATCTAGTACCTTTTGAAGCTTGATACACTGTATATTGATTCTTATGCAGTCTGCATTGCTTGTATACTTCACTTGATCCTCTGGTTGTTGAGTTGTATGCATGTCTGAAGTCTTGTATCAATTCATGGTGCATTTTATTGTTTGAATCTGGCCATTGGTTCATGTTGTAGCTTGACTTGATTACTTGTTTCTTTGACCACTCTAGGTTCAAGTGTACATTCGAATTTTTGGTCAAGGCTGTGTTGTATGCAACTTGATCCATAGTTTTGTATTGCAACTAAGTTGAATCCATCTTAAACTCGGGTTTGACCTTGTGCTTAATATCGTGACTTAATATTTATTTCAATTGAGTTGAACCCAGCTTTTGATTTATGTTTGACCTTGTGCTCCCTTGTCGATGCAGTTTTGTCAAGTGTATATCGGTGTGCATGGTCTTGTGGCATGTACAATGATACACTGTGCATGTTACATGCTATTCGTGTATGATGAATTCAAAATTAAATGATGACGAACAACCCAAATAACTAGGCAAAATAATATTTTCAAAATACATTTTGTTTTAGGCTGTAAATAATATTTTCTTTTTCAATTTTACTACTTTAGTGTGTATTTTGCAGATAACTCAAATGCTGGATTCAATCTGGAATAGAGTTGAAGATAAATACGAGCTTATGAGTGAATAGTAGTGAGGTGCAAATGTATGTATAGCAAAAAATGTGATGTGATCGAAATTATAATGTAATTGAAATTTGTATAAATATAGTGAGAGCTCAAATTTGTTCTATTCAAAATTCTAATAATATTTGTTTGAATAAAATATTCATTTGAATTTAAATTCTATGTTATTTATTTTATTCATCAAATATTTATTTAATTATGTGAGAAATAAAATAGTACATTAACAAATAAGTTTAAATGAATATATATATATATATGTTTATTTTCATCAAACAAAAATCATACACTTGCATATTCAATAGATATAAAGCACCGAACTCACTTCAGTTGTTGAAAAATAATTTTGATGATGACTGTATCATCATTGATGTCTATTTTCGAGTTTCTCGGTGGGAATATGCTACCTTAGGAATTTGGTTATAAAATTGTTTTAATAAAACATATTTTGATTTGATCCCAAAAGCATGATTTGATTTACCAAAAAGGAAATATGTATATTACTATTTCAAACGATTTATGGAGAGAAGAAATAATAGTCTTAATTGATAGAGTTTTAGAGTTGCAATTGGTAGAAATGGTTTTTTTGAAGGTATTCTTAACTGTAAATACTTTTGAAAAGAAAATTTTAAAGGAAGCTTATTTTCTTTGGATTAGTTCGTGGAATGAGTTTCGATTTTTTTGGCGATGATCTAAATAGTCTTCTAAGTAATGATCGAATGTTTTCCTAGACGAACATTATAGTGCCCTTTGTAAACTGTTCCTTTTATCATTGTACGATCGAGACGAGCTCGAATCCAAAAGAACCAAAAGTTAGTTGGCAATTGGTATTCTAACTATTTGTTTGGAAATATTTTTAGTATTGTTTCAAAAAGGGGATTTTGAAATAGAAGAAGTATTTTTTCAGCTAACTAGTTCAAGTAGCTCGAAAATAACAAAAAATGGACAAGAGATGCATTCAGATGGTAAACGCTTCTAGTGAGTGTTATCCTTCTTGATAAGGAAATGTATGGTACTGTTTGGTAGTACCTAGTTGCTTGATATAATTTTAGAATTACTCGGGCTGTGTGTATATATATATTCTTTGGATTAAAGTATATAGTATCATTTCAAAACAAGTTTGAAAAAAAAACTGGGTGTTTAATTCTCAAGTTGATTTTGGATTAAATAATGTATGTACCCTCAGGATGTAATAGGGTGTTATATCCATTTTTAAACTTAAGTTAGTTTATGAAAAAAAAATTCAAAAATAATTTAGTGGAAATAGACTTGGTATTAGTGAGAACCTGTAATATTAGTATGTAAGTTAAACGTAGATCATTTCTCTCTTTAATATAATTTTGATCTAACATTCGAGTATATGATGTGAGGTGTTTTGCACCATTCCAAATAAGGATCTATCGCTCGATTTTGATGGAGAACACTGGGCAAGGTTTCTTGATAAGGAACCAAGGTTTTCTATCATAATATATGTCCATGTAAAGGGAATGGAGGTTTCTAATCAAGAAACCTAATCGAAGTCCATACTAGCAAATCGTGTGAGCGATACTAGTTTGGAAGTGAAGTTATGTAGTCGATTAGTAATCGAATCAGATTTTGTATATAAATGATCTATGAACATCATGCTGAGTTATGAATAGCATTGAGTGTTCATGTGGTGAAATTTTGAGGACGAAATTCTTTTTGGGAGGGAGAATGTAACAACCTAGAATTTTATCACTTTGATTTTTGGAATATATAACTTGTTTTAAATGTTCGATTTGTGGTTTTGAAATAAAAAGAAAATTGTTTTGGATATAACATGAATTTGTAGATTTTTTCATTATTTTTAACTTGGAAAATAATCGAATATTATTTTCGTTCGACGTATTTTACGTCGAACATTGGAATTTTTGAAATTTAACCGAACTTGATAATTGACATTATATTTATTATTGTTTAATGATCACATTGCATTTCTATGCACGATCGTATGTCTATTTTCTGTCATTTGCGTGGCTCATACATGAACGCATTACCATGTAGCAGATACTTGAACACAACCATAATAGAATCAAATCACATCTTCATGAGCGCTGTGCACAACAACATGTTTGTCTACCCTGACCTCCTTTCCTTCCCTACCTTTTGTCTCCCTTACCCTTGCCTGCTTTTATCTTCTTGACCCTTTTGCTTCTTTCTCTCAAATTGATGGACCTTTCCCTTTAGCACAAAGGCAACGAAGGATATAAGTGTCAGGTGGAACATTAGAGAAGCTTCTTTATTTTTTTTCTTTTCTTGTTCTTTTACTTTCCGTTACAATTTTCAATATTCTCGTCATCACTTTTAAAAATCATTCACTCCCATTCCACTCGTTATTAGCTTATGTGACCAATAGTCGAGTTGTTTATTTCCTTGTCTAGTGTTTTTAGAAATTCATCACTCGAATTTTCATCAATCGACGACAAAGATATCTCATTATCACACGTAGAGGGAAAATTGTTCACAAACTATAAAAATTTATTTCTCCTTAACTGAGAAATATTATATGACACCTCTTGCGTCGTTAGAGGGCGTGGAGGTGCAGAAATTTTGGTGTGAGTTTTGGCAGGGATTCATGACGGTTGACGATGGAGGTCATGACCTAGGGGTAGAGATTCTGGAGGCTAAAGGAGGAGTTAGGTGCCGTGGTTGGTTCCACGATGTTTGTTCAGGGAAGGATCATCGATTGGTAAAGTTTGGTGGGATCTAGTGGTGGATTGGCAGCTACATTGTAAATTTCATGATTTTTCAGTTGGCTTTGGCTCCGGCTGTGATGGGTCGAAAACTACTAAGGTAGTGGACAAGTGACCGATCGGGTGAGCTCGTCGATTGGGGCTTGCGACAAGGATTGGTTTCGATGTTAGATGGTTAGATGGAGAGTGCATGTGCAAATATCCATGCGTGTTTTACTTTAGGGAAGTTTCAAATTGGAATTTGAATGAATTTAGGAATAAGTGAGAAGAAGAACTATAGATAGTGGAACGAGTTGGATTAGTATTGCAGGCCTTGGGCCATGTTATACTGGTCAAAAATATTTTATATTAATTTTTTTAAATATTGAACAAGTATGTTGAACTGAAAATGGAATAACTCACTCGTATGAAATTTAATTAACTAGCAGATTTTTGCATTGGGCTTGTGTTGACGAGCATGGCACTTTGACATAAATTGTCATTAGTTTTGGTGTAGTGTAATTTAATTATAAATTAATACTAACTGACTATAAATATGATAATTTGGAGAATTATGTATTTTACTTAATTATATTCCTTGGATATTATCTATTTGACCAAATAAACACCATACTGTTAAAGTTGTATATAATAATTTGGACACCTGATCAGCAGAATAAAACACTGTTTTGTTAATTAAATTAATTGGTTATTTAATTACCAGAATAAATCCCCATTCTGCTATGTTACAGATTTGGACACCAAATTAATGTCATTAATTGACATGCCAAGTTGAATAAGTGATGGTTAATTGTTGGATTTATTTACATAGATGTTGATTATGTAAATATCAGTTCTTAACTTGGAAAGTTAAAACGAACTTAATGGTGACTTATTTAAGTACCATTGTGATCACCGCTTTCCAAATTTAGAAAACTATGGATTTAAATCAACTTCAACTTTAAACGATTATAAATGTTTTATCTAATTAATATTTTAGTAAAGCGTTTTATATGACGATTATTTTATTAGCAATGTTTAAAAATTAGCTTATTTATATTCCTAATATTGTTTAAATTATTAAATTATATTCTAAATATGTTTCAAAGATATTTTATATCTTAATGATATTTAAAGTTATTTTGTTATAATTTGATTTTAAAGTTAATTTTTATTTAAAAATTTAAATATTATTTAAAGTTAACTATTATATATTTTAAAGTTATTATTTATTATAATTCAATATTGTTTAGAAGTTAATTTATTATTTTAATAATATTGTTTTAAAAGCTAATTTATTATTATTATAATATTTTTAAACTTGATTTACTACTGTATCAATAATGTTTTAAAGGTGATTTTATTATGTTCGATCATTATATATTATTTTAACGTGTTTTATAGTTCATTATCTTATTTGTTTTAAAGTTTATTATTTTATTAAAGATAGTTTAAATTTACTATTTTACTAACATTTTTTAAAGATAATTGATTTTTTTGTTAAAGGTGTTTTTAAATATTAAATTGTTTAATAATGGATTCCTTTTTATAAAAAGGATTTATTAAAGGAGTTTATGAACTTGGAGTAGGTATGGAATTGGAGAAGAAGTTTGGTTTTTAAATGATTTCAGGAAGGAAGTTTTATAAATGTGTTCTTGAGATTTATAAAAGAGTATTTTGTAAATAAACTTGGAGATTTACAAAAATAATTTTTTTTAGCAAAGCTAAGTTGGCTTTATAGCGGGCCAACCACTGTGAATATTACAAGGAACATGTCTTCTGTACATGCACAAAACAGCTAAAACTAATTTTATAGTGGTCAGACCACTCCTAACATAAACAAAGAAAAACAGTGCTAGATAACGAGTCTAGACTGCTCAGAAGGACCAAAGTCCCCCTTGTCATTACTGATATCAACATCATTAGTACCAGGACCTATAACATGTTGTAAAAGCAGAGAAGTACGTAGCCAATAATGGATCGTAAGACCTCGATAGAGTAGAGTAAAGATAAATATGGTCCCAAGTAGGATCTAAGAATTGCACCAATTGCTTGCACCATCAATACAAAGAAAGTCCATCCCCTTCAACATGATACACCAGCCTCTTAGACTCATCACAGTCACCTAAGAACATGTGATAACTATGCATCTACGGGTCATACCTCATTTCTGATTCCTCATGAACCCAAGAGATCTCTTCAGGTTCCTAGTAAATAATTTATCGTCCGACTCACTAACCACTAGCGATTCCGACATAGCAACCACGGCAGGAGATAATGAAACAACATGATAAGATTCAGTCGGTAATCTAACCTTGGGGACCCATTTCATTTCCAGCCTAGGGAGGGAAGTTTTGTCGGCAGGAGGTAGAGGAGCATTCCTAGAACACTTGTAACCGTCCGCAAATCCGTACCCCTTTGAGCCAACAATATTTTCCAACAGTTCGACTCAAAGTGGACGGGAAATATTATCGGCTCAAAAGGGTACGGATTTGCGGGCCTTACACTTATTATCAGAGCAAGGATTCTTTATTTTAGAAGGAAGATTTGGTTTAAGTTTTACTCGGAAACTCTTATAAATTTCTTAAGCATTGTTTTTATTAAAGTAATTTTAGTAGCCTTAATGTAAATAATTTAAGTATATATTTTTGAAAGTGATTATAAGGTGATGGAAATGTGTTGTAAAAATAAAAAGTAGTTTTATTCTTAAAGTGTTGAAAGAAATTTACGGGATTGGGACATAAATTAAATTGGGATAAATCGAGCAGGATTTATAAAGGATTTTATGGGTTATACTGAAATGGAAGTGTATTTCCCTGTAAACCAAGTATATTTTCAAAGGATATTTATTTATATACATTAGTTGGAACTTTAAAGTTATTTAAAAAGAATGTTTTAGGAAAAAATTTATTTAATCATTTTAACATTTTAAGTAAATATTTATTAAGTTAATTATAGAAGTATTTTAAATGTTTAAATAGTATTTGATTTAAAAGATGGTTATTAAATATTTATACTCTATCTAATAGTTTATTTTAAAATTAGTCTTGGCGTAAGTTTTACATGAGAAATTATTATAAAATTACATAACTATTATTTTAAATATAGTGTTTTAAGTAGTTTTTATTATAAATGTTTTAGAGAGAGTGTGTGTGTATCTTTGGATAAAGTGATTTAAATTATATAAAAATCTAAGTATTAAGACTTTGTGCTTTTCAGTAGAAATAAAATAATTGTTTGGATGATTGTTTTAAATTTGATAGTTAAATAACCGACCATCAATATTGGCCAATGCGCCTGTAGAATGTAAAAACAGAACTCTACAAGAATGTGCACGAACTTTATCAAATTAAAGTTACTGTGCGGATCGTGCAATATGGAATTATATTAAACAAGTGCGGAAATAAACTATATCAATGTAAAGTAAGTAAAAATAAAAACAAGCACACTAGGAATTTTTATACTAGTTCAACCTTCCCGTTCTACGTCCAGTCCCAGACTCCTTTCTGGAATTTCACTAACAATAATCCTCACTTAACCCGGAGGAACAGGTTTATACAACCCTTGAATAGCCAAACAAGGGACCTGAGCAGCAGAATAGGATTTTGCCTCAACAGCCGAAGAGGAATTCAACTTATACAAAAGTATATTTGACACAATGTATTCTAAATAACACGAATTTGTCTCTTGATAGTACACCCTTCCTATAATCAAATCCTCAAGAGTATTTTGTGTGTGTGGATTGATTGAACTTAGAATCAAAGATTATAAGTTAACTCAAAGATTCAAGTGAAATAAAGTTTGTGAATGCTTTGAATATAGAGCAAGAATAATATAAGAGAGCAAAGTGAAAATTTGGTGAAGCATGAGAAGAATCAAAGCATGTTTATATATAGTATATAGGGATGCAATTGTTCGTGAAAGATTTCAATCAAATGTTGCATCTATTCCTGTTGGAATTGGATTGAAACCCCTTCATGAAAGAAAGTGTCTTTTCAGTAAAAAAAAGCCGTTATTTTCCGTTCAGTCAACTGACTCAGAAGTGCCAGTCAACTGAAATTCAAAAACATGCATTTCAAAACAATATGTTATGCACTAACATAGGTCAGTCGACTGGCTATTCTGAGTCAGCCGATTGACCTGTGCTATGTTGCACAGATCACTTTAAAACTCTATATTTCAAGATGAAAAACTTTTTGTGTGTGAGTGTGACTTCTTGAGGAATGATTTTAACAGAATTTGAACAGAACTAAGACTCAAGAACAATATAAATATACATACTTTGAAGTCTTGTCTTTGTTTGAAGTTCTATTCTCTTTATGTCGTTGTGATCGTCAATGCTTGTTGATGCTTTTCGTCATGAATCAAAATCATGATTCAACAGCGTCGATCGTTTGGAGAGACCGGGATCAAGATTAATTTCTCGAAAACCACTTCAATCCGGTTTGAATGTTTGTGTGAGGATAGGTTATGATAACTATCAAGTTGTGTGCTATGAATTTTGTTGTACTCTGATTATGTAATGTATAAAACAGATATAATTCTTTTTGTTCAAAGATCAGTCATTTATCTATTATATATTGTTCTGCTGCATTTGTGAGATTCTGATGATGTTTCTAATTCTTCGTCTACCTATTTTCTTCTTTTACCCTAATGGTTCATATTTCCGTCCACTTTGAGTTGATATGATGGAGAATATTGTTGGCTCAAAGGGGTACGGATTTGCGGGTCATTACAGTGCCTCACAATGCTGACTACATAGCAGAATATACATCAAATACGTGTGATACGTCTCGCCATCCAGAACATATTGTCGGCTCAAAGGGTTACGATTTTGCGGGCCGTTACAACACTTCTCTGTAGAATGTACAAATGACTGACAATTTGCGCATAGATCGGGCTTCCAGATGTAATTTGCCTTTATCTCCACCTCCTAACCTTCCATGATTCCCACTTTCAATATTAACGGTAACGAATTCAATGGGGTTATTTCTATTAATGCCCTAGCATATAATAAATTCTTGCGTTCAAAGGTATTTGCATCAAAGCATTTGACATCCCTAATAAGGCTAGCAAGCCAGTTCAGACCAAGAAGAGGTTGAAGGATAGATGGAATATTGGAGAAAGTGGCCCAAACCGGAATCGAGAGAATCTACTCTCTAGCACTGTCTATACCAATAGTCTGCGGAGTAACAATGAAAGGTTTCCCTCTATAATGAGAGGGCTAGTGTTAAGCACTATAAACTTGTCTTCCTTATTCCCCAATTTAAAGAAGAAAAAGGAATTTAAAAGTTGGACAAGAAGAGAGCGTTTCAATTTCCATGCTCATCTACAAAGCTCATGAACAACCGAATATGAGGATGAAGGATCTAGAAAAAATCCAACCAGGTGATCAGACCAATGGCTCATAGCCTCCTGGAGCACAGAGGTGGGAGCACGTCAGAGCCATCAATTACGTGAGTGTCGAATATCTGTGGGGAGTATGCACCAACATTACTTGGAAATGATTTAAACAATAAAGACTAAACTGGCTTATCAACAACAGGTTTGCTAACAGCCACGACACTCAAACCACTAGAAATATCACTGGAATTAGCATCAATAGTTGTAGGAGTTGAAACTGTACTAGCTAATGGATATGGCGTATTAGAGGCGGAACCAATATGCTGCTTGGAAGCAATATTACATTCAAGATCATCATTCATCCTACAATTATCTTTATAGTTCCTTTCACCAGAGGCTGTGGTGATATAATCAAACAAAAATGACCCAAACCCGCGATTATTCACAAAATTCTGATCGTCCCCACTGATTTTATTTCTTTCAGCACAACCCCATTTACTAACAATCCTCACCAAGTTCGAAACCGGTGATGTAGGAGCTACAAAGGTAATACCTGATAGAAACGCAGCGGCCGGAGAAGAAGCAGCTAAGTCTAAAGAAAAATTCGTTAGAGGGTTAGGCGAGCAGTTGAAATTCACAAAAGCAGGCCGTAGTGATGATTGGAGCATTGGCGAGATAGGATCTGAGGCAATAACAGGGATAGGTAGAGAAAGACGCAATTCAGACATGGTGAAAATGCGGCCAGATCTGGTTAGCGAAGTAAGGAAGTGTGGCTTAACCTTCTTGTTCTTGGCCATCATAGACGAAGCAAAGGGATGATGCGAAGAAGACAAGGTGCGATGGAGAGGAATGGAAAGATATTAGGGCCAACTGGATAAAAATCGCCGCTTTCATGTGCATGCCATTAAAATTTATTTTTAATTTATAGATTGAAGATTTTTAAATACATTAAAGATTTATAAGTAAGTTTATAAATAAATTTAGAAATTTATGAAGGAAATGCTTAAAAAATAAAGAGATTTATAAAAGAATAGTATTTTGGATTATTAATATCTCTGTTTAATGATATTTTAGGTTCAATCATTTTAATATGATTTTCAAATATGTAATCCTTTTAATGTTATGTGAATATACTTATATATTGTGTAAGTATATAGAAAAGTTTTCCATGTTTGAAAGCGAATGGTTTTGTAAATATACTTATACCGGTGAGATAAGGGTACAAGTATATTTAAAAGTGATTTTAAATTAATGAACAATTTAAGAGTCTTAACGATTTCCACGAGAAGTGTATTCTATGTTTTAATTGTTTGTTTATTTGATAGTTAAATAACCGACTATCAAATCATAGCCGAAATATGTAATCCTTCTTAATTTTGGTGGTATGGAAACATTCCCTAGTTAACACCGAAGGATATAACTCTAAAAATATCTAAGAGAAACATGTGAGTTACATGGCACGGTCATCTTTGATGATGTTGTACTGTGCATGTAATTCTCATTTTGTTCTCCAAGGACAAATGATGGGATCCGTCCACTTAAATAGTTAGGAGGTGATCCCCATTCCTATGTATTTTTTGATTATTTTTGAAGAATCAATGTTGATTTTATTGGAACTATCATTTAGTTTTGGGGCGAGCGGTAAGTGGGAAGAGTGTACTTATATGAGATGACTCTATAGTAACCACTTCAAAACCATATGCACGTTCTATGTTTGGAAGAGGTATGACATGATGGAATCAAGCAATTGAAGTGCCGGGCTACTTGCCATTAATCCTGTAGGTGATTCCAAAATGGATGTAGTAGAAGTAGTGCCTTCGATTTGTTCTTATCCTGAACAACTTGTATAGATGCATGCTAGCATTGCATTAATGCCTGAGGGTAGTGTTAGCATTCCGAGTGGAAATGGCTAATAGGAAAAGGTAAAGCATAACCTCACAAGCCTCACAACACAGGAATGGCTAAAACAAGGGATGCAACAGAGTTATGTGAGTAACTCCCATTAGGACATCATTCCTCTATCTAGATAGGTTACTTCGAGTTGGTATGCGCATAGGCACGGATGGGAAAATTGAAGCAGCCTTGACGTTGGGGGATGATGTAGTCCCGTCCGACCTACCATGTTAAAGGGGCATCCGGCTTTGTGTAGAAAAGGTGCAATAGGTTACAGCCACAGGTATATTTTTCTAGAGCTGTACTTTCGGTAGGCAGTCCCTTATCCTGCCGTGTTAGAATCCATTTTCTTATACGAGCCTTACTGTTTTGATTTTTGAACCTAATGTGTTGGAATGTAATTAATTTAACCATTTCGGCTCTGATTCAATGTTTATTTTGAAACCTTAGACACTTTTGTAATATCACTGGATTTTATAATAAAAATGGTTTGGTTATCATAAGGAAAAAACTCATCCGTGTTTATGTTTGGCATAGTCTTACGAGATACATTTTATTTTGAAAGGATTTCGAAACATAGTGATCAATATGGTTTGATTCATGTTTTCTTACGCTGGTTTTGCCAAACTGAGCCGAACATTGTTTTCTTATAATGCTCTAGTCAGCCAGAGCATATTTTTCAAATTTAGCTGGATGCCTTGGAGCTTTCAGGAGACGAGCTAGACTCACCAAGACGCATTCGTGTATTATATATTCTTCTGTTGTTTTGTTGTTTTCGATTTGTATCTGCATTTATCAGAAGTTGTAAGAATATGCTGTTATAACTGTCCAAGATCAATACAGGTTAGTGTACTCCGATGTTATGTATAAGAAAAGATGATTTTTTTTGTAAAGATCTTGAATATGTTATATAGTTTCTCATCACGATGTGAGATTATGGTCTGTCTTTTCTTTCTTTTACCCCAATAATTTGTTTTTTCGGCATTTGGATATTCGGCATGTAAATATATGTATTAATGTCAATTTCTTAAGGTCGAAAAGGTAGGTTGTTACAACGTAAATGCAAGATCATAGCATATGGGTGAAAAAGGTATGGGTATGCCACAAGGGCAATTCTGTAATTTATTATAAATTAATTTACTTTATAATCAATTCTCGTTCATAATGAAGGTGTTTTATTTCTTTTATATATTTTTTATAATGTATTATAAATAATTAAATGGTTAACTAAAATATATTTAACAGAAAATTCATTAATGCATGTTTATGATAGTAATTATAAATAGTTTTAATCATGAGTATTGTATAACAGTATTATAAAATAAGTCAATTTAAATGTCCCTAGTCAAGCTGCATCAAGACTAGATATGTATTCATTGAGATTAGAGTGCATAACGCTCTCCAAGTATTGGGCAGTGTATTACTCATTACTACTGGGGCCGCCTGAGAGTTATGTACTGGTAATTATTGGATAACTATAGAAAAACTCACTCGTTAATTTTATGTTGGTTGATATGACTAAGGTCAAACAGAAAATAATGATATGATTGATTTACACGTCTCTCTCGACTTGAGAATATTATCAATCTCCAATATGAAAGCTCTACATTGATTACTGTCGGAACATGGCATGACATCCATCGAGTGACTATAGTGGGGCGAGTGGAAGTATCGAAAGTGAAGCGTTGTCCAAGAGAGGATTTGTGTCCTCAGTTATATGAGATTAGCAACATGGTCAACTAAAGTAAACTTAAAGTCAAAGTCTTTGGTTAGAGTAGGTTGGTTAATAGTAATTGTTATTATTTAACCAAGTACTGTGTATTTGGACAATAGAATTGAATGTGGATGATATTGGAATTTTGACCATTACTAAATTCCATAAGTTCAAAGTGATATAGTTTTGACGAAGAGAATTGGTGTAAATAAAATCCACAACCGTTAACGCTTGATAAAGTAAAATTGGATTTTACCGAAACTAAGAAAGCAGTATATTTAGCCAAAATTTTACACTACCTGCTAAATGATGTGTGAACATTAATATTCCAATTGTTTGATATTAACCACTGACGAAATTTACACATAACGAATCTCAGCGCGAAAATGATGAATTTCTTTTGACCAAAAGGTTTAATTAATTTATAAATGTATAAAATAATTAAATTAAATATTATTTATTAAATATTATTTACAAATTTGATTTTCATTTAATAAATGAATAATAAATGTGATTATAAACTTATAAATACATTAATCGATATACGATATCAACAAGCATTTTAAATTAGATTTAAAATGCAAAGTATTCATTCAAGCTCTAAATAGGTTTATGGCCCATAATGGGAATGATTATTTTGGCAAGAATATGGGGTTAGAGGTGGTGACTAGGTGATCTAAAGAGGAGTGAAGATGGATGGTTGAGATGGAAGGAGATTGAGTAAAAGATATGATACTAAAATCTCTTATTACCTTCTTCTATCTAAACATCTTTTCCGCCATATGATAATGATCTTTTTGGAGCCTCCACAAATGATCTTTGCTAGTTGAAATTCTCCTATCTCCTCTCTATCTTTTTGAAGTTAAAATCAAATAAATTTAGCTAACATCTGATAGCTGGTGTTCAACGGTTCAAAGGTTAACAATCTATTAGATCGAAAATCATTTCCAAGAGCTCACATTATCGTTTCAAGGTGTGCTTAAGGGCTTTGGCTACAAGCTATATTTCTATTTAAATTCAAACATTAATCTATATTTATAATGCTTATCGTATATATATATATATATATATAATATTGTTAGTTAGGTGACGATTCCAATATGTAGATATATTGGGACAATTTAGATTGGTTATAGGTATATGTATATACGTTTATAAATTTAGTTTTTATTATAATTAGTAAATATATACAGTACGACTCAGAATAAAAAATCATTTTATTAATTATTTAAATTATTTAATATATAGTATAGACATATATTCATATAGTATATAATTTAAACACTATATTATTATTATGTAAAATTTGAAAATACTATTTTATTCATGATGTTCAATGAGTATATTATTTCGGGAGAAAGAATTTTTTTATATATATTTATTTTAAATAATATATCAATTAATTTATCATATAAATAATTATATAAATTCATATATGTATTTAAAATATATTTCGTATTTTATAAAATCATAATGATACACTGAAACTCATGGTAGAATTAAAAACTGTTTTTTATTCTTAATATTTAAATTGAAATCGTAGTTTTAAAATTTAATTTTAATTATTTTAAATTATAAAAATTAAATAATAAAATTTTCATCCTAAAATTTGTTGAAAGTTTAAAATTTAAATTTAGATTTGCATAGAATATTTTTCCTAGTTTTTAAAATAATTATTTTTCAGTTTTACTAATATATACTAGTATAGACTACATGTGTGTGCATGTAGTAGCTAGAGAGCATATGTGTTGCGAGTGTAAAAGTTTTGGTAATCATAGCGCTTTTATTTCAAGTTATTTTGTTGGTGGTGTTGGTGGCAAATTGGTAGTAAAATTATGTTGATGGGTCGTTGAGAAGAGATGGTGGTGGATGTTGCGAACTAATGATGGGTTTGGGCTGATGGATAAGGGTATTTTTGGAATTTCAAAAAGACGCCACGGAAATGTAAGTCATAATTCTCTTTATTAGTAGTAAAGATATATGTATATATATGTATATGAAAAATAAAAGATATATTCTAATGTATGCACAAGACCGGATCAATATATATATATATATATATATATATATATATAAATTATTTATAATTTTATTTATATTAATATATAATATATATTATATGGATATACAAGTATTTAACATATTCAGTTATATATATATCTATGTATATATATATATATAAATGCATATATATTGAAAAAATTATTGCATTTATATAATTACTATTTTTGGCATTATAAAAAATTTATTTTAAATGATATAAACATGTTTATGTATTTATTAATATATACATCTATTAATATTCTATATGTTATATATAAATATTTATATGTTTATACAAAATTATATATATATAATTTTAATTTGTATATATGTATATATTTGAATATATTATTATAAAAGCAAATATATATACATATTTCATTTAGAAATATATTTGCATATTAGATGAGCTAACATGTCTGTTGTGATGCAAATCTCTGCATCTATATACGGGCATGTTATACCATGCACGGATTGATATGTTACACATATATACATATACACATACACAAATGTGTGTGCGTGTATGTGATATAGATATATTTTTAATATAACATAAAGTTAAATAAAACTATATCATTTTATAAATTTAAATAAAATAAAAGATTTTAGTTAAATGAAATTTATAAATGTTCCAAATAAATTATACTTCATAGGCCCAATAAAGATCAAATAAGGTAAAAAAAATTGAAATTGATCCATAACTTTCACAACAGACTGACCTAGTTTCTACAATAGTATCAAAGCCCAATAGCCTCTCCAGTCTAAATTAGTCATGTTAAGGTTAACTGTTAAGCTCACAGTCTAAAGGTTGCCCTTGATAGAGAAGCTCAATTTCAATTGGGCTTTTGCTAATTTTCAAAATGTTTAAAAATTAAAATATAAGTTTTAAATTTAAAAGTTAAATTTAAAATTAGACATAAATATATTATAAAAGTTATAATATGAACAAAAGTTTCAATATGTTTGAAAAATATAATACAAATTAATTTTAAAATTCCTAAAATTTATTAATAAGATTAATAAAATTAGCTTAACTAAATAAGTTGATTAATTAATAAATATATCTATATATTATATGTTATGATATATGTTGTATTGTTTTGAAATGTTTAAAATAACATAAATATATATATATACACTTGTATGTATGTATGTAGTAGAAGTGAATTTTGAAACTAATATTATTTAATTAAGAATATTTTAATTACATAAATAATTAAAAGATTAATTAATTAAATAATATACACATGTACATGATATATGTGTTATACTGTAAAATTATAGTATATAATGAATAGGGGTTTTTGGGCATAGGGAAGAAGTTGCAAAAAAAATTAGTCTCAGGGACGGCAAGTTTGTTTTTTAGTCTGAAGGACACTTTGTAGTGTAAATCACTAAATGATAGATGTAGCTATCATTTTCTGTTTATACTATAAAGTGTCCTTCAGACTAAAAAACAAACTTATCGTCCTTGAGACTAAATTTTTTTGTAACTTTTTCCTTGTGTCTATTTTCCTGTAATGAATATTCAACATAAATTTTATATTAAGATAATATGAAATTAATTGAAATGTTAATTAATTAAAATTAATTAAATAATGATTAATTAATACAATATTATACATAAGACTATTATATAAGTAATATAAAATATAAAAGTTATACAATAATAAAACTTATATAATATGAATGTATAAATTAAGGTGGAACATTAAGAAACCCTAAATAAACTTAAGGAATAAATACATACGTAAATGTACATATACCGTGATTTCTAATATGTTCGACACTTAAATCATGAGGGTATTTCATAAGAATACATGATTCCATAAGTCAGTATCACTCAATGTAATATACTAAAGATTATGAATCTTCAATATAATGTTGTCCTCTAAAATTTATATATTAATAGATTACTTGCATATTCTTCGGTTATTGAGCATTCAAGATAAGGATGTCATTTTTAGTACTATTAATACATTGAATAGACAAAGTAAGATAACTGCATATGTTTGTTGAGCTTTCCTTAAGATATGTGCTTTATACTTAGGCCATTGTGAAATGGCAGGTCCGAATGAACAATCTTACTTTATTTGTTAAGCTTTCCTTAAGGTAAGGCGGGATTAGGATAAAGTACCATGGGTTAAGAGTTGTATATGAATCAATCGATAAGGAGTTATTCATCATATGTGGGAATATGATTTGTTGAGCTTCCCTTAAGATCAAATTCCCAAGACATACGAGTACTAACACTTAATAATGAAGCTAACAGATTTCCATTGTAACGATTCCGGATTTTCGTCATTTGATTTTGAATATCTAAATGGTTTTAAATATTGGTTTTAGGATTATAATTTAGTAGGAAGTTTTTAAAACTAAAAATTCAAGTGATTTCGTTAATTTTTGAAAATCGTCGATTTAATCGACGCGTTAAAATAGCGATCCGAGGCACAGTCTCAGAATTTTAATAAACTAGTTCCATTAGATCCGTAATAGTGTATTATTATCGGATTTAAACTTTCATAATGTTTGGGGTTAGAGTTTGGTTGTACGATCTAAAAACGCCTAGAAATAATCTAACTGAATTTAATTTAAATATTCGATTTAAAAAGCTATCTTCCAAAAACGATCAAATTGGGGCTCGAGGCTTGTTCCATTGAGTTTGGAATAGAGGTATAACATTAGGAACGCCAGGCGGGACACCTCGATAGGGATTGTAAAATTTTAGTTACCCGACATGAGGTATTTTGAATTTAAATAATAAAAAAAGTGAAATCAATCACATCAAGCCACTCTCTTCATCCCTTAAAATTGTTACTTATTCCCTCACGTAGGAACAAAATCAAATCACGTCTTTCTTCCTTTCATTCTTTCAGTTCAGAAATCACGAATGCTCCTGAGTCCTACCTCTTCTTTAAAATCGAAATCGAAACTGCATATTTCTTCTTCATTTAAAAAAAGTCATCCTCGTTCGAAATTGAAAAACAAAGAAAGATCATGTAAGAATGCGATCAGATGGTTCGACATCTTCGACTAGAGCAAGGGAGGGAGGCGGTGATGGCAATAGTGAGACGGCGTGTGGCAATGGAGGAGCACTCGCGTGCGACAATGGAGGGAAGAGGCGCATCAATTGAGCACCAGTCTAAAGGAGGTGGTCGAAGGCGCTGGCTAGGAGTGGCAACGCATAGGGTGGTCGATGCACGTGTTCGGCGAGCATGATTCGTTCGTCGAAAAAAAAGAAGGTGGTCGTGTATGGTCAGGTTGAGGTGGAAGTCGAATCGCGAGGTTAAGGGTCGAGATAGGTTAGATGAGCTCAGCTACTTCGATCGATGACGACTAGGTGGTAACTCCAATCAGCGGGATGGCGACCTGACTATGATGGTAATAGGCAACTTCAGATTCTTGCTTGGGCACAGTCGCACTGACATTGTGTCTTCCGATTCTTTTCCTTCTTCAGTTGCTAGATAAAATGATAATTAGGTTTGTTTACTTATTTGTTAATTTAAAATTTGGAAAAAAAATTATGAATAATTATAATGGAATGTTAACAAAAATCACGTCATGCTCAGATGAGGTGTGAAATTAACGTATCAAGCCACGATGAACCCACGACAGCAATCAACGCAATAAAGTATATATATATGGACAATCAACAAATCTAAAATCAAGGTGAGAAATTCTCACTCATTTGGATTACCAAAATTTAAATATTAAATAGTTGAAATTAAATTTTGGGTGCTTGTTGAATTTATTAATTATTATCCGTTGAATGGTGTGTCTATATATGTATAGTAGTATATATGTTAGTAGTTGGAGTGATATTCCCGCACATTATAGCGGATGAGATCCTATGTGCCCCGCATAATAGCAGATGACTCATATACCGCGATATCCTCCTCGATGCGGGATTGTATTTTAATGTTGTATTAACATCTATGGATGTAGGGAAACAGGTTAGAGGGATCCAACTGGATTCCTCATGAAATTAATTTCATATATTGTGATATATGGTTGTGTAGAATAATCTATTATAGATTATTGTAGTGATTGGAATTATTAGATGTTATTGTAGCACTAGCCTGAATTTTGGTTATTTAATTACCTTAGGCATATTTTTAAAATTTAAGGAATTAAAACGATTTTTGATATAAAATATTTATTTTGGAATTGGGGGTATTTTTAAGAAATTGAGTTAGAAAAATATATTTGATTTTTGGTTACACTTAATTATTTTGAATTATTAAATAGAGATTTTGAAAATGAATTATATAAAAGAATTTATGAATGGTATTCTAGAAATATAAAAAATATTCGAAGTCGATATTAAAAATAGATTGGAAATTACAAATAGATTTATAAAGAAATAGATTTATAAAATGGAATTTTATAAATAAGATAGTTTTTAAAAACAAGTAAAACTCAAAGGACTTTAAGGATTTATAAACGATGTGATAAATAAGTTAAACGACATTAGTTGCTAAATTGGGAATATATAATTCACAAGGAGAATTTATATTAGAATATGAAAATAGAGCGAGAAAAAATAGTGGTACTATTTCCAAAAGGGAAAAATGTTAAGGAGATCTGAATGGAAGGATATGATGTGATTTAAGAAGAATTTATAAATTGAATTGGATATTGAGGTTTTAAAAATATATTTTTAATTCTAAGAAGCTAAGTTCCTTTTTAAAAGGAAATTTTATTATTTAAAACTATGAAACTTTAAACCAGTTAAGATTGAAAAACTTCGATAAGTAGATTTTAAAAAGTATTTATTTTAGTAAAATTCTAACTTTTAAAATCGGCTTTAAAAATTTATTTGTTTAACTAAAAATGAGTTATTGATGTGTATAAAAGTGTTTTCGATATATTAAATAATTATTTGAACATGTTTTAAAGATAAATTATTATTCTTTCAAATATTTATTATATATATAAGAGTTTGAAATGATTTTTACTTTATTTTCATGAGACTTGTAGGTGGGTTTATTTAACGGGAAGGTTTTATAAGAGAAGTTTTATAATGGGATGCTGGAAACTTAAGATTTTCCGAAATGTTGGAATACCGAAACTTGAAAAAAAAGAAATCGAATTAGATAAAGAAGTTATAAATGGTTAGACAGGATTATAAATAATTATAATCAATTTTGTAAATTGTGAGAAGAAATTTATTAACAGTTTCGGAAATGTAGGAGATAGCTAAGAAAATTCCTAAGTTTTGATACCTAAAATAATTTTGGAAAAATGACTTAGAATATATTCCTAACTACTGAAAAGTTTTGGGATATCCCGTTATGGATTTAAATATTGAAAATTGTTTTTTCAACTATTTGAATAAGGAAAGGAATTTGAAATATATACCTTGTAAAGGTGTAATATCCCAAAATTTTATCAATTTAAAATCAGTAATTAATTTGAATTTCTAGAATATACTTTGGAATTAATTTGAAAATTTTCAAAACAAATAAAATAAAATAAGTGTTATTTGTATATAAATAAAATTGTAAATTTCATTTGAGTTTAAGAATTCAAAATAATAAATGTTTTAGAATTATTTGAATTTAAAATATATGTGTATATGTATATATGAATATATTTGAATTTGACTTTGAAATTTGAATTTAAATTTGAAATAAAAGACTTAGTAAAATAATATATATAGGTAATTTATTTAATGTATAATTGGTTTAAAACATTTTTTAAAATCGTATATATTTAAATAAGAGAAAAATGTATTTATAAAACAGGAAAAATAATTTAATAAATAAACATTTTCTCATGCAAGAAAATTACAAGTGTTAATTAATAAGATATCCAATTTAACAAGCGTTTAATTTTTAACAAATAGATTTACAAGTGTAATTCATGAAGAAAGAAAATTAACAGGTGTCAATTTTTTTCTTTTATTTTCAAAATAGTAGAAATGGGTTATATTAATCATTACATCTTTTCCCTCTAATTTCTTTTAACATTTTCAAACTACAAAGAAAACAAAACCTGTACAAACTCTAATATCTCAAACCGGAGAAAATAAAATTCCTCAAAAAAACATCAAGGAACAGACTCGAATCTCAAGCTATAATTTATCTTAAACCAGAAGTTAAGCTAGCAGAGATCATCTTAAGTATATTTTCAACCCAGCAATTAAACAAATTTCAACTCAGCTAGGATCAACTCAGTAATCAAGTGGTTAAACAAAATCAACTTCTAGTTCCCTGTTTTCAAAAGAAAAATCAATTTCCAGGAATTCAAAAGCTCTCTGTTTCTTCTTCTAACAGGTGAGTAAACCTTTCAAAAATCTAGATTTCAACCTATGGTTTGAAAACGTGCTTGAAGAAATGTTGAAAACTGTTTGCATGCATCTTAATATATATATATATATATATATATATATATAATTGGACATTGATGTGCATGTCTATGCACATGAAAAAGCCTCTGTTCCAGGTTTCAAAAACCTTCTCGACAAAAACTATGATTTATTTTCCTTCGATCCATTTTAGGTTTTAAAATCTAAACAAAGTGTGTTTGTATCGTCAAGGACTAGACCTTAAAAATATTTTTAAGAAAATTAAAATTGTGTTTGACAGGATATTTAATTATACATTAAAAATTTTCAAAATCATGATTAAAACAAATATTACAATTATTTGATTTACTTATACATTCATCTTGTATTTGAAAATCATGAATTTTAGAATCAAAATCAGAATTTTTAATAAAGGATTGAGCGAGTAAATCGAGGTTGAACGGAATCGCCTATTTCATCAAGTTCTGGCAATTAACAAGATGATGGACCTCGGGATTGTAATGGTAGCTTGTTGAGAGGTCGGAGAGTTTGGAAAAAATGTTCAGTAAATTTTTTGGTTATTATGGACGACAAACATGATCGATTTAGGGTTTAAACCCCTAGTTTGGTCGAGGGCATATTTTTGATTATACGTCGTTGCATCGGAATTGATCGCATCGGTGGCGATCGAAGCTAAGGAGATAGGCAAAGCTCTGACAAAGTTTTCGTGGCCTCAGATGGCCTAAGGCCGCAGTCCAAGTTGATTATGTAATGATTGTTCTGGTTCCAGATGAGTTGAGATGCTCAATTTTAAATTCTTGTCGAATCGAATGATCTGAGTGTTAGGAAGGGATGGGGACGTGATCGTCCTCTTGCCGGAAGTCTCAGCGATGATCGAAAGTCGACTAGTCGATCGTACACGTGCACATAGGTTGGTTATGTCAGTAGGCAATGGTATGGGAAGGAAAGGGATGACTCGAAGTCATTTTCAGGTATTCAAGAAGTTATCCAGGTTTTAACACTTAAACAAATTTTAAGTTTGAAAAAAAAATACACTGGTGGGTTTTGGGAAAAACTCGAAGCAAGTAGGCATGTAGCCCGGGTGATGCTCGAAGTAGTTCTCGGGTTGTCATACAAAACAATTTTATTGACTTTAAAACAAAATTCAAATTTTTGAACATTTTAATCTATGTTTTAAATAATGGTTTTAATTTTAATATTGGTTAATGAAAGTTTTAAGTAAGATATTTTTAAAGTAATTAAGTTTTAATTCATTTAATTTTATGACATTAGTTGTAAAATTAATTATTTTAATTAAGATGAAATGTTATTTTCATTAACCTTAATCTTTTGAATTAATGTGTTAATGATAATTTATTATAAAGTTTATTAAGTAAAGATTTTTATAATAATTGAATGATTAATTAAGATTAATGATTTATAATTACTAAATAATCAAAGAATAATTAAATAAAGGTTAATTTGTTTTCAAGTAAATTTAATTAATTTATAATTAAAGATTAATTAATTATGGTAATTAATCAAGGGATAATTAATTAATGAAGGTAATTAAGAATTTAATTAATTAATAATTATGGGTTTAATTAATTAATAATTAAGGATTTAATTAATTAATAATTAAGGTTTAATTTATTTAACATTAAGAATAATTAATCATCAATTAAGGATAATTAATGAAAATAATTATGTGATTAATTAATTATAATCACATGATTAATTCATCTTAATTGTAGATGATTGATTATTATTGAATGCTTTGTATTGATTGATATCTTTGATAGGTGATTGTGATACCATGTGATATGAATTGCATTGTGCTGAGCTGTGATATTTGTGATTTGTTTCTGTTTGAATGTGAAAACCTATTGGCTCGTAAAACGGCAATTGAATTTCGATGCGATAGGGAGTCCGATTTTAGTTGGTTATCCGAAACCCACATCGAACGTTAACAGTAAATCTTTATGATTGATATTTCCATGTATTTTAAAATTAAGCGCTCACTATTCGGTTTAGCTGGGAGAGGACTTTGTGTCATATAACCCATTTCGAATAGTGATACAATGAAATGGATAGCAATTGAAGACGGTGGTGAAGACCTAGTGTCTTCGAGAACGATAGGATAACCTGTCGAATGACTCTGCACTGAGTTGCTTTGGTATAGAGATCTCCATATGTGATGGGGAGTCCGATTGGGATGATGGATGCCCAGATTGCAAGGGCTTCTTCCTTTATTAGACGAAGTGCCTTGGTTCTGTTCGAACCCGAAACAGACATGTATGGTTGCATGACATTACACTTTGAGATATAAAGCTGATTTCTATCAAATACATTTCTTTTGATAGAGGAGAATTTATTCTCTTAGATAGCACCCTTCTCTAAGACGTACGAGCTCAGAGGTTATGTAGTTGATGGTTATTAATGATATACTCCCAGTTTGGTAGTGTGGCATGATGAGTGCTACTGATCATTTGTTGATCGAAGCATGGCTTTTGCGAAAAGCGTAGCTTCGTCGATGAGACTTCATCGAACCTCACAACCCGGAAATGGCCGAAACAGGAAGGATGCAGCAAGGTTATTGGGGGTAGCGCCCCTTAGGGTATGTGCATTTCCTTCTGGATAGAAGTGGTATCATGGTATGGTGCCCCGATACTTAACTTATGTGGTTATTGTAATTATGTTTCTATGTGTTTGTTGTTGTTGGGGCCCCGATAAAGGTCGGTTACGACTGGGGATGACATACTCGTGTAGTAGTTACCTAGTTTTAGAGGTAACCCGGCCTTGTGTTGGTAGAGATCAAGTTAGGTTCTCGAGGCGTCCCTCCAGAGGTGTACCCATGTGGCATAGGAAGTTCCTTAGCTTGACCATTTGTTGGAAATCCAAAGAAACAATACGAGCACTGTACGATTTTAGTTGTAGAACCCGCCATCTAATATGGTAGCTGTAGTAGGCATACTGTGATGGTACGTATGTTGGTTAAGATTAATATTATACTTTCGAAATGTTTTATACACTATGCACTAATATTAATATCAAAGGGTTTTCTCGTATCAAGCATATTTGACTATCATAAAGAGAAATCTCCCCCAAGTGTGCGATTGCATTGTGTATGTACCGGGAGGCCTTATGGTAGTTTCATTTTTTAAAAGCATAAACGAATTTCTTTTATAAATTGTTTTTGTGCAAACAACTGTTTTTGTTTACTCATACCAGTCCCATGACTGACCCGGAGTTTATTATTCCCTTTCTAAACTCTACGTGCCCATAATTTCCACAAGGGCAACCTAGAAGCAGGTTATCCATGTTTTGGAGCTAGCTTGGATTTGGAAGTCTTTTGGTTCGGAAGCTATCGGATTTTGAAAGCTTTTGACTTGGAAATATTTTGGAAGCTTTTTGGATCTAAAGGTGCTTAGTTGGGATTCTCGTTCTCTTTCTTTTGAAGACTCTCTTGAAGTTGTGATAACTCTATCGTTCCGCTGTGGAGTTACCATTTGTTATTGTATCTTGTATGTATCACTCTGATGTCGTTGATAAATATTGTAATGAATATTGTATCAGTGATGCATCCTTGTTTTGATTAATGGAATCATCTTTTGTTTCTGCTGTTTATTTTCATCTAATGTTGTTATAAGCTCCATCCAAACTGGAGTTCGACGTTTGAATCTCCGCAGTCGAATGCAAGTGAGGTATTTGATGTCGATTTTCGAATGCTGGATTTTGGGTCGTGACATGTAGTATCAGAGCTAAAGGTTGAGTAAGATCTTTAGCTACGGAGTATAACACATTAGGTGGCTTATTAGAGATAGGGTGAATTATACCCTAGATGAGTATAACCCGAGAGACCAAAACCCTAAAATTTCTTGGTTTATTTCTTTTAACTGTTGATTTTCCCTAAGATATCTTGTCCCTATACCTAAATCATGTTTTATTACTATTTATAGATCGTGGGAATGATCAGGAGAAGAGGACAAGCTAAGGGACGGGGAAATACCTCTACAACTGGTCAAGTCCCCGCAACAGCGGAAGCAGTAGTTCCCACTCAACCTCAGCCAAACCTGGCTGATCTGTATCGAAGTTTTTCCAGACTTGATGGAAATCCGTTCACCGGCAAAGAGTCTATTGTTGAAGCACAAGTCTGGATCAGATCATGTGAAAGAATTTTTAGAGGATTGAAGTTGGAAGATGATCAAATGTGGTTAATAGCTTATTGGAAACTCCAAGAAGAAGCTCCAGCTTAGTGGGAGACTGTTACAGTGGATGATCCAGAAGATGAATTCGCGTGGGAACGATTTAAGGAAGTGTTTGAGAAATGCTATATGCCGCTTGCTAGCACCTCTAGAATGTACCAAGAGTTCATGGACTTGAAACAAGGAAGTTTATCATTTGAGGAATACTTAAATAAATTCGACGAATTATCACGATTTGGTCCAGATCTGGTGAACACCCCCCTGAAGAAAAATAAAAGGTTTATTCGTGGAATGAACAAGAAATACCATGAGAGGATGATAGCTCACGTAATAGAATCTTTCTCTGTTTTGATCAATATGGGTTATAGATACTCTACTTTGGATAAGCAGGAAGTTTTAGAGGAAAAAGGAATATTACTTGTTACAATTGTCAAGAAAAGGACCATTAGTCAAGTAGATGCGAAAATCCAAGGAAACAAGTTAAGAAAGAACAACCCGTGAAGACAAGTCAGGGAGTCAGAGAATGCTATAATTGTCACAAGCCTAGACATGTAGTTAAAAATTGCTTGGCGATAAAGCAAGCTCAAGTGGCAAATGTGTATGCGATAAAGGATGAGCCCTCAACTTCAAAGGTGAATAAAGGAAATGGAGTTTTAGAATGTAATCTTATTATTTATGATAAAGTTGTTAGAGTTTTGTTCGATACGGGAGCTACACATAGCTTTATCTCCCAATAAACCGTAAATGAATTAAAACTAAAACCTGATTTTGTCGACGAGCCCATTTGTGTGAAAAATCCAGCTGGTGGCCCTGCAAACCTTTGTCTACGATGTAGAGATGTTCCTATCTCGTATTCTTGTCATCAATTTCCTATCAGTCCTTTTGTCCTTGATTTTAATGAATTTGAAATCTTACTTGGAATGGATTGGCTATCAGATTACGAAGCCAAATTAGATTGTAACAATCGATCCATTTCGATCAAAACAAAAGTGGAAAATTTTGTTCAAATCTCTTGTGAGGATCCAAGTCCTAAGAGAGATAAACTGATGTGTACCTTGGGGTATCCCGAACCTAGTCTGGAGTCCATACCTATTGTCTGGGAATTTCCAAACGTATTCGAAGAAGTCAAATCTTTACCCCCACACAGAGATATTGAATTCAGAATTGATTTAGTTTCAAATGCTCGTCCTGTCGTTCATGTAAGTTGCAGGATGGCACCCAGGGAAAGGATAGAACTAGTCAAACAAACACGAGATTTGCTAGAGAAAGGGTTAAAACTCCCTAGTGTTTCTGATTAGGGTTCAACCAGGGTGTTCATAGCCAAATCCGACAGATCTTTGAGATTGTGTGTGGACTACCGCGATCTCAATAAACTAATTCTCAAAAATAATTCCCTTTGCCTAGAATCGACGATCTATTTAATCAACTGCACGGCCCTCAATTCTTTTCAAAGATGGATCTAGCCCAGGGATTCCATCAGCTATGAATTGATGAAAACTGTGTTCATTAACTGCTTTCAAGGGTACAGACACATTTTACGAATGGTGAGTCATGCCTTTCGGACTAACTAATGCTCCAGCGTACTTCGTAGATTAATAACCCGTGTATTTCGAGAGGTATTGAACATAATCGTTCTTGTGTTTATTGAAAATATTTTGATCTATTCCAAAACCGACGAGGAGCATGCTGAGAACATGAGAATTGTTTTGGAAATATTGAGGAAGAACATTATATTTACCAAATTTTCTAAGTGTCATTTTTGGGTCAAGGAAGACAGATTTCTCGGGCACATTGTTAATGAAGAGGGAATCTCTGTTGACCCGGGCAAGATTTCTGTTATTCTTGACTGGAAACAACCCACTACGCCGAAAGAAGTAAGAAGCTTTTTGGGTTTAGCGGGATATTACAGAAAATTTGTCCAAGATTTTTCCAAGTTGGCCAGTCCGTTGACTACGCTAACTATGAAAAATGCTAAATTCGATTGGACTCCGAAGTGTGATGAAGCTTTCAAGGAGTTGAAGAGGAGAATAGTTATTGCTCTCGTTCTCGCTATCATTCATGGGAATCAAGGCTTATTTATTTATGCAAATGCTTGTGGTGATTGTGTGGGTGCTGTGCTAATGCGGAATGGTAGAGTAATTGCCTACGCGAGTAGACAATTACGTCCACATGAGAAAAACTACCCAACCCACGATCTCGAGCTTCTAGCCGTTATTTTCGCTTTGAAAATCTAGCGACATTATCTTCTGGGTAAGAATCTCGTTCAGCTTTCCTAATGATTTAAAAGTTTAACTTAACTTGATATTTATACTTAATAAACCCTCCTTGTTTTAGGTGAAAAATTCGAATTATTCACCGACCACAAATCTCTAAAATATCTCTTCACCCAGAAAGATTTAAATCTGAGGCAACAACGCTGATTAGAATTTCTAGCGTCTTATGACCTAGATATTCTGTATACGCATGGAAAAGCCAATGTAGTTGCCGACGCTTTGAGAAGAAGATATGCTATTCTTGCTCATCTTGTTGTTACTCTTAATCTTCCTAAAAAGATCGCGAGCAAACAAAAAGAAGACAAGTTTCTTTGAGATGTTTATGGTAGAATCCTTCGAGGCGAAGATACTAGTTTTGAAACCAATCATAATGGGGTTATAAGACTGAAAGGCAGGATATGCGTTCTAGATATCCCTGATCCGAAACGCGAAGTTTTGGAAGAGTGTCACAAGTACAAACTTAGTACCCATCCAGGAGTTAATAAGTGTTAGGAAATCAAATCTATGGTTTCGATGACAATAACTATACAATGGAAATCGAATATGGATATATATTTTTATTTACAGGTAATTGCTAAAGTAACATTACCAGAGAGACAAGAATGAAGCTCAAAGAACATTACAAGAGAAGACAAGTCGATAGGGTCAGTAGAGAAATAACACAGATGCGCAAAAAGCAACATGCACAGGGTCAGACGTCTGGGTGCACTAGCCAGACGTCTGAATAAATCCTCTAGATTACAAACCAGACAGAATCAGATGCCTGGTTAATGTACGCAGACATCTGAAAGGCTACTGTATACAAAAAATATATAGATCCAGACGTTTGAGACATATTCCGGACATCTGGAACTGAACTCGGATTTTGAAATTCAAATAACAATTGCGGCACTTGAAAAGACATCTTCACTTCTCTTCGCTGCAACTCTTCATCACCATTAGAAGCGACCATAAAACACTTGTTAATAGATAAAATGACTCAAGGAACCTCTCTAACACTATAAATAACATCAAGAATCAAAGATAAGAACTCACCTTACTTACTTCTACTCTTTACTCGTATACTCTGGCATATTCTTGATCTATAGCAATTATATATTTGTATTTCACACATCCATATATTCAGAATTCTTCAATCAATATTCTATATATATATACAGGAAGCATTTATACCTAATAGTCAATATTCATGTTATAGAACACACACTTGACAAGATCATACTATTGTAACCAAGCCTATTCCTCCGGGCGAAGTGAGGGTGTTTGATAGTCGAATTCCGAAGGGGAGCTTCGGGACTGGACGTAGGACAGGAGGTCCGAACCAGTATAAAATCCTGGTGTGCTTAGCCTATATTTTACTAGATTAATTTTATCTTAGTTACATCATATAGTTAGTCACATATACTTGCATATACACTACACGATCCATCCTATAGACTTTCAATTGGTATCAGAGCAAGGTTTGATCAAAATATAGTAACATGTTTTTGAATCATTTTAATATGGCAAGTATTTTTCAGGAAGGACAATCTATAGCACGACCCCCACTTTTTAATGGTTCTAACTATGCACATTGGTCAACACGTATGAGAATTTTTATGGAAGCTAATGGTCTAGAAATTTGGCCAGCCACTCAAGATAAATATGAAGCACCTGCTACTGCTATGAACACATGGACCGATGCACAAAAACAGCGGCTTCTAATAATGCCAAAGCTATGAATTTTTTATTTTGCCCACTAGACTAAATTGAATTCTCACTTGTCAAGCTATGTAACACTCACTCTACAAGTCACACATGAAGGAACAAACAAAGTTAAACAAACCAAGATTTCAATTTTACAAAATCAATTCTCATTATTGAAATGAAACAAAATGAATCTATAGTAGATATATACTCTAGATTTCAATCCATCCAACATGATTTAATGGCACTTGGAGTCAAACTTGAAATTTTTGATTTAGTGTCTAGAATACTCAATTCTTTAACTCCAAAGTAGGAAAGAAAAGTATTAGCTATCAAAGAAGCTAATGACCTTTCAGTACTCTTAGTTGAAGAATTGATAAGAAATGTAATGTCCTATGAAGCTAATTTACAAGCACGAAAAGAACTAATTTAGAAAAGAAGAACAAAGCATTCCCAGTAACAAATGAAGACTCCAACTTAGACGAAGAAGAAATTGTATTTGTTGCCAAAAATTACAACAAATTCAAGATGTTTAGGAAAATGACTAAATTTCAAAAAGGAGGAAAGTCAAGCTCAACGAATCAAACATCAATCAAATGTTATGAATGTGATCAATTTGGACATATGAATAAAGATTTCCCCAAGCTCAATAATGATAAAAGGAACAAATTTGGAAAACTCAAAAAGAAGTCTTTCAAAGTAACATGGGATGACTCAGATTCTTCATCATCTGAAAGTGATAGCGATAGTGACGGAGAACAAGCTAATCTGTGTTTTATGGCGCAAACTGATGAGGTATGTCTCGAACTTAGCTATGACGAATTATTAGAACTTAGCATGGAATTAGATAAATTTAGACAAACTAAAAAATTGAACAAAGAACATATAGTCAAAATAAATAGATTGCAACTTGAAGTAGGAATGTTAAAAGATGAAAAAATTATCTTAGCAGAAGAACTAGAATTATCTCAAGAAAAAATTAAAAATAATTTGACAGAAAGTGAGGCTATTGCTATTGATTTTGATAAAACTAGAATAGTAAAGGATAATTTGTTAAAAGAAAATGTCAACTTTAAAAGCAATATTGAAATATTGAAAATTGAAAATTTAGAATTACAAGAAAAATTAGATAAAATTACAAATAATGTGTCAAAATTTAATGAAGGAAAACAAGATTTCGAAAATCTTATCAAGACTTCAAAACCATCAAGTAATAGAAATGGAATAGCATTTAAAAATGCACCTAAACAAAATGGAAATGATGCTAAGAATTATAGTTAGAAAAAGACTAAAAGTTTACCTACGTCTAATATGAATACCGAAAATATGAAAATTTGGATTCCTAAAACAAATAATAATTTGATTAGACAAAAACATATTAATATTTCTTAGGGAATGTAGTCTATAATAAAAATTATATATATAAAGGTACCAAACCATCTTGGGTATGGCTACATTCTTCTAACATCTTGGACCCTAACAAAGTATATGGGTACCAATCAAAACATCTTTTATTTTGCAGGTACCCAAAATAAAAAATAAGGAGAAATGGATACAAGATAGCCGATGCTCCAAGCATATGACCGGAAATTCAAAAAAGTTATCAAATATAACGTATGTCGATGGTGGAACAGTGACCTTTGGAGATAATTCAAAAGGATATGTCGTAGGCATTGGAGAAGTCATCAACTCTAGTATTTCTAACTCTCTATTATTACAAATGTTTTATTAGTAGAAAATTTAAAACACAATCTACTAAGTATTAGTCAATTATGCGATAAGGGTTTTCAAATAACTTTTGAAAAAGATAGATGTAATATTGTCGATAATAACAAACAACTTGTATTTGAAGGTTTTAGAAACAAAAATATTTATGTATTAAACATGAATATAAATAGAAAAATCAAATTTATGTTTAACCGCCAAATATGATGATCCATGGTTATGACATAAACGATTTTATCATATCAATTATATATATATTAATAAATTGGCAAAATATGAACTAGTTAGAATTTTACCTAAAATAAATTATAAAGTATAAAATTTATGTGACGATTGTCAAATTGGAAAACTAAAGAAAAGTTCTTTTAAATCTAAAAATAATATTTCTACAAAACAACCATTACAACTATTACATTTAGATTTATTTGGTCCAACACAAATACGATCTATAAATCACAACAAATATGTTTTCGTAATAGTTGATGATTTTTCAAGATATACATGGACTTTATTTTTAAAATATAAAATCGATACCTTTGGTATGTTTAAAATATTTGCTAAAAGAATTAAAACACAAATGGATTTGAAAATTAAAAATATTCGAAGTGATCACGGCGGAGAATTCGAAAATGATCTATTTACTAATTTTTGCAATAAGAAAGGAATAAGTCATAATTTTTCTTTTCCTCGAACACCTCAACAAAATGGAGTAGTAGAAAGAAAAAATCATATATTACAAGAATGTACCCGAACACTACTAAATAGTATTGGCCTGTAACAACACGCATATTTATCGATTTTTATATTTAAATATTTTATTTAAATATTTTATCGATACTCGAAATTTAGTCCGAAAAGCTACTTTTTGCATACGGTCGAATTAGGACTCGGGACCACTCCCATTGAGTTTAAAATGCCGTTTGCGACCTTTTTGAGTGTAAGCTTCGATATGTTTGGAGTTAGTCAAGTTTTGCTACTTTTTCACTTTGGGTTTGGGTTTGGGTTCAGCCCTATGTTTAACTTATACTCAAATCTGAACCACTCCTCCCCATTCACTCTCACTTCCTCCTCTATTCAGTTCTAAATCATCAATGGTGGGAGAGATGGGAAATTAAAACTCCAAGCCCTAGTTTTCTTTTGCAAATCAAACTCTAGCCCCAAACTTATAGAAGAACCCATTGGTAAGCTTCTCTTCTTTTTCTCCAACTCATTCTCTTAATCAATTTTAGAAATTCCTAAACCTAATTTTGGGAATGTTCTTCATTTTAAGCTTAGAATCAAGCTTCTTGAGTTGGATTTGAAGAGTGGTTGATTCTCCTTTGCTTTCAAGCTTCTTCTTTAATCGTTTGGGTTCAAAGATGAGACTTTTATCTCACATCTTAGTCTATAATTATCTCCGATTGTTAGGTATGAATTCCTAACACTTATTCTTGTGCAATTGATTTTTGTTTGGATTGATTTTGTGTATATTCCAATTTTTGGTGTTTTGGTCTAATTTATGAAAATCCTATTATGGATATTTGGACATTGATATTTGAGGCGTATCGAAGAGTCGTTTAGGCTGGGTTGTCGCTTGGCGTAAATCCTTAGTCATTGTCCCTAGATCGATAGCTTCCGATAATCGTTTGGCCATCTTTGGCCTAGGTTCAGGGAATGCCCTGAACCCTTGATTCAGACGTCTGAAACGTACAATTCAGATGTCTGAATATTATACTGGGAAATTTTTTCCCAAGTATTCAGACGTCTGAATCTATATTTTAGACGTCTGAATTAGTTCATTTGGAACCAGAAAGGAAACAAACTAAAAAGTGCCTATTTCAAACGTCTGGATTCAAGGATTCAGACGTCTGAATTCTGTCTTTGGAAAATATTTATTTTCCAGATTATACGTCTGAATCCTTGATTTCAGACGTATGAATCTGCACTCTTTTTTGCCTATTTGCCTATTCGCTTGAGAATTCCAACTTTAGTCGATTCGTGTTGATTCCCTTTTGTTATTATCACTTATTGATGACATTTTCTTCGTGATTTTGGGAATATCCATTTTAATGGATTCGGTATCGATTTCTTTGGATTTTATTCATGCCTTCGAATGTGAATTTTAGTGATTGATTGTTCCTACAATCTTCTTTGTGATTTGTCACTTTAAAAATATAAAGGTTTTCTATACTAGTAGTAAATATCAAAATTCTTTCATCAAAATGATTTCAACACTATTTTATTACAAAGCTCTTTCCTTAAACCGTTTTCCAATCTGTTAGTATATACAAGCCTTTACCTCACTCGTATGAGAAATCTAATTAAACGACCTAGTAAAACGAGTGGTATGAAACGCTTGCGTTTACTTCGTCTGTTAATTCTTGGACTCGTTCGATTGAAACTCTTGTGACAATTTTCTAGTGGAGATCTACAATTTGTTCGTAACTATTTAAGTTAAGCTAGTGTTTATGAGACATGAAGCTAAATTTATATATTTACTAGCTTAGTGTAATTGACACTTCTCATTGATCATGACGATCATCTTTGTGATTTAGACTAGCAATGTGCGATGTCTCTTTGTCTACGAGGGAAACTAAACCCCGTTTTGTGGAGTTTCGACTCAAAAATTGGTGGGGTAGCAACCCATGGTCTTCGGGCCATTTGTGGAGCTTCGGCTCAATTTGTGATGGTTAGCAACCATGGAATTAGCGTTCTGTTTGTGATACACGTGTTGGTGAGCTTTATGCTCCCGTTTGTGCTAGGCCTTCCCCCTTTTTGTGATTTCTGGATTTCTCGAGATGATTTCTAGAATTTGTGTTTCACCAATTTTCGTGATTTCCATTGATAAGTTTTATCAATATTTGTGCATTGGTGAATTTTTGTGTCATTGACTTTTGTGATTGACATTGATATAATCGTCAATATTTATGGTTTGGTGAACGAAATAAGGAGTATGACATTTCTTCGATCTTTGAGTAGATTTTTGTGATATTGATTAATCTCTTGTTGATTTTCAATTACTTATTTATCACAGCTTGGCATTGTGATTATTATGTGTTTAGTCATACCTCTTATTCTATGTCGCTTCACCTGATATTTATAGTTAGAATGATCCGTTTATTATTTTCTTATTATATAATACTCGGGTCAGACCGAGATGTTACAGGTGCTCCAGCTTGACTTCTCACTTGGGATTGGTTTCTCTGACTTTTGGCTAGCTACTTAGATTAGTAGTTTATTTTGTTGTATACACTTGAGATATGGATTCATAGTTGTATTCTTTTGTATAGCACGTGTTGCTATTCTTTTGTATTATTGTGGATCTTTTGACCACTACTCTGATATACACTTTCATGTGTTAGTTATATATTCATATCTTCTTCCGCCTTTGTGAAATGAATTATCTGTGACTGATTTGTGTTATTCTTATTTCTATATTTGTTTCCGAAGGTTATTATAGCCACTGTGTAGTAGCCTTGAGTTTGCGTCGGTATGTCGGATTTCCTGCATGATATATTTTATCTGGCATATCAGTGCTCGCACAAAGCAATTACACGGATGGTCGCTCCTCAACAGCCTTATTCTCCATGCTAGTTGACAGCATTACTCCGTAGTGTTCTTGGCTAGCGTGGGTATAGAGGTGGGGCGTCACATGGCCTACCAAAACATTTTTGAGCTGAAGCTATTGCCGCAGCTTGTTTTGTGTTGGATCGAGTAACCATACGTCCTATGACCAAACAAACTTGTTTTGAAATTTTTTTTGGAAGAAAACCTAAAGTATCATACTTTAAAACTTTCGGATCAAAATGCCTTATATTAAATACAAAAGATAATTTAGGAAAATTTGACCCGAAAGCCGATGAAGGAATCTTTGTTGGATAATCGGATCGCAGCAAAGCATATAGGATTTTTAATAAACGAAATAATACTATTAAAGAAAGTTTACATGTCTCGTTCGACGAAAATTTTCTTAACCATCATACTAGTGATGATGAAGAAATTATTCCAATAATAAATTCAACAAATTGTATTAATAATGAGATAAATGGACAAAATAACACTTTGATATCATCCCCTAGAATTCTTAAGAATCGTCTAAAAGATAATACCATTGGAGATCTCAATTTTAGAGTAACTAGAAATCAACTTAGTCAAATAAGCCATATAGCATTTGTGTCAAATTTTGAACCAAAAAATTATAAAGAAGCTTCAAATGATAATTTTTGGATAATAGCTATGCAAGAAGAATTAAATCAATTTGCACATAATAATGTTTGGGAACTAGTATCAAGACCAAAAGATCAATCGGTTATAGGAACCAAATGGATATTTAAAAACAAAGCAGATGAAAACGGAAATATTGTTAGAAATAAATCACGTTTAGTTGCTCAAGGCTATAATCAAGAAGAGGGTATCGACTATGATGAAACCTTTGCTCCAGTAGCAAGATTGGAGGCCATTCATGCATTACTCGCCTTTGCAACTCATCATAATTTTAAACTATTTCGAATGGATGTCAAAAGTTCTTTTCTAAATGATTTATATAAAGAAAATGTATATGTGGCACAACCCCCATTATTTGTTCACGAAAAATATCCCGACCATGTTTTTAAGTTACACAAAGCATTATATGGATTAAAACAAGCTTCGTGTACTTGGTATAAATGTCTTAAAAATTACTTAATTACATGTGATTTTCAAATAGGCAAAATCGATGCAACCTTATTTATTAAACGAGAAAATAATGATATTTTAGTAGTACAAATTTACGTTGATGATATTATATTTGGTTCAACGAACAAAAATCTATGTAATCAATTTTCAAATATTATGAAAAATGAATTTGAAATGTCACATATGGGAGAATTAAATTTCTTCTTGTTTACAAATAAAACAACTTGAAAATGGTATTTTTATTCATCAAGAAAAATATTGTAATGAACTATTACGTCGTTTTGAAATGGATAAAACTTCGAGCAAACCAACAGCAATGAGTACTACTGTTCACTTAGAAAAGGATGATAACAGAAATGATTTTGATGAAAAATTATATCGTAGTATGATAGGTTCTTTACTCTATTTGACGGCTAGTCGACCCGATCTTATGATGAGCGAGTGTCTTTGTCCTCCATTTTAAGCAAAACCAAAAGAATCTCACCCAAGAGCTGTTAAATATATTTTACGATGTCTATCTAGTATTAGAGATTATGATTTGTTTTACCCTAAAGGATCATCGTTTGAACTAGTTTCATCTAATGATGCTGATTTTGGTGGATGTAGAATAGATCATAAGAGTACTAGTGGAGCATGTCACTTTATTGGACAATCATTAGTTTCATGGTTTAGCAAAATGAAAAATTGTGTTTCTTTATCTACTTGCGAAGCCGAATATATCTCAACAGCTCTAGCATGTGCACAAGTGATATACATGCAACAAACACTTACGGATTTTGGCAAAATTATCAATAAATCTCCAATATATGGTGATAACACGAGTGCAATAAATTATCAAAAAACCCTATCAATCACTCGCAAACTAAGCATATAGATATACGACATCATTTTTTACGAGACAATGTTGAAAAAGGAACTATTTCATTAGAATACGTAATTACCGTAAATCAAATAGCAGACATCTTTACAAAACCACTAAATGAATAAACTTTTATTAAACTCCAACATGATTTAGGGATTTTCTCTCTTCATGATCTGTTCATTTAATATTCACTTCCTTTTTAGGCTATGATTAGCCATTAGTTTTTCTATCCACAAATTGTAATTAAATTCTGCACCTTTATTTTTTTTAAGTTAGTTAGTTTTTACAAATTTTCTATAAATAATTTTTAAAACTTCTATATAAACAATCATACAACAAAAGAATATATACACAATTCATATTTTTAAGAAACAAAATTTAGGCATGTCTTCTGAAAATTCTTATATATTCATCTCGACACCTAGGACGGATAGCTCGGTTGATACATCACAACGGCTTCCTACACCCACACCAAATCAGGAACCGACGTATAGGTGGTCCTCATATCACACGGGATTCACTCCCGATAGCAAGAAGACCAAACGATCTTTATTTTATTCTCCTAATACAGAGGAAAAAATTGATGAAATTCATCACTATCAAAAAAAACAAATAAATCTGCTAAGAGAACTATATTTTGAACAAAAAGTTACAACACGTCAGCTAAGCTTTTTAATGCAAGTAGCGATGAAGTTTTGTACATCACGGAAGAAACATGTCCATGAACCACTTCCAAAGCCTTGCATTTCCTTGGATCCCTCTTCTTCTTATCGTACCCCTTTGGATCCTTCACCAAGACAATTCTCTAGCACCCCGAGAACCCACGAACGTGGAAATATATGGTCTCCACTTAAACCATGAAGGGATAACGAGACAGAAGATCGTAAAACTTCGTTCGCCATCTAAAGAAATTAAATTTTTTGTATGTGTATCTATGTTTATTTGTTATTTTTTATCATACAAATAATACAACGTTTTGTTTTAAAAATAGAGAATCAAGAAATAAGAAAAACCATTAAATTGTAGGCTATTTTTAGAAAAATTGTCTATTTCAGAAGTCTGGATATGGACCTCAGACGTCTGAAACTTTGATATACCTTTATTTTTTAGCATTGTGAATATGTGTGACGTCTGCTATACACCTCCAGATGTCTGAAAATTTGCACTGCCTCCTCGAAATTAAAATTAGATTATTTCAGACGTCTGAAATTTGATCCAGACATCTGAGTTATGTCTCTGCCACCAAGTTTTAAAAACTTGACCTATTTCAGACGTCTGATATTTGACCCAGATGTCAAAACCTCTTTGACTATCAATTTTTTTAAAATTCGATCAAACCAGACGTCCAGCCGATAAACCAGACGTCTTACATCTACTGTATTCGAATTAGGGCGAACCAGACGTCTGAAATTCAATCGACACTTTAAAATCACCCAGATAACGTCATTTTTTTTTTACTTTCATCTTCATTTTTCAAATCTGACTCCTTCGTTGATGGTTTTCCTCTTAAAATATTCTTGTTACGCATGCTCAATTCACAATGCCTCCTCGAACTAAAAATCCTAAGATATCCAAATGAAAACAAGATCAACCAACATCATCCTCAATTCCTCAAGTTTGCTCGGATGATCAAATCAAAAGATGGATGAATTGAGCACCACATTTAATCAAGAGGTATGAGGATATACAAAAGTTAAAGCTTCACACAGGTCCATTCTATAACCTACTTAAATTTCCAAGGTATGATTTGGATGAAATGTGTGAGAATGCCGGACTAGAAACATTGATTTCGTTCACTCCTAATGACATCCAAATTGATCAATTGGCAATATTTCCTTTCTATGCAAATTTGGATAGCACTTCAGTATGGAACACTGAAGATGAAGATAATTGGCTACGGTCTAGCGTGTATGGCAACACGATTAGACTCACTCCTGGCATAATTGGTAGAACACTAGGATGTTCTGACACGGGCGAAGATTTATACAACATTCTCGATATGCGCTTCAAGCCAAGGAATAGCATAACCCATCAAATTTGGGAGGATGAAATGCCAAAATTGGCCTCTAAATATTTATGTCCAAAAGCACGACTTCTTACACGAATGATAATAAATACCATCGTTCAACGTATGGGAAGCCATGAGCAAATAACCGAGTTAGAGCACAAAGCCTTATATGCTCTATTTAGCGGAATAAGGGTGAATTGAGACAAATTTATCTTTGACGAGCTCAAACATTTTTGGACTCGATCATGGCCACCAATTATCTACCCTATGTATATTATGAAACTTCATCGGGCAACAACATCCCTTCCTACCAATCGACTTTTAAAGAAATTTCTCCAAAATATGCTTCCACCAAGTTTTTCTCACTTATGCACTTACCCGAGTTTCCCCTAGAATTTATATCCTTTGAAGTTGGACACATAATCATCAAACCAAACAAGTTGAGCCACCACCTCAACCACACAATGAACCATCTCAAGAGGAGGAACAACATCGAGAAGCAACTCCACCTCCTCCTGCACCATTTGATTATCCAGGCCAGGATGACATTGTGGAGACTCGAACAGATACAAATCCAAATGAAAGCATTCGAGATCTCACCCTTCGAAATCAACATATATTATCTCCAAATCAAAAACTTTTGGCTAAGCGTATCGACAACTTCGAAACATCGTTGGCAACACACCTATCAACAGTTGAAGAATCACTTTCAACTGTCCTATCGGTTCTCAAAGAAGTACTCCAACGGGTTCGCGGTCCGACACCGCCTTATGAAGGTTGGCCATCCCCAGTACCTTCTCCTCCCGCAAAACATTCCAAACTTTCTGATGACGAACCTCTCAAACAAGCTTTGACATCTCCTAAAGAGCCTAGCACTTCTCAAAAAGAAGAAACAGGGGATGATCAAGAAAAAGCTTCTCCGAAGGAATCATAGATTTTAGGATTTCAAATCTTGTACATTTGCTAAAATCTATGAATGTAATCAATTTCGTATTATTAATGAAATTTTCCTTATGTGTGTTATCTTTGATGATTGGCTAAAATTTTATAGTTCTTTTTGATAATGCCAAAGGGGGAGAAATATAAGTACAATTATAAAACATTAAAAATAAGCACATATTCAAGGGGAGATTTATAAATTATATATAAGCACATTTTATAGTTGTCATCATCAAAAAGGGGGAGATTGTTAGGAAATCAAATCTACGGTTTCGATGACAACAACTATACAATGGAAATCGAATATGCATATATATTTCTATTTACAAGTAATTGCTAAAGTAACATCAATAGAGAGACAAGAACGAAGCTCAAAGAACGTTACAAGAGACGACAAGTCGATAGGATCAGTAGAGAAATAACACAGATGCATGAAAAGCAATACACACAGGATCAGACGTCTAGGTGCACTAGGCAGACGTCTGAATAAATCCTCTAGATTACAAACCAGATAGAATCAGACGTCTGGATAATGTATTCAGACGTCTGAAAGGCTACTATATACAAAAAATATATAGAGCCAAATGTCTAAGACATGTTCCAGAAGTTTGGAACTGAACTCGGATTTTGAAATTCAAATAACAACTGTCACACTTGAAAAGACATCTTTGATTGTCTTCGCTGCAACTCTTCATCACCATTAGAAGCGACCATAGAACACTTGTTAATGGATGCAACTACTCAAGGAATCTCTCTAACAATATAAATAACATCAAGAATCAAAGAGAAGAACTCGCCTTACTTACTTGTGCTCTTTACTCTTATACTTTTACATATTCTTGATCTATAGCAATTAAATATTTGTATTTCACTCTTTCATATATTCAGAACTCTTCAATCAATATTCTCTAGATATATATATTGGAAGCATTTGTACTTAATAGTCAATATTCGTGTTATAGAACACACACTTGATAAGAACAAACTATTGTAACCAAGCCTATTCCTCTAGGCGAAGTGAGGGCGTTTGATAGTCGAATTCTGAAGGGGAGCTTTGGGACTGGATGTAGGATGGAAGGTCTGAACCAGTATAAAATCCTAGTGTGCTTAGTCTATATTTTACTAGATTAATTTTATATTAGTTACATCGTATAGTTAGTCGCATATACTTGCATATACACTACACGATCCATCCTATAGACTTTCAATGAGATGTATCGAGATATCAAAAGAACTTTCTAGTGGAAAACAATGAAAAGGGATATATCTATTTATATCAATCGTTGTCCTACTTTTCAGAAAATTAAAAGTGGTCAAAAGAAAATAGCGGGTTTACTCTAACCATTGGAGGTTCCTATGTGGAAATAGGATCAAGTATCTATGTATTTCATAAGGTACTCGAAAAGGGAATGAAACAATTTGGGTTATAGTGGATCGTCTGACTAAAACCGCCCAATTCATCCCACTGAAATACACCCGGACAGCAGCAAGCTTAGCAGAGCTGTATATAAAAGAGATTTTTCATCTCCACGGTATACCCAGCAGTGTAGTGAGTGATCGTCACCTGATCTTCATTAGTAGATTTTGGTAGGCGTTTCAAGCCGCATTGGGAACCAACTGAACTTCAGCACTGCTTATCACCCGCAGTCTGATGGGCAGACTGAGAGGATTAATCGAATCTTAGAAGACCTATTGCGTGCTTGTATATTTGATTGTGGCAGTTCATGGGAGAACTATTTGCATCCGGTAGAATTCTCATATAAAAATAGCTGTCAGGCCAGTATCAAAATGGCTCCTTTCGAAGCTTTATATTGTCGTCTGTGTCGATCACCTGCATGTTGGATCGAGTCAGGTGATAGACTCGTTTTTGGACCAGATATGATTAAAGAAGCTAAAGAGAATGTGGATTTTATTCGAAAGAAGTTGATAACCGCACAGTCATCAGAAGAGTTATTACGACCGCAGGAGAAGAGCTTTAGAATTCCAGGTTGGAGATTCTATATTTCTAAAAGTTTCTCCAATGCATGGTGTGTTGAGATTTGGGAAGACTGGTAAGCTGGCACCGCGATATATTGGTCCTTTTCCTATACAAGAGAGGATCGGTCCTCTGGGATATCGAGTGCAGCTACCCGGTTGGTTATCTGGTGTACACGATGTGTTTCATGTTTCACATCTTCGGAAATATGTGCACGATCCAGAGAGTATCATTGAAGAAGCCGCTTAGCAGGATTTGGAGATCATACCAGATCTAGCAGCTAAAAGAGATCCGTTGAAAATAATTGATCATGATGAAAACAGTTAAGGAATAAAGTTTTGGAACTAGTTAAAGTGCAATGGAGTGGCGATTCAAATGATTGTACTTGGGAAACAAAGGACAATGTGCAGAAGTCCTATCCCAATTACAGAGTGGATATTCCGGCTTAATTGGTAAGCCATTTCTTTATCTTTTTCTGTATTTGTATAATCTATATCTGTCTTTTTCTCTCTTTCAAATTTCGATGACGAAATTTTCTTAAGGGGAGAATTTGTAATATCCCGAAATTTTATCAATTTGAAATCAGCAATTAATTGGAATTTCTGGAATATAATTTGGAATTAATTTGAAAATTTTCAAAAAAATAAAATAAAATAAGTGTTAATTTGTATATAAATAAAATTGTAAATTTCATTTGAGTTTAAGAATTCAAACTAATAAATGTTTAAAATTATTTGAATTCAAAATATATATGTACACGTATATGTGAATAGATTTGAATTTGAAATTTAAATTTAAATTTGAAATAAAAGCCTTAGTAAAATAATATATAGGTAATTTATTTATGTATAATTGGTTTAAAACTTTTTTTAAATTGTATATATTTAAATAAGTGAAAATTGTATTTTATAAAATAGGAAAAACAATTTAATAAATAAACATTTTCTCATGCAAGAAAATTACAAGTGTTAATTAATAAGACATCCAATTTAACAAGTGTTTAATTTTTAACAAATAGATTTACATGTGTAATTCATGAAGAAAGAAAATTATCAAGTGTCAAAAAAAATTATTTTATTTTAAAAATAGTAGAAATGGGTTATATAAATCATTACATCTTCTCCCTCTAATTTCTTTTAACATTTCCAAACTACAAATAAAACAAAACCTGTACAAAGTCTAATATCTCAAACCAGAGAAAAAAAATTCATCAAAGAAAACATCAAAGAACAGACTTGAATTTGAAGCTATAGTTTATCTTAAACCAGAAATTAAGCAAGCAGAGATCATCTCAAGTATATTTTCAACCCAGCAATTAAACAAATTTCAACTCAGCTAGGATCAACCCAGTAATCAAGTGGTTAAACAAAATCAACTTCCAGTTCCCCGTTTTCAAAAGCAAAATCAACTTCCAAGAATTCAAAAACTCTCTGTTTCTTCTTCTAACAGGTGAGTAAACCTTTCGAAAATCTAGATTTCAACCTATGGTTTGAAAACATGCTTGAAGAAATGTTGAAAACTATTTGCATGCATCTCAATATGTATATATATAATTGGATATTGCTATGCATGTCTGTGCACATGAAAAAGCCTCCGTTCCAGGTTTCTAGGTTTCAAAAACCTGCTCGAAAAAAATTTTGATTTCTGTTCCTTCGATCCATTTTAGGTTTTAAAATCTAAATAAATTCTGTTTGTATCATCAAGGACTAGACCTTAAAAATACTTTTAAGAAAAATAAAATGAGTTTGACTGGAAATTTAAATATACAGAAAAAATTTCAAAATCATGATTAAATCAAATGTTACAATTGTTTGATTTACTTATACCATTAATCTCGTATTTGAAAATCAGGAATTTTAGAATCAGAATCAGAATTTTTAACAAAGGATTGAGCGAGTAGATCGAGGTTGAACGGAATCGCCTATTTCATCAAATTTTGGCGATCAACAAGATGATGGACCTCTTGATTGTAATGGTAGCTTGCTGAGAGGTTGGAGATTTTGGGAAAAATGTTCGATAAATTTTCTGATCATTGTGGATGGCAAACATGATCGATTTACGGTTTAAACCCCTAGTTTGGTCGAGAGCAAATTTTTGGTTACTGTGGCGACGTCATTGCATCGGAATTGATCGAGTCGGTGGCGATCGAATCTAGGGAGATAGGCGAAGCCCTGACAAAGTTTTCATGGCCTCGGATCGCCTGAGGCAGCAGTGCGAGTTGATTATGCAACGATTGTTCTGGTTCCAGATTGAGTTGAGATGCTCAATTTTAAATTCTTGTCGAATCAAACAATCTAAGTGTTAGGAAGGGATGGGGGCAGATCATCATCTTGCTGAAAGTCTCAGCGATGATTGAAAGTTGACCAGTCGATCGTACACGTGCACATAGGTTGGTTGTGTCAGTAGGCAATGGTCTGGGAAGGAAAGGGATGACTCGAAGTCGTTTTCGGGGATTCAAGATGCTGGCTTGAGTGTTGATTCGAGTATATTCAAGTTATCCAGGTTTTAACACTTAAAAAAATTTAAGTTTGAAAAAAAATACACGGGTGGGTTTTGGGAAAAACTCGAAGCAAGTAGGCATGTAGCCCGGGTGATGCTCGAAGTAGTTCTCGGGTTGTCATACAAAACAGTTTTCTTGACTTTAAAAAAATTCAAATTTTTAAACATTTTAATATATGTCTTAAATAATGGTTTTATTTTTAGTATTGGGTTAATAAAAGATTAAGTAAGATATTTTTAATGTAATTACATTTTAATTTACTTAATTTTGTGACATTAATTGTAAAATTAATTATTTTAATTAAGATGAAATGTTATTTTTATTAACCTTAATCTTTTGAATTAATGTGTTAATGATAATTAATTATAAAGTTTATTAAGTAAAGATTTTTATAGTAATTGAATGTTTAATTAACATTAATGATTTATAATTACTAAATAATTAAAGAATAATTAATTAAAGGGTTAATTTATTTTTACTTAAAGTTAATTAATTTATAATTAAAGATTAATTAATTAAGGTAATTAATTAAGGAACAATTAATTAATGAAGGAAATTAAGAATTCAATTAATTAATAATTAAGGATTTACTTAATTAATAATTAAGGATTTAATTAATTAATAATTAAGGATTAATTAATAAATAATTGAGGATTAATTAATTTAAAATTAAGAATAATTAATCATCAATTAAGGATAATTAATGAAAATAATTATGTGATTAATTAATTATAATCACACGATTAATTCATCTTAATTGTAGATGATTGATTATTATTGAATGCATTGCATTCATTGATATCTCTGATATGTGATTATGATACCATGTGATATGAATTGCTTTGTGCTAAGCTATGATATTTGTGATTTGTTTCTATGTGAATGTGAAAAACCATTGGCCCGTAAAATGGCAACTGAATTTCGATGCGACAGGGAGTCGGATTTCAGTTGGTTATCCTAAACCCACATCGAACCTTAATAGTGAATCTTTGTGATTGATATATCCACGTGTTTTAAAATTAAGCGCTCACTATTCGGTTTAGTCGGGAGAGGACCTTGTGTCATATAACTCATTCCGAATAGTGATACGACGAAATGGATAGCAATTAAAGATGGTGGTGACGACAGGGTGTCTTCGAGAACGATAGGATAACCTGTCGAATGACTCTGCACTGAGTTGCTCCATTATAGAGATCTCCATATGTGATGTGAAGTCCGATCGGGATTGTGGATGCCCAGATTGCAAGGGCTTCTACCTTTATTGGACAATGTGCCTTTGAATTTGTTCGAACCTGGAACAGACTTGTATAGTTGTATGTCTGACATTACGCTTTGAGATATAAAGCTGATTTCTTTCAAATACATTTCTATTGGTGGCGGAGAATTTATTCTCTTAGCTTAATACCCTTCTTTGAGACACACGAGCTCAGAGGTTATGTAGTTGATGGTTATTAGTGATATACTCCTAATTTAGTGGTGTGGCATGCTGAGTGCTGTTGAATATTTGTTGATCGAAGCATGGCTTTTGTGAAAAGCGTAGCTTTGTGGACGAGACTTCGTCGAACCTCACAACCTGGAAATGGTCGAAACAGAAAGGATGCAACATGGTTATTGGGGGTAGCGCCTCTTAGGGTGTATGCATTTCCTTCTAGATATAAGTGGTATCATGGTATGGAGCCCAGATACTTCACTTATGTGGTTACTGCAATTATGTTGCTGTTTGGTTGTTGTTATGGGGCCCTGAATAAAGGTCTGTTACGACCGGGGGATGACATACTCGTGTAGTAGTTACCTAGCTAAAGAGTTAACCCAGCCTTGTGTTGGCAGAGATCCGGTTAGATTCTCGGGGCTTCCCTCCAAAGGCATACCCATGTGGCATAGGAAGTTCCTTAGCCTGACCATTTGTTGGAAATCCAAAGAAACAAGATGAGCCCTGTACGGTTTTCGTTGTAGAACCTGCCATCTAATATGGTAGCTATAGTAGGCATTCTATAATGTTACGTATGCTGGCTAAGATTAATATTATACTTTCGAAAACGTTTTCTACACTATGCACTAATAATATCAAATAGTTTTCTCGTATCAAGCATATTTGACTATCATAAGGAGAGATCTCCCCCCAAGTGTGCGATTGCATTATGTGTGTGCCGGGAGGCCTTATGGTAGTTTCATTTTTTAAAAGCATAAACGGATTTCTTTTATAAAATGTTTTTGTACAAACAACTGTTTTTGTTTACTCATACCAGTCTCATGACTGGCCCGGAGTTTATTGTTCCCTTTCTAAACTCTTGGTGCCCATAATTTCCACAACGGCAGCCTAGAAGCAGGTTATCCGTGTTTTGGAGCTAGCTTGGATTTTGAAGTCTTTTGGTTTGGAAGCTATCGGATTTTGAAAGCTTTTGACTTGGAAATCTTTTGGAAGCTTTTTGGGTCTAAAGGTGCTTAGTTGGGATTCTCGCTCTCGTTCTTTTGAAGACTCTCTTTAAGTTGTGATAACTCTGTCATTCCGCTGTGGAGTTACCATTTGTTGTTGTATTTTGTATGTATCACTCTGATGTTGTTGATGAATGTTGTAATGAATATTGTGACAGTGATGTATCTGTGTTGTGATTAATGGAATCATCTTTTGTTTCCGCTGTTTATTTTCATCTAATGTTGTTATAAGCTCCATCCGAACTGGAGTTCGACGTTTGAATCTCCGACAGTCGAATACAAGTGAGGTATTTGATGTCGATTTTCGAACGCTGGATTTTGGGTCATGACAAAAGGTATTTGGAAAAGAATACTTTTGGAAAATGTATAATATGATCTAGTGATTGCTTATGCATGTTTTATTGATAGTTAAATAACCGACTTTCAATATTGGTCAATTTTGTTAATCGTTTCGAAGAGACCGGTCAGATTTAATTATCCGAAAATCACTTCGATCCAGTTTGAATGTTACGAATGGATACCATGAAGATGGTGATTCGGTTTGTCCAGATCTAGGAAAACTTGAATGGATGATGCTATCACATTGTCAATGGAGGACGACGAGCATTCTAAGTGAAAATTGTTTCTTGAAAGGTAATGCTTAGCCTCAAGCCTCATCAACCGGGAATGACTAAAACAGGGGAGATGCAGCAAAGCTAAGTGGGTCGCATCTAATTAGGGTATGTTATCACTTCTATAGATACTCTTGGAAACCTATACATTATGGATATGGTTATGCATGGAAGAAGGAGCGCTCGATTATACGCGTGGGAACACCTAGGGTGATAACATATTCGGCCAACACAAGTTAAGGGTAGGTCGGTCTTGTGTAGAAAGGGATCCCGATGAGGTCCTCGGTACATTTTTCTAGAGGTGTACTGTGATGTGCGGTACCCTAGTGGCCCAATCATTGTATGGAATCCATCCTCCAATATGACACTTTACGTTTTTATTTGTAGAGCCTAGTATGCTAGAGTTCAATTAATGTAACAACTTTGGATATTTGAATGTTTGTATTTAAACACTATTATTATATCACTGGATTTTCTATAGAATGTTTTGGTTATCGTAAGGGAAAAACCCATTGTGATTATGTGTGACGCGGTCTTACGAGATACCTTTGCTTTTCAAAGGATTTTAATAACTCTAATAATTCAAATTGAGTGTGTTTTCTCATGTTGGTTTTTTGGACTGACTCGGATGTTATTTTATTATACGCTCGGGTCAAACTGAGTATTACAGTTTCAGGTTAGAATGCTATGGAGCTCAGGAGGCGAGCTGGAGAATTTCGAACGTCTATCAGTACTTGGTTTATATTCCCGTTGTATGGGGACATGTGATTATAACTGTCTAGATTGATGTACTAATTATTGTACTCTGATGATTGTAAGTATAAAATAGTTACAGATTCCTTTCTATAAAAATTTGTTAGTATATATTATATTTTGTTCCGCTGCGATTGTGAGATTCTATGTTGTTTGTTCTATTTTCTTCTATCACTTTCTTCTTCTTTACCCTAGTTGTTCACTCTTTTGTACAATTTGGGTTGAAAAAGAGTGATTTATTATCAACACAAAGGGTACGGAACTACAGGCCACTACATCCATGTTTTGGCTTAGGGTTTGGTGAAACACAAAAGACTAGTATGAGCTTATAATAAAATGAAACATAAAATTTCACCTTAATAATATTATAAGAAAATCTACTATGATTTGTCCTTACAATCAACGTTGTATTTTGATGTTTTGATTATGACAACTGTATAAGTATATATTATATGAGCTAACCAAATTGCAGGAGAAGACACTATCCTAGTCGACAATAGATTGAAGACAAAAGATTTCGAAGACAAGTTTCAATATTTACAATTGGTTTGTCTATGGTCAAGTTAGTAGTTAATATTTTTTAAAATCTCACCTAAGTGGTATATGCATGCACATATGCTTTTAAATTATATTCAAATTAATTTAAACAAACTTAAGTTTTGATTATATAAATTTATTAAACACATTGCTTTCAAGACTAAGTTAAATAGGAATATACTGACAGTTTCAGTCGACTGAACTGAGGCAGCCAGTCGACTGAAACGTGCATACATGCACAAAGATGTTTGAACATTTAGTGGACTAAACACCCTGGTTCTATCGACTAAATGAAGTGTCCTTTCAATATATTTGTAAATCTCAAAAACATTTGAATGTTCAGTCTATTTAATTCACATCTTCAATCGACTGAATATTCATAACGGTTATTTTTCTGAACGGCCACCACTTTTCAACAAATAGAAACATCTATTAATCAAAGTTGTTTCCGTATCTCTTGGCCGAATCTTTTCACAAATAGTTACAACTTTTTAACTCTATAAATAGTCCTGATTTCTGATAACAAAACATAACATTATTCTCTGATTCTATTCTATATTCTTGCAAACTATTTTCTGCCATTTTCTTTTATAAGCGCTTTCAAATAACTTGGAAATTCAACGATAAATCTATCTGTGATTACAATTGCTTCCAATCTTCATGTACTGCAATATATAGCACAAAGGAAAAGATTATAGGAAGTGTGTACTATAAAGGCTCATCCATGCTATCTACAGAGTAATCAAGAGAACTTTTTGTATTTTAGAAGTCCTATTCCGTTGCTCAGGCGGTAGAAGTCCTATTCGGTTTTATAAGTGGTAGAAGTCCTGTTCGGTTGCACAAGCGGTGTAATACCTATTCCTCCGGGTTAAGAGAGGATTGATAGTTAAATTCCAGAAGGAGTCTGGGACTAAACGTAGAACGAGAGTTTGAACTAGTATAAAAATCCTTGGTGTCATTTACTTTACTATTTACATTTACATTTTATTCTGCACTAGTAGATATCTTAGTTACTATTCCATATTACAATCCATGGAAGCACATTCAATTGGTATCAGAGTATAGGTCATCTTATAATCAAAACAATGTTATTTGATACACTGATAATATGGAAAATAAAATTAACACAAGTTCTGTTGAAGGACAATCCACTGCACGAACACCACTATTTAACGGTTTGAACTATAATTACTTGTCAAGTAGAATGAGAATTTTCATGCAATAAAATGGATGTGGCACTTGGAATATTACTCAAAAAGTATACACTATATTCACTACACCATTTGCAGAATGGTCAAATACACAAAAGACTGATGCTACATCAAAGGCAAAAGCTATGAATATTTTATTTTGTGCATTAGGCAAAAATGAATTTAATAGAGTTAGCACGTGTACAGCTGCTTATGAAATTTGGAAAACTCTTAAAATCACATGAAGGAACTAACGAAGTTAAAAAAAGCATGATTTCCATAATTAAAAATCAGTTCCAAAATTTCAGAATGAGACGAGATGAAACCATAAATGATTTGTACTCTAGATTTCAAGGAATGCATCATTCATTATTGGGGTTAGGAGAAAAAATTTCATATTTTGATATTTCTTCTAAAATTCTAAACCCTTTAATGGATGAATAAGAATGAAGGTCTTAGCCATTGAAGAAGCTAACGACATTTCTACCATCAAACCTGAAGAGTTAATTGGAAATATGATGTCATATGAAGTAAATTTGCAGGCTAAGCGAGCTCAAGCACAAGGTAAAAAAAATATTACATTCAAAGCTGAACAAGAAGACTCAGAGTCAGAGGAAGATGACATGGAAATGATCATAAAATTTCAAAACGTTTTTAGGATTCAGAAAGAACAAGAAATTTGGAAATAATAGAAACGACAACACCAACAAATTGCCAATCTCAAATCTTGAATGTTACAAACGTCATAAGAAGGGTCGTATGAAGAAATACTATCCAGAAAGAAAACGAGATAGATTCAAAAATAAGAAGGAAAATACAAGAAGAAGAGAGAATTTTCAGTAACATGGGATGATTTAGAAAAGTCGTCGTCGTCGCATAAGACGGTGATTCTGAACAAGCCAACGTCTGCTTTATGGCCTCAACTGATGATGTAAGCGATTTATCTTTTGAGGATTTGATTGATGTAAACTCAGAGTTATTAAATAAAATTGAGGAAACAAAAAGAAAGTATAAAACTACACTGCAATAGACTAAATATAACTAAAATAGAAGTTGATATGCTAAGAGATGAAAATGAAATTTTAGAAGAAGAACAAATTAATACGCAAGAATCCTTATCTAATGTTTCTTCTCAACTCACTATGCTATCAAAAGAAGTAAAAGTGCAAAAAGAAAAGAATATGACATCAGGTTCAGAAAATTATGACTTAAAATCAAATGTTAAAATTATTGAGTTGAATAACACTAGTCTCAATACTAAGTTGCAGAGTATTACTAAAAATGTGACAATTTCGATAAAGGAAGAGAAAATCTATCTAAAATTATTAGTAATTCTCAAATACTACTAATAATAATGGATCGGGATATAAAAAAAATTCAAACCCAAAGTAGAACAACATATCTTATAAATATTATAATCTGCATAATAACTTTGTGAAAGCAAAATGAAAGGCAAAAGTTGTTATACCAAAGAAAGAAGTTTGTAAAACTAGTACTACAAAAATTTAGGTAACAAAAACCAACAATAGTCTAATAAGAAATAAGTATATAAAGTCTTTTATAACCACTGTTCATAAAAATAAACATTATAAACGGAATTCTAAACCCTTATGGGTTTGGCTTCCTAAGATCTAACACTTAGGAACCTAATAAAAGGTGGGTACCAAAGTTATTTATATTTTTTGTAGGTACCAACCAAGAAAAGAGGAATATGAATACTAGACAGTGGTTGCTCAAAATATATGATGGGAAACAAAGATATGCTGACTAATATTATTTACTCAGATTGAGGATCTGTCACTTTTGGAAATAACTCTAAAGGATGTATCATCGGTAAAGGTGATGTGAGCAATGACGGAAAATCTAATTTACCTCTTATTGCAAACGTTTTATTAATTAAAAATCTAAAATATAATTTACTTTGTATAGGTCAACTATGTGATAAAGGTTTTAATATAACTTTTTCTAAAAACAATTGCAATATTCTTTAACAAAATAATAATCTTATTTTTAAAGGAACAAGGGAAAAAAATTTACATATTAAATATGAAAGTCAATTATAACACAAATATGTGTCTAATAGCCCAAGATAATGATCCTTGGTTATGACACAAGATTTTGTCACATAAATTTTAAAGCTATTAACAAATTATATAAGAATAATTTAGTTAAAGGATTACCAAAGATGAATTTTAAAGTATAAAAAAATATTTGTGATGCTTGTCAATTAGGAAAATTAACTAAATCTTCTTTTAAAGCAAAGAAAATGATTTTTACTTTACAAACACTTGAGTTATTACATTTGGATCATTTTGGACCAACTTAAACTCAATCTATAGACCATAATTGATATGTTTTGTAATAGTAGATGATTTTTCAAGGTTTACTTGGACAATACTTTTAAAAAATAAAAGTGATACTTTTGAAAATTTTAAAATATTTGCTAAAAGTATTCAAAATAGTAAATATTTAGAAATTAAAAATATTCGAAGTAATCATGGTGGAGAAATCAAAAGTGAATCTTTTGAAAATTACTGTAATAAGAAGGGAATTGTTCATATTTTTTCATTTCCTAGAACTCCACAACAAAATGGAGTTGTAGAAAGAAAAAATAGAACTCTTCAAGAATGTGCTAGAACCTTATTAAACAGAAGTACTCTACCATAACATTTTTGGGCAGAAGCTGTACCAACTGCTTATTATGTTTTAAATAGAGTTTCCATAAGACCATTAACTAAACATACTCCTTATATGCTTTTTAATGGAAGAAAACATAATATTTCTTATTTTAAAGTTTTTGGATAAAAAAATTATTTTAAATACAAAAGATAAGCTTGCTAAATTCGATCCAAAATTCGATGAAGGAATATTCATTGGTTATTCGAAATGAAGCAAAGCTTACAGAATTTATAATAAAAGAACAAGCAATAGAAGAAAAACTTCATGTATCATTTGGTGAAGATTTCAGCGTAAATTATAAAATAGAAAATAAAGAAACTATTTCTAAATCTAATGACTCTGATGATGGTGTTGATAATACTGAAAATAATAATAATTTCCAAAATAACAATGATATAAAATCCCCACCAATACCTTTAAGGAATCATCCAACTGAAAATTTAATTGGAGAAATTCATACTAACGTTAGAACTCGCAATCAACTAAATCAAATGGGTCATGTAGCTTTTCTTTCAAATGTTAAACCTAAAAATCCGAAAGAAGCTTCACTGATGATTATTAGAAAATAGCTATGCAAGAATAATTAAGTCAATTTGAACGAAATGATGCTTGGGACTTAGTTCCTAGTCCAAGTAACTAAGCTGTTATCGGTGCAAAATGGGTTTATAAAAATAAAGCTGATGAGCAAGGAAATATAATAAGAAATAAAGCTAGATTAGTTGTTCAAGGTTATAATCAAGAAGAAGGAATAGACTATGAGGAACATTTGCACTCGTAGCATGTCTAGAAGCTATACGTATTTTATTAGCATATGCTTGTTTTAATAACTTTAAAGTTTATCAAATGGATGTAAAAAGTGATTTCTCAAATGGTTTAATGTATATGTAGAACAACCTCCTTTATTCGCACATGAAAAATATCCAAATCATGTTTACAAATTGAAAAAGGCTTTATACAGTTTAAAACAGGCACCTCGTGCTTGGTATGACCATCTTCAGAGTTACTTACTTAATTCTGGTTTTAAAATTGGTAAAGTAGATCATACTCTTTTTATAAAACAAGATAGAAATGGTATTTTAATAATTCAAATTTATGTAGATGACATAATTTTTAGTTCAACAAATGAAAAATTATGTCAAGAATTTTCTGAAATTATGACAAGAGAATTTGAAATGTCTCACATGTGAGAACTTTTATATTTTCTTGGATTGCAAATTAAGCAATTAACTAATGGAATTTTTGTTAATCAAAAAATATTGTAATAATCTCATAAAGCGATTTGGTATGGAAAATACTTCTACTAAACCTACTCCCATGAGAATTACATTACATCTCAACAGAGATGAAAATGGCAAAAGTGTTGACCAAAAACTATATCGTAGTATGATTGGTTCACTACTCTATTTAACTGCTAGTAGACCTAATATCATGATGAGTGTTTGTATATGTGCACGGTTTCAAGCAAATCCCAAAGAATCTCATTTGCAGGCAATGAAGCGAATTTTGCAATACTTAACCAAAACTAAAAATTACGGTCTCTTTTATCCAAAAGACTGTCCTCTTTTGTTAGTATCCTACAGTGATGCTGATTTTGGAGGATGTTAGATGGATCGAAAGAGTACCAGTGGTACTTGTCACTTTATTGGACAATCTTTAGTATCTTTATTTAGTAAGAAACAAAATCGTGTTTCACTTTCGACGTGTGAAGTAGAATATATCTCTGCTACTTTGGCATGTGCTCAAGCAATCTACATGCAGTAAACACTTTAAGATATTGGAGTTAATCTTTCAAATTCAACAATTTACTATGATAACACAAGTGCAATAAATTTATCTAAAAATCCTATAAATCATTCTAGATCTAAGCATATAGGTATAAGACATCATTTTCTCAGAGATGATATAGAAAAAGGAAATATTTCACTAGAGTTTGTTTCTTCAGAAAATCAGATAGCTGACATATTAAAAAACATTTTAAATGAAAATATTTTTATAACATTACGTTGAGAATTAGGTATTATATCTTTACATGATTTATAGTTTTAAATTTTTTACAAAATTATTTCCGCTGGCACTCAAACTTGGGTTGTTGGTAAAGAAGTCTCATGTCTTTCCATTTTGCTATTGTGTTACTTGCTACACTTAACACTATCTATGTCACATCTTATGAATGGTCATTATTTCTATTCATTTCCTGCCACAAAATGATTTCTGGCTGTTATTTTTCAATTCTTTTGAACCTCATCCTTCTTTAACTTAATTTAGCCTTATTACCAATATGTAAAGAGTTTATCTGTCCATTTTTATTACTCATCCTCTCTGAAAAATTACTTTTATCTAAGCATAAAAGATTATTTATTCTCTCAAAAATTATCATGGCCTTAGAAAATGATTCAAAACAATCATCATTCAGCTTTCACAAACCTTCATCATCATCGTCAAACCACTCCAACACAATTGCCCTGGTTTATATTCCTATAAAAATTATACCATCTCCAATTCATCATACATGATATATTCTAAGGGAAAGAAAACCAAACACACTCAACATTTTGGTTCTCCATCAGCTAAGGAGAAAATCAACGATATACATCACTATTAGAGAGAGACTCTAGAATTACAATGTGAACTCTACCATGAACAAAAAGTAAACGCCAAGCATTCAAATTTTCTAGAACAGGTCGTGTTGAAATTATGTGGATCATTGTCAAAGGAGACGGTTCATCAACCTTTACCTGTCCATCCCCAAAATCCTTGGGAACTAAGTCCACAACATCCTCAGGTGTCACCAAACTCCTTGGATCGTGGAAATGGTTGGTCCCCTATCAGCCATTACGGGAAATCATGAAGATTAAACCACCCTCTGATGACTCACTCTTCGATCAATTAATTTTTATTTTCGTATAATGTTTGTATGTTTTTTCTATGTTTTTGTAATGTTTTTATAATAATTATAAAATATTATTTAAGTGATTAAAGCTAAGAAATTTTTTACTTTGAAAAAATCATTGATTCAGAAGCAAAATGGATAACCAGGCACAAGAACAGTCGGTTGGGCCTAGGCATCCAATCGACTTGACATTCAAACTTTTGTTTTTTATATACATAAGTCATTCAACCGACCTAGCAATTCCAGTTGACTGAATTGTGCCATTCAGACCATTAGACGCGGATTAATTTCTTGTAGTTTTCAATACATTGAATTATAATTTCAGTCTACTAAAAATTCATGCTAATTAAAATTTTCCAGATTTTAATCGACTGAACTACAAATTTAAGTCGACTGAATTGATCATTTTTGAGGCAAAACAACTCAGGATACAAACCTGTAAATTTTAATCGACTGCCTCCCTAATCAAGTCGATTGAAATGCTATTCTCTGGCTTTCCAAAAACTTTTTGCACAAATTACAATACACCTCTCTGCCTACCTTATAAATGCATCATCTTCTCACTCAAACCATACCTCACTTTAGAAAAAGAAACCCTAGCCCCCAAAGTTTCAAATCAAAATTTCTACTTCACCTTTCAATCAATTTCCATGGCTCCAAGATCAAAACGTTCCCATCAATCAACCGCTAGAACTTCGAAAAGCCAAATAAGGTCTTCATTACACAACGAAACGGTTGTTACTCGATACAAATCGATGCATAGCTCTCTAATTTTCGATGGCTCCTTCATCAAGTACCTAGATTTCAATGCTTATGGAATTCGAGAGACGGTAGAGGCAAGTGGTCTCGAAAACTTGAAAGGTTTCGATGCTAACAACATTAAGATATATCCTCTTCTTATTAAGCTTTTCTTTGCAAATATGAACTTGGATCATCAAAATCCAAGGTACAAAGATGAATGTATATGGACTTTAGTATGTGGCATTCCAATTTACCTTTCCTCTCCAAAGACTTGGATTCATTCTACATTGTCCATCCAAAGGCCTTGACATCAACGATGTAGAAGTCAACATGGATAATAGGGATGAGGTCTCTCATTGGTTCCTTTCCGATGATATAACCATGCTAAAATATGTCGCCTTACGACCAAAGGCACAGATCCATCACTGTGCTCTCATATGATCAATCCAACCTCGTACCTGAAGCTACAAGAAAGTTTACAAGCACAACTTCCAAGCGATTTACGCCATCTACTCTTCCTAAAATGTCAATTGGGCCAAGGTCGTCCTTGTTGAGTTCTTCATCGTCAATCACAAGAGGAGCTTCAAGACGATCTACTATGGACCATACATCATGTGGATTCTACAAAACTTTGGTGTCCGAATTCCCGATTCCTACTTCATCACCATCGAAGAACTTAATTCTAAGACACTAAGTCTTATAGGCTTGACAAAACGCCAACTGCCGCAAGATTTTACTAGCTTCCAACAATGGGCCGCTAATCAAACTCAAGGAAGCCCGCTACCCCATATGCCTTACATTAGCTCCTCCTCCTCTAAACCTTCCTGACAAGCTGATGAAGAAGAAGACGATGAGATAGTTGAATCCCATTGTGGTTCTCCTCCCAAAGAGGGTCTTATCACTTTCTTTAGGAATCAACGAAAGCTTAATCAATGTTTGGTCAACGTTGAACATACTGTCGCTAAAAACAACAAGAAGCTCCATTCTATCAAGGGGTTCTTGAATGAGATTTGGGAAAGATCTCATGCACCGACTCAACTTCCAATAGTGTAGCTGAGAATCCTCCCGCTTGTTTCTCATGGACCACTTTCAAAGAGGAAGAAGAGGAAGAGGAAGAATTCGAAAGTGATGAAGTGCAGTTTTCTTATTTTTATGTCTATGTATGTTTTTAGTTTTTTTAGTTTTTTGTTTTAGTTCTTTGTACCCATGACCAATTTTTGTGCTTCAATGCTATGTTGTTCTTATTTATCATTTTAATATCTATGATTGCTATACATTAAGTTTTGTATTATTTGAAAATTATATATATATATATATATATATATATATATTCATTTGCACTATATTGCGTATACATCAAATATTTCTTTTTGTCGATGACAAAGGGGAAGAAATATAAAGATAAACAGGTAGTTTATTAATTCAGGGGGAATTTTATTGCTTTTTCATAAATCTTAGAGTCTCTTGAACTTACATAGTTGTCATCATCAAAATGGGGGAGAATGTTAGAGCCTAGTATTTTGATTATGACAACTATATAAATTTATATTATATGAGCTAACCAAAATTGCAGGAGAAGATACTATTCTACACGACAGTAGATTGAAGACCAAAAGATTTCAAAGACAAGTTTCAATATTTACAATTGGTTTGTCCATAGTCTAGTTAGTTGTTAATATTTGTTAAAGACACTCCTAAGTGGTATATGCATGCACATATGCTTTTACATTATATTCAAATTAATTTAAATAAACTTAAGTTTTGATTATATAAATTAATAAAACACGTTGCTTTCAAAACTAAGTTATATAGGCATATAGTGACAATTTCAGTCGACTGAATTGAGGTAGCCAGTCGACTAAAACATGCACATATGCACAAAAATCTTTAAACATTCAGTCGACTAAACACCCGGTTTAGTCAACTGAATGAAGTGTCTTTTCAATATATTTTTAAATTTCAAAATTGTTTGAATGTTCAGACAACTTAATTCACATCTTTAGTTAACTGAATATTCATAATGGCTATTTTTCTAAACGGTCACCACTTTTCAACGTATAGAAATATCTGTTAATCAACGGTTGTTTCTGTATCTCTTGGCCTAATCTTTTCGTGAATAGTTAGCACTTTTTGACTCTATAAATAGCCTTGATTTCAGATTACAAAACACAACATTATTCTCTGATTCTATTCTATAATCTTGCAAATATTTTCTGCCATTTGCTTTCATAAACGCTTTCAAATCACTTGAACATTCAAACAAAAATCTATTTATGACTACAATTGCTTCTAATCTTCACGTACTACACTATATACCACAAAGGAGAAGTTATGGAAAGAGTGTACCCTAAAGACTCATCCATGCTATGTATAGAGCACATACAGTCAAGAAAAATTTTTGTATTGTAGAAGTCCTAATTGGTTGCTCAGGCTGTTGAAGTCTTATTTGGTTGTCCAGGCGGTATAAGTCCTATTCGGTTGCTCAGGCGGTGTAATACCTGTTCGTCCTGGTTAAGAGAGGGTTGATAGTTAAATTCCAAAAGGAGTCTAGTATTGGACGTAGAACAGGAGTTCGAACCAGTATAAAAATCTATATTTGTCATTTACTTTACTATTTACTTTTAAATTTTATTCTGCAGTAGTAAATATCTTAGTTACTATTCCATATTACGATCCATAACAACACTTTCATCTTTTACTTAACCTTGCAGAAAATGACCTCCAAGACTTTTTAATGAAAGCAGTTGATTAATAGACCTAACAACTGTACGAACGGGCTCAGAGCAATTAAAATAATGTTAACCTATGAGCGCCTATGGTCATCTATAACATTAGAACTCAAAGAGCAATCCACTAATAATGCGGACCCCAAACTAAGACATGCTTATAAAAATGGGTGTCAGACCTGGATATCGCCTAAATTTTCAGGAAGTTTGCTAGACAAGTCATTGCAAAGGCAGCACAAAAAGATGTTTGTCCATGAGATGTTTGATAGTTTCAAGGATCTATTTGGTGAGCAATAATGTTCCACAAGAAAAGAGCTAATGAGGAATCTACTCAATACCAAAATGACTAGGACAGAAAATGGAAGAATATGTACTGATGATGAAGGACTATATTGATAAGCTTTCGCAATTGGACATTCAAATAAGTAATGGATTTAATCCTTGGTTAACTTACTCCTTAGTATGAACTGTTTATACTGAATTATAACAAGAACCAACTGAATGTGAATCTCTTGGAGCTCCTCAATATATTGAGCTTAGCCAAATCACAATTTAAGGATCAAGGGGCCATACTTACTTGTAAGGGTAGTGCATCATCTTCGAAGTGTTCGAAGAAGCGAAAAGGAGACGGTAATAAAATAAAAGTAAGAAGACCGATGACAAGGGTGAATGTCACCCTTGCTACAAGAAAGGTCACTGGAAAAAAATTATCCTAACTGCTTGGAGGTTATTAGAGAAAATAAGTATAATGGTTCTACGGTTCCATCAGGTACATTTATGATTTAAAATTGTTTTGTAATCAATAAAATGTCATAGGTCTTGGATACTGGATCTGGTACTCGTATATATAATTTGTTACAGGGGCCTAAGAACTGGCATCGCCTAGTAAAAGTGGAGATGTGGCCCAAGTTGCTGATGGATTTATGGTAGATGCAACGGCAGTGAGTGATTATCATTTAGCTTTTTCTTAGTGGATTAGTATCGGTATTAAATGATTACCATTTTGAAGAAAAAAATTTGTGGAATTATTTCTGCTTTAAGACTATTTGAGATTGGATATATCTTTCATTGTGCAAATAATGTTATGAATATTAGTTTGGATGGAAATAAAGTCCCGATGGTATTCTTAAAAAGTGGCATTTATTAGATTAATACTAGTTATGTGTATTTTGTGAATAATTCTTCTAACAATATAAATATAGTTATATTTGGCATTGTATGCTAGGTCATATTATTGAGAAAAAACAAACAAATTGAAAACTGAAGGTTTTCTGCCATCGATTAATCTGAATCATTTGACATGTGTGAGTCGTGTCTTAAATGTAAAATGACGAAGAATCCATTTAGTGAGAGCAATGATAGAGTTAATGAATTCTTAGGGTTAGTACATAGTGATATATGTGGCCTGATACCTATAACGATGTAATAGTTCTTACTATGTTACATTCACTGATGATTTCTCATGACTACCATATGTGTACCTTATGAAGACTAAATCTAATATTTATGAGAAATCTATTGAATAAATGGGCCATTAGATTAAATTCTTCGATCAAATCGAAGGGGTGAGTATGTTAGATTGGATTTCTAATAATACATAAAATAAAACGGGATTATCTCTTTGGTTACTCCACCTTGTACTCTACAACACAACTGTGTGTTAGAGCGAAAGAACCGAACCTTATTAGATATGGTTTGTTTGATGGTGAGTAAGGCTGAGTCACCTCTATCCTTTTGGGGATATGCATTAAAAGCTGTAACGCCTCACTCCATGACCCACGTTAACAATGAGTATTATGGGGTAATATTGTCTGCTAATGCGAAGAATATGACTGGTTAGGAGCGACAATCTATAGTCCTGTCTTGAATATCTATTACGTTGATTGGTGCTCTATATTCTTTTTCCTGACTCAAGTGGATCGACATATCCAATAAATTCTTAATACAAAACTACAGGTGGTTATAGGATGTATCAGAACAAAATACAACAACTCAAATGTTAAACACATCACAGAACAGTAGATACTCACATATATATATATATATAGATACATCACAGAGTATACAAAATGATACCTCATATATGTGGTATGATGACCACAATACAAACAGAGTCAAAAGAATATACATATCAGAGTAGCTATAAAAGAACTATTAAAAAACTGTATCCAAAAGGAGGTAGCAGAGAAGAGTCCATGCGGAAGTAAAATAAGCGACGGAGTATTACAGATTTTGAGGTAAAGACGTTCTGGAGCTCAGGAGGCGTGCTGGATGGCAGGAACGTATGGAGTGTAATCCGCTGTGATATATTGTTACTTATCTGGGACAAGTTATTTTAACTGTCCAGTGATTGTGAAATGTTGTAACTGATGTATTGATGTAAATTAACTGATACAGTTTTTCCTTGTATAACTATTATTATATTTTGCTCCGCTACGAATGTGAGATTCTGTATTTCATTTCTGTTTCTTCTTCTGTCTCTTTTTTTATTTTCCTAACTATCTGGAATTTTGGGGATCGAAAATTCCGGGTCGTTACAGTCCAAAGGTACCTAACCAGAAACACCTTGGTCTGACCAGAGTATAAAATACACGGGTCAGTCTAGCCAAACATATCAGTTTAAGAGTATAAGCAGTAATAAATATATAAGAATAGGGTATTGTTCTTCTTAAACAAGAAGGTACAATACTGAGTATGATCATGAGTATAAGCATGGTATGGCTACTTTAAGTGATGAGATGACATCACTTACACAAACATATAATCTCAAAAGAGATAAAACAATCCATAAAACGCAAAATACAGCAAGTCTCATATCACCGGCATATCACAAATCATGAATAGTGGTTTAGGAAAAATATAACTCCTAAAAAGGAGAAATCCCAAAACCCGCCATATCGGCAAACTCAAAGAAATCTCAAGGAAATCACCATCTCAAAAATACACCACATGGCAATCAAATATAACTCTCCAACATAGGAGAATATAAACCAAATAAACGCCAAAAGGCAATCTCATGTAATAACGCCAATAGGCAAAACTCAATAATAACGTCGAAAGGAAAATCTCAAATAACGCCAGTGCAGGCGACTCAAATTCCCATAAGGTAATTGCCAGATATATATATATATATGTATGTATGTATGTATGTATGTATGTATGTATATAATGGCTCGAATGGCCAACTATGAAAAAGGTGACACACTCGGGGAATCAATGAAAATATCTCAAAATTTGCACGTGCTTTTCGCCGAAGCCTGCCAAGTACTTACCTCAAATATGGTACCACGCCCAAAGCCAATTACATCAAAATGAAAAATACGCCGCAATGGAAACTACGCTGCAATGGCAAACGCCGCAATGGCAAACGTCTCAAGGACAAATACGCCGCAATGGCAAAGACCCGAAGGTCCAGTACTGGCACTACGTTGTAATGGAAAATGTATCACAAACTCTCGCATCGGAACCCAAACAGCATTAACGTGTGCTCCATACCACACATTCGCACTAAACGATTTACTAACCGCTAGTAAATTTCACACTCAAAGAAGAAAAAAGTTTACCTCATCTCATCGATAAACTTGACCCAGCTGTCAAAACAATCAAACGGACAAGTCAGGAATTAACCGATAAGATAAAAGCAAGTGTCACATACCACATGTTTTACCAAACCGTTTAATTCTCCATCTCATTCACTCGAATAGTGCAAAAAATGTGTATTTTATATATAAAATAATCTATTTGAGAAAACAAGCTTTTAAAACCATTTTCCGAAATCAATTTTGAAGACAATATTTGAAAATTCCATTATTATAGAGAATAAATAGATTTTATAGCTTAAGATAATTTAAAAATATTACATAATAATTATTTTAAATGCCAATTTATTTTAAAAATTATATTAAAATTTTTTGGAAAAATATTTGCTCGAAATTGAAGAAATTACTCAAAACCGTCATTCAAATTCAATTCAAATTCAATTCGAATTAGAATTCGAATTCATCAAAACTTGGCTAGCCTATTAATATGCATCATAGCCCTCAAAAAATTTCTGGAATATCACAAAAAAATAAAGTAAAAGTAAAAAATCGGATGGAAAAAGAACATAAAAACACATAGGCAAAATAATACCCAGATCTAAAATCTTCTCTGGGTTAAACTTTCGGACATTAAACAGATGACCAAATGACCTTTGATTGAACTAAAAATTGGTGTGCACAAAGTAAAAAACTTCGACTTTCAAACAAAAAAAATAAATCGATTAATTTTGAATGTAAATTAAAAGGTTACACTATCTCAAACATGGACTTAGGCCATGTTTGCAACAGTTCAAAAACAAAAACATGCCCAGGCCTGAAAACCATCTTTGGTCCAAATTACAGGCCTGAAACAAAGGAACAAACGACCTCATATTGAGCTGAAAATTGGAATACACATAGTAGAAAATTTCATCTTTCAAAAAAAAGAATCAGTGAACTCCGATTGGAAATGAAAAAGTTACACTTCTCAAACATGGACTCATGCCCTTTTTGCAGCAGTTCAAAAAACCAAATGTACAAGCTTGAAAACCATCTCAGTTTAAATTTCAGGCTTGAAATGGAGGACCAAGTTACCTCTGATTGATCTGAAAATTGGAATGTACGTACTAAAAAACTTCTTATTTCAAACAAAAAAAGAATCGATGAATTCCGGTATGAAATGAAAGAGATATGATGTCTCAAACATGGACTCAGGCCATGTTTGCTACAACTCAGAAAACAATTTCTACAGGGAAAATCTGTGTTTGAGTTGATTTTCTACCACTGTTTTAAACATCCAACTGACAATATTTTTCAAGCAAAATTTGCAGAGATGAAGTTCAACATGCAAGCTACCAAATGCAAGAAATCCGATAGCATTTTGTTACCGAAATCAAAAGATATTAGCATTCAAAGTACCAACCAGAGAACGTTTTCACACAAACGAAATTGAAAGTAAAAACAAATTACAAAGCATATTTTTAGCAATTTTGAGCTTGGCTCGGCTAAATTTTGTGAGTTTTGTAACTCATCTTGCTGTAGGAATGCAAAAACTCGAATTAATGTAGAAAAGTTGGAGCTTTTGCTTGAATTTTTGCTTCTAAAACTTATAAAACAACATTACAACAACATGCAAGCAAGAAAACCAAATTACAAACAATCTATCTTTGCAAAAATCCAAATTTGATGAAATAGAATAATTTTTGGAGTTTATTACCTAAAAAATATAGATTTAGTTTGATTAAAATCAGCAAATTAATGTAGGAATTGAAGATTTAGAGCTTTAGGGTTTACAAAGAGAAATGGTTTCTCTTCTTCCTTTTGTTTTCTAGTAAAATGTATGTATATGTGTTTTGAAAAAGAAGAAGCTTTTTCATTACTTTATGGTTAGTGAACAAATGAGCTTGACCCGAAAGAATAGCCTAAAAATCTAATTAACACTAAATTTACCCTAACACCCTTATATTTACATTATACAACATATGTGTATTTACATGATTTCATCTTTACAAATTGTACAAACATATTTTTATGTTTAACAAACATTTTTAACAACAAATAAAAAGATAATTTAGTTATAAAAATATTTTTCATTATTAAAAACTCTTATTTTACATAAATACACAATTTACATAATAATTCATGTAGAACTCTATTTTTTAACTCCAAAAATTATATAAAAATTATTTTCTTGTGTAATAAAATATAACAAACCATTATTCATTATTATCAAAACTTATTTTTAAATCAAATTTTACCTTTTTATTTTAAATCAACACATTGTAAAAATCAAATACTTCTTATTAAAAGAAGCATTCAGCAATAATTCCAAGAATTATTGCATTTTCACTAAATAAAATCATATTTCACTCATTATTCTCACAAATCCCAAGCTAAAGTTTTAAAATCTTTATTTTCACATTTTACTTTCAAAATCCATTGTTTATTCCAAATAAAAAGTTTGAATCTCCAATTTATTTTTAATTCACAGCATTAAATTATAACTACCGTTATAATTTAATATTTACGGTAATCACCAAAACCAGGGTTGTTACAATAACCAAGCGCGTATGTTGAACTTGTTGCCCACTAAGTCTATGCCTAAGATGCCACCATATGAGATATGGCATGGGAAGAAACCCTACTTTAATTATTTGAAGGTGTAGGTTGTCCCACCTATATTAAGAACATTGGCCCTAATAAGCTTGAGGCAAGATCAACTTTGTGTAAGTTTATAGGATATACAACTATAACACATAGGAAGAAAAAAGTGATTGTTTCTGCACACACGCTGTCTTTTACAAAAGGAGTTTCTACCAAAAGAATTTAATAGTGAATTTGTAGACTTGGATGAGATTCGAGAAACTAATACAGAGACTTAAATAGTAGGAGAACAAAGTTCACATGTATACAAAAACATGCAACCGATTAGAAGGTCTAGTAGGGAATCTCGTGCACCAGAGATATTATAGTTTTCTTGTGGATGGCGAGGACAAGGACTACATCATAGATGACGACACTCCTCTATCTTTCCAACAAGCACTATAAAGTTAAAACTATGCACTCTGGCTTCGAGCAACAAAATCCGAGATGGATTCCATGTATGAAATCTAATTTTGAAATTTGTTGGATTTACCCAAAGGGATATAACCCATTGACTGTACATGGATTTTTAAGAAAAACTAAATCTAGATGGGGAAGTAGAGACTTACAAAACAAGGCTAGTTATGAAAAGATTTCGTCAAATTCGAGGTGTTGATTATGAAAAGACCATTTCACCCATTGTAATGCTTAAGTCCATTTAGATTATGCTGGCCATCTCTACATTCTATGACTGTGAAATATGGAAAATTGATGTAAAGATGGCTTTTCTAAATGTTTATGTAGAAGAAACCATTTATATATTGCAGTACGAGGGTTTTGTGGTAAGTGGGAGTGGCGTAAGGCTTCCAAGTTGTTAAAGTCAATTTATGCACTTAAACAAGCTTCAAGGAGTTGGAACAAGTCTTTTGATAAAGTAATCAAATAGTTTGGTTTTTATTAGAACACTGAAGAAGCATGCATATACAAAAAGGAACACGGAACAATATTATATTCTTAGTGCTCTATGTTGATGATCTGTTATTAATTGACGATGGCACTTTGTTACTGTAATCGGTGAAAGCTTGACTTTCCAAGAGCTTCTATATCAATGATTTGGTAGAAGCGACCTATATACCTGGTATAAAGATCTATAAAGAGAGGTCTAAGAGGATGTTGGGATTGTCCCAATTCCTGTACATAGATACCATACTGAAAAGGTTCAGTATGGAGAATTTCAAGCATAGAAACGTTCCTACGTCTAGAACCATACTTTCTAAGAAGGAAGCTCCTTATACCGATGAGGAGAAAGAGCTTATGAAGAGGATCCCATATGCCTTAGCTATAGAATCCATAATGTATTCTATGTTATGTACGAGAATGGATATAGCATACACATTAGAATGCGTAAGCCTATACCAGTCTAATCTTGGAGTGAAAACTTGGACGGCCGTAAAATGTATACTTAAGTATCTAAGAAGTACTAAGGACTCATTCCTCATATATGGCAATGGAGACCTCCTTATGAAGGGATATACGGATTCGAGTTTCAAAGTGATATAGATGACAGTAAATCAGTGTCTGGTTATGTCTTTGCACTTAAAGGCAGAGTCGCTAGTTGGAAAATTTCCAAGCAAAAAACGGTTTCTGATTCCATGATGGAGGTCGTGTGCCCTTAATGAAGCAGCTAAAAAGGCAGTCTGGATATGCAAGTTTTCGAGCGAGCTCGGATCGATTTTCGATACCGAGAATCCTATGGCATTGTTTTGTTATAAAAATGAAGCGATGCAGATCATGACGGAACCTAAAGTATACAATATGTCACGACATATTTTTTAAAGGTTCCACCTGGTTAGAGAATTCGTTGAAAGAAAAGGATCTTGATACGAATGGTAGATACGAAGGACAACATAGCATATCATTCGCTAAGGGTCTAGCTCGATCAGCTCTTAAGATGCCGATTGAAGGGATAGGATTAAAATTCCATAATTGGTCCCAAATGCAAGTGGGAGATTGATAAAGTTAGGGGCAAGCCCTAAGGGCTAATCTGTAATTTATCGTAAATTAATTAACTTTATAGCAAATTTCCCTTTATAATAAAGGTGTTTTTCTTTCTGTTATATATTTGTTATAATGTGTTATAGGATTGACTAAAATACATTTAATAGAAAACCAATAAATAGTATGTTTGTGATAATTTTTAAAAATAATTGTAATCATGTGTATTGTATCATAATATTATAAAACATATCATTTTAAATGTTCCTATTCAAGATGCATTGAGATTGGATATCGAAGTATCCATTGAGACTGGAGTATGAAGTGCTCTCCAAACGTTGGGCAGTTTATTACTCATGTCTACTGAGGGCACCGAGGGGTTACATATTGATAGTTATTGGATAATTATGGAATGACTCACTCGACAATTTTCTATTGGTTAATACAACGAAAGTCAAATAGAAAATATCGATGTGACTGATTTACACATTTCTCTCGACTTGAGAATACTATTGATCTTCAATATGAAAGAACTTCTTTGATTATAGTTAAATCATTGCATGATGTCCATTGAGTGACTGTAGTTGGGTTGAGTGGAAGTATTGGAAGTGTAGCACTATTCAAGAGAGGATTCATCCTATCAGTTATATAAGGTTGATATCATGGTCAACTGAAGTCAACTCAAAGTCAAAGTCTCTAGCAAGAGTAGTTTGGTTAATGATAATTGTTATTATTGAACTAATGACTTTGTGTTTGGATTATAGAGTTGAATATGGATGATACTGAAGTTTCAACCATTACCAAATTCCATGAGTCCAAAGTGATATAGAGTTAACGAAGAGAATTAGTGTAGATAAAAGTCACAACCTAGTAACGCTTAACAAAGTAGAAACGGATTTTATGGAGACCAAGTAAGCGATAACTTTGGCCAAAATGTCACACCACTCGCTAAGTGACGTGTGAACGTAATATTCGAATAGTTCGATATTAATCGCTGACCAAATTTGCAACTAATGACTCATACAAGCGAAAGCGATGTATTCTCCTTTAACCAAATGATTTAATTAATTTATGATTGTTATTATTAATTAAATTAAATTTTATTTATGAAATATTTTTTATAAATTTGATTTTGATTTTATAAATGAATATTAAATGTATTTATAAAAGTTAAAAATACATTAATTGGTACACGATATCAATAAGCGTTTTAAATTAGATTTAAAATGCAAAATATTCATTCGGGCTATAAATGGGTTTGTGGCCCATGGTGGGGCTATTTCGATTGAAATATAAGGTTAAAGGCGGCTACTAGCTAGGATAAAGAGGAGTGAAGGTGGATGGCGAAGATGGAAGGAGAATGAGTAAAAGATATGATCCTAAAATCTTTTCTTTCCTTCCTCTATTTAAACATCATTTCCTCCATTTGATATTGAGCTTTTTCGAACCTCTATACCTGGTCATTACTGAATGATATTTCCCTTTCTCCTCTCTATATTTTAGAAGTTCAGATCAAATAAATTTAGTTGTTATCTGATAGCTGATGGTCAACGGTTCAAGGACTAGCACTCTATTAGGTCAAAATTCATTTTTAAGAGCTGATATCATTGTTTCAAGGTGTGCTTGAGGGCTTTGGCAACAAGGTATATTTCTACTTAAACACAAACATTAATCTATAATTATAATGATTATTATATATATATAATACGCCTCGGAGTAAAAGAAATTAATTATTTAAATAATTTAATATATGATATACACATATATCTATATACTTTATAATTCAAATACTATATTATAATTATATAAAATTTGAAAATAAAATTTTATTTTTGATTCTTAATAAGTATATTATTTTTGATAGAAATAATAATATATATATTAATTTTAAATAATATTTAAATTAATTTAAGACATAAGTAATTACATAAATTCGTATATGTATTGTAAAATATATTTTATACTTTGTAAAATCATATTGGTACACATTAAACTCATGATAGAAATTTAAAAAAAAATAGTTTATTTTAAATATCTAAATTAAAATCAAGAATTTAAAATTGGATTTTTAGTTGTTTTAAATTATAAAAATTATATAATACAAAATTTTAAATAAATTTTTTATCTTTAATTCGCTTAATGTTTAGAATTTAAAATTTAAATTTGGATTTGAATAAAATATTTTTCCTGATTTTAAATAATTATTTTTTGGTTTATTAATATATATATATATAAGTAAAATTAAAAAATTAAAAAAAATATTCTTATCTATGCGCAAGATCGGATCGTCGTATATTTTTAAATAAAAATTATTTTATAATTTTATTTATAGCAATATTTATTTATTTATTTATCATACATATATATATAAATAATTTTAACCTATTCAATTATATATATAAATGTATACATACTAAAAAACAATTTATGCATTTATAAATATTATTTTGGCACTAGAAAAAATTTATTTAAATGATATAAACATATATATATATAAATATATACTAATATATAAATTTTTTAATATTACATATTTATGTTTCTGTATAAATATTTATATGTTTGTACAAAATTATATATACATAATTATATATTATGTACGTATATATTTAAATACCTTATTATGGAAGCAAAAGTGTATACATACATACATACATACGTACGTACATTTAGGCAATATAATTGCATATTAGATGAGGCAACATGTCCATTGCAAGCATCCTAAATATTCATAAGATTCTACGTAAGTGTTGTAACAATAATAAAAAGTATAGCAACTATCCCTACCATTTAATTTAGCAACCACGATGCATCCCAAATTATAAAGAGAGAAAGTTTACCAGAAAATGCTCAGGATAAGAAGTGTAAAGATCTGTAATTTTGTCACATTGAATTAGAATATTCGGCCAATTTCAAATATTCAAATAACTGTTGTAAACGACGAATTCACTTTAATTATTATATAATGATAGTGAGTGATTTACGGTGGTCTTAAAAAGAGATAAACTTACTTTATAATAATATACAAACTTCGTCGCATTCTAATAGTACGACGTCGTATTTTTATCAATGGATTTTAATATTATCTAATTATGTTTTATAGTTTGAATAATATTTTTTAATTATTTAAATATGATAAGAGATTTATTTCCAAGTCTTGTTCTTTAAAACTGAAAATGTAACCAGAAATCTTTTTGTTAGAAATCAACTTTTTGTTCAACACAAGTTGTATAAGTATTTTGTAACTTGTATAGTAATATAAAAACATATAACAAGTTGATAACACATACGTTAACCAAATATTAGTTAAAGTAAGTAAGATTAATTAAAGGAAACAAAATTTCTTAAAACAAGGCATGCATTAAGGAGTACTTTAAGGACCTTTTTAAGGAGCATGTTTCATGGGATGTCTCATGGCTTGTAGTCCTTTTCCTTAATGGTTAAGCAAGGGTTTTTTTTATATTTTCCCTATTTTTTCTAAGGCTATAAATAAAAGGGTAAGGCCTCTTCATTTTCTACATAATTTACTTCTTCCTCTTCATGCCTTCTCTTCTTCCCATCTTCTTTTCAATGGTCAAGTGCCTTAGGAGGGAAAATGGCCTTAGGCCATGAGTATGGTGAAAGAAAGGTAGTGGGCCAGGAATATGAAGGATATGGAGGAGTTTGGTTATAAGCATCTATACGTATGGAGGTCTTGGACATGAACATTATGGGGAAAACGGGTTTCGGTGATGTTTGATGAAGTTGAAAGTATTAGTGAAGTGTTGTTATGAATTTAATGTGGTAGGAAGTAAATGGGTTAAATTAAAGTGAGTTAATCGCCATTTTAATTGCTTAATTATATCAATTGATATTCACTAATTAATCACTTGTTTATATTACATATTAATCACTTAATATTGCTTGCTATTAGTGATAATAATATACATTAACTACTTAAAGTTATACCCATGAAAATATGCTAGAATGAGTGCTTATATGTTTTTGTAATATATTTGGATGATCACTGGTTGACTATATAAAAGTTTGGTTGTGATAGAAATGATTCTTATGATTTATATGTTGAAATTCATATATGATGAGAAATGATAGCTATGTGAATGAACAATACATATCTCGTAAAAAATTATTTATATTGTACCCAAAATTAATATTTATACAACATATGTTAGGCCTCTTTGTTTTCAAAAACCAAAAGAAATGTCATGTTATAATATTTGGAGTTTACTTCGGAAAAGTAAAGAAATGAGAAAATGAAGTTTTAAAATAGATTTGGAATTTGTTTTAAAAAGAAAGGAATTGGAAAAGTGGAGTTTTGAAATTATTTGGAAAATAAAATCTATGGTTTCATTTTTAAAAAAAAATTAGTTTTAAAGGGTGGAAAATGATATAGAAATATCATATGGTTTAAAATGAAGGATTTTGAATTAAAAATGTTGGAAAATGAGTATTATAATAATAATGTAATATTATAATAGGTGAAAAGAAGAAAAATAAATTTTTAGTAAGTAAGATGGTAAAATAATGTTTTAAATTGGTTAATAACAATTTATTATGTTATTAAAATGATTTAAAGTATTTCGGACAAGTTTTGTAACATTTGACTAGAAGGTGAAAAGTAAGTCATCGCATTTCAGCGGTTCGCAATTTCGTGACCTGAAAAGTTAAATGTATATGCTGGATAAAATATAAGTCGGATTTATTTGAAATAGGAATTTTCCAGACTCCGGTGTGTACATTTTCAAATGAAAAATCAAGATTTCGTTGAGTAAAGTTTGAGAAAAGTCCAAATCAAGTTTTAAAAATTATCGTGTTTTGGTAGTTCGTAAAATATTGTTTTCAACTCTTTAAAATGGATGTGTTCAAATCTTAACAAATATATAATTAATTACATAAATATTTTTAAATGGTTAAAAGGAATTTGACTTATAAAAATGGGCAAATATGTACTAAAATTGGTGTTTTAATCTATAAAGCTTTAAAAACACTATTCAACAATAATATAGTAATGGAATTTGGTAACCATTGAATAAATGATTTGAATTTGGGTTTTCCTCCCTAATCTTTTTGATATATTTTTCAAATGATAAATCAAATACTTTTAAAAGTTTAGAGTCAATTAAATGACTTGACCGCCTTATGGTTGACAGACAGGTAGTCTCCAGGTTGGAGTTTAGATAACTAGTTGTCTACTCCCTCTAGCAATCCGGACTGGCCTGACGGATAGAATAGTTAATTTGATTTACCCGGATCACATTTTCTGAAGATTAAAACAAAAAAATATGGAGTTTCCTAAAAAGGTTAAACAAGGTTTAAAATAGGATTCTAATGGTAAAGAGAACATTCTAGATAAATCTATATTAAATTACGAGGAGGGAACTTGTATCTCCGTGAATTTAAAAGGTGATTTCACCATTATTCGACTAATAGTACAGTTAAATATGGAAATTAGTATTAAGTATAATTAATTGAAAATATATGAATCTTTTTACTCAATACTAAGTGATTTAGGCTTACAGCAAATGATGTCTTAAATAACATAGTTTTTGATCCATTTAAAACATGTTTCCAAAAAAATGTAATTTTTATTAATTATGCTAATAATAGAATATGAAAATATTTTCCTAAGTAATTAAAAGAAAATGATTTGGTATTCCCAAAGTTATAAAGAGATTTAATAATCCTGAATATCCCGAAACATAAATGGTTTAAAGATATATATATATATATATATATATATATATATATATCTAAAAGACATTTTATCGATTCTGGGTGATTCCCTTCTGAAAACAACTTCGAACCAATATACAAGTTTGAAAGTGAAGACATGTTCAAGATAATGATTTAAAGATGGAGATCTTCATAATGTAGGGCTGCTTGCCACTAACCTTATGATTCCTGTATTATAGTGGCAGTAGTACCTTTGTTTTTAAATCTCCAATGCAAGGACTGCTCCCTACTAATCCTAGGGTTGATCCCCAAACAAGATGTAGTAGGAGTACCTTCGTTTTATCCTGTTCCTAGACAGTTTGTATGGACGAATGTTCGACATTGCATTTCTAAGACCACATACATTGGTTTTAACAAATTTACATCTATTTGGTAGTGTAGGAGGTAACCCCTTTTATACTTAACACCTTTCCCCAAGGCGTATGAACTAAGGGGTTGTACTTTTATAGAAACCAATTAGTGTGTTGTCGGAAATGACAATGTGGCATTCAAATTGGGATTTTTCATGTGAAAGGTAAAATATTACCTCAAGCCTCACACATTGGTAATGACAAAAAATAGGGAAAATGCTGCGGGGCTACTTGGATTAAATTATTAAGAGATGATCATCACCTTTCTAGATTTCCCACTATAAATTGGGTTTCTTGTGTTTGATATGGCTATGGAAAGGTAATGAACAACCGGGTTGATATAGACACGGATAGGTAGGGAACAACTGGGTTAATGACATATTAGGTACTATATATGGTAGAGGTAGGCTTGTCTGTGTTGGTAGAGGGCAACGAGTTTGTGTGTAACATCCCCATACTTGGAGGCCTAAACCTAACAGCAACAGATGCTATAGTCATCCATAATCATTAATCCTCAGCGACCTATTATGGCGACATTAGATACATCGATACAAAGAAACACGAGAATATGGAGAAAAAAATTAAACAACAAACAAATTCCACATTCCATTTCAATATATTCCAAATTGATTACATAATATCAATTCGTAAACCACGTTCAGATAACATATAATTATTACAAAATACGCCAAGAGAGACATATGAAGATGCCTCCCCGGTAGATCAGAGTATAAAGATAGGCAAGAAAATAATTTTTCTTTACAAACAAAACACAAAGAGGAAGTAAAAAAAGTCGAATAACAAGTTTGCCTCCTGCACGTCCTCGGAAGCTTTATTCATCTAAAAGAACACTTGGAAACCTTAACTTGCAACCTACTCAAATCAATTGAGTACCCGAAAGTTTAATGGGAAAATAAAAACTTCGAGTCAGACATAAAGATATATATGAATAATAATTTACCTTCCCAAACCATTTAGATTTCTAGTGAGACCACACTGCTTAGTGGAACGAGTTTTTCCCTCACTAGTATCCTAAAACATTTATAAAACCATATACTGTGCTCATGCATCCACAATGGTTAAAACATAGCATTTCAAAACATTAAGATGATATGCAAAATAATTAAATCAATTCTGGATTACCCATCTCCATTCTTTCTGACAATCTGTCCCAATTATAGTTTCTAAGATTACCATTAACCTGTTAATGGTTAAGGACTATTTATCCAATTACTTAACTTTCATGGATCACTAAGAACCTATTGGTAACTCCAATATCTTATTTCTTATCTTAGTTTTCACGGGCTAACTAGGAACCTATAGGTTGACTGCCAATATCATATAGTTTTTATGGGCTTACTTTAAACCTACTGGCCCCTGCCAATATCTTTAATTAAAATTTTAACATATGTTAAGTTATATTCACTTCTAGGTCAACCTAACGGGTTATTCTGCCATTTTTCCAAAATACGGTTATGGGTTAACACCAATGCGAATGACATTTCAAAATCTTTATTTGTGCCACGGTTATTACTTTAAATTGAGATTGGGTTTATGTTTTGAAACCATGAAACATCTCTTTCGAAACCTCTGTATAGCCTCCTTCAAAAGCAATACTTGGTTGTTGTATATGGAAGGTTTAAAATGTTGTATTTTTAATGGTATTAATCTGGGATTAATAAAGAAATTTTAAAGGTAAAGTATTTGAAAAGTTTCTATAAAAGCCAATCAATAGTTTACAAATAGGCAAGTTGTTAGAAAGTAATTACTAAAAGTTTCTATAGTTTAGCCTTTAAATTAGAAGGTGTTCTGCCTCTAATAGTAAGGACCTTTCGGCTCCTTTGATTCAGCCCCATCCCATTCGAAACCCACATGGTCAAAACCACCATGGTCAAAACCAATAGAACGGATATCACTTTGATGGTATGTAGTGGATTGGAAGGAGGGTGGAAGCCTTGGTGGTGAAAGGTTAGCCTTCGATAGAGTCGAAATCCTACTTTGTTTTCATAAATTAACATTCTTGCCTAGTTTTACCTAAACCTTTCGACACAGTCGAAACATATGCTTTCGAAAAGGTTTTATAATTAGTTTTCGAAGAAGGTTGTCATGTTGTGTTAAAGTATTTTCCTCTGAAGGAGTACCTTCTTCCTCTAAATAATTGCTTTCAAAAGGACAAGTTCCAACCTAGTCGAGACCTAGCCACTACTCTACCTTTCGACTATATTGACCAGTAATGCTTTTGAAAGGTTACCCTTATTTTTACCTTCAACTAAGCCTTTTTCCTAATTGCTTTCGAAAGGAGTGAGTGAGTCAAAAGGAGTTTCGACTCTGTCCTTCAAATTTTTTGTTTTAAAGGTTTGCTTTCCACTAAGATGGTTTTCCGACATCATAAATTTTTTTTCCGAAATGTTTTTGTTGGTTTCGAAAGAGATACTTACGTTTATAACCATTTTAACCCAAATGAATTTTTTAAAGAAGTAAATCCAATGCTTTTGAAAGGAGTACTTCCATTAATTTCGAAGCTCTATTTTTTAAAAAGATGATTTGATACCATCGAAAGGTATAATAGGTTTCAAAAGAGAATGTTTATTAAGTGCTTCGAAAGGTATGTATTCAATGTTTTGAAAAGTGGTCTTTTGTAACGACCTGTAGATTTTAGTGGTTTTAATTAATTTAATTAAATGAATTTTTGTGAAATTTTAAATAATATAATTTTGAAATAAGAATTTGATATTTTGAATACCTCTGCTTAAACATAGCAGCTGTTAAATTTTCATCTGATAATATGAAAGTTTATTTTATTGTGTAATTCTTTTTCAGTTTAAATCAGTTAATAATCGATGATAATAGAATTATTTTCAAAACTGAATATTTTTCTAAAGAAAAATTCTAAATCATCTTTTGAGTGAGACGTCAAATTTCATTTCATCAAATTCGGACTTCTTTAGCTCCGTCGATCTTATTTTTCGGCGTTTTTGCTGCATTTTTCCGCTAGCAATAATTCGAATTTTTATAATTCAATTGTGCCGCTGGTATCTGATGCAGCACGATATACAGACTCAAGGAAGCTGAATGGTTCAAGACCTTTAGGTCGTTTAGAGGAGGTCGCGGTATTAGGTCGCTTGGAATTTTTAGGTCGCTCACGACCTAGTGTGGGGGTAATGGAGTTAGGTCGGCAGCGACCTAGTGGGAAGACAGGTCGTTCAAGCGACCTAAGAAGTGTAAAGGTCCAACCCAGCGAGCTAAGTGAACCGGAGCAACATGTTTTAGGTCGTTCGCGACCTACTGGAGACACGCGACATAATGAAGGTCTCTCACGAGTTAACGAACTAAGCATGAAGACACTCGAGCGAGTTAACGAGTCAGACACTCCAGCGCACAATCCCTTAGGTCGTTCGACCTTATGCCGCATGCTACCAATTTAAGTCGCCGTTCTTATGCCGCATTTCTTAGGTCGCGGAGGAGTTATGTCACGAGAAGATGAGGCTAATGCTGTGCTGAGTTAGGTCGCAAGTGCCTTATGTCGTTATGTGTTAACTCTTGTTGTAAATAAATAATAAGTCGCATTGTACATAGGTCGTGAGTCGTATGTACCCATGTTGTATATATTGAGTTGTACAGGTCGCTTGAATGGTTTGTAATACGGTGTATGTGCTTAAGTCGTGTAAGGGTTGTAACGTGTTGAGTCGTGCAGTACTAAGTCGCTAACGACCTTGTTAGGTCGTAGGTCGCTTAACGACTTAAGTTGGGTCGGGAAATTGTGTTGTGCGTTGAGTTGTAGCCTATAAATAGTTGAGTCGGGTCATTTGTAGTGGTGGTTGATTTTTGAATAAAATTCTTGTTTGATTGTTGTGTGCTTTCATCTTAAATTGGTAGTTGAGTGTAATCTCCTATCTCCACCTTCGGATATTCGAGTGCGCTCGAATCAACGATTGTTGAAGCCTATTCGCGGAATCAAGTGCGCTTGATCAACGCTTGAAGAATTGAAGATCTTCTTTCACGGTATCGTGCGCGATCAACGTGTCGAAGATAGCTAGAATTCGGTATCTTTGTGATCAACGAATTTGGGAATTTCAGTATTCATCAATCCACCAATTGCTACTTTCATCGATCTATATCGTTTTGTTAATAATCCGCTGCGTCAGTTTGGTATCAAAGCTTGACTTAGCCAATCATAGCTAAGACGAGTCTTGGAGCCAAGGAATTTGAAGTTGAAGTTCATCGTGTTCATCTTGAAGTTGCAACAAGTTAGAAGCTTTCGATCCATTTCATTTTGGATCAAAGTTGGAAAGGTGTTTGAGTTAGAGCCGAGAGTTGAAGCATCACTTTGATATCATTTGTTGAAGTATTGTGAAGTTCAATCATGCCACCAAGGAGAGCTAATCATCATCAGAATGTTGAAGCGTTGTATAGAAGAGAAGTGGCCGAGCAAATGGAACAACGTATTAATGAGAAGTTTGATGAAGGCATTGGAAAGCTAGAGAAGTTGATGGTTGATATGAATCAAACTCAAAGGAGGAGATCGCCAATCTCGAACCGTGGAGGAAACTGAGTTTTGCCATTGGTTACGGAAGCGAGAAGGGTATCACCGCAATCTTTTAGAGAAAGGAGAGAAACATCAATTTCATCAAGGAGAGATCACCATGACTATGGACATGAAGAGAGGAGAACTCCATGTGAGTTTGAAGAAGAGCCATATAGAGATGAAGAGAGACATAGTAAAAGAGACATGCGTGATCGAAGGGATGTTGATGGCCGAGATCGATATAGACGTACATTTGATTTTGATGAAGAGGGTGATAGAGCTAGCATTCATTATCGAGATCGAGACCAAGTTCGAAATTCATATCGAGATGTGGATGATGATCGTCAGTGGGAATCGGGTATGAAGATGGAAATTCCTGAATTTAAAGGTGGAATGGTTGCAAAAGAATTCTTGGATTGGTTGTCTAATGTTGAAGAAATCTTTGATTTCAAAGAGATTCTGGAAAATCGTCGAGTGAAGTTGGTTGCTACTAGGTTGAGGGGGAGACCTTTAGCATGGTGGCAGCAAACTAAACTTACGAGAGAGAGAATGGGGAAGTCAAAGGTTGAGTCTTGGGATAAGATGAAGAGGTTGATGAGAGCTACATTTTTACCTCACAACTATCAATCACTTATGTACCAGAGGTTGCAGAATCTAAGGCAGGGGATGAAGTCAGTCAATGATTATGCTGATGAATTCTACCAACTCATAGCCCGGAATGATATTATGGAGACAGAAGAACAGTTGACTGCATGATTTGTTGGAGGTTTACGAATGCAGATTCAGGATATGGTTAATATGTTTGATCCAAGATCTGTGGCGGAGGCACATCAGAAGGCATTGGCTTAGGAGAAGCAGGGAAGGCGTGGAGGTGGTGTGTTTACCCAGTCCAACAATCAAGTGAAGGGTGTTAGTGGAAGTTCTAATGTTCCAAAGCTGTCGCAAAACCAGTTGTGAAGGAGGTTGAGAAGGCAAAGGTTAATAGCAGTTTCAAATGTTACAATTGTCAGGAGTTGGGTCACAAAAGCAATGAATGTCCGAAGCCAAAGAGGAGAGCAATGGTTGCAGAGGTTGAAGAAGAGGATGTGGAAGCTGAATGTTCTAATTCACCTTATGTTGAGAAGGAAGAAGAGTTGTCCGGAGATGAAGGGTGTAATTTGATGATGAGGAGAAGTTATTTGGCACCAAAACAAGAAGAGAAAAATAGTTGGTTGAGGAATAACATATTTCAGTCCACATGCACTATTCTGGGAAAGGTTTGCAAGTTCGTCATTGATGCTGGGAGTTGTGACAATATTATCTCTACTGAAGCCGTAAGGAAGTTGAACTTGAAAACTGAGAAGCATCCTAAACCGTACAAGTTAGCATGGTTAAGGAAAGGTGGTGAGGTGAAAGTTGGACGAAGAGCTTGTGTGAATTTTTCAATTGGGAAGAAATACAAAGACGAAATTTGGTGTGATGTTGTGGACATGGATGTGTGTCATCTGTTGTTGGGCAGACCATGGCAATTTGATAGAGCAGTGCAGCATGATGGTCGTGCTAATAGCTATAGTTTCATGTTTGAAGGTACTAAAATCACTTTAGTTCCCAAGAAGCAACAACAGAAGGAAAGCAAGTTGGAGGAGATCGAAGAGCTGAAAACCTTATTATCTTTGAAGGAGTTTGTTAAGGAAATCGAAGAGGAACCTGAAGTGTACTTATTGATAGGGCGTGAGAGCAGTGAAGAGGTTGAAATTCCAGAAGAAGCGAAGACAGTTTTGAAAGAATTTGAGGATGTATTTCCAGAAGAGTTGCCTAAGGAGTTACCGCCACTGAGAGACATTCAACATCAAATCGATCTTGTTCCGGGAGCAGTATTACCGCATAGACCCCCATTATCGAATGAGTCCGAAGGAACATGAAGAGTTGAGGAGGCAGGTGGAAGAGTTGCTTGAACAGCGGCGAGTGCATGAGAGTTTGAGTCCGTGTGTTGTGCCAGCTTTGTTAGTACCGAAGAAGGACGGGACGTGGAGGATGTGCACTGACAGTCGGGCATTGAATAAGATTACTGTGAGATATAGATTCCCAATGCCGAGGTTGGATGACTTGCTAGATCAGCTGAGTGGGGCAACTATATTTTCGAAGACTGATTTGAAGAGCGGATATCATCAAATTCGAATTAGACCAGGTGACGAATGGAAGACAGCATTCAAGACAAGGGAAGGATTATATGAATGGCTGGTTATGCCGTTTGGTCTATCAAATGCACCAAGTACATTTATGAGGGTGATGAATCAAATTTTCAGACCATACATTGGGAAGTTTGTGGTAGTTTATTTCAATGATATTCTGATTTATAGTGCAAGTACCGAAGAGCATATTCAGCATTTGCGGAATGTGTTAATTGTTCTTCGTGAAGAGCAGTTTTATGCAGCAACAAAGAAATGTGTGTTTATGGCAAAGAGTATTTTATTTCTGGGATATGTTGTGTCAGGAGAAGGCATCCAGGTGGACCAGAATAAAGTTGAAGCAGTCAGAAATTGGCCACAGCCAAGAACTGTCACTGAAGTTTGAAGTTTCCACGGATTGACATCATTCTACCGAAGATTCATTCCACACTTCAGTAGCGTGATGGCACCAATTACTGATTGTATGAAAGGGAAGCAGTTTTCTTGGTCGAACGAAGCAGGGGTTGCTTTTGAACGAATCAAAGAACTTTTGACGACAGCGCCAATTCTTGTATTACCAGATTTTCAGTTGTTGTATGAGCTACACACTGATGCATCTAAAGTTGGGATTGGTGGAGTATTGAGTCAGAGTGGGAGACCAGTTGCTTATTTCAGTGAGAAGTTGTCAGGAGCCAAATTGTGATATAGTACTTATGATGTTGAGTTTTACGCAATTGTTCAAGCCATGAAGCACTGGAGACATTATCTGTTTCAGAAGGAATTTGTTCTTTATACAGATCATGAAGCTTTGAAGCATTTGCAAGGGTTGGATAAGATTTCGGCAAGGCATGCATCGTGGATTGCCTATTTGCAGCAGTTTACTTTTGTTGTGAAACACAAATCTGGGGTGACGAATCGTGTGGCTGATGCTTTGAGTAGGAGGAGTCATTTATTAACGACATTGAAGGTTGAAGTGACAGGATTCGAATTATTGCCAGAACTGATTGAAGAAGATCCTTACTTTCTGAAATTTGTTGAAAAGGTCAAGGAGGGGAATTCTGATGAGTTTGTATTAGTGGATGGTTTTCTGTTTAAAGGGAATCGATTATGTATACCAGAGAGCAGTTTGAGAATGAAGATTATCAAGGAATTGCACGAAAAAGGACATGTGGGCCGTGATCGTACATTGCAATTAATTTCTCAATCTTACTTTTGGCCGTCAATAAGAAAAGAGGTTGAAAGGTTTGTGGGGAGTTGTCATATCTGTCAGGTTTCGAAGGGAACAGCGACCAATGCAGGATTATATATGCCGTTACCAGTACCTAACAAACCATGGGCTGATATCAGCATGGATTTCTTTTTGGGTTTGCCTAGAACTCAAAGGGGAAATGATTCTATATTTGTTGTAGTGGACCGATTTTCGAAAATGGCGCATTTTATTGCTTGTAAGAAGACGGCGGATGCTGTTCATGTTGCTCTGTTATTTTTCAAGGAGATCTATCGACTTCATGGATTGCCGGAGTCTATTGTTTCGGACAGGGATACCAGATTTTTAAGTCACTTTTGGTTAAGTTTGTGGAAGATGGTGGGAACAAAGTTGAACTTTAATAGCGCTTACCATCCGTAGACAGATGGACAGACTGAGGTTGTGAACAGATCACTGGGAAACTTATTGAGATGTCTTGTGAAAGACAATTTGAAGAGCTGGGATTTGAAATTGTGTCAAGCGGAGTTTGCTCACAACCATGCAGTTAATCGAAGCACAGGTTTCAGTCCATTTCACGTTGTATACTCTGCAATTCCGAAAGGACCATTGGATTTGACAACAGTACCATATCAGAAGGGAGTTGTTAAGTGGACTAGTGACTTCGTAAATGAGTTACAGGAATGCCATAGAACAGTTCACGAACGGTTGCTTGCATCTAATGAAAAGTATAAACAACTGGCAGACAAGAAGCGAAGAAGTGTGAATTTCAGGGAAGGTGATTTGGTTTACGCAGTCTTGACAAAAGATCATTTTCCGGTAGGAACGTACAATAAATTGAAGGCGCGAAAGATTGGCCCAGTAGAAATTTTGAAGAAAATCAATGAGAATGCGTATCAATTGAAATTGCCAGATAATGTTCATACTTCAGATGTTTTCAACATCAAATACCTAATCCCGTATCATGGAAATGAACTTATTATGGAAGAAGATGGTGAAAATTCGAGGTCGAATTTCTGTCAACCGGGGGAGGATGATGCAGCACGATATACAGACTCAAGGAAGCTGAATGGTTCAAGACCTTTAGGTCGTTTGGAGGAGGCCGCGGTATTAGGTCGCTCGGAATTTTTAGGTCGCTCACGACCTAGTGTGGGGGTAATGGAGTTAGGTCGGCAGCGACCTAGTGGGAAGACAGGTCGTTCAAGCGACCTAAGAAGTGTAAAGGTCCAACCCAGCGAGCTAAGTGAACCGGAGCAACATGTTTTAGGTCGTTCGCGACCTACTGGAGACACGCGACATAATGAAGGTCTCTCACGAGTTAACGAACTAAGCATTAAGACACTCGAGCGAGTTAACGAGTCAGACACTCCAGCGCACAATCCCTTAGGTCGTTCGACCTTATGCCGCATGCTACCAATTTAAGTCGCCGTTCTTATGCCGCATTTCTTAGGTCGCGGAGGAGTTATGTCGCGAGAAGATGAGGCTAATGCTGTGCTGAGTTAGGTCGCAAGTGCCTTATGTCGTTATGTGTTAACTCTTGTTGTAAATATATAATAAGTCGCATTGTACATAGGTCGTGAGTCGTATGTGCCCATGTTGTATATATTGAGTTGTACAGGTCGCTTGAATGGTTTGTAATACGGTGTATGTGCTTAAGTCGTGTAAGGGTTGTAACGTGTTGAGTCGTGCAGTACTAAGTCGCTAACGACCTTGTTAGGTCGTAGGTCGCCTAACGACTTAAGTTGGGTCGGGAAATTGTGTTGTGCGTTGAGTTGTAGCCTATAAATAGTTGAGTCGGGTCATTTGTAGTGGTGGTTGATTTTTGAATAAAATTCTTGTTTGATTGCTATGTGCTTTCATCTTAAATTGGTAGTTGAGTGTAATCTCCTATCTTCACCTTCGGATATTCGAGTGCGCTCGAATCAACGATTGTTGAAGCCGATTTGCGGAATCAAGTGCGCTTGATCAACGCTTGAAGAATTGAAGATCTTCTTTCACGGTATCGGGCTCGATCAACGTGTCAAAGATAGCTAGAATTCGGTATCTTTGTGATCAACGAATTTGGGAATTTCAGTATTCATCAATCCACCAATTGCTACTTTCATCGATCTATATCGTTTTGTTAATAATCCGCTGCGCCAGTATCTATATACCGTTTTGATCGTCCCGTCACGCTGATCACCACGATATATTTATTTTTTTACTTTGAGGGCCAGTACGTGACGGAAACTGGAAAAAAACCGTGCGTCGTACCGTGCCGAAAGTTTTCAACCGTTAGCTTTCTTGCTTTCCAAACTTTGAACCGTGCAGCCCAAACAATGTTAAAAAAATTGCTTTATTGTGTCAGCTGAATAGGGATGACTGTTACCATTCCTTTCTTGTTTTATTTTCCATCTTTTAATTGTCTGAGCTTTGTTATTTATTTGTGTTAAATTTGTTTGGGTTTAGACTTTGATATTGGGCTTGGAATTCAAGAGACGTCAGTTATTTTATTTTTCCTTTTCATTTTCCTAGCATTTCATCTGCCAGCCGTTCAATCCTCTAGCCGTACAAAGCATTTCCTCACTTTATCATCCACGTACAAAAATCAAAAGCTTCTCACTTCATTTCTTATCCTCAAAGAAAATTTACAGTAAGTTTTTTTCATGGCTTCTCTTCTTCTTCTTTTTTGCTTTTCCTTTTTGTTCTTCCCTACAATGCTCGGCCTCTACCAATCATCACAATGCCTTAGCCGCATCTCATCCTCGTCTCCTCCTTATGCTCAGAATAGCCCACCAAGGCCACCCCATCTCGGCTCCTCCGGAGCGCCTAGCTCCGGCTTGCATCGGCCTTCACCACCTCTGCCTCCTTCTTCCCCGCGAGCACCACGTCAACCGACCTTTGGCCTCAACCTCCTCCTCCCTCCTTTTGCCGATCAACTCATGTATGTGTTATATAATTTTATATAGTAGTTAATATGCACTTTGTAGAAGTTTGAAGTCCGCAAATATATAGGTGAATGTAAGTATTAGCGGTCTGCATATGCTAGTTAACAGCATAGAATTGTCTCATATATATACGATATGCGTATATGTTTTGGGCAGCCAGAATGGAATTATAAATTTTTTTGTATAGTATATATATGTACCTCCTGTCTTCATGAGTATAGAATTCGCATGAAGTCACAGGATTGCAATTTGTTTTATATAAATTATATATATTACTATAATGTTCGTATGTTCTGAATTAGTTCGCATATTCGATTTTTTTTTTTACAGTTTAACATGGTAGATATTTTTGTTATTAGCTTTATAGGCGGTCAGTGTATATACGTTGTAACTGGGTAATAGTTTGTATAATTTATATTATCTGTTTGTCTATTAGAATTATAAAATATATGTCACATATATATGTTTTAATAAGTCAGTTTATATGTTGTATGTCTATAAAATCTAAGTATATTAAGTGATAGAGTTAGTACATAATACAAGTGATGTTGCAGTTCTCGAATGATGTGTTCAAACTTGCATAACTATACTAAATTTTTGGTATATATAATAGTTTATTATGTCAGTTTACAAATACTAGTTTTATAAATCTTTGAACTTGTTAATTTCATAAGTATAATGGGACAATTTATCTTATGTCGGTTTATATAGTTGAATCACTTTGTGATATTGATACTTACATAAGTTCATAAATATGTTAGATGCGTATAGATTTGTACTGGATATGAATAATTTGCCTATGTTTGGTTTGGATGCAATTTTGGTTCGCTTGTAAACATGCTCTGTTCTTGTTTATGGTCTGCATAAGTGGTTAATATATAAACAGTTTTAGTTTGCTTTTAACATATGTAGCTATAATATATACAAGCTTATATATATCAGCTTATATTAAAATATATTTTGCTTTTGGGTATAATCATAGTAGTGTACATGTGTATAAACTTTGTTTATACATATAAGAACTTGGTTTTCAATTTTTTATGGATATAGTACGTTTTGGGATTAACTATTTAATTTAAACAAATATATATTATTTTAAGTGTATGTTTGATTTTGAATAAAAGTAAGTTTGATTTTAATATATATGTTGAAGCACATGCATATTAAATTTATCGTGTCTGAATATAAAATATAAATCTCATATGTATATATAGTTATAGATAGGCATATAAGTTCGCTTATACCACTTATCTTCATCGTTCCAGTTCTGATCTGATCTGTTCTCATAAATTCGTGCAAATCAGCTTTGATCGTTGAATACATGCCGATTTTTCGTTGCTTGGATTCAAAATTCAATATCAGTGTCCGTATCAGTGTGCGTATCCATGTCATCTTCTGTAGTCTCTCTAGCCTCGAAAGGTGGGCAAATCGCTCACGATTAACATTCTTTTATTTATTAAATTTGATTTCAATTGAAATGACAATTGAAATATACTGTTGTTAGTTATTTACACTGTTATATATGTTATTACTTGTATGTGTTCACCTGTGACATCTGACACTATTATCTACTAATTATATTGATGATATATGCCTGTTATATTTTTTCATATCTGTTATCACTATGCAATTTACCTGTTAGTATAGAATTCACTATGCGTTGAAATGATACATATCCGAACGGACTTTAGAATTGTAGAAAATCGTTATGGGTTGAAATGATAGACCCAAGCGATTTTCATTGGATTTGAATTTGGGATCGTGGGTCGAAATGATATCTACCCGTATATATTTAAATTACGTATTGAAATGATAAATATCCGTATCACTTGACCACAGAATAGAAACTTATACACCGACGTCGTTGGTCTATGTAGATATTTTGAAAATGAATTCTATGTTTTTGAATGAAATATATAGTTCTAAAGAATATTTATTTAAATATTATATATAAATTTTATTTTATATATAGACTTAATAATAATATGTAATTTAATTAAGGTTGATTTAATTAATATGAAATATGTTTAAGGATTTATTAAATTTGTATTTCAGAATTAGATTGGTGGAATAATTTTATAAGCTAAGGTTTGAAGATATATTTAAGATTTATTCGAAATTGTATTTAATTATGGATTTTATTTAAATTAAATTGAATTGAAGCTATTGAATTTGGAACTTTAAAATATGATCTTATAACTTGATTTTAATTTAAGTAAATTAATGGATATGCCACGTCTAAAGAAATCGAAGGTAATATATTGAAAATTTAAGTTCAAGGTCACATAAATAACATTGAATTCATGAAGTGAACATTTCAAAACTAAATAATAGTGAAGTCAAATTGGGAGAAATGCAATCATCAAATTCAGGCTTTGATATGTTAAATATTTAAGGTTTCGAAAAATATAGACTTTGAATCACATTCAAATTTAAATGGTTTATTTATGATTCAAATTTGTATGTGAAATCGAGAAATTTTGAATTTGTTTAGTCAGAAACTGAATCGAATAAAAATTGATAAATTGAGATTGAATTTAATTCGAATGGAAAACTCGAGTTAATTTTTAAGCAATTTGTGAAGTTTGAAGAAATTACAAATACTTTACGTTGTCAATTAATCAATATATATGTAACGACCCGCAAATCTGTACCCCTTGAGTCAACTCTATTCTACCTAAGTCAACTCAAGTTGAACAGAAATACGAACCATTTGGGTTAAAGAAGAAGAGGAGAAGAAGAAAATAGAAATCAACAACAAAATCTAACCATCGCGGCGGAATAAAATATAATAGATAATAAACAATCTTTACTTGAAAATCAAATATCTCTGTTTATATATATATTACATCATCAGAGTACATCAATCACAGCTCAACATCAATATCATACAAATGGATAAACAACAACTCAACACAGCGGAATATATATACATAAACAAGTACGGGAGTACGTATCGTCATCCAGCTCGTCTCCTGAGCTCCACTGCTTCAAATCCTGTATCCTATAATACTCGGTCTGAACCGAGCATTACAGTTAAATAATACCCGAGTCAGTCTGGAATACCAACGTGATAAAACCACACTCAATTGATTATTAAAGTTTCAAAAATCCTTTGAAAACAAAAGCATCTCGTAAGACCACGCCACAAATAAACATGTCGGGTTTTTACCTTACGATAGCTAAAACAATTTTTATAGAAATCCTCTGATATTATAGTTGGGTCTATATACAAATACTTATAAAATAGCCGAACATTATTAAATTCCAGCTACTAGCCACAAAGTGGGTAATACAAACAAAACTCGTACAAGGCTCGTAGGGAGAATGGATTTCCAACTAATGACTAGGCACTGGGGTACCACCTGTCACAGTACGGGGCCTAGATCACCGTACCGAGGAGTACGCCTTACTGGATAATCCCGAGTGAGATCACCCCACGGTTGGGATCAGCAATCGCCTTCTAAGCCGAAATAAAAAGGGACATCTAGACAGGAATGACCTCACCCTACTTGGGTGATACCCACCTAGCCTTGCTGCATAACCCCTGATTTTCAGTCATTCCCATTTGATGAGGTTTGAGGCTAAGCGATACCTTTATAGAACATGTCCCTTAGAATGCCCACCATCCACATAACGATGTTTCGCAAGCATTCATCCATACAAGTCCGTCCCGGGTTCGAACGGAACCGAAGGCACTATTCCTACTACATCCATTTTGGAAATATCCTCAGGATTAGTAGAGACTATCCCTTACATTTCTCCATCTTCGAATCCAAACTCGTTTCCACGAAACGTACAAACCAGATCGAAGTGGTTTTCGAGAAATAAATCTCAATCCCGGTCTCTTCGAAACAATCAACGCATTTGTCTAATATTGATAGTCGGTTATTTAAGTATCAATTTATATTCACAAACATCCATCAAACAATAAATAATTTTCCAAATTATTTATTTATCTCAAATATATCTTCACAAGATATATTTTCACTTTTCAAATTCCTTTGAAACAGTTTTCAAAACTATCTGCCTTTCTCAGAATAAATTCCAAGTATTTCTATTTCCACTGGAATCACCAAGCACAAAACTTTAGATTTTTAAAATAATTTAAAAACGCTTTATTGAAATATACTTTAAAACCCTTAAGTTAAAACTATTTCAAAAATTTGTTAAAATTACATACTATATGAATATCGGAAAATAATGTTTACTTTATAAATATAAAACTAGTTTTCATTTTTTTAAACAAAATACTAAGTCACCTTTAAATAATTATTACAATAATAGATTTGAAAAAATATTTACTTAAGAATTTTAAACATTCGGAAATAATAAATTTTTTAAAACATGCTTTTTAAAACAACCTCAAACTTTTATCTTATATTTAACAATTTACTTAAAATGTACTTGGCTATCCAAAGAAATATACGTCTCTTCACAACCTTTAAAAATAAATCACTATTTATTTTTAAACAATTTTTTTCATTCCTTTAATAAACTCCCTCTGAATTTATTCTTCCAAATATCCAATTTCAACACTTAAATCAATTCCAAATTGATTTCCAATTTACTTCAATTATTCAAAAATCCTTTAATTTCAGATTTTATTCCTTAATTATGATTTAAAATACTTGTAATTGAAATACCAATTTAGATTTCTCAATTTACTTCTTATTCCTTTAAATAAATTTAAAACTTTAAGTTTTAAAATAATTATTTATTCCTTTAAATTAATATCACATAATTTTACAATTCATTAATTACTATTTATTCAAATCCTTTTCTTTTCATATTCGAAGTTATTTATTAGTATTTAACATACTTCCATTTCTTCCTCAATTCATTCTTAATTTATTAAATTCTCTCAGATTATTTCGTTTACAAATTTACTTCCTTTATTTTCTTCCCAAAATCCAATTTATATATTATTATTTTTGTAATTCATTATACCCATTATATATCCAATCAAATCATATCATTCAATATTCCAATATATTCAACATTGAATATCAAGTAATCACAACAGCGAATATTAAATAATAAATGTTGAGGGGTCCAGTTGGATCCCTCCAACCTGTTTTCCCTGCATCCATAGATGTTAGCACAATATAATATATGCCAATTCCAAAATTATCATACTATCGCACATCAATCAATTTCAACCATTCAAACTATTATATAAATTTAATCATTTAAATTTAAATTAAAGTTCAACTGAGTGAGATTAACTCACCTTTGCATTTGCAATCCCAATTCGAATCCCGACTTGTTTTCTTCATAGTTTTAAACCTTGTATAAGTATTTATACAATTTATTAATACTTGAAGTAATCAAACAATTTACTTCCTTTTTAATTAATTAGTTAACAATTTAATTTCAACTAAATAATATTTTTTATGAAACCACATATATTCTTAAAATAATCTATATAGATCTAAAAATCGAATTTTTATATAAACCCCACAACATTAAAAATCCCTATTTTCTTCAAAATCTCATATATACACACACACACATTAAACTCTAAATAAATAAAATTCCCCTCAACCTATATATCAAATTAAAAACAGAATTGTTACATATTTCCCACTATAAAATATCTTATTATTCCTTCTTTTGTTTTCTGTAATATTCATATACATAAGTTATTAAATTTAAATTAAAACATGAAGAATAAAAAGCAACTACATAAATATCTTACTGTTACATCTATATGAGCAGAATGTTACTTTATATTTTATTTTCCGCTTAAACCATATATATATATATATATATATATATATATATATATATATATATCTTCCATCTATATGAGCATTAAATCAGAACTAATTGAAAGAAATAAAATTCGAATACCTCGCTCCCAAAATGATTTCGTCGATCCTCAGGTTACTCGCGACCACATCGGCCTCCGGCTTTATCAAAGGCAACTCATTGACCTCGAGCTCGATTCTGGATGTCATCGCGAAACGAGAATTCCATCTCGTAATCAACACACGACAAACCCTCATCACGCCGATGAACCCCAATTGATTCGACTCGATTCGGTCGCCGTCCCACGCGTGTGAGCTCGAGCCGCCATTGATGGATTATCGAGCTCGCCGAATTGATGTACAAGTGATTTAACTCGGTCGCCATTATTGATTTATTATATTATTATTTTTCGTTTATTCTGAAGAGAGTTGAAGCTCGGTTTATAAAAGAGGGGAAAAAGTTGCGTGATTTTATATATAAAAAAATTCGGCTTGGCTTTCTTCAGTAGGAAGACGCGAATAATATATTTATTTATTTATTTTATCTGCCTGCGAGTTTATAAGAGGACGAGAGGGAACACTATTTTAAGATAAGGGTAGTAGCGTATACAAGAAGCTTGACTAATGAAATTAAATTTCATCAGATTATTATCAATTAATTTTTTTTTTCAGCGCGTTTATATATCGTACACTCACACACTGACTCCGATAAATACGAAATTTGAAATCCGATAATAATTCAATATTACGGATCCAATGGAACTGGTTTCGTCGAATTCCGAGACTGAACTTCGAAAAGCTATTTTTAAATTCAATTTAAAACGATAAAATTTCAGAACTGAACAGACACTATTAATTTCAATTTTAACACTTCTATTGTCCTCAGTATTATCAATATAAATTTCATAAGCCTTTAATTTATTTTCAACAAGCTTAAAACTGAAGATTCAACATTTTTCCCGACTTGAAATTATTTAATTGAATAATTTAATTATCAAATAAATTGTAATATTCGTAATTCAAGTTAAAATTACTCTACTGAATATTTAAAATCAATTAAATATTCCGATTTTAAATGCTCGAAATTTCCGGGTCGTTACAATATACACACACACACACTATTTTGGAAACAGATGTATTTGAAATGAAAATGATATTTTGGGTTTGAAGTATAAATTAATTTGAAATGACCACGGTGTTATAGTGCATATTCCTACCTTGTAGATAGTTCCGCAGATCCTTTGAGGATGTTATCCCAAACATCATTTGAATTACTTGTATTTCAATTGATATTTCACTTGAGTTGGATTTATTGATATAAGAATGTTTATCCTGACTTAAGTGTTTTGTGTTTTGCTTTACGCTCGGGTCAGACAGAGTGATACAGTATTTGAGACTCATTTGCAGTTTGGAGCCTCGTTGGAGGTCAAATAATCGATTCAAATTTCAGCTTATCCAGTTGATTGGTTCAGAGAAGTCATCAATTCGTGCGGGAGAATTCACTGTATTTGAGTTATTCTGTTGTAATTTATTTCTAACTCTGATGTTTATATAGTAGCTTCATGAACTACTATTTATCTATTCTGCTGCGTTATTATTATATTACTCTGTGTCTGTGATTCTGTGCTTGATTTATTTACTGTATATGTTGAGTTTTGCCAAATTTAAATTAACAATCCTACATTTTGAGCAATTCAAGTCAAGCATGTGCAGATGCGAATGGTTGAAAATATAGGGTCATTACAATTGGTATCAGAGCTTTGGCTCTAGGAAAACTTAGCATATATAGTAAAAATTTATTTGCAGAATCACTTTCGTTCGAGCTTGAATTCCTTCCTCTTTGATTTGGTTTTCCTTTGGACTTTGAAGCGTTTCATGTGGTTCCAAAATCCATTTTTTCTCTCCCTATTTGTGTTTCTTGATTCTGGAGTATCCCATAACTCCACTTTGCATGATTTCTATACGAATAGGCGATCCCGCCAATATTTGAATGATTTGTGAAAGGGTAAACTCCTTTTCAATTAGCACTGATTCACCGAAGATTATTATATATCCCTCAGTTTAGATGCTGCTACCTCTTGTTATGCCGAATTCTATCTCTGGCGACCGAATGTCGATTTGCTTTAGAATTCTGCATCGATCTTGTTCTTGAAATCATGGTTGACCGATTAAGGTCGCCCGCGATTTATATTAGTATATACATCTTCTATTTGTAATTTAATTGTCTCATCTTCGTTCGAGCCTATCTTCGAATCAGAATAATTCGATTGGAGTTCCTCTAATTTAAATCTTTATCTTTGTTTTGAAATCCATTCTCGAATCATCCTTTGAAAAAATCGGGTTTGTTGTATTTTAGAAATTGTTTTATATATCGAAGTTATTATTTTGATGAGTTTGTTTTTATTCAATATATAGAAATGAAAGGGTTTTCGATAAGGATTATATACCTTTCAAAAAAAAATTGAAGTTCGAAAGGAATTGAAATTTTAAAAATAATATAAGAAATTTGATTTATATAAAAATGATTTATAACTGAAGGGTTTTGAATTTCGAGGAATCGAACTCCGGTATTTTGAAATTGGTTTTGAGATCTTGAAATATATGTAATAATATGATTTGAAAGGATCTTCCGAATAAGAAAATGTTCAAATGAGTTCAAATGAATTCCAATGATTTCGAAGAAATTTTAAAGAAATTATCAAGAAAATAGAAGTCCAGAACTCACTTGTGCCGCTGGAAAATAATTTCGGTGATGAGTGCACGCGTCATCGAAATTGATTTTTGAGTTTCAGAGTGGGGGAGTGGCTACTTTAGTAGCTTTGTTATGCGAGTGATTTTGTGAAACCAATTTTGATTTCAAATCCCGAAGTATGATTTTGATATTCGAAAGATATATGTATATATATTTAAAACGATCTGAAGTGAGCCCGTTGTTTAGTCCTAGAGTATGAGATTTGTTTTGGTATAACTTTGTATATTGTAATTGATTTACTGATTTGTTATTGATTTCCATCTCTTCAATTGAAAATTTGACTTCTTTGACTATTTGAATGTTCGAGCACTTTCAAATCAAGGTTTAATTTTCAAAGCTAAGTAATTTCGAAAAGTATAAATTATTTGATAAAGTATATGAGTTTAGTTTTGTACGTTTAAAACATGAAGTAATATGATTTAAATAAGTTTAAATTTGTTTTGTTAAGTAAATAAATAAGACTATTTTGAATTATACTAATATGGAATTTAGTTTTGAAATGTTTTGAATAAAAATTTAGTTTTAAATAATTCGAAAGATCCAATTTACCTTTTTCAAATTATGTTGATTTGGAAGCTAGGATTATTTTCTAAGCCTATTATTTTGGAAACTTTGAAACCGAAGATATTTAATGTGGAAGAAATAATTTAGTGAGATCGTATATGATTTTGAAACTGAACTGATATTGAAAGGAATTTAAATTGGGAACCTTATTTTACTAAATACTTGATTTGGGAGTTATCGAACTTATATAAAATTGATTTGTATAAGTATGAAGTTGATTTGAAAACTATCTTTTTGGAAAGAGAAATATTATATAATCGAAGTCTATATAAGTGTGATTTGATATACTATTGATTTGGAAAGTATTCGATTTGAAAATAAAATCTTATATATGATGGACTTTGTATAAGTATGATAATTGAAAGTGATTTGAAAGGTACTATATGATACATATTTTTGAAGTAAAGATATGAAAAGTGCCTTCTGCTTGATATCCGCTTTGTGGCCACATTGCGGATACATTCTATAGATATTATTCTCTCTGATTTTGGGTTTTCCAGATATGATACTCGAGTGTCCATCGAATTCCATGGCAATCTCCATGGCCTTACGAGTGTGACTGCATAGCGTAGTTTGCCTGGCCGAGATGGCTTACGGGTACGGATGTTTCCTGGAGATATAAGCGTAACCATTTGGTTTCTGCGATCTGTGTTGGTCGTTTTTAGTAGCAAAATCTACAGGCTGAGATAGCTTACAAGTACGGATGTTTCCTGGGGGATCCAGGCGTAACCATTGTGTATCTGGGGTGTACTAGTCATCATGGCGTAATTCGCAGGGCAGAGATAGCTTACGGATACGGATGTTTCCTGGAGGATCCAGGCGTAACCATTGTGTATCTGCGATCCATGTTGGACAATGTTTTGGTTTGGTTGATTTGTTTGGATTGTACTTTCCATATCTCTTTTTAAAAGTTTTCTAGTATTTTCACTGGGTGTTGAAACAAGTCTAATAAGTACATGGAGAACTCTAGCTTTGCGTCTGATCAACGCATGACCAGAGTATGCAAGAACGAGGATAAACTTGTTGAAACATCGAGTTATAAAAGTATTTTCGAAAGGAAAATTTGTTTCTATATAAAGGAATTTTATTTTAAAAGTATTTTATTTTAAAGGTATTTATTATAAAATTATTTCCAATAAAGAGATTTTGTGTTAAAATTCGAAATTGAAATTCTTATGGTTTGAATTAATTACTCGTGCCCGATAATATACCTTATCTGCTTAGCTTTATTTATTCACCTATATTCTGTTTTTCCGAATCTACCTTCTTTCCTTTTGAATATATCCTTTTAAATTATTGTTTATTTACATACTACATGGTTTAATAGAAAATTATTCGTGTTATAAGTATTTTAGAAGCACTAATTAAATAAAAATATATTTAAAGTAAATGATTATTGATTTACTAATAATGTTTCAAGGTATCCTCAGATTAACTAATAAATTTATGAATTACAGATTTAATGTTTCAATAGTTCTTTGTAATGATGTAAATTACAATTTTCAAATAGTTTACATATATTTGTAAAGGAGTTATTTAAACATATAAATCGTATTTATAAAGGAAGCAAGAAATTTTACAAACGGGCTTTTGAAAGATTTTAAAGTATTAAAGATAATTGAATTGCAAATGAAGTTTTCGAATGAATATTTCAAGTAAAATTTGTACAGTTTTAAATTAATTGTTTATCCTTGTCTTTCAATCTATTTTTCTTTCTGGTTGTTTCTATTCTCCTACCTCCTTCCTTTTCGGGGACAAAAAGTTTTGAGTGGGGGAGAGAGTGTAACGACCTGTAAGTTTTAGTGGTTTTATTTAATTTAATTTAATTAATTGAATTTTTGTGAAATTTTAAATAATAAAATTTTGAAATAAGTATTTGATATTTGGAATACCTCTGCTTAAACATAGCAACCGGTAAATTTCTATCTGATAATATGAAAGTTTATTTTATTGTGTAATTCTATTTCAATTTAAATTAGTTAATAATCGATGATAACAAATTTATTTTCAAAACTGAATATTTTTCTATAGAAAAATTCTAAATCATCTTCTGAGTGAGACGTCAAATTTCGTTTCATCAAATTCGGACTTCTTTAGCTCCGTCGATCTTATTTTTCGACCTTTTTGCTGCAGTTTTCCGCTAGCAGAAATTCGAATTTTTATAATTCAATTGTGCCACTGATATCTATATACCGTTTTGATCGTCCCGTCACGCTGATCACCATGGTATATTTATTTCTGTATTTTGAGGGCCAGTACACGACGGAAACTAAAAATAAAACCATGCGTCGTACCGTGTCAAAAGTTTGCAACCGTTAGCTTTCTTGCTTTCCAAACTTTGAACCGTGCAGCCCAAACAATGTTAAAAAAATTGCTTTAATGTGTCAGCTGAATAGAGATGACCGTTACCGTTCCTTTCCTGTTTTATTTTCCGTCTTTTAATTGTTTGAGCTTTATTATTTATTTGTGTTAAATTCATTTGGGTTTAGACTTTGATATTGGGCTTGGGATTCAAAAGATGTAAGTTATTTTATTTTACCTTTTCATTTTCCTAGCATTTCATCTGCTAGCCATTCAATCCTCTAACCGTACAAAGCATTTCCTCACTTTATCATCCACGTACAAAAATCGAAAGCTTCTCACTTCATTTCTTATCCTGAAGGAAAATTTCCAGTAAGTTTTGTTCATGGCTTCTCTTCAAATTTTTTTTGCTTTTCCTTTTTGTTCTTCCCTACTATTGTCGGCCTCTACCCATCATCATAATGCCTTAGCCGCATCTCATCCTCATCTCCTCCGTATGCTCAGCACAGCCCACCAAGGCCACGCCCTCTCGGCTCTGCCCGAATGTCAAGCTCAGCCTGCATCGGTCTTCACCACCTCTACCTCCATCTTCCCCGCGAGCACCATGTCAACTGGCCTTTGGCCTCGACCTCCTCCTCCCTTATTTTGCTGATCAACTCATGTATGTGTTATATAATTTTATATAGTAGTTAACATGCACTTTGTAGAAGTTTGACGTCAGCAAATATATAGGTGAATGTAAGTATTAGCTTTCTGCATATGCTGGTTAAGAGCATAGAATTGTTGCATATTTATATATACGATATGCATATATGTTTTGGGCAGCCAGAATGAAATTTTAAAATTTGTTGTATAATATATATATGTACCACCTGTCTTCATGAGTATAGAATTCGCATGAAGTCACGGGATTGCAATTTGTTTTATATAAATTATATATATACATATATATATTACTATAATGTTCGTATGTTCTGAATTAGTTCGCATATATGATTTTTTTACAGTTTCACATTGTAGATATTTTTGTTATTAGCTTTATAGGCGGTCAGTGTATATATGTTGTAAATGGGTAATAGTTTACATAATTTATATTATCTGTTAGTCTATTAAAATCATAAAATATATGTCACGTATACATGTTTTAATAAGTCAGTTTATATGTTGTATATCTATAAAATCTAAGTATATTAAGTGATAAAGTTAGTATATAATACAAGTGATGTTGCAGTTCTCGAATGATGTGTTCAAACTTGCATAATTGTACTAAATTTTTGGTATATATATTAGTTTATTATGTCAGTTTCCAGATACTACTTTTTTAAATCTTTGAACTTGTTAATTTCATAAGTATAATGGGACAATTTATCTTATGTCAGTTTATATAGTTGAATCACTGTGTGATATTGATACTTATATAAGTTCATAAATATGTTAGATGCATATAAATTTGTAGTGGATATGAATAATCTGCCTATGTTTGGTCAGCATGCAATTTCTGTTCACCTGTAAACATGCTCTATTCTTGTTTATGGTCTGCATAAGTGGTTAACATATAAATAGTTTTAGTTTACTTTTAACATATGTAGCTATAATATATACAAGCTTATATATATCAGCTTATATTAAAATATATTTTTCTTTTGGGTATAATCATAGTAGTGTACGTGTGTATAAACTTTGTTTATATATATGAGAACTTGGTTTTCAATTTTTTATGGATGTAGTACGTTTTGGGTTAACTATTTAATTCGAAAAAATAAATATTATTTTAAGTGTATGTTTGATTTTGAACAAAAGTAAATTTGATTTTAATATATATGTTGAAGCACATGCATATTAAATTTATTATGTTTGAATATAAAATATATATCTCATATGTATATATAGTTATGGATGGGTATATAAGTTCGCTTATACCGTTTATCTTCATCATTCCAGTTCTGATCTGATCCGTTTTCATCAATTCGTGCAAATCAGCTTTGATCATTGAATTCGTGTCGATTTTGCTTTGCATGGATTCAAAAATCAATTTCAGTGTCTGTATCAGTGTGCGTATCCATGTCACCTTCTATAGTCCCTCTAGCCTCGAAAGGTGAGCAAATCACTCACGATTAACGTTCCTTTATTTATTAAATTTGATTTCAATTGAAATGACAATTTAAATATACTGCTGTTAGTTATTTACACTGTTATATATATGTTATTACCTGTATGTGTTCACCTGTGACATCTGACACCATTATCTATTAATTATATTGATGATATATGCCTGTTATATTTTTTTCATATCTGTTATCACTTTACAAGTTCCCTGTTAGTATAGAATTCACTATGGGTTGAATGATACATACCCGAACGGACTTTAGAATAGGAGAAAATCATTATGGGTTGAAATGATAGACCCAAGTGATGTTCATTGGATTTGAATTTGGGATTGCATGTCGAAATGATATCTACCGTATATATTTAAATTACGGATTGAAATGTTAAATATCTGTATCATTTGACCATAGAATAGAAACGTATACACTGACGTCGTTAGTCTATTTAGATATTTTGAAATGAATTCTAGGGTTTTGAATGAAATATATGGTTCTGATGAATATTGATTTAAATATTATATACAAATTTTATTTTATATATAGACTTAATAATAATATATAATTTAATTAAGGTTGATTTAATTAATATGAAATATGTTTAAGGATTTATTAAATTTGTATTTCTGAATTAGATTGGTGGAATAATTTTATAAGCTAAGGTTTGAAGATATATTTAAGATTTATTCGAAATTGTATTTAATTAAGGATTTTATTCAAATCATGAATCGAAGCTATTGAATTCAAAACTTTAAAATATGATCTTATAACTTGATTTTGATTTAAGTAAATTAATGGATACGCCACGCCTAAAGAAATCGAATGTAATACATAGAAAATGTAAATTCAAGGTCATATACATAACATTGAATTTATTAAGCGAACATTTCAAAACTAAATTATAATGACGTTAAATTGGAAGAAATGCAATTATCAAATTTAGTCTTTGAAATGTTAAATATTTAAGGTTTCGATAAATATTGACTTTGAATCACATTGAAATTAAATGGTTTATTTATGGTTCAAATCTATATGTAAAATTGATAAATTTTGAATTTTTTTAGTCAGAAACTGAATCGAATAGAAATTGATAAATTGAGATAGAATTTAACTCGAATGGGAAAGTCGAGTTAATTTTTAAGCGATTTGTGAAGTTTGAAGAAATTACAAATACTTTACTTTATCAATTATTCAATATATATATATATATATATATATATATACACATACTATTTTGGAAACAGATATATTTGAAATGAAAATGATATTTTGGGTTTGAAGTGTTAATTAATTTGAAATGACCATGTTATTATAGTGTATATTCCTACCTTGTAGATAGTTCCGCAGATCCTTAGAGGATGTTTATCCCAAACATCCTTTGAGTTACTTGTATTTCAGTTGATATTTCACTTGAGTTGGATTTATTGATATAAGAATGTTAATCCTGACTCGAGTGTTTTGTGTTTTGCTTTATGCTCGGGTCAGACGGAGTGATACAGCATTTGAGTCTCGCCTTTGGAGTTTGGAGCCTCGTTGGAGATCCAATAATCGATTCAGCTTTCAGCTTTTCCAGTTGATTGGTTCAGAGAAGTCGTGTGTTCGTGCGGGAGAATTCGCTGTATTTGAGTAATTTCGTTGTAATTTATTTCTAACTCTAATGTTTATATAGTAGCTTCATGAACTACTATTTATCTATTCCGCTGCGTTATTATAATATTACTCTATGTATGTGATTTTGTGCTTGATTTATTTACTGTATATGTTGACTTTTGCCAAATTTAACAATCTGATATTTTGAGCAATTCAAGTCCGGCATGTGCGGATGCGAATGGTTGAAAATATCGGGTCGTTACATCTTTGCTTTCGAAAGAGGCTGTTCAGAGATTTCGAAAGAGATTTTTTATTGTTTCAAATCATAAACCCAATCTGATTTTGATATATTATTCACATTGTTATTAACCCATAACTGTATTTTGGAGAAATGGCAAAATAAACTATTAGGTTGACCCAGAAGTGAATACAACTTAACAGATATTAAAATTTTAATTAAAAATATTTGTAGGGGCCAATAGGTTTATAGCAAGCCCATGAAAACTATATGATATTGGCATTCAGCCTATTGGTTGAAAACTAGGATAAGAAATAAGATATTGGAGTTACCAATAGGTTCTTAGTGATCCTATGAAAACTAAGTAATTGGACATATAGTACTTGGCCATTAACAGATTAATAGTAACCTTAGAAACTATAATTGAGACAGAGTGCCAGAAAGAATGGGTATGGGTAATCCAGAACTGATTTACTTGTTTTGCATATCATCATAAAGTTTTGAAATACTATGTTTCAACCATTGTGAATGCAGGAGCACAATATATGGTCTTATAAATTTTTAAGATACTAATGAGGGGAAAACCTGTTCCACTAAGCGGCGTGGTCTCACTAGATATCTAAATGGTTTGAGATTCTAAATTATTATTCATACCAAGATTTATGTCTGACTCGAAGTTTTTATTTTTCCCATTAAACTCTCGAGTACTTAATTGATTTATTTTCCCCTAAATATGCTGTTGAATTTAACAAATGTAATAATTCTGGCTATTTTAATATGTTAGTTGAAAGGATTTTCCTAGAAATGTTTTTAGAAATAATATCAAATGATTTGGTAAAAATGTTTTAGTCATCATAAGGTAAAAACTCGTCCATGTTTATGTACAGCATGGTCTTATGAGATACTCTTCTTTTCAAAGGCTTTGTTGGACATTAAAGTCGATCCATGACACTATCATATATATTTATGATTTGTATTTCTCACATTAGTTTGCTAGATTGATCAATGTAATTTTAGTGCTCGGATAAGTTTGGAGTAGTTCTAGGATTAGCTGAAGATGCTTGGAGTTTCTAAAGGACGGTTGGAGATCTTCATTAACATATGGACGTAGTTTACTTTTCTGCTGTGTTTGTTACTTTTCAGCATTTGTAAGGACATGTGTTTTATAACTGTCCAGGCTGAACTTAGGATGAGCTTTGATATATGTATTTTTAAAAAAATTCCACTGTAACGACTATTGAAATAATATATGTTATTTCATTCAGGTGAGATTCTATTCTATGTTTAATTTCTTTTTACCTCAAACAATCCGCTTTTTTGTTCAATTTGTGTTGGATATGTGTGATTTATTTTTAACTTGAAATGTGTGGAAAGGCGGGTCGTTATAAGAAGCCTTCAACATCTCTCATGTTGCTTATGTGCTTTCCGCTGTAATATATCCCCGTTGCACTCGAACCAGCTTAATTTGTTTATTACAAAGCTTCCTAGTATTGTGCTCCATTATATATGAAGTGGTACGGGGTGCTATTGGATCCATTTCTATATTTGCGAACAGAACAGGCTCTAATATGGTAGTTATGCTATGTAAACATTTCCTCAAATGCAAAATATGAAGACGTCATGGACTCTCGTTAACTTATATGGAAGTTCTACTTGATATGCAAGTTTCCATACCCTTTCCATAACTGGGAAAGGCCTACAAACCTTGACGTCAACTTCCCCATTGTCCCAAACCTCATAACCTTTTAAGAGGGAAAACTTTAACAAATACCATGTCCTAACTTAGAACTTCAACTACTTCCTTCGCCTGTCAGCATTGGACTTTTGACAGTTTTGTGCGATGTTCATTCACCGCCTAATCTCTCTACTGTAGGGTCGAATTAACCCTAGAGGTGGGTGTATATGATTTACAATAAATTCATAGAATAATAAAAAATGTAGCAAAGATAATAAAAGAGTAAATGCAGAAATAAAAAGAAACACATAATTTTACTCAGCTTCAGCAATACTTGCTTGTTTTAGCCCCTAAGGTTACAACTAAGATTAAATAATCAACTGCTTACCGAACCTGTAAAGTTATGTGTACCACTTATGTGATTGTTCGAAGCTTAAGGACAAAACTTTGCCTCAAATCTACCCTGAGTTGAGAATTTCCCGAACTATGCACCATAACTCAAAAATCTACTGCACCTGCTTGTTCTTGCACTTGTGTATGTGGTGTCTCTACGCACTATCTTTATTGTTGTGTACCAAGCTGCCGCTTTGTTTTATGATCCTTCTAAGTGTTTGTACCTGCTCTCGGCTATGCGCTTGATATTATTTTGCTTCATGTTTTTCCTTATGCACCATGTTTTTTGTTTCTCTTGCTTTGCTGGTTGCACTGCTTCTTGCTACCTTGTTACCTTGTCTATTTGCATTAGCATGCTTGTGTTTTCTATGCATCTTTGTGTGCTACTTTGCTACAAATGGTTGCACCGTGTGTACTTGACCTTTCTAATCTAGTTTGAGTTGTTGTTTAATCCTTTACTGCTGTGGATTTTCATGCTTTTGGCCATATGCATTTGTGCACCTAGTTTAGTGCACTTGGTTGGTTTGCTGCATGTATGTACCTGACCTGGTTGCATCTTTTTGTACTTGACCTTAGGCGGTGCACTTGTGTTTTTGACCTTCTACGTTGTTTCACTTTTGCATATGTTAAGTTATTTAGCTTGACCTTGCTTTTGTGCCTGAAGTTGGCTTGATGCAAAAGTGTTTTGTGTATGTGCTCGACCTTATAGCTTGTACATTAATATACTATGCATGTCGTAGGTTGTTGTGTGCATTATTGTTATTCTTGGTGTCTATTTCAAAATATGAAAAGAACAAAACTAAAAGACTAAGGCAATGTCGAATTCAAAAAAATATTTATATCTTTGCAGTTTGAATTTTTTTTCTTTTTGTGTTTACCTCGTTGTTATTTGACAGGCAAAGATGAAAATTGGAGAAAAGTAGTTGGAGCAAGTAGATAGAAAATTGAATTCGGGTGAGTGACTTTAGAAGTGATTGTATTTGAAAGCTTGTTGTATATCAATATTATATTTAAATATTATGGAAGCTCTGTTTTAGTCTTGTGTACTATTGAAATAAAATTATGATTTGTTTATTTCATTCTTTGTTATTACAATAGTACTCTATCAATTTACAAATATATGTGTGTGTGTGTGTGTGTTTATTGTCAAACAAAAATCATAAGCTCTATGTGTTTATTACCATCCGCATCCGAAAATTATACTTTTTGTTTTTTTCAACATTATAATTTAAATTATAGGTATTTTAGTAAAATATTATTTTTCATTTTATTAAACTATAAGTTTATATTATGCGCACAAAATGCATATTAACTGCTATAAATATTTATTATATAATATTTGTATATTTTTAATACTTTAACAATTAATGAGACTGAAAAAAAATTATGTTGAACTAAAATTTTTCATTTATGTTTCTTGATTTATCGGTCATCGGTAGATAGGATAATTATCTGATATCCGTCCGTACCAGCGATTATGGATGTTCGATATCCGAAAATGATTTCAGATATGAATATGGAACTATCCACATTTGAAAATATCCTTTAACAGGCCTACAAATACGCACTCTCAAGTATACCAATTCATGCTGATCGGGTTACCTAGGCTCTAATGTCAAATGTAACAATCCTCTTCGAAACGGGTTTAATTTTTAACCCAATAAAAGCCCATCGAACCTTAGGTCCAATCCAAAGCTGGCTGTTGGTTGGTAAAATTGATATAAGAAACAATATACAGAGCTATCTATCTATGCTTTTCGAATCTCACGTCGGAAGAGATAAAATGTAACATAAAAATAAATACCCATTACATAAAAACTAGGTCTTAGAAATGCACATCCCAAAATATCTATAATACAGTATCTCAAAATAAAACATCAGTATGTCTAAAATCTGGTCACATCCGAATAAATTAAGAACATAAATGAATAATTAAATTGTTATATGTCTTGACTATCGCATTCATCTTCTCCTTCAGCATAGTTTCCCCTAACTTGTGTGCTGTAATGAGGAGGGAGTCAGGACAACAATATTTGGTGAATGAAAATATCAGTTCTTACCATAATAGTATTTGGGAAGCATTATTTAGATAAATATATGTCTTACGCATCTTATACTTTAACCTACTAAGTATACCTCCAATTGTAAACCAAAAATCTCTTTTAGTTCAGCTCCATAACATACCTTTAAATGTAGGTTATAGACCCTTTCCAATCCAACTTTATAATTCTAACATAGGTGCGAAGCAACTAAGGGGTCTAATGACCCATCTTCGTCAATCATGCCCTAATGATGCGAGGGAAAGAATCTAAGCCACTTAATACCTCTTTAATGATAATAAGGTAGACTTTGATCATTTAATGCTTATACCCTAGGCAGATCCTCATCATTTAATACCTAGACTCAAGGCGGAACCCTCTTTGGTACTTTGTAAATTACATCTTAAGAAATTCTACAAGGCCACTTAAAACTTCTTTTATGGAAAAGAAACGGACCCTATAATAGCCACTTAATCCCTCAATCTCGAAGAAAATCCTGCCTCTAGAGATTTCCCACTACCATACATAAACGATAATCTTAACCATTTAAATATTTCTTGAGTGCAAAAGAGGCGGACCGTACAACCTCCACTTAATACCTCGAACCTAGAAGCAGGTCTTGTGACGACCTTCCACTTTGGATCATTCAAGTCGACAATAAACCACACATGTCTGACTCAAACAATCCAAAAAGGCATATAATCAATGGGATTTGGTTAAGAAATATAAGAAAAGAAGAAAAAGAAAACACAGAATCTCACGGCGGAATGACAAAAATATAATAATCAAATAGACAGTTCATGAAGTTGTTTTACAATATACATTTGATTACATGATTTTTACAACATAATTAGAGTACGACAACGACATACCAAAAATGATGCAGTGGAATAATATGAATAATATAATGTAACAAACTCTGTCTTCGTCCTTCAGAAATAATCTCTTCAAACACTGAAATGCTCTGGCTGACCCGAGCGTAATGAAAAGAAAAATCACGCAAGTCAGAACTAAAATATTCTAATGTAAGTTAAATCAACAGAAAATAAATTTGAGTGTAATAGCTTCAGAGATGTTTATGAGATTTTACATCTCATATCCAATGTATAATGTGAGTGCAATAACTTAAGAGATGTCACAAGATTGTCCATCTCCTAAGGATCCGTTAAACTATTTATATGTAGTAATATATGCTATATATGTAGTGTCTATCAGTAAAGTATAATATCGAAAATAGCATTAAGGCGTTACCCATATCCCCCTTAACACGTTTTTATAGGCATCGTAGTCTATACAGTAGTGTAAACTCCACATAAACCGGTGGGCTATCACCGAGCACTGCATAGGTACGACAGAAATCAAAATCGTAGTGGGCTCAATATGGCATATGAGAAGGCATGCAAGGCAATGCCCAAGGTAGGATTCTACCGTTTTGCACTCCCGGACTAGTGGTAATGCATAGCAGCTACTACCACCCACCTCGAGACACACTCCTATAATCAAATCGAGGGTGGCCACCAATCAATCAAAAAGTGACGGATATGGTATCGAAGAAGCGTGTCCGATAGGAGAAGCGATCTCACTTGGTCCGGTAGAGCTCCTGTTTTAGTCATATCAAGCTGACCCGAAGGTCAGGGCTACGTTCTTACCTTATATCGGTAGTGTTTGCCAAACTATCTACTTCGCACATGCACAGTTGTTAAAGTGGTTACGGAAATGGAAAAGAGTATGACAGTATTCGACCATGGTCTCTGTAACAACCAACCGCTTATTACACATCGTAGTCATAAAAAAATCCATAATACAGTTTATACCTTCGTATCAAGCAATCCATATATGTGACGACCCATATTTCGGAAGGTTTAAATCGACAATAATCCACACATGCCGTCTTAAACAATCCGAAACATAGATAATCAATGGGGTTAAATAAGAAAAATAAGAAGAGAAGAAGAAAACAAAACACATCTCACAGCGGAAATGATAAAATATAATAATCAAATAAAAATTCCAAAAGTTGTTTACTATACATCTAATCATAATCTATACGCACTTATCAGAGTTATATTTATACATCAGGGATATATAATCAATACAGCAGAATAGCATGATGGAGAGGATAATAGTAATAGTAATATACCAAAAATCCATCTTCGTCCTCTAGAGAATAGTCATCAATACGCTGAAAAAACTCAAGACTGACCCAAGCCCAATGAAAATACAAAACACTCGAGTCAGGACTAAAATACTCTTATGTAAGTCAAATCAATATCACAGAATATGAGTGCAATAACTTAAGAGATGTTATGAGATTTTCTATCTCCTAAGGATCCGTTTAAACTATTTATATATAACAGTGTACGCTATAATAGATAATGTCTATTAGTAAAATAAATATCAAAATAGCGTTAAGGCTTTACATTGATCCACCTTAACACATTTTATAGTTTTAAACCAAAATCTTAATGGGCTCGTATAGGGATAAATATGAAAAGGAACGTGAGGCAATGCCCAAGGAAGGATTCTACTAGTTTACCCTTTCTGGCTGGTCGTAACCCATCCGTGGCCGATCGCGACAACCAATCCAAACGAAAAATAAGGTGCACCTATCGAATCCGAAACCATAATAGTAATACGAGGGATCAACGTCGCTAGAGGTAGCGAACCTCGATGGCCATACATAGGCTCCTATTTTAGTCATTTTAATTTTGACACGAATGTCAAGGCTATCAATCATCGTTCTCTTACTTCATTCTATGAAACGCTGCCAATTCGACCACTACATTTGGATTATTATCCACCGCGTACACGGTTGTCAAAGTGGTTCCAATATTGAAAGAGATTATTTCAATAAGAGTCCCCGGTCTCTTTAACAACCAATCGTCATTTTACACACCGGTTGGTACTTTTACATTTTGAAAACAATTTGTATTTGATATCAAAATATCATATTCGTTTCAAAATCAAATTCATTTCAAAATCATCATATTTACTAAAAAATCATATCCATTTTGAGATCATCATATTTATTCAAAATCATATCCGTTTCCAAATCATCGTATTTACTCAAAAATATCAACTCAACCCGATATATCGATTTCACTTCAAAACTTGATTCGAATTACAGTTTTGGTTATAATTCACATTAACCCAATTCGCATTTAAATCCAAGATTTAAATATAAACAATTTACCCTTTAACCAGTTTAAATTTTAGAAAATAGCTTAAATAGTTAAAAATAGCTTAATAAAAAATGTTTAAATAGTTTAATCAAAAATAATTGGAATATAAAAATGGTTTATAAGTAAAATAATGTGAAAAAATCAAAATAATTTGAATATTTAAATAATATAGATTTTAAATCATTTATATTAAAATATTCATTTTAAAAAAATAATTCCAAAATCAAACCGATCAACTTCCCAATTTCCTACCCGAATAAATTCCAGTTCGATTTAATCGATTCAACCCCAATTCCAACTCGAATAATTTCGATTCCACATAAATTTCGATTTAAATTCCAATTTGCATTTTTAAATTAATTTAAATCCCAATTTCAAATTAATTTCCAATTCCAAATTAATTTCCAATTCAGATTCCAAATTAATTTAAATTCCAATTTCAAATTAATTTAAATTCCAATTTCAATTTAATTAAAATCCTAATTTCCAGTTAATTTCAATCCCGATTTCAATTCCAAATAATTTCAATTCCAATTTCAAATTAACTTAAATTTCAATTTCAAATATCGATATAAATACTTAAATCAAATTTACCTTCCATACCGAATTTAGATCCAAAATTTCAATTATAATTCAATTCCAAACTAAAATTTGAAATATCATTTCATATCACTTTTTCTTAGAAATATTCAAAGTTCGAATAAAAGACCAATCTTTTAAAATAAATCCATTTCTAAAATTTGCGATGTATTTCGTTTATAACTTAAAATTTTAAACTTCGATTAATTAAACTATCTCGATTATCACGTTTAAATTCCAATATTTCGAGATCCAATTCAAAATAATTCAATTTTCATAAATTTGATTTTTTTTCTAAAAATCAATTCATTTAAATAATTTCAAAACAACTTTTAAAATCATTTAATTTAACCAACCCGGTGTCCGTATATAATTCTCTACCCTATGGCCAAGTGGATAATTATTTCAATTTAATTTCAAGGATGGATATTATTTCAATCCATATGGATGTCATAGGTATATATCATTTCAACCTATTTCTTAATTTATTCAAAATGAACCAGTTTACAGTTTTATATGCAATAAACAATATACAAGATGATAACACGATATATCAAAATAAATAAACAACCAATATCGACCAGTAGCATCCATCACAACCAATCAACCATAAAGCCAATAACCTTCACAAATTTCAATTTTTACCATATCGGGTACTATGCTGCCAATTAAATTTCAATTTATTTAAAGGTCAATTAAAATTCTATCAATCAATTCATATATCAGTTTAAATGACAATTAAACATACCAAACAACAATCAGTCAAATTTATATCACTTCAGAATATAAATATAACTAACGTAAAATTATTTTAGTCAATTGTGAGCATATAAACACTCATCTTTGATTTATCGACGATTTAAAATCCAAATAAAGGCCTAAATTTGAACAGTCTCAGAATGCAGCCAAACCAGTTCCATAATATCTGGAATTTGGATACGAACGCAATGGAGAAAACCACGCGTCGATCCGAGTTCGTTTGCAAAAGTTATCCGTGTTAGAAAATTTGAATTTTCATACAAAATAATTAATTAAAAATAATAAAAAAATACGTACACTTCCCAAAATGAACGGCATCACTAAACCCATACGCACTCTACGATCTCATGCATGCACACCACGAGGAACAATCGGACTTCGATCAAGGGTGACCATCTCGAGCTCCTCGGTCCACTCCACCTTTACCATGAACGCCTTCGAACCCGCTACCTCTATTCGTCACGAAAACCCATAAGAACGTGCGAATCTCAAAGCCAGATTCTGGCAAATCCATGATATAATAGCATCGATCAACTGTATGGATTTGAAGAGCTCGTCGAGATCTACAACTTTTCTTTTGAAATTTTTCGATTTCGTTGAACGGGTTGAGAGATATTGAGGAAAGAAAATCAGCAATTTCTGGCCATAGGAATAATAGGTGGCGGCCATGGTTTGAAATTAGGGTTTCTGAAATAAAATAATAATATAACAGTCTCGATTTGCATGCGTATTTATATAGTTAGGTCCAAAATCGTCCGAACTCCAATCGAGACGTGCCGCTAGGCGTTTATAATGTTTTACCCACATTCCGAACGCAATAGAACTAGTTTTGAAGCCTAAATCGATCGTATGTGGAAGATAGCTTATCAAAGTCGATTTATTTTATCGAATTCCTTTAAATTGATTTCTACGCGTTTCAAGCTCGCACGACCAAACGACAAGTCTGATCGCTACGAAACTTGAAATCTTACAATAATTCACTATTACGAATCCAATGAAACCAGTTTCATCGAAATCTGAGACTGTTGCCAAAATGGCTATTTTTACCCGTTAATTAAAATATAAATTTCCAATTTTTGTTAATTCACTTCTAAATACAATTTTAAATTTTAACCATCTTCATTCGTATTTAAATAAAATTTTGGATCAATTTCAATGCATTTTCATTCACATTAAACGCATAATCCCATTATTTAAATAATTCCAATATTAAATCTAAACAAATAAATTATTCAACAAATTACACTAATAACCATTTTTATTCAATAATCACCTTAAATTTAATAATTAAAAATAGCTAAAAACATGGGTCGTTACATACTCCCCCACTCAAAACTTTTCATCCTCAAAAAGGCATTAATTACAGAATTTAACACTTGATATATTTTTCAAAATAATTAACTTAAAAAACATAACCATCTTATTTGTGAAACTATTTCTACGCTTCCATTATGCCATTCTGATATCAGTTTATAGAATATATAACTTATATATAAAATTAAGTTATAAAAATTTTAAAACTTCAATTTTTTTCTAATTTCGGGATTTACGGAAAATTTCGGCAGAGTCTCTTTTGTGCGGCTCGATCGGAAAATTTTTACAATTCAATATATAACACAAATATAACCAATATATATCAAATATACATCTCATCTCAATGATGAGGCCTCCTGGAGGGTAAAAAAATATAATCGTGGTATTTAATCCAAGATACGTACCTTATTATTTTATTTCAATTTATTTACTTTTAATCGATTTCCATGCACTTACCAACATTAATAAGTATACATTCTATTAATTTACGTTCGTTAATAGTTGCATTCATATATTTTTTTCTTCCATTATTTCTTTTTAAAATTTATATAATTAATTACACTTAATTAATTTAATCACATACCACATTCCATATATTTTAAATTGATTCATGTTCACCAATTATTATTGTTTTTGTTAACCATACAATATATTTATATTCAATTCCTTCGTTTTTTTGATTTATTTACATTCGAATAATTTGGTTTCAATCCATTCTTCCTTCAGTCAATATTTATTGCATTCACATTTGGCATATTATAATTTAATGTATTTACATTCCATTTATTTCTTTCAATTTACTAACATTCATTACATATTCATTATATTCAATTTTTATTCAACTCAATTTGTGAAATTCTAATTGTTTCACCTTTTGCTTAACCTAGTTCATATAAATTCATTTGTAAATCATTTATAAAAATTTATTCCACTTAACCATGCTTAAGTTAAATATATTTTATCTCCTCTTAGTATATCTTTTTATATATATAGTAACATCATTTATAAACCATTATAAGTTTATTATAATAATTTTAAACAACACAACTCAGTTTTAATTTTTTTACTTCATATCTTAAGTTATAATTAATTCTTCGGTTCACTTCATTTATTCAAATTCATATTATTAATTTACTAAAGTAATTTTTTCTTTATATCTCAATTCATATTGATAAAGATATATATTCCTCTTCCACGATCAATTCATTTAATCTATCTTAAGTTAACTTCACTTTATAATTTATTCCATATTATATTAGTTATCATTCAATTTTTTTATTTAAACTAATCCACTTGCATTTCATTTATTTATATCCAGTTTAAATTAAATTCAATTAACCATACTAATTTTACTTACATTCATTTATTTTTATTCATTTTCTTACCTAATTCAAATTGCATTTTATTTTATAATTCAAGTTGTATTATTCTATTAATTCATACATAACCTATTTGGAATTACTTCACTTTACTAATTTATCTAGTTCACTTAACATCCAATTCAATTTATTTAATATTTAGTCAAACTTCATTTCATTTTTAATCCATTAATCATTTTATTTAATTTTATTCAAGTTAAATTCATTATCATTTCCATTTTACAAATCTAAATTCACTTTTTTAGCTTATTAATTCTCAAGTCTATAAGTTATACAAATTAACCTTTTAGAATTTCATTTTGTTATTTTATCTATTTCCTTTCAAATGCAATTAAAATTTTATTTAAGCTTTCATGAGTTAAATATATTTTATTTACTTCATTCCACTAACTCGATTAGTTTAACATTTCTTAAGTTTATTATTGTATTTCATTTCTCGGATTCAAATTTATTTTATTTGCTTAATCAAAATGTTTAACTAATTTAAATTTCCTATTCCAATTTATAATTTGCAACTTATTTCTCATCCATATTATTTTAAATTTTTAAGTTCAAACTATTTCCCTATACTTATTAAATCACACTTAGAATATATTTTCTCGGTCAAAACTAGTTTAATCGAAATTTAATTTTCTTTTGGTAGCAATCTTCACTCAGAAACTCGAAAATGAACACTGTTGATGTTGCAGTCAGCCCCAGAATTATTTCGAAGCAACCAAGCGAGTTTAATGCTTTTATTTCTTCAAAAATCCTTTCAAAAATATTTTTTCCGACCAAAACTCTTTCAAATAATACTATTATTAAATTTTTAAGGCTTTGAAAAACAATTTTGAAAACAAAAAGGATTTTAAATTCTAAAGTTCTCAATTTTCAAAATCATTCTATATATAAGCTATATTATAAATATACTTATACAAATTTTCTTAACTTATTATCGAAATATTCCATTAATTTACAAGTTGGTCATTTTAAACAATTCTTATTGTAGTTATATTTCAATTCAATTTAATTATCAATGCTCTATAAAATAAAATTCATTAATTATTCGTTTTAATTTTTAATTCAACCAATAATTAATGATAATTAAATATTATCATCGCCTAACAATAATTTCATTAAGAATTAACCTTATATATATAATATAGCTTAGCCAAAATTGTTTCATTTTCTCGATTTTTAGAACAATATTATGTCGACTTGTCTCGTTTAAGTGTTTAGAAACCTTTGTCGATAACACGGCGTCCTGCAAATCCACCGGAATTTATAAACAACTCAATGTATAAGTAAACACAATATAAAACATTCTACAATACTAACAAGTACGCTTTGTCATATATATACGCACAAACAGACTCATTCTAGGGTATTACTACCCTACCTCTAATGAGTCAAACTCCACAAAGCCAAGGTTATCGCTAAACCTTCGCCCCGATACCAACTGTGACGACCCACATTTCGGACGGTCTAAATCAAAAATAATTCAAGCATGCCGACTTAAACAATCCGGAACGTAGATAATCAATGGGGTTAAATAAGAAAACTAAGAAGAGAAGAAGAAAACAAAACACAGAATCTCACAGCGGAAATGATAAAATATAATAATCGAATAAAAATTCCAAAAGTTGTTTACTATACATCTGATCATAATCTATACACATTTATCAGAGTTATATTTATACATCAGGGATAAATAATCAATACAGCAGAATAGCATGATGCATAGGATAATAATAATAGTAATATACCAAAAATCCGTCTTCGTTCTCCAGAGAATAGTCTTCAACACGCTGAAAAAACTCATGACTGACCCAAGCATAATAAAAAGACAAAACACTCGAGTCAGGACTAAAATACTCTTATGTAAGTCAAATCAATATCACAGAATATGAGTGCAATAACTTCACAGATGTTACGGGATTTTCCATCTCCTAAGGATCCTTTAAACTATTTATATATAATAGTTTATGCTATATAGATAATGTCTATCAGTAAAATAAATACCAAAATAGCGTTAAGGCTTGACATTGATCCACGTTAACACATTTTACAGTTTTAAACCAAAATCATAATGGGCTCGTATGGGGATAAATATGACAAGGCAAGTGAGGCAATGCCCAAGGTAGGATTCTACCAGTTTACCCTTTCTAGCTGTCGTAACCCATCCGTGGCCGACCGTGACAATCAATCCAAACGAAAAATAAGGTGCACCCATCGAATCCAAAACTACAATAGTAATACGAGGGATCAAAGTCGCTAGAGGTAGCTAACCTCAATGGCCAGACATAGGCTCTTATTTTGGTCATTTTAATTATGACACGATTGTCAAGGCTATCCATCATTGTTCTTTTACTTCATTCCAGTAAATGTCGCCAATTCAACCACTACATTCTGGATATCATCCACCTCGTACACGGTTGTCAAAGTGGTTCCAATATTGAAAGAGAGTATTTCAATAAGAGGCCCCGGTCTAACAACCAATCGTCATTTTTACACACCAGTTGGTACTCTTACATTTCGAAAACAATTCGTATTTGATATCAAAATAACATACTCCTTTCGAAATCAAATTCATTTTGAAATCATCATATTTACTCAAAAATCATGTACATTTCGAGATTATCATATTTACTCAAAATCATATCCATTTCGAAATCATCGTATTTACTCAAAAATATATACTTAACTCGATATATCGATTTCACTTCAAAACCTGATTTGAATTACAGTTTTGGTTACAATTCACTTTAACTCAATTTGCATTTAAATCCAAGATTTAAATATAAACAATTTACCCTTTTACCAGTTTGAATTTTAGAAAATAGCTTAAATAGTTAAAAATAGTTTAACAGAAAATGTTTAAATAGCTTAATCGAAAATAATTTGAATATAAAAATGGTTTATTTAGTAAAATAGTTTAAAAAATAAAAATAATTTTAATATTTAAAGAATATAGATTTTAAACCATTTATACTAAAATATTCATTTTAAAAAAAAATTCCAAAGTCAAACCGGTCAACTTTCCAATTTCCTACCCAAATAAATTTCAATTCGATTTAATCGATTCAATTTCGATTCCAACTCGAATAATTTCGATTCCATATAAATTTCAATTTCAACTCCAATTTCCATTTTTAAATTAATTTAAATCTCAATTTCAAATTAATTTCCAATTCCAAATTAATTTCCAATTCCAATTCCAGTTCCAAATTAATTTAAATTCCAATTTCAAATTAATTTAAATTCTAGTTTCAAATTAATTTAAATCCCAATTTCAAATTAATTTCAATTCCATTTTCAATTCCAAATTAATTTAAATTCCAATTTCAAATTAATTTAAATTTCAACTTCAAATATCGATTTAATTACTTAAATCAAATTTATCTTCAGTACTAAATTTAGATCCAAAGTTTCAATTATAATTCAATTCCAAACTAAAATTTGAAATATCATTTCATATCACTTTTTCTTAGAAATATTCAAAGTTCGAATAAAAGACCAATCTTTTAAAACAAATCCATTTCTGAAATTTACAACGTATTTTGTTTATAAATTAAAATTTTAATCTTTGATTAATTAAACAATCTCGTTTATCAAGTTTAAGTTCCAATATTTCAAGCTCCAATTCAAAATAATTCAATTTCCATAAATTTGATTTTATTCTAAAAATCAATTCATTTAAATAATTTCAAAACAACTTTAAAAATCATTTAATTTAACCAACCCGGTGTCCATATATAATTCTCTACCCTATAGCTAAGTGGACAATTATTTTAATTTAAAGGATGGATATATATTATTCCAATCCAAATAGATGTCATAGGTATATATCATTTCAACCTATTTCTTAATTTATTCAAAATGATTCGGTTTACAGTTTTAAATGCAATAAACAATATACATGATGATAGCATGATATATCAAAATAAATAAACAACAAATATCGAGTAGTAACATCCATCACAACCAATCAACCATAAAGTCAATAACCTTCACAAATTTTAATTTTTACCATATTGGGTAATACGCTGCCAATTAAATTTAAATTTATTTAACTGTCAATTTAAATTCTATCGATTAATTCATATACCAATTTAAATGGCAATTAAACTTGCCAACAACAGCCAATCAAATTTATATCACTTCAGAATATAAATATAACTAACATAAAATTATTTTAGTCAATTGTGAGCATATACACACTCACCTTTGATTTATCAACAATTTAAAATCCAAATAAAGGCCCAAATTTGAACAGTCTCAGAATGCTACCAAACTACTTCCATAATATCCAGAATTTCGGTATGAACACAATGGAGAAAACCATGCATCGATCCGAGCTCGTTTGCAAAAGTTATCCGTGTTAGAACATTTGAATTTTCATATAAAATAATTAATTAAAAATAAAAAATAAAATTATATGTATACCTTCTTCTCAAAATGAACGGCATCACTAAACCCATAAGCATGCAATGATCTCATGCATGCATACCATGAGAAACGATCGGACTTCGATCAAGGGTGACCATCTCGAGCGCCTCGATCCACTCCACCTCCACCACGAACGCCTTCGAACCCGCTGCCTCCGTTCGTCATGAAAACCCAAAAGAACACGTGACACTCGAAGCCAGATTCTGGCGAATCCATAACGTAATAGCATCGATCAACCATATAAATTTAAAGAGCTCGCCAAGGTCTACAACTTTGCTTTTGGAATATTTCGATTTCGTTGAACGAATTGAGAGATATTGAGGAAAGAAGATCAGCAATTTCTGGCCATTGGAAAAATAGGTGGCGGCCATAGTTTGAAATTAGGGTTTTTGAAATAAAATAATAATATAACTATCTCGATTTGCATGCGTATTTATATAGTTAGGTCCAAAATCGTTCGAACTCCAATCGAGACATGCCGCCAGGTGTTAATAATGTTTTACCCCCATTCCAAACGCAATAGAACTAGTTTCGAGGACTAAATCGATCGTATGTGGAAGATAGCTTTTCAAAGTCAATTTATTTTATCGAATTCCGTTCAATTGATTTCTACGCATTTCAAGCTCGCACGACCAAATGACAGGTCTGATTGCTACAAACCTTGAAATCTTATAATAATTCACTATTACGGATCCAATGAAACTCGTTTCGTCGAAATCCAAGACAGTTGGCAAAATGGCTATTTTTACCCATTAATTAAAATACAAAATTCCAATTTTTAATTATTCTCTTTTAAATACAATTTCAAAATTTAACCATCTTCATTCATATTTAAATAAAGTTTTGAATCAATTTATGATGCATTTTCGTTCACATTAAACGCAGAATCCCATTATTTAAATAATTTCAATATTAAATCTAAACAATTAAAAAATTCAACAAATTACATTAATAACCATTTTTATTCAATAATCACCTTAAATTTAATAATTAAAAATAGCTAAAAACACGGGTCGTTACAATATACTTATTCCAAAGTATAAATATATTCATAAATACGGAGGAAGATTTTCTTTCGATCAATTTCGAAAGTAATTTATAAATCTCTCTTAAACCATTTGTAAACAATTTATATACTTTAGAACCATTTATAAAGCTATTTACAAATTCCAAAATAGTTTACAACTCTTCCTCTTTTCATAAACTTCTATGCAAATTCCTTTAAAACGCTTCCAAATCCCTTTATACAAGTTCTATTATAAAACCCTTTATAAAATCCTTTAAATCCATTACAACTCCTTTATAAAACCATTATAAAATCTCTTACAAAACTTTTATAATTTCCTTACAAAACCTTTACAAAATTCTAGAATCTTTTACAAAAAATCTTTTATCTATTAAAGTTATTATAAAAGTCTGTATGTATTGTCTTAAATTAAATTTTTAAATAAATCTTTTAAAACTATATTGAATATTTTACTAATTTAAATTTTTAAAAGTGTTTTAATTATATTACATTATTTAAATAATATATATGAAAACTAAACAAAATTATAAGTTAAAATCTTAAAATTTAGATTTTTTTAAAACTTATATTAATAAAAAAATTCAAATAAAATCTTCGATTAAATTTTAAAATCAAATTTATTGAATCAAACATACTTTACAATTTTAGAAAATAACTTAAATTCGACCAACGATGTCTGTATATAATTTTGTATCCTATGGCCAAGTGATCAGTTAAATTTAACTTTAAATTTTAATTTCAGGGATGGATATATATCATTTCAATCCAAATCAGCTGTCATGGGTATATATCACTTCAACTTATTTCTAATTTATTTAATTTCAGATTTAGTTGATGCCCATAACATCTAGGGTGAATAATAGGAATAGATCAGCATACACAAACTTCCAAACATCTAACATATCAATCATTAAGCAACCATCACAATCAACATCGTAAACAGTCGCATATCACAACGGATTACAAGTTTTAAATTCTAGGGTGTTTAATTAGCGAATAAAATTTTAATTTTCAATTTAAATGTTAATTTCAATTTTAATTTAAATGTCAAATTAAATTACACAATTGGTGCAATTCAATATAAATGTCAATTTTAAACCATCATAAAACAATCAATAAATTTAAATCACTGCATGTTTCAATTTAACGAACATCAAAATATTTTAGTATTTCGTGAGTGGTTTAACACTCACCTTTGATTTTTAGTCGAATTAAAATCCAAAAGAATGGCCAAAAGTTGAACAGTCTCATAATTCAACTAAACCGGCTTCAGATTACTCGGATTTTGATATAATCCCAATGGAAGAAACCGAGTCCCAATCCGAGCTCGTATGAAAAAGTTATGATAGTTATAAGTTTGAAAATTAAAATTAGAATTAAGAACATAAACTAGGAGGGGAAATGGTAATTATTGTTACCCCTTTTCTACAAACCCTAGCATGCGATCGAACAAACCACAACGATGCACAACCGCTTCATCCCACTGCCGCACGCAACTCCATGCCGCTACCTCCAGATCAGGCCTTGCCACCATCTCCCCCAAACCACGCCTCGCCTGGCCTGGTTGCGCAGCGACCATCGAGGCTAGAAAAAGCCTTCATCTTTGATGTAAAGTTCAGGCAAACTTGATGATGATTTCGGCATTTCAACTACATGGATCTGCTCCACTCATCGTCCTCTATGCTTCAGCAACTTTCGATCGTCGAATGGTTGACGATCTTCCGTTAACCTTATAACGGACGGTCAAAACTTCTTTGCTAAATTCTAGTCAAACAGAGACTTTGATAGAAAAATGAATTGCAGAAAGGGTTTACGTTCGTCAAGAGTTTGGAATGATATATAATTCGATGGGGTTTGAGAATTTGAATTTTTGATTTGATTTGGGATTGAAGTTAGGGTTTGAAATTTTTGGCATTGAGAAGGAGGAATAGATGAGAAATAGAATCGCACGTATAGAGTGTTACCCCACCTTTTGGTCAAGGCCAGGATATCAAAAAATTGGCTGGAAGGGATGGATATTAGGATTGGAGATCGAATGGAAACAAGGTTATGATCGATATCGTCAAAATTTGACCGATCTCCATTCAAGATGGGATCGATTGGGAATGTTGAACAAGGTTAGGAGAGGCTACATGTCAAATTTTAAGTCAATCGGAGTTCGTATGCTCAAGATTTGATCAATGAAAAATCAGAGGGATCGGCTTCACTTCGTGTCTATCATACTCATATCGATCACATTCCACTTCACTTCGTATCGATCGGACTCATATCGATCTAATTTAGCTCACTTCGTATCGATCGGTAATGGCTTCATTGGTCCAATTCGTATGGATCTGCTACACACAATGTTTCGTATCGATCAACTCTGAACGGATATAAACTAGGCTTCCTCTATCGATACGAAATGGGCCAAGGGTTATCGATGCGAAGTAGCAACATGCGATACGAAGCAAGAGTACGAAAGCCGATAGATGGATGGACACGAAGAATCGAAGCTCAGATATGAGCAAGATGGATACGAAGGAGGGTTGGTCAATGGATACGAATAGCGCATACTGATGGATATGAAGGCTCTGTACTTCGTATCGATGGACACTAAGGAAGCGGTCGAGGTGGAGCATAGGATATGGATCAGAGCACGTGAAGATCGGATCGATTAAAAGGCTACGGCTATTGATATGGGGACTGGTGGATAATTGAAGGAGGGATACGAACGTGATCGAGGGGATCAATACAAACTAGTATCGAGGCAAATGCTTCAGCCTTCATGCAAACTGCAAATTACATCAATCATATCTCACAATCTACAAGTTCAAATGCCACGACATTTGGAGAGGAGCTTCCTGATGCACTAGAGAACCTTCACGGTCGATTTTAGCTCGATTGGACCAATCATGGATCGATATGAATTGAACACGCATCGATACCAAATTGCTCTGGATCGATCTGGTGGGCCTACTTGCGCAAAACGAGAGGTATACCAGGTTTTGGGGCGGATATTTTTGGATCTACACCTATAAATAGGAGTCCTATGGCCACTAAAAATGGGATCTTCTAGGGCTCAAATGCAGAAACACTCCCATTTTTGCAATTGATACTAAATCTTATAATTGTAACTACAGTAAAAAAAAGGAATTAAAAGGATTGATTCAAAGTGGACGTAGGTCGGATTACCGAACCACTACCAACATTGTGTTCTTTCCTGCTTTCTTCATTTTAATTTTACTATTTCTTCACTTTTACTCTCTACATTATCTAGATCTGAGATCTTGTGTGAATATTGGGGATCTATGTGTAAATACTAGTGCTTTCATGGCATTTGGGGTTTGTGACCAATTTTGGCGCAAACACTTTGGTGCTTTCACTGAGAACGCTAGAACGCAGCGAACCTACAGCTTGGACTTTGGATTTGAAAGCTTGAAGACTTGGATTTAGAAAGTTGTGGCAAGGAAATCGGCAAGAAGACAAAGGACTGAAAGGAGTCAGCATGAAGGGAGTCAGGAGGCTTCCTCGAGAGCGAATCAGGCATCGATCTTCATCACCAGAGACGAGATGGAAGCGATGCTCAAGAAATAAGAGGAGATGATACCAAACATACTTTGACAAGCTGGACAAGTTAGGGTGCGGAATAAAGTTAACGCAATTGCAGGAGATGCTGGAGATTGGAATTGGGAGCATGGAGCAACCAAAATTCAGAATGGAGCAGGACCATCCTTTGCAGCACCAGCACTAGGGGGCACTCACCCAGAGCATGATCCAATCCCGAGCAGAGTACCAAGTGAAGCCAAGCAACACAGCATTGATAGAGGAATGATTGCTCATCCAGAAGAGCAGATTCCAAGATTCCCTCGTGAACTCGGGGGGTAGATCAGAGGCAACAGACGAGGACTATAGCTTGGTGACAACGATAGATTGACAGAGATGGTCAAGCGAGCCATGAGGGGCAGATTGGCGAATAGAGACTTGGCGGATGTGAGTAGGAGTCCCTTTCCTCCCATGATCTGGAAAACTGGAACCCGCCAGATTTCAAATTGCCAACACTAGAGATGTATGATAGGAGAATGGATCCTACTATTCACATGACAAGGTACATGAGGTATATGGAAGTGCTGGGGTCATTGGAGGAGGTCATGGCACGATTTTTCCTTTTGTATTTGAAAGATATTCTAGCATTATGGTTCAGACGCCTAGAAAGTAGCTCTATTGGCACATGGATGGAGCTGATTGAAAGGTTTGTATGGCAGTTCTGGGTCCACATAGTCAGACCCAAGAATGTGATGACCCTGATATCGACGAAACAGTGGATGGGACAATCGCTTAGAGATTTCTTGACTAGATTCAATGTGGCAGTGATTTCAGTGGATCGACCTGATTCGTCGATGGTTTTGATGGCAGCAGTTTTAGGAATTGCAGATAATTAAGATTTCAAGATATCATCGGAATGGGACCCACCGAGGGATCTCGGGGAGTTCTATCATGAGGCAGAAAGGTTTATGAGGCAAGAAGATGCGCAGGCTGAGAGAGAAGGGAGAGAGGCTAAAGCTCATGCGATAAGGGGTGGAGGTCCACCCCGGGAGGAACAAGACAAAGGTGACAAAGGAAAAAAGAAGATGAATGACAATGGTAGAACTTCGAAAAGTCCACGGAGAGAGTCAAAATTTTCTTCTTACACGTATCTAATTTAAACATTGGAGAGGATTTACTTGGATACTCGAGGGTGGCTTTGCCTCCAGTATCGAAGGCCAGCAAGAAGGGAACATTCTAAATACGAGCGGGCATCGGGAAAGCATTGCATATTCCATGAGCGGAATGGGCACAACATGAACGAGTGCAGACATTTGAAGGATATCGTTGAGGAGCATGTAAGTAATGATCATCTACAATAATATGCAAGGAATCGAGCTGTGGCAGTGGAACAGGAGCAGCCACCGCCCACCTCGAATAAGGATGGAACAGGATCTATAAATCGCCGGCTTGTCATCAACTAAATGTATTTATGACTTTGAATAAGTAATAGAACTCGAAGTATTATGGCTAAGTCTCTTACACATGTATGGGATCGAGGACGGTCTGTACGCATGCTCTGAGACGATGACAAACCATATTGCTCGAGTGTATGAAATCCTGTTTTCTTTCTATTTGCCTACAAACTTTGGTTATTTCTTTGGTTGCATGGACATTTGTTTAATTTTCCCTTATTTTGGACTTCCAATGTATTAACTAGATTCTGTAACAAGTGGATTTGGATTAATGCAATAAATAATACAGGTCTCGCGATTACGATCCCGACCGGAGAGATAGGGCAGTAATCGCAAATAACAAGTCCCTTCACCGGAGAGCGATGGAATTGACTAAAACACAATATAAAATGTCCTTGGCCGGAGAGCCGAGGACAGAGAATATAAAATGTCCATGGCCGAAGAGCCGAGGCCGTAGAATATAAAAGGTCCTTGGCTAGAGAGCCGAGGCCGGAGAATATAAAAGTCCTTGGCCGGAGAGCCGAGGTTGGAGAATATAAAAGTCCTTAGCCGGAGAGCCAATGCCGGAGAACATAAAAGCCCTGACCGGAGAGTCAAGGTTAGAACAGGATAACATGGCCCAGAGAGGTCTATGGATTTAAAGTTAAACCTGGAATGGTCCCGAATTGGGCAAGAACCCGGAGAGGTTACGAATTTGGTATCGACCTGGAGAGGTCGTAGATCCGATTATTGGACATGGATAGATTAGAACTCAGTTGTTGGATTCGGATGGATATGGAATTGGCTAAGGATTTGGATACCGGATTCGGAATCGGACATCGAATCGGAGCAGTCGCAGATCTAGATAAGGATATGGCTGTGACATTCGGATAGGATTGCTTGGTGATGGATTGGATTATGGATTGGATGGTATGGCTATGGATGGAATGGACTTCTGATGTCGGATTCGAAGTTATTCAAAACATGCCTTATTACCACAAGGCATGTTTTGGGGGGCAAATTTACCCCGCCTTTTGGTAAAGGCTGGGATATCAGCAAATTGGCTGGAAAGGATGGATATTAGGATTGGAGATCGACTGGAAACAAGATTATGATCGATATCGCCAAAATTTGACCGAGCTCCAACAAAGGAAGGACTGATTGGGAATGATAACAAGGTTAGGAGAGGCTACGTTTCAAATTTCAAGTTAATCGGAGTTCGTATGCTCGGGATATGATCAATGAAAAATCAGAGGGATCGGCTTCACTTCATATCCGTCATACTCGTATAGATCGCATTCCACTTCACGTCTTATCGATCAGACTCGTATCGATCCAATTTAGCTCACTTCATTTCGTTCGACGATGGCAAAATTAGTCCAATTCCTATCAATCTGCTACTCACAATATTTCGTATCGATCAACTCCGGATCGATATAAACTGGGCTTCCTCTATCGATACGAAATGAGCCAAGGGTTATCGGTGCGAAGTAACAACATGTAATCGATACGAAGCATGGGTTCAAAAGCTGATGGTTGGATGGACATGAAGAAGCGAAGCTTGGATCGGTGCGAAGGGTAGATATGAGCAAGATGGATACGAAGGAGGGTTGGTCAATGGAAATGAACCGTGCATACTGATGGATACGAAGCCTCTGTACTTCGTATCGACGGATACTAAGGAAGTAGTCGAGGTGCAGCGAAGGATATGGATCAGAGCGCATGAATATCGGATAGATTCGAAGGCTACAGCTATTAATATGGGGACCAGTGGATAATTGAAGGAGGGATACGAACGTGATCGAGGGGATAGATACGAACTGGTATTGAGGCGAATGCTTCGGCCTTCATGCAAACTACAAATTGGATCGATCATATCTCACAGTCTACAAGTGCAAATGCTATGAAATTTGGATAGGACATTCTTGATGCACTCGAGAACTTTCATGATCGATTTCAGCTCGATTAGACCACTCTTGGATCGATATGAATTGAACACGCGTCGATCCCAAATCGCTCTGGATCGATCTGGTGGGCCCACTTGCATAAGAGGAGAGGTATTCCAGGTTTTGCGGCGGATATTTTTGGAACTACATCTATAAATAGGAGTTCTATGGCAACTAAAAAGGGGATCTTCTGGGGCTCAAACGCGGAAACTCTGCCATTCTTGCAATTGATACTAAAGGCTTGTAATTGTGACTACAGTACAAAAGCAATAAAAAGGATTGATTCAATGTGGACGTAGGCCGGATTGCCGAACCACTATAAACCTTGTGTTCTTTCCTGCTTTCTTCTTTTTGATTTTACTATTTCTTCACTTTTACTCTCTACATTATCTAGATCTGAGATCTGTATGTGAATATTGTGGATCTGTGTGTAAACGCTGGTGTTTTCACGGCTTTTGGGGTTTGTGACCAATTTGGGCACAAACACGGAGAAAATAAAATAGCCTACAAGGGTTTACAATAGCCTATATATAGACAGAGATGGATAAGAACGGTTGGAACGGATCGAATTGGGTCGAAACGGTAATAACGACCCAAAAAGACTGTTTCGTTCCAGAAACGAAATAGGTCATCCAATATATTGAAATATATGTTTTCAATATTTTTAAACTCAATGGAACTAGTTTCAAACCCTAATTCTATTTTATATAGAAGTTAGCTTTTAAAATCAAATTATATTCATTTAAATTCTTTTAATTGATTTCTACGCGTTTCGAGCCCGTACGATCAAACGATAAGTCCAATCGCTACGAAACTTAAAATCCTATAATATTTCACCATTATGGATCCAATGAAACTGGTTTCATCGAAATTGGAGACAGTGCCCAAAAACGCTAAATTCTAAATTAAAAGTTAACAATTTCCATCGTTCTTGATTAAACAGGAATTTATAATCTTTTAAAACACAGATTTCCATATTAAATCCAAGATTTAAATATTAATATATTTCAACATTCAATTACAACTGTAATAAATCCATTCATTATAATTTAAGTTCCAAACAAAATCATTTATTTGATTTAAATTCTTATATTAAATCACTATTGCCTTATGAATATAATTGACAGTGGTTTAAATTCTATTACACTCATATTCTACAGTTATCATCTTAACTCATATTAACTGCAATATTTAATTACATTAAATTTCAATTGATTTCAAATAAAATTCAAAACATATTAAATTACAAGATGATAATAAATCAATTGTTATACATTAATAATTCACATTTATTAACTTACTGTTTACAAACAAGGATTATAAATTTGCGTACAAATAATTGATTTCACATTCTATACTAAAACCAATTAAATAAAAAACATAGAATTTCACCATTAATACAACAATGAATTTATTCCTTATTTACTATTATAACCACATTAACTTTTCAATTATTTCAACTGTTATAACTTATTAATTCAAACCTGTTACTTTATTGGTTACAGATAAGGATTATAATTTACTTACCAAATATTGATTCCGTTCAATATTAACCAATCTCAAATTAAATAACATATGATTTCTATTTTTAATACAACATTAAATTAATTCCTCATTAATCTTTGCAATTACCATTAATTGAAATAACATCAATAGTTGTCAATTTATTTCAAACAACATTATTAAATCATATATTAATTATTATTAATTTTTCATAAATCATAAATCTTAATTTCTCACAGTATGATCCAAATTCTTATTAAATTCCAAAACAGTTTACAACTCTTACCCTTTTCATAAACTTCTACACAAATTTCTTTAAAATGCTTCCTAATCCCTTTATGCACGTTCTTTTATAAAATCCTTCATAAAATCCTTTAAAAACCTTTACAACTTCTTTATGAAACCATTATAAATTTCTTTATAAAAATATTTTATAAAATCCATTATAAAATCTCTTACAAAACTTTTATAAATTCGTTACAAACCTATACAAAATTCTAAAATCTTTTAAAAAATCTTTATCTATTAAAGTTGTTATAAAATTCTATATTCGCTATCTTAAATTAAATTTTTAAATAAATATTTTAGAACTATATTGAATATATTATTAAATTAAATTTTTAAAAGTGTATTTACTATATTACATTATTTAAATTATATATTTTAAAGATAAATAAAATTATTAGTTAAAATCTTAAAATTTAGATATTTTAAAACTTATACTAACTAAAATAAAAACTTTAAATAAAATCTTTGAATTATATTTTAAAATCAAATTTATTAAATCAAAACATACTTTACAATTTTAGAAAATAATTTAAATTCGACCAACGGTGTCCGCATATAATTTTCTATCCTATGGCTAAGTGATTAGTTAAATTCAATTTTAAATTTTAATTTTAGGGATGGATATATATCATTTCAATCCAAATCAGTTGTCATATGTATATATTATTTCAACCATTTCTTAATTTATTTTATTTCAGATTTAGTTGATGCTAGTAACATTCTGGAGTAATAATAGGAACAGATCGGCATAAAAAAACTATCAAACATCTAACATATCAATCATTAGGCATCCATCAAAATCAACATCCAAAACAGTCACATATCAAAATATGTTACTAGTTATAAATTCTTGAGTGTAACTAGCAAATTAAATTCCAATTTCAATTTAAACGTCAATTTCAATTTAACTATCAGATTAAATTACACCATCGAGGCAATTCAATATAAATGTCTATTTTAAACCATCAAAAGATAATCAATAAATTTAAATCACTACATGATTTCAATTTAATGAACATCAAAATAATTTAGTATTTCATGAGTGGTTTGAACACTCACCTTTGATTTTTAGTCGAATTAAATGCAAACGAATGTCCAAAATTTGAACAGTCTTAGAATTCAATCGAACCAGCTTCAAATTATCTCCTAACAAAATAAATTGGGCCCAAACCCGAGCTCGTGTGAAAAATTTATGATGGCTAGAAGTTTGAAAATTAAAATTAAAATTAAGTATATAAAATATGAGGGAAAAATGGTAATTGTCGCTACCCCTTCTCTTTAAACACTATTATGTGATCGAATAGACTACAACGATGCACAGCTGCCGCTTCAACCCACTATCGCATGCGACTCCACGCCCTTACCTCCAGATCGGACCTTATCACCATCTCCCCCAAGTCACGTCGCGCCTGGCCATGGTCACCGGCCACCATCAAGGCCAGATAAAGACTCACCGTCATTCGGCTTTGACGCAAAATTTCAACGAAATTGCTAATGGTCTCGGCATTTCAACCATATGGATCTCCTCACTCATCGTTCTCTACACCGTAGCAACTTCCAATCGTCGAATGGTTGATGATCCGCTATTGATTTGGAAACCCAACAACAGACGACCGAAACTTCTTCACCGAATTATGGCTAAAAAAAGACTTCAATCAAAAAATGAATTGTAGAAAGGGATTACGTTCGTCGAGAGCTTTGCGATGATATAGGATTTGAGAAGTTTGAATTTTTGATTTGATTTGGGATTGAAGTTAGGGTTTTGTAATTCAGGCATTGAGAAGGAGGAATAGATGAGAAATAGAATTGTACGTATAGAAAAAATGAAATATAAGACTGCTAGGATTCATAACAGCCTATATATAGACAGAGACGGATAAGAATGGATGGAACAGATCGAATTGGGTCGAAACGATAACAATGACCCGAAAAGTCAGTTTCGTTCCCGAAACGAAAATAGGTCATCCACTATATCGAAATATAAGTTTTCAATATTTTTAAACTCAATGGAACTAGTTTCAAACCCTAATACTACTGTATATAGAAGTTAGCTTTTAAAATCAAATTATATTCATTTAAATTCTTTTAATTGATTTCTACGTGTTTTGAGCCCGCACAATCAAATGGTAAGTCTGATCACTACAAAACTTGAAATCCTTTAATAATTCACTATTACGGTTCTGATGAAACTGGTTTTGTAGAAATCAGGGATAGTCCCCAAAAAGCTAGTTTTACACGTTAATTAAATAATAATTATTTTAAAATAAATTTAATTACTTTTAGATTCTAAATTGAAAGTTAAAAATTTCCATCATTCTTGATTAAACGGGAATTTATAATCTTTTAATATAAACATTTCCATATTAAATCCAAGATTTAAATATTATATAAATTTCAGCATCCAATTACAACTGTAATAAATCCATTCATTATAATTTAGATTCCAAACAAAATCTTTTATTTTGATTTAAATTTTTGTATTAAATCATTATTACCTTGTGAATATAATTAACATGAATTTACATTTTATTACATATTCTACAGTTATCATCTTAACTCATGCTAACTCCAATATTCAATTACATTAAATTTTAATTAATTTTCAAATAAATTTCAAAACAGATTAAATAACAAGATGATGACAATAAATCAATTGTTATACATTAATAATTCACATTTATTAACTTATTGCTTACAAACAAGGATTATAAATTTACATACAAATACTTGATTTCACATTCTATACTAAAACCAATTAAATAAAATAACATACAATTTCACCATTAATACAACATTGAATTTTGTTTCTTATTTACAATTATAATCAAATTAACTTTTCAATTATTTCAATTGTAACTTATTAATTCAAACCTATTAATTTATTGGTTACAGATAAAGATTATAATTTACTTATCAAATATTGATTACATCCCATATTAACAAATTTCAAATTAAATAACCTATGATTTCTATTCTTAATACAAAATTAAATTAATTCCTCATTACCTTTGCAATTACCATTAATTGAATAACATCAACAGTTGTCAATTTCTTTCAAACAACATTATTAAATTTTATTATAATTATTATTTTATTTTCATAAATCATAAATATTATTTTCTCATAATATTAAATTCTAAACTCTTATTAAATTGAACATTTTTAATTATAAAAAAATGTGGGTCGTTACAGGTCAGTACTGGGATATCTGTTTAACGATTTGTAATCCAAACTATGATGTCTCATATTAGTCCGGCTAGTCGTAGGGGTTGGTAGCCAAATTAGTTAGGCAGACTTACCCTACATGGTTAGAACTAACCCGTGAGTACTTATCATATACGAAGTCCCACATTAGTGCCAAAGTCATACTACTAGTAGCCAGATTTGCAAGGTTTATTTGGTGTGCTTTTGACTGACCTCGCATCCCTATAACTTCGTCATATTTTTGCTCTTCCGAATATACTTATATATATATATAAGTATATACAGAGCCCACATGTACGTGTTAAGGCCATCTAAGGAAAACCCTATTTCACCTTGAAATATGAATTTATTCTTATAATTATCCTTAACTTCCTTCCTATATGGTTTAATGCTATTTAATAACCTATTTATAATAACCTATTTATTTTATATTATACGATTTATACATTACTATCTATATGCTATTAATATATTTATATGTACGTAAATTTTAGGCTAACTAAATATTTCTATCCTAAGATGTTCGCTTCCTATAATAATTATTAAAATGTCAAACTTCCGTATTCGTACAAGCCTCGGTCCCATACAATAATTTACAAAATAGATAATATCTTTAGCTAGACAAAAAGACTTATGTATGTATATTCAAAAATGGAATCAAAATACCAAACTTATTTTACATTAATATAATAGATTTAATGCCTCTATTTCAATGAAACAAAACTTCACAATTCAAAACCTTTATATTCTATTCAACTTTAACATATACAACTTGAAGTGAAAATGGGATTCATATTTGTCTAAATTACGAAAATGGATGGCGCAAACTACAAATAGGGAAATCCGTACATAGCACACCATTTCCTAATTTTAATTTTCTTTGAGCCCTTCATCACAATAATAGAAATTAGAAGTGGAAATTAAAGAACATAAATTGTTTAAATTGCAAACAATGAATTAAATTCTACTATACTAATATAAAAAATCGAGATTCCAACTAATCCAAGAATTGATATTTTTCTTGGGGAGATTTTTGAGTTTATTAGAGTTTAAGGTTTTCATATACAAAATTCCCCAAGGAATAAAACAATCCAAACTTTTACTGCACAAACTACTAGAATGTGAAAAACAAAGATTTTCATTCGTAGATAGCTTTTCCTAATTCCCTTTGGATTCACCTTCATGCCATTGCCTAATTACTCCATTAGTATTCTTCTTTTTAGGATAATAGAAATAGAAAATCATATGTACATTTATCTAAAACTTATTACCTTTAAACTCGAGTTATTCTGAATCGATGAATTGGTAAAGGAGGCTGATGGAGTTTCACTAGCGCTTCAATTTTCTTGTGAATAAAAGTTAAAGGACTGGCCTCTTATTTATAGTGGTTAGGATGCACTTGGATCGGAGGATTTAGCTTGGTTTAATATAACAAAATCTGGATTGTTCCTAGCCTAACCCAACCCTAGCATCCATACAGGCACTGGTCGACCGCTCTTACCTAGGTGGTCAACCACAACGGTCGATTGTCCAATGTAAGGGGTCCACCAACCTCTTGTTTTGGCCATAAACTACTTATTGTTATTTATTTTTATTTCTTTCCAATTTTACTACTAATGTTAATGTTTTCCCTTAATTTAAGTCTCCTTAATGTTAAAACAGTTATTAGCCTTTTTAATTTTTGACTTTAAAGTTATTAAATTTTAGATTCAAACTCGTTTGAATTATTTTAAATTTGAAACTTCAAATGCCAATAACTTTTCCCTCCGAGCTTCAATTGCACAACTTTATATATGAAAGTTGACTCGAAAATCGCAAAGAACACAATTGTGTAGCTTTCATGGCTAAATTCTATTGTTTGCGAAATTTCCATTTTTAGCCTTATCAATAAATAAATTAATTTCTTATTATTTTTTATGGCGTGTTTCATAAGATTCTAACATAGAGACTAATTATTTAAGATGAAATGGAATATAACAAGCTAAAAACAGATATGATTAATTAGAATTTCAAACAAAAATTCTCGCTTATTCGAGAAAAGGAATGTAACAACCCTGGTTTTGGAAATTACCTGTTAATATTAAGCTACAACGATAGTTATAATCTAATATTGTAAATTAAAATAAATTGGAAATTTTATTTCTTTATTCGGAATAAACAGTGAATTTTGGAAATAAAATGAAAATAAAAATAAAGTTTGAAACTTTATTTTATTTATTTGGGTTAATAATGATGGGAAAATGGGTTTTATTTGGAGAAAATGCTATAATTGTATTAATTATTGCCGATTACTTCTTTTAATAATTTTTAAAAGAAGTATGAGATTTTAAAGGTTGTTTATTTAAGTAAACATATGTAAATTGATTTAAAAATGAGTTTAATTATAAATTTGAGTTTAAAACATTTTTCTAAGTAAGAAAAGTATTTTTGTGGAATTTTAGAAGTTTAAAATAGAGTTTTATTCATTTATTGAGTAAATTATGTATTATTGTGAAATAAAGGATTTTAATAATAATAATATTTTAAAAATAAAAATTAATCTTTTCGTAGTGCAAAATAATTTTTTTTCATGTGTATGTAAATTTACAAATTTTGTTTGGTTGAACATTGAAAGAAAATTGACTTTGTTTTGTAAATTAGTGTATATAAGAATGCACTTGGTTTTATGTTAAGTAATTAACTTAGGCCATTTGTTTTATTTTTCTTTTAATTTTGGATCCATAAGCCCATTTAGACTTAGCCAGATAATAAGAAAGAGAAGAAACCAATTCATGTACGTTCTAACACAAGTTCACCTTCTTCCTCTTTTCTGTGAAACAAGAGAAACGACCATGTTGCAAACCCAAGCTTTCAAATTAACCCTTCTTCAATTCAAGCTGAAATTTCTTCAAATTAGAGTGAATTAAAAGGTAATCAAACTCTAAGCCCTACAATTTCATTAAATTTCTAATTTCTGCAAGGGGTTTTCTAATTTAGTGTAAAACTTCTTTTGAATGCAATGTTTTCTTCCAATTCAGGTTATTTGAAGCTCCTTCCCCATCAAAGCTTGCTTCTTTCAACACAAATTGGAGTTTTTATTTTCATTACAGTAAGGTGAGTTTATTAACTCACGTTTCTAGCTAAATTTTAATTGTAATTGCTAAGATGGGAAAGAAATCGTTCATTGTACATTGCTGAAAAATAATAGGAATACGCTGAAGTAAAACAATCATAACTATCACGTTTCTTATCCGTTTGAGGTCATTCTTTTTTTGTTAGAAATTAGATTCAGCATGGAACGGTTTCTTTTTTGATTACTGTTTGAGATTCTGAAATTTTATTGACCTGAAATACAATTGGAAATAAGTGTATGATTCTGTCTTTTACTAAATTTCCTGAGTTTGAATCCAAAATTGATTTAGTCATAACTTTTTCGTTTTTGATCAGAATTCAATAATTTTTTATGTTATGAAAAGAATATTTTGCGTGTGACAACTTTTATGTTGAACACTTTTGCTTATTATGAGAATAAGTGGATCAAAATCCTGTTGCAAACTCTCAGCTCTGTCACTTTGATAATTATGTTATCCAAACTAAATACAGTTAGTAAATCGTGCATATCTTCCTTATTTCTTGTCGGATTTGGATGATTTTTGAAGTTCCGGAAAGCTTATTTTGTGTGTGACAACTTTTATGTTGAACACATTTGCTTATTATGAGAATAAGTGGATCAAAATCCTGTTGCAAACTCTCAGCTCTGTCACTTTGATAATTATGTTATCCAAACTAAATACAGTTAGTAAATCGTGCATATCTTCCTTATTTCTTGTCGGATTTGGACGATTTTTGAAGTTCCGGAAAGCTTATTTTGTGTGTGACAACTGTTATGTTGAAGACATTTGCATATTATGATCTTAGTTTGATCAAAATCCTGTTGCAAACTCTCAGCTCTGTCACTTTGGTAATTACGTTATCCAAACTAAACACGGTTACTAAATTTGACATATCTTTCTCGTTTCTTGTCGGATTTAGATAATTCTTAATGTTCTGGAAAACTTAGATTATTTTATAAATATTTCTTGTTTTGAGTTTTGCAAAATTTTGATATTAAGATAGTCGAAACCTTATTGCTTTGTTGCTGCCCTGAGAATGAACGACAGCAATAAATCATTGACTTAAGAATTGTACTAGCTTATTTTGCTCTCATTCTTGTTCGATTTTGATGTTGTTTTGAAATGTTTTGAGAGCTATAATTCCTATCAATAAGCTAGCTATATTTAGAAAATTTGAATTCAAATTTAAATAGAATTTGAATTGATTTTGAGTTAAATTTAAATTGAATTCGTATTGAATTCAAGTGATCGGTCTTGAGTTATCTTTTTGTTTTTCATTGTTTTCGAGCACAATTTTCACTAAACCACTTTTGAAGTGATTTTTGATATAAATGGACATTTCAAATTATTATCATATAGTTTTAAAAATTATTTTTCTAATATAAAATCTATTTATTTTGTATAATAAAGAGATTTCAAATATTTGTTTTATTAATCTTTTCGAGAAATAGTTTTAAAAGCTTGTTTTCTCTAGTAAACTATTTTAAATGTAAAACACTCACTTTTGCACTATTTGAACGTATGAGAAAGAGAATTAAACGATTTAGTAAAACACGTGGTATGGGACATGTGAGTTTACTATTTTGGTTAATTCCGGACTTGTACGATCAAAGCTATTTGAGATTGTTGATTTTGAGATGTTTGCCATTGTATGGCATATTTTAAGTTTTATAATTCCTATTTACCAGAATTATTTAAGATGGCCAATATTTGGCGGGTATTATGGTTTGGGATCTCCTAAGTAAGAGTATGGTGGATGAGAACCATCACGATGTTTTATTTACTTGCCAATGATATAAGGCAAGTCTTGAGTATATGATTTCATATTTTGAGATTTATTGTTTATGAGGAACCATCACGATGTTTTCACTTGTCGATGAAATGAGACAAGTTACGATGCCATTTAATACTTGTCGATGAGATGAGACGAGTATGGTGTCTCTTTACCACTCGCCAATGAGATGAGGCGAGATATGATTTTTTGAGTTTTATAATGTTCCTAGTGTGGCACCGACTAGCGGCTAGTAAAGCGCTAAGTGCGAACGAGTGGTATGGGACACACGTTAACACTTTTCGGATTCCTACCCGTGAGTTTGTGACACATTCACGATGTTTACCTAGCAGAACTGCTTTGAGAGGTGTCAGCGACCTTGTCATGAGGACGAACTGCTTAGGGAGGTGTTAGCGACCTTGTTAGGACCGACAAAATAGCTTGGAGAGGTGTCAGCGACCTTGTCATGAGGACAAACTGCTTAGGGAGGTGTTAGCGACCTTGTTAGGGCTGACAAAATGGCTTGAAGAGGTGTCAGCGACCTTGTCATGAGGACGAACTGCTTTGGGAGGTGTTAGCGACCTTGTCAGAGGCTTCGGCCGTTTGAGAATGGCACGTGCAGCATCGCTTCGGCATGCAAATGGGATTTGGCCAATCTGGGGAATTTTTATAAGTTTTTGATTTCGATTTCACCAATTTGAGATGATGAATTTACTTATAGCCTTGAGTTAGAGAAAGGTTTATATATATGTTGTTTTATGGTGATTTCGATATGGCGATTATAAACTCTTTTTGAGTTTCATGAGTTTTGATTTGGAGATTTTCATCGGTGATTGTTTATATTATTTGAGTGTTATTGTCGAGTTCACCCCCTTTGAGGTCTTTGTATACTTAAATGACATTGTTTCACTTAAGTCATGAGTATGTTCCTTTCTATTGCCTCTTCCCATTTGAGAAGAATTACCACCTTGTATCTTATGCTTCATATTATCGTCTATCCTTATTAACTGATTGTTTTAGCTAGACTGACCCGCGTATTTTATACTCGGGTCAGACCGAGTTGTTTCAGGTTAGCTATGAGTTACGGGACTTAGCTTTGATGCATCTACTTGGATATCAGCCTAGCACTTTTGTGTAGTTTATATTTCTTTCCGCTTGACTCTGATATGTATTTGCTTAGATGTATATAGAGTGGTCTCATACAACTTTTGTATATTAGTTTGTATCATACTGGGATGTATCTATGTATATGTATATATATATATGATGATTACTGTTCTGTGATGTGATATGCATTCTGTTATTGTATTTTGTTCTGATAGATCCATTAGCCACCTATAATTTTGTATTAAGCATTTATTGGATATGTCAATTCACTTGAAATAGAAAAAAAAATAGGGCATTTATCGACATATGCAGTAGATGTTTAAGACAAGATTATAGATGGTCGCTCCTAACCAGCCCTATTCTCCGCATTAGCAAACAGAATTACCCAGTAATTCTCTTTGTTAATGTGGGTCTCGGGGTGGGGCGTGACAGCTTGGTATCAGAGCTAGATTCAGAACAAAATATGATAAACACGGAACAGAAACATATATAATGATACATCCAAATATAGTACGAGTGTTACAAATCCCTTTATTTTGTGTCCTAAGCTTTTCATTGATTCTTTGGAGTAGATAAGTTTGGATATGTCTAGGAATATATTTATTCCGTAGTATTCCAAATTGGTTTAATGGTGTCCTATCTTAAGAGTAATTATTTGTAATTATTCTATTTGAGTCATCATCGATGCGTGTGCTTAATACGCATCCGTGTCAAAGGAGTTTGTGGATGATCTTTGACGTTTTATCTTGTGATATCTTTGTGAGTTGCAATTTCCATTATAGGGATCCGCAATATTTGATTTGATGTATGAGGATTTTAGGATTTATCCTGTATGGCTTATCCTTTCGTGTGAATTAGCATAGTAATTTCTATCTAAAGTCCCATTCTAGAACTTGAGATAATTTGTGATGAGTGGCTTGTATATTATCAAGCCAAATTTTGTGATTTGAAGAATACTATATTTAGATATCCTAATTTTATTGATTTTTGTTCTTGTTTTTCAGAATGTTAAATATGATTCTGAAGTCTCTGTATTCGCTCTTGGGATTCGAGATGTTGATGGTATATCTCAAATTCTAGTCATGATGACTACGTTGATTTCTGGGAGTCCGTTCGGGGTTGTCACCCCATTGGGCTATTGAATGTTGTATTGACCTTATTTACAACTCTTTGCCTTTTGGTCATTCTTCCACGAGAATGTCCACTGAGGAAATGAGATGATCGATTGGATTTATTCGTCTGTTGTTATTTATGCATCCTTCGAGATATCCCCCTTGGATACTTATTTGTGGATGAACTTCGTGGCATTACTCCACTCAAAGTAAGGATTTAGAATTTGTGTCCCTTCTTCTCATTTGAGAAGATATCTTGCCATTGCTTTTATATCACATAGATTTCTTTTAACCTACCTAGTGAGTGGTGTTAGGGCCATCCTTTAATTTGACCCTACATTGATTTTAGTAAGCTACGAGTTGCGGAAAGTAACATTCTACTTACATTCTGTACTCATGTGATTCTTTTGAGCAGTTCGTTATACCATGCGGAATTACGAACAATCTAGTTTGTTCCATCAATCTTTTGAATCAAGTATTCTAAGAATAACACGATGAATTCTTTTGGCGTTTATGATTTCGAATTGATTAAAATAGAGTTTTGAAATCTTTTAATTGTAGATAAGATTTAAGAGGAACTGAAATTGTTTGAGGAAAAAAAAGAATATTTTGAGTATTATATAAGGAATTTTTTTTTAGAAAATGATTTTCTTTGTGTTGGGTCGTCCATCGAGTGTTTAAGAATTCTGGTCGATGCGCCTGATCAACGTTATCGATAGGAATTTCCTAAACGTTGTGATGAGACAATTAGACACGATAAATTATGGTTTAATGTGATTAAATTTAGAAATTAATATTTATGGGGGTGAGAAGTAGGAATTTTTTTTTCTGGATAATATATGTAACTTATTTTGGAATTTTTTTAATTGTTTGAAAATAGTGAGAGGTAAATTTTAAATTTATTTTAAGGAACTGTGGGTATGAATTTATAAAATTCTTTTGGGAAATTTAATTTTTGTAATAAGAGGGAATATGAGTTTGAAATTATTTATTCATTGTGTAAGTGCTATATTAAAGAGTAATGAATTTAAATTTAAAATCTAAGTAAGAAGTTTTGGAATTTCTTTTTTTTTTTCAAATGTTAAAAATTGTGGTTATAATTATAAAGATACTGAATTTTTGAAACTCTAAGAATTTTTGATTGAGAGTGTATACATATATTTTAGTTCCTAGTGTTTATCTTACTCTCGTGTTATTTTCTAATGACATGCATTTACGTGGTCATTTGAGTTTGGTGGCCTTTGAAGAAACCATCTTTTGGTTGATCTATCTTGTATCTTTTGTGCATATCTTGTATCGGTGTGGTTCCTTCCGTAATGTCATATGAAAAATCATATCAGTAATCATTTTGTTGGTTAGAATTCGGGTTGGAGTTGTGCTAAATCACGACTCTACTCGAGAAGTTTATGAGAAATCAATCTCATTTGATTGATCAATTGTGCAGCATCTTGTTGTGTTCTCATTCGAAGGTGAGATGTCTTCGAAATCTTGTGTGTTTCTAGGCTAATTCAATGGTTCGATAATTCCATAATAGCACTTTGGAAACCATAGAATTAATCGGGAGAGTCTTATCTTGGTATTCTACCATTTTATTTTGAGAGTAAGAGAATTTTTTTTTTTTAAACTCCATCTTGTCTATCCTCCTTTGGTTGATGAAATTATTATGCTGAATATGAATACTTTTCTAGAAATTGTGAGAACGCAATTTTGTTAAGAGGGGGAGTCTGTAACAACCCTGGTTTTGGAAATTACCTGTTAATATTAAGCTACAACGATAGTTATAATCTAATATTGTAAATTAAAATAAATTGGAAATTTTATTTGTTTATTCGGAATAAACAGTGAATTATGGAAATAAAATGAAAATAAAAATAAAGTTTGATACTTTATTTTATTTATTTGGGTTAATAATGATGGGAAAATGGGTTTTATTTGGAGAAAATGCTATAATTGTATTAATTATTGCCGATTACTTCTTTTAATAATTTTTAAAAGAAGTATGAGACTTTAAAGGTTGTTTATTTAAGTAAACATATGTAAATTGATTTAAAAATGAGTTTAATTATAAATTTGAGTTTAAAATATTTTTCTAAGTAAGAAAAGTATTTTTGTGGAATTTTAGAAGTTTAAAATAGAGTTTTATTCATTTATTGAGTAAATTATGTATTATTGTGTAATAAAGGATTTTAATAATAATAATATTTTAAAAATAAAAATTAACCTTTTCGTAGTGCAAAATAATTTTTTTTCATGTGTATGTAAATTTACAAATTTTGTTTGGTTGAAAATTGACTTTGTTTTGTAAATTAGTGTATATAAGAATGCACTTGGTTTTATGTTAAGTAATTAACTTAGGCCATTTGTTTTATTTTTCTTTTAAATTTGGATCCATAAGCCCATTTAGACTTAGCCAGATAATAAGAAAGAGAAGAAACCAATTCCTGTACGTTCTAACACAAGTTCACCTTCTTCCTCTTTTCTGTAAAACAAGAGAAACGACCATGTTGCAAACCCAGGCTTTCAAATTAACCCTTCTTCAATTCAAGCTGAAATTTCTTCAAATTAGAGTGAATTAAAAGGTAATCAAACTCTAAGCCCTACAATTTCATTAAATTTCTAATTTCTGCAAGGGGTTTTCTAATTTAGTGTAAAACTTCTTTTGAATGCAATGTTTTCTTCCAATTCAGGTTATTTGAAGCTCCTTCCCCATCAAAGCTTGCTTCTTTCAACACAAATTGGAGTTTTTATTTTCATTACAGTAAGGTGAGTTTATTAACTCACTTTTCTAGCTAAATTTTAATTGTAATTGCTAAGATGGGAAAGAAATCGTTCATTGTACATTGCTGAAAAATAATAGGAATACGCTGAAGTAAAACAATCATAACTATCACGTTTCTTATCCGTTTGAGGTCATTCTTTTTTTGCTAGAAATTAGATTCAGTAAGGAACGGTTTCTTTTTTGATTACTGTTTGAGATTCCGAAATTTTATTGACCTGAAATACAATTGGAAATAAGTGTATGATTCTGTCTTTTACTAAATTTCCTGAGTTTGAATCCAAAATTGATTTAGTCATAACTTTTTCGTTTTTGATCAGAATTCAATAAATTTTTAAGTTATGAAAAGAATATTTTGCGTGTGACAACTTTTATGTTGAACACTTTTGCTTATTATGAGAATAAGTGGATCAAAATCCTGTTGCAAACTCTCAGCTCTGTCACTTTGATAATTATGTTATCCAAACTAAATACAGTTAGTAAATCGTGCATATCTTCCTTATTTCTTGTCGGATTTGGACGATTTTTGAAGTTCCGGAAATCTTATTTTGTGTGTGACAACTTTTATGTTGAACACATTTGCTTATTATGAGAATAAGTGGATCAAAATCCTGTTGCAAACTCTCAGCTCTGTCACTTTGATAATTATGTTATCCAAACTAAATACAGTTAGTAAATCGTGCATATCTTCCTTATTTCTGGTCGGATTTGGATGATTTTTGAAGTTCCGGAAAGCTTATTTTGTGTGTGACAACTGTTATGTTGAAGACATTTGCATATTATGATCTTAGATTGATCGAAATCCTGTTGCAAACTCTCAGCTCTGTCACTTTGGTAATTACGTTATCCAAACTAAACACGGTTACTAAATTTGACATATCTTTCTCGTTTCTTGTCGGATTTAGATAATTCTTGATGTTCTAGAAAACTTAGATTATTTTATAAATATTTCTTGTTTTGAGTTTTGCAAAATTTTGATATTAAGATAGTCGAAACCTTATTGCTTTGTTGCTGCCCTGAGAATGAACGACAGCAATAAATCATTGACTTAAGAATTGTACTAGCTTATTTTGCTCTCATTCTTGTTCGATTTTGATGTTGTTTTGAAATGTTTTGAGAGCTATAATTCCTATCAATAAGCTAGCTATATTTGTAAAATTTGAATTCAAATTTAAATAGAATTTGAATTGATTTTGAGTTAAATTTAAATTGAATTCGTATTGAATTCAAGTGATCGGTCTTGAGTTATCTTTTTGTTTTTCATTGTTTTCGAGCACAATTTTCACTAAACCACTTTTGAAGTGATTTTTGATATAAATGGACATTTCAAATTATTATCATATAGTTTTAAAAATTATTTTTCTAATATAAAATCTATTTATTTTCTATAATAAAGAAATTTCAAATATTTGTTTTATTAATCTTTTCGAGAAATAGTTTTAAAAGCTTGTTTTCTCTAGTAAACTATTTTAAATATAAAACACTCACTTTTGCACTATTTGAACGTATGAGAAAGAGAATTAAACGATTTAGTAAAACACGTGGTATGGGACATGTGAGTTTACTATTTTGGTTAATTCCGGACTTGTACGATCAAAGCTATTTGAGATTATTGATTTTGAGATGTTTGCCATTGTATGGCATATTTTAAGTTTTATAATTCCTATTTACCAGAATTATTTAAGATGGCCAATATTTGGCGGGTATTATGGTTTGGGATCTCCTAAGTAAGAGTATGGTGGATGAGAACCATCACGATGTTTTATTTACTTGCCAATGATATAAGGCAAGTCTTGAGTATATGATTTCATATTTTGAGATTTATGGTTTATGAGGAACCATCACGATGTTTTCACTTGTCGATGAAATGAGACAAGTTACGATGCCATTTAATACTTGTCGATGAGATGAGACGAGTATGGTGTCTCTTTACCACTCGCCAATGAGATGAGGCGAGATATGATTTTCTGAGTTTTATGGTGTTCCTAGTGTGGCACCGACTAGCGGCTAGTAAACCGCTAAGTGCGAACGAGTGGTATGGGACACACGTTAACACTTTTCGGATTCCTACCCGTGAGTTTGTGACACATTCACGATGTTTACCTAGCAGAACTGCTTTGAGAGGTGTCAGCGACCTTGTCATGAGGACGAACTGCTTAGGGAGGTGTTAGCGACCTTGTTAGGACCGACAAAATAGCTTGGAGAGGTGTCAGCGACCTTGTCATGAGGACAAACTGCTTAGGGAGGTGTTAGCGACCTTGTTAGGGCTGACAAAATGGCTTGAAAAGGTGTCAGCGACCTTGTCATGAGGACGAACTGCTTTGGGAGGTGTTAGCGACCTTGTCAGAGGCTTCGGCCGTTTGAGAATGGCATGTGCAGCATCGCTTCGGCGTGCAAATGGGATTTGGCCAATCTGGGGAATTTTTATAAGTTTTTGATTTCGATTTCACCAATTTGAGATGATGAATTTACTTATAGCCTTGAGTTAGAGAAAGGTTTATATATATGTTGTTTTATGGTAATTTCGATATGGCGATTATAAACTCTTATTGAGTTTCATGAGTTTTGATTTGGAGATTTTCATCGGTGATTGTTTATATTATTTGAGTGTTATTGTCGAGTTCACCCCCTTTGAGGTCTTTGTATACTTAAATGAAATTGTTTCACTTAAGTCATGAGTATGTTTCCTTTCTATTGCCTCTTCTCATTTAAGAAGAATTACCACCTTGTATCTTATGCTTCATATTATTGTCTATCCTTATTAACTGATTGTTTTAGCTAGACTGACCCGCATATTTTATACTCGGGTCAGACCGAGTTGTTTCAGGTTAGCTATGAGTTACGGGACTTAGCTTTGATGCATCTACTTGGATATCAGCCTAGCACTTTTGTGTAGTTTATATTTCTTTCCGCTTGACTCTGATATGTATTTGATTAGATGTATATAGAGTGGTCTCGTACAACTTTTGTATATTAGTTTGTATCATACTGGGATGTATCTATGTATATGTATATATATATATATGATGATTACTGTTCTGTGATGTGATATGCATTCTGTTATTGTATTTTGTTCTGATAGATCCATTAGCCACCTATAATTTTGTATTAAGCATTTATTGGATATGTCAATTCACTTGAAATAGAAAAAAAAAATAGAGCATTTATCGACATATGCAGTAGATGTTTAAGACAAGATTATAGATGGTCGCTCCTAACCAGCCCTATTCTCCGCATTAGCAGACAGAATTACCCAGTAATTCTCTTTGTTAATGTGGGTCTCGGGGTGGGGCGTGACAGGAATTGTTAGTAATAACAACATCCTAAGTTTCCAATAATATGAAAAGAATATGGACTCTATAATATGGCATGTTTCTTAAATCCAAAATAGATTCCAAGTAGAATATGAAAATACAATTTTGATATTTGTACTTGAAGGGGTATGATCCATAGGTCATAGGTGTGTCTCTGAAAGAAAGATCAATAAAGTGGGGATATAGTAAGCAACACTGATGAGAATAATCTTGGAAATTTCAATTGTTGAAATTAGCATAGCAAATTCATCAATCAACGTGCTTGAGTTAATTTGGATTCTACTTGCAAATATATTGCCCGGTATGACTTTGAATTTTGGTATAATATTATTGAAGTGACGCACTTCTTTTGACCCTAATTTATGTGTTTTTTAGTGAGTTTTTTTTATGGTCACTCTTTAATTCGCTTCCCCAAGATCCATGTTTTACCAATATAAAAATATCTGTATTTCAATCCAATCATGTCATTTATATATATGAAGATATATAAATGTTTCTTTGCCTATCAGAGTAGTTAAATTAGCAAAGAAATTCAATCACACAATGTTTTTCATATTTAAGAGATTTTGTGTCACATAGCCATCTCTTTGATTATTATTTAATTCTTATATAACCAATTTTTTTTGTTTTATTTCTCAAATCGGTTATTTAATTGATTTACTTCACAACTTGTTTCATGGCCCAATAATTTAATTTTCTGGATTAACTACTCATGCATTTAATGTCTGGGAATCTAGAAGTTGTTGCTTATTGTTTCTCCTTTGAATTTATGCAAAGTACTAAAACAACTCAAGTTTGAGAATTTATCCCGAGGCGCTTATTACTTATTCGAACAATGTTTATGTCAGGTAAATATACTCATGTCTTAATTTATAATATTGGTAATAATCTTATGAACATTTGGTGGTAAGTATGCTATAGACCAGGCAGAAGAAGAACTACAGGCAAGCAAAATGCTAACTTAATCTAGCATACCAGATATGGACTTGCATGTATATGAAAACAGAATGACTGGAACAATAACAAAATTAGTCTAATGCAAACTTTCAGATGAACATTTTGAGAAGAGTACTGATAGGTTCTCAGATCATAAAACAAATGATAGTGATCAATCAAATAGTGGGATTATTAGCATGTTTAATATCTAGGTAGACTACATGGCAATGCATTTTTTTTCAACAGATTTGTTAAAGACAAAACTCACTTGACTTAAACCAAATAGGTGGTTAGCTAAGCGTTGTTCAATATAGTTGCATTCCAGATTATAAGTATAAATCATGTATTTAACTTTTACTATACAATACAATGCAAATTCTTTACTGGAATCTTATGTTCAAGGAGAATTAACAGGTCAAGACTACAAACTTCCCATGGTCTTATATCAGTTATAAGTCGTGGTCAAGCTCTTTTGGTTAGCCAATGCCAGATTCAATTATCACTTAACAATTTTTAGCTACATGCTTATCCATAAACTACTGCAACTTTTCTATTTAAAAATTTAACAAACTTTGATAAAGAAAGCACGTCCACATATTAAATTATATGGCATAATTTTCTCCATCACGGTCTACCAGAAAACATCAAGATCAGTTACTTAGTTCTGTAGCTCAAGACACATACAATATTTAAGTTTTACAAATTCTTTTCAAATGAACAAAGCCACTACAATACTGAAAGGTCTTCATAGACTTAAGAAAGTTTGCCTAGCTATCTTTATTACAATGAACTGCTGCATTTTTTAAAAACTCAAGTAGGTCTTCTAATTTTCCAAGCAAGCAAGCTATTAATACACCTCTACCTGCAACAATATTTTGAGCTGCCTCAATAAAATGAGACACCCCAAATATTGCAAAGGCAATAAATAGGGTCAGAATAAAATTCTGGTATGAGTGAAATCATTATTAAAACAACTTATAAATTCTTAAAACTGTGCAGAGAACATATATATTTGACACTGTTCAATTTCATGTTAAACCTGTGCATATGTACATTTAAATTTATCTAACAAACTTACACCCAAGCATCCATCCATTCAGTTGTACATGTACAAATTCCTATGGAATTTAGCTTCCTAAAATCCATAGCATAACATTTCAATCCCATTTTTATATTTTATATGGTCTAAACCCTTGCCTTTGAACACAAAGTGTGCATTGCAAAGGACTTAATTCTGTTAACCTTTCCACAGAGGCCTTCAGGACTTGAACAAGTCATGCACATACCCATCATCCACCTGATGATGAGTAGATCAAGGCACCTCTTCTAAATTACTTTGTAATTTAGAGACCATGCTCATTTAATTGCTGAGGAATTTATCTTTTTAATTCCAGAGGTGCTCATGTTCTTCCCTTCATTACATAAACCCTAAAATTTATTAAACTTACTCAAGGGTTTACATCCAATCATACAAAGCATTCATGCAAAATTGCACATCCAAAGTCATTCTGGCTTAACCTCATTTTATAAAACTGCCTGTATATTTATTTCTAGAAATTTTCACATTGCTTGCGTAAATCTGATGAAACCATAAGAAATACTATATTTATTCTTCTGTGAACATAGGGCATGGTTTTTGAGAAAAACCCATAAAACATATTGGTTTATGATCTGAACAAATCAGCACATACATAATATTTCTTTGTTCATATCAGTTTTTAATGAACTAGACATAAGCATGAACCTCCTTATTCACACTGCCTATTTCCTTTATTTCTTTGATACCCTACTTCTCAGAAAAATGCTTAACTCATTTTCTAATAAGAACTGGGTTACAAAAATCCATTTCTATGATCAAGATAAGTGTTAGATCGAGTGCATTTCAAAGCAGAAGTTAAATTCATCATATCAGACCAAAATAAATTAAAGTCTCAACCAAAAGTTCAACCAGAAAAACCATCCATAATCAACAATCATTCATTCAGAAAAATCAATAGAAAACCGTATTGTAATTTCTATATAAGAAAAATTACTTTGCTGCCCTTAGCATGGGTCTTAATGCCTCAAACTTCATCTATGATTATCACTCACCTTCCTCTTCTTCCCCGAGAATGCTTAAGTTTAAAGGTAATGTGAGTTCTGCTTCTTTTTTTATAATAATTTCTCTGTTTTCTTCCCAGAAACAAACTGTTACTCCCTCCCTTGATTTAAATCATTTAGCTAGGGTTTTAATAGAGGAAAAGCCCATTCTATCCCCATATAATTTAGAGAATCATGTGTATATGCTTATGACTAATCTTGCCATTTTCTTTTTAATTTCTATTTCTGGTAAAAGCAGTTATCTCACTGCTTTTCTATGCACATGCTTTTTGCATGCTTTTATCTGCACATTACTTTTATATGACTTAATTTCATAATGTATCTTATCATACCCAAGTTAATTCTCATGTTTCTTTTTATAAGTTTAATTTTCAGTTGACCTATTTTATCATTTATTTCTCTCTTGATTTATTTCAAAAATGCATTCACACTCATAAATATTTCTTGACTGATTTTTAGGCATTTTAATTATCAAGAGGATTTTTATTTTATCATCCCATACTTCTCTGATCATATGTATATATTTTCTATACAATATTCTCATATATACAAGTCATGTGAATTTTAGAATTCATTTTATACTTAATCATTTTCCTCTCATCACTGTATATAAAAATATAATTATCCCCTTGCATAATTACTTCACTTACTTCTGATATTCATTTTCAAGCCATTTTTATTCTTTGGTTATTTATATAATACATATATATATATACACATAAAATATGTTAATATAATGCTCCTCTTTACTCAGCTATTTTTCTCCCCATTTTTATTTTCTCTAACTATCATTCTCTCACTTATTTACTTCATTCACTCTTGGTATTTATTTTCCATTTGCTGTTTTTTTTCTTTAAAGTAATTTTTATTCTCAAAAATTTTAGGTCTTCACATACTCTCCTCCTAAAAGGAATTGTGTCCCACAATTATATATTGGTTTATTAGTATATTTCAAACATATCAGAAATTCATTCATCTAAGTTCAGTCAAATACATTTAGGTAATATTTAAAGTATTACAGTTCTAGACATACCTTCAAGCAGAAAATAGATTAGGGTACTTATCCTTCATCCTATCTTCATCCTCCCATGTGCAGTCATTTCCATCTAAACTCCATTGGATTTTAACTAGTTTAATTATTTTATTCTCAGTTTCTTTTCTTCTCTAGCCACTATGCCCACTGGTTCCTTTTTATAAACCAGATTTTCTTGAATTTCAACATGTGTAGGAGATTCAAGAATGGTCTCCTTATCATGCACCCATTTTCTCAATTGAGATACATGAAATACATCATGTATTTTGCTCAATTCCTCTGGTAACTTCAACCTATAAGCTAAAGTCCCTATTCTTTGAACAATTTCATATGGTCCTATATACCTTGGTGATAGTTTCCCTGCTTTGCCAAATCTCAATATTTTCCTCATTGGTGAAACTTTGAGAAACACATAGTCTCCCACCTCAAGTTCTACTGGCCTTCTCCTTTTATCTGCATATGCTTTCTGTCTCTCTTGAGCTACTCTCATTCTTTGCCTCACTAATTCAATTCTTGCAGAAGTTTCTTTTACATTGTCTGGTCCAAGCAACACTCTTTCACCAGCCTCCATCCAACTTGCAGGAGATAAACAAGGCTTTCCATACAAAGACTCAAATGGAGCCATTCCTATGGTGGACTGGTAGCTATTATTATAAGCAAATTCAGCTAAATAAATATGATCCTCCCAGTTGCCTCCAAAATCAAGTATGCATGCTCTAAGCAAATCTTCTAAAACCTTATTAACATTCTCAGTTTGCCCATCTGTTTGTGGGTGGTAGGCTGTGCTTAGGCTTAGTTCTGTCCCCATAGCTTCTTGAAAGCTACTCCAAAACCTTGAAGTAAACAAAGTATCTCTATCACTAATGATTGTCTTGGGGATGCCATGCAATCTCACTATCTCTTTCACAAATAACTGAGCTAGTTTATGGGCATTTCTGTTTGAATTTATAGGAATGAAGTGTGCTGTTTTTGTAAGCCTATCAACCACTACCCAAATATTATCATTGCCTCTTCTTGTTCTTGGCAAACCATCCACAAAATCCATTGATATGCTTTCCCATTTCTAAGTAGGCACTTCCAAAGGTTGCAATAGGCCTGAGGGTCTTTGATAATCTACCTTTACTTGTTGGCATGTCAAGCAATTTGCCACATATTTTGCCACTACTCCTTTCATCCCTGGCCACCAGTAATTCCTCTTAAGATCATGGTACGTTTTTGTACCTCCTGGATGTATAGTATATTTTTTTTTGTGATTCTCATCCATAACTTTTTGCTTCAGTTCCTCTACATTTGGTATGTAGAGTTTCCCCTTTTTCCTTAAGTATCCTTTATCATCTACCTCATAGTTTTCCACTGTCATGCCTTGTGATATCATGTTCTTTTTCTCCTTCAAACTTGTATCTTGATTCTGCATTTGTCCTATTTTATCAACCAGTGTTGACTTTAAAGAAATGAGGCTTAATTTACCATATTCAATCATCTCATTGTGTGTCTTATCTAATACACTAGTTTCTTCTTTCACTTCCACCTCACTAAGGATTGTCAAATCCCTGAACTCGGCCATCATTAAGCTTGCCAATTTTGCTTGATGTCTACTTAATGCATCTGCCACTTTATTAGCTTTTCCTGGGGTGTATAATATATCATGATCATAGGCAGCTAGAAATTCTACCCACCTATGTTGCCTCATGTTTAAATCTTTTTGGGAAAACAAGTATTTAAGTGACTTATGGTTTGTAAACAATTCAAACTTAGTACCTAATAAATAGTGTCTCCATAGCTTCAATGCATATACTACAGCAGCTAGTTCTAAATCATGTGTAGCATACCTAGTTTCATTTGGCTTGAGTTGCCTTGATGCATATGCTATGACTCTACCATGTTGCATGAGCACTTCCCCCAGTCCAGATCCACTAGCATCTGTGTAGACTACTAATCCTTCATTTCCCTCTGGTACTTGTAAAACTGGAGCTTCCATCAATGCTTTCTTCAATAATGTAAAGGCCTGTTCACATTTCTCTGTCCACATATATGGCTGCTCCTTTCTAGTTAGCTTGGTCAATGGAATGGCTATTCTTGAAAAGTTTTTATAAATCTCCTATAATAGCCTGCCATTCCCAAAAATGATCTCACCTCAGTCACTAATTTGGGTCTGTTCCATGATTGAACTGCCATAACCTTACTTGGGTCTACACTAGTTCCTTGTTGATAAATAATATGGCCCAAAAACTTTACTTCATTTTGCCAAAAGGTGCACTTATTAAATTTTGCCTTTAAATTATGTGCTCTTAGTCTTGACAAAATCAGATGCAAATGCCTTGTATGTTCCTCTTCTGATTTTGAATACACTAATATGTCATCAATAAAGACAACCACAAATTTGTCTAGAAAATCTCTAAATGTTCTATTCATTAAATCTACAAAATATGATGGTGCATTTGTCAATCCAAAAGGCATCACCAAAAATTCATATAACCCATACCTTGTGTTGAAGGAAGTATACTTAATGCTTTCTTCCTCTGCCTTCATTTGGTGAAACCCAGAAGCTAAATCTAGCCTTGAAAAGATCTTTGCTCCATTTAATTGATCAAATAGATCATCAATTATGGGGAGTGGGTATTTGTTCTTGATGGTGACTTTATTTAGTTCTCTATAATCAATACACATTCTTAGTGTACCATCATGCTTTTTCACAAACACCACTGGAGAACCCCAGTTTGAACTGCTAGGCCTTATGAAGCCTTTCTGCTCCAATTCTTCCAGTTATTGCTTCAATTCTATTAATTCTTTTGGACCTATTCTAGTAGGTTTCTTGATGATAGGACTTGATCCAGGAATTAACATTATTTGAAATTCAACTTGTCTATTGTCTGGTACCCCTACTACCTCTCCAAAAACATCTGGATACTCTCTTATTACTTCTATGTTTTCTAAAATTAATTCCTTCTCAGTCATATTCCATATTTGATTAAGACAATTTGTTTTAGCTATTTCATTCATGACTAAAATATTTTTACCATTTTCTGTTTTCAAAGATATAGTGAAATTTTCTAAATTCAAAATTTCTTTGAATTTACTCAACCAATCTACCCCTAAAATAATTCCTATTCCAGGGTATTTCAATACAAACAAATCATATTTAAACACATTTCCTCCTATGTTTAATTCTACTCCCAAACATTTTAATCCTAGCAAACAAGAGCTACCCAGAGGACTTTGAATAAACAAGGGTTTTTTAACTTTGTTGCATGTGAGAGCTAATTTATCCACTATGTCTTGTGATATTAGAGAATGTGTGGCTCTAGTGTCATATATAACTGTGATTGGGTAACTTTTAATTAGAAGTATACCTTCCAATTGTCCAGAGCTTCCTTCTGCATTTTCCTTTGCCTTTGTTTCCAATGCTCCTACCTTTGCTCCTTTCTTAAACTCTAGGCAGTTTCTTTTAATATGACCTTCTTTCCCACAGTTATAGCAGCTAAAGGGTACTTTCTTAGCTGCTTGACACCTATCGCTCATGTGCCCTTCTTTGCCACAATTATAACAAGTAATCTTCTTCTTAACTTCCCCACCAGTTGCTCCTTCAATCTTCTTGTCTGCATTCTTTTTATCATAAGGATGTGTCCTATTTTTCCTTTTCTTCTGACTATTGGCCCTCATGTTCCTAAACTTTTCTCTGGCATTATCATGTTGTTCAAAATAAAGAGTAAGATCTATGACTTGATCAAATTTCCTGTCTTTGTATGGTAACATTGCTCTACTCAAACCAGCATTGAGTCCTTGAATAAATCTTAAATCTTTGATTCTTCATTTCCTATGAGCATAGTTCCATACTTAGACAAACTCTCAAATTTTTGAGTGTATTCAGTCATACTCATTGATCCTTGCCTCAGCCTTATGAATTCCTCAAGCAATGTTGCCTTAGCTGTTGCTGGGACAAACCTTGCCTTAAGCATCTCCTTGAATTGATCCCATGTTATCTCATTTTCTGGCCTTCCTGTGATGATCACCTCCCACCAATCTAATGCTGCTCCTTTGAGTCTCCTAGAAGCTATCTGCCTTTTTCTATGATCATTGATTTGCATATCTGCAAATATTCTTTCTAGAGTTCTCAACCATGCCTGCACACCCATAACTCCTTCAGTGCCTTCAAAATCTTTGCCTCCTAAATTTGAGAATGCCTTCAATAGCTTAGCTAATTCCTCATGAGGATTCTCTTCCCTCTGCACTGCTCCTTCCCTAAATGCTCTCACCAAATCTTGCAAGTTAACCAATGGTGCAGCATTTGGGGGTCCCGCTCTAGTGCTTGGTGGTCTTCCTACCATGATTCACTATTCAATTGCATAGCTAGTTAGTCATATTTCTAACTTAATTATTTTCTGCAATTTATTTCTACTGTGGATATTTATTTCTATCATTATTGTATGTATATATTATATTTTTCTTTAGAATTTTATCCATACAAGAAGATTGGATGATATATTTATGCTATGTTTTAACAACATAGCTCTGATACCAACTGAAGTGACCCACTTCTTTTGACCCTAATTTATGTGATTTTTAGTGAGTTTTTTTTATGGTCACTCTTTAATTCATTTCCCCAAGACCCATGTTTTACCAATATAAAAATATCAGTATTTCAATCCAATCATGTCATTTATATATATGAAGATAATAAATGTTTCTTTGCCTATTAGAGTAGTTAAATTAGCAAAGAAATTAAATCACACAATGTTTCTCATATTCAAGAGATTTTGTGTCACATAGCCATCTCTTTGATTATTATTTAATTCTTATATAACCACTTTTTTTTGTTTTATTTCTCAAATCAGTTATTTAATTGATTTACTTCACAACTTGTTTCATGGCCCAATAATTTAATTTTCTGCATTAACTACTCATGCTTTTAATGTCTGGGAATCTAGGAGTTTGTTGCTTATTGTTTCTCCTTTGAATCTATACAAAGTACTAAAACAACTCAAGTTTGAGAATTTATCCCGGGGTGATTATTACTTATTCAAACAATGTTTATGTCAGGTAAATATACTCATGTCTTAATTTATAATATTGGTAATAATCTTATGAACATTTGGTGGTAAGTATGCTATAGACCAGGCAGAAGAAGAACTACAGGCAAGCAAAATGCTAACTTAATCTAACATACCAGATATGGACTTGCATGTATATGAAAACAGAATGACTGGAACAATACCAAAATCAGTCTAATGCAAACTTTCAGATGAACATTTTGAGAAGAGTACTGATAGGTTCTCAGATCATAAAACAAATGATAGTGATCAATCAAACAGTGGGATTATTAGCATGTTTAATATCTAGGTAGACTACATGGCAATGCATTTTTTTTCAACAGATTTGTTAAAGACAAAACTCACTTAACTTAAACCAAATAGGTGGTTAGCTAAGCTCTATTCAATATAGTTGCATTCCAGATTATAAGTATAAAGCATGTATTTCATTTTTACTATACAATACAATGCAAATTCTTTACTGGAAAATCAGATGTTCAAGGAGAATTAACAGGTCAACATTTCAAACTTCTCATGGTCTTATATCAGTTATAAGTCATGGTCAAGCTCTTCTGGTTAGCCAATGCCAGATTCAATTATCACTTAACAATTTTTAGCTACATGCTTATCCATAAACTACTGCAACTTTTCTATTTAAAAATTTAACAAACTTTGATAAAGAAAGCATGTCCACGTATTAAATTATATGGCATAATTTTCTCCATCACAGTCTACCAGAAAACATCAAGATCAGTTACTTAGATCTGTAGCTCAAGACACATATAATATTTAAGTTTTACAAATTCTTTTCAAATGAAAAAATCCACTACAATACTGAAAGGTCTGCATAGACTTAAGAAAGTTTTCCTAGCTATCTTTATTACAATGAACTACTGCATTTTTTAAAAACTCAAGTAGGTCTTCTAATTTTCCAAGCAAGCAAGCTATTCATACACCTCTACCTGCAACAATATTTTGAGCTGCCTCAATAAAATGAGACACCACAAATATTGCAAAGGCAATAAATAGGGTCAGAATAAAATTCTGGTATGAGTGAAATCATTATTAAAACAACTTATAAATTCTTAAAACTGTGCAGAGAACATATATATTTGACACTATTCAATTTCATGTTAAACCTGAGCATATGTACATTTAAATTTATCTAACAAACTTACACCCAAGCATTCATCCATTCAATCCATTCAGTTGTACATGTACAAATTCCTATGGAATTTAGCTTCCTAAAATCCATAGCATAACCTTTCAATCCCATTTTTATATTTTATATGGTCTAAACCCTTGCCTTTTAACACAAAGTGTGCATTGCAAAGGACTCAATTCTGTTAACCTTTGCACAGAGGCCTTCAGGACTTGAACAAGTCATGCACATACCCATCATCCACCTGATGATGAGTAGATCAAGGAACCTCTCCTAAATTACTTTTTAATTTAGAGACCATGCTCATTTAATTGCTGAGGAATTTTTCTTTTTAATTGCAGAGGTGCTCATGTTCTTCCCTTCATTACATAAACCCCAAAATTTAGTAAACTTACTCAAGGGTTTACATCCAATCATACAAAGCATTCATGCAAAATTGCACATCCAAAGTCATTCTGGCTTAATCTTATTTTATAAAACTGCCTGTATATTTATTTCTAGAAATTTTCCCATTGCTTGCATAAATCTGATGAAACCATAAGAAATACTATATTTATTCTTCTGTGAACATAGGGCATGGTTTTTAAGACAAACTCATAAAACATATTGGTTTATGATCTAAACAAATCAGCACATACATAATATTGCTTTGTTCATATCAGTTTTTAATGAACTAGACATAAGCATGAACCTCCTTATTCACACTACCTATTTCCTTTATTTCTTTGATACCCTACTTCTCAGAAAAATGCTTAACTCATTTTCTAATAAGAACTGGATTACAAAAATCCATTTCTGTGATCAAGATAAGTGTTAGATCAAGTGCATTTCAAAACAGAAGTTAAAGTCATCATATCAGACCAAAATAAATTAAAGTCTCAACCAAAAGTTCAACCAGAAAAACCATCCATGATCAATAATCATTCATTTAGAAAAATCAACAGAAACCCATATTGTAATTTCTATATAAGAAAAATTACTTTGCTGCCCTTGGCATGGGTCTTAATGCCTCAAACTTCATCTATGATTATCACTCACCTTCCTCTTCTTCCCCGAAAATGCTTAATTTTGAAGTAATGTGAGTTTTGCTTCTTTTTTTAATACTAATTTCTCTGTTTTCTTCCCAGAAACAAACTGTTACTCCCCCCCTTGATTTAAATCATTTAGCTAGGGTTTTAATAGAGAAAAAGCCCATTCTATCCCCATATAATTTTGAGAATCATGTGTAAATGCTTATGATTAATCTTGCCATTTTCTTTTTAATTTCTATTTCTAGTAAAAGCAGTTATCTCACTGCTTTTCTGTGCACATGCTTTTTGCATGCTTTTATCTGCACATTATTTTTATATGACTTAATTTCGCAATGTATCTTATCATACCCAAGTTAATTCTCATGTTTCTTTATATAAGTTTAATTTTCAGTTGACCTATTTTATCATTTATTTCTCTCTTGATTTATTTCAAAAATGCGTTCACACTCATAAATATTTCTTGACTGATTTTTATGCATTTTAATTATCGAAAGGATTTTTATTTTATCATCCCATACTTCTCTGATCATATGTATATACTTTCTATACAATATTCTCATATATACAAGTCATGTGAATTTTAGAATTCATTTTATACTTAATCATTTTCCTCTCATCACTGTATATAAAAATATAATTATCCCCTTGCATAATTACTTCACTTACTTCTGATATTCATTTTCAAGCCATTTTTATTCTTTGGTTATTTATATAATACATACATATATATATATATATATATATATATATATATATGTTATCCCGCTTTTTGGGCAAAAGCCGTGATACCAAAAGATTGGTCAAAAACAGAAAATAGTTCGCCTCAGAGATTGGTCGTATTTCACCTCACTATGGATATCAATGAATTCTGTCCGAGCCCGGATCAGGCCACAATTAATAAGGCATGACAAGAAAGACCATAGAAGCCAGCATTTCAAATTTCAAGTCAATCCGAGGTCATATACTCAAGTTATGATGGATTCAAGTTAAGAAGGAACACATTGCTCGGTTCGAACCCATCATGTTCGAACCCATCATATTCGAACCCATCGTGTTCGAAACCATCGTGTTCGAAACCATCTGTTTCGAACCCATCAATTCGAACCCATAGGAAGAGGCGACGTTCGAATCCATCAACTTCGTATCCATCATTACTTCGAGTCCATCCATCAACTTCGTATCCATCACTACTTCGAATCCATCCATCAACTTCGAATCCATCACCACCTTCGAATCCATCACCAACTTCGAATCCATCACAAGCTTCGAGTCCATCGCAGCTTCAAGTCCATCACAGCTTCGAATCCATGCTGTCTTCGAACCCTACACGTTAAAAACAACCTCGAATCGATCCAGAGCCATCGATTCGAAGCGCCCCCTCACGCAACAGGTTCGATTCGAACCTATGGTTTCGAACCATATGGACTCGAACCATAGGGATTCGAACCTATGGGTTCGAACCATATGGATTCGAAACATATGGGTTCGAATGACCCATAGGATCGGTTCGAAGTTGCCAGCGTACCAAAATGCATCACCTTGAATCGATCATTTCTCTCAATCAAATATCCAAATCCCATGAAATTTTCACAGAAGTTTGTCAACATGATGAAGAACGTCCACGCCAAGTTTCATCGCAATTGGACAATTTTTTGATCGATTCGAAGTTCACTTCGAATCGATACCTAACTGGGCACGCATTCCAAGAACGCGGGCCTGTAGGCCCCCAGTCACGTGCCAAGTAGCCTCTCCAGGTTTTAGGCGGGATTTTGACCTTCCACACCTATAAATAGAGCCCCTGGTCATTCAGAAAAGAGGGAGAAGATTCAGAAGAGAGAAAGCAAGTCTAGACTCTGCTGAATTCAATCCTATTCGTCACTATTGCTGTTGAGTTCAGAGTTCAAAGCTATAATCCGTTGTAATCAATTAAGATTATCAAGTTCAAAGCTACAACCCGTTGTAATTGAATAAGATCATCAAGTGAAGCAATAAAGGGAAAACCTTCAAAGTGGACGTAGGCACGAACGCCGAACCACTATAAATCCTGTGTTTGTGATTATTGTCTGTGGATTATTGTGATTAGTTGCTTAGATCTGAATTCTATATTGATTGTTGCTGAGAACTGTGTTGATTATTATTAATTTGAGTACGTAAACGGGTGCTTTCGCGGTATTGGGTGTTTGTGACCAATTTTGGCGCAAACATTTTGGTGCTTCCACTGAGAAATTGATTCAGGAAGAAGTTGAATTTGAAAATCCAGGAGTCCAGATCAAGAAATTATGACAAGACAATCGAGTAGAAGGCCAAGGCCTGAGAGAAATGAACCACAAGGATGTCAAGAGGCCTCCTCAGGAGGGAATCAAGCATCAATCTACATCACTAGGGACGAAATGGAGACAATGATGAAGAGACAGGAGGAGTTGATTCAGAGCTTATTCCAACAAATTGGACAACTTGGAGCACAGAATAGAGAAACTGATGGAGTTCAGAACGGAGCAGGACCATCCGGAATAGCACCTGGATCAGGAGGCGCACACTTGGAGCACGAAGATCCAGTCCCGGAGGGAGAGAGAGGAGTACCCACGCAACCTGGAGACAACAGAGGAATGAACGCTCAGTCAAGGGGGCAGATTCCAGAATTCCCTCGTGAACTCGGGGGGCAGGTTGAAAGTAATGAACGAAGATTGCACCTCGGTGACAACGACAGATTGGCAGAGATGGTTAGAAGAGCTATGAGAAGCGGTTTGGTAAACAAGGATTTGGAGGATGTTAATAGGAGTCCTTTCACTTCGGCAATTAGACAAGCTAGAAACCCACCGGATTTCAAGTTACCATCGTTGGACACGTATGACGGAAGAACGGACCCCACGGTTCATCTAACAAAGTATATGAGGCATATGGAAGTGCTGGGGGCACCAGAGGAGGTTATGGCCCGGTGCTTTCCATTATACTTGACAGATATTGCAGCATTGTGGTTTAGGCAATTAGAGAATGGATCCATCGGAACGTGGAATGGTTTAATTGAGAGATTTATGAGGCAATTCAGGGTTCACATTACGAGACCCAAGAATGTGATGACTTTGGCAACCTTAAAGCAGAAAGCCGGAGAGACCTTGAGAAGTTATCTAGCACGATTCAATGCAGCAGCAGCGTCAGTGGACCGAGCGGATCCGTCCATGGTGGTAATGGCAGCTGTGTCCGGAGTAGCTGACGGCACAGAATTCAAGAATTCATTGACTAAAGATCCACCCGTGGATCTAGAGGAATTCTACAACGAGGCAGAAAAGTTTTTACGTTTAGAGGACGCAAATGCAGAAAGAGAAGAAGGAGAGGGAATAGAAGTTTATATGCTTAAAGACCAAAAGCCTATCGAAAAGGACTCAGACAAGGATAAAGGAAAACGAAGGACTGAGGATTATGATAACAGGTCAAAACGGCAGCGGAGAGAGCCGCGATTCACTACTTACACCGAGCTGACTGAGAGTTTGGAACGCGTTTATCAGGATACCAAGGAGCAGATTCCGTATCGCAGACCGATGCGGAGGGATCCAACCTCAAGCGAAAGAAAATCAGATAAGTTTTGCGTATTTCATGAATTAAACGGTCATAACACTAATGATTGTAGGCATCTGAAGGACGAGGTGGAAGGACACATCAGGAACGGCATGCTCCTTCAGTATGTGAGGAGGCGAGCTTCAGCGGAGGAGTCAGAGCGGCCACCGTCTACATCAACCAGGGGCAACCCTGAACCAGGACGCCGTTTGGTTATCAATTAGTTAAAATAACGATGAATGAGTCGCAAGCTCCCACTAACGTAATCGAATCATTTACACATGTACGAGATCGCGAACGTTCTCCAGGCATGCTCTGAATGATCATTGAATGTTTCGTAGTGGGAACTTACACTTTGACATCTTTGCTTTGTTTTTATTTCATGTTGATTTGGACATTTGAACTTGGTTCGTTTGGACATTTCTGTTTTTAAAAGCTCACCCGTTGAATAAATATTTGATTCTGATAACTCTGAAATGGCTAGGCTACTTGCACATGTACGGGGTCGCGAACGGTCCTTAGGCATGCTCTGAGATAGTGATATACCTAAACAAATGATCCAGGGACCCACGCGAACGTGAACCTGGTATCAACAATATCAAGCCCCTCCGGGTACACTGATTCGCCTTCAATAGGCACACAAACAATCCAGGAACTCACCCAAACGTGACCCTAGCATTCAAAACATCAAGCCCTCCCGGGCGCGTTTTCTCGCCTCGAACGGCACCCGACCGCGAACGGTCACAGCTCGCCTCGAACGGCACCCGACTTCGAACAGTCACAAACTCGCCTCGAACGGCACACGATCGCGAACGGTCACAACTCACTTCATCTCAAATGGCTCGATCACGAACGGTCGTCATTTGGGGTCCGCCTCGAACGGCACAACTCACTGTACCTCAAATGGCTCGATCGCGAACGGTCGTCATTGGAGGTCCACCACCTGATCGCTGACTGCTACACCTTACCTCAAATGGCTCGATCGCGAACGGTCGTCATTTGAGGTCCACCACTTGACCGCGCACTGTCGCACCTTACCTCGGATGATCGATCGCGAACGGTCGTCATTTGAAATTAGGCGCTTGACCTTGAACGGTCATATTTCACCGCAGATGACTCGATCCCGAATGATCGACGGACGGATTTACGCGCTTGACCGTGCAGGGTCGCACTTTCCCTCAAATGACTCGATCACGAACGATCGTCATCTAAAGTTAGGCGCTTGACCATGAACGGCCGCGCTCCATCCCGAATAAACTCGATCACGAACGATCGTCATTTGAGGACACATAAAACTATCAAGTTCTTTACAGGTTGACGACAGGATATGAACATCCAGCTCAAGGCATTGCAAAACACACCTTGCTACCGCAAGGCATGTTTTGGGGGGCAAAATGTTATCCCGCTTTTTGGGCAAAAGCCGTGATACCAAAAGATTGGTCAAAAACAGAAAATAGTTCGCCTCAGAGATTGGTCGTATTTCACCTCACTATGGATATCGATGAATTCTGTCCGAGCCCGGATCGGGCCACAATTAATAAGGCATGACAAGAAAGACCATAGAAGCCAGCATTTCAAATTTCAAGTCAATCCGAGGTCATATGCTCAAGTTATGATGGATTCAAGTTAAGAAGGTACACATTGCTCGGTTCGAACCCATCATGTTCGAACCCATCATATTCGAACCCATCGTGTTCGAAACCATCGTGTTCGAAACCATCTGTTTCGAACCCATCATATTCGAACCCATAGGAAGAGGCGACGTTCGAATCCATCAACTTCGTATCCATCATTACTTCGAGTCCATCCATCAACTTCGTATCCATCACTACTTCGAATCCATCCATCAACTTCGAATCCATCACCACCTTCGAATCGATCACCAACTTCGAATCCATCACAAGCTTCGAGTCCATCGCAGCTTCGAGTCCATCACAGCTTCGAATCCATGCTGTCTTCGAACCCTACACGTTAAAAACAACCTCGAATCGATCCAGAGCCATCGATTCGAAGCGCCCCCTCACGCAACAGGTTCGATTCGAACCTATGGTTTCGAACCATATGGACTCGAACCATAGGGATTCGAACCTATGGGTTCGAACCATATGGATTCGAAACATATGGGTTCGAATGACCCATAGGATCGGTTCGAAGTTGCCAGCGTACCAAATGCATCACCTTGAATCGATCATTTCTCTCAATCTACTGATCCAAATCCCATGAAATTTTCACAGAAGTTTGTCAACATGATGAAGAACGTCCACGCCAAGTTTCATCGCAATTGGACAATTTTTTGATCGATTCGAAGTTCACTTCGAATCGATACCAAACTGGGCACGCATTACAAGAACGCGGGCCTGCAGGCCCCCAGTCACGTGCCAAGTAGCCTCTCCAGGTTTTAGGCGGGATTTTGACCTTCCACACCTATAAATAGAGCCCCTGGTCATTCAGAAAAGAGGGAGGAGATTCAGAAGAGAGAAAGCAAGTCCAGACTCTACTGAATTCAATCCTATTCGTCACTATTGCTGTTGAGTTCAGAGTTCAAAGCTATAATCCGTTGTAATCAATTAAGATTATCAAGTTCAAAGCTACAACCCGTTGTAATTGAATAAGATCATCAAGTGAAGCAATAAAGAGAAAACCTTCAAAGTGGACGTAGGCACGAACGCCGAACCACTATAAATCCTGTGTTTGTGATTATTGTCTGTGGATTATTGTGATTAGTTGCTTAGATCTGAATTCTATATTGATTGTTGCTGAGAACTGTGTTGATTATTATTAATTTGAGTACGTAAACGGGTGCTTTCACGGTATTGGGTGTTTGTGACCAATTTTGGCGCAAACAATATACACATAAAATATGTGAATATAATGCTCCTCTTTACTCAGCTATTTTTCTTCCCATTTTTATTTTCTCTAACTATCATTCTCTCACTTATTTACTTCATTCACTCTTGGTATTTATTTTCCATTTCCTGTTTTTTTTTTCTTCTTTAAAGTAATTTTTATTCTCAAAAATTTTGGGTCTTCACAATTATTGAACTAGAAATTCTGAATAATGATTTAAAATAGACTATTTGCACATGATAACCAAAATGTCATGATGTCAGTCGGAACGATAGATGAGTTTGTAAGTTTTGGATGAGATTCGAGAACTAACATGATAGTACAATTCAACAAGCATCAAAATTGTGAAAATATTATAATAGAGAACTCAATTAGTTTGCTTATCAGCTAAAATTCAAAGGAAGCGCTCATGTGTGTAAGAAAGAATATTATACTAAAATATTTCTAAAACTATATGTAAAGATGTTGGGATTGTGCTAAACAATATACACAAACACCGTATTAAAATGTTTAAGATGGAATTTGAGATGGATTCTTTCTACATCGACAATATGAATTATAATATATGTTATATTGACTGCAATATCAAATTTGCTTATGTAATCAGTACATTTAGTGAGTATCAAATCGGTATTAAGATCGCTAAATGGTACAAATACTTACAAAATAATAGAGAGTTGTTTATGGAAACTGAGTGCACGTAAATGTGCATATTTTTACTTTCATATTTAATCTAATTTAATTAAATAAATGAGCATATATGGTATTTTAACGTGTTTTAAACCAAACTTCAAATTATTTTCAAATTATCGTTTATTCATCTTCGTATAGGGGAAAAATGGTCATTTTGTGTATATATAATTTGAGAAAATTTACTTCGACGTTTTTATGTTATTTTATAGGAATTTGGATTCAAATGGAAGAGGTCTTCATAAAGATATGCATGCACAAGAGTTAGAAAACAAACAAAGATGGAAATAATTCATTTCATGAAACATGTAGGGCCCCACCTACCCACTTACCATGATTTCCTATTAAGGGGCTCATGCACATGATTAAAGCTACATTCACATTTAAATGGAGGGTTATGCTAATGCTAATGATTACGTGGAGGTTACATTTCCTAAGAGGGTAGTTTGGGTAGTTCCCAAAAATATGGATTAAAGTTTCAAACTTGTATAAATACCCCTTATGTTCATGTATCTAAGCTATGAGCATCCTCCTTAGTTAGTTTAGTTTTACGCTCAAAAACGAATATAAGCTCCATTTCTTTCTCATGGCTACATAGCATTTTCTTCTTATGTAATTTTCTTACATGCAATTTTAATTCATGCTATTTTATTTCATGTTATTTCCTTTCATGCTAGTAGTGTAGTATATTTCTTATGAAAGTAGATCAGCTCTCATTTTATTTTAATTTGCACTATTTTTCTTCTTGTTTTTATTTCATGTTGAACTCTACATCTGTTGAGATGATAACAAATATGAGAGGCTAAACCCCTTCAATTTAGGAGTAATGAAGCTCTCTTAATCATGTAGATTCAACATTTTGTTAATTTTTTTTATCTCATTTTGGGCTTAATGACAATATTTGAATGGGTAAAATTTTATTGTTTTAGCTTTTGAATTTGATAGCCTGTGTTGTTGACACCAAATAGGCTATGCTTAAATAAACACAACCACAAATTACCTCTTCATCTACATACGATTATTATAATGAAGTGAATATTAAAATCAAAATTTGATGGACTATATTTGTAATCAATAATTAATAGATCATACTTAGAATAGATTTTATTTTCAAATTCATTATCAATTTTCATGAGAGTTAAAAAGTGGTTTCGTGGGTATATTAAAGTTTAATGGTTTACGTAGGGCTAACTAATAGCATAAATAGGCCATACTTATGATAAATATATCAACTAAATTCACTAATGACCAAAAGAGAGATCATAATTGCATATATGTTGATTTATGTGACCTTTGAGAAGCAAATTGCCTCTAAATTGCCTTCGACACTCATATTTTTATCCGCTTTTTCTTGTAGTTAATTTTTACATTTTTTCAAGCTTAAAACAATTTTCAAACTCTTTGCTTAATTTGATTGAATAGAAATTTTAAAATCAAAGCAATTCCCCGTGGATCAACCCGTACTCGACCCGTACTAAAATTGTACGCCGTGCGCTTGTAGTTAATTTTTAATTTAATTTTTTTTGGCTATTTTTCTAATCCGATAGAGATTTAGCCATCAAACAAGATTTTGGTGTCATTGTCATGGAATTAGTTTGATTTTAATTTCTATTATTCAAATTATTTGTTGTTTTATTTTTGGTTGTTTTAATTTTAGGTGTGTATTGCCTTTAAAAAAAAGTTTTGTGTATGTTTGTTGTGTGATTTGATTTGTGTGCTTGTGTATTGCTTGTTGTTTTCCATTTGCATTGCATTTGCATATTTAAAAAAACATACACAATTTATAAAAATAAATAATTATTATTTGCAATCGAATTTACATTTACAATTTTTCTTTGTACAAAACTGTGCACTGTGCACACTCAAACCATACATCATTCATCTACTTCTCCCTCCTGCATACATCATTTACCCCATTACCCACCGTGCTTAACAACCATCCACCTCATACCATCATCCTCCACCTTAATCATTAAACAGTCCCTCAACACTCCACATACATAACCCATAATTGCCTTTCATCATCTCCTTACCGCTGCAACATCACCCACACCAACTACCGCCTGCACAACTTCTTATTGGAACTTGCACAACTGCACAGCAGCCATAAGCACAGCAACCAGTCCTCTTCAATACATTCACTATCCTACCACTATTGCACAACAACCCAGCCTACTGCCATACCCACTTCCCCATTCACAAAACAGTCACCTCTTCATATGCACCCTCTTCATATACATCACAAACCATACCATCCTCTTCAACTGCAATAACCTACACTGTACACCTCTACCACATACTACTTGCTGCCATATTCCACCCTTTACTGTTCCTCTGTCATTCACCATACCAAACACCTACCTCTGCAACATACTTCCACTGCCCAAATACTTGTCATACTATTGTTACATTGCCATAAAATTAACTGCCCACTACAACCATATACAAACACTCCTCAATACTGCATACATTTGCCAAACATAGTATAATCAAACATTGTCAAACACTGTGCATTTTACATTGCCAACAACACTTGCGACACAGCAATAACCCATTTCAACCAAAACGCTGCTCAACCATCACAGTTGCAACTGCAAGTAACTCCACTTCTCTACATACCACCAAACTGAACCACCTCTGCCTTGTTATATCAACCAGTACAACTGTGCAGATCAACTCTCACTAACAACAGTAGCCAAACCATCCCTTCATCACGGTTCTGCCCTTCCAACATCTACTGCACTTTCATCACAGCCCCTCCTATAACCATCAACCTTCATCCAAACCTCAACCAATTTCCGCTGTCAACCCACACACTTGCCATACAACTCCAACTACACAACTGCACGCCCATACTTCTGTGCATCATTACTCCCCTCTGTCATTCACAGCCTGACCACTTCACTTCTTCACCAGTCACAACAACTTCAATACCATCTTCTTACCATCATCTATCTCCACACCGCTTCATCTGCCTGTAATCACCTGACCTCTGAACACTGCCATCAACCTCTGCAAACATCAACCATGCCTTCTACCCACAACAACAGCAGCCTATAATATCCACACTGCAAACAAACCAAACTTTACCCCTGAATTGCCATTCACTTCAACTTCATCTAACCCTTGCCTTATCACACACTATCACATCCCCACCTCACACGCTGCTTCACAACCAAAACTACCGAAACCTCCCACTTCAACGACATACAACATTTACAGTAGAGCAGCACCCAATCATCATATCATTCCACACACCACTGTCTCCTTTACAATCAACCCACAGTGCCTGCACAGTAACCACTGCCACAACACAAGTTGCTGCTTCAAATACCACACGTTACTGCCACACCTCTACAGTCCCTTCCCTATCAACCTGCCACGTACAGCTACCAAACAAACAACCTCCCCACTGCTTGCTATCCTACTTCAACTCCTTCAAACATAACACCTCCACCATAAACACCCATTCAAAAAAAATAAAAAATAAAAAAATAAAAAAACCCATCACATTGCTTCAATACCTCTGTCAGACCATCCAATACTGCCGGCACTTGCTTCGACCACCACAACTCATTGCCACTCAACTACATAACCTCAACAATATAATGTATAGCCTATACTGTCAAACCACATCGCTGACTTACGTCATCCCCAATCCAAACCACAATCAACCACCCAATCGCCTTGAAAACCAAGTCATCGATCATCGAAACAACCGCACACCAAAACTCCAAAATTCCCAAACGTAAACCACCCTCGGCAACACAATCAAGCACAAGTCGCCTAATTTCAAACATCAAATCGAACACCAGAACATCAAACTTGTTTGTGAATTCTGTTTTGATTTGTGAATTATGTTGTGAAGTTAAACGAGTTAAGGGGATTTAAGCTGTATTGGGTTAAGTGTATGATGCGTCTGCCGGAATTTATTGTGGCCTTGTTTATTTTATAGGGTCGAGCATTGGTTTAGTGGATGGTTCTGTGTTGAGGGGATTTGATAAGTATTTTTTTTTTTTTTTTAGGGTACGAATTGTGTTCTGTTTTGATAAGTAGAGTTAAGTATTGTGGCCATGTTAGCAGGATGATTTGTTGTGTTAGGGCATCTCCAATCGTTCAGTTACATACTGAATTTGTCCAAAATAATTTTTCAATCGTTCAATTAAAACTTAAGATTCAACTGAACGTTTAGGATCCAACATGATCTTGAATTGGGTTTGGACGCCCATTTAATGGACACCCAAGCCGCGCGCCAGGCTTCTAGCGCCCATAAAATGTACGCCCACGCCCCCCTAATTTTGGGGGGCATCAGGCTCCCATTTTATGGAAGCCTGGCATCAGGCGCTAATGGGCGCCTGGCCACTGAGTGTCCAACCTAGGTTCAGGTCTGAATATTCAGCCCTGAACCCACTGTAGATGCCATTAGTTCCTCTTGGTTACTTTGTCATCGATAAAAAAGGATTTTTATTGTGTAATTTCTTTTCTTTTCAAAATTTCTTAAAAAAAGAAAAAGAAAACAAGTTAGTTTTTGTTTTCATTTTTACTTTAATAAAAAAAGGGTTTGCTTTTGTTTCTTTAGAAATCAAAATTTTCTTTTTAAAATTTTGTTTATGAAAAAAAATAGTTGTATATATCTTGTTCGAAATTTCAGACTGCCAAAGTAGGAAATCAAAAGGAGAATAACAGCTGCCAAAAATAAATTGTTTGCTTATTTATATAAAAAAATATTTTGCCACTTTAAAATAAATTGCTAATAATTCTACATGCTATGATAACGTGCTCTCATCTTTTGTTTTTATTTGCCTTACATTGTTGGTTGCGTGCATTTGCATTTATATATAAAATAATTTAAAATCAAAAACATAATCAAATTCCAATCGTAGTTGCATTGTACACGTTTAATTTCAGTTTTGCATTTAATCTTAGAACTTGACTAGTAACAACGGTTAGACATCTTAAGGGTGTCATGAGCTCATTCAGGATGTAATTGTATATTGACAAGTTGTCTTCTTTGAACAATTTACTTCTTGGTGTCTAGGCTATGGCAGAGCAATAACTATTTACAAAATATACGGTAATTCGTAAATATGATAGCGATTGTTTCTCTAAAGGTACTTAAACCTTCGGTTGCATTGCTATGGTGATTTTTGGTGCACTGATAAATACTATCCGTTACCTGGCTAAGCAATATTTTGTTGATTTAAGACAAAGTGTGATTATACAATTTTGAATTAGAAGCTACTTAGCATAGGAAATATGTAATTAAACCCTTGCATTCATTTAGTTGCATTAGTTCATGCAATTTTAAAAAAAAAAATCAAAATCCAAAACTAAATTGTAAATATTTCTTAACTTAGTTTTTAAATCTTTTGAAATTTTTTCAATCAAAATCCAAAATCCAAAAAAAAATTGAGTTAGACTTTTTTTAGAAAAGAAAAAGCCCAAAAAATATAAAATCTTTTCAAAAACAAAAAAATTGAAAATCCGAAAAACGAAATAAAAATCAAAGTTCCCTTTTGAAAAATAAATTTTTTGGGTAAATATTTTTCCTTCACAGAAAAAGAAAAAAAAAATTGAAAATGTCTGAGTTTCCCTACTCACTTGAATTTTACTATACTTGTGAAAATCAGTATAATCCATATAATTTCACACCAAATTCTTATGGATATTTTAGTAACAACTATTACATAAATAATTCGAATTTTGAACAACAAAGTTTTCAAAATGATGAGCAACCCTTGACTCTTAAAAATAGCATCGAAACAATTTGGTCCTTACTTGAACTCTCTACACAAAATGATCAAAGAATAAATGATTTGTGTAATTATATTAGTGCAATTGTAACAACCCGCATATTTATCGATTTTATATTTAAATATTTTATTTAAATATTTTATCGTTCGTCGGATTTTGATCCGAAAAGCTACTTTTTGCAAACAGTCGAATTGGGACTCGAGACCATCCCCATTGAGTTCAAAATGACGTTTGCGACCTTTTTGAGTATAAGCTTCGATATGTTTGGAGAAAGTTGATTTTTGCCACTTTTTCACTTAGGGCTTTGGTTTGGGCTGAACCCATTAGCCACTTACTAACTCAGTCCCAACAACCCCTCTCCTCTTCATTCCTTCATAATTCCTAATACATTCAAGCTTCTTCAAAAATGGGGGAAGAGAAAAAGAATTAGGAAATCCTAAGCCCTAGTTTCCATTAGCAAATCCATCTTCTAGCTCCAAACTCAAGAGAACCCATTAGTAAGCATCTCCTTCTTCTTCTCCAACTCATTCTCTCTTTGATTTCAGAAAATTCCTAAACCTAATTTAGGAAATGTTTCTCTTTTAAGCTTAGATTCAAGCTTCTCGTGTTGAGATTGAAGTGTGGTTGATCTTCCCTTGTCTTCAAGCTTCTCATTCATTGATTTGGGTTTAAAGGTGAGATTTTTATCTCACATCTATGCTTATATTTATCTTCGAATGTTAGGTATGAATTCCTAACACTTATTCATGTGCATTTTCTTTTGGTTTGGATTGATTTGGTGAATATTCCAATTTTTGGTGTTTTGAGTTCAATTCGTTAAAAATCCTAACTTTGATGTTTGAACATGTTTTTGGTGATGCATCGAGGAGCATATAGGGCCGGGTAGTCGATAGGCATAAACCCTTAGCGCCGTTGCTCGAGCGAATGCAATTTGGTCGAGGTTGGACCTCATTTGGATGGGCTGGGAGGGGACTGGCAACAGGTCCGGTCGACCGAGCTCTGTAGCCGGCCGACCGACCTGCTGCCAAGTGCATAAGCACCTCTCTGTTTAAGGTTCGATCGACCGAGTACAGGGTTCGGCCGACCGACCTGCTTCCCAAGGAATTTTTAGAACAGGGTCCGGTCGACCGAGCTCTGTAGCCGGCCGACCGACCTGGTGCATTTTTGCCTATTTCGCCTAGTTGTTTGAATTTCCAACTTTAATCGATTCGTGTTATTTCCTATGTGTTGTTATCATTTGTTATGACTTTGATGACTCTTTTTTAGGGATTTTTGAATATCCATTTTGATGGATTCTTTATCGGTTTCGTTGGGTTTTTATTCACATCTTCGTATGTGAATTTTAGTGATTGATTGTTCCTACAATCTTCTTTGTGATTTGTCACTTTAAAAATATAAAGGTTTCTATTCTAGTAGTAAATATCAAAACTCTTTCTTCAAATGATTTCAACTCTATTTTAGTACAAAGCTCGTTTCTTGAACCGTTTTCCAATCTATTAGTATATATACTAACCTTTACCTCATTCGCACGAGAAATCTAATTAAACGACTTAGTAAAACGAGTGATATGAAACGCTTGCGATTACTTCGTCGGTTAATTCTTGGACTTGTTCGATTGAATCTCTTGTGACAATTTTCTAGTGGAGATCTATAATTTGTTCGTAAATATTTAAGTTAAGCTAGTGGTTATGGGACATGAAGCTAAGCTCATATATTTACTAGCTTACTGTAATCGACACTTCTCTTTGATCATGACGATCATTTTATGTTTTAGACTAGCATGTGCGATGTCTTTGCTTTTGATACATTGGATGTACCATTTGCACTACATCAATGTCTTTGCTTTTGATTCATTGGATGTACCGTTTGCACTGCATCAATGATATACTTTTGATACATTGGATGTACCGTTTGCACTACATCAATGTCTTTGTTTTTGATACATTGGATGCACTACATCAATGTCTTTGTTTTTGATACATTGGATGTACCGTTTGCACTACATCAATGTCTTTGTTCTTGATACATTGGATGTACCGTTTGCACTACATCAATGACTTTTCTTTTGATTCATTAGATGTACCATTTGCATTACATCAATGATATGATTTTGATACATTGGATGTACCGTTTGCACTACATCAATGTCTTTGCTTTGTGATTCATTGGATGTACCGTTTGCACTACATCAATGTCTTGGCCATCCTTTTCTTGTGATTTTTGGATTTCGTGTGTTGAATTCTGGAATTTATGTTTCACCAACTTTTACGATTGGCATTGATATATATGTCATTTATTGTGGCTGGGTGAATGAAATTAGGAGTATGACATTCCTTTTTATCTTTGTGAAGATCTTTGCGGTATTGATTAATCTCTTGTTGTCACAGCTTGGCATTGTGATTATCACGCGTTTAGTCATACCTCTTATTCTATATCATTTCTTCTGATATTTATAGCTAGACTGATCCGTTTATTATTTTCTTCTTAATAATACTCGGGTCAGACCGAGATGTTACAGGTGCTTCTGTTTGACTTATCTTCTGGGGTTATCATATGATCTTTTGGCTAACTACTTAGATTAGTAGTTTTTGTTGTATACATTTGAGATATAGACTCCATAATGTATACTTATTCTTTTGTGTAGTTCGTGTAACTATTCTTTTGTGATATTGTGGATCTTTTTAGACCACTACTCTGATGTACACTTCCTAGTGTAATATTTATATCTATTTCCGCCTTTGTGATATGAATTGTCTGTGACTGATTTATGTTATGTTTATTTCTATATTTTTTTCTGAAGATATTATAGCCACTGTGTAGTAGCTTTGAGTCTGTGTCGGTATGTCGGATTTCCCTCTTAATAAAGAAATGCATGTTATACTATCTGACATATCGATGCTCGCGCAAAACAATTACACGGATGGTCGCTCCTCAACAGCCTTATTCTCCGTGCTAGTTGACAGCATTCACCGTAATGTTCTTTGCTAGCGTGGGTATAGAGATGGGGCGTCACAGCTTGGTATCAGAGCCAAACTTCGGAACAATATGAAATATTATAACAAGGATCATCGTCCTAAGTCTTTCTTAGGAGTCGTGCTTTAGGATTTATTCGAGTCTTCGTACCGATTCATCCTATTTTCTTTATGATTCCTTGTTTTATCTATGAAGATTGCTTGATATTTATTTTGAGAATAACTTTTTCCTCTTCTTTCTTTCTTTCTTAAAGAAGAGAAATGGTTAGACCTGGTCGTCCCAGCGCCGGTCAATCTTGTGCTACTCCCTAAGATGGAGTTTTTATGTCTGCCCAGCAGCTTTTAGATCTTGTTAAGAACGCTCAAGCTGCCGGACCCAATCCAGAGCCCACTCATCCTAGATCCGGTTTTGCACGCTTATGCAGAGACTACACCGATTTTGGTGGAAGGCCATTCAGGGGATCCGAGAGTGTCATTGAAATTCAAGCTTGGCTCAAATCATGCGATCACATCTTTTCTCGCATGAACCTTATTGACCTTCATCGAGTCCAAGTGGCTTCTAGCATGCTCCAAGAAAGAGCATTAGATTGGTATGAGCTTTTAATTTCTGAAATCATTGAAGCGGATCTCACTTGGGAGCAATTCCGGGAAAGGTTCGAATTGAAATTTGTGCCGGAGGCCAAAAAAGTAACTTTGGCCGGGCGTTTTATTGACCTTGTTCAAGGTGAATCTTCTGTGACAGACTATGTCGCATCTTTCGAATCTCTTTCCAAATACGGGGTTGAATACATTAACACCCCAATGAAGAAAAATCAGAGATTCGTCTATGGCTTGAATAAGAATCTTAAGAAGCCATTACTTCTGAAACTTGAGGTTTCATTTGATCAGCTTATTGATATCGCTCTTCGTCTTGAAGAGGCCGATAATGAAGGTGATGTTGAAGTTGTGTATGCCCAACAGAACTTCGATAATAACTTGAAGAGGCCTATCAAATTCAAAGGCCCCAATTCTAATAAGAAAGGGAAGCAACAAATTCCGGTAGCAAGGACTCCTACTTCTAGTCGTGGTCAATGCTACAATTGTGGTTCCACGGACCATTATGCAAGGGAGTGTCCGAAACCCCTCTTTTGTCGGTATTGCAAAGGTTCGGCCCATCTTTTATCTTCGTGTCCTAAGCTTCCAAGCAAGAGAGAAGGAAAGCTGCAAGCTCCTATCAACTCTTCTCTTGGTCAAGGTGTTTTTCACTCAATCCTTGATGGCATTGTTTTATTTCGTGATCTTCTTATTCGAGTTCTTTTTGATATAGGTTTCATCTCATTATTTTTATATCAAAAGAACTTGTCGATTCTTTTTCTTTGAATATTTTGGGCTTGACGACCTTTTTGAGGATTGTGAATCCGGATTAGTGGATCCGCAACACTCAATTTGCTTTCTATTGATGTCGAAATTATTTTATGTGATTTTTCTTTTCGAGCCGATATTTTTTTACTTAGGCTTCGGAATTTACTTTTGTAAGGATTGGCTTAATTATTATGAGGCCATATCCTTTGTCCCGTGTGGACTATTCATCTTTGACATTTTCAATCTGTTAAGCAGATTTCTGTTTTTCCTTTATGATTTTGATTCCAACTTGATGGCATCATTTTATTTCTTAAGCCCACTTACAAGGAAAGTGTTATTTGTCTCATTCATGTAGTTTGAAAAATTTTCCAGTATTTTTGAGCTTGTCTTAGGATTATCACCTAAGTAATCTTTTATGTGGTGCTAAGGTCTTTTCAGTTTAACCTTACCACCGGTTTTCATTTGCTACGAGTTGCGAAAGTCCACTTACCGCATTCCGCACTTGTTATGATTCCTATGAATGAATTATTAAGTCATTCAGTTTGTCCATCTTATTTCATCCATTTTATAAATCGAATATTCTATGAATATTTCGATGAGACCATTCTTGTATTTATTGATTTTGGATGAAAATAGTAATTTAAAATTTTGAAAATCTTTTTCATAAGATTTATTTATAAGTACAATTTGATTTTTGTTCTTAAAATGAACAAAGAATATTCTTAAAAGTTTTTAGAAACATGTTTATCATATAGAAGATGATTTTGTGATTGTATTGCCCGTTGAGTGTTTTAAGAATTCTGGTCGATGCGCTTGATCAACGTTATCGATAAGAATCTCCTAAACGCTTTGATGAGACAGTCAGACACGATGTATTGACTTGTAAAAATGTAAATTTTTGTAGAAAGATTATTACATAAAAATAAAAATGTAATTTTGAAAGTTTTAACTTTTCGGGAAAGAGTATTATTTAAAAGAACTCTTCCTTTCGATACTCTTATTCTTGTGATTCCTGAAGGGGAACCAAGACTTTGCTATTTCTACCGATACTAGTCGTATTGGTTTGGATGCCATTCTCTTGCAAATGGGAACGTGCTGTCACTTGTGCTTCGAAATCGTTATAGCTTATCGAGACTAGATATGCCGCTCATGATCTAGTGCTCGCGGCTATTGTTTTTACTTTTGGAATTTGGCATCATCATATTTGGGAAAGAAATTTGTTCTCCACCTCGATCATAAATCTTGGGAATATTTATTTCTCATAAGGAACTTCATGACTCGAGTTCCTAGCATCTTATGATCTAGATATTCTTTTATTCCCGAAAGGGAAATCGTGTTGCCAATGCGTTTAGTCGTAGGCAACAAGTTGTTGATTCATTGATGTTGTCTGAATGGAATTATCTTTTTATCAAGTTCATCAGACGTTTTGATGTACTTCGTTATATTGAGTTTCATCTCGTTTCTTTTACGGACTCGCGTCTGATGTTCTTTTATGGTGTTCGGTTCATCGGATATACTGTTATTATACCACATCGATGTTCCATCTTATCTGGATCAATGGATGTACCGTTATTATACTACATCGTTGTTCTGGTTTATCGGTTCATTGGACGTACCGTTTTTGTACTACGTCGGTGTTATACTTGGGCTTTAGTTCATTGGGCATACCGTTTTTGTACTACGCTGATATTCCAAATTATTTGAGTTTCTAGTTTCTCGGGCGTACTGTTATTATACTACGTCGTTGCACCAGCTCAATTTTCTGCTATTCTCGACATTCTCCATGTCTTTTATTTACGGAAATGCCTTAGGGATTCCGGTTTTTTATTCCTGAGCCCGGTGATATTGTAGAAATTGAAGTTTCACCAGATTTGATTTATGAGTAACATTCCATTCGCAGCATTGCTTCGGAGGTTAAGCGCCTTCGGAATAAAGATATTCTTCTTGTGAGAGTTCAATGGTTCCCAAATCCTAAGGATTGCTCTTGGGAATCCAGAGAATTCATCGAGCGATCTCATTCGTGCTAACTCTTTCGTGCTCTTTATGGTGAACTTCTTATTTCAATTTTCTTTTGTGTTGATATGCTTTTATGGTTGTTACTCTTTATTTTCTTCTTAAGTATTGCGAGGACGCAATTTCTTTAAGGAGGGGAGTCTGTAACAACCCACATATTTATCGATTTTATATTTAAATATTTTATTTGAATATTTTATCGTTCGTCGGATTTTGGTCCGAAAAGCTACTTTTTGCAAACAGTCGAATTGGGACTCGAGACCACCCCCATTGAGTTCAAAATGACGTTTGCGACCTTTTTGAGTATAAGCTTCGATATGTTTGGAGAAAGTTGATTTTTGCCACTTTTTCACTTAGGGCTTTGGTTTGGGCTGAACCCATTAGCCACTTACTAACTCAGTCCCAACAACCCCTCTCCTCTTCATTCCTTCATAATTTCCTAATACATTCAAGCTTCTTCAAAAATGGGGGAAAAGAAAAGGAATTAGGAAATCCTAAGCCCTAGTTTCCATTAGCAAATCCATTTTCTAGCTCCAAACTCAAGAGAACCCATTGGTAAGCATCTCCTTTTTCTTCTCCAACTCATTCTCTCTTTGATTTCAGAAAATTCCTAAACCTAATTTAGGAAATGTTTCTCTTTTAAGCTTAGATTCAAGCTTCTCGTGTTGAGATTGAAGTGTGGTTGATCTTCCCTTGTCTTCAAGCTTCTCATTCATTGATTTGGGTTTAAAGGTGAGATTTTTATCTCACATCTATGCTTATATTTATCTTCGAATGTTAGGTATGAATTCCTAACACTTATTCGTGTGCATTTGCTTTTGGTTTGGATTGATTTGGTGAATATTCCAATTTTTGGTGTTTTGAGTTCAATTCGTTAAAAATCCTAACTTTGATGTTTGAACATGTTTTTGGTGATGCATCGAGGAGCATATAGGGCCGGGTAGTCGATAGGCATAAAACCTTAGCGCCGTTGCTCGAGCGAATGCAATTTGGTCGAGGTTGGACCTCATTTGGATGGGCTGGGAGGGGACTGGCAACAGGTCCGGTCGACCGAGCTCTGTAGTCGGCCGACCGACCTGCTGCCAAGTGCATAAGCACCTCTCTGTTTAAGGTTCGGTCGACCGAGTACAGGGTTCGGCCGACCGACCTGCTTCCCGAGGAATTTTTAGAACAGGGTCCGGTCGACCGAGCTCTGTAGCCGGCCGACCGACCTGGTGCATTTTTGCCTATTCTGCCTAGTTGTTTGAATTTCCAACTTTAATCGATTCGTGTTATTTCCTATGTGTTGTTATCATTTGTTATGACTTTGATGACTCCTTTTTAGGGATTTTTGAATATCCATTTTGATGGATTCTTTATCGGTTTCGTTGGGTTTTTATTCACATCTTCGTATGTGAATTTTAGTGATTGATTGTTCCTACAATCTTCTTTGTGATTTGTCACTTTAAAAATATAAAGGTTTTATACTAGTAGTAAATATCAAAACTCTTTCTTCGAATGATTTCAACTCTATTTTAGTACAAAGCTCGTTTCTTGAACCGTTTTCCAATCTATTAGTATATATACAAACCTTTACCTCATTCGCACGAGAAATCTAATTAAACGACTTAGTAAAACGAGTGGTATGAAACGCTTGCGATTACTTCGTCGGTTAATTCTTGGACTTGTTCGATTGAATCTCTTGTGACAATTTTCTAGTGGAGATCTACAATTTGTTCATAAATATTTAAGTTAAGCTAGTGGTTATGGGACATGAAGCTAAGCTCATATATTTACTAGCTTACTGTAATCGACACATCTCTTTGATCATGACGATCATTTTATGTTTTAGACTAGCCTGTGCGATGTCTTTGCTTTTGATACATTGGATGTACCGTTTGCACTACATCAATGTCTTTGCTTGTGATTCATTGGATGTACCGTTTGCACTACATCAATGATATACTTTTGATACATTGGATGTACCGTTTGCACTACATCAATGTCTTTGTTTTTGATACATTGGATGTACCGTTTGCACAACATCATTGTCTTTGTTTTTGATACATTGGATGTACCGTTTGCACTACATCAATGTCTTTGTTTTTGATACATTGGATGTACCGTTTGCACTACATCAATGACTTTGCTTTTGATTCATTGGATGTACCGTTTGCACTACATCAATGATATGATTTTGATACATTGGATGTACCGTTTGCACTACATCAATGTCTTTGCTTTTGATTCATTGGATGTACCGTTTGCACTACATCAATGATATGCTTTTGATACATTGGATGTACTGTTTGCACTACATCAATGTCTTTGCTTTTGATTCATTGGATGTACCGTTTGCACTACATCAATGATATGCTTTTGATACATTGGATGTACCGTTTGCACTACATCAATGTCTTTGCTTTGTGATTCATTGGATGTACCGTTTGCACTACATCAATGTCTTGGCCATCCTTTTCTTGTGTTTTCTGGATTTCGTGTGTTGAATTCTGGAATTTATGTTTCACCAACTTTTACGATTGGCATTGATATATATGTCATTTATTGTGGCTGGGTGAATGAAATTAGGAGTATGACATTCCTTTTTATCTTTGAGAAGATCTTTGCGATATTGATTAATCTCTTGTTGATTTTTCAATTACTTATTTATCACAGCTTGGCATTGTGATTATTACGCGTTTAGTCATACCTCTTATTCTATATCATTTCTTCTGATATTTATAGCTAGACTGATCCGTTTATTATTTTCTTCTTAATAATACTCGGGTCAGACTGAGATGTTACAGGTGCTTCTGTTTGACTTCTCTTCTGGGGTTATCATATGATCTTTTGGCTAACTACTTAGATTATTAGTTTTTGTTGTATACATTTGAGATATAGACTCCATAATGTATACTTATTCTTTTGTGTAGTTCGTGTAACTATTCTTTTGTGATATTGTGGATCTTTTTAGACCACTACTCTGATGTACACTTCCTAGTGTAATATTCATATCTATTTCCGCCTTTGTGATATGAATTATCTGTGACTGATTTATGTTATGTTTATTTCTATATTTGTTTCTGAAGATATTATAGCCACTGCGTAGTAGCTTTGAGTTTGTGTCGGTATGTTGGATTTCCCTCTTGATAAAGAAGTGCATGTTATACTATCTGACATATCGATGCTCGCGCAAAACAATTACACGGATGGTCGCTCCTCAACAGCCTTATTCTCCGTGCTAGTTGACAGCATTCACCGTAATGTTCTTGGCTAGCGTGGGTATAGATGTGGGGAGTCACAGCAATGATTCAATTCAACGTTTTCAAAATAATCAAAATTTGAAATCACTTTAAAATTCAAATGATTTCGATTATAACTCATGCCAATACAAGTTCGAAGTCCATAATGAATTTCAAAATCAAAAAAAATGGAAACAACTATTTAAATGATTTTGTCAATGGAAGTTCTTTCAATGATGGTGAAAAAATTTCTTCCCAACAATTTAGAATTGAAAATTCTCAAGTTAATAACTATAAATTGGATTTTGTTGAGAAAATGGATGAAATTCAGAATAATCGCACGGATTTGTTGTTTGAAACATATATGAAACAACGTGAGAAACAAAATAAAATTCCAATGTGTAACCAGTCAAATAATAGTCCATCTCTTTACCAAAATTGACAATTTTCAACTAACAGCTTTTGAAATTAAAAACGACAATCTTAATGAAGTTATTTAAAATTCGGTATTTGAATTGGATTTCAATTCTTTTGAGAGTGTGGAAAACAATTTAAAATTTGATCTTCCTTTCTTCGATTTCAAAATTTTAAATACAACAACTTTGGATTTTGAATTTGATATATGCAATGAAGTTGTGAATAATTCAAGTAAGGAAGACGAATTTTGTGAACACAAATTTTTTGGACTTTGCAAGGGTGAGTTGTTGAATTCCGAAGCGCTAGAGTTAAATCACCATTTTGATTTTGAAATCAATAATTTTAAAGAAGTTTTCAATGATAAATTTGAATTTCAATTTGGTGAAAATAAATTTAGACTTCAACCAATTGTTTTGTCAATCCCAAAAATCATCAAAAAGTAAAACAACTCATACGATTTTTAATAAAACGATATTCGTTTTTCCAAATCAACATTCAACTTTGAAAACTTTTATAGTTTGGTTTTCTGTGCTTAAGTTGTGTCTCTCATACTTGACGAGACAAATAAACTGGTCTTTTGAAGACCATTTCATTTACTCTTTAACAGTGTATTTTCTGATGTCTTGTAAATAATAATCGTTTCATTTTCATGTAAATTAGATCATATTTTTATTTTTCTCCTTTAACTTGGGTTGAATGTGGGGATATAGTCAAAATCAAGTGTGCAGAGAGAATCATCTTCATTTTTAATTTTTCATTGTTTATTTTTTTGCATTTTCTTTCCAAAAGTCAAAAAAATTTAAAAGAAACATAACAAATCTCAAAACAAATTTTCTTTTTAGCATTTTAATTTTTTTAAAGAAACATTATAGGATAAGTATAGGACTTTGGTTATTAAATTGAAATTTTTAAAAAGTTATTTGTCTCAACAAAAATAAAAATAAAGTTTTGTTACAGGTGACAATGGTTTAACTAGTATATAGGAAGATTCATGAGTGATAATTATAAAGTATATTCTAATTGAAAATCTTTGTTCAAAAAGTGTGGACTTAAAGAAAAGGATATAACATTTTTTATCTTCTAACATAAGTGGTGCTAAGATGATTTTGCAAAAGTTTATTTAAAAAAACAAAAAAAACAAACAAACAAAAGAAAAACAGATAAATATATTTATATATATGCATATCTTTTATAAACACCTAGAGTCAAGCGTTCACACGCCAGTGTGTACACTCGCCATGCTCTATACCCTTTTTTCTAAGCCCGAAAGGCAGTGCATGATCAGTATATCTGGCCTCAGTTTATTTGAGTTAGGTGTATGTATACGAAAATTCTTTTATTAATAATGCCTACAATCGATAGGTGTACACACTTGTGTGTTCACTCACCACGCTCTGTATCCCCCTCACATAAGCCGAAAAGGCAGTGCATGGGTAATATATCTGGCCTTAGTTTTCTGAGTTAGGCATATGCAGATATTGTTAATATCAATAAAATTTTCAAAAATAGAGAGAGTAAGCAATTGAAATTCAAGCATTATTTTTACTTATTTTACTTGTTATTTAATATAAATGAAAATACCACTTTGATAAACTTTGAAAATCAACTAAGGATCCATTTCATAGTTGCACTATGTTATCAACCAAAACAATTAGCCAAATAGAATCTAACTGTGATGATTACTTAATTTTTATTGGATATTTTGATTTGTAAAATGACTTATATTTCTTGATAACACTACTACAAAACAGGCCATTTGCATCGGTTGTTTGCCCCACTTTTGCATCAGTTCAACATCCGATGCATATGCAACCGATGCAATAGGCTTAACAGTTTTGCATCGGTTCTAAAACCGATGCAAAATGATCCTTTTTGCATCGGTTGTTACTAACAACTGATGCAAAATACGGTTGGTTGCTTGGATACAGCCCTCTTTGTTGCATCGGTTTTTTATAACAACCGATGCAAACTAATCACTTTATTGCATCAGCTATTTATACCGGATGCAAAAAAGCCATTCTCAGAAATCATTATTACAGTACTCAAATAGACAATATATATATATATATATGTGTGTGTGTGTGTGTGTGTGTGTGTGTGTGTGTGTGTATTATTGATTATAACAAACAATTATTGCATGCAATATTAAAATCATTCAAATTAAATTTGATGGCAAATACAAACTGAATAACATAATACAAAAATAAACATATATCAAAGTGTTAATAATCTATACAAAATAATGGTTCATACATTCATTTTAGCAGCATAATTTAGATCTTTAGTACAATCATTAAGTGGTATAATTCAAATCTTTAATTAGTAACCATTAAGAAATAGTATAGTGAAAACCTTAAAAACTTCATGGAATCTTGAAAACCCAAATTTTTAGGCTTCAGCTGAAAAATATATGTTTCATTCCATATTTCCAATGTCAACTTGAACCTGGAAAAACAAAAAATAAACATGTTTTGGCAATTTGTTTAATATATAAGACCTTGTATTCCATTCTACACAATTACTAGCTAGCACATGATAAATGATTCTCACCAAAATAACAAGGACCTAAGTCGTGTGGATTTTATAAACTTTCTTACTTTAAGTCTTACTTTACATACACGAATATTAAGAACATTATATGTAGATTTTCTTAAAGTTTTGAGTCAGGAGCAATGACTAGAACATCCACAATTTCATTTCAAAAACAAAAAATTTCATTACAACTTTGTTTACATTTTATTCACTGTTTTACAAAAATTCACTGCATATTTTTTCCCTTCAATCATGTCTTTCATCCATTCTACCAATTGGATATAATTTATATGTCAAAGCAAAAAAACAAGAAGTAGGCTACGATGACTATATATGTTGGATCGAAAGCCACCTGGTTGCCTCTACTTCACAACTTTAGGCAAGCTAATTTTGTACAGTTACTAGCATTACTTAAACAAGTACATGTTCTTTAAAGGATTATGCATGCTTTCAGTTATAGAGTACGCTTCCAAAATTAAAATTGCAAAGCACCACACTATGCACATATATATTGAATCCAAGCTAATCATCCTTGGCCCAGTGTTGTACGGTCGTACTAATTCTTTTCATGAAAGAAAAATGACGTTTAAAGAAAATTATTTCAAGATTTAAATTTGCACTAGTTACACTTCCGTCAGAAACAACTTGCCATACTTCCACCCCCATACACATTTTTCTGTTACATCTCAACGAATACACTTCTCTGTTACGTCTCAAGCTCAATAATAAGGATGTATACACTAAATCTAGATGACTTATGATCCAATCCCGTCGATAACTAATACAAAATATAGTATTTACCAACTGTTGTTTCAATACCCAAAACAGTTGAGCATTATATTTACCAACTATTGTTTCAATACCCAAAACAGTTGAGCATTATATTTACCAACTATTATTTCAATACCCAAAACAGTTTAGCATTATAGTTGAACAACAGATAAAAGAATGGTACCAAACTCTAGAACTTAAAGCTAACTCGCAGTGGGTCCCCCTCTTTTCTTTCGTCTCCCTTTTGGGTGATATAGCAATTTTGTTTTCTAAATGATAACCAATATTTATTTATGTTATTTAAAAAAGGAAAAACATGTTGTACGCTTGGAAGAAAAGAAATATAAGAATTTTTTTGCACCATAAGAGCAATGCTTTGATAAGCACAGTGATGCACAAGTGAAATTCAATATACATAGATTAAGGCATAATACTTTACAGTTTACACCTGTAGGCTGAAATGAGCTAAATTAAAACTAAAAATATAAAATTAGTGGCTTCAAAACAACCGAAAAATGCCACCCTACCCTTCTTCTAACAGCGATACAGCTTAGCAAATTTCTAATTACTTGACCAATATTGAAAGGAGAGAGAGAGGACGACATATTTTCAATTTTCTTCAATGCTCCATAAGTTCACCTCAACCAATAACTATCTACCACACCAGCCCACCACCATAACAACTCACTGACTGTCATTCACAAACTGACTGTCATCTCCTAACCGACTGTCATTCACAAACTCAACGTATATTTATATCCTTGCAACTTCATTCACAAAACAACCAAATCGACTGTCATCTTCTACATCACTCAACACTGCCACTGCTTCAACTGCCACTACAACATATACACTGCCTGACCAACATTACACTTTTGTGCAGCAAACAGTGCACACTTCATCTACTACACCAATTCATCACATCACAACGGTCACAAAGCACCTCTGACCCCATCACCATACTGCCATATCAAACCTTACCACTTCATCAACCTGTACACAATACCAATCAACACACCGCCTTCTAACTTCATCAACTGTTTACTGCCTTTACTATCCTCCCTGCTTCCCTCTGCTGCAACATACAACTCAGTAAAACATAACATCACATACTCCTAAACAGTCCATATCATAACATCGCATATCTCAGTGCAAAGCAATTCTGTGCACTGCCAATACCCAACCACCATGTAAAGCGAAGACTGCTGGACTACAGCTCAGATCAATATTTTGAAACATTAATATAAATAATGTTAAGTTGAATGGTAACTCAACTCACTTACCTTGGAGAACCTATTTATTCTTAAGAATTTTGTCTCGGTTCATTTTTTGGTGTACTATTCTTCCCTTCAGCTTCTTTTGTTACAAACAAACCCAAAAAAGAAATGGTATAAACATTATTTGGGAAATATTCAAGTAATTTATATTTTTTGATAAAAAGATGGTTCTCTGATTATTTCTCGGCTACTTCATATTCAATCGAATTAAAACTCAGGTTCACAGAAAGAGAAAAAAAGGAAAAAGGAAATTTTGTTTTGTAGTTGTTGACATATAGATTATAATTATAAAGCCCCTGATTATATTGACTATGATTATGCTACTCAATTATCATCAAGGAACAGAAACTTCATAAAAAAATGTGCATGTAAAGAAGAGATACCTCATCCCGTGGTCTTCTGTAAGCCACAGGAGTTCTTCCAGATATAATCTCCATGATGAGTACGCCAAAACTATAGACATCGCTTCTCTCATTCAGCATTCCAGTGCAAGCATATTCTGGTGCAACATAGCTGTGGGATAAATTAAAGAGATGTAAGAGCTAGTAAATGTCTTAATGTACCTGAACTCTTAAAAATAAATACTTGTACATGGTCGAAATACGTCAAAATTACCCGAATGTTCCCATAACACAAGTTGTAACATGAGACACCCTAGAGCCCAAGTGTTTAGTAAGCCCAAAATCAGAAATTTTAGGGACCTGATTCAGTAAAATCAGAAAATTTAGTATAATTAACTGGAGCAGTTAAATCATATATCACAAATCAATTTTAAGCTACCTGATTCAGTATATAATTTATTTCTTTAATTGATTCACATTAAGAAATTTAATTTTGAGAATAACTAAACTGTTAACTAATTTAACATATAAAGTACTTTAACAATTACTTGACTAGTTAATTGAAAATAAGTTACACGATGCATGAGTGTTACTACCTCCTATTTAGAAGATTGTTAAAAAATCAAACGAACTCACATATTTTAATTTTAGATTTTGAGAAGGTGTTTAAAGCCGAAAGCATGGATGCAGCATGCCATTGCCGATTGTCTCATTAGACCGCCTTAGGCCGAGACTAAGAGTAAGCGACCTGAAAGAACAGCATCGGAGCAGGCTGAGATGTAAGCGGCGACGCAGTAAGGTGGTTCTAGGGTTTGTACTTCTGAAAGGAAAGCCACCAATTTGTGGAACGAATGAGACAGGCTTGTGTTACGCCTACGCAATACAACAAACATTTGGTGGTGGAGGAACAAACATTTTTTCGGTTGAGTATGAAAGAATGAATAATGATGCGGGGGAAGTGGAGGGATAAATGAAAGCTAAGCAGGAAATGAAAAGTTAAGGGGAGGGAAAATGAAAGTTGGAGTAGCAAACAGAGGGAAAATGAATGCAAACTAATGTAGTTGCATCGGTTGACTTTAAAACCGATGCGACTAAAACTATTTGCATCGATGTACTTTCTTCGGTTGTTGGTGACAACCGATGAAATTTTACTTTTTATTACTTATTACTTTCCACGTACCAATTGCACCAGTTATTAAGATAGAACTGATGCAAATAGTTCTATTTGCATCAATTTTTACTTCAACCGATTCAAATGAGGCGAAACAATATGCACTTTTTGTACTATTAATGACCATAACATATATTTAACTTATTCATTTAATTTAAAATAAAATTATTCATTTGTAAATATTTTCAAAAATTTGCATTCAACTCCTTATAAATAAATCTTGCATTTAGGAATTTTACATTTTGCATTTGTATTTTATGGGTAGTATCCGTTGAAAACCGTCACGAGATAACACTTGTCCTACTATGGACACCTAGAGGTTTAACGACTTGTTGCATACGCTCAATGCAATCTTGCTTCCTATGAAAATGGATTTATCTTAGTTTTAGTTTATCCGATGGCGAATAAAAAGTTAAGTGTGGGGGTATTTTATGTGCACGTAAATGTGCATAATTTACTTCCTTATTTAATCTAATTTAACTAAATAAATGAGCATATATGGTATTTTAACATGTTTAAACCAAAATTCAAATTATTTTCAAATTATAATTTATTCATCTTCATATAATATAACGACCCGTAAATTTTAACAGTTTTAATAACGTGATTACTAGTAATTTGTGAAATTCTAAATAATTAAATTTGAAAATAAAAATTTAATATTTGTAATACGTCCACTTAAACATAGCAAATAGTAAATTTTCATCTGATAATATGGAAGTTTATTTTATTATGTAATTTTATTTAAACTGAGATCAGTTAATAGTAGATGATAATAAAATATTTCTCAAAATCCAATATTTTTATATAATAAATTTGTAAATCATCTTCTGAGCGAGGCGTCATATTTCATTTCATCAAATTTGGATTGATATTGCTCCGTTAATCTTATTGTCAGCATTTTAGTAATATTTTCGGTACCGGATATCGACTTTAGATGGGGTGGTCCTACCATTGATATTTGTGTACTATTTTGATTGTCTTGTCATGCTGATCTTCATAGTATATTCATTTGTCTATTTTGAAGTTCGGTGTGTGGTGCAATATGTGAAACACCTAGCATATCGATTTCGCAACTGAATCTTTTAGTTCCATATCTTTTCATATTCCACCGTTTAAACCATACAGCCACTTACCTTTTTATATTCTTGGATTCAATTAGCATGACTGTTGCAATTTCTTTTGTTTGACATATATTTGCTGTTGCCTGTTCATTTTCATTCCCTTCCACTATTTCGTACTGATAATTTGAAAAAAAAATATAATAAGAGAAATATATAGCCGCATATATATATATATATATATATATATATATATATATATATATATATGAACTGCTCAGCTCCTCTCCCCTATTTTTCTTCCTCCTCCTTTCCATTTTCTTCTCCTCTCTCCCATCACTTCGGCCAGGCCTTTTCCCCTAATCTTTCCAGGCCACAACCATCATCACCTATCAGCTTATCAACCCATCACCCCACGTCGAAGCCATCTCTGCCCTTTCTCCTCTTCCCAGCTCTTCTACCCTCCACCCATGGCCGAACCTCCAATTACAACAGCCTTAACCACCCATTTTCCCAAGCCCCTTGCTCTGACTAGTCCGCACTCCTGGCCGCAAGTCACCACGCATCAGCTCCGGTTGCCTTCCGCCCCTTTTCCTTCCGTTCCATTAGTCTTCTCTTTCAGTAGTATGTATATATACTTTTTATATATATTGATTGGAAATTTTTTGATTTTTCTTGGTTTAAACGATATGATTCTTTGAAAAGTTTCCTATAGCTTAAGTATATTTAACTTGTATGATTCTCTGTTTTTTGTTGTATATTTAATAGTATAGTATGCATAGCTTTATATATGTTATAGTCTGCTACTTTACATATTATATATAAGTTATATATGTACTTGTTCATATATGTATATATACATATATATGCCAAAATATTAAATGTTAAGATAAGTGTTATCAATACTATATTATTTGTTGAAAGGTATGTATATGCTAGCGAGTATATCTTCACATAGTACAGATTCCCAAAATATTATATAAAGTATGTTGCGTGTATATGTAGTCTTCATAGGTCTTATTTGTTTCAAAACAGTTTCACATATTTATACATGCCGTAGTGTATAGTATGATGAATGAAGGCATGTTTTTGAATTTGGTAATGTATATTGCGTGTCTGGTGTATATGCTTCAAACTTATTTGTATTATATTCATATATGTTTTAATACTGATTTCTAGGTGTATATGTATATATAAGTTTATGATTTTTTTTACAGTTTTATATTTTATAAAGATTATAAGAGCGGTTACATATTTCATCTAGAAAAGGTATTTTTTCTATATTACATTTTTAAAGTTGCTCCTTGTGGTCTCCGCTCTTAGATTTAAAGTAGGTAAGGGTATCTTATATATATATATATATATATATATATATATATATATATGCTTCAACATGTACTTGTTGTTATTAAGAGTTGTGCTCGTGGCCTTCTTTTCTAATATATATATATATATATTTTAACTGGTACATATTTTTATTCTTAGGGTTTGTGATGACCCGAACTCGATGCCCGATAAACGACATCGAAATCTGTATCACCAGAGCTTGCAACAAAATTAGATGAAAAATGACACAGCGGAAACAAAATATGATATCATTGATATACAATATAAATACAATGATAGATACACCATGATACAACATATCCAACACCATCAGAGGATATATACAACACAACACCACAACGGAAATATATCGACATAAACATAGTCTCCAAGAGAATCCAATACTGCAACTCCAAACCAAAACTCCAACGCCAAAGCTCTAAACTCCAAGCTCGAACCGTCATCAAGCTAGACTTGTAGCCAATGCGATCTCGAACGTGATTGCCAACCAAAAACTTCAAAGATCCAAAGACCGAAGAAGATTTCCAAATGCTACTTAACCAAAGACTTCGAAGGCTATCGAATCTACACATATTATTTGATTATCTGAAAAACCGAACTCTAGACTGCCCGTGTGGAAAATTATGGGTACCCAGAGTTTAGGATGGGAACAATAAACTCCAGGTCAGTGATGGGACTGGTATGAGAAAACAAAACATTTGGTTTGAACAAAAGAAATTAAAGTGAAATCCGCAATGCTTTTTGAAAAATGAAACTACATAAGACCTCCCGGTACACACACCATGCAATCACACACTTGGGGGAGATTTCTCCTTATGATAGTCAAACATGCTTACTACGCAAAATCCTTTTGATATTATTATTAGTGCATAGTGGAAAACATTTCGAAAGTATAATATTAATCTTAGCCAGCATATGTTCTATTATAGTATGCCTACTATAGCTACCATGTTAAATGGCGGGTTATACAACTAAAACCATAAAAGGCGTGTATTGGTGATTGGATTTCCAACAAATGGTCAGGCTAAGGAAGTTCCTATTGTCACATGGGTACGCCTCTGGAGGGACACCCCGAGAACCTGCCTGGATCTCTACCAACACAAGGCAGGTTTACTCCCTTCCCGGGAGTAACACCTAAGATATGCCATCCCCGGTCGTTTGCGACCTTTATCCGATGATCCTCAACCACAAAGAAACATCACACAGTAATAAATTTACAGTATCCACATGAGTTAAGTATCTGGGCTTCATACCATGATACCACCCTTTTCCAGAAGAAATGGACATACCCTAGGGGCGCGACCGCTGCAACCTTGCCACATCTTTCTTATTTCGATCATTTTCGAGGTGTGAGGTCCTAATGCAGTCTCGTTCACAAAGCTACGCTTTTCACAAATCCATGCTTTGATCAACAAATGATCAGCAACACTACGTCTAACACATTACCAAATTGGGAATGTAGCATTAGTAACCATCAACTACATAACCTCAGAGCTCGTACGTCTCAGAGAAGGGTGTTAAGCTAAGAGAATAAATTCTCCGCCACCAAACAGAAATGTATTTGATAGAAACTAGCTTTACATCTCAAAGTGTAACGTCAGACACACATCCATACAAGTCTGTTCTAGGCTCGAACAGAACCGAAGGCACTTCCAGAAGCCCTTGCATTATGGGTATTCACAATCCCAATCGACTCCCCATCACATACGGAGATCTCTATACCGTAGCTACTCAATGCAGAGTCAATCGACGGGTTATCCTTTCACTCTCGAAAATACCCGGTCTTCACCACCGGTCTTCAAATGCTATCCATAACGTCGTACCATTATTGGAAATGGGTTATATGACACAAGGTCCTCTCCCGGCTAAACCGAATAATGAGCGCAATGTTTAAAAACATATGGATATTGGGATTTCAGTTAAGTCACAACTTTAAAACCCAAAAATTTCCTTTCAAATGGTTTAAAAAATTTACCATTTCCAAATCTTTTAAACAAAAAGGTCCACTTCACAAAGTTCACCCATTTTTCACAAAGATCCATTAACAGATTTCAAATCAATTTCCATTTCAAATTGGATTAACTCATCCAACCTTTAAATGAAAGATTTAATTCATAGCCTTCAAAACCATTTCCAAAGATTCATTCATAACTTGGAAAACCATTTTCATTTCAACTTGAAACCTTTTCAACACAGATAAGAAATCCTTTCTTATATGATAGCTATTATTGTTTGAAACAAAATAGTTTTCGTTTCGGAAAAATCCGATTACATTTGTACAAGTTAAAGCCATTGGGTTAAATTCAAATTCCCTAAACAATCCCTTTAAAATGGTTTAAAACCCATCTAAACACATTTATAACTTGTATAACCTTTTTAAACCCAAAATTTTCCAAACATAGGATTCGATTTCAAATCAAAATTTAAATTCAAATCAAACTATTTAAATTTCAAAACTCTTTCCAGTTATCCAAAATAACTTTTATCTTTTTCAAAAGCTTTTCATATTAATCCAATTCCATTTCCAACTGTTTGGATTTAAAATTCGACTTTAAAAATCATTTCAAAAATCTTTGACTTAACCAATTTCCTCATGCAATCCATATTTGTGTGTATATGGTGTAGTCCAGGGGTTTTACCCAATAGTGCAACATCATCATCATCATAGATTCAAACATATCAATATCGATAAGCGGTATATTCTCATAACACTTATCTTCCATTCACAGATCCACAGATAAATCACAGATAAAATTAATCACATTCATCACAGCTTGAATTAAAACAATTCATATCACAAAGCATCACCCATAGAGATATCAAACAATTCACAGCATTCAATAGAATACAGTCATCTATAAGTAAGGTTAATTTATCATTTGATTAATTGAAACCAGATTAATCATCAATCCTGGTTGATTAACATTAGTTAATTGCAATTTATGTTAATTAATTACCCCTCAATTATTTGTTAATTAACCTTAGTTAACGAATTAATCAACCTTTAATTATTAGGGAATTAATCTTAATTATTTAATTGCCCTTAATTAATTGTCCTTAATTAATTAATCAATAAATTAATTAACCCTTAATTAATTACCATTTAGTTAATTAATCTCAATTAATTAAAATAGTTGATTATCCCTAACCAATTTCATTTAATAAATCTTTAATTAATTAATCATCCTTAATTATTAATAAATTAAATCTTAATCACCTTCATTAATAAATCATTAATTACTCCTTAATTATGAATTAATTAACCTTATATTTCTTTTAATTAATTATTTAATCATCCTTAGATTACTTATATACTTAATTAATTTAAAGATAAATCATAAAAAAAATCTTTACTTAATAAACCTCATAATTAATCATTATTAACCACAAATTTATTCAAGAGATTATGGCTAATCAAAAATACATTTTATCTTGATTAACTTTTTAATTTAAAAACAATTTTAAGAATTAATTATAAATATTGATCACATAATCAAAGGACTTAATTACTTTAAACCTAACTTTCTTAACCCTTTAATTATTCAATTTTAATTCAAGACAATTATTTTTAAAAACATAGGTTTAAAAATGTTTTAATATTTAAATTTGGTTTTAAAGTAAAAACTATTTTTACAGTGAACCCGAGACCCACTCGAGTTCACCCCCGAGCTAAAAACCAACTCCCCCGAGTGCGACTTCGGGTTTCTTCCCAAACTCACCCGTATGCCTTTCAAACTTTAAAAAGTTGTTTAAGTCTTTGAAAAAATCCGGTACAATGCAAATATACTCGGGTCAACACTCGAGCAAATCCATCATCTCCTTCAAAATTACTTCGAGCAACATCCTTCTTCCCCAGCGACCCAGACAAAAATGCACAGGTGCATGCATTCACGTGCACCGATGATCGACGTCGAACACTTCAACAAGTTGCTGAAGATACCCACAAGCCTCCCGACCATCCAATTTGACATGATCATCTGAGAATTGGAATCAAACCATTGTCTACCCCCACTGGCACCAATACGAATAACTCAAACGACTCACGCCACCATGTGATGCCGCCAGTAGCTTCATAGCTCTGACTGAAGCTTCCTCGATCATCCACGAGTTGTCTCCCCATGACCGATGCAGTCCGATACCTTGACGAAGTCACGGTGACCAGTTTTCACACCTCTACTAAAAACTAAGGTTAAATCCAAAATCAACTTCGCCCATCTTCCACGATGAATTAAAAAATCATCTCACATTTTTCTCGAGATCAACGATCATTCCAGCACCACTGGAAACAAACCCGATACCCAATCATGCGCCGATCACTAGATTTTCACAAAAACCCATATCCCGTTCATCTAGCAAACACGACCTCAATTCGAACCTAAAAAACTTGGTTTTTGTTTTAAAAATCATTATTTTCGAAATGGATTTGGATGATGTAAATGAATCTTCGATCCATGCAAGTTGAAAATTTGATAAAATTTGAATTTCACTGTATTTCTTCTTCTAGACAACAACCCTTTCATATTATCTTGGAAACATATTTTTAAATTAAGTTTTTATGAATTTGAACACATTTTCTTTTGACATCCAAATCTAATCAACAACTAGAAGCAGTGTTTTTGGATTTTTTTCTTTTTGGACAGGTTTCTGGAAACCCGAAATTTGCAAACGGAGATGAACATCCCTGTATATCAACATGCGCATCCACATTTACACATAAATACAGTCATTCAGGTATATTTCAAACATTATCATAACACACCTTCACCTATTTGTCACATGCAAAGATATTTAAGTTTTTTTTTAAATGGGAGTTTTGCGCACCTGTAGTTTAACAGAGGACTTGAATCTGTTTTGAACTGGAATGTTTTGAATTTGTGCTTGATGTTTGATCCTGTTTTGCTTGCTGAGCTAATTTGATATTACTTTTTTTTTGATGCTCTGATCTTTTAGTTTGATTTCAGAACATGATTGATATCAAGTTGCCATTTGAATCTGCATGTTTGAACTTGCTTGATTACAGGCTTAGTTGCTTTGAAACAGTAAACAGTTTTGACCCAAAACTTGAATGCTTTTGATTTTTTGATTTGTTTCTTTTTAATCTGTTGATCTTCATACCTGAAAGCTTGATTTTCTAGGCTTTTGAAAATTTTGTTACAGGTTTTCGAATTGGATTTACAACCTGATTTGCTTCAGGTTTTGATCTTGAGATGATTTTGGTTTGATATTTTGATTTTTCAGTCCTGAACTTGGTTTAGATTTGAGATAATTTGGAAACAGCCTTGTTATTTTCTTAACCAAAATGTTTTATATAATTAGGGTTTTTAAAAGAAATTAAGTTATGCCACTTGTTATCACATGAAATTTTTTACTTAACACTTGATAATTCCTTTATAAAAATGCTTACGCTTGTTTGTATGTAATTAAAATTGTGTTTAAATCTTTCATCTTAATTAATTTCAAAACTGTGTTTTAACCCTTAAGTACTTATTTTTAACATATGTATTATATTTTGTTTACACTTGTTAAAACAATTGTTTTGAAAGCAACGGGCTAAGGGAGCCCCGCCCATTTTATTCAACTCAGAAAAGTTTATATATATCTATACATCCTTATAACAGAAAACATATTATCACAATACATTGCGTCACAAATAATGACATAAAACTAAAAATCATCAATTCATGTCTTCTTTCACTTCAGTCTACTTAGCCTTTTAAGAATTCTCTTATTTATTATACTATATGTTGTACCTGCATCTTCCATCTTCAAATTAAATATTCTTCTATTTCTTTCATTCCATATCTCGTATGAAAAAGTCTTCAAAATAATCATAAGAATTATTGCATTTGGTGTCTTCCACCTTGTTTCCTTGAATATATTAAACCATTCAATTCTCGAGCTTTTAACAGGTTTGTGAAAGTTTCCATTAGCAAGCAACCTGCACCATATTCCGTAAGTGTAATTAAATTCAAAAAATAAATAAGTATTAGTTTCAGGATGGTTTTGACATAGCTCACAGTCTTCATTGCTTATAACACCCAAGCATGTTAATTTCTGCTTTGTATTTAATGCATTTGCCATTATTTCCATAACAAAAAAAAATCTTTTGCATGAGATTTTTCAATCCATATTCTTGAAGCCCATGGGAAATTTTCTGGAAATATATTTTCTACAAGAGTTTTGTACACCATAGATATAGAATGTGTCTTTCCCTTACTAGACCAGAGCACTTTCAGCTTTGAAGTTGGTAGAGCCATAGAAGTTAAAGATTGCCATAACTTCCTAACAAGATTTGAACTGCAATAAGGTAGCATACGAGATCCTTCACTAATATATGAAGAAACTTTTGCATTTAAAGGAATACTAGTATCCATTCTAAAAGAGTAAGGTATAATATCTTGAATAATGAAACAATTTTTTGCCCAAGGAGATGACCCGAATGATAATTCACTATTCTCTAGTGGATTACACTGAATCATTGAAAGAAAGGTACTTTTGAGATTTAATAAATTATGCCAACTCCAGCTGCAAATATTAGGAACATTCATTGACCAGAAGTCTCTATCTTTTATAAGATTCTTTTTTACACACTGTGTCCACTGATCATCTTTGTTTGAAAGAATTTTGTCAAAATAAACAGATAAAGCTACAATATTCCACAGTTTTAAATTTGTAATGCCAAGACCCCCTTTGTTCTTTGGAAGTTGAATCTTATTATAAGATATTGGAATGAGCCTTTTGGAAAAAGGATCACCATGCCAAAGAAATCTACTCATTGCACTTTTAACCATAGATATGAGTTTATTTGGAAGAATATAATGCGTCATCCAGTAACTTGCCATTGCACTTGTAATACTCTGTACTATAACCAATCTACCTGCCTGTGATAATTTTGTGTTTGGCTAGATAGATAATCTTTCAATGACCTTCTCATATAATGGAAGACAATTAGATTTTGTAATTCTTGCAGTAATAAGAGGTAATCCTAGGTATTCGGCATTATGATTCGTCTCCTTAAGACTAGAATGATCTATAAATTCAGCTTTCTGACTACCACTTAGTCCTGCTATTAGGATATGTGATTTGTTAAAGTTTATCTTCAATCCAGTAATATCACAAAAAAGCTTCAGTACCTCAAGGATTGCAGTAATATTATTAGTTGTTGGCTTGGTAAAAATTACTAGATCATTAGCAAATAAAAGATGTGTTATAAGTGGGTCCTTGCATTTTGGATGCAACTCTAATTTCTTTGATTGTACTTGCTCAATTAATAGTGAATTCAGGATTTCCATCACAATAATAAACAAGAAAGCAGATATTGGATCACCTTAATGAACCCCTTGAGTTCCTTTGAAAAATCCTTTTGCACATCCATTTCTTAATATAGAGAAGTGAGTGGTTGATATACAGCTATAAATCCAGGCTAGCAAATGTTTTTATACATACAATTTCTATTATTCAATAAATGCATTCTCTTTTATAAAATCTTAAGAAAAATTGAATTTTAAAACAAATTATACTTTAAAAATAACACACATATGTATATTATAAAATTTAGCTTTTAAACAACTTTTAAACATTTATATATTTTAAACACTACAAATAATATTTTAAATATAACTTTATATCATACTTCCTATTTAAATAAATACATTTTCTGTATTAATCATTTATATAGCTTTTAAAGAAAAATGATTTTAAAATTTTAATTACACATGAATAAATAATTTTATTCTTAATTAGCCTTTAGAAAAATTTATTATATCAAATTCAAAATATCATTTCAAATAAAAATGCATATTTAATATAATTAGAAACAAAATCCTTATTAACTTAAAAATAAAATTTTAAATCCAGTTTATTTCAAATATATTTATTATTAAGTTTTCAAATTCAAATTTTAATTAAACATCAATACATACATACATACATACATACATATATATATATAAAGAACTAATATTTTATTTTATTTTATTTTGGAAAAACCTCAAAGTAATTCACAATTTAATTTCAAAAATTAAATTAATTATCAAATTAAACTTAGCTAAAATCCGGGAATGTTACAGATTCCCCCCTTAAGAAAATTTCATCCTCGAAATTTACCAGGAAGACAACAAAGAACAGAGAAAGATAGAGAAACATCTTTCCAGATCAAACTGAATATCTATTCTACATTTTGCTTACCAAATCAGAATATCAACAATAGATATGAGAACAATTCTATCCAACATTTTACGAAATATTCGGGTCATCGGATCTACGAAATATGCAGGGCACTGGTTAGTTCGAAGGAATAACTAACCATTCGTAGAATATATCGAAACCCAATGAAATAGACGAAAATAGGATTTCCTACGATCTTAGATTTAAGGTTTAACTCGTTTACGATTTGTTGAGAAATAAAACTATGTGTAGCTCTCGTGTTGAACAAAGTCGAATAATTTTATCGTAAACGAGAAGGTTACCTTCTAAAATACCTTTTCCTTTATCTGCCCTTTGAGATTGAAGGATCATCTTTGATTGCATACGCCGTTGCCACTTGAGCTTTCTTCAATGCTTGGAAATCCTTGATCCTATGTCCTGGCTTGTGGCAATAATAGCATTCCCTAGATTCCTGTTCTGGCTTCATAAATTACTCCATCTTTCCTTGCTTCCAGGGGTTCTTGCAACTGTTCGAGTAATGGCCTTTCTCCAAGCAATTGAAACAAGTAACATCTTTCACCTTGTTATTCTGTTTATTCTTCTTTCTTTTGCCTTTCCACGGTTTCTTTCCCCCGAACTTCCTTTTCCTCCAACTCGGAGTGCTTGCATTCCCTTTCTCCTCCGGAACTTCCTGCTTATCCAGAGTGGCATATCGATAACCAATATCAATCAATTCAGAAAAAGATTCTTTTACGTGAGTAGTCATCCTTTCATGGAATTTCTTGTTCATTCCCCGAATAAACTTTTCATTCTATTTCAAAGATGTATTCACCAACTCCCGACCAAACCAAAATAATTCGTTGAATTTGTTCAAGTAGTCCTCAAACGATAAACTTCCCTTCTTCAAATCCATGAACTCCTGGTATATTCTGGAGATACCAGCAGACGACATGTGTCGCTGCTCAAACACTTCCTTGAATCGACTCCAAGTGAACTTATCCGCCGGCTCATCCAATGTGATAGTTTCCCACCATACTAAAGCCTCTTTCTGGAGTTGCCAGGAAGCTATTAATCGCATCTGATCATCTTCCAATTTTAGTCCTTTGAAAATCCTTTCGCATTATCGAATCCAATGTGATAGTCCTTTGGAGTTGGAGCTTCGCTTGGATATCCATCTATATCTATTCAGTTTTAAGTTATTCAGTGGACTCCAGTGATGTATTCTGATTTTGTCATTTGACTATTTTATTGAGTCTTCTATGTATTCGAGACGTCTGTTGTATCTTCTTTTAACTCTGTTACATATATAGTAGCTTCATGAACTACTATTCATTTGTTTCCACTTCTTATTGTTACATTACTCTGTGTTTGTGATTATGTGATTATTTTATTTACTGTATATGTCGAGTTTTGCCGAATATAAATTAACAATATGATTTGAGCAATTCAATCCCAACACGTGTGAATGTGAATGGCATGAACTATCGAGATATTACATTTGGTATCAGAGCTCTGGTTTTAGGAAAAACTTAGCATATACGGTAGATTTAGTTACAGAATGACCTTCGTTCGAGCTTGAATCTCTTCCTCTTTGACTCCGGTGCTTTTGAATTTTGGAACTTCCCATTTGTTATGAAATCCATTCTTGTCTCTCCCTATTCATATTTTTCTTGATTTACAACAAATATTGATTTACTGAAGATTTCTGTGTCGACGGTTTAGATGCTGCTGTCTCTTGCTATGCCTGAATTCTATCTCTTGTGACTGAATGTTGATTTGCTTCAGAATTCTACATCGATCTTATTCTTGATGTTACGGTTGACCCAGTTAAGGTCGCCCGTGATTTATATAAGTCTATTCATCTTTCTATTTGCCATTTAATTAACTCATCTTCGTTTTGAGCATATCTTTGAATTAGAATTCTCTTGGATAAGGATTCCTCTAAATTTGAATCTCTATCATTTCTCTATAATCTATTTTTGTATCATCGAGTGAAGGTGTATATTTGTTATTAGTATTAAAATGTCTTATAGTGTGTTGTTTGAGTTGTTAACGTTGATTTAGGGTTTCGATCGATTCGTCTGATCAATGCTATCTATAGGAATTCCAAAAGACTTGAACAGAGCAAACTGACACAATATTATTTTCAAATTCAGTAAATGAAATAAAAAAATTGTATGATTATATTATATAAATAAAAGTTAATTTTTCTGAAATTAAAAAGTTAAATGAATTGGTTGGAAGAATGATAATATTTGATTTTCATTTATTATTTTGTAAGCCATTGACTATTATCACATTATAAAGTATTAAAATTATGAAGCATGGTTTATAAATTGATTTAGAATTTGAAATGAATTTGAATTCAGAATTTGAGAATTTAATTTCCGATGATCCCAGACTTTGTTTTAAAATGTATATTATTTTAAGTATTTTCAAATACAAATTGTTTCCAAAGAATTTTAAAATTTTAAATTCAGTACTCTCCTATTTTGTTGCTGGAAAATAATTTCGGTGATGACTACAGCATCATCGACATTCATTTTCGAGTTTCAGAGTGGAGAAAACACTTAGTAGCTTCGGTACACTTTTATTTTGTAAAATGATGAAATTCAATTTGATTTGAGTTTCTTAAGTATAATTTGATGTATAATATCTATAGGTATATGGTTATAGATTTGATTTAATATATATAATATATATGTTTACATTTATGTCTAATTTGTATGAAGTGAAATCGGAAATTTAACTCTTAATTTTTTTGTTAAAGGATGATTTCTATTATAAAATGAAATCAAAATTTTGAATAAATATTTAAAACTAAAATAATTGAAATTAGGAAAAAGAGGAAAGAATTAATTTGAATAAAATATGATTATAATAAATGTTAAACTTAATTTATGACTATAGAAAATGTTAACTGGGATAAACTGAGTAATAATATATTGAATAAATAAATATGAATATAGGAATAGTTAAGATTGAATGGAAATCAATATAAAAACTAAATGAAATTTTTATGATTTGAAGTGACAGTTTTAACTAACAAATTTGAATTGAATGACTAATTATTGATTTAATAAAATGGATTAAACCAATTTGTTGAATATAAACAAATTTAAATTGAAGTTTGTATGGCTTTAAATTAATCTTTTTTTTAATCTGTTTTTCTTTCTGGTTGTTTCTATTCTCCTACCTCGTTCCTTTTAGGGGATGAAAAGTTTTGAGTGTGAGAGAGTGTAACGATCCGTAAATTTTAATAGTTTCAATAACATAATTAACCCGTAATTTTGTGAAATTTTAAATAATTTAATTTGGAAATGAAAATTTAGTATTTGGAATACGTCCACTTAAACAAGCAAATGGTAATTATCTTATAATATGGAAGTTTATTTTATCATGTAATTTTATTTAATTCAAATCAGTTAATATTAGATGATGATCAAATATGTCTCAAACCTAAATATTTTTATATAATAAATTTGTAAATTATCTTCTGAGCGAGAAGTCATATTTTATTTCATCAAATTTGGACTGCTATTGCTCCGTTTATCTTATTTTCGGCGTTTTAGCAGCATTTCCGGTATCGGATATCGACTTTTGATGGGGTGGTCCTACCACTGATATCTGTGTACCATATTTATCGTCTTATCGTGCTGATCTATATAGTATATTCATTTGTGTATTTTGAAGTTCGGTGTGCGGTGCAATCTGCGAAACGCCTAGCGTATCGGTATCACAACCGAGTCTTTTGGTTCCATACCTTTTCATATTCCACCGTTTAAACCATACAACCACTTACCTTTTTATATTCCTGAATTCAATTAGCATGATTGTTGCAAGTTCTTTTGTTTGACATATATTTTCTATTGCCTATTCATTTTCATTCTTTTCCACTATTTCGTACTGATAATTTGAAAAAAATTTATAATAAGCGAAATTTATAGCCGCATATATACGAAACTACTCATCTCCTCTCCCCTATTTTTCTTCCTCCTCCTTCTTTCCATTTTCTTCTCCTCTCTCCCATCACTTTGGACAGGCCATTTCTCCCGACCTTTTCCAGACCGAAAACATCGTCGTCTATCAGCTCATCAACCCATCAGCCCAAGTCGAAGCCATCTCCGCCCTTTCTCCTCTTCCCAGCTCTTCTACCCTCCACCCATGGCCGAACCTCTAAGTACAACAGCCTCTACCACCCATTTTCCCAAACCCCTTGCTCTGACTGGTCAGCACTCCTAGCCGTGAGTCACCATGCAGTAGCTTCGGTTGCCTTCCGCCCCTCTTCCTTCCATTCCATTGGTCTTCTCTCTCAGTAGTACATATATATACTGTTTATATATAATGATTGGAAGATTTTTAATTTTTCTTGTTTTAAATGATATGATTCTTTGAAAAGTTTCCTACAGCAAGTATATTTAACTTATATGATTCTCTGTTTATTTGTTGTATATTTAATAGTATAGTATGTATAGCTTTATATATGTTATAGGCTGCTACTTTACGTAGTATATATACAATTATATATGTACTTGTTTATATATATATATATGCCAAAATATTAAATTTTGAGATAAATGTTATCAATACTATATTATTTGTTGAAAGGTATGTATATGCTAGCAAGTATACCTTCACATAGTATAGATTTCCACAATATTATATAAAGTATGTTGCGTGTATATGTGGTTTACATAGATCTTATATGTTTCGAAACAGCTTCGCATATACGTGCCGTAGTTTATTGTACGATGAGTGAGGGCATGTTTTTGACTTTGGTAATATATATATATATATATATATATATATATATATTGCGTGTCTGGATTATATGCTTTAAACTTATTTGTATTTCTTTTACATATGTGTTAATAATGATTTCTACGTATATATGTGTACATGAGTTTACATTTTTTTTTACAATTTTGTAGTTTATAAAGATTATATCAACTATTACATATTTCATCTAGAAAAGGTACTTTTTTTATATTACATTTTTAATGTTGCTGTCTGTGGTCTCCACTCTTAGATGTAAATTAGGTAAGGGTATCATATATATATGTATGTATATATATGTATATATACATGTATATATGTATATATATATATGTGTATGTATATATGTGTATATTTATATATGTATATATATATGTGTGTGTATATATATATATGTATATATATATATGCTTCAAACTATACCTGTTGTTAAGAGTTGTACTTGTGACCTTCTTTTCTAATATATATTTTTTAACTGGTATATATTTTGATTCTTGAGGTAATTTGTCAATTTTGATTTTTAATATATGAATTCTTAAATAATTGTTTTAAAAGATTTAATATATATATATATATTTGATTTTTAATATTTTTAATATATATGTTTAAGGATAATGATATTAATTTATATATATATATAATCTTAATAATTGTCTTAAATTAAGATATTGATTTTAATAAATTATAATAATAATGTATATATTTTCAGTTTGTATAAAAACCGATTTGATTTATTTCCATCAATTTCTTGTTTATCATATTCTCCATCGAACTCATGTCAATCTAGCTTTGCTTTGGAATTTGTGTCTGGATTTGTGACTCATCTCATTCTCGTCCATCTCCAGCTTCGAAAGGGGAGCAATAGCTCACGATTTACGTTCTTATATTTATTAGATTTGATTTCATTTGAAACGACAATTTACCTATGCTTTTGCTAATTATTTAACTGCTATGTATATGTCATTATCTGTAACTGTTCACTTGTGACATCTGACACCATGATCTATTATTTATAGTTTATATGTTATTGATGATATATGCATGTTGCTAATTAATATACTATTATCATATATGTTCTCACTCTGGAAGTTCCCTATTTGTATAGGATTCCCTATGGCTTGAATTGATACATACCCGAACGATTTTGTAGAGTATGAGAAAATCATTATGGTTTGAAATGATAAACCCATGCGATTTTCATTGACATTGAATTTTGGATTGCGGGTTGAAAAGATATATACTCGTAGATATTTAAATTACAGATTGAAATGATAAATATCTGTATCACTCATATCACTTGACCATAGGATAGAAAATTATATAAAGACACCGTTGGTCTATATATATTTTGAGATGATTTCCATAGTTTAAAAAAAGAAATATATATGGTTTTATATAAAGATTGGTTTTTTAATATTATATACAAATATAAATTTTATTTTATATATGTTTAAATTCTTGATTCCTAAAATTATATATATATATATTGAAAATTTTAAATTTATAAGTTAGTTTTGAAATTATAAATTTTAAGAATTTACTTATAATTTTACTATTTTATAATATGTATAAATTAGTTTTATATAAAATAGATTTAATAATAAGCATTAATTTAATAAAGTTTGATGTAATTAATATAATATGCTTTAAGTATTTATTTAAAGTTTTATTTTAAAAACAGATTTCTATAATAATTTTAAATAAATTAAGGTTGGAAAGAGAATTAGAAATTGGTTTTAAAGTGTATTTATTTAAGAAATATACTCAAATAAGTTTGATTTAAAATTTATTGAATTTGAGAATTTAAAGATATGATTTTATAACTTGATTTTTGATTTAAAAGTGATTAAATGAATATTCCAAGTTATATAAATTGAAGGGAATATTTAGTTTATTCAAATTGTAATTTAAGGTCTTATTTAAATGATATTGGATCTATTAAGCAAATATTTCAATATTAAATAATGGTAAAGTTGAAATATAAATTTAATTTTGCAAATGTTGGAATATCTAAAGCTTTGAAATCATTTGAAGTTGAAATGGTTTAATTTGAAGTTTATATTTATATTTGAAATCGATATAAAATTGTTAATTGAGATTTGAATTGATATGGAAGAATTGAGATTTGAATTAAATTGGATTTTGGAATTTGAGATAATTTGAATCGATTTGTGAAGTTGGAGGAAACTATTTTATTTTATGAAGTGTTTTAGTATATATGAAAACTATTCTTATATATATGTTATTTTAATATACAAACCATTTTTAATTTATAACTGTTTTAAATATATTAATTATTTTGTTATATATACTATTATTAATATCTAAACTATTTAGAGTAAGTGTTATGGTGTTCCAAAGTTATGATTTCCAAAGTGTTATGATTTCAAAGTGATATGATTCCCAAAGTGTTATAATTTCAAGTGTTATGGTTTCGAAAGTGTTATAACTTTGAAAGTACTATGATTTTGAAATGAATATATTTTAAGGGAATAATGACATCGTATTGATATAGTTTGAAATAGATATGATATGGTTTGAAATAGATATGATATTTCGGTTTTTGAAGTATGATATTTTGAAATGACCATGCTGTTATAATAACGTTTGGTTGTTAAACTGACCCGGGATCGGTTATTGTCATACTCTCCACCAATATCGAAAACCATCTTAACAACTGTGTATGTGGTGGAGATTCCAGAATAAAGTAGGATGGTGGCGACGATCCTATATGAGGTATATACATGGACCTGACTCCCGTGAGTTAGCTTAAGGTGGCTAAAACAGGAGCAATTGACGGGCCAAGTGCGGTAGCTCCTTCGATCGGACACACTTTTTGATACCATTCTATTATTTTGTGATTGATTTGGTGCACCCTCGGATTTTTGGAAGTGTGGATTAAGGTGGGCGGTAGCTATGGCTATGCATTACCACCAACCCGAAAGTGTAATTGGTATATCTACCTTGGCATTGCTTAGTTGTACTATGCCACCTACCTTATCGAGCCCACTACGAGTTTGTTTTGTGCCATACCTATGGAGTGCCCTATGATGATGCCTAGTTCGGGGGGGATTACCGTACTGTATAGACTATGGGAATATATAAAATATGTTAAGGAGAAAATGGGTAACGCGTTAACGCTATTTTAATAGTTTACTTTACTATAGATATATTATAATAACGTATTGTACTACACAGTAGATAGTTCCACAGATTTTTAGAGGGTGGTTATCCCAAACATCCTTTAAGTTATTTGTATCTCAATTGATATTTCACTTGATTTGGATTTATTGATATAAGAATGTTAATCTTGACTCGAGTGTTTTGTGTTTTGCTTTATGCTCGGGTCAGACTGAGTGTCATAGCATTTGAGACTCACCTTTGGAGTTGGAGCTTTGTTTGGAGATCCATCTATATCTATTTATTTTCAATTATTCAATTGACTCCAGTGATGTATTCAGATTTTCTCATTTGACTACTGTGTTGAGACTTCTATGTATTTGAGACGTCTATTATATCTTGTTTTAAATTTGTTATGTATATAGTAGCTTCATGAACTATTATTCATTTGTTTCCGCTACTTATTATTATATTACTCTTGTGATTCTATGATTATTTTATTTACTATATATGCTGAGTTTTGCCAAATATAAATTAACAATCTGGTATTTTGACCAATTCAATTCCAACATGTGTGGATGCGAATGGCAAAAAATATCTAAATGTTACATATAGGGGCAAAATGGTCATTTTTGTGCATATATTAATTTGAGAAAGTTTTCTTGGATATTTTTATGTTATTTTATAGGAATTTGGATTCAAATGGAAGAGATATTCATGAAGATATGCATGTACAAGAGTTAGAAAACAAATGAAGATGGAAATAATTCATTTCATGAAACATGGAGGACCCCACCTACCCACTTACCATGATCCCCTTTTAAGATGCTAATGCACATGATTGAAGCTACATGCACATTTAAATGGAGGGTTATGCTAATTCTAATGATTACTTAGAGGTTGCATTTCCTAAGCGAGTAGTTTGGGTAGTTCCCAAAAATATGGATTAGGGCTTCAAACTTATACACACACACACACACACACATATTGTAACGAATATCTGAGCCTCCTCCTTAGTTGGTTTAGTTTTAGGCTCAAAAATAAATATAAGCTCATTTTCTTTTTCATGGCTACTTAGTCATTTTCTTCTTGTGTAATTTTCTTATATGCAATTTTAATTCATGCTATTTTATTTCATGCTATTTCCTTTCATGCTAGTAGTGTAGTTATTTCTTATGGAAGTATATTAGCTCTTATTTTATTTTAATTTTCTTTCCGTTTCCTCTTATTTTTATTTCATGTTGAACTCTACATTTTTTGAAATTACAATAAATATGAGAGACTAAACCCTTCCAGTTTAGAGGTAATGAAGCTTTCTTAATCATGTAGATTCAAAATTTTGCTAATTTTTGATCTCTTTTTGTGCTTATTGACAATGTTTGAATGGGTAATTTTTTTTTTGTTTTAGCTTTGAATTTGATGGCTTATGTTGTTGACACCATATAGGCTATGCTTAAACAAACACAAACACAAATTACCTCTTCATCTATAAAGGACTATGGTAGTGAAGTGAATATTAAAATCAAAATTTGATGGTCTATATTTCTAATCAATAGTTAATAGATCATGCTTAGAATAGATTTTATTTTCAAATTCATCGTCAAATTTCATGAGAGTTAAAAAGTGGTTTAGTAGGTATGCTAAAAGTTTGATGGTTTATGTTGGGCTAATTAATAGCAAAAATTGGTTATACTAATGATATACACTACATTCACTGATGACCAAAAGAGAGATCATAATTTCATATATGTTGATTCATATGATCTTGAGAAGGACATTGCCTCTAAATTTTCTTCTACTTTGATATTTTTATCCATTTTTTGCTTGTAGTTAGTTTTTGCATTTTCTCTAGCTTAATTTTCAAACTCTTTTGTTAATTTGATTGAATAGAAATTTTAAAATCTAAAAATTCCCAAGGATCAACTCATACTCGCCACGAACTAAAATTATATGCCATGCGCTTGCGGTTAGTTTTTAATTTAATTTTTTTTGCTCTTTTTCTAACCCGATGGAGATTTAGCCGTCAAACAGAAACAAGAAACTCCTTATGAGGGAGTATTCAGGCTGGTACTTCATAACTAATATAGAATATGATGTGTCAATCATAAATCCAAATTCAACCTTAGTTAAGGAGTTTTGAGTTGGAAATTTTCCTAACGAGAGGTGGTGGTTGATTCAATCGAAGGTCAAGTACATCGCTTTGAATAACACTGCAATAAAAGCAATATAAATACAAATGTGCAAATTTATAACTAAGGTAGGGATGATTCAAAATATTGACAATCCTATGACATTGTTTTGTGAAAACAATATTATAATATTGATCGTAAAAGAAACCATGGCTCAAAAAATGCTTAAACATATACTTTGAAAGTTCTACACGACAAAGCATTTATCAACGAAGGAGAAATATTGGATGATAGGGTAGATAGTAATACAATATAGCAAATCCATTCACTTGGGAACTAGTTCGATCGGTTCTAAATTGATCGGAGGAATGAGATTTAGATTTCTTGGTTGATCCTAAGTTTAAGTGGGAGATTGAAAGTGTTAATGGTATGCCTTAAGGACAATTATGTAAGTTGCCACATATATCCAACTCTATAGTCGATCTTGTTCATAGTAATTGTGTTTTTTTCTTTTGCATACTTTGTTATATCAAGATATAATTTATTAAGTAATTAATTTAATGTATATTATAAGAAAATCCTTAAATAAAATGTTACGTGATTGTGCATGCTAATGGTTCCAATTGTGAATAATTAATCATAAAAAAATGACAATTTGCATTAAATATTCCTAGTCAAAATTTGTCTAAAAAAGGATAATGATTGATCCATTGACTATAGAGTTTATAATGCTCCCCAAATATTGAGTAGTGTATTACTAATGTTTGCTAGAGGCACCAAGGGGTCATATTGGATATCTGTCGAATGACTCACCCTAGAGTTTCCTGTTGGTTGATAATAACTAGGTCAAACAGGAAATCTCAATGTAACGATTTTACAAAATTCTCTCGACTTGAAAATACTATGAAACTTCAACGAATACTCTACTTTAATTATAGATAAATCATACTATGGTGATCCATCAAGCGACTATAATTGGTTTTGTGTTGAAGCATTGGAAGTGAAGCATTATTTAATACTAGTCTCCATAGTCATATGAGATTAGCATCACGGTCAAGCGTAGTCAACTCAAAATCAAAATTATAGCTAGAGTATTACGGTTAATAAATTTTTTTATTGAACCAAGTGTTCTTAGAATAACCAAGATGAATGTGGATAAGATTGGAATTTTGAACAATACCAAATTCCACATATATTGAAGTGATATAGTTTTGATGAAGAGAACATATGCAAATTATCGTTACTAAATGTTACCACTTAAGGTAAAATAAAATATGACTTTACTAAAAAGGTCTTAAGTGATCAATTTGACCAAAATGTCACATCACTAGCTAAGGCGTGTGTGAACATTAATATCTGAATTGTTAAATATTAAGCGTTGACTGAATTCACACATCTAAGTCACACGATCATATTTATAAATTCTCTAAAAACCTACACAATTTACTTAGTTTATAAAGTGTTATAAATTAATTATGTGAATTAGTATTTAAGAAATATTAAATATAAATTCATTTTATGCTTTGGGTGTTGTTAGCAATTATTTGGTGTGTGTATAAAAATTATATGTACGTGTATCTATATATATATATATATATATATATATATATATATATATATATATATATATTTAGAAAAGCTTTAAGTATATTTGTCTACTTAAATATGCCTTCGGATTTTTTGGTCCACGTAGGACAATATCGTGGCTAGCCATAAGGAATAAATAATTGATCTAAATATTGACTTAGATTTAATTAAGGAATTAAATATGATGGTCTTAAAAGAGAGGATGGGAAAGGTATTCATTTTCTCTATAAAACAATTCTTCCTTATTAATTGTTTTATTCTGTCTTCCTTCTTCCTCATCCTCTTTCATAGCTACCACTTTTTCTTCTTCCTCTCCCATGGGTGAAATATTTCCACCCTAACCAACTTGACACAAGATAAATTAAAAATGGTTCATTCGATTCTAATGAGATCGAGTGGTGAATCAAGTATTCGAGGAGACGATTTGCAAATCAATTTTTATAAAGGGAAAGATCATTCCAAGTTCAAATTCCATTTTATAATATTTACTCATGATATTCAACCCTTTCCCAAAATTCATGTATATGTGTATATTCTATTTCCACTTATTAGACTTGATTAAAAACCGTTTACGTGTTGCTATTTATAAAACATGAAACTAATTCTTTATATATATTTAAGAGAAATAGATTATTGATGTATGTTCGATTTGGTCGAAATAATATATCAACTTACCTATGTGTATCTGATGAATTTGATTTATTTAAATAATAAAATTTATATTTAAATATTTTGATTTTACATAAGCATCTTTGTTGTTGAAACGGTGAAACATCTTGAATTATATTGTTTGGTTATGTCAATTTCGATTCCAAAAAAATAATTTTATGTTTTCATTATCAATTAACTATATTTGAAATTTAAATTGTTATGGTTTTACTCTAATATGAATATTATGAATATTCCTTATAAGATAAACCTATAATAATGGTATTTGTTTTCATAACAAAAGTGATGCATTAGAAAATACAAAAGTATTTAAAATATTTATAATTTTTTTTAATTACCGTCTAAGTCATATCCTTGAGAAATAATTCTTTAACCATATAACTATGAATCATATGGTACTACTGAATTGAATCTCAAACGATTAAAGGCAAAGCACCCATTTAGTGGGAGCAACAAAAGTGTAAGTGAAATCTTCATATTGATATATTTAGATATATACTGTCCAAAGTATAATGGTACCAAAATGGATCCACTTACTTCATTTAATTCACCGATGAATTATATAGAAATAAACATGTGTAATGATACATGGTAATGCATCTATGATAAGTTCATATAATATATATAAAAGTGGAAAACATAACACGCAAAGGAAATAAAAGAATTCTAATTGATCGAATATGTGAGTTTATTGAAAAATGTAACACCCTACCTCTATACCCATACTATCCAAGAGTATTATAGAGTAATACTATCAGATAATATGGAGAATGAGGAAACATGCGCTACACATGTGAATATTCTATTGGACTAAAACTAGTACGTATTAAAACATTAAATAAAAAACTTATTAGTACGTACACAGTGTCAGTACAGACCAGTAAACCCGTGTGCCTCCAGGACTAAACAATAAACTATATATATAGTAAGTTACAGAGAACACATGGTCAATAGCAGCGATAATATATAATACAATAAAGTTATTAGAACACAATACAATTCAGTGTCAATTATATATGGTGAATCAATATCATTCAAAGATCGATAATTCATCCTAACTTCAAGCCCAATCAAATACATGATGATCAAGTCGTCCCTGTACATAAAAGGTCTCGGACTGACCCAAGTATTATATAAATAATAAACGGGTCAGACTATATCTAAATTTAATGTCACTAAACATAAAGATCACAATTTATGTGGGTATAAATAATTACAATAATGTCATCTCAACAGTTCGGATATCATAAACATAACACCACAAACCCTGCATAAAGACGTCATCACCTGTGTAAAACAGATCAAATCATAATCACAAAATCAATATAGGATGGGTGAATCATACATATCTAGAAATCAACATCAAATCCAAAATTACTTTAATAAGACGTCCTCAAGGGAAGTCGGGTAGCAATAAAACAATGCCCACTATCTCTCTCGAACTTATATTATAAAATACCAAAATCAAACCAATAAAATCAATAAGGAAGATTTAAACTAGCTCATAATAGTATCCAAATATAACAATAATAATTAGGTCGTATGCCTGTAAAAGATAAGCCGTCTACCTTAGAAGGATACAAGGTTAACCATATTCTGGACACAGTCTCCAGTATAATCTCATCCATACATAATATATGTCTATTTACTACCCTCATACTACCACATATATCCACATATACCGGAACCAGATGGGAGACCGACAACATGTCCGCTTGCTCCAGGAGCCACACGTGGTGCATATGACACAACTCCTGTAGTCATCGGTTATTGTTACCTCTCCCCTTTCGGTGTCCTAACAATGATCCACCAAAGGCTCGACAACGAGTAGCTCTTCGATCACGACTCCTGAATTATGCCCCTATGGTAATTGACTGCTGGCATATGCGACACATAGGGCAACCAACAAACCAATCTCATGACGCGCATCAAATCAATAAGAACAATGGTGTCATGGATCTGTGGCGTGACCCCATGAAAAGGCCGCCGGGATGGATGCTGGCCAATCTGGTTCACTTTCGAAACATAAAGGGAGTTGGACACAGTTAAATAGACATATAATGTAGACGATCCAAGTGGCTGACTAGTAGCCTCCATACCTGCTCACTACAGTGAGTCACCCATACCTCATATACCCTTGTATAAGTGTTATCCATGAGCAAACAATAACTGAATAACTAGCACAAAGGCATCCCATACCACCGTGTGTTACCAGTCCCTTTGTTCAGTGCTTAAATATCACACTTGCCTTTCTTTATTCTATACAACGAGTCCAAAGAATAACTGGAAAAGTGTTATCGGATGTCCCATTCCAGACGGTGGCAGTAAATCATTTAATTTGATTTTTCGTCATACAGAATAAATCAATAGATCATAAAGAAAGGTGTCATACAACTGTTACAATTAATATTGAATGAATATGAATTACAAAGAGGTAACACAATAACATTAAACCAAGTATTTAGAACAGAAAACTATTACAATTATTAGATAATCCTCTCAATTAATCTATGTAATCATTATATAATATTTAAGTATAGAAATTCCTTTACAATCCATACATATAATTATATATGTGTATTATTTAACTTCTAAATCACTATATAAGTCTAATTTAAGTATAAAAGTCACTTACGGCTTTTGCGTAATTAAATAACTTTCAAAACAACCAACACACTTTATCAATAGAAAATATAATAATTATAACTATATAAACTGTACTATACCGTTCCATAGCTAAATAATACTCTACAATAAATTTATAAATCTCAAAAATACTTCTTTTCACTTTAAATTATAATCTATAATTCAAAGCCTTCACTTTATATTTTAACAGTTAGAAATAAATTATTTTCAAGTCAACTTTTATATTCAAAATACTTTCCCATAAATCATTTTCTTTTCCAATCCATTATTATTTATTTGTAAAATACTTCAATTTAATTTTAAAATTACCAATAATAATTTATCGAAACTTGCAAAATATTTCAGAATAAAAAATCAATTAAATGACCACTAATTTGAATTATGGAACAAATAATCTTCAAATTCAACAATCAATTTATCACCCTTAATCTTTCATGTGGTCAAGCCGAATTCCATAGAATTTCGGCCATCGATAAACCGTACACATAATATGAATAAATTACACACACTAAAATAAAAAAGGACAACATTTCCTTATTATTTTAATAATCCAATAAACACAAAACTCAATTATTAACCACCAAAATAGCATCTAACAACTCCATTTCATCCAATATCACACAATTCTATCCAACATCCAACTAAATGTTTAACCAATATATCAAGTGATTCTTTTAAGTAATATAATTTAATTAGGATATATATTTATATAATTATCAGATGATGAATTCAATATAATATGAGTGAGAGGCTCACCCAAATGATGGTCAAGCTTTCAAAACAACGACTAGATGATATAAATTTATTTGTTATAGATCCTCTAAGCTAATTAATTTTTCCATCAAAGATTGCAATCACCACTGACAACGTCGGCAATGACCCAAAAAGCCTCCTAGACTGAGCTCAATCCGCGGCTCCAAACCTTAAACGTCGCTGACTTAAGCTCCATCGCCATCATTACTGTCACAACCAGATCCAACTTCTCCTTCATGTTGCCAAGGCGCACGTTACACCTCTACCAACACGACCAAGCAACAAGTCGTGACCCTTCCCTTGCTCATGTCGGTTAGGAATCGGCTCCATCTTCATGTATTAGCACATCTTCCTCCATAAGATTGTCGTAGTCACTCCTCACTTTTTTGATTGCCTAGCATGAATGAGGTTGTATCTTGGATTGTTTTTTTTATACCAAATCATGATTTTTTTTATTTAGGTCAATTAGAATGAAAATGATAAGGAAGATGTGGATCGGGCTTGAGTATGAAGTATGGACGGGTGATGAGTTTCCTAGAAGTGAAGGTAGGTTTGGGTTTTATATGTTTAGGCTTAATTTCTAATTTAATTATCTTTAATTAATTTTCCTTTATATTTAAAATTCAGTGTTTATTATTATTACTACTACTTTCAATTTGTTTAAAAAATATTTCACCGAGTTCAAATTATGTTAAACTTCACTTTACAAGATGTGTTTGATGAATGAGATAATTTTATTCAATTCAATACCGGGTTATTATTGTTATTTTCTTTTTAATTACTCATTGTATTCGCAAAATAAATTTATTTTCAAAATATTAATTATCACAAATCAAGTTTGTTCACTTTTATTTTAATAAAATTTATTTATTCAACTAGAAAGCGGGGTTGTTATAGAAAAGGTTTCAGAAGTACCTAAAAAAAATTTGATTCAACCTCAAAAGTCACTCCTCCCTATGATACATAACAATATATCAGTAAGGAATAATCGGGTTTTGGTGGACAAAGTACGATTGATATTATGATGTTAAGCTAACTTCTTTTTAGTTAGGATCTGCGTTTAAGAGTATGTATATAGGTAAAATTTAATTTCAACCAAAGAATAGTTTACAAGATCACACAAGACAAAAGTTGATAAGGAAACTCTACGTATCCTAGGTGAAGAAGTTAATAGGTTGTGTGAGTCCAAAGACCACTCATGATATTTTCTCATGAGTGATTTTATTTGAACCAAAGGTGTTTGGGATCGACCTACACTACTTGACTAATCTATGTGACGAACATGAGTTTTGTAAATTAAAAAAAATAAGTTTTAAAAATATATAAAGGCAGTTCATAAAAAATTTCTAAATGCATATTCCATCATACTGAGAAATAGTTATTGTTTCATGAAGCACCAACTTCACGACAAAGGATTTTTTTAGAAATTATTACTTGTTTAATGGATTTCTATATGTCCAAAAATAAATCTGATTACAAAAGAAGAAATTAAATTAACCAAGCCTAAACAGGCATAATTAGAATGTTTAGTAAGAATTCTTGCACACTGAGAGATACTATAAGTTTCCTATCAATGTCGATAAAAGAATTTCTTTGGTTTTTAATAAGCCATAAAGAATATTGACTCTATAAAATGGCACGATATGCAAACCTGAAATGAATTTGAAGTGCATTATCAAAATATGATTTTGATAGTTGTTCCCAAAGGGATACAATCCATCAGCTGCAAATGTGTCTTAGACAAGAAGACAAATGCAGTTGGAATATAGTAAGCAATGTTCATAAGGATAACATTATAAATTTTAGTTATTGAAATTAATGTAAAGGATTCATCATTCAACATGCTAATGTTAGTTTGAATTTACACAAAAAAGGAAATCTAATCAATGGGATTACCTATCCTTTCATAATAAGTTAGACTACCTTTTTAACTTAGAAAGTTTTTAGGCTACAAGGCCAATACAATATCCTAGAAACCCTAGTTTGAAAACTTAAACAATCCTTTCAAATTCATAGAAAGTACCGCTTTCAAAATAAGCTAACTACTTTAACCTTGAAACACTAGGCGAAAAGGCTGAAACATACCTTTTGATTGAACACAAACCTTTCGAAATCATTATTTAAACCTTAGACAACCTCTTTGAAAACTCTTAGACTTGTCTGTTGAAAGCATTGGAAACCCTTCATTCATACTAAAAATAAATCTTTTGAAATCATTGAAATCCTTTACTTAAAACATACCTTTAAAAAGTATTAGGTTTAAGTAAATGTTTGTGAAAAAATTGCTTTGAAACCATCGAAAATCATTTCTTTCGAAACCTTTGGGTTTAACTTTTTAAGATAACTAAAGGTCGTAAAGAGCTGGGGCGAAAGCATTGCTTTCAAAAGCTTTAGTCCTAAGTAAAAGAAAGGATGGTTTCGAAACAAACCCTTTCGATAGCATTAAGGAGCGTTTTTAAGGTAAGAAGGCGAAAACAATCTTTCGAAACCATTGTTTAAAGGCTATGAAGAAAAGAGGCCTTAACTATTTTGAAAGTGTAACGACCCTAATTTTTAGTAATATTATTTAGGACATTTAATTAGTTAAATTAAATAAAATAATGTAAATGAGTAGGGGATTGAGATTTGTGATTAATATATAGGTAGTCGTGCCTATTTGAACTTATGAACTAAGATAATTAAAATGAATTAAGTTAGGGTAAGTAGATAAGGGGATTGTAGGAATAAGAATATTCTTATACCCTAAACCCATAAACGACATTATTTTACATGTTCATTCTCATAAACAAAAGCATAAGAGGCTGGCCGCCATTAGGAAAGCAAGAAGACAAAGCTAAAATTAAGGGGAAGAAGCTTAAGAAACTTAATCAAAGATCAAATCTCAACTCCTTGATCTCAAGCTAAAGGTGAATAATAGAATAATCTTATGTTTTATATTATTTTTGGCTTTAGATTGGATCCGAACTAATTTGCGAATGTTTTGCCATGTTTTGAATGATTAAGTGGAGATATATGCTTGTTGATGATTTATGATAATTCATATAGATTTTATTGTATATTTTAATATGAAACCCCTATTAAATAACATTCAAATGCCTTACTATTTCAGAATAAGGTCAGAAATTATATTTTGAAAATGATTTTCGATTTTCATAATTTTGTGAATTAATGTGGATTTATTATGAATTTTCTAGTGAAGAAAATAGTTATTTTGGTTATAAATTAACTTTGGCTATTTTATGATGATTTTGTGTCAAAAATTAATATATGTTAGAAACATATTAAAAGTGATTTGTCGAAATTTTTATAAAAATTTTCCTAAGTGCTTTAGTAGATATATAAAATTATTTAAGGTATGCGACTTAATGTTTTATATATTTATAAAAGGAGAGGGGGAATTTTGTAAATAATTTAATTTGTCATTTCTGAAATTTCGACAGTACTTTTAGTAAAGAAATTAGCAACCAATCATGTTTTGACAAACAAGGAAGTTTAGTTGAGAAGAATTATTATAAAAGATTAAAAATCAGCTTAAACATGCTTTTTACATGTTCAGCCACTTTCAACACCTATGTTTCGACCCATTACTTCCGCCTCCATCACCATCAACCAATGCACATGGTATCAATGACTTGGTACGCAACGAATTGGACATAGGCCAAAGGTATGCAGTCAAAACAAGGGGTTTCGAAGAAGCCGAAGTTTTACTTTGTTTTAAATGAAAATGCGCCTGCTTCGCTTTTTCTTTGGACTTCGTTAGCTTTCGACTCGGTCAAATGGTTTTAAAGTAATGGTTTCAAAAGAGGTTCTTTGTTTTAAGTAAATTCTTTCGAAGGGGTCGAAACCCTTTGCTACTGCATCTTACCTTTTGAAGCAATGCCTTCAAAAAGGTTGCTTTGTTTTTAAATTAAAGACACTTCTCTAATAGTTTCAAAGGGTTGGTTTCGAAACCATCACTTCTTTACTTAGGAAATAGCTTTTAGAAGAGTGCTTTCAACTTATTTGCTTTACGATCCTTTGTTCTGTTGAAGGTAAAACCCAAAGGTTTCGAGAAGAAAGGTTTTAACTAGTTTCAAAAGGTTGTTCCACATGTTTTACATGAACTCAAATGCTTTCAAAAGGTTTGATTTCATGAAAGGAATTTAGAGCTTTCATAAGGTTTTAAATGAAGGTTTCGAAGGGGTGGTTCCCCAATGGTTTCGAAAGGTTTTAAATTGAAGACTTTAATGTTTTCAAAAGGCAATGTTTTATAGAGTTTTGATAAGAGGATGTCTAAGTTTCAAGGCTTTCGAAAGAATGGTTTCTCAAGGATTTTGAAATATTTATTGGGAATAATTTCAAAAGGTATGTTTTGGCATTTCTGCCAAAGGTTTTACTTGGTTTCGAAAGAGGTGCATTCAAAGGTTTAAATGTTTTCATCACGTATATGTAACATGGCAAGGTGACTTGGGTAAAGCATAGAAATATAATTTACTTGTTTAATTATGATTTTAAAGAATTAAGTCATTTTGAAAGAAAAGGTTGTCAAGCATAATTGAAGGGTAGATGACCCTAAATGAAATAATTCAGATATTAGAATACCAAATGAGACTGGTATAGGGTCGCACCCTATACATTGTCTATTAACTCCTAGCTAATTTAGTCCAAAATTTCAGTGTGTAGGGCTTTATCTTAGGCAAGACTAACATGATGTCACATAGAACGGAATATATAGAGTGAGGATTGGTTATTGATGAGCTCGCAAAGCCATTAGGATCGATAGACCTTGGAGAATTTAGTTAGGGACAGACCATTTAGGAGAGGAGTATCTAACAAAAGTTATATTATTTGTTTATTTTATCGGGTAGGGCCGAGTCAGCCAAAGGTAAGTAGTTAACCAAACAAAATAGTTTTGTTTGGACAGATAGTCCATTTGTTACCTGATTTATATATTTATATGATATTGATATTATTGTTTTAACCAGTTTTTGTTGTAGGATTAAGTTTTGCAAAAGAGATATTTTAAAAGGATATTAGTGTGGGGAAACCCGTTCCGCTAAGCGACATAATCTCACTTAATACCAAATAATCGAGATGTATAGTATTATTCACATCTGACTTTATATCTAACTGGGAGTATATGTTTTCCCCTTAAATTCTCGGGTGCTCAAAATTGATTTGAGTAGGGTGAGGTTTGAGGAATTTTATGTTTATTAGGTGGACAAATAAATCTTTCGGGGACGAACAGGAGGCTGATGCTAGCTATATTTAGGAGTAGTTTGTTTTATTTTTGTTGTGTTGTATTAAGTCAGTTATGACTATCTAGTACTCTGGTCAACCAAGGGAGTATCTTCATATGTTGCTCTTGATGTATTTATGTAATAATTATATTTGATCTGAACCTAAAAAATGTTTGGGATCATGTAACTTGGATATGAAATGTGGTTTTGAAAAGTAATTAAAAAATGTTTTAATCTATGATGATTTTATTTCATATTCAAGTGCTTCTGATATTATGGATACCATTAACATTACCGTATTTGGTCACCAGCTGTTAATACTATGGATGACTACAGCAGCTGTAGCGCTTAGCTTCGAGCCTCCAGATAGGCTTGTTACAACTTGGTATCAAAGCATAGGTTTATGAAAAAGTTTAAACTAAAATGATTTTTGAAAACATAATGCATAGGAATTAAAGATAAGGTTGGGGTATGGGATAACATCATAGTAGCGTACTTGTTTTTGCTATGTATAAGTATACGCTATATCACTATTCTCCTATCTCTCTTAGGCAATTCTACTGTAACTCAAGAGGCTTGGATATAGATATGGATGCTAGAAGTGGAAGAGTTAACCTTGGAGGGGGTAGCACCACAACAAATACAAATGACAGACCAAATACCAGGTGAAATCAAGGTCAGGCACAAGCTGGAAATGTGGATGTCGGAGTCTCGCAAGTTCACATGGGAGCAATGTATCAGTTCTTCGCCAACATAATGTAGGCGGGTGTTGCTGTTGGAGGAGTTCAGGAAGCTCAAGTGGTGAATAACAATGCTATTTTTATTATGGATTTTTCTCGGTTGGGAGGAAAGCCATTTGTACGAACCGAGGATGCCATTGAAGTAGAGAACTGGTTACTGCACTGTGAGAGAACCTTTGCAGATTTGAGGCTCAATGATGAGCAGAAGAGAAGACTTGATTCTAGACACCTTTATGGAGTAGTGATGTATTAGTGGAACATTGTTACAGTTGGAGTTAATGAGGAGACAATGGCATGAGCCGAGTTCAAAAGGAGATTTGAGTAGAGGTTTATGTCTGAGATTACGAAGTCCACTCTGCTCAGGAAGTTTGCCGAGTTGGAGCAGGAGGATATGAATGTACTTGAGTATGCAAGGAGGTTTGAGGAACTAGCAAGATATGGCTATGCTACATCGATACTAATATTAAGAGAAATGAGAAGTCATCAAGGGGTTGAAGCCCGAGCTTGCAGGGCTATGTTAAAACACATTAGGGATCCATATGATGTTATTTTGAGATGGCATTGAGACTCGAAGAGATGTTTGATTTTTTAGAGAGAAATAAGGCAAAGGAAGTATAGGTGGGGCAAAGTTAGAAAAAATGTTCTTCCATAAGAAAGGAGCTCAGAAGGGTGGAGATGCAAAGAAGGGAAATTCGGAGGTTGTCTGCTTTAAGTGTGATAAGAAAGGGCATTTTGCTAATGAATGTCGCTCAAGAGATGGAAAGAAGGTGATCAGGAAGAAAAATATCAGGTGCTTCAACTGTGATCAAATTGGACGTTACAAGAACTAATGAAAGGTGTCGGCTAAGGATAGGAGAGGAAAGATGTTTGCATTAGAGCCAGCTACCTCGAGGCCAACAATAAAGGAAAAAGAAAAAGAGGCGTTGGGAGGTACGCTTCTAATTGATGGTATGTCAGTTATCGTTCTATTTAATACTGGTGCACCGCATTCTTTTGAATCTCTTTGCTTGGTAGATAAGCTTAACCTAGAACCCTCATATTTAGTTACTTCCTTAAGGGTTGCAAATCCGATAGGAGGGTATTCAACACTTGGGATGAAGTGTGACCACATAGAGTTTGAATTGTTAGGTTATAACTTTGTGCAGTTTACATGTGTCTGACTTCTTAGGGTTCGAAATTATTTTAGGTATGGATTGGTTAAGTATGTATGATGCAAGGATATTTTGCCATGATCGGAAAATATCGCTTAGAAACCCTGATTGTAGTGGTCGGATTGTATATACAGTAGAAAAACCTAATTGTGAGGTGAATGCTTTATTGGTTGTTGTTGAGGTAGATGATGAGTTGAATTATGTTTTCATTGTTAGAGAATTTGCAAATGTCTTTGAGCCGCGGTAGGATTGCCACCGAAACGAGCCATTGAGTTTTAGATAGATTTGGTGCCGGGAGCAGAACTAGTAAGTAGACCACTATGCAGGATGACACCTACTAAGATGAGGGAGTTAAAGATGCAGTTGGTGGATTTGGAAGGCAATAATTTTATTAGGCCAACTAGTTCACCTTGAGGAGCAAACACAGTGTTTTCTAAGAAGCCAGACGGATCATTAAGTTTATGTATCGAATATCATTAATTGAATGAGAAGACGACAAAGAATCGATATCCGTTGCCTAGAATGGACGATTTCTTCGATCAGTTGAGTGGAGCCAAACTATTTTCTTAGTTGGATTTAGCAACAGATTTCCATCAGCTTAGAGTAGCAGAGGACAGTATTCCTCTGGCGGCATTTAGAAATAGATATGGATCGTACGAAGGGTTAGTGATGCCTTTCAGACTAACTAATGCGATAGCATTCTTTATAGATTTGATGAACCAAATTTTTCAAAAGCACTTGAATAGTTTTGTGTTCGTATTTATAGATGATATTTTTGATATACTCTAAGGATGAAAGAGAGCATGAAGTTCATCTTATAGTAGTTCTTGAGTTGAGGCAGCATCAGTTGAAGGCCAAATTTTTGAAGTGTCATTTTTGGAAGAAGGAATTGAAATTTCTTAGTCATGTAGTCTCAGAGAAGGGGTTGTCTGTAAATCCAACTAAGATTGAAGCGGTGAATAATTGGAAGAGAACCGAGACAGTGATTGAGAAAAAGAGTTTTCTTGGATCAGCTGGGTATTATTGAAGATTCATAAATGATTTGTCATGAATAGCGGCACCAATGACCAAGCTAAAACGAAAACATGTGAAGTTTGTGAGGACCGGTAAGTGTGAGGAATCATTCTAGAGCTTGAAACACTTACTGACTAATGCACCTATGTTAGGTTTTCCGGAAGGGAATCAGGACTTAGTAGTATGTACGGATGCTTGTGGAACATGATTAGGAGTTTTGTTAATACATAGGGGTAAGGTGATTGCCTATGCATCATGACAGCTTAGACTGCATGAGATTAGCTACCCAACTCACGATTTGGAATTAGCCGCAGTGTTTTTTGCACTGAAGGTGTGGAGAGATTACCATTTGGGAGAAAGATTTGAGTTATATATGGATCATAAGTCATTGAAGTATTTACTCTCTCAGAAGGAGCTGAATATGAGACAGTAGAGGTGGGTAGAATTTATAGCTACTTATGACTTTGATATTGAGTGTACACCAGGGAAAGGTAGTAAGATTGTAGATGCACTTAGTAGAAAACATCGGAATGCAGTGTTGGCGATGATAGCTGAGTGGAAAGATTTAAAAGAGCTGGAGACATGCAAAGTGCAGTGGAAATCTGATGTTAGATCTAGTAAGGTGGCCGCTATGTTATCATGTTTAGAAGTTCGACTAGTTATGATTGAAAGGATTTCTTATAAGCAAGGAGAGGAGCCAGCATTACCTGAGCGGATCGGGAAGTGAGCAATGACTTGAAGGATTTTAGTCTTGACCCGATAAGGTGGTTGAGAAAGAAAGGTAGGTTATGTGTTAATGTAGGAAGCATTAGGAAAGAAATTCTTAAGGAATTCCATCGTTCGAAGTTCACCATTTATCTTGGACGAACTAAGATGTATCAGAACGTGAAGAGGGGTTTCTTCTGGAAAGGAATGAGGAGGGATGTAGTCTTATGGCTAAAGCAGTATCTAAACCGCCAATAGGTAAAGGCCGAATATCAAGAGCCAAGTGGATTACTTCAGCCATTATATATTCCAGTATAGAAGTGGGATTCTATTTCTATGGATTTTATAGACTGGTTTTCAGGATCTAATAGAGGAAATGAAAGTATATGGGTTGTAGTGGTCAAGTTAACCAAGAGTTCCCATTTCATTCAGTTAAGTCAATCAGGACGGCATTTGTATTAGCTAAGTTGTTTATGAAGTATATAGTTAGACTTCATGGAATTCCTAGTAATATAGTAAGTGATAGAGATTCCTTATTTACTTGTAAGTTATGGAAGATTCTACAGGAAACCTTAGGTACCAAGCTCAACATGAGTGTCGCTTACCATCCATAGACCGATGGACGAACAGAAAGAGTTAACAAAGTCTTGGAAGATACGTTACGAGCTTGTGTGCTAGATTTTGGAGGATCATGGAAAGACCATCTACACTTAGTCGAGTTTTTGTATAACAACAGTTATCAGGCTAGTATAGGGATGGCACCGTTTGAAGATTTGTATGGAAGGCCACGCAAATCTCCAGTTTGTTGGTTAGAGACTAAGGATAGGTTGGTTCTTGGTCCGGATTTAGTCAGAGAAGCTGCAGAGAAGATTGAGTTGATTCAAGCTGGAATGAAGGAAGCTCGGTCGAGGTAGAAGAGTTATGCTGATAGAAGACAAAAGACATAGAGTTCTCATTATAAGATCATGTATTTATTAGGGTATCACCGATAGAAGGTGTAATTCTATTCGGGAAAGTTGGCACCGAGATTTGTAGGCTCATTTCCTATTATATAAAGGATCGAGAAACTTGCATATAAAGTAGAGTTATCGAACATATTGGCATGAGTCCACGATGTTTTTCATATTTCTCTTCTAAGGAAGTGTATTAGAGACCTGGAGACTACTATAGCACTGAATGTGTTAGAGGACTTAGTAGTAAATCCGAACTTGACTATAGTTAGAAAATCAGTTCGTAAGTCGCCAGAGATGAAAGAGGCTAAGGAACATGACAAACTGGTTAGTTAAGGTTCAGTGGAGCGACGATGAGAGGGACTGTACTTGGGAGACTAAGAGCAGGATTAGAGACACTTATCTTAATTTGTTTGATGGTATGTTTTACCTTTTTGATTGATTTTTTGTTTACCTTATCATAATTTCAAGGATGAAATTTTTAAGGAGGGAAGTTTGCAATGACCCTAATTTTTAGTAACATTATTTAGGACATTAAATTAGTTAAATAAAATAAAATAATGTAAATGATTAGGGGATTGAGATTTGTGATTAATAGAAGGGTAGATGTGCTTATTTGAAACAATGAACTAAGAAAATTAAAATGAATTAAGTTAGGTAAGTAAACAAGGGCAATGTAGTAATAAGTATATTCTTATACCCTAAACCTTTAAACCACACTCATTTACACGCTCATTCTCACAAAAAATGCATAAGAGGCCAGCCACCATTTAGGAAAGCAAGAAGAAGATAAAGATAAAATCAAGGGGAAGAAGCTGCAACTTAATCAAAGATCAAATCTCAAATCCTTAATCTTAAGCTAAAGGTGAAAATAGGTTGCATCTCAAGTTTTATATTGTTGTTAGTTTTAGATTGGATCCGAACTAATTTTCAAATGTCTTTCCATGTTTCAAATGATTATATGGAGATATATGCTTGTTGATGATCAATGCTAATTCATATAGATTTTAAGACATGTTTTAATATAAAAACCCTATTAAATGACCTCCAAGTGGCTTGTGATTCCAGAATAAGGTCGGAAACAATATTTTGAAAGTAGGTTACAATTTTCACAATTTTCTGAGTTAATGCGGATTTATTTTGAATTTTCTAGTGAAGAAAACAATTATTTTGGGTTTAAATTATTTAGAGCTATTTTATGATGATTTTGGGTCAAAAATTAATATATGTTATTAAACAAATTAAAAGTGATTTATGGAGATTTTGTAAAATTTTCCTAAGTGTTTTAGTGGATATATAAAATTATTCAAGTTATGTGACTTAAATGTTTTATATATTTATAAAAGGAGAAGAGGCATTTCGTAAATAATTTATTTTGTTATTTGTGAAATTTCGGCAGTACTTTTAGAAAAGAAATTAGTAACCAATCATGTTTTTACAAATAAGGCAGGTTAGTTGAAAATAATTACTTTAAAAGGTTAAAAATCATCTTAAACATGCTCTTTACCTGTTTAGCCACTTTTGGCATGTATATTTCGACCCAGTACTCTCGCTTCCATCACCTTTGAAACCAATGCGCATGGTAACGAAGAATGGCATGCAGTGAATTGGACATAAACGAAAGGTGTGCAGTCGAAAAAAAGGGTTTCCTAAGGGGTCAAAGTTTATTTTTTTTTAAATGAAAATGAGTGCTTTTCTTTTACTTTCGACTTGGTTAGTTCCGACTGGGTCAACTGGGTTTAAAGCAATGGTTTCAAAAGTGGTTATATCTTTTTCTTAGTAAATGCTTTTCAATAGGGCTGAAACTCCTTGCTGCCGCATCTTTCCTTTCGAAGAAATGCCTTTGAAAGGTTACTTTGTTATTAAATTAAAGCCACTCCTCCAATACTTTCGAAGGATTGGTTTCGACACATCACTCTTTACTTAGGAAATAGATTTCGGAAGAGTGCTTTCGACTTAGTTGCTTTACGACCCTTTTTTCTGTTGAAGGTAAAAACCAAAGATTTCGAGAAGAAAGGTTTAACTGGTTTTGAAAGGTTGTTCCTCATGTTTTAATGAACCCAAATGCTTCTGAAAGGTTTGATTTCGTGAAAAGAATTTTAAATGGAAGACTTCAATGTTTTCAAAAAGCAATGTTTATAGAGTTTTGACAAGAGGATGTCTAAAGTTTTTAAGGCTTTCGAAAGAAAGGTTTTTTCAAGGTTTTCGAAAGATTAATAAAGAATGATTTTGAAAGGTATGTTTTGGCCTTTCGGCCTAAGGTTTTACCTGGTTTCGGAAGGGGTACTTTCAATGGATTTGAAAGGTGTACTTTCGAAGGTTTAAATGTTTTCATCAAGTTTTTGTAACATGGCTAGGTTAGTTGGGTGAAGAATAGAAATACAATTTCCTTGTTTAAGTATGTTTTAAAAGAACTAAATGATTTTGAAAGAAAAAGTTTTCTAGGAAAATTTAAGGGCAGATGACCCTAAGTAAAATGTCTCAGATATTAAAATACCAGATAAGACTGGTATAAAGTCGCGCCCTATACATTAGATATTAGCCGCTAGTTAATTTAGTCCAAAGTTGTAGTGTGTAGGGCTTTATCTTATGTAAGACTAAATTGATGTTACACACAGAAAGAAATATATAAAGTGAGGATATGTTATTGGTGAGCCCATAAAACCATTAGTATCAGTGACCCTGGAGAATTAAGTTAGAACAGGCTGTCCAGAAGAGAAGTATTTAATAGAAGTTAAATTATTTGTTTATTTTGTCTAGTAAGCCCTAGTTAGCCAAAGGTAAGTAATTAGCCAAACAAAACTATATTGTTCGAACAGATAATCCATTTGTTTCCTGATTTATATGCTTACATGATATTGATATTAATGTTTTAACCAGTTTGGGTTGTATGATTAAGATTTGCAAAAGAGATATTTTAAATGGATATTAGTGAGAGAAAACCCGTTTTTCTAAGCGGCGTGGTCTTATTTAATATCAAAAATAACCGAGATGTATAGTATTATTCACACCTGGCTTTATGTCTGACTCAAAGTTTATGTTTTTTACCGTAAACTCTCGGGTGCTCAAAATTGATTTGAGTGGGCTGTGAGGATTGTTAAGTTTTAGTATGTGAACGAATAAAGCTTCCGGGTCAAGTAGGAGGCTGATGCTAGCTATATTTAGGAGTTGTTTTGTTTTATTTCTGCAGTGTTGCATTACGTCAGTGATGACTATTTAGTACCTGGTCAACTAAAGGGGCATCTTCATATGTCGCACTTGGTGTTTATGTAATGATTATATTTTCTCCAAACCTGGGAAACATTTGGGATTATTTAACTTGGATATGAAATGTTGTTTTCAAATGTAATCAGAATTTTTTTTTATGTATGATGATTTTATTTCATATTCAAGTGCTTCTGATATTATCGATACCATTAACATTACCGTATTTGGTCACCGGAAGTTAATATTATGGATCACTACAGCATCAGTAGCAATTAGCTTTGGGCTCCAGATAGGGGATGTCATAGAAAGGTAGAATGCGACAACTAGGTTTTGAATTTGTTCAAAGCTATCGTTTCGAAAGTTTCTTTTAAAACAAATGGCATATTGATCATGTCGAAAGCTAATTCCAAACCTTTCAAAAGCATCATTCATAAACAAAAACAGTTTCAAGTTAACAAGAGTGGCTTCTACCCCTTCGAAAGCATGGTTTCGATGCTATACCTTCTGCCTTTCTCCAATTCACTACATATCAATTGTTTGAAACAACATATATTGGTTTCGACTTTGTCATGGGCGAAGGTATGGTGTCGAAAGCTACTAATGGAAGTGGCGAAAAGCAAAACTGATTTTTAGCCTTCTAAAGTAATTCTTTTCTAACTAGCCTGTCTTGTTTGTCAATGTATAATTTGTTGCCAATTTTTTTAAAAATCTTTTTCTAAAAGTGCCTCTGAATTCATAAATTAGAAATTTTGAAAACATTTAACAATTAAGCCCTTCTCCTTGCTAAAACATATAAAATATTTAAATCCCATACCTTTAATAATTTTATAACAATAATAAAATACTTAGGAAAATTTCCCAAAAATCACCATAATTCATTTTTAACATGCTTTCTGACATATTTAAATTTCAGACCCAAAACCAATATACGTATTTGCCGAAAATAATTTTAAACCCAATTTTAGTTATTTTCTATCATAGAAAATTCATAATAAATCTATAATTGAATATAAAATTCATAATAAATCCATAAATGCTTAGAAAATTATAAAACTTGAAACCCACTTCTAAAATAATGTTTTGAATCATATATCTAATATGCAAGTCATTTGGAAATCTTTTAATAGTTTTTTCAAACCTAAACTTATCATAGAATCAATATGAAGCAATGTAAATCATCAACAAGCATATATATTCTTTTAAACAACCATATCATGGCATATTATTTGCAACATCAATTCAGATCTAACTAGAAACCAAAATCAATAAAAATGAGATGTAAAATCATTATTCACCTTAGCTTGTTGTTAAAAAAAAGGTTTAGATTTGTCTTTTGATTGATTTGCTTAAGCTTCCTGCTTGAATCTTATCTTTTCGCCTTCTTGAACCTCTTAATGGTGGTCGACCAAGCTTATGGGTATTTTAGTTTTGTTTGCAAGTGTTTAAAATGAAAAAGGAATGAAGGTAAGAAGGTTTTAGGGTATAAGAACATAGTCTATTCCTACTTTACCCTTATCATATTCCTTCTACTTGCTTCTTTCTTATTCTCTTTGGCTTATAGATTAATTAAGGCACGACTACCTTATGTTTATACAAATCTCAATCCCTTAGCCATCTACATTATTTCATTTAATTTATCTAACTAAATATTCTAAATAATTTTACTCAAAATTAGGGTCATTACAAAATCCCATTCCTAAAGAATTTCATCCTCGAAATTACGATAAGGTTCCCATAATAATGAATCATTGTAGTAAAACATACCAAACAAGTCAGGATAAGTATCTCTAATCCTGATCTCAATTTTCCAAGTACAGTCTCTCTCGTTGTCACTCCACTGAACATTGACTAATTTGATTGTCTTGTTCTTTAATCTCTTCTCATCCCTTGTGATTATACGAACTAGTTTTCTAACTATAGTAATATCTAGTTCGAATACTAAATCATCTAACACATTCGGTGCAATAGTAGTTTCTTGATCTTGAATACACTTCCTTAGATGAGAAACATGAAAGAAATTATGGACTCCTATCAAACTATTCGATAACCTTACTCTATATGCAAGTTTCCCGATCCTTTCTACCGTAGGAAATGGTCCAACAAATTTTGGTGCCAATTTTCTTGATTTTCCAAATCAGATTACACCATTTTTCGGTGACACCTTGGCAAAAACATGATCTCCAACTGAGAACTCTAAGTCTTCCCGTCTTTTATTAGTGTAACTCTTCTGCCTAGACTTAGCTTCCTTCATTCTTACTCGAATTAACTCAAATTTTTCTGCAGCTTCTCTAACCAAATTGGGCTAAGAACTAACCTATCCCGGTCTCTACCCAACACATGGGAGATTTGCATGGCCTTCCATACAAACCTTCAAATGGCGCCATTCCTATACTAGTTTGACAAATGATGCTATACGGACACTCAATTGAGTGTAGGTGGTCTTCCCATGATCCTCCAAAATCTAGTACACAAGCTCTTAAAAAATGCTCTAAAATTTTGTTGACACTTTCTATTTGTCCATCTGTCTACGGATGATAAGTGGTACTCATCTTGAACTTGGTACCTAAAGTCTCTTGTAGACTTTTTCAGAACTCGCTAGTGAATGAGGAATCTCTATCACTTACTATGCTATTAGGAATTCCATGCAGCCTGACAACATTCTTTAGGAATAATTTAGCCAAAACAGGTGTCATCCTGTTTGACTTAACTGGAATGAAATGGGCACTCTTGGTCAACCTGTCCACTATGACACATATACTTTCATTTTCTCGATTTAACCTTGTCAACCTGTCTATAAAATCCATTGAGATAGAGTCTCATTTTCAAACTGGAACATCTAAAGGATGAAGTAAACCACTTGACAGTTCAAACGCTGCTTCACCCATAAGCCAACATCTCTCTTCATGCCTTCTCAGAAGAAATTATTTTCATGTCTTGATACATCGTAGTTCCTCCCGGATGAATGGTGAACGTTGAACGATGGCATTCTCCAAGAACTTCCTTCCAAATGTTCCCTACATTTGGAGCACAAAGTCTTCCTTTCTTCCTTAACCACCCAATTTGGTCAAGATTAAAATTGTTTAAATCATTGCTCTCCACCTCATTCCTTAGTTTTCTGATCCGTTCAGCTACTAATGGATCCTCCCCTTGCTCAAAAGCAATCCTTTCGATCATCACTGGTCAAACTTCTAAACATGACAACATAGCAGTTTCCTTACTAGAACTAGCTTCAGATTTCCACTGTATTCATCATGTAGTTAATGCTTCTAAATATTTCCACTCAGCTATCATTGCCAATACTGCATTCTAATGTTTCCTACCAAGTGCATCTGCAACCTGATTACCTTTCCCCAGTGCATACTCAATTCCAAAGTCATAAGCGGCTAAAAACTATAACCACCTCTACTGTCTCAAATTCAACTCCTTTTGATAGAATAAATACCTTAATGACTTATGATCCATATACAACTCGAATCTTTCTCCTAAAAGCTGATGTCTCCACACCTTTAATGCGAAAATTACTGTAGCTAAATCAAAATCATAAATTCGATATCTAACTTCATGCGGTCTAAGCTGTCGTGAAGCGTAGGCAATCACTTTACCTCTTTTCATTAACATTACTCCTAACCCTCTTCCACATGCATCTGTGTATACCACTAAGTCTTGATTCCCTTCTGGAACAACTAATAGATGTGCATTCATCAATAAATGTTTCAGCTTTTGGAATACCTCCTCACACTTATCTATCCAAACAAACTTCACATCTTTCCACTTTAACTTAGTCATCAATGTCGCTATCCTTGAAAAATCCTTAATGAATCTCCGATAATAACCAGCTAATCCAAGAAAACTCTTTATCTCAGTCATTGTCTCAGGTCTTTTCCAATTATTCACCGCCTCGATCTTAGCTGAATATATGGACAACCCTTTCTCTGAGACTACATGACCAAGAAACTTCAATTCCTTCTTCCAAAAATGACACTTCGAAAATTTAGCTTTCATTTGATGTTTCCTCTACGTCTCAAGCACCACTCTAAGATGAACTTCATGCTCTCTTTCAACTTTGGAGTATATCAAAATGTTATCTATGAACACTAGCACAAATCACTCCAAATGCTCCTGGAAGATCCTTTTCATAAATCCCTGAAAAATGTTGGTGCATTAGTTAGTCCGAACGGCATCACTAACCATTCGTATGATCCGTATCTTGTTCTAAACACCATCAAAGGAATACTATATTCAGCCACTCTAAGCTGATGGGACCCTATTTCCAAATCCAACTGGGAAAACACTTTGGCTACACATAACTAATCGAACAAATCGTTAATTCTAGGGACTGGATATCGATTTTTTATCGTTTTCACATTCAACTTACAATAATCGATACACAACCTTAACAATCTGTCTGGTTTATTTACAGACACTGCTGCTGCTCCCCAGGGAGAACTACTTAGTCTGATAAAGTTCTTACTTTCCAAATCCACCAACTAAACCTTTAACTCCTTCATCCCAGTAGGTGTCATTCTTCTTGGCAGTCTACTCACTTATTCTCCTCCTAGTACTAAATCTATCCAAAACTCAATAGTTCTTTTCGACGGTAGTCCTACTATGGGCTTAAAGACGTCTGCAAATTCTCTCACAAAGAAAACTCATCTTCTTCCTCCATAACACCCGACCAAGCATTTACCCCAAAACTAGGGTTGTCTACGGAATATGTAATCCAATCGCTACAATTAAGATGTTTTAGTGATATTTTCCTATCATGGAAAAATATCCTAGCATCATTCTTACTTAACTAATCCATACCCAAAATAATTACGAACCCTACGAAATTAAATACATGCAAACTACAAGAAAATATATGACCTAACAATTTAAACTCTAAGTGGTCACATCTCATCCCAAGAGTCACATACCCTCCTATTAGATTTGCAACCCTTAAGAAAGTAACTAAATACGGGGAAGATTACCTACCAAACAATGAGATATAAAAGAATGCGATGCACCAGTATCAAATAGAACTCTAACTAATACATCAGGAATCAAAAGCGTACTTCCCAACATAGCTTTTTCTTTCTCATCAACTGTTCGTCTAGAGGTAGCTGGTTCCAGTGCAAACATCTGTCCTTTTCCATCCTTGGTTGGTTCCTTGCATTGGTTCTTATAATGTCCAATCAGATCAAAGTGTAAGCATCTCACCTCTTTCTTACCAGCAGCCTTCTTCCCTTTACCTGTCCGATAGTCATAAGTATAGTGTCCCATCTTATCGCACTTATAGAAAACTACATCGACCTTCTTTTTCTTGGTTGCTCCTCCTTTTTTAGCGTCCTTATTATGGAAAAAAATTCTCTTCTGATTACACCCACTTTGAGCTTCCCCTACTTTATTCCCATCATGAAAAACAAGCATCACCTCCTGCCTCAAAGCCATTTCAACAACTACATCACACGGATCCTTGATATGTGGCAGAGTTTCTTTAGCTAGTTCAGGTTTTAGTCCCCGAATGAACTACTCATTCTTTTTGTTAATTATATCAACTGTAGCATATTAATACCTCGACAGCACCTCGATTCTGGTTGCATACTCAAGCACCGCCATGTCGCCTTACTCTAACTCAATAAACTTCTTGAGTAGAGTTGACTAGCAATATCTGACACGAATCTTTCCTCAAACCTTCTTCTAAATTCAGCCCAATTCATGGTATTCTCATTAACTCTTATAGTAACACTACTCCACCAACATAGTGCTGCTCCTTGAAATTGTCTAAAAGCAAGCCTCCTCTTCTGCTCAACATTAAGCCCTAAATCACCAAAGATCCTCTGGCAATAAAGTAACCAATCTCCACATCAATTGCGTCTTTAGTTCCAATAAACGGCTCTCCAAGCTTGGCATAGTTTCTACTCAAGATCGCATAGTTATTGACCACCGAATCTCCCTGATTTCCTCCTTCAACATTTCCACCGACTAATCATGCAGCAACTCTATAACGATTTGCCTTTCATCTCATAAAAAGACGCATCATTATTAAGAAAGAAAGGGAGAAAAAAAGAAAAGATAGAAAAGAAAGAACTAAACAATATCAGAATCTTATAGCAGAACGAATAAAATATATTAATAACATAAGTTATTACATAATATACAACATCTACCAAAGTTACACAGCTTTATATCCCAATACGTTAGATAGTTATAAAACCTGTCTATCAGACAACTCAAGATACAACACAGAGATTAACACGGCAGAACCACAGTATTTATATACGCTAAAGCCTCTTGCTCCATATCTCTTCCAAAAACTCGTTAAAGCTAACCTGAATCCCTTGGATACTCGTAAAAATTTGAGTACCCAAGAATTTAAGAAAACAGAAAATAAACTCCAGGTCAGACATGGGTCTGATGTGAGTAAGCGGGTTAAAGTTGCTTGAAAACAAAGGGTATCTCGTAAGACTTCCTGCACATAACACGGAAAAGTTTTTACCTTACGATAACCAAAGATTTGATAGGAAATCCAGTGATATTATAATAGTGTCTAGGGTTTTCAAGTAAAATACAAAAATAGCTGAAATACTTACATCTCACGTTCTAACATAGTTGGGCACAATCAAAACGTGCGACAGTTATTGGAGATTGGATTCCATACAATGGCAGGGCTACTGGGGTACTGTTCGTCACAGTACGTGGCCTAGATCAAAGTACCGAGGATCCACCCTAATCACTTGTAACACAAGGCTGAACCATCCCTTACTGGATAGACCCGAACAAGACAACCCCGCAGTTGTTTGCAATCAATTGCCCACACAACCAAATAAAAGGGACCTTTAGACAAGGGAAATCTCATCCTACTTGGGTACCATCCACTTAGCCTTGCTGCACCTCCCCTTTTTTAGCCATTCCCGATTGATGAGGCTTGAGGCTATGATTACCTTTTTAGAACACATCTATCTTAGAATGCTCATCGTACTCCTGACGATGTTATGAAAGCATTCAATCCATACAAGTCTGTTCAGGGTTCGAACGAAACCGAAGGCACTATCTCGCTGCACTCATTTTAGAATCACCTTTAGAGTTAACGACGATAGCCCTTGCACTCTGAATCTTCATCTCAATCTTCACCTGAGATTTCACGACCTATCTTTTAATTTGGATCGATGTGGTTTTCAGATATCCAAATTGGGATATCTGATCCAGGTCTCACCAAAATCCAAAACGCCGTCTTTTAAGCTCAAGTTGTTTTAAGTTAAAACAATTTAATTAATTATCTATATTCGCATAGATAGATAATTCACATTATCAAAGATAGATAATCCATATCATCACAATTCAACCAAAGCATCTCATATCACAGATCAGCACATATCCCATATCAGAGATATCAAACAATCCAAGGCATCCAATATTATTCAATCATCCATAAGCAAAGATTAATTAGTCACACAATTTCTAATTAATTTAAATAAATTAAATTAATTACATCCATTACTAAAAATCCTGATTACTTAACCATTAATTAATTACAAAACAATTAATTAATCATCCTTTAATTATCCATCTTAATTAACCATCCTTGATTAATTATTCTTCAATTACATTAAGTAATTAGCCTTTAATTAATTACACAAATTAATTATCCTTAACCATTTACAGTAATTAACCTTTAATTGCTCTTATTATTTAAATTAATTAACGACCCTCAAATTACTTTCATTAATTAATTGTACTTAATTAATTATATTTAATGATTAATCTTTAATTTATTACATTAATTACTTAACCTTGATAAATCACATTCATTAGTTAACTGTCCTTAATTACTAACATTACTTAAATAACTCCTGAATTAGTTTTATTAATTAATTCTTTAATTAATTACACTAAGTAATTAATCCTTATCCACTAAGTAATTATCCTTCAATTACTTTCCATTAAGTAATCCCCCTTTAATTGATTACATCCAGTAATTACCCATTAATTACTTACACTAAGTAATTACACTTTATTAAGTAATAGTACTTAATCATTCATCAAGTGATCATCTTTAATTAATTAAACTAATTAATTAACTTAAATTAATCACATTAATTTAATTAATTTCATTGAGTAATTAATCCCTTAAATTACTTCCATTAATTATTACTCTTTAACTAATTGCCTTTAATTACTCATATTAATTAACCCTTAATTAATCAAGTAATTAACTATCCTCACTTAACTAAACCAATTGTCTTAAATTAATTACATTAATTAATTATCTCTTAATCACTAGTTAATGATCCTTAAATTAATTGCACTCATTAACAATTCTTTAGTTACTTTCATTAAATAATTATACTTTGATTATAACATTAATTGACCATTATTAATTACATTTAGTAATTTACTTTTAATTAATTCCACTAATTAATTATCTTTAATTAGTTACAACCTTAATTAATTAAAGATAAATTCTTTATCTTAATAAATTTCTTAATTACGTTTAGTTCTTATCAAATTAAAAACTTGAAATTAACCTGTACCAAAACATTGTAAATACACTTATCATAATCATTTCCTTAATCACATAATTAAACTATATTTGAAGAACATTTAGAAATAAATTTCAAAATTCCTTTTAAACGGAAAATTTTAAACATTTTAAATCTTTTAAAAAAAACTTGTTTAAATTGTTAGCACTTTGCTTTTGAAAACTTCCATTTTTTCTTCCTTTTGAAAACTAATAAATATATTTTGAAACTAAATTTACTTTTACTGTGAAACATATTCATTCAAAATACACTTTTAAAACTTAGTACAATTCTTCGAAAACCAAACATTTTAATAATTTTACACTTGAAAACTTGTCTAACATTTTCTCTTGTATATTATTTTTAAAACTATTCATATTTTACTAATATTTCCAAAACTTGGTTAGTTATCAAACAAATCTGGGCCATTCACTCGAATACTCGAGTTAAACCAAGAAAATCCCCGAGCAAATTCAGGCACTAATAGAACGCTCCGAGCTGCAATGCTGCAACTGATGCTAAAGACTTCTTATCCAAAAGCTCCCCGATCCTCAAATCCATATCAACCAATTCTTCAAAAGAGCCTTCAAGATGGCAGTCATCTTCTCAAGAAACTCGGGCCTCAAAACCAAACACAAACACCTTACTGAACATAGTTTCATCACCAATCCATACGAACTCCCTTGCCTTAGATCCAGAAAATCCTTATGCAGACGAGTCTTCTCTACGGTAGGTAAAAATTGTTCCTCACATACTTTCTTAAACTTGGTCCAAAAGAAAACACCTTCGGGAACATCTGTGGTCACTGCGTTTTACCACGCAGCTGCTCCTTCCAGAAGTTGCCAAGTTGCTATCACTCGCTTTTGCTCATCCGACAGATCCAAACTCTTGAAAATCCCCTCACAAGAGCGCAACCAAACTTACACTTCATAGATGGACTCTGAACCTTTTAAAATATTTCTTTCAGAGATTTAGTGAAATCCTTATAGCAAAGCTTACTCGAGGCGGTATTGGGTCTACAGCCTCGGCAGATACTCTTTGAACCTCAACACTCGGACTTCTACAATTAGTGTTAGTCATGCTACACGTGCCACCACCCTATTTACCTCTAGGACTCATGTTGGCAAACCTAGACAGGTTACCCAACAAATCAGGTGTATACACACACACACACTCTCACACATAAGTACGTGTTCTCAAGAAAGAAATCACTCCAAAACCTAGGTATTCTCTCAACCTAGTGCTCTGATACCACTGTAACGACCCGCCTTTCATATCATAGAAAGACGCATCATTTTTAAGAAAGAAAGGGATAGAAAAGAGAAAAGATAGAAAAGAAAGAACTAAACAATATCAGAATCTCATAGTGGAATGAATAAAATATATTAATCACATAAGTTATTAATATACAATATCTATTAAAGTTACGCAGATTTTATCCAATCATTAGATAGTTATAAAACATGTCTATCATACCACTCAAGATACAACACAAAGATTAACACAGCGGAACCACAATATCTATATATACAGAAGCCTCCTGCTCTATATCTCCTCTAGAAACTCGCTAAAGCTAACATGAATCACTTAGCTAATCGTAAAAATTTGAGTACCCAAGAGTTTAAGAAAACAGAAAATAAACTCTAGGTCAGATATGGGTCTGCTGTGAGTAAACGGGTTAAAGTTGCTTAACTTTGAAAAACCTTTGAAAACAAAGGGTATCTCGTAAGACTTCCCGCACATAACACGGAAAAGCTTTTACCTTACGATAACCAAAGCATTTGATAGGAAATCCAGTGATATTATAATAGTGCCTAAGGTTTTCAAGTAAAATACAGAAATAGCTGCAATGCTTATGTCTCACGTCCAACGTAGTTGGGCACAATCAAAATGTATGGCACTTATTGGAGATTGGATTCCATACAATGGCAGGGCTACTGGGGTATCGCTCATCACGTTACGTGGCCTAGATCACCATACTGATGATCCACCCTGATCCCCTAAAACATAATGTTGGAACCATCCCTTACTGGATAGTCCTAAATAAGACAACCCCGCAGTTGTTTGCAACCAACTGCCCATACGGCCGAATAAAAGGGACCTCTAGACAGGGGAAATCTCGTCCTACTTGGGTGCTACCCACTTAGCCTTGCTGCACCTCCCCTGTTATAGCCATTCTCGGTTGATGAGGCTTAAGGCTACGATTACCTTTTCAGAACACATCTACCTTAGAATGCTCATCGTCCTCTTGATGATGTTCTGAAAGCATTTAATCCATACAAGTCCATTCTTGGTTCGAACGAAACCGAAGGCATTATCTTGCTACACTCATTTTGGAATCACCCTTAGAGTTAACGACAGCAGCCCTTGCACTCTGTATCCTCATCTAGATCTTCACCTGAGATTTCACAACCTATCGTTTAATTTGGGTCGATGTGGTTTTCAGATATCCAAATTGGGAAATCTGATCCCAGTCTCACCGAAATCGAAAACGCCGTCTTTTAAGGTGAAGTTGTTTTAAGTTAAATCAATTTAATTTATTATCTATATTCACACAGATAGATAATTCACATTATCAAAGATAGATAATCCATATCATCAAAATTCAACCAAAGCATCTCATATCACAGATAAACACATATCCCATATCAGAGATATCAAACAATCCAAGACATCCAATATTATTCAATCATCCATAAGCAAAGATTAATTAGTCACACCATTTCTAATTAATTTAAATAAATTAAATTAATTACATCCATTACTAAAAATCTTACTTACTTAACCATTAATTAATTACAAACCAAATAATTAATCATCCTTTAATTATCCATTTTAATTAATCATCCTTGATTAATTATTCTTCAATTACATTAAGTAATTAGACTTTAATTAATTACACAAATTAATTATCCTTAACCATTTACAGTAATTAACCTTTAATTACTCTTATTTTTTACATTAATTAATGATCCTCTAATTACTTTCATTAATTAATTATACTTAATTAATTATATTTAATGATTAACTTTAATTAATTACAATCGTTAATTATCCTTGATCAATCATTCATTAATTAACTGTCCTCAATTAATAACATTACTTAAATAACTCCTTAATTAATTTTATTAATTAATTCTTTAATTAATTACACTAAGTGATTAACCCTTAATTACTTCCACTAAGTAATTATCCTTCAATTACTTTCCATTAAGTAATCCCTCTTTAATTGATTACATCCAGTAATTACCCATTAATTACTTATACTAAGTAATTACAATTTATTATGTAATTATACTTAATCATTCACTAAGTGATCATCTTTAATTAATTAAACTAATTAATTAACTTAAATTAATCACATTAATTTAATTAATTTCATTGAGTAATTAATCCCTTAAATTACTTCCATTTATTAATAACTCTTTAATTAATTACCTTTAATTACTCAGATTAATTAACCCTTAATTAATCAAGAAATTAACTATCCTCACTTAACTAAACCAATTATCTTAAATTAATTACATTAATTAATTATCTCTTAATCACTATTTAATTATCCTTAAATTAATTACACTCATTAACAATTCTTTAATTACTTTCATTAAGTAATTATACTTTGATTATAACATTAATTAACCATTATTAATTACATTGAGTAATTAACTTTTAATTAACTACACTAATTAGTTATCTTTAATTTGTTGCAACCTTAATTAATTAAAGATAAATTCCTTATCTTAATAAATTTCTTAATTACATTCAGTTCTTATTAAATTAAAAACTTGAAATTAACCTATACCAAAACATTGTAAATACACTTATCTTAATCATTTCCTTAATCACATAATTAAACTATATTTGGAAAACATTAAGAAATAAATTTCACAATTACTTTTAAACAGACAATTTTAAAAATTTAAATCTTTTAAAGGAAACTTGTTTAAATTGTTAGCACTTTGCTTTTGAAAACTTCCATTTTTTCTTCCTTTTGAAAACTAATAAATATATTTTGAAACTAAATTTGCTTTTACTTTGAAACATATACATTTAAAATAAACTTTAAAACTTATTATAATTCTTTAAAAACCAAACATTTTAATAATTTTGCACTTGAAAACTTGTCTAACATTTTCTCATGTATATTATTTTTAATACTATTCATATTTTACTAATCTTTCCAAAACTTGGTTAGCTATCAAACAAACCCGAGCCATTCACTCGAATACTCGAGTTAAACCAAGAAAATCCCCGAGCAAACTCACACCCCAACATACCTCGAGACAAACACACAAGCTTCTCGAGCCAAACCCGTGTATGCAGCTTCTTTCCAAACTTTCAAATCCCAGATGCATAAAAATGCACTCGTGCATGTGCATGGTGACCCCGACCACCTTCGACCACCGTTGCGACCACCCTCCAATCGCCTACGATCTCATGAAAGTTCTGACCATCCAGATTCGTTGAACTCATCATGTGGCAAAACCGAACAAATTCGAGCAAACCAGAAAACCCAACATCGACGGAAAACTCCAAATCAACGTCGAACCTGACCTCGAGAACCTACGCCAACTACATCCGAGCTTCATCTCGAACCCCAGCATCGTTTTCCCCCATCATAATTGCCTCCGATGACGCCACAGCCTCAAAATCAAAGACCACCCAACTCTACGTCGAAACACTACTTGGCCATCAACCCACCTCCACGATCATCTTAAAATTAACAGACCATTTTTCCAGTGATCGCCACCCTTCCAACAACCTTCATCCTCCAGCTCGACGTCCCTCCCTTCGTCTACTGCCGTGGATCGATAAAACTTCCCGAGTCGATCATCTCATAAATACTCAACAATTCCTATGCTAAAAATTATGATTTTACTATTAAATTCATCATTTCGCACTACGAATCAGATTCTAAAATCAAATCTTGAAAATAACAACATCGATTTTTGACATATTTGGATTTGGATTAGCATTTGTTAACATGATGCATGCTGGATTTTGACATTTGCATTTGGATTAGCATTTGTCAATCGACCCCAATTTCTCCTGTTGGGTCGAGTGTTTCCATTGGTTGTGATGCTTCCTATATCAATGTTAACTATTCCACGCCTAGCATCCATATCTTACGTCTTTAAAATCTACATTCGAGCCTTTGCAAGGTACAGAAAAGCAACCTAAGAAAGATGGAGAATAGAGATAAAGCGTATACTTATATATATAGCAAATACAAGTACGTTACTATAATGTTATCCTAAAACCTAGGATTTTCTCTAATTCCTTAGGATTATGTTTTCAAAATAATTTTTAGGTTTGAAATTTTATTTAAGTTTTCATAAACCTATGCTATGATACTATGTTATAACATCCCCAATCTTGAGGCCCGAAGCTAAGCACTACAGATGTCATAGTCGTCTATAGTATTAACTTCTGGTGACAAAATATGGTAATGTTAATGGTATTCATAATATCAGAAACGCATGAATATGGAATAAAATTGAAACAGACTTCAAAATAACGTTTCTTATTACATTTCAAATCATTATTTCATATTCAGATACATGATCCCAAAATGAGTCCCAGGTTTTGATCAATAATTATTACAAATTACGAAATATAATTATTACAAATTACGTGAAGGGCGACATATGAAGATGCCCCCTTAGATGATCATAGTACTAGATAGACATATCTATCGTAAATACATCACAATGGAAATAAAACTAAATAGCTCCTACATAGCTAACATTGCCTCCTGCATGTCTTCTAATGCTTATTCATCCAACTTAATAAACCCAAAAAACCATAACTCTCAACCTACTCAAATTAAATTTTGAGCACCCGAGAGTTTAAGGGGAAAACATAAACTCGAGTTGGACATAAAGCCTGGTGTGAATAATACTATTACATCTCGATTTACTGATATTAAGTGAGACAGTGTCGATTAACGGAATGGGCTTCCCCTCACTAATATCCCTTTAAAACATATCTTTTGCAAATCAGAATCCTATAATCGAACTGATTATAACAATAATAGTAAGTACATATAAAAATCAGGAAATCAATGGACTACCTGTCTACACTATAGTTTTACTTCGCTAATTATTAACCATTGGTTGACTCTGGCCTACTAGACATACTCAATAATTTAACTTCTGTTAGACATAATACTCGGTTATATGCCCTTAACTTTTTTTTCTAGGATCAATTGAACCTAATGGTTTTACGAGCTCACCAATAACCTATCTTTTCTCTATATATTCCCTTATGTGTGCAACCTCAGTTTAGTCCCAAATTAACAAGCCCTACACTTTAGAATTTTGGACTTATTTTAGCTAGGGGATCATCGCTAAAGTATAGTGTGTGACCCCTACACCAGTACCATCTGGTCATCTAATATCTAAGTCATAAACTTAGGGTTAACTACCATATTCATGTTTCATTTCCTATCTTAGGGTTAACTACCCTGATAATACTTTATTTACTTACAAATCGCCTTTATAAATGATTAACCCCAGAAACCATATCTTTATAAAATAAGATAAATCATACACTTTGCTCTACTCAAAACACTTAAGCCATAGTATATAAACTTTACACAAAAAAGGAAATCTAATCAATGGGATTACCTATCCCTTCATAATAAGTTAAAACCACCTTTTTAACTCAGAAAGTTTTTAGGCTACAAGGCTAAAACAATATCCTTGAGACCTTTGTTTAAAACCTTGAACGATCCTTTTGAATTCATTGAAAGTATCCCTTTCAAAATAAGCTTACTACTTTAACCTTGAAACACTAGGCCAAAATGCCAAAGCATACCTATTGAAACCTTTGAATATAAACCTTTCACAATCATTATTCAAACCTTAGACATCCTCTTTTGAAACGCTTAGACTTGTCTTTCGAAAGAATTAGAAACATTCAAATACTCAAAATAAATCTTTCAAAACCATTGAAATCCTTTACTTAAAAGGTACCTTTCGAAAGTATTGGGTTCAAATAAAAGTTTGTGGAAACATTGCTTCAAACCGTTGAAAATCATTTCTTTTGAAACGTTTGGCTTTAACTTTTTAATATAACTAAGGGTCATAAAGAACTGAGCCGAAAGCATTAGTCTTAAGTAAATGGATGGGGGTGGTTTCGAAACCAACCCTTTCGATAGCATTGAGGAGTGGATTTAAAGTAAGAAGGTGAAAGCATTATTTCGAAACCATTGATTAAAGGCTATAAAGAAAAGCGGCCTTAACTAGTTCGAAAGGTAGAATGTGGTAGCTAGGTTTTAAATGTGTTTAAAGCTATACTTTTCAAAAGCTTCATTTAAAGCAAAAGGCATATTGATCAATTTGAAATCTAACCCCAACCCTTTTGAAAGCATCATTCGTAAACGAAAACAGTTTAAAGTTAATAAGAGTGGCTTCTACCCATTCGAAAGCATGGTTTCGACGCTATACCTTCTGCCTTTCTCCAATTTACTACTTATCAATTGAATTGATACAATATGCATTGATTTGACTTGGTCATGGGCGAAGGTATGGTCTCGAAAGCTACTAATGGAAGTGGCACAGTAAATTTAAGCAAAACTGGTTTTTGCCTTTTAAAGCAATTCCTTTCTAACTAGCTTACCTTGTTTGTTAACATATAATTGGTTGCCAATTCTTTTTCAAAATCGTTTTCTAAAAGTGCCGCCGAATTTAGAAATTATCAATTTAAAAACATTTAACAATTAAGCCTTTCTCTTTACTGAACATTAAAAATATTCAAGTCCCATACCTTGAATAATTTTATACCCATAATAAAATATTAGGAAAATTCCCCCAAAATCACGATAATTCATTTTTAATATGCTTTCTGACATATTTAAATATCAGACCGAAAACCAATATACATATTTGCCAAACATAATTGTGAACCCAATTTTAACTATTTTCTTTCACAGAAAATTCATAATAAATCCACAAATGCTTAGAAAATTATGAAACTTGAAACCCACCCCTAAATACTATTTTAGATCATATATCAAAAATGCAAGTCATTACGATGTCATTTAGTAGGTTTTTCAAACATAAACTTATCATAAAATCAATATGAGCAATATAAATCATCAACATGCATATATATATATATATATATATATATATATTCATTTAAACAATCATATCTTTGCAACATCAATTTGGATCTAACTAGAATCCGAATTCAAAAAAATGTGATGTAAAATCATTATTCAACTTAGCTTGTTGTTAAGAAGGTTGAGATTTGTCTTTTGATTGATTTGCTTAAGCTTCCTACTGGAATCTTATCTTTTCTCCTTCTTGAACCTCTTATTGATGGCCGATCAAGCTTATGGGTATTTTAGTTTTGTTTACAAATGTTTAAAATGAATAAGAAATAAAGGTAATAAGGGTTTAAGGAATAAAACCACAGTCTATTCCTATTTTGTGGTTATCATATTCCTCCTACTTTCTTCTTTTTAATTCTCTTTGGCTTGAAGATTAATTAAGGCACGACTATCTTATGATTATACAAATATCAATCCCTTAACCATCTACATTATTTGATTTGATTTATCTAATTAAATGTTTTAAATAATATTACTTAAAATTAGGGTCATTACAACTAGCTTGATCGGTTTTTTAGAAAAAGGACCTTAAGGATGGAATTGAGATTCCATAATCGATCTCAAGTGCTTTTGGAAGATTGAAAGAGTTATAGGTATGCCTTAGGAGAAATAATATATTTGGTTACGTATATCTCACTCTATAAGCAATCTTTTTCATAATAAAGGTATTTGATTTCTATTGTATATCGTGATATTGTTGATGAAATGATTTTTTTAAAAGTATATTAAAATAGAAAATCCTTAAATGGATGTGATAATAATTACAAGGAGTTGTAATCATGAAAAAATCATCACAATACAAAACAACACACTATTTTAAATATTCCTGGTCAAGATATTTTGGCAAAGGATATCGATAAATTAGTTGAGCCTAGAGTACTTATCGCTATCTAAATATTGGGCAATGTATTACTCATGGCTTCTTAAAGGTACCAAGAGTCTACGTACTAATAATTAATGAATAACTATGGAATGACTCATCCGAGAGTTTTTCATTGGTTAATAACAAGTAGGTAAAACAGGAAATCTCATAGTGATGATAATAGATAGTTCTCTCAACTTGAGAATACTATTGTAACAACCCGCATATTTAACGATCATATATTTAAATGTTTTATTTAAATATAGCATCGTTAGTCGGATTTTTTTGGTCCGAAAAGCTACTTTTTGCAAATGGCCGAATTAGGACTAGAAACCACTTCCATTGAGTCCAAAATGGCGTTTGCGATCTTTTTGAGTATAAGCTTTGATATGTTTGGAGTAATTTGAATTTTGCTACTTTTTCTAGTTGGGTTTTGGGTTTGGGTTCAGCCCACTAGCCAACTAAATACCCTAACTCAGTCCCTCTCCTTCCATTCACTCATTTTCACTTCTAAAACTCAAGCTAAAAACTGAAAATGGGGGAAAGGAAGAGGAATTAGAAATTCCAAGCCCTAGTTTACTTTGCAAACTTGAATTCTTGCTCCAAAATCAAAGAGAAGCTATTGGTAAGCCTCCTCTTCATCTTCTCCAACTCTTTTCCTCTTCAATTTCAGAAAGTTTCCTAAACCTAACTTAGGAAATACTTATTTTGATTTTAGATTGAAGCTTGTTGGGTTGAAGTGGAGATTGGTTGGTCTTCTCCTTGTGATTGAGCTCCTTCTTCTTTGTTTTGGGTTAAAGGTGAGATTTTTATCTAACATCTATGACTATAGTCATCTTCGGTTGTTAGGTATGAATTTCTAACACTTATTCATGTACATTTGCTTTTGGTTTGGGTTGAATTGGTGAATATTCCAATTTTTAGTGTTTTGGGTTCAAATCTTTAAAATCCTAACTTTAATGTTTTGATCATGTTTTGGTGATGCATCGAGGAGCATATAGGGTCGGGTTGCCGATTGGCATAAACCCTTAGAGCCAATGTTCGTCCAGTTGCATTTTGGAAGAGTTTGCTCTTCATTTGGATAGGCTAAAAAAACAGCCCAGGCATGGTTTAGTGGACTGAAATCTCTGTTCAGTCGACTGAATCTGGAACCCGAAAGTTTCCAAGTATGATTTAGTCGACTGAATTCTATGTTCAGTCGACTGAACCTGGAAACAGAAAGTTTCCAGGCATGATTCAGTCGACTGAATTCTCTGTTCAGTCGACTGAACCTGGAAACAGAAAGTTTCCAGGCAGAATACAGTCAATTAAAAATGTCTGTTTAGTCAACTAAATTTGCTGTTTAGTCAACTGAATTCTCTGTTTAGTCAACTGAATTTGTTGTTTCAGCCCACTTTGCCTTTTGGGATTGAATTTCCAATTTGAATCGATTCGTGATGGTCCTATTTGTGATTATCATTTATTTTGACTTTGATGATTCCTTTTAATTTTAATCCACGTGTTTTTATAAAATACTCTTTTAAATTATATTAAAAGCTTGCTTCTCCAATTTATAAATCCTATTTGAAATACACACACAAATTCGCACTTCGAGCGAAGTGGAAAGGAGATTAAATGGTTAGGTAAAACATGGACCATGAATTCATGCGTTTATCTTTCCGATTAATCCCCGACCTATTCGATTGATTGTTTTGACCTTTTGGTCTGGTTTACCGGTGAGATGAGGTAAACTTTGTACTGCTTTGAGTGTGAAATTAACTAACGGATAGTAAACCTTTTAGTGCGAACGGGTGGTTATGGGACTCACGTTACCACTTTTCGGATTTCTTTTCGAGAGTTGCGACACATTCTGCCAGTTAGTGGTGTCCAGTACTGGGCCTTTGGACCTTCACCACTATGGTTTGTTGCCTTTGGGATAGTGTCTTCGGACTGTCTCCTTCAGGTTTGTTGCCTTCGGATATGTTTCCTTCGGGTTTATACCTTCGTGTTTGTGCCTTCGGGATTGTTGCCCTATTGTATCGCTTTCGGAGTTGGTCTTTATGAGCCGCTCGAGTTTTATTTGGGTTTGGAGCCTTCGGGCTTATGGATCCTTGTTTATACAGTACTGAGCTCGAGCAATCTTTTGTTTTCGTTGATATGTATATTCCCTAGGTATCGCTCTTCGGTGTTGGTCTTTTTGAGCCGCACGATTACCTTGTGGAACTTGTGTTACCTTCATTGGTATTTGTTATTGCCTTTTTGGCTTGTTTTGGGATATTCATATCCTTTGTTTATTTGAATTGCCAATGATATGAGGCTTGTTCTGTTATGATTCATCTTTTGTTAGATGAATGTGTTACCTCTTGTAGAGATATTTGTTATACTTTGTGACCTTGCAGGTTATTGTTGTTTAGTTTATCTAACTGATTTGTTTAGCTAGACTGACCCGTGTATTTCATACTCGGGTCAGACCGAGTTGTTTCAGGTTAGGTGCTTTTGGACTTAGCCTATTTTGCTTCAGCATGGACTATTCAGCTTGTTCCTTTTTGTTATAGTTTTTGTGTAGTCCTCTTTGCTGTAACTATGATATATGTATTCTTTTGGATTCATCTGTATATTGTGGTTTTCTCTACCACTTGACATGTATTAGTTTGTATACTCTGATATGTATCTGTATATGTGTATATGATGATCTACTGTTCTGTAATGTATATTACATTTGAGTTGTTGTATTCTGTTCTGATAGATCCTCCAGCCACCTATGGTTTTGTTTTAAGTATTCATTGGATATGTCGATATGCTTGTATGACAATTTGTCGATGTATTCAATAGATAGTTAGAGCAAGGCTATAGATGGTCGCTCCTAAACAGCCTTATACTCCGCGTTAGTCGACGGCATTACCCCGTAGTGTCCTTGGCTAGCGCAGGTATAGAGGTGGGGCGTCACAGCTTGGTATCAGAGCGAGATTCAGAACAAAATATGATAAACACAGAATAGAAGCACATATTACGATACATCAAAGTGTAATAAGTGATACAAATCTTTGAATCATCTTTCCTCTATTCCTTCTTTGCCTTTGGTGGTAGATAGAATTTGGGATATGTCTAGGAATGCATTTCATTCCGTAGTATTCCACAATTGTATGAATGACATCTACCTTGTGAATAATCTTGTTCTTATCTTAACTTTCAGCGTATGGCTGGAAGTGGCAGAGGACGACGTTCGGATGCTGGGCAATCCCGTGGCTCACATCCGTATGGCGTTTATATGTCTGCTGATCTGTGTTTGGAATTGTTTAGGAGCACTCAGCTTCCAGTTCCTCCTCGAGTATCTCCACCTCGCAAGTCTGCCTTTGCACGTCTGTGCAGCGATTTTTCTCATCTTGGGGGAAAGCCGTTTAAAGGCTCCGAGTCTGTTCTTGAAGTCCAAGCTTGGCTTCGCACGTGCGAGCGTATCTTCTCTCGTATGGATCTTTCTGATCATGACAGAGTTCTTGTAACTTCTAGCTTATTACAAGAGCGTGCCCTTGATTGGTATGAGCTTCTTATAGCCAAAATTGATGAGTCTACTCTTTCTTGGACTTAGTTTCGGGGATGATTCGAACTCAAGTTCGTTCCTGAATCTGAGAAAGTTTTATTGACCCATCGCTTCCTTGAGTTGAAGCAAGGGAAATCTTCTGTTTCTGAGTATGTTGCATCATTCGAGGCTTTATCTAAGTATGGTCTTGAATTTATTAGCACTTCTTATAAGAAGAATCTGAAGTTTGTCTCTAGTCTTAAGAAATATCTTAAGAAGTCTTTGTTGCTCCAGCTTAAGCTCTCTTTTGAGGAGTTGGCTGATTCGGCACTTCATCTCGAAGCTATTGAGAAGAAGTGTGATAGTGGTGAGGATGTTGAGGTTTCCAAGAACCCAACAAGAAGCGGTTTTCATTTCATAAGTCTAGGTCTTTTCCTTCTAAGAAGAAGAAGTCTGGTGGTTCTAATTCTCAGTCTCAGTCTACAGGAACACCTTTTATTCGGAAGTGTTTCAATTGTGTTTCTCCTGATCATATGATTCAAGCTTGTTCCAACCCTCTCTTCTGCCGTTATTGCAAGAACGAAGGACATCATGTTTCCACATGCCCTACTGTTCCTGCTGGTGCCAAGTCTAGCAAGCTTTATGCTGCCAAGGCTTCTGAAGGTCCTTCTCAGCCCAAAGGTATATCTCCATCTATTTTGGAAGGTTCTATTGTATTTCATGATCATAGTATTCGAGTTCTTTTCGATATGGGTGCATCACATTCTCTCATATCGAAAAAGCTCGTTGATGATTTATCTTTGGATGTTTCTTGTATGGTTACTTCTTTACGAATTGCGAATCCTATTGGGGGATCCGCAACCCTTAGCATGCTTTGTGATGATATTGAGATTGTTTTATGTGGCTTTTCTTTTCGTACGAATCTGCACATTATTTCTTGTCTGGGATTTGATATGATTTTGGGAATGGACTGGCTAGTGAGATATGATGCCAGGATTATTTGTTCAGAGGGAATTTTGTATCTTCGACATCCGAATTTGCCTACTCAGCTATTACTTGTTCTTCGGAATGTGGATAATTCCGAAATGGCTTTATATTCTCTTGATTCTCGAGATAATGATGATATATCTTGTATTCCTATTGCTTGTGACTTTTCTGATGTTTTTGAGCCTATTTCGGGTTTGCCACCCAAGCGAGCAATTGAGTTCCACATTGATCTCATTCCAGGCGCGCGGCCAGTTAGTCGTCCTCCCACGAAGATGTCTACAAAGGAAAATGAGGAACTCAAGAAGCAGCTTTTAGAGCTTGAGTCCAAGCAGTTGATTCAGTCCAGTTTTTTTCCATGGGGATCCACGATCGTCTTTGTGAAGAAGTCCGATGGAACTCTTAGGAAGATTGTTCGTTCGCATTTTGCTCGTTCGCTGCATTTGCTTTTTCCGTTATATTTTGCATGTGAGTTGCATCTCATTTAGTTGGTTTCTGTTCACATACCCAGCTTATGTTAGTTTAAATTTTGTTTCTCACGTTCATATGTATGCTATCACATATAATCTCATTTTAAGCATTACTAGCTGTCACATATACGTGAGCTTCTCCTTTCATTTTTGTGTGTCAACTTACTGCTGCTACACGTTATTTAGTTGCATTGCTATTTTGGTCTATTTTGGTTTCCACGTAACAAAAAAATTAAAAAAAAAATTACTTTTTTTCCTCGTTTTTCAAAAATCACGTTTCACATAGCCACACTTTCGGTTTCTAATCATTCAAATTCTCTCACTGCTGCATTTTTCACGTTGCTTTGGTTTGTGACTCACATTGCTTCATTTTCAAATTTACACATTACTTGCATTTTTCATCATGTTGCATTCGTCGCATTTTACTTACGCATTTTCCTGTTAGTTTGCATGCAGTAGCCTATTTTTATGTAACCATTATTTTCACGTAACCATTTTGGTTCACTGCAGTAGCTTAGTTTGGTTCACGTAACCATTTTACCATTTCAAGTTGCATGCAGTAGCTTAGTTTTCATACTTGCATTAGTTTGTTGCTTACATTAATTCAGTTGCATTAAATCAGCTCTTTGTTCACATTTCCATTCTCATACTCACGTAATCACGTAACCATCTTTTATTTAGTTCACGAATAAATTTTTATTTTGTTCAAATATTTGCACGTAAGTTTATTATAATTCACACGTAAGTTTCTGTTCAATTTTTTTACAACTCACGCAGATTGTTTGCACGTCACTGTGTTTTCACTTTGCTCCCATGTTCATGCACTTTGCACTAATTTTCACCACATGACACATTAGTTCTATTTTACTCACACATTTTTCAGTGATCACTGCAGTACACATATTCATGTTTCCTTATTTCATTCATACATAGTTTTTCACATAACCAAGGTAATCAAAGCATACTTCATTGCATTATTTCATCAAGTTACATTCCGTTTTGCTTATTTCAGTCACGTTTCACTCATATATACACAGTTGCAGTTTAATTTTTTCTAAGCTTATCATCTCTTAGATATCTGACAGGTAGCAACAACATAGCAACCAAAAACTTTGGAGTTTGATCCGCTAGCGCTACTCAGCTGCATTGGACCAAAAACTTGTTGCGACTTTTCTATTGATTAGAAAAGCACAAATTTTAATAAATTCTGCAAGCGCCCAGGCGTGTAGTATGCAGCTCGAACACAGGGAATTGTATTTTAAAACAATTAAAATTCATAGTTAAATCTTAGACGTATTAAACGAATTCGACGGTGAATTTTGAACAGAAAATAAAAACAATAATATACTCCGAATCGATTTCGAAACTAATCGAAATTGCAACCAAAATATAGAATTGTAAAAAAAAACCAGAACATAAATTGAAATTGCGGAAAAGAAGATAACGGAGCAAACAACTGAAATAATTATTAACTAACTGAAAAGAGTGCAGAAAATAACTAAGAACAAGAATAAATAAATTGCTAAATCTAATCAACAATCCTACGTATTCTGTTCGAAAATAAAAACAGTGCTGAATTTAAATCTAAACTTGAAGAAAAGTGATGAGGTAAGAGATGATTTCAAGGTGTTGTATAATGCTGTATATATAGGCTTTCAACCCATAAAATCAGTCCATAATTTTAGCAATAGAACTGGTCCTCTTCATAGTAGCCGCCGAGATATATGTATTGACTGGGTCCATTTGTTGAATTAGTGAAGAGTCAGTTGCCATATCAATGCTTGAAACATATATGTTGAGTGTTTGGCATCCCTGTTAGCTGCTCTTTTGACCAAGTCCTCTGTTGCTTAAAAAGGTGATCATGCTTTTACATATGAATTGGTCCAAATTCCCACATGAGCTACTTTTGAATGTGTCCTATTTTGCTTTACAATTTGGCCATGTATTATTTGATATTCTCATGACTAAATAATATGTGACTGTACTTAACCAAGTATGAAGGTAAGCTAGCATTTTGAAATGTTTTTTTTACTTTGATTTATTTCAATGCTCAAAATGTTGCACTCTTTGCTGCGTGATTTTTGAACCAATGGACGGCATAACCGATTAATTTCAACGTTGCACTTTGGAATCAATAATCTGCAAAACCACAACAAAATACCCGTATAATACCGCTTTATTAAAATAAAAATATATGAAATAAACGGTTTAAATTGCAGAGAAATACGTTCATCAAATACCCCCACACTAGAACTTTATTCGTCCTAGAATAAGCAAGAAAATAAAACTAACTAATCCTTTTTCGTAGGAAACACGATTGCATTGAGCGTATGGAACAAGCCGTTAAACCTCTAGGTGTCCCTAGTAGGACGAGTGGTGTCTCTTGAGGGTTTTCAACGGATACTACCCACAAAATCCAAATGCAGTATGTGATGATTCTAATGTACTACATGAATGCAAAATTTTAAACAAATGGAGACTCGATTTACTTTAGAATAATTGCAACAAAATAATGTATATCAGTTTTAGTCAACTTCTAGAAATTTTTCGTTCCTCACTAAACACAAATTTCAATATAACTCAAGTTTTCATACATTAGATTCTAGTTTGGCCTGTTGTTTCGGTTGATAACATAGTGCAGCCATGAAATAAATTCTTCATTGTTAATCACAGTTTTTTTTTTCAAAATGGCATTTTCCATTTCCATTTGTATGACAAGCCAAATCAACAAAGTCAAGAAGTGTTTCGGTTTCAAAGCTTAGTCTATTTTTACCATTTTTTTTTTACACCTAACTTTTGGACCAAGGTATACCACCCATGCACTGCCTCGCGGGCTTACATGAGAGTTGGGACAGAGCTTGGTGGATTGTGCTAACCGACGCTGACTATGTCAGAAAAGGTCGGTAATCCTTAGGTGATTATTTATTTAATTATTTATACACCTAACTCAGAATGCTGAGGCCAGATATACCATCCATGCACTGCCTTTCGGGCTTACGTGAGAAGAGTACAGAGCGTGGCAAGTGCGCACACCTTCACAAGTGTGCACACCTATCGACTCTAGGTGTATCTGATTATAATTCTTATTCTTATTTTTTTTTGAAACTAACTAAAGAGAGTTGTGCAAATCAACTTAGCACCACTTAACTTCAATTATTTGAAATGTCAACGCATGTACTTTAAATCTGCCATTTTTAAAAAAAAAACAAAGACTACAGTTTAGAAAGGATTTCATAACCATCACCTACGAATTCCCCTATATATTAACCTCACTATTATCGCTTGTAATTCAACTTTTCATTATATTTTACATTTGAAATTAGTGATTCACAAAAAATTTCATCAATTGACTACAACTGCTTACCTTTGTCTTAACTAATTAAAAATAAATCGAAGTCCTAAAAATATCGGGAAATGAAAAAAAAATTGAAAGGAAATTTGAAAACAAATAATGAAATAATTTTTTTTTTAAAAATGATGCTATACTATGAAATATGAATAAACAGAATGAGATATGCGTCCCCCCCCCCACACTGGAATGAGGCAGTGTCCCAACTGTCAAATAGAATGCAAATGCAAAATAGAAGAAAAAAAAAACTAAAAAAATACAACCTGATATGTGCAAGATAGTGAGCGGCTCATGCCGAATAGCTATGTTCGTGAAGATCCACGAACTCATCGTCCTCGTGTTGTTCAAACTCTAGAAATGGCTTCAAGCGTTGTCCATTGACCTTTGAAATGGAACCGTCCCTAGGATTTTCAATTTCAACTGCGCCATAAGGGTATACTGTTTTCACAATATGTGGACCTGTCCAACGGGATCTCAACTTTCTCGGAAATAAATGAAGTCTGGAATTATATAAGAGAACTTTCTGACCTACTTCGAATGTCTTACGAATTATGGATTTATCATGATAGAATTTGGTTTTCTCTTTATAAATCTTTGCATTTTCGTACGCTTCATTTCTTAGTTCTTCTAATTCTGACAATTGTAATTCACGATGTGATCCGGCTTTTTCTATGTCAAAATTAAGGTATTTGATTGCCCAAAGTGCGTGGTGCTCGAGCTCAATAGGTAAATGGCATGCTTTTCCAAAGATCAATCGGTATGGTGACATTCCTAGATTGGTTTTATAAGCTGTGCGAAATGCCCAAAGGGCGTCTATCAATTTAGATGACCAATCTTTTCTGTTTGAGTTAACCGTCTTTTCAAGAATTTGTTTAATTTGTCTATTGGAAATCTCGACTTGACCGTTGGTCTGTGGATGATATGGAGTAGATAGTTTATGAGTGATAGAATATTTCTTAAGAAGAGATTCAAAAGCACAATTACAAAAATGAGAACCGTTATCACTTATAATGGCTCAAGGTGTCCCAAAACGGGAAAATATGTTTTCTTTCAAAAATTTGACAACAACTTTATTGTCATTCGTTCTGGCGGGAATGGCCTCAACCCATTTAGACACGTAATCTACTGCGAGTAAAATGTAGAGATTTCCAAAAGAATTAGGAAAAGGACCCATGAAATCAATGCCCCAAACATCAAAAATTTTGATAACAAGGATCGGATTTAGGGGCATCATGTCACGTTTGGAAATACAACCTGTTTGTTGACATCTAGCGCATTTGGAGCAAAAGTCGTGGGCATCACGAAAAAGAGAAGGCCAATAAAAACCACACTGTAACACCTTGGCAGCAGTTTTCTTTGCTCCAAAATGTCCTCCACATGCTTGATTATGTGAAAAAGAGAGGATGCTATGGAATTCATGTTCTGGGACACATCTGCGAATGATTTGATCGGTGCAATATTTGAAAAGATAAGGATCGTCCCAGTAAAAGTTTCGAACGTTGGAGAGAAAGTTTTGTTTATCTTGTTTTGACCAATGGGAAGGTGTTTCATTTGTGACAAGATAATTTACGATGTCCGCGTACCATGGTGCACTAGAGAGTGAAAGAATTTGTTCATCGGGAAAATGATCGTTGATTTGAGAGTTATCATAGTTTTCATGAACTATACGAGAAAGATGGTCAGCTACGACATTTTCAGAACCCTTTTTATCTCGTATTTCTAGGTCAAACACTTGAAGAAGGAGAATCCAACGGATTAAGCGGGGTTTGGTATCCTTTTTCGTGAGTAAATACCGCAAGTCGGCATGATCGGTGTAAACTATGACCTTAGAACCTACGAGATATGATCTAAACTTATCGAGGGCAAAGATAACTACTAAAAACTCTTTTTCTGTGGTTGAGTAATTCAATTGAGCTTCATTAAGAGTTTTTCTAGCATAATAGATGTCTCGAGGAAGTTTATCGATTCGTTGACCTAAGATGGCTCCGATGGCATAATCAGAAGCGTCACACATTAATTCGAAAGGCAAGGTCCAATTTGGAGGTTGGATGATAGGTGCAGTGGTCAAGATCAATTTGAGGGTTTCAAAAGACGTTTTACATTCATTGGAAAATTCAAATTTGACGTCTTTAGCCAGAAGATTTGAAAGAGGTTTTGAAATTTTTGAAACATCTTTAATGAACCTCCTATAAAATCCTGCGTGGCCGAGAAACGAGCGAATGTCCTTTATGGACCTTGGAGAAGGAAGGTCAACAATAAGATCAACTTTAGATTTGTCAACTTCTAGGCCATTTTTATAGACAACATGACCTAAGACTATTCCTCGCTTAACCATAAAATGACATTTTTCCCAATTAAGAACAAGAGATTTCTCCTTACATCGCTTTAAGACACGTTCTAAACGAAGGAGGCATTGATCAAAAGATGACCCATAGATTGAAAAATCGTCCATGAATATTTCTAAGAAATCCTCGACCATATCAAAAAATATACTCATCATACATCTTTGAAAGGTAGCAGGAGCATTACAAAGACCGAAGGGCATGCGACGATAAGCGAAAGTTCCGAAGGGACATGTGAATGTTGTTTTATGTTGGTCCTCTAACGCAATGGGAATTTGATTATAGCCAGAGTAACCATCAAGGAAACAATAATATTCATGACCGGCTAAGCGTTCGAGCATTTGATCAATGAAAGGGAGGGGAAAATGATCTTTTCTTGTTGCTGCATTGAGTTTTCCATAGTCGATGCAAACGCGCCATTTTGTTTTGACCTTTGTCGGAACAAGTTCGTTATTCTCATTTGTTGTCACAGTGATTCCAGACTTCTTTGGTACAACTTGTACCGACTTACCCAAGTACTGTTAGAGATAGGGTAGATAATGTTATTGTCTAAACATTTGATAATTTCTTCCTTTACCACTTCTCTCATATTAGGGTTTAATCGCCTTTGAGCTTCGCGAGTGGGTTTAGCCTCGTCGACTAAATGTATTCGATGTTCAATAATTGATGGACTAATTCCCTTAATGTCAGCGATTACCCATCCTATTGCCTCTTTATTTTCCCTTAAAATTTCCAAAAGTTGTTCTTCTTGGTCCTTAATGAGATCAGATGCCAAGATTACAGGGAAATTTTTCGACGAATCTAAGTATGCGTACTTAAGATCGTTTGGAAGAGGTTTGAGGTCTAATTTAGGGCGTGCTTCTTTTGAGGCTTCAGTAGACATCAACTGATTGAATTCTAGTGAATTATGAAAAGAGAATAGCATATCATTTAATTCATAAATGTATTCATCTTCGTGGAAGTTGGAATTAAAATGATCTAGGCGCATGCTAAGAGACTCCGTAGTATCACTAAAATCATTTTCAACAATTGTTTGGATCATGTCAACTTCTTCTGTTTCAAAATCCCTTGGTTGTCTGTTAAGATTGAAGATATTTAGTTCAATGGTTAGGTGCCCAAAGGAAAGTCGGAGTTGACCATTCCTACAATTTATGATATCATTTGATGTTGCTAAAAATGGACGACCTAATATCAAAGGAATCTGACTATTGGGATTTGAGGCAGGTGCAGTCTCTAGGACTATGAAATCGACTGGGAAATAGAATTGCTCGATTTGTATCAAAACATCTTCAACTGTGCCCAATGGTTTTTTGACAGATCGATCAGCTAGTTGAATTGTGATGTTTGTAGGTTTTAATTCCCCTAGTCCAAGTTGACAGTACACAGTATAAGGCAAAAGATTCACACTCGCTCCAAGATCGAGTAAGGCATGACTAATGTGAGTGTTACCGATTTTACAACCGATCGTAGGACAACCGGGGTCCTTATACTTGATTGGGGAGGGATTTGAAAGAACAGAGCTAGTGTTTGTAGTTAGAAATGCAGTCTTAGGAACGTTAGTGGCACGTTTTTGAGTACATAGCTCTTTCAGACATTTGGCATATTGAGGAATTTGCTCGATGGTATCAAGAAGTGGAATATTGACTCGAACTTGTTTGAAGATTTCAAGAATTTGGTCAAAATTAGCGGGCTTCTTCTTTTTGTTGAGTCTATGAGGAAATGGAGCTATGGGTTTATAAACTCGTTCGAAAGTTTTTTCATTCGAAGAAGAAGGTGTTATATTAGAGGGTGAAGATAAGGGAGCTGGAATGTTGGGGTTGCCAACATCAGAAGGTGAAGAGTGGTCGGGATTGCCAACCTTAGATGAAGAATTAGAATCGTCTTGATTGACAACCGTGGTTGTCGACTGAGTTTCAGAATTTGGAACATGGGAAGATTTAAGAAGGATGTCGGGGTTACCAACATGGCTTTCCACCTTCTTTCCAGACCTTAATGTGGTGACAGCATTAACCGGATTTACATCTTCGTTCTCACAAAGATTTACTCCTCGAGAGTTATACTTTGGATTCACTTCGGTTTGACTAGGCAATTTACCTTTCTCATTGATTTTCATGAGATCCTTCATCATTATCAACATTTGTTCATTTTGTTTGGTGATTTGCTCAATTCTTGCATCTTGGTTAGTGATTTGTTCATTTTGTTTAGAGAGTTGTTTTACCAATCGAGCAATTTCTTGTGAAGGCTGAGAAGGTTGGGTTGATGGATTGAAATTAGGATGCCTGTACGGTTGATTCGAAGGTTTCGTTTGAGGAGCGGGTTGATAATTTTAAGCATTAGAGGTTGGGGCTCGATAATTCGGATTTGGTATCATTGGATACATATGTGATGGATTAGCCACGTTGTTAGGATTTGACCATGAAAAATTGGGATGATGCTTCCAGTTAGGATTATATGTGGACGAATAAGGACTATTTTGAGCTATAGCATTGATTTGGTCTTGTGTGTAGTAATGAGGTAGCCCTTCTCCTTCTTGAGGAATTTGGGCATCTATAGGAAGACGTGATGGGTCAATGGCATGTACTCCTCTGTTTGGAGTACGAATTGGAACACAAATTGTTTCCCATTGCATATCCTTTTCTGAATACTCTTCTAAAAATTCCCAAGCTTCCTCGTCTGCTTTTGCCATGAATTCTCCTCCACACATTGATTCAAGTTGGGATCTTGTTTGATAGTTAAGCCCTTCGTAAACGATTTGGCACAAAACGTGCTTACGGATTGCATGATGTGGGCAACTATATAACAGTTGATTGAACCTCTCAAAGTATTTTGAAAAAGTTTCTCCATCATTCTGAGAGAATTGATTGATTTCGGTTCGAATTTTAAGAGTTTTGTGGAAAGGAAAAATTTTTTTCGAAAATATAGTAACGAAATTGTCCCAACTTTTAATTGAATTTTTAGGAAGAGAATTAAGCCATATTTTCGCGCTTTCTAGAAGCGCGAATGGAATAAGTCTTAGCTTGATGGATTCATTAGAAAGTTGTTGCATTTTAGTTGTAGAAGCATATAACTCAAATTCACTAAGAAATTCATATGCATTTTCAGACCCAGTGAATTTTGGTACCCCTTGGATAAAAGAATGTTTTAGCTCAAAATTATTTCCTTCGGCTGGTGGAAATGAAATAACCGAAGGTTGAACAGTCCGTGTTGGATAGCATCGGTCTCTAAGGGATAATGGTCGGTTCTCATGAAATTCATTATTTCCAACATATGATTTAGGTGATAATTTCGGTGAACTGTGTTGTGAACAGTGTTATGAACCGTGATTGCTCATATTTGTTTGATTTGAATTTTCCGTTGATTTGTTTAATGAGATATTTTGGCTTTCTAAACGATTAAAATTATTTCTTGCCCAAACGCGCATAAACAACTCAAGATGTAATAACAAAAAGTAAATTTAAACAGTTTTCAGTTGGGCACCTGTAGAGTAGAAAATTACTTACAGAGAGGTATGGCTGTCCGTCCAGTGCAACCGAGCAGTGCTAGTGAATGGTTGAGATTTACTGAGTTGGAGCTATTTGACTAACTTTTCTTAGCTTTTAAATTCACTGACTTGGTCTACTCCCCGCGCCTTTAAAACAAAACGTGAATATGTTACTTGTTGTGAGTAGCAAAATAAATCAGAGTGTAATGTGCTAAGGGGCACGTAATATGCAGAACACGTAATACTGAATTGGTACTGTAATGAGATGAAATGATACTGGTATGAATGGTACGTAATATGCAGAACACGTAATACGTAATACTGGAACTAGAGGTCACGTGAATGCAACAAGTGGTATGAATGCAGAACGAACATGAATGTATGCACATGCAAAAACGTGAAAACAGAGGGCAAAACAGAAACTGAGCTAAATAATTCAATGTGAATGTTTTGGAACAAAGACTAAGTAAAATGAAACAACAACTAAGTGGTTACATGTAAACGAAACAGAAATAATGCATGTATAAACAGAAACAAAACAAAATACAACTACGTGAATATGGTAACCAAACTAACTAATGCATGCAAGAATATGAAAGTGGAACTGCAAGTAACCAAACTAACGTACGTGAAAACAATGCAGTGAACAAAAACGATTTTTTTTTTTGAAAACTAATGCAAAATATTTTTAACACGAATAGACTTAAAAACGAAAAATCGAAAATCTCAAAATAGCAACTCCCCGGCAACGGTGCCAAAAACTTGTTGCGACTTTTCTATTGATCAGAAAAGCACAAATTTTAATAAATTCTGCAAGCGCACAGGCGTGTAGTTAAATCCATAGTTAAATCTTAGGCGTGTTAAACGAATTCGACGGTGAATTTTGAACAGAAAATAAAAACAATAATATACTCCGAATCGATTTCGAAACTAATCGAAATTGCAACCAAAATATAGAATTGTAAAAAAAAATCAGAACAGAAATTGAAATTGCGGAAAAGAAGATAACAGAGCAAACAACTGAAATAATTATTAACTAACTGAAAAGAGTGCAGAAAATAACTAAGAACAAGAATAAATAAATTGCTAAATCTAATCAACAATCCTACGTATTCTGTTCGAAAATAAAAACAGCGCTGAATTTAAATCTAAACTTGAAGAAAAGTGATGAGGTAAGAGATGATTTCAAGGTGTTGTATAATGCTGTACATATAGGCTTTCAACCCCTAAAATCAGTCCATAATTTTAGCAATAGAACTGGTCCTCTTCATAGTAGCTTCCGAGATATATGTATTGACTGGGTCCATTTGTTGAATTAGTGAAGAGTCAGTTGCCATATCAATGCTTGAAACATATATGCTGAGTGTTTGGCATCCCTGTTAGCTGCTCCTTTGACCAAGTCCTCTGTTGCTTAAAAAGGTGATCATGCTTTTACATGTGAATTGGTCCAAATTCCCACATGAGCTACTTTTGAATATGTCCTATTTTGCTTTACAACGTGGCCATGTATTATTTGATATTCTCATGACTAAATAATATGTGACCGTACTTAACCAAGTATGAAGGTAAGCTAGCATTTTGAAATGTTTTTTTTTACTTTGATTTATTTCAATGCTCAAAATGTTGCACTCTTTGCTGCGTGATTTTTGAACCAGTGGACGGCATAACCGATTAATTTCAACGTTGCACTTTGGAATCAATAATCTGCAAAACCACAACAAAATACCCGTATAATACCGCTTTATTAAAATAAAAATATATGAAATAAACGGTTTAAATTGCAGAGAAATACGTTCATCAAACTCTTAGGCTTTGCATAGACTATCGTAAGCTTAACGAGTTAGCCATCAGGAATAGGTATCCATTACCTAGGATCGATGATATGTTCGATCTATTGAGTGGTGCTAAGGTCTTTTCTCAGCTTGACCTCGCCACAGGTTTTCATCAGTTGCGAGTCGCGGAGGATAGCATACCGCTTACCGCTTTCTGCACTCGTTATGGTTCTTTTGAGTGGCTCGTTATGCCGTTCGGTTTGACGAACGCTCCTGCTTTCTTTGTCGATCTCACGAATCGAGTATTCCAGGAATATCTCAATAAGTTCGTCCTTGTGTTCATTGATGATATCCTTATTTATTCTAAGTCTGAAGCTGAGCATGCTAATCACTTGAGAATTGTCTTGAGTACTCTCCGTCATCATCAGCTTAGAGCCAAATTCTCCAAATGCCACTTTTGGGAGAATAAGGTCAAGTTCTTAGGCCATGTTGTATCTTCTGATGGCATTTCAGTCGATCCCTCAAAGATCGAAGTCATCCAGAATTGGAAAAGACCTGAGAATGTGCATGAGATTCGTAGTTTCCTTGCATTGGCGGGTTATTACCGTCGGTTCATTAAGGATTTTTCCCGTGTTGTGCTTCCTCTCACCAGCCTTACTCGAAAAGGAATTCGATTTATTTGGTCCGACAATTGTGAAGCTTCCTTTCAAACATTGAAGGAACTTCTCACTAATGCTCCTATTTTAGTGGTTCCCGAAGGGAATCATGATCTTGTTGTTTACCCCGATGCTTGTGGTAGTGGTCTCGGTGCTGTTCTTATGCAGAAGGATCGGGTAGTTGTTTATGCTTCTAGGCAGCTGCATCTGAATGAAGTTCGCTATGCCACACATGATCTTGAGTTAGCCGCCGTTGTCTTCGCCTTGAAGATTTGATGACACTACTTATTAGGCGAGCGCTTCATTCTCTATACCGATCATAAATCCTTGAAGTATTTGTTCACTCAGAAGGAACTCAATATGAGGCAACAACGTTGGCTCGAGTTTCTTGCCTCATATGACTTTGATATCCAGTATACACCTGGAAAGGGTAATCATGTTGCTGATGCGCTTAGTCGCAAACATTCGGCTTTTGTTTCTATGATGCTTGCCGAATGGAACATTCTTGAGGCTCTATGTTTTTGTGAAATTCGTGATAGAGGTTCAACTTCTGATTCTCCTATTCTAATATTTAGTTTGGGAGCTCGACCCATTTTATTGGATCGTCTTGCCGATGCTCAACGGCGTGATCCTGATTTGTTGCATCTTATTCAGCTTTGTGAGTCTGGATCCTGTGATGAGGTGTTGCGAGATTTTAGCATTGATTCTCATGGGTGTCTTCGTATGAAGAACCGTCTTTTTGTGCCTTCTGATTTTGCACTTAGGCATGACATTCTTGATGACTGTCACCGTTCTAAGTATACTATCCATCCTGATAGTAGTAAGATGTATGCTGATACGCGTCGTCTTTATTATTGGGAAGTCATGAAGCGCGATGTGGCGAGTTATGTGAGTAATTACATAACTTGTCAGCGAATTAAGACCGAACATCAGCGTCCTTCGGGTCTTCTTCAGCCTCTAGAGATTCCATTGTGGAAATGGGATCAGATTTCTATGAATTTCATTGACGGCCTACATCGTTCGAAATCAGGCCATTCTAGCATCTGGGTTATTGTTGATCGCCTCACTAAATCTGCTTATTTTGTTCCTATGTAGTCTAGTAGGACTACTTCGCATTTGGCTAAGTTATACATCAAGGAAATCCTGAGACTTCACGGTTTTCCTAGTTCTATTGTGAGTGACCGTGATCCCTTATTCATGTGTCATTTTTGAAAGAGTCTTCAACAAGCTTTGGGAACAAAGCTTAATTTTAGCACAGCTTATCATCCGCAGTCTGACGGACAGACTGAACGGGTGAATCGTGTAACGACCCAACTTCCAAAACGCCAGAAAGTTGCATCGCTAATAAGAAAGAAAGGGATAGAAAAGAGAAAGAAAGAGAAGGAAGAAGAAACAACACATCAGAATCTAAACAGCGGAACAAATAAATTATATTAATAACATAAAATATTATATAGTTTACAACCATTATCAGAGTACACCGATATACAACACATACTAGACAGTTATAAACACCTGTCTAGTATTTACAACATAGTACAACTCAGAGACAACACAGAACACACATCGGAATACAATATCTCTAACGCAGAAGCCTCCTGCTCCATTGCTCCTCCAATATTCGTCAAAGCTAACCTGAATCCCTTGGCTACTCGTAAAAATTTGAGTACCCAAGAGTTTATGAAAAACAAAAATAAACTCCGGGTCAGACATGGGTCTGGTATGAGTAACAGGTTAAAGTTGCTTAACTTTCAAAAACCTTTTGAAAAGAAAGGTATCACGTAAGACTTCCCACACATAAACATGGAAAAGTTTTTACCTTACGCTAACCAAAACATTTGATAGGAAATCCAGTGATATTATAATAGGTCTAGGGTTTTCAAGTAAATATGAAATAGCCGAAATTGATACATTCATTAAATTCCAGCTACTAGCCACAAAAGTGGGTAATACAACCAAAATCGTTGGCACTTATTGGATGTTGGATTCCATACAATGGCTGGGCTACTGGGGTACCGCCCGTAACAGTACGTGGCCTAGAACAACGTATCGAGGAGTACGCCCGCTCCACTGCAACACAAGGCCGGACCCATTCCTTACTGAACAGTTCCGAACAAGACAACCCCGCAGTTGGCGCGCGATTCCAACTGCCCACACAGCCGAATAAAAAGGGACTTCTAGACAGGGGGAAATCTTTCTCTCCAGTGGGAGCTACCCACGAAGCCTTGCTACACCTCCCCTGTTTTAGCCATTCCCGGTTGATGAGGCTTGAGGCTACGATTACCTTTAGAGAACACATCTCTTAGAATGCTCATCGTCCACCTGACTATGTGCTGTAAGCATTCAATCCATACAAGTTCGTTCCGGATTCGAACGAAACCAAAGGCATTATCTCGTTACACTCGTTTTGGAATCACCCTCAGAGTTAACGACGATAACCCTTGCACTCTGAATCTCTATCTCGAGCCTATAAGTACTATTTCTGTCAAACTCATCACAGAATCACCCCCAGAGTTATACTGACTAATAGTCCTTACACCTCGAGTCTTCACTCTTCACATAAGATTCACGACCTATCGTTAATTTGGATCGATGTGCTTTTCGGATATCCAAATATGGAAATCCGATCCTGGTCTCATCGAAATCCAAAGCGTGTCTTTTAGGTCCAAGTTTTTTTAGAGTTTAAAACAATTCAATTATATTATCTATATACACACAGATAGATAATTCATAGATTTACAACAGATAATTATCATTATCATAACCACAGATAATCCACATTATCACTATCAAAAGATATCCATATCATCATCACAATGCAACCAATGCACCCATATCACTCAACATTATTAATCTCATAGCTGAGATTCAAAACCATTCATAGCAACCAATAACAACCATTCATAAGCAATGATCTATAATCATACTGTTTATAATTAATTTAAAACAAATTAAATTAATTACATCATCTTTAATTAATTTAAAATTAATTAAATTAATTACTTACACAATATAAATCTTGCTCACATCATCATTAATTAATTACAAATTAATTAATCAATTAACCTCTACTTTATCATCTAAATAAATCAATCCTGATTAATTATACTTTAATTAATTTCATAAAATTAATTACTCTAAACCAAATACAGTAATTAACCATTAATTACTTCATAAATTAATTAACTATAATTAATTACATTTAACCTTAATTAATTACAATTAATTAATTACCCTTAATTACTTATTATTGATTAATTAATATTAATTAATCAATCTTAATTACATCATTAATTTTATTAATTAATGATTCTTAATTATATTTAATGAATTACTCAATTAGATTAATTATCTTCAGTAATTAATCTCACTTAAACCATAATCAATAATCACCTTTGATTAATCTCATTCTGCAATTAACTACCTTAATCACTTCATTCAACTAGTTATTCCTTAATTCATTTCTTTAATTAATCCTTTGAGTAATTATACAAAATAATTTAATCTAAATTATATTCACAATTCCATCATTATCAACTAATTACATACCGTAGTTATCTTTAGTTACTTCACTGAGTAATCCCATTAATTACATCAAGTAATCACTATTAAATCCAATGTTTAAAATTAATTAAATTAAATTAATTAATTTAAACAAATCTCAATAAACTCCATTACTTACATTAAGTAATTAATGTCTTAATTACTTTCATTTAAGTAATTAAACTTAAGTAAATTTCACAATTTATTATCATTAATTAATCAATCTAATTAATTATTGAAAATTAATCATATTAATTAATTACTAAATAAACTTTAGTTAATGACCATCATTAACTATTATTTATTATTTAATTACTTCCTAATTAATCTCTTATTAAAATTAATCCAAATTATTAATTATAAATTAATTAAATAGTCTCTCCTTAATTATCTTACTTATTTAATTATTTTAATATCTTGATCATTACTAAGATAACCCATTCCTTATTAATAATTGTATAAATATTAAAGTGTACTTAGAACATTTAAATTCAAATTTCAAAAATTTAAAATGATATTTATTAAAGCATTATCCAATTTAAATTCCATTTATATTCCTTTTAGAATAAATGTAAATAACATTTATTACTTATAGTTAAAACTTATATAAGATAAGTCTTAATTTACTTAATTTAATTAAAAACTAAGTTTTAAATACATTACTATTTAAATTATAAATTCAAGTTAACAATCATTTAACTTTCTTTATAAACCATTTATAATGATTTCATTTAAAAAGGAAAATCAAATTAAATTATTTGTTTGAAACAATTTTACTGATAATAAACAATTTTAAATTTAAACTTGTTTGAAAACAATATTAATTTTTGTTCTTATTTAAGTATCAGATTTAAATTCAATATATATGAATCCATTCCTTATTAAAATTATTTGAATTTAAACTAGTATTAACTTTTGATTCCTTGATTTTAAAACTTCTTTATTCCAAATTCAAATTCCATTTTAAAAAGAAACTGAAAATTCAAAACCCTTAAGAAAACTGAACTTACATTTGAAATTCAAATTTGCTATTAAAATTTTGTTTCAGGTTCAAAATGAAAATTTTAAATTTTCAGAAACTGCCAGTTTTCCATCTTCTTTTTATTTTTTATTTTTTCTAAAAAACTGAAACCACTTTCAAATTTTATAACTTATCAAATGCAAACTCCCTTAAAACTATAACTCTTACTGCAGATTTAAATTCTGTTTAAATATTATCATAACTACTAATTCATTTAAATTTTGATTTAAATTTTAAAACTACAGACAGTTTTTCAAGAAAAACTGTAATATTAAAATTACCCGAGCCAACATTATGACTGCTTCGAGTCATCTAACCAAATTCTTCGGGCAAAACACAGAAATACTCGAGTTATACTCCGAGCTCAAACACCACTATACCCAGAAAAAACATCAGACCAAAGAAAATTGCACGGTGCACGTGCACCGTGCCTCCGGCCATCAACCTTCTTCTCCGGTGACTTCAACACATCAACATTCAACTCCCCAGTCCAATACAACCATCTCTTTACCCTTATCCACCTCGAATTTGAATTCGAGTTAAAATTTTAAAACCTGGAACCAGACAGTCCAAACTCCCCCAAAACCTGTCATCGCCTCATCCAATCATCTCCGATCATCAGAAATCCTGAAACGCCGGTCGCAGTCACGTCTACTACCATTCTACCACCTCCCAAAATTTCAATGCACTCGGTCTCCTCTGAAGGTAGTATCGACCACAACAAAATGTTCAAACAAAACTAGGGCCACAGATAACAATTCATCACCTCTGTCTCCATGTTGATTTGCATCAACAACCATTATTTTTCCCATCATCAATGGTTACTCCTCAACCTACCAGGAGAAATCCCGACCCTTAAATTTGCCTAGATCCCCTAAAAACCCAATTTCCCCCTTTTCTGTTCTTCACAGAACTGCACCATACCCTTTTTACTAAAATCCCTAATTTTTGTCCTAAAAATCATGGTTTGATCTTGGTATTCAATTCATAGTACTGAATTTATAATTTATTAAATATGAATTTTCAAATTTTTAAACTTAATCTGTCAATTTTGGTTTACAGAGATGTTTACAAGTTATTTTAACTTAATTAAGATCTTAAATTAAAGTTTAACATAAACAACAAGTTTGATTTAATCTAAAATTAAATCAGAGACACAAAGCTATAGATTTAGAATTTAAATCAAAACCTGATCATATGACTTATATAAACAGAGAGTACTTTCTGGAAATCACAAGCAAGTCACAGCAGATTTCATCCAAATATGCATTCAACATATTTTTATCACAGATATTAAACATGCAACCTTGTTTATAAGTTAAATTTTGGAATAGAAATGTTACTCACTTGTTATAAAAGAAGAACAGAGCCTCCATAGGTTTGAAAGTTGTTTGACCTTTGAAAACTGGCAAGTGCAGTAGCTTTTTAAAACTGGAAAACTTTAAATTTGAATTGCCTAAATGAATCTTAGCTGCTGGTTTCTTGAGTTAAAAGCTTGAAGGCTAGATACTGAACACTTGCATGCATGCTAAATGAAACTCCAGATAGAAGAAAATGCAGGTCTTCAGATTTACAGGGTTTTGAAACAAAAACAGGCTTTGGCTTGAACTTGCTTTTTGATCTTTGAGAATGAATTTACAGGTTGATGATTTGAAACAAGTTCTGGGGTGAGGAAAGGTTGATCACAGATTGTTTTAGGAGTAATTTGCAGGCTAAAGAAAGTGTTACAGGTATTTTGATCTCTGGTTGAAGATGATTACAGATTTACAATTGAATTCAGGCTTTTTTTTTAAAGAAAAATACAGCCTTTGATTTACATTTGGTTTGAGGAGGATGTTTGCAGGTCCTAATTTGAGGAAGATGATTGAATTTCAGATTTGTCTTGAGTTATTTTGGTTTGAAAATAGGCTGAAGATGTTTTAAATAAAATAAAAGAGAAACAAAAATTCAAAAATGCCACTTGTTATATATTACAACACTTGTCGTCTAGAAATTTATATTCACTTAACACTTGTTATTATAAGGCCTTAAGGAATTAACACTTATTCTTTTTAATTTGTAAAATGCTTACATTTGTCATTAAATGTTAATTAGTTATAATTATGTAATTTAGTTATAGTTAAATGCTAGTTAATTATTTAGTTAACATGTTAATATAAGAAGGAAAGTGAATCTTTGTTTAATTAATTAGTTAATATGTATTTATTCATATGTAGATAAATTTTAAAATGAAATAAATGCAATTTTATTTATGAAAGGAAGCTTATACAAATATTTCAAAATCAAAAAAAAATTAAAAATATTTATATTTTAAATTTTAAAAACTTTGAATTCAAGTTTATATTAAATTTTGAAATCCAGTTTATTTACAAATATAACTACACAATTTAAATTTTGGAAAACAATTATTTTTATTAAAAATTTATTTGTTAAAATAATGTAATATTATATGAAAAAAATAACCACATTTAATAACCATAAATAACTTATTAAAAGAAATTGTCTTCTTATTAATAAATTATTTATTTCATCACATGATATTTAAAAGACAATCAAAATAACCTTATTGCTATTTATTTAATTTTAAACTTGAGTTAAACATATTTTAAATCATTTCGATATTTTCTTATGTATTTAAAACCACATTATTTTATTAAATACCCTTTTAAAAATTTAACCTTTAAATAAAATCATAATTCACAATTTACTAAAGATACATAATTTATAGAAAACAGGATTTATTTATTAATCAGATTAAAACAAGATCTATATACAATATATACAATATATACAATATCCTATATATATATATATATATATATATATATATTATAAATAGAAATCAATTTATTTAGATTTAAAAAGATAAAATCTATCAATTAAGTATTTATTTTATTTGGATTATTAAATTAATTCAAATCTCATTACAAAGATTATCAAATCAATTTAATTTTTATTTCAGATTATTAAATTGATATTGCTTAAAAATTCCGGGTCATCACATTCCTCCCCCCTTAAATGAATTCCGTCCCCGAAATTTAAAACAATGGTAATTTAATAATCTATTTAAAGGATTAAATTTTAAAACACAAGCATATACCAATGATATGCTAACAATCATAACAATCAATTCACCCAATCAAACAAATCTAATTATCCAGAAAAATTCTGGATAAAACTTTCACGAGTTTCCCCGGGTAAAAATATCGGGATACTCGCTCTATAGATTCCAAACAATCAATACTATTAAGCTACAGAGCTTTTATTCAACTAGATCTACAGATCTAGAGAGCATATCAGACACAGACGAGTCTAACTCAACAACCAACCTCTATAACTGCTGGTTCTAAAACTAGAGATAGACCATACACGTACTCCCTCAGAGATACGTGAAACTCATCGAATTCCAGTTATCCAAACTGACAATTCAATTATGAAAACCAAATACCAATCCAACCAAAACACAGATAAAAGATCCAAACATCACTGAGCTAGCTTTCCAGATTTACGAAAACTTATAGCTCCTGAATCAGAGAAAACTCCAACAATAACGAAGTCTCCAACTTCGAATTCCAAATTTCTCCATCCCTCCATAAAAGTTTTCAAACAAATTCTGTCTTCCAACATCCAAACTGATCAGCTCAACCCTTGCTGATTCCTCTAGAACAATCGGAACCAATAACAACCCAACATAATGAACTCCTCAAGATCAATCCGAACAAAAAAACAATTCTACTCCATAAACAACAGAAGACAACAAACTTCTCCTAATCCGGAAAAGACAATCAGAAACACTTCCAAACTGCTTCCACTGCACAACTCTGATCCTAAGTAGATAAGAAAATACTGACGAAGAACACAAGCACCAACGGGACATCACCTCCAGAAATATAGTTCTACAGATCCATAAAGAAAACTCAGAAATTCCCCTGAAACCTGAGTTGCATCATCAAATTCCATCTCTAGGAATCATTCTCCAACCAAACAGAACCACCGGTTCTATTCTTGGAATACTAGTCGATAAGAAAACTCAATCTCCAGATGCTGACGAACCTCTGTCTTTCCCAAAAGACATCCAGAAAAATTTCTAACAATCCAAAAGAACACTCAAACAATCGCAAGTCACTTTTGCGATCAACCCAGATAAATTTCCAAAGAAAACCGTTCTCTCTTTACCAAATAGAACAGCATACACTGGTCTAGTCAATCCATTGAAGAAACGGATTCACTCAGCAGCTTCTGAACTCCATCTTTAGAAAAACTACCCAGCTAAGACCTCCCTATCAGCTCACAGAACACTCCGAGCTACACTACTGACACCAATTCCAAACTCAAGAAAAATTCGCTCACCCGAGCGAAATCCAAACTTATACTTCAAAGATAAACTCCGAATCTTTAAAAAGATTTCCTTCGGATATCAGAGAAATCCTTACTCCAAACTACAAATCTCACTCGAGATGGTACGAGGTCTACAGTCTTGACAAATACTTCCAACCTCAAACATATGGACCTCTTCCATTAGTGGTATTCGTGTTACACACACACCACTACTCCATCTACCTTTAAAACTTATGTTGGAAAATCCGAACAGCTAAACCAACAGATTAGGTGTGTGTGTGTATATATATATATATATATATATATATATATATATATATATAGTTATATATAAAATTACAAGTACGCTCTCTCAAGAAAGACACCACTCCAGAGCCTAGGTATTCACTCAACCTAATGCTATGATACCACTGTAACGGCCCAACTTCCAAAACGCCAGAAAGTTGCATCGCTAATAAGAAAGAAAGGGATAGAAAAGAGAAAGAAAGAGAAGAAAGAAGAAACAACACATCAGAATCTAAATAGCGGAACGAATAAATTAGATTAATAACATAAAATATTACATAGTTTACAACCATTATCAGAGTACACCGATATACAACACATACTAGACAGTTATAAACACCTGTCTAGTATTTACAACATAGTACAACTCAGAGACAACACAGAACACACAGCGGAATACTATATCTCTAACGCAGAAGCCTCCTGCTCCATTGCTCCTCCAATATTCGTCAAAGCTAACCTGAATCCCTTGGCTACTCGTAAAAATTTGAGTACCCAAGAGTTTATGAAAAACAAAAATAAACTCCGGGTCAGACATGGGTCTGGTATGAGTAACAGGTTAAAGTTTCTTAACTTTCAAAAACCTTTTGAAAAGAAAGGTATCACGTAAGACTTCCCATACATAAACATGGAAAAGTTTTTACCTTACGCTAACCAAAACATTTGATAGGAAATCCAGTGATATTATAATAGGTCTAGGGTTTTTAAGTAAATATGAAATAGCCGAAATTGTTACATTCATTAAATTCCAGCTACTAGCCACAAAAGTGGGTAATAAAATCAAAATCGTTGGCACTTATTGGATGTTGGATTCCATACAATGGCCGGGATACTAGGGTACCGCCCATCACAGTACGTGGCCTAGATCAACGTACCGAGGAGTACGCCCACTCCCCTGCAACACAAGGCCGGACCCATTCCTTACTGAACAGTTTCGAACAAGACAACCCCGCAGTTGGCGTGCGATTCCAACTGCCCACACAGCCGAATAAAAAGGGAAATCTAGACAGGGGAAAATCTTGCTCTCCAGTGGGAGCTACCCACGAAGCCTTGCCGCACCTCCCCTGTTTTAGCCATTCCCGGTTGATGAGGCTTGAGGCTACGATTACCTTTAGAGAACACATCTCTTAGAATGCTCATCGTCCACCTGACGATGTGCTGTAAGAATTCAATCCACACAAGTTCGTTCCGGGTTCGAACGAAACCGAAGGCATTATCTCGTTACACTCGTTTTGGAATCACCCTCAGAGTTAACGACGGTAACCCTTGCACTCTAAATCTCTATCTCGAGCCTATAAGTACTATTTCTGTCAAACTCATCACGGAATCACCCCTAGAGTTATATTGACTAATAGTCCTTACACCTCGAGTCTTCACTCTTCACATAAGATTCACGACCTATCGTTAATTTGGATCGATGTGGTTTTCGGATATCCAAATATGGAAACCCGATCCCTGTCTCATCGAAATCCAAAGCGTGTCTTTTAGGTCCAAGTTGTTTTAGAGTTTAAAACAATTCAATTATATTATCTATATACACACAGATAGATAATTCATAGATTCACAACAGATAATTATCATTATCATAACCACAGATAATCCACATTATCACTATCAAAAGATATCCATATCATCATCACAATGCAACCAATGCACCCGTATCACTCAACATTATTAATCTCATATTCAAAACCATTCAAAGCAACCAATAACAACTATTCATAAGCAATGAACTATAATCATACTGTTTATAATTAATTTAAAATAAATTAAATTTTACATCATCTTTAATTAATTTAAAATGAATTAAATTAATTACTTACACAATATAAATCTTGCTCACATCATCATTAATTAATTACAAATTAATTAATCAATTAACATCTAATTTATCATCTTAATAAATCAATCCCGATTAATTATACTTTAATTAATTTCACAAAACTAATTACTATAAACCAAATACAGTAATTAACCTTTAACTACTTCATAAATTAATTAACTATAATTAATTACATTTAACCTTAATTAATTACAATTAATTAATTACCCTTAATTACATATTATTGATTAATTAAAATTAATTAATCAATCTTAATTACATATTATTGATTAATTAATATTAATTAATCAATCTTAATTACATCATTAATTTTATTAATTAATGATTGTTAATTATATTTAATTAATTACTCAATTAGATTAATTATCTTCAGTAATTAATCTCACTTAAACCATAATCATTAATCACCTTTGATTAATCTCATTCTGCAATTAACTACCTTAATCACTTCATTCAACTAATTATTCCTTAATTCATTTCTTCAATTAATCCTTTGATTAATTATACAAAATAATTTAATCTAAATTATATTCACAATTCCATCATTATCCACTAATTACATACAATAGTTATCTTTAGTTACTTCACTGAGTAATCCCATTAATTACATCAAGTAATCACTATTAAATCCAATGTTTAAAATTAATTAAACTAAATTAATTAATTTAAACAAATCTCAATAGACTCCATTACTTACATTAAGTAATTAATGTCTTAATTACTTTCATTTAAGTAATTAAACTTAAGTAAATTTCACAATTTATTGTCATTAATTAATCAATCTAATTAATTATTAAAAATTAATCATATTAATTAATTACTAAAAGAACTTTAGTTAATGACCATCATTAACTATTATTTATTCTTTAATTACTTCCTAATTAATCTCTTATTAAAATTAATCCAAATTATTAATTATAAATTAATTAAATAGTCTCTCCTTAATTATCTTACTTATTTAATTATTTTAATATCTTGATCATTACTAAGATAACCCATTCCTTATTAATAATTGTATAAATATTAAAGTGTACTTAGAAAATTTAAATTCAAATTTCAAAAATTCAAAATGATATTTATTAAAGCATTATCCAATTTAAATTCCATTTATATTCCTTTTAGAATAAATGTAAATAACATTTATTACTTACAGTTAAAACTTATATAAGATAAGTCTTAATTTACTTAATTTAATTAAAAACTAAGTTTTCAATACATTACTATTTAAATTATAAATTCAAGTTAACAATCATTTAACTTTCTTTATAAACCATTTATAATGATTTCATTCAAAAAATTAAATCAAATTAAAATATTTGTTTGAAACAATTTTACTTCTAATATACAATTTTAAATTTAAACTTGTTTGAAAACAATATTAATTTTTGTTCTTATTCAAATATCAGATTTAAATTCAATATATATGAATCCATTCCTTATTAAAATTATTTGAATTTAAACTAGTATTAACTTTTGATTCCTTGATTTTAAAACTTCTTTATTCCAAATTCAAATTCCATTTTAAAAAGAAACTGAAGATTCAAAACCCTTAAGAAAACTGAAACTACATTTGAAATTCAAATTTGCTATTAAAATTTTGTTTCAGGTTCAAAATGAAAATTTTAAATTTTCAGAAACTGCCAGTTTTCCATCTTCTTTTTATTTTTTATTTTTTTTAAAAACTAAAACCACTTTCAAATTTTAAAACTTATAAGATTTAAACTCCCTTAAAACTATAACTCTTACTGCAGATTTAAATTCTGTTTAAATATTATCATAACCACTAATTCATTTAAATTTTGATTTAAATTTTAAAATTGCAGACAGTTTTTCAAGAAAAACTGTAATATTAAAATTACCCGAGCCAACCTTATGACTGCTTCGAGTCATCTAACCAAATTCTTTGGGCAAAACACAGAAATACTTGAGTTATACTCCGAGTTCAAACACCACTATACCCAGAAAAAACATCAGACCAAAGAAAATTGCACGGTGCACGTGCACCGTGCCTCCGGCCATCAACCTCCTTCTCCGGTGACTTCAACACATCAACATTCAACTCCCCATTCCAATACAACCATCTCCTTACCCTTATCCACCTCGAATTTGAATTCGACTTAAATTTTTAAAACCTGGAACCAGACAGTCCAAACTCCCCCAAAACCTGTCATCGCCTCATCCAATCATCCTCGATCGCCAGAAATCCTGAATTGCCGGTCACAGTTATGTCTACTACCATTCTACCACCTCCCATAATTTCAATGCACTCGGTCTCCTCTGAAGGTAGTATCGACCACAACAAAATGTTCAAACAAAACTAGGGCTACAGATAACAATTTATCACCTTTATCTCCATGTTGATTTGCATCAACAAGCATTATTTTTCCCATCATCAATGGTTACTCCTCAACCTACCAGGAGAAATCCCGACCCTTAAATTTGCCTAGATCCCCTAAAAACCCAATTTCCCCCTTTTCTGTTCTTCACAGAACTGCACCATACCCTTTTTACTAATAACCCTAATTTTTGTCCTAAAAATCATGGTTTGATCTAGGTATTCAATTCATAGTACTAAATTTTTAATTTATTAAATATGAATTTTCAAATTTTTAAACTTAACCTGTTAGTTTTGGTTTACAGAGATGTTTACAAGTTATTTTAACTTAATTAAAATCTTAAATTAAAGTTTAACATAAACAACAAGTTTGATTTAATCTAAAGTTAAATCAGAGACACAAAGCTATAGATTTAGAATTTAAATCAAAACCTGATCATATGACTTATATAAACAGAGAGTACATTCTGGAAATCACAAGCAAGTCACAGCAGATTTCATCCAAATATGCATTCAACATATTTTTATCACAGTTATTAAACATGCAACCTTGTTTATAAGTTAAATTTTGGAATAGAAATGTTACTCACTTGTTATAAAAGAAGAACAGAGCCTCCATAGGTTTGAAAGTTGTTTGACCTTTGAAAACTGGAAAGTGCAGTAGCTTTTTAAAACTAGAAAACTTTAAATTTAAATTGCCTAAATGAATCTTAGCTGCTGGTTTATTGAGTTAAAAGCTTGAAGGCTAGATACTGAACACTTGCATGCATGCTAAATGAAACTCCAGATAGAAGAAAATGCAGGTCTTCAGATTTACAGGGTTTTGAAACAAAAACAGGCTTTGGCTTGAACTTGCTTTTTGATCTTTGAGAATGAATTTACAGGTTAATGATTTGAAACAAGTTCTGGGGTTAGGAAAGATTGATCACTGATTGTTTTAGGAGTAATTTGCAGGCAAAAGAAAGTGTTACACGTATTTTGATCTCTGGTTGAAGATGATTACAGATTTACAATTGAATTCGGGCTTTTTTTTAAGAAAAATACAGCCTTTGATTTACATTTGGTTTGAGGAGGATGTTTGCAGGATCTAATTTGAGGAAGATGATTGAATTTCAGATTTGTCTTGAGTTATTTTGGTTTGAAAATAGGCTGAAGATGTTTTAAATAAAATAAAAGAGAAACAAAAATTCAAAAATGCCACTTGTTATATATTACAACACTTGTCATCTAGAAATTTATATTCACTTAACACTTGTTATTATAAGGCCTCAAGGAATTAACACTTATTCTTTTTAATTTGTAAAACGCTTACATTTGTCATTAAATGTTAATTAGTTTAATTATGTAATTTATTTATAGTTAAATGCTAATTAATTATTTAGTTAACATGTTAATATAAGAAGGAAAGTGAATCTTTGTTTAATTAATTAGTTAATATGTATTTATTCATATGTAGATAAATTTTAAAATGAAATAAATGCAATTTTATTTATGAAAGGAAGCTTATACAAATATTTCAAAATCAAAACAAATTTAAAAATATTTATACTTTAAATTTTAAAAAATATGAATTCAAGTTTATATTAAATTTTGAAATCCAGTTTATTTACAAATATAACTACACAATTTAAATTTTGGAAAACAATTATTTTTATTAAAAATTTATTTGTTAAAATAATGTAATATTATATTTAAAAATAACCACATTAATAACCATAAATAACTTATTAAAAGAAATTGTCTTCTTATTAATAAATTATTTATTTTATCACATGATATTTAAAAGACAATCAAAATAACCTTATTGCTATTTATTTAATTTTAAACTTGAGTTAAACATATTTTAAATCATTTCAATATTTTCTTATGTGTTTAAAACCATATTTATTTATTAAATAACCTTTTAAAAGTTTAACCTTTAAATAAAATCATAATTCACAATTTACTAAAGATACATAATTTATAGAAAACAGGATTTATTTATTAATCAGATTAAAACAAGATCTATATACAATATATAAAATATCATATATATATATATATATTATAAATAGAAAACAATTTATTTAGATTTAAAAAGATAAAATCTATCAATTAAGTATTTATTTTATTTGGATTATTAAATTAATTCAAATCTCATTACAAAGATTATCGAATCAATTTAATTTTTATTTCAAATTATTAAATTGATATTGCTTAAAAATTCCGGGTCATCACAAATCGTATCTTGGAAGATCTCCTCTGTATCTGTATTTTTGATTTTGGCGGTAGTTAGGAGGATCACCTACCTCTTGTAGAGTTCTCCTACAATAATAGTTTTCAGTCTAGTATCGGTATGGCTCCTTTCGAAGCTTTATATGGAAGGCCATGTCGATCACCTTCTTGTTGGTTGGAATCTGAGGAGAATCTTATTCTTGGTCCAGATTTTGTTCTTAACTCTTCTGAAAAGATTGATCTTATTCGCCTGAGAATGAAAGAGGCACAGAGCCGCCAGAAATCCTACGCGGACAACCATAGGAAGCCTCTCGAATTCTCGATCGGTGATCTTGTCTTTATTCGTGTTTCTCCTTTGAAGGGGGTTATGCGTTTCAGTACGACGGGGAAATTGGCTCCTCGCTTTATAGGACCATTTTCTATTACTGAACGTATTGGCCCTGTGGCTTATAGAGTTTCACTTCCTGCTCATTTATCTGGCATTCATGACGTGTTTCATGTCTCTCAACTTTGGAAGTGCCTTCGAGAGTCGGATTCTGTTATCGATTCTCCTGATTTGGAAGAGCTTGAGATCTCACCAGACTTATCTATTGTACAACAGCCTATTCGCATACTTGACACGGAGGTGCGACACCTTCGGAACACGGACGTGCCTCTCGTTAAAGTTCAATGGTCCGTTAACCCCAATGACTGTACTTGGGAAACTAGAGAGTTTATCGAGCGATCTTATCTGGGTTTTCTATCTTGGCTTGGCAATGGTGAGAATATCTTTTCATCTCAAGCTCATTTCCTTTTCTTTTCGGGATGATGTATGTATGTAGTTGTTACAAATATCATCTCTAGAAATTACGTGGATGCAATTTTGTAAGGAGGGGAGATCTGTAACAACCCGCATATTTAACGATTATATATTTAAATGGTTTATTTAAATATAGCGTCGTTAGTTGAATTTTTAGGTCCGAAAAGCAACTTTTTGCAAATGGCCGAATTGGGACTCGAAACCACTTCCATTGAGTCCAAAATGGCGTTTGCGATCTTTTTGAGTATAAGCTTTGATATGTTTGGAGTAAGTTGAATTTTGCTACTTTTTTTAGTTGGCTTTTGGGTTTGGGTTCAGCCCATCAGCCAACAAAATACCCTAACTCAGTCCCTCTCCTTCCATTCACTCATTTTCACTTCTAAAACTCAAGCTAAGAACTGAAAATGGGGGAAAGGAAGAGGAATTAGAAATTCCAAGAACTAGTTTACTTTGCAAACTTGAATTCTTGCTCCAAAATCAAAGAGAAGCTATTGGTAAGCCTCCTCTTCATCTTCTCCAACTCTTTTCCTCTTCAATTTTAGAAAATTTTCTAAACCTAACTTAGGAAATACATATTTTGATTTTAGATTGAAGCTTGTTGGGTTGAAGTAGAGATTGGTTGGTCTTCTCCTTGTGATTGAGCTCCTTCTTCTTTGTTTTGAGTTAAAGGTGAGAATTTTATCTCACATCTATGACTATAATTATCTTTGGTTGTTAGGTATGAATTCCTAACACTTATTCATGTGCCTTTGCTTTTGGTTTGGGTTGAATTGGTGAATATTCCAATTTTTAGTGTTTTGGGTTCAAATCTTTAAAATCCTAACTTTGATGTTTTGATCATGTTTTGGTGATGCATCGAGGAGCATATAGGGTCGGGTTGCCGATTGGCATAAACCCTTAGAGCCAATGTTCGTCTGGTTGCATTTTGGAAGAGTTTGCTCTTCATTTAGATAGGCTGAAAAACAGCCCAGGCATGATTTAGTCGACTGAAATTTCTATTTAGTCGACTGAATCTGGAACTCGAAAGTTTCAAGGTATGATTTAGTCGACTGAATTCTCTGTTCGGTCGACTTAACCTGGAAACAGAAAGTTTCCAGGCATGATTCAGTCGACTGAATTCTCTGTTCAGTCGACTGAACCTGGAAACAGAAAGTTTCCAGGCAGAATTCAGTCAACTGAAAATCTCTGTTTAGTCAACTGAATTTTCTGTTTAGTCAACTGAATTCTCTGTTTAGTCAACTGAATTTGTTGTTTCAGCCCACTTTACCTTTTGGGATTGAATTTCCAATTTGAATCGATTCGTGATGGTCCTATTTGTGATTATCATTTATTTTGACTTTGATGATTCCTTTTAATTTTAATCCACGTGTTTTTATAAAATAATCTTTTAAATTATATTAAAAGCTTGCTTCTCCAGTTTATAAATTCTATTTAAAATACACACACAAATTCGTACTTCGAGCGAAGTGGAAAGGAGATTAAATGGTTAGGTAAAACACGGACCATGAATCCGTGCGTTTATCTTTTCGATTAATCCCCGACCTCTTCGATTGATTGTTTTGACCTTTTGGTCTGGTTTACCGATGAGATGAGGTAAACTTTGTACTGCTTTGAGTGTGAAATTAACTAACGGATAGTAAACCGTTTAGTGCGAACGTGTAGTTATGGGACTCACGTTACCACTTTTCGGATTCCTTTTCGAGAGTTGCGACACATTCTGCCAGTTAGTGGTGTCCAGTACTGGGCCTTTGGACCTTCACCACTATGGTTTGTTGCCTTTGGGATAGTGTCTTCGGACTGTCTCCTTCAGGTTTGTTGCCTTTGGGTATGTTGCCTTCGGGTATGTTGCCTTCGAGTTTGTACCTTCGGGTTTGTTGCCCTATTGTATCGCTTTCGGAGTTGGTCTTTATGAGCCGCTCGAGTGATATTTGGGTTTGGAGCCTTCGGGCTTATGGATCCTTGTTTATACAGTACTGAGCTCGAGCAATCTTTTATTTTCGTTGATATGTATATTCCCTAGGTATCGCTTTACGGTGTTGGTTTTTTTAAGCTGCACGATTACCTTGTGGAACTTGTGTTACCTTCATTGGTATTTGTTATTGCCTTTTTGGCTTGTTTTGGGATATTCATATTCTTTGTTTATTTGAATTGCCAATGATATAAGGCTTGTTCTGTTATGATTCATCTTTTGTTCGATGATTGTGTTATCTCTTGTAGAGATATTTGTTATACTTTGTGACCTTGCAGGTTATTGTTGTTCAATTTATCTAACTGATTTGTTTAGCTAGACCGGCCCGTGTATTTCATACTCGGGTTAGACCGAGTTGTTTCAGGTTAGGCGCTTTTGGAATTAGCCTATTTTGCTTCCGCATGGACTATTCAGCTTGTTCCTTTTCGTTATAGTTTTTGTGTAGTCCTCTTTGCTGTAACTCTGATATATGTATTCTTTTGGATTCATCTGTATATTGTGGTTTGCTATACCACTTGACATGTATTAGTTTGTATACTCTGTTATGTATCTGTATATGTGTATATGATGATCTACTGTTCTGTAATGCATATTACATTGGAATTGTTGTATTCTGTTCTGATAGATCCTCCAGCCACCTATGGTTTTGTTTTAAGTATTCATTGGATATGTCGATATGCTTGTATGACAATTGTCGATGTATTCAATAGATAGTTAGAGCAAGGCTATAGATGGTCGCTCTTAAACGGCCTTATTCTCCGCGTTAGTCGACGGCATTACCCCGTAGTGTCCTTGGCTAGTGTGGGTATAGAGGTGGGGCATCATAACTGTTGAGTTTCAATGTGGATACTATACTTTGATTATAGTTAAATTATGGCATGGCGACCATCAAATGACTTTAGTTGGATCCAAGTTGAAGCGTTGGAAGTGAAACACTATTCAGTAGAGAACTCACTTCCTCGGTTGTATGAGTTTAGTATCACGATCAGCCATAGTCAATTTGGAGCCAAACTCCCTGGCTAGAGCAGTACGGTTAATAATAACTATTATTATTGAATCAAAGACTTTATTCATGGACCAAGTTTAATCTAGTTGATACTAGAAATTTACCAAAATCAAATTTCATAAATTTTAAAGTGATACAGTGTTGACGAAGAGAATTGGTGTAAACAATCGTTACTAAAAGGTATCGCTTAAATTAAAAATTTGGATGTTACTTATAAAGATGTATAAGCGATAAATTAAGCCAAATTGTCACACCACTAGCTAAGGTGACAAGTGAATGTTAATATTCGAATTGCTTGATATTAATTGTTGACTGAATTTACACCTACATGTCGCACAACCATATTGTGAATTCTCCAAAATGCCATATGATTTAACTGATATTTAAGTTGTTACAAAATTAATTAAATTAATTAATATTTATAAAATATGATTATTTATTTATTTTGTGTATTGAGTGCTATTAGTAATTTTTTAGGTTCCATGAGTAATTATATGGGTGAGTATATAAAACTTATATATGTACTTATCAATATATGATGTTGATACACATTTAAATACGATTTAAATGACATTATATACTAAATGGGTTGGATTTTGTATTGGCCTACTTAGCCTGATATGATAGCCGGCCTAGGGTACTAGAAAAAGAGGGAGTGGTCGTTGAAATTCTAGATTAAGTTCTAGAACTAGTAAATGGAGAAGTGGTAGAAGGAGGAGAGCATGTCTCCTTCCCTTATCTCTATTTAAATAAGCCCACCTCTCACTTTATTGAAATTTTTATTGCCTTCTCCCTTTCTTCGTCGTGAGCACTTCAACCCTCATCCCCCGCCAAAAATTTCGAAATCCAAAACACATCAAATACAATAGATCTAGTGGTACTCTAGGCCATTGCAATGTCTAAAGACTGTTTATGGTATCTAGGAGATCTCCATCAATCAACATATGTTCAAAGGCAACATTCTTAATGTATAATGTCTGATTTATAGTTTATGTTATGCATATCATGTAGTATATAATACATACAATGATTCTATACATGCATTAGTTGTCTCATATTCCATATGTAATTTAATAGCACTGGTTGATTTATGGTAATTAATATTTTTATTTAGATCGAAAAAAATTATATCTTAATTTTTGGCCATGCTTTATTTTATTATATATATTTTATCACTTTTAAACATTAATATCATTTTTAGTTATCTAAAATTGTTATTTGTAATTTTAAATTCATTTATATAAACGTAATATAATAAAGTTGTATAAAGGTAATTAGATACTTAAAATATTCTTTGGATTTTAAAATAATGTCGAACACATATTTTATTCTATATATGTACATATATAAAGTATTTACTTTTAGTGTTTTAAATTAATACTTATATTAATTCATGTATATCTTTATAAATATATAATATTTAAAAAAATAAAATGATTTCACATTTTATATAATTTTTTTATTTTGGTTGAAAAGAATTAAAAGTAATATATGTATGTTTAATATTTATTTTATTATAATAAATGTATACATTATTTACTATGAAATTTATGAATAATTCAAAAAATATTTTGACAATAATACTACATATATTCTAAATAATTAAAATATATTTATTTTGTATTTTTAGATCTAAGTTTGAAATTCAAAGTATTTTATTATGTCCGAATTGGATATTTCAAATATTATATTGGAATTCAAATTATATCGACCTATTTAGAATATATTTAGATATTTAAAAGAAAAGATTTATTTTATTTAATGTAAAATAAATTTCAATATATATATATATATATATAATTTTTAAATAATATTTTAAGACAGCTAATGCATATATAAATGGTCAATGTATACTTTATAGAAACAAATCTCATATCTACATAAGTATACATTATTTATGCACATGTATGTTATAGACATATGAGTATATAATGATCTACTCATAAATATTATACAAATAAATTTTAATTAAATCAGAAAATTAAATAAAACTAGATTTTATTAAATTAACTGACTTTGATATAGTACAATTCATTAGACTTCATAGGCCGACTATGATCTAAACAGAGAATTTTTTGAAATTTACTTATTTAACCCACTATAGACTGGCCCGGTTCCAGCACAACATGGTTCATAAGATCGCACACCACAAAACATATGTGAATGCGTGTGTTTCTATATATATACATATATAATGTATGTATACATTAGTGACTACATAAATGAAAATTATCTCTACACATGCAATGTGTGCATGTATATAAGTGTTGATAAGTCCACATTGCTTCATACTAGAATAAGTTGTAGGTGCATATGATAATAATATGAGAAGCATAAGCATCCAACTCGGCCTATATACATCTCTATGCACTATCGCCATACTTGGTTCTCGGTGAACTCATAAAGAGTACCCAATAGTTATAAGAAATAAAAATACATAAAACCTTAAGCTAAACATTTGTGGTATGAGTAATTTATAAGCCTAAAACGATAGGTCAAAACTTGATACATCATAAAGTAAGACCAATATGGTTTGAAAAGTTGTATCTCACATGCTCATGCATCGAATGAGTTAGCACATGTGAAATATCATGCTAAACTACCATAAGTAAGGGTGTACTAATCTACTAGCATATAATCGGTGTCGAGTTATTAGACTCTATAATACCTAACATTAGCAAAGATAAACAAATCAATCATCAATCAAGATCTCTCATACTCATAATGCACTTGGACATGTGATGATACGAATGACCACTATCGAAAGGGAAATGACTACCCATGTTGTGACTTCGTAAATTCTTGACTCTAGGCCCAATTAGGCAGCTAGGAAACTAATTAAATCCGCTGAGATGGTCCAAAGATATGGACCAATGCAAACGGTCATCCATGGGCGTCTTCATTTACGCTTGCTTTAGAAGCATACTTCAAGTCTTTAGTCATCAATGTTCCCTTGGCATATGTACCGATAATAGGACTTCTCCATCTCCATATAAAACTTGCTTGCTCAGTTTACTCTAGATGCTTTAACCTTCGTTTTCCCTACATCCGCCATTAATCGACATTAACAATCGATTGATATCGGTCAGTAACTTAGCCAAATTCTTGCCTGCATACTCTTGCATACCCAATCCTTCCTTATGCATCAATTCAGACCCGATGTCATACTCCAAGTGCTAGTTTATCATTGATTGGTACCAACCATTCATTAACCAATACTGATCGATGAATTAGAGAAATTGTCCCTTAAGTTCTCTAGCTCTCTTGCAATCAATCTATCTCTGGAATTTTATCTTTACTTTGCATGATAACTCCAAAACAACTTCGAATGGTGCCAAAATCTGAATCCAATCCATTGAATCGCCCTATGATCTGAACTCCATCTCTTTGTATAATCATAAAATCACCTCTCAATATGATCAATTCCATGCACATACAAGAGCTCCTCGTTATTAAAGTCAACATCCATAACCACATATCACTCAATCACGTGTAATCATCCATTTATATATACATGCAATCACAACATACAACAACAACATCAAACCAAGTGTAACCTATTATTCAAGTATTTTAACAATCATCTAAACTACGTATATAAACTTATATCATTCTAACACATGTTTTAATCCATGTTTAATCAACAAAACATCATTTAAATGTATTTTTCAAATTAGATCAGAAACTAAAATATTATTTTTAAATTGAAATGTAAATCCAAAATATTTTGTAAACATATATTTCAGCATGAATGAGTGAGGTTACAAGCCACTCAAAACAATGACTAAATCTCCAAATAATTTATAAATCAAGGAAAATATGATATACATAAAAAAAGTAATGAAATTCCCTCCCAAAAATGTTGCTTAGTTTATCTCATTTGATGTTTTTGAATTTGGTCTCTCAATCTATCAGTCTCTCTTTAAATAGCAAAGCTTTTTGTTGATTTTGGATGAGGAAATGTTAGTGGAGGTTTAGCAATGATTTTAAATCTAACATAAAGAAAAATAGGTTCTACTCTCACTCTTAGTTACTCATATCCTAAAATTAACAACCGACCATTTGCTTTGGCTTTTGGGTATAACCTAAGTTAAGATCATTTAGCTATGTATATCATATTTATCTTCCTAATTCAACTTAAAAGTACGGTCATTACAGAATTCCTCTTTCACAATAACATCCTCATGGAAATTTATCATTACATTAATTGCAAATAACCAAAAACCTCCTTATTTGATTGACTATGCACCATAGCGATGAATCAATTTTGTAATATGTTTTACTAACTTATTGAGTAATTGACCTACTAATTAACTTTACACATAACTATAATTTAAACAATAATAATAGTAATTATTATTATATACATAGCCCAGCATCACTGTTTCAATGGTTAGACATTCGGGTTTTGATTCTTGGAGTTATAGTTTTGAATCCTATGTAGTGTTGTTTGGACCACTAGACATATGTTGATTTTTAGTATGTTGTATGTTATTCAAGACTTTCAGTATCTCCAGACTACACAGTTTCGGAAAAATGGTACATATTTAGAATCCACAACAAATTAACAGTACCACTTGGTTAACCAGCCTAGTATGTTAGTTTCAGTCAAGATATTGTTAATGCAAATATTTTGAGTAACTTCTTTAGTCGATAAATGAATAGTGCAAACTAGGATCAAATGTAAATAAAATGCTTCTTTCTTTTAGTTAAAATGTCATAACTTTGTAAAGTTCATCAATCTAGTTTTAAATCCAAAATCACTTTGTTGTCGATCTACTTTAAATCCAAATCACTTTGTTGTCGATCTACTTTTCGTAGGTTTGTGGGTTTATGGAAGACATATTCCACTAAATTTTGCATTAAGCACTAGAAAATTATTGCATAGTCTTATTTTGAAAAAAAATGTTCACGTTTTAGTATTCATATAATGAATAAATAATGATAAAAGAAGAAACATAATGGAAGGTTGAATATTGTCAAAAGTAGATAACTAAATTATATTGAAAGCACGATTTTGGTGTTTTGACGATAACAATCATATGACAATGCTATTAATGTGGTTATTGAGTTGTTTCAGGTCAAATAGCTACACAACGGGTGATAAAATTTATATGACCTACATTGAAGATTATATCAACAAAAAAGAGTTGGGAATCGAACCCAACTAGGCATTAAAGATGTGTGCCTCGCAACCAGCCAATTATAAGCGCTCTCTGTTATATTTGGTTAGCACGTTCTTTTATTCAAGACAAAAGTGGAAATAATTTAATGAAAAATTAGAAAAATCAAGACTCAAACTCCGGTACTAAGGAACAAGATGTAGCACTTTACCAACCGCACTACAACAAACAATTGTTCAATAATCAGTTAGCAGTTTTGCATTACTAGCGGAGAATATTAAAAAAAAAAGAGGAGAAATGACAAAAGTAAGATTCGAACCCGGGCCGGTTATCCAAGAAAGCAAATATCAACCAACCACACTCTCTACATCACTTTCATTACAATATGCTCATCACCTTTTATTATTGCATAGAGAAGGCAAAATTAAATTGGTGGAAGAATGAGGCATGACATGATTCAAACCCAAGCGACATAAGAGATAACACGCACTTATACCAGCACACGAGATACGCTTTTAAATTGATTCCCACTGCCGAATATATATATACATACATACATACATACATACATACATACATACATACATACATACATACATACATATATATATATATATATATTATTAAACGAATAGTCAAAGCGCCCATTCAAGCCTATTATTCAAATGTTGCAAACTTCCAATTGATGCATCTCTTCCAAACTGAATTGTTGAAGAATTTCTTTTGTTTAATGGCATCTTATCACTCTTATATAAGCCTCCTACCATCCTAAAAGCAGATACACAATCCTATGCTTTCAAATCATTCTCATATTGCTTCCAAATGCTCTAAATTCCATATTCAATTCAAAAGAAAACATAGTCCAACGCTCTTCACCCAACAATATTTGAGTTCGGTCCTAATTCATTTCCTAAACCTTTGAACACGCACTCTACATCATTTTGAGGGTTATAAAAGTTTATGTTATAGTGTGACAAGCTAGTGTGAAAGACACAAAATATAGTCGAAGAAATTTGTATTCTACTTTGTTGTAAAAGTCCGAGGAGTCGGCAAATTCAAGTCCTTGAAGAGGAGTCTTCAGAAAGTGTTGTAAAACTGTTCTTCTAAGTGAAGTGAGGGGTTATATTAGTTAGTAAAATACCAAAGAAGAGCTTTGAGACTAGATGTAGGACAGAAGGTCCGAACTAGTATAAAATTAACTGTGTGATCCACTTTACTTTTTCCCCTGCATTTACATTATTTTTACTGTCGGTCATCTTCGATCATGGGCATAGTGACTAACTAATTATATCTTCATTTTCTAATTTTTCTCACTCAACTAGTTCTTTGCAATCAAGATTACTATATATAGCTTCTAATGGTACTTTCAACGATTACATTCTTGAAATTAGCATACGGTAAAAATACTAGATGTCAATTAACTATACGAAAGCTTTAACTCAATAAATCACTAATCAAGAGGCAACAACATATATTCCACTTACACAAACTTCAGGTATGTGGTCTAAGTCCAGTTTAAAAGTTGTTTTGTGAGCATTGTACTGATTTTAATTTTCTAGGCATAAGTGATAAGCCATTTTTCCACAACCTAGAATTCCAAATTTTTTTCGGCTTATAAGCTACCTTAGCTATCATGTACATTATATTAACACGAGTAATAATTTATTAAAGCAGAGCAATCTATCTAATGTTTAAACCTCTCAATATGACTAACTCATTAACACGGCCCATTTAACCCAGGTATAAATGGATTGAGTAAACGCATCTATAAATCTTTATTAAATGTGTCATAAATTGATTGACCCGTCACTAAAAGGATTATGAATGGATAACTTAATTATTTATTCATCTATTTATTAAAAAGTAGAAGTTTAAAAATATGAATTTGAAAATATGAACTTTGAAAACTAGAATTCCAAAATTTTGAAAACTGAAAATCTGAATTATAGAAATTTGAAATTTCAAAATTCGAATATTTGAAATTTTAGAAAAATGGTTAAATTTGGTAGTTAATGCTCTGTAGTACTGTGCTGTTAGGTTAATACTTAATGTATAAAGATTAGGACAAAATTTCAAATTTGGCCTCAAAAAACAAACTTATTTCAATTTTGGGCCTCAAACGAAAGTTATTACGAAAATAGGCCTAATATTGCGCAAATATGGATTTTGCAATTATATTTATTATCATAAAAAATTTGTACTTACGTAAACTTGGATTGCACAAGTGTTATTTTAAAAGAAAATTTGCGCTTGCGCAAATTTGGATTTCGCAAGTGTAAATTTTGAAGGAAAAAATTTGTGCTTCCACAAAGTTTTGAGCGATGCGTAAAGTTGAAATAGGTATTTTATCGAGCCTAATTTGAGAATTTGACCTAGAGATTATTATGTTATAAAAATACCCCTATTGTGAATATTACCGCAATTATAAACTATAGTAATCATTGTGGTTCGTTAGTATGTGCCATCTAATATTTCACGAGAGAAATTATACCTATATGAAAAGTGCAAAATTATTATTAATAATAATAATGATAATGATAAAAATGCAATTCTTGGATTCACTCAGAGTGTGCTATCCATGTTTGTACTCTGTGCTAAATTGAAATGCGGTATTTCGCCTATTGGATCTTCCCACCATAAACCACTTTTGCAATTTCAAATTTGAAACTTTGAAATTTAAATTTCATATTAGTTTGAATTGTAAATTTTGAATATACATTTAAAAGTTTAAATTTTTAAATTTAGCATTTTATTTTGGATGAAACTTTAATATAAGAAAATTTGATTTTGGATGAAAACTAAAGCTAAAATTTTAAGCTTTTGAATTTGAAAATTTCAGTAATTCAGAAAATTTTAAAAAGTAAAAATTAAAATTAGGATTTTTGTATATTTTCTTAATTTTTTTAGTAAAATCTAATTTAAAATTTAAAATTGATAAAATGGGTAACAAACTTATTAAATATTTTGGATCAAATTGATTTGTGTATTAAATAGGTAAAAAGGAATGTGTCGTAAATTGGTTGGATCAAAATCGACCCAACCCATTATGACCTGACCCAATCCATTTAATGCGTTTATTGATGTCTCAAGAGCTTAAATTCATGTCCTTTATAATATCTATCTAAAGCATCACACTTCTAACCACTTGAGCTAGAGTTCGTTGACTCCTAACATGTACGTTACAAAAGTGTATACAAAGTAAATAGAAGGGTAACTCATATTTTTTTTCTTTTAAAAAGAAAACCAAATGATAGAAGGGCAACTTCCAACAGATAAAACTATGGTAGAAGATGGACCCAAATCCAAAATGAATGTTCGGCTAGAAAATTAAGTACTATAATAAGCAGCCTGCTTGATGGTTCATAAAATATGTTAGCAGATAATTCACTAACATATAACTGGAGTTTTGGATATGATCAAAATCGGATATTAACACAGTCGAAAGTCCAATAGTTTTTCTCAAAATTTTAGTATACTATTTATAGCATTTCATGGTAATCCGATAAAGCATTCTGAAAATTTTAGGCTGCGGTTGGCTTACCGTTATTAGTTTTCATACAATAAAAATTGCACACGATGCATTTATGTTATGAAAAACGATCAATTTAGGAAACGAATGTAACATAGAAAATAGAAAATAACTTTTTGTTATTTTTCGTATTTTGAGAAACAATGGAAGCACGATCATTCAATCGTCCATCCATCTTTTTCGTCACCCCTCCATCTTCCTTGCATCCCTTCGTCGTCCCTCGATTTTTCTATATTTTGTAATTAATGTTGAAAACCGAAAACATCAAATAGAAAATAAATCAAATGGACCCTTAGTGAACTTTAGGTTAATCTTCATTTACTCCCATTTTCAAAATGATGGTAACAACAATTGCCCGTTTTAGAAAATTATCTATACTGCTAATAAAGAAAATTTGTTAAACTAATTTACTCGACGTCTTTTTAAAATTCAAAAAATGCCCTTACTTTTCTTTTACAGATTTGCATTCAAACAGAAAATCGACATATACAATAATACAAACAGACCGTGTGCGAAGTACAGATTCATATACTAGTAGTCATGTTACAAATTACATGTGAAACAATGCACAGCCTAAGATGTAGCAAAATTCGAATAAAAAAATACTAAAATACAGGTTAATATTGTCAGATATGAAACGAAAGGAACATCATTTCAGTACAGTTATATAGTAACTCAGTTATTCTGGGCCATGTGGATGCATAAACATATTGATCTTCACACGGTAAATCTACAAAATGAACCTACAATAGAAGCAAGGTGAAATAATACACATACAATAAATAAGTACTGGTAAAAGGTGAAACTTGATGGAAGCCTGAATCATGCCAACAGTAAAATAACTAAAATTATACCTTCATTTTCTTATTTTTCCAACTCTACTAGTCCTTTGCAATCAAGATTACCATATAATGGTACTTTCAACAGTTGCGTTCTTGAAAAATTGATGTAAGATAAAAAACACTAGACGTTAATCAACTATCTGAAGGCTTAAACTCAATCCATCACTAATCAGTAATAAGAGGCAACAACATATATTCCACTTATAGAAACTTGAGGGAAAAAAGAGGGGAAAAAAAAAAAACATAAACAAGAAGAGAGAATTACTGCAAGCAAAAGTGATAGAATTTAAAGAATCTATCTTGATTTTCTATACATCTTTTCAATAAGAATACTACCATGTGTATTTACTCAGGAACTCGTTCCATGACACGATTTTTCCTCTTAAATGTCAAGTTGCCAAACTTGAAGATGTCATCACCTGTGTTTTCCTCCACCTGCGATTTCTTCGATGCTTCTTCTTCCTCTTGTAATTTCTTGTTATCTCCAGTTTCTTGTGAATTCTTCCGGGTCTCCTCCTCTTGTATTGTCTTCAAAGCTTTTTCCTCCTCTTGTAGTTTCTTCTGATCAGTATCCTCTTCTTGTAAATTCTTCAATGCTTCTTCCTCTGGTAAGTTCTTCTTGGCTTCGTCTTTTTGTAGTTTTTTCTGTGTCTCCTCCACTAAATGCAATTCATTCAATGCTTCTTCCCCTTCTAATTTCTTTAATGCTTCTTCCTCTTGTATTTTCTTCAATGCTTCTAGTGATTTCTCGTGGGTTTCTGCATCTTGTAATTTCTTGTTGCTTTCTGCTTTTTGTGAATTCTTCTGAACTTCTTCTTTTTGTATAATTTTCTTGCCAATCTCCTCTTCTTGCTTGTTCTTCTGTGACACTGTAGTTTGTTCTTGAAATCCCTTCACTATATCATCTTCTTGTAATTTCTCCAAGGCTTCTTCTTCTACTTTTGGTGAACTCTTCAGGTTTGATTCTTCCAACAATTGATCTTTCTTGTGTCTCATCCCTTGAATAATCTTAACATTCTCTTCGCATACTATGTCTCTGTAGGTCTTTTCAAATGTTTCAAGAATCACCTCAGCAAAAGATTTTAAATTCTGACCATCTGACGTTTCTCCAAACGCCAGGATATTATACAAACTTGCCAAAACTCCAGCAAATCCATGGAACATTCCATGAAATGCAAATGCGTCAAACCAAGTTAAAAATTCCCTCGAGAATGTTTCCTTGATCAACAACTCAATCTTGTCTATGTTTTTATCGCACTGCTTCTTCCACATCAGAACCTTCTTATAACCACCCCCAGTGTTGGTGGTTGAAGAACTTGTCTGAATGACATTAGATAACATCAATATGACTTCTTTGTTAACGTCACAAGCTTCCTTGCAATGATTTGCAAATTGTTCGGCCTCCGAAGATGGAGTCATGGCGTTGAACCTATCGACCATGGTTTTGACGGCCTCAAATGCAGTATTTATAACTCTGGAGTAGAAAATTAGGGTTTGTAAGCTTTTGCCCCAATGCACTTCTCCTCTCAATTGTTCGGATTCAGTTAATAGGAATTCTATAGTTTCCACCACAGCCTTGCTATTCTCAGGACGTGATGGACTAGAACTGGAGGCTTCATTACCTTGATTCATAATTGGGAACGAACCGCTGTGCAGTTGGTTTCTTTTTCTTGATATTGAAGTTTAGAATGAAAGAAATAGCTGTTTAGAAGAAGAAATGATATATAGATTAACAGGTGGACCGTTCCTTTATTTGAATATGTTACATCCTATTAAGAGATAATACCTTTTTACCCTGTGAACAATATATTTTAGATTACATTTATCTACTATGAATATAAAACGATTGGTAGGGCCCAAGAAAATGAACAAATACACTACAAATTTCTTTTTAAACATAATGCATGCACTAAGAAAGGATTAGATATGCTAGATGCCTCAATAAAATAAAATAAAGGAAACTGAAATTTTCTGGTTTTATAACCGGGTTGACATACAGTTTTTGGACATTAGGGCAGAACGTACTCTGCTTTTCAAAGGCCATTTGAATTATTTGTGCAATTGCGAACTGATTCTTGACTGAAAAATAAAAACAGAATAATATGTATATAGAATGCACTTGTTGGAATAATAATTGTAACTTCAAATTAGTTTTATAAATTGTATGCTTCTTAATATCACTATAAAAAATTGTATACTTCATAATATCAAACATTTTTCAAGATCATTAAATACCAAGCAAAATATTTTTACAAGATCATCAACCACCGTTTCAAACTTTTCAAGATAATCAATCACAAAACCGTTGAAGTTCGGTGGTTAATGGCCGTGCAAAATTCTTTGGAATGATGGTTGATGACCGTACAAAAAAGAAGTCATTTATGATTCTTTGGAAGTCCAGTGAAGATTGTGGTATTAGAGAGAGAGAAATATGGTCGTCTTGTATATTTTAATAATGGTAGTAGTAAGTATTTTTTACGTTGTTCTTAGTACCGCACTAACTATGTCCAACTTTAGGTAACTCAATATTTTAGTATACACATTCTAGCAAACAATGGATCAAACATCCACTGCATGGCTTTAAAATAATTCTATTGAAAAGTAAACTCAACAATCAATGATCCTATTACAACTATTTATTTACAATGTTCGCAATACGACAGTTGTAATAAAGATTTTTAACAACTGGTTTTTTGATAGTTGTAATAAACATATTTTTAAAAGTTGTTTGTTTTAGATAGTTGTAATGGAGATATATAACAAATGATTAGTTTTGACCGTTGTAAATATTTATTTATAACAACCTATTAGCATTACTTTATTTTCAATATCACTAAAAAAAGCTAAAAATAGGGGCAGAACTTATTGACGAAATTTTCCCTCACTAATATTAGCACGGAATTCCGGGTGATTAACAAGGGATAGTTTTATGTTTTTATTATTTAAAATTCTTTTTATATTTGTACAGGCCATAAAATATATGCCACTAAATCGTTGCAGATTGCTTCAATTTACTGATAGAATTTCCTTGATGCTAAATTCCCTTGCTGATTGCGGTGGATTACAAAAGTCCTACATACCCATTTTCCAATGGAATACCATGGAATTTGCAAGGGTCCCTTATGCTACTTTCAATGTGACCATGGGTTATCTACCCATTTAACCAAAAATTATTATCTTTAAAAGGTAATATTTTCTAGGCCTATCAACGAATATCCAAAATTTCTAGAATCCATCAGCATCCGAAAGATAGTAAATATCCAATATTCAAAAAGCCGATGGAAAATGTTAGCCCAAAAAATGGATCAATGTCCAGAATCTAGATGAAAGCACTAGTTAGATAAAAGGAAAAGGAGAAAATAGATAAGAACACACAATTTTTTTTACGATGGTTCGGTGTATTCTAGCATACGTCCATTTCAATCTGTTTTATTATTAGTTGCTAGTTGTTATCTCTTTGGATTTCAACTTGTTTTTTCTTAGATCTAAGTTACAATGAGTTTGAATAAGTTTGAAGAGATAAGAAGTGAAGAAGTGAAGAGAATCCAAGAGAGTAACAACAGCACTCCATCGGAAAAAGATCCTTCTCTAGTTGTTGGTAGACGAGTATTTATATAGAAATTGGTAGGTATCAGGTAGAGGCCCAGTAGAAATGGAGTCCAGAAGGCAAGTCGTAAGCACACAGGATGTCCCAAGCCACCCCGAGTTAAGAGTATAACTCGGGTCCAATCCATCATGATAGGTCGGAGCCAATTCTAAATACTTAGTGGAAATTGTCCAACTCCACTTGCAAGCTATTCCGTCTTTTTACTTGAGTCATTTGATCCTCTTTCCATTTGTCTTCGAGTTGAACCTTGTGTTATGTTGAATATCCATCTTCTTAGCTCTCCGTACTTAGGAAATACATAGAACGAGTCATTAATTCCTTGCACCATCACTTTAGTACGATATATTATAATAGATTGATCAGAGCATGAAGTCTGAGAGGTGATTTGATGGGCCGCTATAGGTCGGACCCAATCTAACTTTATAACTCGGCCCTGAGTTATTTGGTAGGCCCAATCCATGTCAAACCTATCCCAAGATCTTCCTTTAACTTTTGTGAGTGCACTTGTCATGTTTCAAGTCAGTTTGATTCCGCTTCAATCTTCTACGTCCAGTTGAAGCTGCTTTGATGATAACTTGGTACCAACCTACGATGATAAGTTGGTACCAATCTATGAGTGATAACTCGATACTGAGTTATTGACATAGCATATTTTATGTTGCAATTTTCCCAAGCTATTGCCTTAGTTCATTTAAGTGAGCCTTTCAGATTTCAAGCCATTTCATCCTCATTTGAATTATTTGAGTCTAACTGAAATCTGCTTTGCCAAAATAAAGGTTAACACTTGCCCCCCAAAGTATGTCTTTCGAATGTAAGGTGTGCTTTACTCAAGAACAAGTTTCAACAATCCATAATAAAATTCCAATGGTTAAGCTCTCTGGCTATTCCAATCAAGCTCTCTGGCTACCTAAATCCAAATCTTATCATTTGGAAATACCATCTCTCGACTCCAAGTCATCCCATGTTTACCTAGGGCTTATCTTTCTCCGATTGCAAGGTGTTCAAGTCCTTTTATCCAATATTCATCCACATCGAGGTATGGTCTCATTAGACAATTCATCTCCCAATCTAGGACATGATCTCTTGGGACCATTCTTCATCCACTCTAGTGTTCAATCTCTTCTGTGGTCACTTGATGAGTCCAATATACTTACTCTTTGGTAAAGGGACCCAACAATCGAGTAGCCCCATCCACTCACTCTTTGATAAGAGGACCAACCTTGACTTATCCAGGTCCTGGCTAAGCCCAATCACTTATTCACCGGCAAGGGGACTCAATGACAAACATGCCCATCCGCTCACACTCCGGCAAAGTGACATACTTCTTACACTCCGGTCTCGTCTCTTCGGACGAAACTTAAAGCGATCAATATCGTACTAGCCCATCCGCTTGCTCTTCGACGAGGGGATTCGCACTTTGCACTCCAGTCTCGTCTCTCTAGATGAGACTAAAAGCGAGCAATATCAGTCATCACATTCAATATGATTTCACAAAAGTCAAATATTCAAATCAAAGCAAAGCAAACAAGCAGAAATCCCAAGCGTTCATGTAATGACCCATAAAATTCAATAATTAAATTGGTTAAATTAATAAGATTTTTGTAATTAAATTTAGAAAGAATTTTTTTCTTTAATTTATAATGAAGAAAATATTAAAATTGAAATGCAACCATTGAAATTTAAGCTAAGCATTAACAATTGAAATGAAATTATGATTAATTGAAGTAATGTAAATTGTTATACTAGGCTAAGAATTGAATATAAGAAAACAAAGATAAATGGTGAATTAATTAATGAATTAATAATAATGAATAGTAATTGAATATAATCAATGTCCTGTAAGTAATTATAATATTGTTTGGAAACGAAAACTTATAAAAGTATGGACAAGAGTAAGCGTATTGAATTAACCAATGTAATAATATATTGCTTAATAGTAACTGAACGTAAATTAAGACAATAAGGTTATGGAAAGTTGAAAAATGACAAATTTAGTGCAATCCCAATTTATTGAAACAATTATAAGGTTTTAATTGATTGGAATTAGTAAATTGGGGAATAGATTCAAAGTTATAGTAATTTATAAAATAATACGTAATAAATTGTAATTTGATAGGATCAATGCTAGAAAGTAATTTTTATAATTGTTGTTTGATAATAAAGTATGAATGGGATTAAATTAGGCAAATAGTGTTAATTTTTAATTATCTACCCATTCATTTAATTTATTGAATTAGATCTAAATCAATTGCAACATTTGTTTGTTAATAAGCTTATAAGTGAAATTAAACGTTAATGGTAAAAATTATTATAAGTTAACCATTTATTTAGTATATTAAATTTTAACCGGTAATCAATTGCAATAAATCTAAATTAAAAGTTATGTTAGTATAAATTAAGGAAATAATTGGAAATAATGTCAATTTTATTTATAATACGACAGTTGGTTGAATAAAAGGAATGGAAACAAAGTTTTATCAATATATTGGAATTTAATTTATGATAATAGGATTAATTTCAATTAAATGAAATTAAATATTTAAATATTAAATAAATGGGTATTTAGATAAAATGCAAAAATATAAATGTAATGGATTTTGAATCCAATGTTAATTTCATCTGTTTGATAATAATAAATTGAATAATAGAATGAAAAGTAAATTAAGTAGAATTATTGGAAATTAAATTTATAATTTTTGAATTTAATGAAATTGAGGAATTAATCAATTTTAAACCGACGGTTAAATTTGTTTAAAATAGTGTAAATGTTTAAGAAATTAAAAATGATAAGAATTGTCGATTATAGGATTGAAATTGAAAGTTTGATCTAATTAATTAAATTTTAATTTATTTAATTAATGTAAAAATAGCCATTTTGGCCACTGACTCGGATTTCAATGAAACAAGTTTCATCGGATCCGTAATAGTGAATTATTATAGGATTTCAAGTTTCATAGCGGTCGGACTTGTCGTTTGATCGTACGAACGCAAAACGCCTAGAAATTAATTCAGTTGAAATCAATTGAAATTAATTTGAAATAATTTGATTTTAGCATAACTTCTTCATATGATGGAATTTGGACCCGAAACCTGTTCCGTTGCGTTTAAAATATTTAAAAACATCTATTTGATATATGGGTTGACCCGATTTCGTTCCGAGTCGAAACGGGCTTTTCAGGCCATTTTATCGTTCAACGCGTATATCTATCGGGTCCATCTATTTTATTTCAACTTTGCCTATATATACCTTGTTATAAACCCTAGCCTATCTCTTATATTCATTTTCTGTATATACAATTCCAATTGCTCCTCTTCCTCATTTCAATGGCAGAAAATCAAAATTCCAATTGCAATTTCAAATCAAATTCAAAGCAAAAAATTAAATCTCCTCAAACTATATCAAATTTTATATGGATTTGAAGCTCTCGACGAGTGCAAGTCAAATCCATGATACGTTTTTCGATTTGAGTTTCTAAGGGCTCGGAATTCAAGGAATTGCTCACGGCCGTACATCACGCGTTGATGAACTTCGTCTGATCGAGAAATTGAAGACACAGTCGGGTAGAGAGAACCGAGGGGAGTGCAGCAGCGTTGTTCGTTCATTGAATCAATGGTTGGATCATACTAAAAAATTCGATTAGGGTTATAAATTGGTGGTGGCTGTAAAATTTCACGTCCAGGTGGTGACGCGACTCAGCCGCGTGGCTCGGCAGTGGATCATGACGGACCGCTCGCGTGGGGGGGGGGGGGGGGGGCAGTAGGCGCGGCTGTAGCGGCGGCGTGTGGTTGACTCGTGGCGCCGCATGGTTGGAAGTCGTGCGTTGCTCGCTGTAGGGTTCAAAACGATCGGCTGGAAGGAGCACTGCGTGATAATTGATAATGACGTGGCATGGTTATGGTTTGTTTCTTTTCATTTTTTTTTAATTTTGCTTTTAGATAATCAAATGCGTATAACTTTCGCATACGAGGTCTAATTCACTCACAATTTTCTCCGCTAGGTTCGTATTGAAATTCCGGATATTTGGTGCTAGTTTGAACGAATTCTGAGCCTGTTCAAATTTTGGGTTTAAACTGGATTAAAATTCAATTTAAATTCAAAAGGTGAGTGTTTTAACCCACTCACAACTTCTAAAATTTCGTATGTGTGTTAAATTAAATTTTGATGTGATTAGAAATTTATTTATGACTATTTGGCATATTTTCAATCATCATCTCAGTTAAATTGAATTTATTGAATTAAGTTGTTATTTAATTTATTATTGCATATAAACTGCCAGTTAAATTGTTGTTATTTATTTTCTGTTTATATTGATGTTATTGATTTAATTGGGCGACGATTGTGATAAATGGTTGATGATTGATATTGGATGAATGGATGTTGTATTTTATATTGTTATACACTACAAGTCGTTATGCATTTTATTTCATTCGGGATTGCGGTTCGAAATGATATATAACCGTATTTTTATTTTAAATTACGGATTGAAATGATAAATATCCGTATCACTTGACCATAGGATAGAAAATTATATACGGACACCGTCGGTCTATATATATATATATAAATATTTTGAAAATGATTTCTATGGTTTTGGTTAGAATTATACGGTTTAATAAATATTAATTTTGATATTATATAAATATTATTTTATATACATATATATTTAAATTCTTGATTATAAGCTATGTATAAATTTGTTTAATAAAAATAAGTTTAATAATGGAGTTCGATTGTTTTATATTATATGGTTACGTAACTGTTTAAGATATTGTATATATAGAGTTTTTAATGTCTTAAATAAAAATTAAGTTGGAAGATAAATACGAAATTGGTTTGAATTGAATTATTTAAGAATTATACTCGAATAAATTTGATTTGAAATTTAAATAAAATTGAGATTTTAAAGGGTATGACTCTTATAGCTTGATTTGGTTTAGAGCGCTTTAAATATATATAAAGTTGATTTAAATGCATATATAAAGTTAAATAAATTGAAATAATATCTAGTTATGTGAAGTTAAAAGTTTTCTTAAACGATATTGGATTTATTACGTAAACATTTCAAATCTGTATAATAGTAATTGAATTTGATGTATATGGGATTATCAAAGAATTAGTTTCGAAATGGTGGAATATTTAAAACTTTGAAATATATGGAAATTGAAATGGTTTATTTGGGGATTCAAATCTATAATTGGAATTGATTTGTGAAATTAAAGAAGCTAATTTATTGTATAAAGTAATTTAACATTAAACCATTTAAGTAATGGAAGTTATGTTTCAAAGTTATGGGTTTCAAGGTATTATGATTTTAAATGCTATGATTTTGGGAAAAGGATATATTTGAAATAAAAATGATATCATATTGATTTGGGTTTTATAAAAATGATATCATATTAATTTGGTTTTTAAATTGGAAATGATATCGTATTTGTATGGTTTTGAAATGGATATTATATTCTGGTTTTGAAGTATAAACTATTTTAAAATGACGGCGGTGTTGTAATAACGTTTGGTTGTTGAAGAGACCAAGATTGGAAGTTGTCATACTCTCTGCTAACTTCGAAAACCACTTTAACAACCGTGTATGTGGTGGAGATTCCAGAATGAAGTAGAATGGCGACGGCGTTTCCTTTGAGGTAAATACGTGGACCCGACTCCCGTGAGTTGGCATAAGGTGGCTAAAACAGGAACGATTCTCGGGTCAATGAGGTCATTCCTCTGATCGGACACACTCCTTCGATTTTATACTCTGTCTTTTGGATTGATTCAGTGGCCACTTTTGATTTTTTGATTTGGGGGTGTGGCTCGAGGTGGGCAGTAGCTGCGCGCTACGCGTTACCACCAGCCCAAATGCATAATTGGTATATCTACCCTGGCATTGCCTTGTGTGTCGTGTCACCTACCCTAGCGTGCCTTGTACGAGTTTGGTTTTCTCCCATAGCCCGTGGAGTGTTTAGGGTAGTCTCCCGATCTGGAGATGCCCTAATACTGGATGGACTACTGGGACTATTACGTGGTAAGGGCTATATGGGTAACCCCTTAACGCTATTCAAAAGTAAGTTTATATTGCTATAGACATTATTATATCAGCGAAATATTACTACATAGTAAATAGTTTAATGGATCCTTAGGAGATGTGAATCCCGAGCATCTCTTAAGTTACTGCACTCACGTTAGACACTGGATATGAGATGTCAAATCCCATAAACATGTCTAACGCCATTCCACTCATATTATTGACTGTTGATTTAACTCATATAAGATCTTTTAGTTCCGACTCGAGTGTTTTGTCTTTTCAATTCGCTCGGGTCAGCCTGAGCATTTCAGGATTTGGAAGACCGTATTCTAGAGGACGAAGGCGAAGATTTATTATTATTATTGTAGTATTCCACTACATTCATACTGTTTCCGCTGCATTGTTATTGATTATTCTCTGGTATGTGTAACTCTGATATTGTACTGTATAAGTATAATAAAATGTTTTTGTAAAACAGCTTCATGAACTGTTTATTTGATTATTATATTTTATCGTTCCGCTGCAAGATTCTATTTTTTTTCTTTGTCTGCTTTTTCTTATTTACCCAATAACAATCCGCGCTTCTGTATGGTTTAAGTCTGACGTGTATGGTTTATCGCCGATTCAAACGTACAAAAAGGCGGGATGTTACAATTCATCACAGGCATCCAACTCAAAGTGTGCCTAGAGACCAATCTAGGTCTTGTACACATGTAAGCGGAACGAGGTTATTACCGTCCTAAATAATCATCTCAGGCATCCGACTAAGATCGTTTATGTGGATCGTTCAGGATCTTATACACATGTAAGTGGTCTGAGGCTGTTATTATCTTGATTACATAATGCGAAGAGGAAAGCACAAGAAAAAAAATGAAAAAGCAAAGTGCGGGAATCGATTTTGACTTTGGTTCATCCCGGTCATGGGATTTTGAGCCTTGGACCAGGTCCTTGGTAATTGCATGATGCATTTGCTACATATGGTGGTTGCTCCGACCACACCATTACAGTTTAGTTCCTCACATACTATTGTGGTTGGTTGCACTGAATCAATTATTCTATCAGATCAGGGAGGTGTTGACACTCATTTGTTTCATATCCATCCCGCTTATGGAAAATGCAGAACTTTCCAGACCTTTCTCCCGATCAATAGGCTCTCTCCCAGATGGCTACCAATAGAGGATATGCCCTCTATTATCCAAATATATCCTCTTTGGGTTTCAGTCAAGTCAGTGTAGGAAGGTAATGTTGGCTCCCTCCTTTGTCTTTTTGGTTCCAAGAAGTTTTCATCGGTTCTTCTTTTTCCTTTTTCTTTTTCATTTCCTATTTGAAACGATCCTCTATCATCCACAATGTTAACTTCAGCATCCTTAGCTTTGGCATCTTCCTGACTTAAATGTCTTTTAGCTTTACGGTTGAATTCCGCAAGATCCATCAGTAGAACCCTTTCCAATGCAACTTTAAAGTCGGTCTTTCTTGTGACTCTAAACATTACTGCCATTAAGATTATAAATAGAGGCCGAGATTATAAATAGAGCGAGCTTATCGACTACAGCCGTTGTGGCATTAAATCTTGTCAAATAGCTTCTCAAGGTTTCTTTGGGCCTTTGTTTTATGCTTGATAGAATCATCACATTCTTTGGACGTGAGAGTTGAACTCTTAGCTATCTCAAGATCTTATTTACCAAATCGATCCACATGATAATCGTTCCATTTTTCAGCTGTCTAAACCACATTGCCGCCATGTCCATCAAGTACAATAGGAAGCACTGCCCTATTACCTCCTCATAAGCATCTAACATCTCCATATGTCAGATGTATCTTATTAGATGAATCTTTCCATCATATATTTCGAGCATTGAAGGCTTAAAATCGAAAGGAATTCTCATATTTCAAGTGTTTGAAGTGAATGGATTCCTATTCAAATCCTCCAAGCTTTGATCTGGGGTTCCACCTCCGATCATTCTTCTTTCCAACTTAGCAAGCCGGTTTTCACCAACCAATGAAGATCTCCACCCAAAGGCAATACTTTGATCCCTGTTCCAATAGGGGAATTCTTGTACATACTCTGGCACATAGTCCTCTGTTTTCACATTAGCATTTTGAAACACCGCAATGGTTTCGTTCTGACTCCATTCCTACGGGGAAGCTCTAGCACTTATCCCTCCAATCGTTATGCATCTACATTTTGATTTGCGTTTCTAGCTCATCATTATCCATCCTCAACATTACAGCAATCATACCAATATGGCCCCCAAGTACAATCCATTTAGTACCGAGTTGTTCTGTTTATGGGGGTGTTGTTCCAATTTACTTAGCTCCAACTCCAGATGCTTCTGCATTTCCTCCTTGTCCTTATTTTTGAATTTCTTCAGCTCTAACTATTTCTTATTGTCCAATCCTTTGGAAAAATCCTTCTAACACCTCTTATTGTCTGCTTATCATCCTTTCTTGCATCTCCTTCATCTTTCTCCAAACTGTTGGATCGATTTCACCCAAGAGGGGGATGGGGGTGGGTGAATGGGGGTGATACTAATAATTATAAAAATTAATGCAGAAGTATATAAAATAATTGCATCACAGATAATACCAGAATAATAAAAGCAGAAATATAACAACACAAATTTACCCAACTTTGGCAAAACCCTACCTATGTGCCGCCCCAAAGTTTCTACCAGAAATTAAGTAGTCAGACGCTTACACCCATAAATTCGCGACACCCGCTAACGACTAACCTAACTCTACACTCAAAACCTGCCACAACTCAGCCACTGTATTACGAATTCTCAAACTACACTACCGTAGTTCGTCCTATAGTCATACGACTAGAATTTTATAGAAATTTTAAAAGGAAATTACAAATTAAAAACAACTTCAAAAACAAGAAATCCTAATTTAAAAATAAAGCCCAATATATAATTATATGCCGGCATAAAAAATGTGATAAAAATCTCTTTCTCTGTTTATTTCTTCGGCCTGTATCTTTGTGAAAATGGTTGCCTCTCTTCGTTCCTTTTTGAGAGATTAGGGCTTTTGGAAATTGAGCATGCTAGTTCAATTGATCGATCGAATAGATAATCTCGCATTGCTGTGTTGACCAATCGTCTCGCTTTTACTATACTCGGCTGCATCAATTTGTCGAGTTCGATTTGAATAATCGTGGTATGTGATTTCTTTTATGACTCACGTAGATACGCTTGAACTCGATTGCCTTTGAATGTCGATGATGTTGATGGTTTAAATAGGGTTTAATTCCCTAAATTTTCGATCGAATATGTTATTTGAATTCGTCCGATAATTTTAGCTCGGTCGTTTGATTTTAATTGGTTGTTGGTGATTGTTGCCAACAGGTTCAAATACAAATATTTCTTTACTTTGTTACCACGGCTTTATGAATTTGCTTTAGATTTTGGTTCTGTTCTTTTTGCTCCTTTGATTTTGTTTCTATTGTGACTTTGACATTTTGATTTGTTTAATTCGAACTTGTTATTATCTTGGTCACCATAGTTTTGATTCATTGACTTTGTTTGAAACTACTACTTAAACATACCTTAATTTTCTGACTTGCATGTAGCATTACTCCATGTATGTGTGTATATATTATGACTCATGTTGCACTGACTCATTTACTTGAATATGTACATTTAAACCAGGCTTTGGTTCAGGATCTGTGATCTGATCCCTTGATGACCCACTTTGACTTTGTTTCACTAGAGTTTGCACTGGGTTACCGAGAGCCTGGACTGTTTGGATGCATTTATATTTCATTGATGCATTATGATCTCCATATATACATACATATATCTATGTATATATGTATGATTGCTTTGGTGCCTTGCTGTCCTTTTCCATGTTGGATTGCTCTATTTTCTTGTTCCACTCGAAGTGTGTCATCATGTATACACATGCATATGTATGTGTGTGTGTATGTGTTGTGAGTTGCTCGAGTTTAGTTTGTTCGCTGCATGGTGTTTCATGTGTGCTTGTTATTTTCAAACTACTACTTTTTGCTCTGACTACTGTGTTGATGTTCATGCAGTTGAGTTAATTTATTCATTGCATTGTATATGTACATGAGTGATTGCACATCCATGCTAGTCTGGTTTTTGCTTCATTGTTCTCTTTTGCACTTATGGTTGCATTTATTATGGACTGGTCAGGTGCACTGTGTGGTTTGTGTGCTTATGCACTTGGTTGCCTCTGGTCTGATTTGTTGTATTGCATCATGTCCTTTGTTTGCATTGAGTTGTTGAGCTTCTTATCATGTGAGTATGTTAGATCCATGAAGCTACATATTGCTTCGTACTGAGCCTTGTAGATGTGCAATTGATTCATTGCACTATAGTCTTGTATTCTTTGGTTCAATGATGATGCTTTGAGTCATGCGCTTGTTGTATATATGCTTGCCCAAAGCATTGTGACTTTGTTCTGGTTGGATTCTTCATGTATCCACACTTCTGTTGTCTTCATTTGGCTTCGCTCATTGATCTTGTTGAAATTATGGCCTTGGTTTCACTTGAGTCTGAGCTTGTGTCTAAGGACCCTAACTCGACCTTCGAAAATCGGCACCGAATACGTCACCCGTATTCAAATGCCGCAGATCCAAACGCCGAATCTGGTTCGCCGGAGCTTATAACACATTAAGAACAACACCGCCAAAGAAAACAATGAAATAATATCATTGATATACAATATCTGATACAACAATGAATATAATAGAATGGTACAATAGATATCAATATTATCAGAGATACAAGACATAGCGAAAAGAATTGTTATCCTGCGTTTTGGCAATGACGTGATACCAAATGATCGATCGAAGACAAAGGACAGTGCGTCTCAGAGATTGGTCATACTTCGTTTCACCATGGATATCGCTGAATTTTTCCCAAGTCCAGATTGAGCTACAATTGATAGGACATGACAAGAAAAATCATAGAAGTCATCATCTAAAATTTCAAGTCAATCCAAGTTTATACGCTCAAGTTATGATCAATTCAATTTGAAGGGAAAAGCACTGGTTTCGAATCCATCATTGAACGTGTCTTCGAATCCATCACCGAACACTAATTCGAACCGATCACCTTCGTATCGATCAACTTCGAATCCATCAAAGTGTCTCGGATTCGACTCCATCAACTTCGAATCCATCGAGTTAGTATCGATGGACCTCCTACCCATCAGCCAGTGTTTGCTTCATACCCATCAGATCATCGTGCTTCGAATCCATCGAAGGGTTCAAGTTCGGATCAATCGCTCACGTATCCATGGAGGATTTATAAACCTCGTATCCATCAGAGGTCATATCCATCAAGCATCGGCCGTTCGAACCCATCAATGAAGCCTTGTTCAAACCCATCAGTAAAGCCTTGTTCGAACCCTTCAGTGAAGCTTCGTTCGAATCCACCAAGTCAACTATCCATGATGACGTGTCATCCATCGGTTCGAATGCGCCGAGATACATGGAGTCGAAGCGGTCAAATCGGAGTGAAGACCGGATCGATTCGAGGTTTGCGCTCCACGTCATCACGAAGGCGCGTGCCACCATCGGTTCGAAACCATCGATTCGAAGGGATGGTTTCGAACCAAACAGCCACGCAATGAATCCCATCTCGTATCCATCATATCTCTCAATCTACTGATCCAAATGCCATGAAATTTTCACAGAAGCTTGCATACATGCTGATGAATGTCCACACCAAATTTCACCTCGATTGGATGATTTTATGATTGATTCGAATGGAGTTTGAATCGATGCCAAAGTGTGCCCAAATTTCCTGAGACCGGGCGCGTGGGCCCCCTCATGTGCCAGAAGTGGTCTCCCGAGTTTTCAGCGAAGTATCAGCATCCTACGCCTATATATAGAGCCCCAGAGCCAACAGAAAAGGGACCTTTCGACTCACAAGCGCCTAGACTCTGCTGGATCAAGATCTCCATCATCCTACATCATAACTTTGCTGTTGATTTCGAATTTCTAGTTGTAACTTGCTGTTGATGGCTGTAACAACTTGTAATCATTGAAAGAGAATCAATAAATCTGCAAAAAACTTCACAGTGGACGTAGGCAACATGCCGAACCACTATAAATCGCTTGTCTACGCATTTACTTTACTGTTGATTGGAGTTTTTGTTAGATAATATTCGTTTTGAATCTATATTCTTCATTATTATCTCTTCAACGACTCCCGAAGAGTGTTGTGACCAATTTTGGTGCAAACACTTTGGTGCTTTCACTGAGAAAACCCAGATTTTCTCCTGCTCTTTGGATCTGTCATCGATACCGGATTGAATAAATCTAAGAGAGAGATCCAGATCATCAAATCCAAGTTCCTTCCCTTCTATTCAGATTTGCATAAAGTCTAGGAAAGGAATCCAACTTTCAAGATGGTTAGTACAGGAACCACCTCAAACGCTATCAATCAGGAAGAACAGGATAGACAGAATCCTGCTCCACTACCTCCATCTAATCAAGATGCTACTGGACCCTCGGAACCATCAGGTCCAATTACCCGATAGGAGTTACAGTCGCTACTCCAAGAGCTGACCCAGAGTCGGCAACAACTAGCCGAACAGCTACGTGCTAATGCCGAGCTGATCAACAAGCTGGATCGTTAGAAGCGAAAGAGATCCACGAGAGACCATGTTCCTCGCTCCTCCAGCGAAAGTTCTTTATCTTCTGATTATCATAATCGATCTCCACGACCCCGGCTACATGGGAGTCACATGCCAGCCGCTGGAGATCAACCGACACTGACCGTTGGACAACCGAGAGTTGGTCCATCAGCCAGTTTCCAAACCGGACCCTCCTCCCGAGGAGGCGCCGTCCCTCGCCACACCGCAGAATACCGCACTACCAACGTTGCGGCTGAATCAGGGGTAGACGTCCAAGATCAGTCGGACCTGGAACGTCGTCATAGCGGACGTACTCCTGAACCATACGTCCCAGAGGACTATGAGCCAAGAAGGCAAGACTTGGACCGTCGACGACATCCGGTTCAAACCCAATGTATGGAACGTAATCATACTCCGGCGCAAATGCCGGATCTTTCAACTATGATAAGTCAGATGATCCGTGAGAGCCAGGGATGCACAAATGACGATTGGGGAGTTTCCTGAAGTCACACCCTTTTATGGACGATATCCTTACTGCTGAACCCCCATGGCGATTCAGGATGCCAACTCTACCCATGTACGAGGGGAGCTCCGACCCCAACCAACACATTCTGAAATATGAATGGTCGATGACCGCTGCTAGAGCCGACGATGCGGTGAAGTGCCGTAGTTTCCCCATATCATTAGGGGGCATCGCTACCATGTGGTTCACTCGATTGCCACCTCGATCCATCTCTTCATTCGACCAGTTGGCCACAAAATTCGTTGAGCAATTCCGCATGCACGTCGCAAGGCCCAAAGATGTCAACACTCTGTCTAGTGTCACTCAAGCTCTTGGAGAAACGCCCAGACACTACTTAGAGAGATTCCATACCGCATGCGCAGAGATTAGTAATCCAAACGATAACTCCATCCTTATGGCGTTGACTAAGGGGATCGACCCCGATTCTGAGTTTGGCAACTGGCTAGCTGGAAAACCACTTGCATCATTGGACCGTTTCCATGCCAAGGTGGCTCAATTCCTGAGACGGGAAGATGCGAAATTGTTTAGGAAGCAAACTGATGCAGGACCAAGTACGGAAGGGATCCAAAGCAGTGTTGTAATCAAACAGTCCGACGAGAGCTCTGGAAAAGTTCAGTTGAACGTCAAAAACAAACGGGCTCGACGAAGAGAGAGCATGAATCAAATTAGAAAACGAGATCAAAATCATGGCCCACAGCGCAAGAATCCAATGTTTGACAGTTACACCCCTCTGAATAAATCACTAGAGGACTTGTACTTACAAACCTGTGATACAATTCGGTACCAAAAACCTGCACCAAGACCGTCGTCGAAGAGACAAATCCAGACAGGAAAGTTTTGCAGGTTCCATGAAAGCTACAGGCACAATACGAACGAATGTCGTCACTTACAAGATCTCGTTGAAAACTGATCAGAGAAAGGAAGCTGGAACAGTTTGTGCGGACACCGCAGCCCGGAGAAGCGGGCCCATCAAATCAAAACAATGAACCCAACCCACCGAGACAGGAGGACACGACTTGTCCCTGCGGAAGATTGGAGATAAACGCCGTCAGTGGCGGACCAACTTTCTCAGGAGCCTGGAACGACGAAGTTCTTCGTCACTGTCACACATGACAGGCTCTGTTCAATCTATGAATACTTTGCAATTTCCTTTACATTCTGAAATTTGAACTTGTAATAAGGCACTGACTTTGCCATATTTTCTTATTTCAGCAATAAATTACTATCTCTTCAAGCTAGAGCTGTGATTCACTGAATGCAACGTTCAACAATCACAACACACGAAGAGCTAGGTTACATCAAACAATGGAATTTATTCAAATAGAGAGTGACTGTGATAAGACCGACCACTCACTAAGTGAAACCCCGGCTTGGGGGCAAGCCATCACACCAAAGGCTGAACTGGACCAACACGTCCTATAAATAACTCGTTCCCAAAGCGCGAACGGACTCCAACTTCCCAGAGCGTGAATTGGAGTATAAACATTCAATAACTCGTTCCCAGAGCGCGAACGGACTCCAACTTCTCAGAGCGTGAATTGGAGTATAAACATTCAATAACTCGTTCCCAGAGCACGAACGGACCCCAACTTCCCAGAGCATGAATTGGAGTATAAACATTCAATAACTCGTTCCCAGAGCGCGAACGGACTCCAACTTCCTAGAGCGTGAATTGGAGTATAAACATTCAATAACTCGTTCCAAGAGCGCGAACGAACTCCAACTTCCCAGAGCGTGAATTGGAGTATAAACATTCAATAACTCGTTCCCAGAGCGCGAACGGACTCCAACTTCCCAGAGTGTGAATTGGAGTATAAACATTCAGCAACTCGTTCCCGGAGTGCGAACGGACTCCAACTTCCCTGAGTGTGAATTGGAGTATAAACATCCAATGAATCGTTCCCGGAGTGTGAACGAATTCCTAAAGAGCCCAAATAGGTGTGACTGACCATCTATCGGCCAACTCCAACTTCCTAGAGCGTGAATGGAGTACAAACATAAATTACAGGTTCCCGGAGCACGAACCCAAACATACATGCTATCTCCAAACTCCCAGATTGCGAACTGGAGCACAAATACTACGTCAAAGTTCCCGAAGTGCGAACCGAAGTATCAATACTAACTCCAAGTTCCCAGAATGTGAAGTGGAGTATAAACATCAATTCCTGGTTCCCGGAAAGCGAAACGTGTTACAAACATCGATAACTCTCAAATTCCCGGAGTGCGAACCGGATTATCGATCTCGAATTATCCTAAGTCTCCATAGCGTGGACATGTGCTCAAGATTTGCAATAAGTGCGATCAACCACCAAGGTGCAAATGTTGTTCCCCGAGACTAGGGGCAAAAAAGCTAAGTGTTAATCACTAACCAAAGTGATACAATGTCCGAAGTTCAACTTATTCATCAATAACAACATATGACCAAGATTTTCAGACTTGACAAATAAAACGAACTCTACTTGACAGTAAAAACACCACAAGTACACCGAACTAAAGGCTAAACACTGCAAATACTTAAGCACAAAAGAGATGAGAATTGAGACAAAGAAATTGAATTTCATTTCAACTAACTATATATGAAGATTCATATACAAGTTCTTTCAAAAAATTCCTACTAGCAGGGGCCAAGCCCGCATCTATACATAGCCTATGAAAGGAAAACAAAAATGACTTCCTAGCTGACAAAAATGCACTAGAGGGAATCATCTACTTCTTCTTCCTTGGTTTCGTCTTTAGCGCAGGGCCACTGGAACCGCTAGCAATCTTCCTCTTCGACCCCGTACCCTTTGGCGGATCTTCCTCTGACGAGGGCGTGATATCGATATACTCCTCCGAACTTGAACTTAAAGGAATATTCTCTTCTCGAGGGGTTGGAGGTGTTGGGTCTACCACCGGGGGAGGAACGGGCGCGCTGGGTCCGACTAGAGCATCCCCAGAAGATGTCACCGTAAGAGGAGTGGGATCAACCGCCGTCATAGCACACTAAGAATTACCGCCATGCGTTGTCGCTTCCATCTCTGCTTCGATTTGAGCAAGTATCTCAGTCTCATGAGCAGCACGAGACTCACGATAGGTAGCGGTGGACTGTGACAATGCAGTAGAAGTAGGTGGGAACGTGCCGAGAACGAATGACATGTCAACAAAGGGGTCACTGTGCTGGCACAAGAGCTCATTCATCATCTGTTCATCGAAATAAATTGAACCCCCCTGTGTCACCTCGGTCGGCGCGGCTATCGTCGTGGCAATTTCTTCAGTAATGATTGCCTCCTGTTCTTGATGTGGCTCTTAGACTGCAGGAGGCACCGTCGATGTTACTTTATTCACCGAGCGAGCAAGAAAAGAAGTGTCAGAACATGCTTCTATACAAGTACTTCAGTTCGAACACATAGTAGATTTGTGCAGAATACCTTCCTCAACTTGACTCATAGCTGACTGAGCGGCTTCAGAAGAGTGCTCCTTGATGGGAGATAAGCGTGGCTGCTCAGGGTCGTAGCCTGGGACTAACCGTGGTTCAGTCGCTGGTGTAGGCTTCGTTCCAGACGAAGTGATCATCTCTGAACTCGTAGATGGATGCGCAACGCCAGACCCTTCACCAACTTCCAAGTGTTGGGTACCCAGCTTCTCTCTAGCATGAGAGACCGTGAAATCGTAGAGAACCTTCTTATCTTCATCAGTCAATATGCGGTTCTCCAACTCAAATTCATCAAAAACTTCGCTTGGATGTGATGCTTTCTCTTCTTCAACTAATAAATTCCAGGCATTGAAAAAATGCGTCGGATAATCATATAGCCATGTAAGATTTCTGTGCCTTAGCACATTAGCATTATAATGACGAGAAGTTCTTCTATCTCTGTCTCCAGTTTACTCTCTGCTTGACGAACTTTCTCATCGACTTCGGCTTCTGTCTCGCGGACCTTCTCCAAGGCCGCATCTCTCTCTTTTCGAAATTCCACCGCCTGGTCACACGCTTCCTGTGCAGAAACGTCAGCGGTATCTCTTTCTTTCACAATCTCTGCAACTTTGGCCTTGAGGTCATTTAGCTCTTTCACGGCCGCATCCCGCTCAGCAGTCACGATGGTATTTCGGTGGCCCATGTCTTCCACCATAGCGTAATGTTCACGCTTCATCCTATCCATCGCTGTCTGAGCCTCATCTGCTCTTCTAAGAGCCTCAATCTCCGACTTTCGAGAAGATTCGCCCTCATTGCCGAGCGCCTGAATGATGCGGTCCTTTTGACAAAGTTCTTTCTCCAACTTCTCGATCGTGGCCGCTCGATCAAAGGCCACTTTTGATGCTTTCTTAGCGGTCTTCGACCACTCTTGATATTGAAAGAATACGTCCGAGAGATAGTCGTGCATCATCGGAGCAACTGTCGATGGTATCCTCTTCAGATGCGGGGGAAAAAAAAACCTGTCAAAGCAAATTTCAGGAAACTCCTTTCTCATTTGAGCGAGCCTATCTGCTCCTTCCCCTGAAGGCTCCGTCAATGTCTACTCTATTGATGGAGAGGCCGCAATTTCTGTTCGGCGGTGAGTATCGGACCTCGGTGTTTGGGAAGACGGCTTGGGCCGTGAAGTTTCTGGAGGTCTCGAGACATGAAATGGAGGCGGTGCGTGAGTTCTAGGAGGTGGCGTGCGAGATCGAGACCGTCGCCTATAATCTTTTTCTCTATCAGAGCGCTCACGACTCGAGCGCCCATAGTCATAATCTCTGTCTCCTTCCCTCTTATAGGGTTTATAATATGAAGAAGACTGGTGTTTCTTACGGAGACTGCCAAGCATCGAACCTCTGCCAGACATGATATCCGTGAAGCAAAAAACATAGAGCAAAATTAATAATCTCTCACAGTGAACGTATTACACTTAGACATCGTGTAGTGCCGTGAAGTGTGAATGTGGGTGACCAACCAGATGTGTCAACCGCACTAGTGGGCAGAGACTCGCTTAGAACTAAAGCTTCTGAAATTTCTTCCAATCCGGCATCATGCTGCAAGGACACATCATCCGGAATTGGAATATCGGCGAGCCCTTCATAAAGATTTTCAGTTCTTGAAGGAGGTGTCTCCGAAATTCTAACTCCGGGAAAGGATCGAGCCGTGATAACCGACTTCCATATTCCCTTTTTAAGTGGCTTAATAACAGCTTCCTTGCCTTTTCTTTGTTCTTCGGTATCTTGAGCTACATCCCCAAATTCACCCAATGGCTCGTCATCTGTATGAGTTCTCTCCGAGTCAGCCTCCTCAATTATGACAACCTTAGGTTTTCTTCGTTTGACTCGCTCTTTCGAGACGGTTCTTGAGACACCGTGAAGCATTATACTCTGCCTCCGCTCAATCAACCCAAGGATTCTGAGATTACTATCTATCTGTAGCAACTCAGTATTCCTCTCTTTGCTTGGGATTCCTTGAAATACCCGAACTATCTCTTTGAAACGCTCACCTTCAGGTCGCTGAATTACAGCTGTAAAAAGGAAAAGAGATGTGAGTTCGACTTCAAATACATCGGTTCCATCGACTACCCGGAAAGATAGCAATACTTACGTCTAAATAGCCATCGTCGAGCGAACCCTAGGGGGCATCTAACATAAAACCACTCCGTCCTAAAGTAGCTTAATCTTGTCCAAGCCCCCGTGATTAGGCAATTTCTTACAGCCTCCAAGAATGTGAAAGATGGACTATCGGCCCGACTCTTGAAGTTAAACAAGTATCTGATCTCGATCGGAAGTGGCAGTCGATGGAGATATTCCATAAATGTAATGAACAAGCTATTGAGCGACACATATCCGTTCGGGTGCAGTTGAGAGGGGGTGATCCTCAGAAACGACAATACTTCTCTTATATACTAGTTAAACGGAGGGAGTGTCCCAGCTGCGCACGCGTGGCGATTGAATGCGGTATATCCCTCCAGTGGATTGTGCGGTCTATCATTTGGCCCAGGCAGTAGCACGTCATCTAGCGACAAACCATGCCTTAAGCATATTCTTCCTAGAATGTCTTCTGAAATGTTAGACGGAATAGAATCTGATGGGTTACTAATGAAGGATGCGTCAGGTAACTCATCCGGAGCTGGGCCAATTACTTCAATCTCAATCTACGGTACTTCAAGCACGGGAGGGACTGAACTCTGAGTTTCTTGCTGTTGCGAACTTGAAGTTTCCATAACTAGCTAACTCACGAGAAATCATCATTAGATGCTAAAAAGCCCGTGCATTTCCCGGTGTAAAGTGCATATGTCGTGCAGTGCAGTACGTCACTTGAATAAATTCTATGAAATAAACTATAATGTATGAACGACAAAACTCTGAAAATCGAGCCGGAAATGATCGTCATCGTTGACTGTCACAACCGTGCCATCCACTTGCAAAGAATCGACCCAAGTTGAAGTTTGTTACATTTTATTAAGTTACAGTCCCATCGGCGAGCTTTGAAAGGTAGTCCAATATGCAGTTCTACGGTCAAGTTCAATCATGCAATACAGAAGCTCGTCGGGGAGTCAAGTATTTTTTATGTGCAAAAAATTCTCTAAAGTTCATTTAGTTTCAACTTTGAATCGGTCGCTGCAGTTCGAATTCGTATCGAATCGAAGAAAAATCATCAACCATGTTCTAATCGATACGCTTCGTATCGATAAATTTCGAATCGATACACTTCGTATCGATCGCATTCGACTCGATACATTTCGTATCGATCAGTTCCAAATGATGAGTTTCGTATCGATCCAGGGCACGCCATGCCGTGTCGATTCGAGGACACCGGCTCCGCATCGATCGCTGTTCTCGTATTCGTATCGATACGAAGTCGCACGATTTCCTTCGATTCGAAAGCGCCACAACTCTTTCTTCTCCAAGACAGAGCCTCGAATCCATGGCAACGCATCCATCACCAAACTTGCTCTCGTTTGCCCAGATCTTGAAGTTATCAATATCAATCGTGAAAGCAAGGAAGATGGATTAAAGTATTCGAGTTTCATCATTCTAAAACATGATACTACCCATTAAATTACCTAATTTTAATGTTTAACTTAGGAGAATCGAAGAACTGGATCGATTCGAAGACGTGACAAACTGCTCTCTGAAGCTTCGAGTCGATGCAAGGGCACAAAGGTAAGAGACAAACAGTAAAAGTAATAAAGTGAAAAAATGGCCAAGTGAGAGGTATTTATATGAGGCCATAGAAGAACCGAGACGATTCGCCTCCCAGTAAAACTTGACCGGTCGCAACCATTCAAAACACCATCGGTTCGAAAGCTCCGTTCGAATCCATTTTCCTAAGGCCTTATCGATTCGAAGTTACCCTCACACTCCATCGATACGAAGTATACAACTGACGCTGAACAGAGGACATTGGGTGCCATCGATGCGAAGCGAACAGTGGGCACATCGATTCAGAGCCCCTGTTCAAATCAACAAATTCACATCTCCATCCACAACCTACCGATACGAACAACAGTTTCGTATCCATCATTTCCTATCGATACGAACGACAGTTTTGTATCCATCCAAGCCATCGATACAAATGTCGATTTCGTGCCCATCATAGCATAAGCATACTTTGTTAACACGAATGTTGATCTCGTATCAATCGATGCTCATACCCATCGATTCGAAATATTACATCCGCGCAACACAAATTCGATTCCTTCAACCTTCTATATCGATTAAGGAGAGGATCGGTACGAAGGAAATTTTCAAAACAACCATCAAGCGTTGTCTCAACTCAAATTTCCAAATCGGTTTAGGAAAGAATGGATACGAAATTCAATAGCCAACAAAACTGACAATGACTCGTGAATGCACGACGTTAATAAGGGTCAAACTAACATATGTGCATATATGTCGGACTAACATTCGATTTTGAACATTTACAAGGATCGAATACTCATCTTGTTACGAATGCAACAGCCAACGGCTAAGCACTATTATACAGAAATCAATCATATCAACGTAAGGGTACAACAATACAGAGTACGAGTCTCAACAAAAGAGAACAACGATTATTCAAAAAGAAATTGCAGCTATTCAAAGCACGTCATGTTTCCACAAGACATACTTTGGGTGGCAAATGTTATCCCGCTTTTTGGCAAAGCCGTGATACCAAAAGATCGATCGAAGACAAAGGACAGTTCGTCTCAGAGATTGGTCATACTTCGTTTCACCATGGATATCGCTAAATTTTGCCCGAGTCCAGATTGAGCTACAATTGATAGGACATGACAAGAAAGATCATAGAAGTCATCATCTAAAATTTTAAGTCAATCCGAGTTCATATGCTCAAGTTATGATCGATTCAATTTGAAGGGAAAAGCACTGGTTTCGAATCCATCATTGAACGTGTCTTCGAATCCATCACCGAACACTAATTCGAACCGATCACCTTCGTATCGATCAACTTCGAATCCATCGGAGTGTCTCGGATTCGACTCCATCAACTTCAAATCCATCGAGTTCGTATCGATGGACCTCCTACCCATCAGCCAGTGTTTGCTTCGTACCCATCAGATCATCGTGCTTCGAATCCATCGAAGGGTTCAATTTCGCATCAATCGCTCACGTATCCATGGAGGAGTTACAAACCTCGTATCCATAAGAGAAACGCAAGTTTGTATCCATCAAGCATCGGCCGTTCGAACCCATCAATGAAGCCTTGTTCGAACCCATCAGTAAAGCCTTGTTCGAACCCTTCAATGAAGCTTCGTTCGAATCCACCAAGTCAACTATACATGATGACGTGTCATCCATCGGTTCGAATGCGCCGAGATACATGGAGTCGAAGCGGTCAACTCGGAGTGAAGACCGGATCAATTCAAAATTTGCGCTCCACGTCATCATGAAGGCGCGTGCCACCGTCGGTTCGAAACCATCGGTTCGAAGGGATGGTTTCGAACCAAATAGCCACGCAATGAATCCCATCTCGTATCCATCATATCTCTCAATCTACTGATCCAAATGCCACGAAATTTTCACAGAAGCTTGCATACATGCTAAAGAATGTCCACACCAAATTTCACCTCGATTGGATGATTTTATGATCGATTCGAATGGAGTTCGATTCGATGCCAAAGTGGGACCAAATTTACTGAGACTGGGCGCGTGGTCCCCCTCACGTGCCAGAAGTGGTCTCCCGAGTTTTCAGTGAAGTATCAACATCCTACGCCTATAAATAGAGCCCCAGAGCCAACAGAAAAGGGACCTTTCGACTCTCAAGCGCCCAGACTCTGCTGGATCGAGATCTCCATCATCCTACATCATAACTTTGCTGTTGATTTCGAATTTCCAGTTGTAACTTGCTGTTGATGGCTGTAACAACTTGTAATCATTGAAGAATCAATAAAACTGCCAAAAACTTCACAGTGGACGTAGGCAACACGCCGAACCACTATAAATCGCTTGTCTACGCATTTACTTTACTGTTGATTGGATTTTTGTTAGATAATATTCGTTTTGAATCTATATTCTTCATTACTATCTCTTCAACGACTCCCGAAGAGTGTTGTGACCAATTTTGGTGCAAACAAGAATAACTTCAATAGAATGCATCTCCAAAAGAATCCAACTCCATAATGCAACTCCATCTCCAAGGCACCAATCCAGAAATAGCTCGAACTCCCAATAACGATGCACTAAGCAATCTAGGTCAGTCTGAATCCAAAGACTGAACTAGCTCCAGATAATCTACTAAACCTAATATCAGGAAAAAAAACCAACTCTAGACTGCCCGTGTGGAAAATTGTGGGCACCCAGAGTTTATGAAGGGAACAATAAACTCTGGGTCAGTCACGAGACTGGTAGGAGCAAACAAAAACAGTTTTATCTTTAAAACAAACAACAAAAGACTTTTTAAAAGTTGAAAACCGCAATGCTTTTTAGAAAATGAAACTACCATAAGGCCCTCCGCCACATACACAATGCAAGCATACACTTGGAAGAGATTTCTCCTTATGACAGTCGAAAATGATTGATATGCGAAAATTATTTTTGATATTATTATAAGTGCATAGTGAAAAACCTTTCGAAAGTATAATATTAATCTTAGCCAGCATAGGTACCATTATATTATGCCAGCTATAGCTACCACCTGAGGTGGCAGATTATACAATTGCAATCGTAAAGGGCTCGTATTGTTTGATTGGATTTCCAACAAATGGTTTGGCTATGGAACTTCCTATTGCCACATGGGTACGCTTCTAGAAGGACGTCCTGAGAACCTACCTGGCTCTCTGCCAACACAAGGCCAGGTTACCTCTGTAACCAGGTAACTACTACTCGAGTATGCACCCCCCGATCGTTTGCGACCTTTATCCGGGGGCCCTCAATCACAAAGCAACAACCACACAACAATAAGATTGCAGCAACCACATAGGTTAAGTATTTAGGCTCCATACCATGATACCACCTTTTTTCAGAAGGGAATGACATACCCTAAAGGGTGCGACCCTCATAACCTTGCCGCATCTTTCCTGTTTCGACCATTTACGGTTTGTGAGGTCCTGATGTAGTCTCTTCCACAAAGCTACACTTTTTCACAAAGCCATGGATTGATCAACAAATAATCAACAGCACTTCGTATGCCACATTACCAATTGGGAATGTATCACTAGTAACCATCAACTACGTAGCCTTTGAGCTCGTATGTCTCAGAGAAGGGTGTTAAGCTGAGAGAATGAATTCTCTGCCACCAAACAGAAATGTATTTGATAGAAACCAGCCTTACATCTCAAAGTGTAATGTCAGACACACGTCCATACAAGTCTGTTCCGGGTTCGAACAGAACCTAAAGAAGCCCTTGCAATCTGGCTACTCACAATCCGGATCGGACTTCCCATCACTTAGGAAATCTCTATACTGGAGCGACTCGGTGTAGAGCTAATCGACGGTTTATCCTTTCGTTCTTGAAAATACCCGGTCTTCACCACTGGTCGTCAAATGCTATTCATAACGTCGTATCATTATTCGGAATGGGTTATATGACACAAGGTCCTCTCTCGGCTAAACCGAATAATGAGCGCAATATTTTAAAAACGTATGGATACAGGATTTTAGTTAAGTCACCACTTTAAAATCCAAAACTTTCTTCAAATGGTTTAACAAATTACCATTTCAAATCTTTAAAAATAAAAGATTCATTGCACAAAGCTCACCCAGTTTCACAAAGATTCATCCACAGATTTTCAAAACAATTTCCATTTCAATTTGGATTAACTCATTCAATCTTTAAATCAAAGATTTAACTTATAGCTTTCAAAACCCTCTTTCAAAGATTCATTCATAACTTGGAAAACCATTTCATCTCAAATTTAAAATCCCTTTAATACAAATTGGAAATTCCTTCCTTATATGAAAGCTTTTATTATTTGAAAACCAATAGTTTTCGTTTCGGAAAATCCAGTTATATTTGCACGAGTTAAAACCCTTGAGTTAAATTCAAATTCCCAAATCAATACCTTTAAAATGGTTTAACCCATATATAACATGTATAACATCTTTAAACCATAGTTTCCAAACATAGAATTCAATTTCAAATTTTGAATTCAAATTTAAATCAAATTATTAAATTTCAAAACTTAATCAAGTTATTCTAAATAACTTTAATTTTGAAAACACCTTTTCAAAAGCCTTTTTACATTTACTCCAAATCCATTTCCAAAACCTTTTAGATTCAAAACAACTCAACTTTAAAAATTATTTAAAAATCTGTGACTTAACCAATTTCCTCGTGCAATCCATATTTGTGTGTGTATTGTATGGTCCAGGGATTTTACACACAATAGTGCAACATCATCAATCAGCACAAATTCAAATACAACAATATATTTGATAAGCGGTATAAACTATAACGCTTATCTTTATTCACAGATCACAGAAATAATAATAAAGGTACATCGCAGATAAATAAACTACACTCATCACAGATAATAAGTTATATTTCACAGCTTAATCATATTACAGAACATCATAAATCATGGATATCACACCATTCAAAGCATCCAATTCAATCCAAACATTTATAAGTAAGATCAGCTAATTATCTGATTAATTTAAATTAGATTAATTACTTATGAATTACTAATCCTGGTTAATTAATATTAATTAATTATAAATCATTTTGATTAATCATCATTTAATCACTTATTAATTAACCATTAATAATAAATTAATTAACTTTTAATTATAAATTAATCATCCTTAAATCATTAATTGATTATCCTTTAATTAATTATCCTTAATTAGTTACGTTAATTAATTAATTACTCCACAATTAATCATCATTTCTTAATCATCTTCATTAATTAATTAACCTTTAATTATGTAATTAATAATCCTTAATTCATTCCTTAATCACTATCATTAACTTATTATCCTTTAATTAATTAATTATTCTTAAAATTAATTACCTTAATTAATTAATCACATTAATTAATTATTCTTTAAATTAGTTAACCCTTAACATTTGATCAATCAATTTTTAACAATAAATTATCAATGCTTAATTACTTCCATTTAAGTAATTATTTTTAATTAATCATCCATTAATTACTTGATTAATTAACTTGAATTATAAACTAATTTTATATTAATTACTTCCATTAATTAATTAACTTCAAGTAATAAATTTTCTTTAACAAATAAAATTTAACTTAACCTTGAAAAGTTAATTAACAATTTTAAAACATCCTTTATATTAGTCAATTAACCTTTAATTATTATAAAGTTAAAATAAACTTTCCAAAATAAAGGTTATATTTATTTTAAACCATTTAAAACTAGATTAATTAAAACAATTTATTCAAAACCCTTCTTAACTAGTTTTAAAGCTTGAATAACATTAATATTGAAGGAAAATCGATTTAACCAAATTTATTTTCAATAAAAAAACTTGAATTTTCTTCAAAGCTTTAAAACTGTTTTGGCTCACCTCAACAAAACCCGAGGAAATCCTGATCTACTTCATCTTTGAACCCGGGCAAGGCCACTCCTTCAACTGCTTTGAGCAAACCCTTCATTTTCACGCGCTATACCTCGAGTTTCCACCGTCTTTCCCAAAACTGATACACGAACGTATGCACGTATACGTGCACAATTGATCGACGACGTTCTGGCCGTCGCATCCACCTCCGACAAGTCATCATCAACTCGCCCAAACAACACGAACTTCCCGAACCAAGAATTATCACGAATTCGAAGATTAAGCATTGGGTTCGACTGGAATAAAAAGTGGGTTGCCAAAAATCGCTTCTAACTACCTCCTTCGGCCATCGGCGATCATGCCATCATGCTCGAAGCCTCCTTGATATCCAATGATTCGAATTCCCCAGTCGTGATGACCTCCGATTCCCTCAGGCCTTCCCATTTGCCTCTCGAATGTCGTCGACAAAATTGAACACTTAAACCTTAAATCGCCTCAAATCTCCAATCAAAATGAATTTAAAAATTTTCTTGCATTTTTCCTACAATCTACAATCATTCCAGCATCTCCATGCCAAATTCCAACCATCGAAAACCAACTGATCACCAGAAATTGAATGAAACCCATTTACTGATCAACTCAAAATTTCTCACCAAATATAAACTTGGAAATTCTAAAATAGTCATTAAAAAACACAATTTTGAAAGACTAGTCCACTCGTATGATCAAATTTAAAATTCAAGACATTCGATTTTGGGCTTATTTTTAAATCATCACTGAGATATATTATTTTTGAAAATAAATTTTCAACTTAAAGACTTAAAATTATTTTTAAATAAAATGTTACGATTTTACAATCATTTCTCATTTAGATACCAAGGCCTAAAGGAGATTGGAGTATTAGTTTTTTTTTTTGAATTTTTGAACGAGTTTCTAAAATCCTGTAACAAGAACATGAACCTATTTCCTATATACAGGCATACACATGCATTTTCTACAAACATGCAGGCATATTCACTCCATCATAGAATCATATTTCATATCACAGCTTCATAGATCATCACATACTAATTAGATATAAACATATTAATGGTTTAAAATGATGTTTGCTCACCTGACTCCCAAAAAGAACAGAGAACGAATTTTGTCTGAAATCTGCAATTGACCCTTATGCATTTGAGTTTGAATCGAATCCATGTTTTGTTTATTAGATCTGAGATGATCTGGAGACTGGAAATGAAATGAACTTGCTACTTTGAATTTCTTGAAGTTGAATCTGGTCTATGCTTGATCTCTGGTTTTAAGTTTCTTTAATCACCAGGTTGGATTTTGAAATTGCTGATGTTTAAAATGCTTTTGATTTTTTCTTTGCTTTTGAATCTGAGACAACATTTGCTTTCTGGTTTTTGTTTCTGGTTTAAATTTTGTTTTTGAGTATTTTGAAAATCCTGGGTTGTTCTACTTGATCATGAATTTCTTGGCTTTACTTTGATTTGAATCTTCCTGCCTTGAATCTGTTTCCCTAATCTTAAACTCCATACTTAATTAATTTCTAGATTTTCTTTGTTTTGGTGATTGCTTTTGCTCTGGGCTTAATTCCCAGACTTTGATTTAAATCTCTGGCTTTAGCTTTAGAATTTGTTTTTGATCTTAGTTTCAGTTTTGAGATTTTGAGGAGGTTTTGAATTTTTTTTGTTTCGGATCTCAGATTTGAAAAGGATTTTCGAATTCCTTTGTTTCTCAGGCATGAGAAGTTTGAGAAGAAAAATGAAACAGCCGATCTATTTCTTTCCCATGCATGTTTCTCAAAATTAAATTCAAAAGAAATAAATTACCTTACCACTTGTCGACTTCTATTACACTTGCAATTTATATATTCTCTTTAATCTACAAATGTTACTAAAGATCATTTTTATGTTTATAACCTTGGTTCGAATTATTTTTGTAAACTTTCATTTAACCCTTATTGCAAATATATTTTCATACACAACCTATGTTTTTATTTTAAAATGTTTATATCTTCTTTTATATTTATATTTACACAAACAATTTTTTTTTATCTCCATAGTTTTTTACATTTAATCTTTAATCTAGTTCAATATTTTTATATACATTTACATTCACACATTTCTTATTATTTATTTTTGGGCATTTTCAAATTAACTCATAAATAAATTCACAATTTAATTTCAAAAATTAAATTAAATATCAAATTTTCTTGACCAAAATTTAGGGATGTTACAGATTCCCCTCCTTAAGAAAATTTCGTCCTCGAAATTCGAAAGTAGGAGACAACAAAGAATGGATAGATGCACAAAGATAGAGAATCGACTCATAAATCAAGTCGATTATCTATTCTGTGTCTGGCTCACTAAATCAGAATATCACTAATAGATATGAGAACAAACTCATTCAATACTATACAAGATACTCAGGTCACCAGATCTACGAAATATGCATGGGCACTGGTTAGTTCGAAGGAATAACTAACCACTCATAGAATATATCTAGACCCAAACAATAGATAAATGGATTTAATCTTCCGTACTTCTCAAACACTAGGTATGGATTCCAAACTCAAGTCGGAATACCCCAAAGTATATATAACTTGTCCCTCTTCGGACTTCGATACTCACAAGAAATTACAACAAAATTTTCAAATTTGGATTTCATCGAAATCGTTTATCGATACAATTTAACTTATCTTCATATTTAATTAACCAATTTATTCCAATTTTTAAAATTTCACTAAGGTTGTAAATGAAAAGCTAATAGGGAACCGATGAAGAGAATATGAAATAGGAACTAGAATCTTTTCTACAACGATTCGCAAGGCCATCACCACACCGAAGCTTCTCCTTGCAGCTACCATGAAGTCATCAAAGAATTTTTAAATTGGATGGTTAACAAAGGAGATTGATAGAGAAAGTTTCCATTGTTGCATGGTATTGACCATTTGTAGTGGTACTACCTTGTCCCCTATTTCGTCCTCTTCTTGCATTCATACTTACTATCGATAGATAGCAAGAGAATTTACTAAGGCACATAGATGGAAATCTTTGGGATATACCCATTCTAGGGTATACTTCACCCTATCTATAATGAGTCACCTAATGCGTTATATTCCTGAGCTAAAGTTTCAACCTTCAGCTCTGATACCAATTCTAACGACCCTGACTCGACCTTCGAAAATCGGCACCGAATACGTCACCCGTATTCAAATGCCGCAAATCCAAACGCCGAATCTGATTCACCGGAGCTTATAACACATTAAGTACAACACAGTGGAAGAAAACAACGAAATAATAATTTGATATACAATATCTGAAACAACAATGAATACAATAGAATGATATAGTAGATATCAATACTATCAAAGATACAAGACATAAAGGAAAGAATGTCTTCAATAAAATACATCTCCAAAAGAATCCAACTCCATAATGCAACTGCAACTCCATTTCCAAGGCACCAATCCAGAAATCGCTCAAACTACCAATAACGATGCACCAAGCAATCCAGGTCAGTTTGAATCCAAAGACTGAACTAGCTCCAGATAATCTACTAAACCCGACTATCTGAAAAAAAACCCAACTCTAGACTGCCTGTGTGGAAAATTATGGGCACCCAGAGTTTTAGGAAGGGAACAATAAACTCCGGGTCAGTCATGGGACTGGTATGAGCAAACAAAAACAGTTTTATCTTTAAAACAAACAACAAAAGATTTTTTAAAAGTTGAAAACCGCAATGCTTTTTAGAAAATGAAACTGCCGTAAGGCCTCCCACCACACACACAATGCAAGTGCGCACTTAGAGGATGTTTCTCCTTATGACATTCGAAAATGCTTGATACGCGAAAATCATTTTGATATTATTATTAGTGCATAGTGGAAAACCTTTCTAAAGTATAATATTAATCTTAGCCAGCATAGGTACCATTATATTATGCCAATTATAGCTACCACCTGAGGTGGCAGGTTATACAATTGCAATCGTAAGGGGCTCGTATTGTTTGATTGGATTTCCAACAAATGGTCAGGCTAAGGAACTTTCTATTGCCACATGGGTATGCCTATTGAGGGACGTCCCGAGAACCTACCCGGGTCTCAACCAACACAAGGCCGGGTTACCTCTGTAACTAGGTAACTACTACTCGAGTATGCCACCCCTCGGTCGTTTGCGACCTTTATCCGAGGGCCCTAAATAACAAAGCAACAACCATATAGTAATGAGATTGCAGCAACCACATATGTTAAGTATCTGGGCTCCATACCATGAAACCACCTTTTTCCAAAAGGGAATGACATACCCTAAAGGGTGAAACCCTCATAACCTTGTCGCATCTTTCCTGTTTCGACCATTTATGGCTTGTGAGGTCCTGATTAGTCTTGTCCACAAAGCTACGCTTTTTCACAAAGCCATGCTTTGATCAACAAATGATCATCAACACTTCGTATGCCACATTACCAATTTGGGAATGTACCACCAGTAACCATCAGCTACAAAATCTCTGCTCGTATGTTTCAGAGAAGGGTGCTAAGCTAAGAGAATGAATTCTCCGCCACCAACATAAATGTACTTGATATAAACTAGCTTTACATCTCAAAGTGTAATGTCAGACACACATCCATACAAGTCTGTTTCGGGTTCGAACAGAACCGAAGGCACTTCCAAAGAAGCCCTTGTAATCCGGCTATTCACAATCCCGATCGGACTTCCCATCACTTAAGGAATCTCTATACCGGCGCAACTCGGTGAGAGACAATCAACGGGTTATCCTTTCGTTCTTGAAAATTCCCGGTCTTCACCACTGGTCTTCAAATGCTATCCATAACGTCGTATCAATATTCGGAATGGGTTATATGACACAAGGTCCTCTCTCGGCTAAACCGAATAATGAGCGCAATATTTTAAAAACATATGGATATAGGATTTTAGTTAACTCACCACTTTAAAATCCAAAACTTTCATCAAATGGCTTAAACAAATTACCATTTCAAATCTTTAAAATAAAAGATTCATTTCACAAAGTTCACCCAGTTTCACAAAGATCCATTCATAGATTTTCAAAACAATTTCCATTTCAATTTGGATTAACTCATTCAATCTTTAAATCAAAGATTTAACTTATAGCTTTCAAAACCCGTTTTCAAAGATTCATTCATAACTTGGAAAACCATTTCATCTCAAATTTGAAATCCCTTTAATACAAATTGGAAATTCCTTCCTTATATGAAAGCTTTTATTATTTGAAAACCAATAGTTTTCGTTTTGGAAAATCCAATTATATTTGCACGAGTTAAAACCCTTGAGTTAAATTCAAATTCCCAAATTAATACCTTTAAAATGGTTTAACCCATATATATAACTTGTATAACATCTTTAAACCATAGTTTCCAAACATAGAATTCAATTTCAAATTCTAAATTCAAATTTAAATCAAATTATTCAAATTTCAAAACTTAATCAAGTTATTCTAAATAACTTTTATTTTTGAAAACACCTTTTCAAAAGCCTTTTTACATTTACTCCAAATCCATTTTCAAAACTTTTTGGATTCAAAACAATTCAACTTTTAAAATTATTTAAAAATCTATGATTAGCCAATTTCCTCGTGCAATCCATATTTGTGTATGTATAGTGTGGTCCAGGGGTTTTACACACAATAGTGCAACATCATCAATCAGCACAGATTCAAATACAGCAATATATTTGAGAAGCGGTATAAACTATAACGCTTATCTTTATTCCTAGATCCCAGAAATAATAATAAAGGTACATCGCAGATAAATAAATTACGCTCATCACAGATAATAAATTACATTTCACAGCTTAATCATATTACAGAACGTCATACATCAGGGATATCACACCATTCAAAGCATCCAATTCAATCCAAACATTCATAAGTAAGATCGGTTAATTGTTTGATTAATTTAAGTCAGATTAATTACTTATGAATTACTAACCCTGGTTAATTAATATTAATTAGTTACATATCATTTTGATTAATCATCATTTAATCACTTATTAATTAACCATTAATAATAAATTAATTAACTTTTAATTATAAATTAATCATCCTTAAATCATTAAACGTTATCCTTTAATTAATTAATTATCCTTAATTAATTACATTAATTAATTAATTACTCCACAATTAATCATCATTTCTTAATCATCTTCATTAATTAATTAACCTTTAATTGTGTAACTAATTATCCTTAATTCATTCCTTGATCACTTTCATTAACTTATTATCCTTTAATTAATTAATTATTCTTAAATTAATTACTTTAATTAATTGATCACATTAATTGATTATACTTTAAATTAATTAACCCTTAACATTTTGATTAATCAATCTTTAACAATAAATTATCCATTCTTAATTACTTCCATTTAAGTAATTATTTTTAATTAATCATCCATTAATTACTTGATTAATTAACTTGAATTATTAAATAATTTTATATCAATTACTTCCATTAATTAATTACCTTCAAGTAATAAATTTTCTTTAACAAATAAAATTTAACTTAACCTTGAAAAGTTAATTAACAATTTTAAAACATCCTTTATATTAATCAATTAACCTTTAATTATTATTAAGTTAAAATAAACTTCCAAAATAAAGATTATATTTATTTTAAACCATTTAAAACTAGATTAATAAAAAAATTAATTCAAAACCCTTCTTAACTAGTTTTAAAGCTTAAATAACATTAATATTGAAGGAAAATCGATTTACCAAATTTATTTTCAAAAAAAATTTGATTTTTCTTTAAAGCTTTAAAAAGGTTTTGGCCAACCTCAACAAAACCCGAAGAAATCCTGATCAACTTCGAGTTTGAACCCGGGCAAGGCCACACCTTCAACTGCTTCGAGCAAACCCTTCATTTTCACGCGCTACACCCCGAGTTTCCACCGTCTTCCCCAAAACTGATACACGAACATATGCATGTATACGTGCACAATTGATCGACGACGTTCTGGCCATCGCCTCTACCTCCGACAAGTCATCACCAACTCCTCCAAACACCAAGAACTTCCCGAACCAAGAATTATCACGAATTCGAAGATTAAGCATATGGGTTTGACTGGAATAAAAACTGGGTTGCCAAAAACCGCTTCGAACTACCTCCTCTGGCCATCGGCGATCATGCCATCATGCTCGAAGCCTTCCTGATATCCAATGATTCGAATCGTGATGACCTCCGATTCCTCTTGGCCTTCCCATTTGCCTGTCGAATGTCGTCGACAAAATCGAACACTTAAACCCTAAATCGCCTCAAATCTCCAATCACAATGAATTTAAAAATTTTCTTGCATTTTTCCTACAATCTACAATCATTCCAACATCTCCATGCCAAACTCCAACCATCAAAAACTAGCCGGTCACCATAAATTGAACGAAACCCACTTGTTGATCAACTCAAAATTTCGCACCAAATATAAACTTGGAAATTCTGAAATGGTCATCAAAAATCATGATTTTGAAAGACTAATCCACTTGTATGATCAAATTTAAAATTCAAGACATTCGATTTTGGGCTTATTTTTAAATCATCACTGATATATATTATTTTTGACAATAAATATTCAACTTCAAGATTTAAAATTATTTTTAAATGTAATGTTACGATTTCATAATCATTTCTCATTTAGATGCCAAAGCCTAAAGGAGATTAGAGGATTAGTTTTTTTTTTGAATTTTTGTATGAGTTTCTAGAATCCCGTAACAAGAACAAGAACCTGTTTCCTATATACAGGCATACACATGCATTTTCTACAAACATGCAGGCATATTTACTCCATCATAAAATCATATTTCACATCACATCTTCAAAGATCATCACATACTACTTAGATATAAACATTTTAAAGGTTTAAAATGATGTTTGCTCACCTCACTCCTAGAAAGAACAGAGGACAGATTTTGTTCTGAAATATGGAATTGACCCTTATGCATTTGAGTTTGAATCGAATCCATGTGTTGTTTATTAGATCTGAGATAATCTGGAGACTGGAAATGAAATTAACTTGCTACTTTGAATTTGTTGAAGTTGAATCTGGTCTATGCTTGATCTCTGGTTTTAAGTTTCTTTAATCACCAGGTTGGATTTTAAAATTGCTGATGTTTAAAATTCTTCTAATTTGTTCTTTGCTTTTGAATCTGAGACAACATTTGATTTATGGTTTAAATTTTGTTTTTGAGTATTTTGAGAATCCTTGGTCGTTCTACTTGATGATGAATTTCTTTGCTTTACTTTGATTTGAATCCGCCTGCCTTGAATCTGTTTCCCTGATTAAACTCCATACTTGATTAATTTGCAGATTTTCTTTGTTTCGGTGATTGCTTTTGCTCTGAGCTTAATCCCTAGACTTTTATTTAAATCTTTGGATTTAACTTTAGAATTTGTTTTTGATCTTAATTTCAATTATGAGAGGTTTCGAATTTTTTTGTTTCAGATCTCAGATTTGAAGAGGATTTTCGAGTTCCTTTGTTTCTCAGGCATGAGAAGTTTGAGAAGAAAAATGAAACAACCGATCTATTTCTTTCCCAAGCATGTTTATCAAAATTAAATTAAAAATAAATAATTTACCTTGCCAATTGTCTTCTTCTATTACACTTGTAATTTACATATTCTCTTTAATCTACAAATGTTACTAAAGATCATTTTTATGTTTATAACCTTGGTTCAAATTATTTTGTAAACTTTCTTTTAACCCTTATTGCAAATATATTTTCATATACAACCTATGTTTTTATTTTAAAATGTTTTTATCTTCTTTTATATTTTTATTTACACAAATAATTTTTTTTATCTCCATTATTTTTCACATTCAATCTTTAATTTAGTTCAGTATTTTTATATACATTTACGTTCATAAATTTCTTATTATTTATTTTTGGACATTTTCAAATTAAGTCATAAATAAATTCATAATTTAATTTAAAAAATTAAATTAATTATCAAATTATCTTGACCAAAGTTCAGGGATGTTACATTATGCCTTATGTGGTTCACGATGTCTTCATATGTACTTAATTCTAGTTGGAATGTCTAGCCTCTATTTTCATGTGATGCTTTGACTATTGCCTCGGTTCTGTTATGCACTTGTATTCAATTGCACATTTCCTTGAGTACATATTGTAACTATTATGTGTATGCATATATGCATTCATGCCCTAATGCATATGCTTTGGTTTGCATTGATTCAAGTATATTTATGGTTCACTTGATATCTTTTCTTATGTATACTTGTTTGCCTCCTTGCCTTCACTTGTTCCTCTTTGAGTCTTAACTTGCTGTACTGATCTCTGCTCCCTTCATTCTTGTGTCTGGTCTTAGCCATTTGATTTATAGTATATATGTGTATACATGTGTATATGCATATGTGTGTGTGTGTGTATAAATATATCTATGTTTGTTGCACCACTTCAAACCGGTTTAAGTTTAGTCCCTTGAATTTGAATGGTTGAGTATTTTTCATGTGTACACATTGAATTTTTGGTCGAGGCTTGTTTTATGTTGGTTTTTGAATTCTTGTACTCGAAAATTTTTGTGGTGTTTTCGTATTGCACCTGAGTTGAACCTAGCCTTACCTCAGGTTTGACCTTGTGCTCGTGTCGTGACTTTATTTGTATTGCACTTGAGTTGAACCTAGCTTTCAGTTGGGTTTGACCTTTTACTCACCTGTCCCTGTAGTTTTATCAAGTGTACATCGGCGTGCACGGCCTTGTGGCATGTACAGTGATATACTATGCATGTCATACGTTGTTTGTATAAGATGAATTCAAAATAAATGATGACGAGCAACACAAATGACTGAGGCAAATAACACTTTCAAAATACACATTTTATTTTACAATGCAGAAATATTTCTTTTTCAATTTTACTACGTTAGTGTTTACTTTGCAGATAATTCAGATGCTGGTTTCAAGTTGGAATAGAGTTGAAGATCAAATACGAGTGAATGAGTGATATGTAGTGATGTGCAAATGTAAATGATAATTGTATGTGAAATATTGTGTTGTAATTTAAAATTGTATTGTTTGATAATTGTGTATATATTGGGAGCTCAAGTTTGTACTATTCAAAATTATAAAAAAATATTTGTTTGAATTAAATATCTGTTTAAATTTAAATTCTGTGCTATTTATTTAATTATATGAAAATCAAATAGTACAATAACAAATACATTTAAATGAATATATATATATATATATATATATATATATATATATGTTTATTATCGTCAAACAAAAATCATATACTAGCATATTCAACAATCTCCACCTTTTGATGATAACAAACCTATATTTAAGATTTTTAATTTATTAAATCTATTTGATCATTCAATTTGCCCCCCTTATTTGAATGCTCCCTCTCTATAACAAAGTTCCTCCTTCATATATGGATGAAAATAAATAAAAATATGCAAATGAACCTAGATGCAAATAGAAAATACAAAATAAAATATTTGACCTTAATTTTCCAAAATCTTTACTTTTCTCTCCCCCTTTTGTTATCAGAAGAGAGTAACAGTGATAGAAAAATAGAGATAAAGTGATAGACATTAATACAAATTAATACCAAATCGAGTATAAATATTAAATTTCAATAAAAAAATCAAATAAAAGTCATAAATACTCTGTTAGGCGCATATTCCAATTTAGAATAATAGTGATGATGTAAAACCATATAACCGTGTCTATTTGTGGTATATTTATATCAGGAATTTTGAATACCTACTAACTATGCATAACAGTTAGGACTTTTAAATAAGATTAGTAGTATTCCAATTTTTTATAAAAAATGAATTTGAAGCATCTTCTAACCACGCATAACTATGAGGACTTTTAAATGGGATTAGTATCAACTTGTCTATTTAATAATCAATTTTGATATGTGTTCCATAATATGCATAACCATGAGGACTTTTAAATGAGCATGAAAGCACACATACAAATATTCCAAGTAATTCACCCATGCATAACCGTGAGGACTTTTAAATGAGAGTGAATACTTTGGATGTTTTTATTAAAAAAAATAAGTAAAATAAAACAAATAATTTCCTACTTAAAAATACCACATTTTGACATACTATATTGGATTTTGATTAGTGATGGTCTTTAGAAATATGATAGGAATAGAGATGGTCATGAAATTTTTACCCATCAAAAGTTATTATAAATCTTGTTTAATTTTTTAAATAAATTTACTAAATATGTTGTCTCAAGTTATAATATATAATTAATATCAAACTTACTTTTTCAATCACTATTTGTCTTTTCGATAATCAGTAGGGGGTCAGATTAGTTAACATAGTCATTTAAAATCAAATACAAAAACAATTATTAAATCAAATTTTCTAAAATGACTGATCCAAAACAAGGTCAACAATAACTATTTTCTGGAAGATTTTATATGAAAAATGTCTATTAATTGAAAATCGGTTGATGTGAAAAATAAGCAGATATTTTCTTTGAAAACGATGCAACTACTGAATGTCTCAATATAAATCACGTTCCACTAATAATTTTTCTATCTACTGGATTACCAGTGTAATCTACATTCGAATTTCCCTTTGACTCAAGATTATCATTAGTTGGATGTTATAGACCAAACCGTAAAGTTGCAACAAATACTTAAAATCTTTTTATAGCTTTTAAATGAAATTCTTTTGGATTTGAATTTAAATCCATGCACATAAACAACTAGTGAACATAGTATCGGATCCAAAAACAAATATATCCATGTGTGCCATGAGTAATCATCAATTAATAAAACACCATCATTAGCCCAAACAAATGTATATGAACTAGTTCAAAGGTTCTAGAGATACTTATGGTGTTCTCGGCATAAAGCGATAATTGGTCAACAATTTTGCAAAAATCAGAATCATAATCCACATTCATTTTTTATCACGTAACTGGCTGATTTTAACTTAGATTATGGTGCAGATTATCACATTTAATATATCGTTCAAGATAGATGTACCTTTACCTATTTTACCTTTGTGGATACTTTTTCGTTGTTCCCTATTAAGATTTTTCCACCTTTGTACCAGGCTAAGGAACTTTGATTTGTCGCCCATCGTGTACCTAGAATAGCCAGAATCCAGGTAACACAGTTGTTGTTCCTTAGTCTGCCACCACACCTACATGAGAAAAGATTTTTGTGACCTATTTGTTTTATAGGTCCATGGTTGTTAGTAATAAATGATTTTTAAAATATGTTTGTGTGGACCCAAGACTATTTACTTTTGTTCCTTTTGGCACCCAGATTTGTTTAACTTTAAGGAATTTTATATTCGTGCCTTTTGGAACCCAAATTGGTATGGTTTTCACGTTTTTGGGTTTGTACCAATAGTTGTTTTGATTGTGTCCAATTTTTCTACAAATTGTGCACTCTGATTTGATTGATTAATTTTTCTTCTAACAAGTTCAGATTGATCATATCCAAGTCCTTGTCTAACCATATTAACGGTTTGTTTACCTAATAGAACATTTAGCGATCTTTCTCCTTTGGAAAATTTTTCTAAAGTTGCAGACAATTATTGGACTTATGTTTTAAGAGACCTATTTTCATTCAATAATTGTGTGCACTTTTTAATAGAATTTTCCCTCCTAGTATTTTCACTTTCTTTCAAAATCAGAATTTCATTTTCAAGGGATTTAATTTTAATTTCTGATTTTATAATTTCTTCTACGAATGATGGACAATTGTCAAACTTAGGGCTTTTATTTCGATAATTTTTGACTAATTGGTCAAGTTGTTTATTTAATTCTATCAAAGTATCTCTTTGTGATTCAATATTAGCGTATTTCTCCCTAAGTCTTTCAAAATAGCCATTTACTTTGTGAAAATATATAAGTAATTCTGAGTGAGTAAGTTTTGATACCTCGCTTGGCTCGTCATTAGCATTGTCAATTATATCACCATAAAGACACAATTCTGCTTTCTCACTCTCACTGCTAGTAATTGTATTATCTTCATCAGTTTCATCCCAAGTGGCTGCAAAACTTCTCCTTTTTTTGGTTTTTCTTTGACCGAGTCGATTTTGAGGACAATTTGGCTTGATATGACCAGATTTATTGCACTTATGACAAATGATCTCCCGTTCTTCTAAGTTTCTAATGCTTTGACTATTCTGCTCTTTAGTTATTGATCTAGAGCTGGATGCCCGTATTTGCGGATCCACTTTTTGAATCTCTTTATTAGTAGCGTCGGCTCAGTATCATCATCATCATCACTTACCGTTATTCCTTTAAGACCTATTGGTTTCTTTCGCGTATCACCTCCTTCGCGTTCTTTCTTGAAATTGATTTCTAGCTCGTAAGTGGTGAGATTTCCGATGAGTTCTTCGGCTTTTATTTTTTTCCGATTTTTTGATTCTTAAATGGCTGTAACTTTCACTTCAAAATTTCATGGAAGGACTTTGGGCATTTTTTGGACTATTTCCAGTTCTATATATGATTTTCCAAGAGCTTTTAATTTGTATACGAGATTGGAAAGTCGTCCATACATCTCTTTGACATTTTCATCCTTGGCCATTATGAAGTTCTCGTATTCGCTATTAAGCATGGCAAGGAAAGATTCTTGGACTTGAGACGTTCCTTCGTGAGTCACTTAAAGTGTGTGCCATATTTCTTGCATAGTTAGATAATATGAGACATGATTAAATTCAATTTGAACCAATGAACATATAATAGAATTCATAGCTTTAACATTAGCATTCTATAGTTTATTTTTTTGATCTATCCATTGATCCATTGATTTATCTATTTCTTGTTTATCTATCACTATAATTGGTGTCCTGTAACCTATCTCAACAATGTTCCAAGCATCAATGTTTTCAGAAAAATATTCATTCTATTTTTCCAGTAAGCATATTCACCATTGAACATTGGTGGTCTAACTATGGGCTGACCCTCAGCAAAAGATTATTAAAAGAAGCCATTTTTAGAACATCAAAATTTTAAAACAATAATTTGTTTTTGAAAAGTTAAATTTTTTAAAACAAAAATTGGCTTTTATTCTTAGCTCTGATACCACTTGTTGGATCGATTTCACCCTAGAGGGGGTGAGTAAGGTGATGCTAATAATTATAAAAATTAATGCGAAAATATATAAAATAATTGCAGCATAGATAATAGCAGTAAAAGTAGAAATATAACAACACAGATTTACCCAACTTCGGCAAAACCCTGCCTACGTGCTGCCCGCTAGGTTTCTAGTAGAAATTAAGTAGTCAGACACTTATACACATAAACTGCTAATAGCCGCTATCGACTAACATAACTCTACGCTCAAAGCCCTGCCACAACTGGGTCACTAAGTTGCGAATTCTCAAACTACACCACCTTAGTTCGTCCCATAGTCACATGACTAGAATTTTATAGAATTTTTAAAAGAAAAATATAAATTAAAAACAAATTCAAAAACAAGGAACCCTAATTTAAAAATAGAGCCCAATAGACAATTATATGCCGGCTCACAATATATGATAAAAATTTATTCCCCTTTTCTCTGTTTATTTCTTCGGCCCGTATCATTATCAAAATGTTTGCCTCTCTTTATTCGTTTTTGAGAGATTAGGGCTTCTGAAAATTGAGCATGCCGATTCAATTGATCGATTGAATAGATAATCTCGCATTGTTTGTTGGCCGATCGTCTTTCTTTTACTATACTCGGCTGCTTCAATTTTTCAAGTTAGATTTTAATAATCTTAGTATGTAATTTCCTTTATGACTAACGTTGATATGCTTGAACTCGATTGCCTTCGTGTGCCGATGATGTTGATGGTTTAAATAGGGTTTAATTCCTAAAATTTTTGATCGAATATATTATTTGAATTCTTCTGATAATTTTAGCTCGGCCGTTTGATTTTGATTGGTTGCTTGTGATTGTTCCTGACCGATTTAATTTCAAATATTTCATTACTTTGTTACCACGGCTTCATGAATTTGCTTTAGATTTTGGTTCCGTTCTCCTTTGATTTCGTTTCTACTGTGACTTTGACACTTTGATTTGTTTAATTCGAACGTGTTATTATCTTGGTCACCACGGCTTTGATTTATTGACTTTGTTTGAAACTGCTACTAAACATGCCTTGATTTTCTGACTTGCTTGTTGCATTACTCCATGACGTGTGTATATATTATGTCACATGCTGCACTAACTCATTTACTTGAATATGTAAATTTGAACTGGGCTTTGGTTCAGGTTACATGATTTGATTCCTTGATCAATCTTGGCAATCTTAGCATGTGGTATTATTAATTTCTGTAACAACTTTGGTTTGGAGATTACCTATCGATATTGAATTATAGTGATAATTATAATTCAATATTGACAGGTAATCTCCAAACCAGAGTTGTTACAGAAACAATAGTTTTCAGTCGAGTATCGGTATGGCTCCTTTCGAAGCCTTATACGGAAGGCCGTGTCGATCACCTTCTTATTTGTTGGAATCTGGTGAGAAGCTTAATCTTTCCCAGATTCTGCTCGTGATTCTTCTGAGAAGATTGATCTTATTCTTTAGAGAATGAAAGAGGCATAGAGCTGCCAGAAATCCTATGCAGACAGCCGTAAGAAGCCTCTCGAGTTCTCTATTGGTGATCTCGCGTTTATTCGTGTTTCTCTTTTAAAGGAGGTTAAGTGTTTCAGTATGACTAGAAAATTGGCTCCTCGCTTTATAGGACCATTTCCTATTATTGAACATATTGGCCCTATGGCTTATAGTGTTCCACTTCTAGCTCATCTGTCTGGCATTCACGACGCGTTTCACGTCTCTCAGCTTTGAAAGTGTCTTCGAGAGTCGAATTCTGTCATCAATTCTACTAATTTGCAAGAGCTTGAGATCTCACCAGACCTATCTATTGTGCAGCAGTCCATTTACATACTTGCTTCGAAGGTGAAACGCGTTCGAAACAAGGATGTGCCGCTTGTTTAACTTCAATGGTCCACTAGTCCAAATGACTGCACTTGGGAAACCAAAGAGTTTATAGAGCGATCCTGCCTTTGTTTTCCATCTTAGCATAGCGATGGGGAGAATGTCTCTTTATCTCAAGATTATTTTCTTTTCATTTTGAGTGATCAAATTAAATAGTTAAATATAAATTCTTCCCTAGGAATTGCAGGGATGCAATTTTGTTAAGGAGGGAGTCTACAACAACTCTGGTTTGGAGATTACCTGTCAATATCGAATTATAGTGATAATTATAGTTTAATCTTGTGATTTAAAAATTAAAGAAATTAAATTGTTTATTTGGAATAAACAATGAATTTTAAAAATAAAATGAGAAAATAAAGTTTTCAAACTTTATTTTATTTGTTTGGGTTAATAATAAATGAAAAATAGTCTTTATTTAGAGAAACTGCAATAATTGTATTAATTATTGCCAATTACTTCTTCCAATAATTTGTAAAAGAAGTATTTAATTTTAAAGGTTTTTTAGTCAAATAAAAAGGTGGAAATTGATTTAAAAATGAGTTTTAATTGTAAATTTGAGTTTAGAATGGTTAGTTATATTTTTCTATGTAAGAAAAATATTTTTGTTGGATTTTAAAGGTTAAAAATGTAGACTTTTATATTTATTTGATGCTAATTGTTTATTATTGTAAAATAAAGGATTTTAATAACAAAAATGTTTTAAAAATATAAATTTATCTTTTTATTTGGTGGAAAATGTTTTATTGTATATGTATGTAGGTTATCTTTTTTTTCTTGTATAAAAATTAGAAAAAAAATGCATTTTATTTTATAATATAGTGTAATATGTGCGTACATCTGATTTAGGTGAATTAATTCTTTTGACTCGCCTGTATATTGTGGTTGCTACATCACTTGACATGCATCATTTTGTATACAATGATGTATCTGTATATGTGTATATGTATGTGATGATCTACTGTTCTGTGATGTGTTTTACGTTTGAGTTGTTATATTTTGTTCTGTTAGATCTTATAGCCATTATAGTTTTGTATTAAATATCTATTGGATATGTCAATCCACTAAAAAAAATATGCTACATTTATTGACGTATTTAGTAGATAGTTAAGACAATGCTATAGATGGTCGCTCCTATCCAGCTCTATTCTCCGTATTAGCAGACAGTATTGCCTTGCAATACTCTTTGCTAATGTGGGTCTCGGAGTGGGGCGTTACAATGACCCATTCTGACTTTGTTTCACTTGAATTTGCACTTTTTTTTGAGAGCCTAGACTGTTTGGTTGCATTTATATTTCATTAATGCATTATGATCTTCATACATACATACATACATACATACATACATATATCAATGTATATATGTATGATTGCTTTGGTGCCTTGCTGTCCTCGTCCATGTTGGATTGCTCGGCTTTCTTGTTCCACTCGAAGCGTGTCATCATGTGTACATATGCATATGTATGTGTGTGGGTATGTGTTGAGAGTTGCTCTAGTCTAATCTGTTCACTACATGATGTTTCATGCGTACTTGTCTTTTTTCAAACTACTACCTTTTGATCTGACTGTTGTGTTGATGTTCATGCGGTTGAGTTAATTCATTCACTGTCTTGTATATGTACATGAGTGATTGCACATCCATGTTAGTCTGGTTTATGCTTCATTGTTTTCTTGTGCACTTATGGTTACATTGGTTATGGACTGGTCAGGTGCACTGTATGGCTTGTTTGCTTATGCACTTGATTGCCTCTGGTCTGATTTGTTGTATTGCATCATCTACTTTTTTTGCATTGAGTTGTTGAGCTTCTTGTCATGTGAGTATGTTGGATCCATGAAGCTACATGTTGCTTTGTATTGAGCATTGTAGATTTGCAATCTGATTCATTGCACTACAGTCTTGTATTCTCTGGTTTAATGATGATGCTTTGAGTCATGTGCTTGTTGCATATATGCATGTCTAAAGCATTGTGACTTTTTTCTGGCTGGAGTATTCATGTGTCTACACTTCTATTTCTTCATTTAGCCTTGCTCATTGATCTGCTTGAAATTTGTGGCCTTAGTTTCACTTGAGTCTGAGCTTGTGCCTTAACTGGTTCATGATGTCGTCATACGTACTTATGTCTGGTTGGTATCTAGCCTCTATTTTCATGTGATGCTTTGAGTATTGCCTCGGTTTTGTTATGTACTTGTATTCTATTGCACATTTCCTTGAGTTCATTTTGTAACTGTTATGTATATGCATATGCGCATTCGTGTCCCAATGACTATGCTCTGGTTTGCATTTGATTTGACTATATTTATGGTTCACTTGATATCTTTTCTTATGTATACTTGTTTGGATCCATGCCTTCGCTTGTTCCTCTTTGAGTCTTAACTTGCTGTACTGATCTCTGCTTCCTTCTTTCTAGTGTCTGGTCTTGGCCATTTGATTCATAGTATATATATGTATACATGTGTGTATGCATATGTACATACATATATATATATACATACATACATACATATATATATGTATGTATGTATGTATGTATGTTTGTTGCACCACTTCAAACAGGTTGAAGTTTAGGTCCTTGAGTTTGAATGATTGAGTATTTTTCACATGTATACATTGAATTTTTGGCCGAGGCTTGTTTTATGTTGGTTTTTGGATTCTAGTACTCGACAATTTTGTAGTGTTTTTGTATTGCACCTGAGTTGAACCTAGCTTTGCCTCGGGTTTGACCTTATGCTCATGTCGTGACTTTATTTGTATTGCACTTGAGTTGAACCTAACTTTTGGTTGGGTTTGACCTTGTGCTCACCTGTCCCTACAGTTTTATCAAGCGTATATCGATTTGCACGACCTTATGGCATGTACAGTGATACACTATGCATGTTATAGGTTGTTCCTATAAAATGAATTCAAAATAAATAACTACGAACAACCCAAATAACCAAGGCGAATAAATTTTTCAAAATACACATTTTATTTCGCACTGCACAAATATTTCCTTTTCAATTTTACTGTTTCAGTGTGTACTTTGCAAATAACTCAGATGCTGGTTATAAGCTGGAATAGAGTTGAAGATCAAATACGAGTGAATGAGTGATATGTAGGGAGGTGCAAATGTACATGATAACTATATAGTGAAAAATTGTGTTGTAATTTGAAATTGTATTGTATGAAAATTTTGAATATAGTGAGAGCTCAAATGTACTATTCAAAATTGTAATAAATATTTGTGTGAATAAAATATCTGTTTGAATTTAAATTCTGTGTTATTTATTTTATTCAGCAAATATTTATTTAATTATGTGAAAAAATAGTATAATAACAAATACATTTAAATGAATATATATACGTTTATTATTTTCAAACAAAAATCATATACTAGCATATTCAACATAAATCTCTTCCTTGGTCATGTAGATGGATTAGTGAGAATTTAAAGACACCTCCTTGCTGCCCCCAGGCTCTAGTTGACTAGCTCTAGTTTTAAATATAGAATTATGCCTCTTCATCTTCTCCAAATCTCAAATTCAAACTTCAAGTTTTCAGATCTAGCTTTGTTCTTAATGAAAGCACCAAAATGTTAACCCAAAAAATGGATCAAAACCCAAAATCTAGATGAAAGCTCCCATATAGATAGAAGTGAAAGAAAAAATAGAAAATAGATAAGAACACTCAGACGTTTTTATAATGTTTTAGCATGTTTCGACCTATGTCCACTTCAATCCAATTTATTATTAGTTTCTAGTTTTTATCTCTTTGAATTTCAGCTGGTTTTCACCTCGATCTAAGTTACAATGATTTTGAATAGATTTGGAAGAGATAAGAAGTGAAGACATAAAGAGAATCCAGCAAAGTAACGGCACCACTTCTTTAAAAAATAATCCTTCTCTAGTTGTTGGTAGATGAGTATTTATAGGGAGTTGGGTAGGTATCAGGTCAGAGGCTCAATAGCAATGGAGTCCAAAAGCCAAGTCGAAGGCACATAACAAATCCCAAGCCACCCCAAGTTAAGGGGATAAGTCGGGTCCGACCTATCATGATAAGTCGGGGCCGAGTTTGATTCCTTTGTGGAATTTGTCTAACTCCACTTAAAAGTCGTTCCAACCTTTTAGTTGGGTCGTTTGATCCTCTTTCTATTCATCTTCAAGTTGAATCTTGTGTTCTATTGAATATCTATCTTCCTAGCTCTCCATACATAGCCAATCCTTATAATGAGTCATCAATTCCTTGCACCATCACTTGAGTATGATCTACTAGAATAGAGTGATTAGAGCATGAAGTCCGATAGGTGGTTTGATGGGCTGCTAGGTTGGACCCGACCTAACTTTATAACTCGAACCTGAGTTATGTGTTTTAGTCCAATCCAAGTCAAACCTTTTCCAAGATTTTCCTTTACCTTTTCTAAATGCACTTGTCAAGTTTTAAGTCATTTTGATTCCGTTTCAATCTCCTAAGTCTATTGAGCTGCTTTAGTGATAACTCGATACCTACCTATGTTGATAACTTAGTATCGAATTATGGATTTAGCATAATTTTGGGTGGAATTTTCTCAAGCTATTTCCTTAGTTCATTTGTGTGCCTTCCAAATTTTAAGTTGTTTCATCCTCATTTGAATTTTCTGAGTCGTATTGAAATCTACTTTGCTGAAAAGCAGGTTAACATATGCTATATCCAAAATTTATTTCAGATACGTAATGAATATAATGGTATACGTATCTGAAAAATATCCATACGTGCGACATGAAACATAGTATATATTTTATTGTTAATTTAATATGTTATTTTATAGACATTATTGTTAACAAAAAATACTGATATACTGTTAGAACCTCTCTTGTTGGATTTTTAATGACAACAACAATACAATTATACAAAAGTTCCTCTAAGCTAACTTGAAGGTACATGAGTATGAAAAATGACGATCAACATTAAAGTGGAGCTCAAATATTGAAGATAAAAATAGAGTTTGTCATAGGTTATAGTTGATTTGGTTATAATGTACTATCTCATATATTATGATTCCACACACATAAATATTGGTTTGAAAAATGGATTTTAGAAAAATTATATTTTAATTTATTTACGGAATTAGATTTTTCAAAAGAAATATAAACTTAAAAAAGGTATATAACAAAAACATATGCAAAAATGTATTTCATGCAAACAAAATTTAATTTCAGACGTCCGAAACAAATTTTAAACATCTGAAATTTAATTTCAGCCATCTTAAATTGGTATTTTTTGAACTATTTTGATCTTTCTTTTTCTACATAATTTCAGCCATTTGATTTTTAAAGTCAACCAGCTGACCTATATGAGAAGAAGTGTCTATTTATAGAAATTCAAATTCTTCACAACTATAAATAGAGTTAAAATCTATCCTTTTTCCCACAAATTCTAAATTACTTTCCTACTTTCAACATTCATGTGAATTACAAAGCATTCAACTTTCAACTTCCTAAATCAACACGTTCAAATCATCGTCTCAAGGAGATTATAGAAATTAAGAGTGTACTTTATCGACTCATTCGTGTAATTCAGGAACACACAAAGTCAAACATTTGTACTACCATTTTTAGTCGAGGTCTACTGGAGATCTTCAGACACGAAGTCCAGTTCGGCAGCTCAGGCGATTTTAATAACGTTGTTCCTCCGGGTTAAGTAAGGGCGTTGCTTAAATCCAAAGGAGTCTAGGTGTAATGACCCGGGATTTTGACAATATATTTTAATAAATATTTAATCTAATTTAAATTAAATACAAGCTTTTCAATTTTATAAACTGATAAAATCTTGGATATTTATCAGTTATATATGTATTGTAAAGAAAATTTTGATTTGAAAACTTAAAATAAAATCTTTTAAAAATGTTTATAACAAAATCTGTCTTATTCAATAAAAAAATTAAGATTCTATATTATTAATATTTGATATAATATGAATATAATTGTAGTCTTTAGACAATAATGTTCATAACCAGTATATACATTTGTACAATATAAATCTTTAACAAAGACAGTAACAAGTTGCTGAAAAATCATATATGCATAACCAATACACAAGAAGATGAACTACTTACTTATGCAAAATATCTTGTATAGAGAAACCAAATATGTAAATATCAGAAACCATAAATATATGTAAACTAACATGTAGACACATGCATTAATTAGCACAACTATTTGTCAAAGAAAATCTTACAGCCGAAATTACAATATCATTTCATATTGCAGTAAATTTAAAACAAAACAATCCTGATCAAATAACTAAGGTTGTCCCAGTTATAACCTTTTTGTTCAAAGCCCTTTCTATATATACACATCATATTATTGTGTTCGTTTAAAAAACCTAACAAAATTAAAAAGCAAACCTGAGAAAAAAAGAAAATAAACATTATTGCCTTGCAAACTCAACAAAACTCCATATTAAAACAAAGGGATCTTCAGGGAATTCAAACTGCAATTTCTTCAACAAATCTTTGCTTTCTGTTTCAACTATTATTTGGTGAGTAAAAAAACTACTTTTAAAGCTTCAGGGTTATCGTCGTTAACTCTGAGGGTGATTCCAAAACGAATGTAACGAGATAATGCCATCGGTTTCGTTCGAACCCGGAACGAACTTGTATGGATTGAACGCTTTCAGCACATTGTCAGGCGGACGATAAGCATTCTTAGAGATATGTTCTTTAAAGGTAATCGCAGCCTCAGGCTCATCAACCAGGAATGGCTAAAACAGGGGAGATGTAGCAAGGTTAGGTGGGTCATGCCCAAGCAGGACGAGGTATACCCCTGTCTAGACGTCCCTTTATTTTCGGCTGTGTGGGCAGTTTTTGGCCACAACTGCGGGGTTATATTGTTCGGGGCTGTTCAGTAAGGTATGGTTCCGGCCTTGTGTTGTAGGGGGTCAGGAGTGATCCTCCGTACGGTGATCTAGGCCCCGTATTGTGATGGGCGGTACCCCAGTAGCCCTGCCATTGTTGGAAACCCATTTTCCCTACGAGACCCTACGGTTTTGATTTGTACTACACACTTTTTTGGCTAGTTGCTGGAATTTAATCATGTAACAATTTCGGCTATTTCCTATTTACTCGAAAACCCTAGACGCTATTATAATATCACTGGATTTCCTATAAAATGTTTTGGTTAGCGTAAGGTAAAAACTTACCTGTGTTTATGTGTGGGGAGTCTTACGTGGTACCTTTATTTTCAAATGGTTTTCAAAGTTAAACAACTTTAACCCGTTTACTCATACCAGACCCATGTCTGACCCGGAGTTTATATTTGTTTTTCACAAACTCTTGGGTACTCAAATTTTTATGAGTAGCCAAGTGATAGGTATTTGGAGTATTGAGTTTCTGAAGGAGCTTTGGTAAAGAAGACCAGACGTATGTATCTATCTATGTAGTTCCGCTTTGTAGTTAGTGTATGCTGTATTTTGGATGTAAGTATTGACATATATGTATATGACAGTCCTGTTGTATGATACTGTAAATCTCTGATGTATGTATAACTATGTAATAGTTATGTGATGTATTATATTTTTTTCCATTCCGCTGTGACATTCTGATGTTGTTATTCTTTCTTTCTATTCTTTTCTATTTCTATCCCTTTCTTTCTTAACGATGATACGTCTTTCTGGGTTTAAAAAGGCGGGTCGTCACAGTTGGTATCAGAGCGCTAGGTTGAGCGAGTACTTAGGCTCTTGAGTAATTTCTTTCTTGAGAGACCGTATTTGTAATTTTGATATATATATATATATACATACATACATATTTCTACCTTTTTGTTGGGAGACCTTTTCTGATTTTCCAATATAAGTTATAAGGTAGATAAGGTGGTGGTGTGTGTAATACGACTACTAAAGATTGGAGTTTGAATGTTTGAGGTTGGAGGTGTAACTGTCGAGACCGTAGACCCACTACCGTCTTGAGTATATTTTGGGTGGTGTAAGGATTTCATCGATCTCTGAAGGAAACCTATTAAGATTTGGAGTCCATCTTTGAAGTGTAAGTTTGGATGAGCTAGAGTTTGGGTCCGTCGGTTGGGCGGAACAAGTCATGATTTCTTGATATCTCAGGATGCAGTACTTGTATGATGAGACAAAGTGACTATGGATGTCTCCGAAGATGGTTCTTTGGAACAAGTTAAGAAGGTATATCTGCTTCGATGTTATGGCTAAGTTCAGTAGGAAGTTTTGTTTGATTCGGGTGCTTCTTTGAGTTTTACATCTCTGGAATATGTAGACATGCTCTTTCTTACCCCTAATTCTGTAGACTGTCCCATCTTGGTATCTAATCCTATTGGAGGGGTGACCAAATTAGATATGATATGTAAGGATTTGAAATTTCTTATCTATCCCATAGTTTTTCTTGTGACCCTTATGTGTTGAATTTTAAGGGATTTGATCTTATTTTGGGAATGGATTAGCTTGACAAGTATAAAGCAGTCTTGAATTGTGATGAGAGGACAATATCGCTGGAAACTGTTTTGGGTTGAATTTCCAAAGTGTCGTGTGATAATTCTGGAATTCATTTGAGCAGTCTTTTGCATGGAATTGAGACTTCTCAAGAGATGATAGAAGATATCGATGTGGTTAAAGATTTTTCTGATGTATTTGAAGAAGTTAAGTGTCTACCACCACATCGAGGGATAGAATTTCGTATTGATTCGATTCCAGGAGCAGTGTCGGTGATTCAGCCCAGCAGGAGGATGCCTACTAGGGAGAGAGAGGAGTTAATTAAGCAGACTCAGGATCTTCTGGAGAAGGGGTTGATTAGGCTCAGTTTTTCTTGTTGGGGCTCTGCAGCAGTGTTTGTAACCAAATCAGATGGATCGCTAAGGTTCTGTGTGGATTATCGAGAATCGAACAAAGTGACTATCCATAACAAATATCCTCTTCCTCGCATCGATGATCTCTTTGACCAGTTGCATGGAGCTTCTATCTTTTCTCAACTGGATTTAGCTTCAGGTTTCCATCAGTTGAGGGTAGCTGAAGACAGTATTCCCTTGACTGCATTTAGGGGATCGAATTGTTTCTATGAGTGGTTAGTTCTGACTTTCGGGTTAACCAACGCTCCTGCCTACTTCGTTGACATGATGAACCGAGTCTTTCGGGATGTATTGAATAAGTTCTTTCTGGTATTCATTGATGATATCTTGGTCTACTCCAAATCTGAAGAAGAGCACAGAGAGCATTTGAGAATTGTATTGGAAACTCTGAGGAAGCATGTTTTGAAGGCAAAGTTTTTGAAGCGCCATTTCTGGAAATCGAAAGTTAAATTTTGAGGGCACATTGTTTCTGGTGAAGGTATCTCTGTAGAACCAGCGAAAGTTGAAATTATTCGGGAGTGGAAGCAGCCGAAGACACCGACTGAAGTTCACAGTTTTCTGGGATTGTCTGGCTACTACAGGAAATTTATCTAGGACAATTCCAAGATTTCTTCACATCTGACTATGCTGACAAGGAAAGGAGCTAAATTCAAGTGGACAGCCCAGTGTGAAGAAGCTTTTCAAGAATTGAAGACAAGGCTAACCAGTGCACCAGTGCTTGCTATTCCGGATGGGAAGAGTAAATTCGAAGTTTTTACTGATGCTTGTATAATTGGTCTGGGAGCAGTTCAGATGCAAAATGGAAGGGTGATTGCGTATGCGAGTCGGCAATTGAAGCCACATGAAAAGAACTACGCTACGCACGATTTAGAATTGTTAGCCATTGTATTTGCTTTAAAGATCTAGAGACATTATCTTTTGGGAGAGAAGTTTGAATTATTCACGGATCACAAACCATTGAAATATCTTTTCACTCAAAAAGATCTTAATCTGAGACAACAGCGATGGGTCGAATTTCTGGCATTCTATGATTTGGATATTCTGTACACCCCGGGAAAGAAAATGTTGTAGCTGATGCTCTTAGCAGGAACGCGGTTCTATCTCTTCTGGAAGTTGTTCCATCTCTAATTGAAAGGATTTCAAGTAAGCAAGCATCTGATAAGATGTTGAGAAGAATCATCAAAAGGATTAGAAAGGATCAGTGTTCCAGTTTTGAAATTGATGGCCAAGTAACATTAAGGATTAATGGGGGGATTTGTGTTCCGAATAATAGGGATCTGAGGATGGAATTATTGTCAGAAATTCATCGCTCCAAATTGAATATTTATCCGAGAATCTCAAAGTTGTATAAGGATATGAGGAGAGTTTTCTGGTGGCCGAATATGAAGAAGGATGTAGCTAGATTCGTGAATAGTTGTGCCATCTGCCAACAAGTTAAAGGAGATCAGCAGAAGTCAGCCGGATTATTGCAGCCTTTGGAAATTCCAGATTGGAAGTGGGAGATGATCTCGATGGATTTCATTGACGGTTTGCCTAGAACCAGGAAAGGAAACGATAGAATATGGGTTATTGTGGATAGTTTAACTAAGAGTGCCCATTTTATACCCGTTAAGGCGACTCATACTGTAGTTTCTCTAGCAAAAATTTTCTTGAGGGAGATAGTCAGATTGCATGGTGTTCCAGTCATTATAGTAAGTGATAGTGATCCTATTTTCACTAGCAAATCCTGGGAGGCTCTGCAATCAGCTATGGGAACAAATTTGAGATTGAGTACATCCTATTGTCCGCAAACAGACGGACAGACAAAGACGCTTAATCGTATTCTTGAGGATATGCTGCGGGCTTGTGTTTTGGATTTGGTGGATCGTGGGAAGACCATCTTCGTCTAGTGGAGTTCTCTTATAATAATATTTATCGGGAAAGTATTAAGATAGCTCCTTATGAAGCTCTATATGGAAGACCGTGTAGATCCCCATCTTGTTGGATAGAATCAAATGATCATCTTATGCTCGGACCCGATCTAATTCGAGAAGCTTCTGCGAAGGTTGAGCATATCAAGAAAAGGATGAAAGCTGCTCAAGATCATCAGAAGAAATATGCTAATAGAAGACGAAGACCATTGGAATTTGAGGTTGGAGATTTAGTTTTTATCAAAGTTTCCCTAATCGAAGGTGCTATAAGATTCGGAAAAATGGGAAAACTTGCTCCGAGATTCATTGGACCATTCCGAGTGCTGGAAAGAATTGGAGCTATAGCTTACAGGATTGAATTACCAGAACGGATGTCTGGAATTCATAATGTTTTTCATGTATCGCATTTAAGGAAATTTGTTCATGACCCATCACTGATTGTAGAACCAGTAGTTCAGGAAGATTTGGAAGTGGAACCCAATTTGACTGTGGTCAGAAATCCAGTTCGGATTGTGGATCAAGACGAGAAGCAACTCAGGAGAAAAGTGGTGAAGCTCGTCAAAGTACAGTGGAGTGAGGATCCCAGAGATTATACCTAGGAAACTCTATATAGTTTTAGGAAAGCCTATCCGGATTTGTGTCCGGCTAACTAGTGATGTTTGTTAAGGTAGACTGTTTGATTGTTTGTTATTGTATGGATGATATGCATGTTTGGATTGTTAATATAAAAGCTTTTGAATTAACTGTTGTTTTAAATTTCGGGGACGAAATTCTTTTAAGGGGGAAGGAATGTAACGACCCGGGATTTTGACAGTATATTTTAATAAAATATTTAATCTAATTTAAATTAAATACAAGCTTTTCAATTTTATAAACTGATAAGATCTTGGATATTTATCAGTTATGTATGTTTTGTGAAGAAAATTTTGATTTGAAAACTTAAAATAAAATCTTTTAAAAATGTTTATATCAAAATCTGTCTTATTCAATAAAAAAATTAAGATTCTATATTACTAATATTTGATATAATATGAATATAATTGTAGTCATTAAATAATAACGTTTAACTAATAAACAACCTTATCAATATTAAACATGAATATTAAACTTAAATATAAAACCATATATATAGTTATATACCTAAATGCATAAACCCAAGAAAACCATAATGTAGATATAAGTTATAAATAGAAATGTAAAATATGTAAAATACAAACTTATGGTGTAAATCAAATGCTCAAAAATTAAATTACAAATATAATAAAAATAATATGCTAACAACAACTATAATAATCATACATGAACATATAAGATAAGCTTAGAAAACGAGATAAACAATTTTCATAACCCGTATATACATTTGTACATTATAAATCTTTAACAAAGACAGTAACAAGTTGCTGAAAAATCATATATGCATAACCAATACAAAAGAAGATGAACTACTTACTTATGCAAAATATCTTGTACAGAGAAAACAAATATGTAAATATCAAAATCCATAAATATATGTAAACTAACATGTAGACACATGCATTTATCAGCATAACTATTTGTCAAAGAAAATCTTACAGCCGAAATTGCAATATCATTTCATATTACAGTAAATTTAATACAAAATCAATCCTAGTCAAATAAGTAAGGCTGTCCCAGCTATAACCTTTTTGTTCAAAGCCCTTTCTATATATACACATCATATTATTGTGTTCGTTTATAAAACTTAACAAAACTTAAAAAGCAAACCTGAGAAAAAAAAAGAAAAAAGACATTATTGCCTTGCAAACTCAAACAAAACTCCATATTAAAATAGAGGGATCTTCAGGGAATTCAAACTACAATTTCTTCAAAAGATCTTTGCTTTCTGTTTCAACTATTATTTGGTGAGTAAAAAAAATATTTTTAAAGCTTTAGTTTGGTAATTCGTTCATGTATATCCTGTGATTGCTATATATTTTATGCATGTGATTCTGAGATGCTATCTGGAAGTTGAAATATGTGATGACCTTCGGTATTCTTAAGGCTATGAGCAAAGATGTGAAAGAAACCTAATACATTTTCATTTAAATCAATTTAAACATAGGAATTTAAGCTAATTAAGTTTGTTTAACTTCAATCATAAGCCTGAAATTCATTTGACGCATAATAGTATAATATAGGTATTGTTTATTCAAGTTTACAGCGAAGAAATCAATATGTGTAAAACTCAAAGATTTTAATTTGTTAATTCGAATTCATATCTTTAGCAAACATGCAAAGTTAGGATTTTTAAAATAAAAACGATGATTTTTAGATCAATATTTAAGGTGCAGTTCGTATATGAACAAAAGATGCATTTTTATCGATATTTGTTGATTTAACAAATTTTAATTGATGAAGCTTATTGTGATGCAAGCTTGATGTTTTACAAACATGGGAAAAATGCTAAGGAATTTTTCAAATTCAAGGAATTTTGGGATGAAGCAAAAGTAGGGTTTGGTTCGAGTGTATTTCGGTGTTCTGTAAAAATTGGTTTACGTCGCCGTTGCTCGATCGATTGGCACGTGATTTGGGTGATGGTCGAGGAGGGTAACGGTGAGGCGTGGACGAAGTTGCATCGCCACCAGTGGTCAGAGCTAGTAGGTTGAGGCGATTGTTTTGGCGTACTCGAGTTTCTAGTTCGAGCTGAGGGCGCATTTTGATTTCGTGCTTTTCGCTTCGAGTTGACTTTTGTTTTCGTATGTAGGGTCGAATCGTGGTTTGTTGGAGGTGTCGAGAGATGCCGGAGGGTCGGCGAACCACCACGCACGTGCACGGAGGCGATCGGTGTCGGTGATTCAAGATTGGGTCGTCGCGTGAAATTGCTCGAGTATAATTGGGGTTTTCTTCGAGCTCGACCTTGGTACGCGCATGTGTTCATATAATATTGCAGTTATATTTTTTAACTAAACTTAAGTTAATATAAAAAAAAGAAGAAGAAAAGAATCAGTAGTAGAAGAAGAAAGAGTAGAGGGGAAACGCGGGAAAACAGGAAAGAAGTCTCGGGTTTTACTCAAGAAAAATATGGTTTGCCTCGGGTCAATCCTTTTGGGGTTTAAGCATTATTTCTTTAGGCCATTTGATTAATAAAGTTTAATATTAATTAAATTAGTAATGTTGGTTAATGTTAAGTTAAGATTTGATTAAAATTTATTAAAAGAAAGGTTTGTAAAGGAAGATGATTAATTAATGTGAAGTATAAGGTAATTAAGAATATAATTAATTTATACTTGTAATTAAATAAATAACTTAAAGTTAAATAAATTTGTAATTAGAAATTGATAATTATAATCTCGTGTTTAATCAATTTAAACTTAAGATTTTAATTAATTTCTCAAAGTTAATTAATAAATAAATAGTAGTTAACTTAAGTAATTAATTAAGGATTAAGTGACTTTTTTTGATAATTAATGATTTATTAAGTAATCAATTGGTAATTAATGGTAATTAATATTATTAATCAATAATTAAGATTTTTAATCAATAACTAAGAATTAATTAATTAAGTGAATAATTAAGTAATAATTAATAAATTTAATAAATAGTGATTAATCAAACAGAATAATAATAGTTTATTCTTAAGTAATTAATTAAGTTAAGTTAATCAACTATATTGATATGAACTGATAATTTTTGTTTGATTGATTACGATATCTATTTGGTGATATTCTGTGATATGTCTTGATATTCCGGATATATCTGTGATGACTGTGTATGATCATTCTGTGATGATTGTTATGTAAATTCTAAGTATTGAATTAAATTGTTTAAAACTAAGTAGACAACTTGGCCCTTAATATGGCGTTTGGATTTCGGTGACACCGGGATCGGGGATCAATTTGATATTCCGAAAACCACATGGATCCAAACTAAACGATAGGTCGTGATATATCAATTCAAGATCGAGATGGTGTTTCAGAATGCAAGGGTTATCGTCGTTAACTCTGAGGGTGATTCCAAAACGAGTGTAACGAGATAATGCCTTCGGTTTCGTTCGAACCCGGAACGAACTTGTATGGATTGAATGCTTTCAGCACATCATCAGGCGGACGATGAGCATTCTAACCGATATGTTCTTTAAAGGTAATCGCAGCCTCAGGCCTCATCAACCGGGAATGGCTAAAACATGGGAGATGCAGCAAGGTTAGGTGGGTCATGCCCAAGCAGGACGAGGTATACCCCTGTCTAGACGTCCCTTTATTTTCGGCTGCGTGGGCAGTTGTTGGCCACAACTGCGGGGTTATCTTGTTCGGGACTTTTCAGTAGCGAATGGTAGGGGGTCGGGAGTGATCCTCGGTACGGTGATCTAGGCCCCGTACATTGACGGGCGGTACCCCAGTAGCCCTGCCATTGTTGGAAACCCATTTTCCCTATGAGACCCTACGGTTGTGATTTGTATTACCCACTTTTGTGGCTAGTTGCTGGAATTTAATCATGTAACAATTTCGGCTATTTTCTATTTACTTGAAAACCATAGACACTATTATAATATCACTGGATTTCCTATAAAATGTTTTGGTTAGCGTAAGGTAAAAACTTACACGTGTTTATGTGTGGGGAGTCTTACGTGATACCTTTATTTTCAAATGGTTTTCAAAGTTAAACAACTTTAACCCTTTTACTCATACCAGACCCATGTCTGACCCGGAGTTTATATTTGTTTTTCATAATCTCTTGGGTACTCAAATTTTTATGAGTAGCCAAGTGATAGGTATTTGGAGTATTGAGTTTCTGAAGGAGCTTTGGTGAAGAAAACCAGACGTATGTATCTATCTATGTAGTTCCGCTGTGTAGTTAGTGTATGCTGTATTTTGGATGTATGTATTGACATATAGTATATGACAGTCCTGTTGTATGATATTGTAAATCTCTGATGTATGTATAACTATGTAATAGTTATGTGATGCATTATATTTTGTTCCATTCCGCTGTGACATTCTGATGTTGTTATTCTTTCTTTCTAATCTTTACTACTTCTATCCCTTTCTTTCTTAATAATGATACGTCTTTCAGGGGTTAGAAAGGCGGGTCGCCACAGTTGGTATCAGAGCGCTAGGTTGAGCGAGTACCTAGGCTCTTGAGTAATTTCCTTCTTGAGTGAGCGTATTTGTAATTTTGATATATATATATATATATATATATATATATATATATATATATATAGACACACACACACACACACACACACCTTTTTGTTGGGATACCTGTTTTGATTTTCCAATATAAGTTATAAAGGTAGATAAGGTGGTGGTGTGTGTAACACGACTACCAATGGTTAGAGTTTGAATGTTTGAGGTTGGAGGTGTAACTGTCGAGACTGTAGACCTATTACCATCTCGAGTATACTTTGGGTGGTGTAAGGATTTCATCGATCTCTGAAGGAAACCTGTTAAGATTCGAAGTCCATCTTTGAAGTGTAAGTTTGGATGAGCTAGAGTTTGGGTCTGTCGGTTGGACGGAAGCAAGTCATGATGTCTTGATATCTCAGGATGTAGTAGATGTGTGATGAGACACAGTGACTATGGATGTCTCCGAAGATGTTTCTTTAGAATAAGTTAAGAAGGTATATCTGCTTCGGTGTTGTGGCTAAGTTCAGTAGGAAGTTTTGTTTGATTTGGGTGCTTCTTTGAGTTTTACATCTCTGGAATCTGTAGAGAAGTTTTTTCTTACCCCTAGTTCTGTAGATTGTCCCATCTTAGTATCTAATCCTATTGGAGGGGTGACCAAACTAGATATGATCTACAAGGACTTGAAGATTTCTTATCTATCCCATAGTTTTTCTTGTGACCCTTATGTGTTGAATTTTTAGGGATTTGATCTTATTTTGGGAATGGATTAGCTTGACAAGTATAAAGCAGTCTTGAATTGTGATGAGAGGACAGTATCGCTAGAAACTGATTTGGTTAGAATTGCCAGAGTGTCGTGTGATAATTCTGGAATTCACATGAGCAGTCTTTTGCATGGAATTGAGACTTCTCAAGAGATGATAGAAGATATCGATGTGGTTCAAGATTTTTCTGATGTATTTGAAGAAGTTAAGTGTCTACCGCCACATCGAGAGATAGAATTTTGTATTGATTTGATTCCAAGAGCAGTGCCGGTGATTCAGCCCAGTAGGAGAATGCCTCCTAGTAAGAGAGAGGGATTAATTAAGCAGACTCAGGATCTCCTAGAGAAGGGGTTGATTAGGCTCAATTTTTCCTGTTGGGGCTCTGCAGCAGTGTTTGTGACCAAATCGGATGGATCGCTAAGGTTCTATGTGGATTATTGAAAATTGAACAAAGTGACTATCTATAATAAATATCCTCTTCCTCGCATCGATGATCTCTTTGACCAGTTGCATGGAGCTTCTATCTTTTCTCAACTGGATTTAGCTTCAGGTTTCCATCAGTTGAGGGTAGCTGAAGACAGTATTCCCTTGACTGCATGTAGAGGACTGAATTGTTTCTATGAGTGGTTGGTTCTGCCTTTCGGGTTAACCAACGCTCCTGCCTACTTCGTTGACCTGATGAACCGAGTCTTTCGGGATGTATTGAATAATTTCGTTCTGGTATTCATTGATAATATCTTGGTCTACTCCAAATCTGAAGAAGAGCACAGAGGGCATTTGAGAATTATATTGGAAATTCTAAGGAAGCATGTTTTGAAGGAAAAGTTTTTGAAGCGCCATTTCTCGAAATCAAAAGTTAAATTTTGAGGGCACATTGTTTCTGGTGAAGGTATCTCTGTAGACCCAGCGAAAGTTGGAACTATTCTGGAGTGGAAGCAGCCGGAGACATTGATTGAAGTTCGCAGTTTTCTGGGATTGGCTGGCTACTACAAGAAATTTACCAAGGTCTATTCCAAGATTTCTTCACATCTGACTAAGCTGACAAGGAAAGGAGCTAAATTCAAGTGGACACCCAAGTGTAAAGAAGCTTTTCAGGAATTGAAGACAAGGCTAACCAGTGCACCAGTGCTTGTTATTCTGGATGGGAAGAGTAAATTCGAAGTTTTTACTAATGCTTGTATAATTGATCTGGGAGCAGTTCTGATGCAGAATGGAAGGGTGATTGCGTATGCGAGTCGGCAATTGAAGCCACATGAAAAGAACTACGCTACGCACGATTTAGAACTGTTAACCATTGTTTTTGCTTTAAAGATCTGGAGACATTATCTTTTGGGAGAGAAGTTCGAATTATTCACGGATCACAAACCATTGAAATATCTTTTCACTTAAAAAGATCTTAATCTAAGACACCAGCGATGGGTCGAATTTATGGCATCCTATGATTAGGATATTCTATACACCCCGGGAAAGGCAAATGTTGTAGCTGATGCTCTTAGCAGGAACGCGGTTCTATCTCTCTGGAAGTTGTTCCATCTCTTATTGAAAGGATTTCAAGTAAGCAAGCATCTGATAAAATGTTGAGAAGAATCATCAAAAGGGTTAGAAAGGATGAGTGTCCCAGTTTTGAAATTGATGGCCAAGGAACATTAAGGATTAACGGAAGGATTTGTGTTCCGATTGATAGGGATCTGAGGCAGGAAGTGTTGTCAGAAAGTCATCGCTCCAAATTGAATATTCATCCAGGAATCTCGAAGATATATAAGGATACGAGGAGAGTTTTCTGGTGGTCGAATACGAAGAAGGATGTAGCTAGATTCGTGCATAGTTGTGCCATCTTCCAACAAGTTAAAGGAGATCAGCAGAAGTCAGCCGGATTATTGCAGCCTTTGGAAATTCCAGATTGGAAGTGGGAGATGATCTCGATGGATTTCATCGACGGTTTGCCAAGAACCAGGAAAGGAAACGATAGTATATGGGTTATTGTGGATCGTTTAACTAAGAGCGCCCATTTTAAACCGGTTAAGGCGACTCGTACTGTAATTTCTCTGGCAAAAATTTTCTTGAGGGAGATAGTCATATTGCATGGTGTTCCAGTCACTATAGTAAGTGATCATGATCCTATTTTCACTAGCAAATTCTAGGAGGCTCTGCAATCAGCTATGGGAACAAATTTGAGATTGAGTACATCCTATCATCCTCAAACAGACGGACAGACGGAGAGGCTTAATCGTATTCTTGAGGATATGCTGCGGGCTTGTGTTCTGGATTTTGGTGGATCGTGGGAAGACCATCTTCATCTAGTGGAGTTCTCTTATAATAATAGTTATCAGGCAAGTATTAAGATGGCTCCTTATGAAGCTCTATATGGAAGATCGTGTAGATCCCCATCTTGATGGATAGAATCGAAAGATCGTCTTATGCTCGGACCCGATCTAATTCGAGAAGCTTCTGCGAAGGTTAAGCTTATCAAGAAAAGGATGAAAGCTGCTCAAGATCATCAGAAGAAATATGTTGATAGAAGATGAAGACCATTGGAGTTTGAGGTCGGAGATTTAGTTTTTATCAAAGTTTCCCCAATCAAAGGTGCTATAAGATTCGAAAAAACGGGAAAACATGCTCCAAGATTCATTGGACGATTCCGAGTGTTTGAAAGAATTGGAGCTGTAGCTTACAGGATTGAATTACCAGAACGGATGTCTGGAATTGATAATGTATTTCATGTATCGCATTTAAGGAAATTTGTTCATGACCCATCGCTGGTTGTAGAACCAGTAGTTCAGGAAGATTTGGAAGTGGAACCCAATTTGACTGTGGTCAGAAATCTAGTCCGGATTGTGGATCAAGACGAGAAGCAACTCAGCAGAAAAGTGGTAAAGCTCGTCAAAGTACATTGGAGTGAGGATCCCAGAGATTGTACCTAGGAAACTTTAGATAGTCTTAGGAAAGCCTATCCGGATTTGTGTCCGGATAACTAGCGATGTTTATTAAGGTAGACTATTTGATTGTTTGTTATTGTATGGATGATATGTATGTTTGGATTGTTAATATAAAAGCTTTTGAATTAACTGTTGTATTAAATTTCGGGGACGAAATTCTTTTAAGGGGGGAGGAATGTAACGACCCAGGATTTTGACAGTATATTTCAATAAATATTTAATCTAATTTAAATTAAATACAAGCTTTTCAATTTTATAAACTGATAAGATCTTGGATATTTATCAGTTATGTATGTTTTGTAAAGAAAATTTTGATTTGAAAACTTAAAATAAAATCATTTAAAATGTTTATAACAAAATCTATATTATTCAATAAAAAAATTAAGATTCTATATTATTAATATTTGATATAATATGAATATAATTGTAGTCTTTAGATAATAATGTTTAACTAATAAACAATCTTTTCAATATTAAACATGAATATTAAACTTAAATATAAAACCATATATATAGTTATAAACCTAAATGCATAAACCCAAGAAAACCATAATGTAAATATAAGTTATAAATTGAAATATAAAATATGTAAAGTACAAACTTACGGTATAAATCAAATGCTTGAAAATTAAATTACAAATCGAATAAAACTAATATGCTAACAACAACTATAATAATCATACATGAACATATAAGATAAGCTTAGAAAAGGAGATAAACTAATTTCATAACCTGTATATACATTTGTACAATATAAATCTTTAACAAAGACAGTACCAAGTTGCTGAAAAATCGTATATGCATAACCAGTACAAAAGAAGATGAACTACTTACTTATGCAAAATATATTGTACAGAGAAAACAAACATGTAAATATCAAAAACCATAAATATATGTAAACTAACATGTAGACACATGCGTTGATTAGCACAACTATTTGTCAAAGAAAATTTTACATCCGAAATTACAATATCATTTCATATTGCAGTAAATTTAATACAAAATCAATCCTGGTCAAATAAGTAAGGCTGCCCTAGTTATAACCTTTTTGTTCAAAGCCCTTTCTATATATACACATCATATTATTGTGTTCGTTTATAAAACTTAACAAAACTTAAAAAGCAAACGTGAGAAAAAAAGAAAATAGACATTATTGCCTTGCAAACTTAAACAAAACTCCATATTAAAACAGAGGGATCTTCAGGGAATTCAAACTGCAATTTCTTCAACAAATCTTTGCTTTATGTTTCAACTATTATTTGGTGAGTAAACAAACAATTCTTAAAGCTTAAGTTTGGTAACTAGTTCATGTATATCCTGTGATTGCTGTATATTGTATGCATGTGATTCTGAGATGCTATCTGGAAGTTGAAATATGTGATGACCTTCAGTGTTCTTAAGGCTATGAGAAAAGAAGTGAAAGAAACCTAATAATTTTTCATTTAAATCAATTTAAACATAGGAATTTAAGCTAATTAAGTTTGTTTAACTTAAATCATAAGCCTGAAATTCATTTGAAGCATAATAGTATAATATAGGTATTGTTTATTCAAGTTTACAATGAAGAAATCAATATATGTAAAACTCAAAGATTTTAATTTGTAATTCAAATTCATATCTTGAGTAAACATGCAAAGTTAGGATTTTTAAAATAAAAATGATGATTTTTAGATCAATATTTAAGGTGAAGTTCGTATATGAATAAAAGATGCATTTTTATCGATATCTGTTGATTTAACAAATTTTAACTGATGAAGTTTATTGTGAAGCAAGCTTAATGTTTTACAAACACGGGAAAAATGCTAAAGAATTTTTCTAATGCAAGGATTTTTGGAATGAAGCAAAAGTAGGGTTTGGTTCGAGTGTATTTCGGTGTTCTGTAAAAATTGGTTTTCGTCGCCGTCGCTCGATTGAGTGGCACGTGATTTTAAGTGATGGTCGAGGAGGGTAACGACGAGGCATGGACGAAGTGGTGTCGCCACCAGTGGTCAGAGCTAGTAGGTTGAGGCGATTGTTTTGGCGTACTCGATTTTTGGTTCGAGTTGAGGGGCGCATTTTGATTTCATGCTTTTCGCTTCGAGTTGACTTTTGTTTTCGAATATAGGGTCGAATCGTGGTTTGTTGGAGGTGTCGAGAGTTGCCAAAGGGTCGGCGAACCACTGTGCACATGCTCGTTGGCGATCAGTGTCGGCGATTCAAGATTGGGTCGTCGCATGAAATTGCTTGAGTATAAATGGGGTTTTCTTCAAGCTCCACCCTGGTACGCACGCGTGTTCGTATAATACTGCAGTTATATTTTTTAACTAAACTTAAGCTAATATAAAAAAAGAAGAAGAAAAGAATCAGTAGAAGAAGAAGAAAGAGTAGAGGGGAAACGCGGGAAAACAGTAAAGAAGTCTCGGGTTTTACTCGAGAAAAACGTGGTTTGCCTCGAGTCAATCCTTTTGGGGTTTAAGCATATATTTCTTTAGGCCACTTGATTAACAAAGTTTAATACTAATTAAATAAGTAATGTTGGTTAATGTTAAGTTAAGATTTGATTAAAATTTATTAAAAGAAAGGTTTATAAAGGAAGATGATTAATTAGTGTGAAGTACAAGGTAATTAAGAATATATTAATTTATACTTGTAATTAAATAAATAACTTAAAGTTAAATAAATTTGTAATTAGAAATTGATAATTATAATCTCGTGTTTAATCAATTTAAACTTAAGATTTTAATTAATTTCTTAAAGTTAATTAATAAATAAATAGTAGTTAACTTAAGTAATTAATTAAGGATTAAATGACTAATTAATTGATAATTAATGATTTATTAAGCAATCAATTGGTAATTAATGGTAATTAATATTATTAATCAATAATTAAGATTTTTAATCAATAATTAAGAATTAATTAATTCAGTGAATAATTAAGTAATAATTAATAAATTTAATAAGTTGATTAATTAGTGATTAATCCAACAGAGTAATAATAGTTTATTCTTAAGTAATTAATTAAGTTAAGTTAATCAACTATATTGACATGAACTGATGATTTTTGTTTGATTGATTATGGTATCTGTTTGGTGATATTCTGTGATATGTCGTGATATTTCGGATATATCTATGATGACTGTATATGATCAATCTGTGATGACTGTTATGTAAATTCTAAGTATTGAATTAAACTGTTTAAAACTAAGTAGCCAACTTGGCCCTTTAAATTGCGTTTGGATTTCGATGAGACCGGGATCAGGAATCAATTTGATATTCCGAAAACCACATGGATCCAAATTAAACGATAGGTAGTGATATATCAATTGAAGATCGAGAAGGTGTTTCAGAATGCAAGGGTTATCATCGTTAACTCTGAGGGTGATTCCAAAACGAGTGTAACGAGATAATGCCTTCGGTTTCGTTCGAACCCGGAACGAACTTGTATGGATTGAATGCTTTCAGCACATCGTCAGGCGGACGATGAGCATTCTAAGAGATATGTTCTCTAAAGGTAATCGCAGCGTCTGGCCTCATTAACCGGGAATGGCTAAAACATGGGAGATGCAACAAGGTTAGGTGGGTCATGCCCAAGCAGGATGATGTATAACCCTATCTAGACGTCCCTTTATTTTCGGCTGTATGGGCAGTTGTTGGCCACAACTGCGGGGTTATCTAGTTTGGGACTGTTCAGTAGCGAATGGTTCCGGCCTTGTGTTGTAGGGGGTCGGGAGTGATCCTCGGTACGGTGATCTAGGCCCCGTACAGTGACGGGCGGTACCCTAGTAGCCCTGCCATTGTTGGAAACCCATTTTCTCTTCGTGACCCTACGGTTTTGATTTGTATTACCCACTTTTGTGGCTAGTTGCTGGAATTTAATCATGTAACAATTTCGGTTATTTTCTATTTACTAGAAAACACTAGACACTATTATAATATCACTGGATTTCCTATAAAATGTTTTGGTTAGCGTAAGGTAAAAACTTACCCATGTTTATGTGTAGGGAGTCTTACGTGATAACTTTATTTTCAAATGGTTTTCAAAGTTAAACAGCTTTAACCCATTTACTCATACCAGACCCATGTCTGACCCGGAGTTTATATTTTTTTCATAAACTCTTGGGTACTCAAATTTTTGATGAGTTGCCAAGTGATAGGTATTTGGAGTATTTAATTTCTGGAGGAGCTTTGGTGAAGAAGACTAGACTATGTATCTATCTATGTAGTTCCGCTGTATAGTTAGTGTATGTTGTATTTTGGATGTAAGTATTGACATATATCTATATGACAGTCCTTTTGTATGATATTGTAAATCTCTAATGTATGTATAACTATGTAATAGTTATGTGATGTATTATATTTTGTTCCATTTCGCTATGACATTCTGATGTTGTTATTGTTTCTTTCTATTCTTTTCTATTTCTATCCCTTTCTTTCTTAACGATGGTACGTCTTTCTGGGGTTAGAAAGGCTGGTCGTCACAGTTGGTATCAGAGCGCTAGGTTGAGTGAGTACCTAGGTTCTTCAGTAATTTCTTTCTTGAGAGAGCGTATTTGTAATTTTGATGTGTGTGTGTGTGTGTGTGTATTTCTACCTTTTTGTCGGGATACCTTTTCTGATTTTCCAATATAAGTTATAAAGGTAGATAAGGTGGTGGTGTGTGTAACACGACTACCAATGATTGGAGTTTGAATGTTTAAGGTTGGAGGTGTAACTGTCGAGACTGTGGACCTATCACCGTCTCGAGTAAACTTTGGGTGGTGTAAGGATTTCATCGATCTCTGAAGGAAACCTGTTACGATTCGGAGTCCATCTTTGAAGTGTAAGTTTGGATGAGCTAGAGTTTGAGTCTGTCGGTTGGACGAAAGCAAGTCATGATGTCTGGATATCTTAGGATGTTGTAGCTGTGTGATGAGACACAGTGACTATGGATGTCTCCGACGATGTTTCTTTGGAACAAGTTAAGAAGGTATATCTGCTTCGGTGTTGTGGCTAAGTTCAGTAGGAAGTTTTGTTTGATTCGGGTGCTTCTTTGAGTTTTACATCTCTGGAATCTGTAGAGAAGTTCTTTCTTACCCCTAGTTCTGTAGACTGTCCCATCTTGGTATCTAATCCTATTGGAGGGGTGACCAAATTAGATACGATCTGTAAGGACTTGAAGATTTCTTATCTATTCCATAGTTTTTCTTGTGACCCTTATGTGTTGAATTTTAAGGGATTTGATCTTATTTTGGGAATGGATTAGCTTGACAAGTATAAAGCAGTCTTGAATTGTGATGAGAGGACAGTATCGCTGCAAAATGATTTGGGTAGAATTACCAGAGTGTCGTGTGATAATTCTGGAATTCACTTAAGCAGTCTTTCGCATGGAATTGAGACTTCTCAAGAGATGATAGAAGATATCGATGTGGTTCAAGATTTTTCTGATGTATTTAAAGAAGTTAAGTGTTTACCGCCACATCGAGAGATAGAATTTTGTATTGATTTGATTCCAGGAGCAGTGCCGGTGATTCAGTCCAGTATGAGAATGCTTCGAGGGAGAGAGAGGAGTTAATTAAGCAGACTCAGGATCTTTTGGAGAAGGGGTTGATTAGGCTCAGTTTTTCTTGTTGGGGCTCTGCAGCAGTGTTTGTAACCAAATTGGATGGATCGCAAAGGTTCTATATGGATTTACGAGAATTGAACAAAGTGACTATCTATAATAAATATCCTCTTCCTCGCATCGATGGTCTCTTTGACCAGTTGCATGGAGCTTCTATCTTTTCTCAACTGGATTTAGCTTCAGGTTTCCATCAGTTGAGGGTAGCTGAAGACAGTATTCCCTTGACTGCATTTAGGGGACCGAATTGTTTCTATGGGTGATTGGTTCTGCCTTTCGGGTTAACCAACGCTCCTGCCTACTTCGTTGACCTAATGAACCGAGTCTTTCGGGATATATTGAATAAGTTCGTTCTGCTATTCATTGACGATATCTTGGTCTACCCCAAATCTGAAGAAGAGCACAAAGAGCATTTGAAAATTGTATTGGAAACTCTAAGGAAGCATGCTTTTAAGGCAAGGTTTTTGTAGCGCCATTTCTGGAAATCAAAGGTTAAATTTTGAGGGCACATTATTTCTGGTGAAGGTATCTATAGACCCAGCGAAAGTTGAAACTATTCTGGAGTGGAAGCAGCCGGAGACACCGACTGAAGTTCGCAGTTTTCTAGGATTGGCTGGCTACTACAGGAAATTTATCAAGGACTATTCCAAGATTTCTTCACATCTGACTAAGCTGACAAGGAAAGGCACTAAATTCAAGTGGACACCCCAGTGTGAAGAAGCTTTTCAGGAATTAAAGAAAAGGCTAACCAGTGCAACAATGCTTGCTATTCTGAATGGGAAGACTAAATTCGATGTATTTACTGATGCTTGTATAATTGGTTTGGGAGCAGTTCAGATGCAGAATGGAAGGGTGATTGCGTATGCGAGTCAGCAATTGAAGCCACATGAAAAGAACTACGCTACGCACGATTTAGAATTGTTAGTCATTGTTTTTTCTTTAAAGATCCGGAGACATTGTCTTTTGGGAGAGAAGTTCGAATTATTCACGGATCACTAACCATTGAAATATCTTTTCACTAAAAAAGATCTTAATTTGAGACAGCGGCGATGGGTCGAATTTCTGGCATCCTATGATTTGGATATTTTGTACACCTCGGGAAAGGAAAATGTTGTAGCTGATGCTCTTAGCAGGAACGCGGTTCTGTCTTTTTTGGAAGTTGTTCCATCTCTTATTGAAAGGATTTCAAGTAAGCAAGCATCTAATAAGATGTTGAGAAGAATCATCAAAAGGGTTAGAAAGGATCAGTGTCCCAGTTTTGAAATTGATGGCCAAGGAACATTAAGGATTAACGGGAGGATTTGTGTTCCGAATGATAGGGATCTGAGGCTGGAAGTGTTGTCAGAAATTAATCGCTCCAAATTGAATATTCACCCGGGAATCTCGAAGATATATAAGGATATGAGGAGAGTTTTCTGGTGGCCGAATATGAAGAAGGATGTAGCTAGATTCGTGAATAGTTGTGCCATCTGCCAACAAGTTAAAGGTGATCAGCAGAAGTTAGCCGGATTATTGCAGCGTTTGGAAATTCCAAATTGGAAGTAGGAGATGATCTCGATGGATTTCATCGACGGTTTGCCTAGAATCAGGAAAGGAAACGATAAAATATGGGTTATTGTCGATCGTTTAACTAAGAGCGCCCATTTTATACCGGTTAAGGCGACTCGTACTGCAGTTTCTCTAGCAAAATTTTTTTTGACGGAAATAGTCAGATTGCATGGTGTTCTAGTCATTTTAGTAAGTGATCGTGATCTATTTTCACAAGAAAATTCTGGGAGGCTCTGTAATCAGCTATGGGAACAAATTTGACATTGGGTACATCCTATCATCCTCAAATAGACAGACAGACGGAGACGCTTAATCATATTCTTGAGGATATGCTGCGGGCTTGTGTTTTGGATTTTGGTGGATCATGGGAAGACCATCTTCATCTAGTGGAGTTCTCTTATAATAATAGTTATCAGCCAAGTATTAAGATGGTCCGTATGAAGCTCTATATGGAAGACCGTGTGGATCCCCATCTTGTTGGATAGAATCGAAAGATCGTCTTATGCTCGGACCCGATCTAATTCGAGAAGCTTCTACGAAGGTTGAGCTTATCAAGAAAAGGATGAAAGCTTCTTAAGATCATCAGAAGAAATATGCTGATAGAAGACGAAGACCATTGGAATTTGTGGTCGGAGATTTAGTTTTTATCAAAGTTTCCCCAATCAAAGGTGCTATAAGATTCGGAAAAACGGGAAAACTTGCTCCGAGATTCATTGGACCATTCCGAGTGCTGGAAAGAATTGGAGCTGTAGCTTACAGGATTGAATTACCAAAACGGATGTCTGGAATTCATAATGTATTTCATGTATCACATTTAAGGAAATTTGTTCATGACCCATCACTGGTTGTAGAACCAGTAGTTCAGGAAGATTTGGAAGTGGAACCCAATTTCACTGTGGTCAGAAATCCAGTTCGGATTGTGGATCACGACAAGAAGCAACTCAGGAGAAAAGTGGTGAAGCTCGTCAAAGTACAGTGGAGTGAGGATCCCATAGATTGTACCTAGGAAACTCTAGATAATTTTAGGAAAGCCTATCCGGATTTGTGTCCGGATAACTAGTGATGTTTGTTAAGCTAGACTGTTTGATTGTTTGTTATTGTATGGATGATATGTATGTTTGGATTGTTAATATAAAAGCTTTTGAATTAACTGTTGTTTTAAATTTCGGGGATGAAATTCTTTTAAGGGGGAAGGAATGTAACGACCCAGGATTTTGACAGTATATTTCAATAAATATTTAATCCAATTTAAATTAAATACAAGCATTTCAATTTTATAAACTCATAAGATCTTGGATATTTATCAGTTATGTATGTTTTGTAAAGAAAATTTGATTTGAAAACTTAAAATAAAATCTTTTAAAAATGTTTATAACAAAATCTGTCTTATTCAATAAAAACAATTAAGATTCTATATTATTAATATTTGATATATTATGAATATAATTGTAGTCTTTAAATAATAATGTTTAACTAATAAACAACCTTATCAATATTAAACATGAATATTAAACTTAAATATAAAACCATATATATAGTTATAAACCTAAATGCATAAACCCAAGAAAACCATAATGTAAATGTAAGTTATAAATAGAAATATAAAATATGTAAAATACAAACTTATGGTATAAATCAAATGCTTGAAAATTAAATTACAAATAGAATAAAACTAATATGCTAACAACAACTATAATAACCATACATGAACATATAAGATAAGCTTAGAAAACGAGTTAAACTATTTTCATAACCTGTATATACATTTGTACAATATAAATCTTTAACAAAGACAGTAACAAGTTGCTCAAAAATCATATATGCATAACCAATACAAAAGAAGATAAACTACTTACTTATGCAAAATATCTTGTACAGGGAAAAAAAATGTAAATATCAAAAACCATAAATATATGTAAACTAACATGTAGACACATGCATTAATTAGCACAACTGTTTGTCAAAGAAAATCTTACAGCCGATATTACAATATCAATTCATATTGCAGTAAATTTAATACAAAATCAATCTTGGTCAAATAAGTAAGGCTGTCCCAGTTATAACCTTTTTGTTCAAAGCCCTTTCTACATATACACATCATATTATTTTGTTCGTTTATAAAACTTAGCAAAACTTAAAAAGAAAACCAGAGAAAAAAAGAAAATAGACATTATTGCCTTGCAAACTCAAACAAAACTCTATATTAAAACAGAGGGATCTTCAGGGAATTCAAACTGCAATTTCTTCAAAAAATCTTTGCTTTCTGTTTCAACTATTATTTGGTGAGTAAAAAAAATATTTTTAAAGCTTTAGTATGGTAATTAGTTCATGTATATCCTGTGATTGCTATATATTGTACGCATGTGATTCTGAGATGCTATCTGGAAGTTGAAATATGTGATAACCTTTAGTATTCTTAAGGCTATGAGCAAAGAAGTGAAAGAAACCTACTACTTTTTCATTTAAATCAATTTAAACATAGGAATTTAAGCAAATTAAGTTTTTTTAACTTAAATCATAAGCCTGAAATTTATTGAAGCATAACAGTATAATATAGGTATTGTTTATTCAAGTTTACAGTGAAGAAATCTATATGTGTAAAACTCAAAGATTTTAATTTGTTAATTCGAATTCATATCTTAAGTAAACATGCAAAGTTAGGATTTTTAAAATAAAAACGATGATTTTTAGATCAATATTTAAGATGCAGTTCGTATATGAATAAAAAATGCATTTTTATCGATATCTGTTGATTTAACAAATTTTAGTTGATGAAGTTTATTGTGATGCAAGCTTGATGTTTTACAAACATGGGAAAAATGATAAGGAATTTTTCTAATGCAAGGATTTTTGGAATGAAGCAAAAGTAGGGTTTGGTTCGAGTGTATTTCGGTGTTCTGTAAAAATCGGTTTACGTCGCCTTCGCTCGATCGAGTGGCACGTGATTTTGGGTGATGGTCGAGGAGGTTAACGGTGAGGCATGGACTAAGTAGCGTCGCCACCAGTGGTCAGAGCTAGTAGGTTGAGGCGATTGTTTTGGCGTACTCGAGTTTCTAGTTCGAGCTGAGGGCGCATTTTGATTTCGTGGTTTTCGCTTCGAGTTGACTTTTGTTTTCGAATGTAGGGTCGAATTGTGGTTTGTTGGAGGTGTCGAGAGTTGCCGGAGTGTCGACGAACCACCATGCACGTGCACGGAGGCGATCGGTGTTGGTGATTCAAGATTGGGTCGTCGGGTGAAATTGCTCGAGTATAATTGGGGTTTTCTTCGAGCTCGACCCTGGTACGCGCGTCTGTTCGTATAAAACTGCAGTTATATTTTCTAACTATACTTAAGCTAATATAAAAAAAAAGAATCAATAGAAGAAGAAGAAGAAAGAGTAGAGGGGAAATGCGGGTAAACAGGAAAGAAGTCGGGTTTTACTCGAGAAAAACGTGGTTTGCCTCGGGTCAATCCTTTTGGGGTTTAAGCATATATTTCTTTAGGCCACTTGATTAACAAAGTTTAATACTAATTAAATAAGTAATGTTGGTTAATGTTAAGTTAAGATTTGATTAAAATTTATTAAAAGAAAGGTTTGTAAAGGAAGATGATTAATTAATGTGAAGTACAAGGTAATTAAGAATATATTAATTTATACTAGTAATAAAAAAATAACTTAAAGTTAAATAAATTTGTAATTAGAAATTGATAATTATAATCTCGTGTTTAATCAATTTAAACTTAAGATTTTAATTAATTTCTTAAAGTTAATTAATAAATAAATAGTAGTTAACTTAAGTAATTAATTAAGGATTAAATGACTAATTTTTTGATAATTAATGATTTATTAATAATCAATTGGTAATTAATGGTAATTAATATTATTAACCAATAATTAAGATTTTTAATCAATAATTAAGAATTAATTAATTAAGTGAATAGTTAATAAATTTAATTAGTTGATTAATTAGTGATTAATCAAATAGAATAATAATAGTTTATTCTTAAGTAATTAATTAAGTTAAGTTAATAAACTATGTTGATATGAACTGATGATTTTTGTTTGATTGATTATGATATCTATTTGGTGATATTCTGTGATATGTCATGATATTCCGAATATATCTGTGATGACTATGTATGATCAATCTGTGATGACTGTTACGTAAATTTTAAGTATTGAATTAAACTATTTAAAACTAAGTAAACAACTTGGTCCTTAAAATGGCGTTTGGATTTCGATGAGACCGGGATCGGGTATCAATTTGATATTCCGAAAACCACATGGATCCAAATTAAATGATAGGTCGTGACATATCAATTGAAGATCGAGATGGTGTTTCAGAATGCAAGGTTTATCGTCGTTAACTCTGAGGGTGATTCCAAAACAAGTGTAACGAGATAATGCCTTCGGTTTAGTTCAAACCCGGAACGAACTTGCATGGATTGAATGCTTTCAGCACATCGTCAAGCGGACGATGAACATTCTAAGAGATATGTTCTTTAAAGGTAATCGCAGCCTCAGGCCTCATCAACCGGGAATGGCTAAAACAGGGGAGATGCAGCAAGGTTAGGTGGGTCATGCCCAAGCAGGACGAGGTATACCCCTGTCTAGACGTCCCTTTATTTTCGGCTGTGTGGGCAGTTGTTGGCCACAACTGCGGGGTTATCTTGTTTGGGATTGTTCAATAAGGAATGTTTCCGGCCTTGTGTTGTAGGGGGTCGGGAGTGATCCTCGGTACGGTGATCTAGGCCCCGTACTGTGACGGGTAGTACCCAGTAGCCCTGCCATTGTTGGAAACCCATTTTCCCTACGAGACCCTACGGTTTTGATTTGTATTACCCACTTTTGTGGCTAGTAGCTGGAATTTAATCATGTAACAATTTCGGCTATTTTCTATTTACTTGAAAACCCTAGACACTATTATAATATCACTGGATTTCCTATAAAATGTTTTGATTAGCGTAAGGTAAAAACTTACCCGTGTTTATGTGTGGGGAGTCTTATGTGATACCTTTATTTTCAAATGGTTTTCAAAGTTAAACAACTTTAACCCGTTTACTCATACCAGACCCATGTCTGACCCAGAGTTTATATTTGTTTTTCATAAACTCTTGGGTACTCAAATTTTTATGAGTAGCCAAGTGATAAGATTTGGAGTATTGAGTTTCTAGAGGTGCATTAGTGAAGAAGACCAGACGTATGTATCTATCTATGTAGTTCCGCTGTTTAGTTAGTGTATGCTGTATTTTGGATGTATGTATTGACATATATGTGTATGACAGTCCTGTTGTATGATATTGTAAATCTCTGATGTATGTATAACTACGTAATAGTTATGTGATGTATTATATTTTGTTCCATTCCGCTGTGAGATTCTGATGTTGTTATTCTTTCTTTCTAATATTTTTTATTTCTATCCCTTTCTTTCTTAATAATGATACGTCTTTCTGGGGTTAGAAAGGCGGGTCGTCACACTGTGACTAGACTAGAATGGGAAGTTCAGACTAGTATAAAAATTATCTCGTGTGATCTTTTTTACTTTCTTTACTTATTTATTCCACTACTTATCTACTAGTGGTTGGTTATATAGACATTATTTAAGCTATTGGTATACAAGTGTTAGTTTAATAGATTACCTCATACTACTCAAGCCATGGCGACATTCATTTGTATCGGAGTAATGGATTAAAGAGATCATAACAACATTCTTGAATAAATAGCAATAAAGAGATCTAATCAAGGAAAATGAAAGAGTGAGCAAACAAACGAATGCTTTATGGAAAAACTCATAGCATAATCGATATGCTTAAATTCTTTAAATAAAATCTTTTGTTAGCACATGATATGTTTTTCAAAGATTGTAAATAGAATTTTGTTAATTAAGTTAAAAGATTGCAAGCAAGAAGCTTTCACTTCAAAGAAAATAAATTTTTAGTAAAAAAAACTAAATTTGTGAAAATACGATAGAAGATCTTGTTTTACAAAAAGATTTTGTACAAAAAGAAAATGAGCCATTAGTGGTTAAAAATAATGATCTTTTGAAGGAAATCGATGTTTCGCAAAATAAAAATATATTATTGAAAAAATTCTTAAATAATCTGAGCTCTTTAATTTTATGTCTTGAAAAAGGGAATGAAGCTTTAATTAAAATGGATTTAGAATTATCAAAAGAATGTGAGATTTTAAAAAATAATAATAATTTTTTTGCCAAAAAAGTTTTTGATTCTGAAGCAAATTTTGAAAGATGAAATTAAAAAAATCATAAATTTTAACAAAGGTAAATATATCTTGTCTTCCTTAGTTAGAAATTCGAAAGCTCATAATAGCACCAGCGTTTAGACTATAAACAAGCTAAAAATATAAATAACACTAGATGTGCATTCATGTATAATAAATTTAATGCTAGTATAATCATTATAGTATTTTATTTAGAAATGATAGAAAATATTTTTCAAGTACTAAGCTAATGACTAATAAGATTAAAATATGTATTCCTGGTAGTACGATTAATCATAATAAACAACTTTATATTAGCAATTATTATAAGAATGTGATTTGTAATGAAAACTATATTTATAAATGTTCAACAACACCTAAATAGGTGTGATTCCCTAAAGCTTAGGAAATTATAAGAAACTTGAGTATCTCATGCTTTAAATATTAATTTTTATTAATACCCTAATTTATAAGCAGTAGTTATTTATTAATGATTGGCAATCCTACTAATAGCATTAAAACAAAGTCGTCTACTATAAAATGCTAGAAAAGATAGGATTCTCTACAACACTTTATTATGTTACTACTATTTTAATGCTACTAAAAGTACTGTAAAGTAATTAGTATTTGCTAAAACTTTTTCATTATTTTTATTTTTGCTAGAAAGTGCAACCACACATATTTTGGTGAGGTTTTCACCCTATGATTAACCCTAGACCCTAAAATAGTAAGTAGGTACCAAAAACAGTTACTATTTACAAGTACTTCAAGAAATGAAAGTAAAATGATAGATTTTGAATTTTAAAGACGTTCTATACATTTGACAGAATTATGCGCTTACAATGAAATAAGGACATTAGCAAATTCGATGAAACCTAACTTATTTTCTCCATAATTAATATTGGATTAATCTTTTATTTTTTTAGGAATACTAAGCTATTTTAGGGAAAATAGATACTCATATTTTGGTCTTATTATTACCTAAAAGGTAATATTTCAATATTCCTTTATTCTTTTTAATAATGACAAAGGGAGATAAACATATGCAAATTGATAGGGAGAGATGTTATACTTAGGGATAACTTTAATTATATTACAATATCATCAGAATGACTATTTTCAAAAATTGCATATTTGTCATTATCAAAAGAGGGAAAACGTTAGAACTTCTTTTGTAGGATTTTAATGATAACAATTATATAATTATCCATAAGAACCTCTAAGCTAACTTGCAAGTATATTAATATCAAAAATGATGACTGACATTAAAATCGAGCTCAAATATTGAAGGCAAAAATAGAATTTTTCACGTGTTATAGTTGATTTAGATATAATGTACATTTCTACATGATGATTTCACACATAAATATTGCTATGAAAATTTGTTTTCAAAAACATTCTATTTTAATTTTTACTGAGGAATTAAGTTTATCAAAAGAAATTTAAATTAAAAAAGGTAGAAAACAAAAACATATAGAAAAAGGTATTTCAAATGACTGAAATTTGATTTCAAACGTCTGAAACAAATTTTAGATGTTTGAAATTCAATTTCAGCCATCTAACATAGGTATGTTTGAACCATTTTGGTTCTACCCTTTTTGTATAACTTAAGCCCGCTAATCTGTACGAGAAAAAGTATCTCTTCACAGAAATTCAAACTATAGAGAGTTGTCTTCTTCCCCAAACGTAGTAACCTTTCTAATTGTAACGACCCAGAATTTAATCGCTATTTAAATGAATATTTAATTATATTTTTAAATAATTAATAAATGGATTTTTGCTAATAAATAAAACTATTTTAAATAATAACTAATGGTGATGAAATCTATTTCAAAATTTGTTTACCAATATATATAGTTTATAGAGAAATTGAAAATTTGACCAAAAATTATTTTTAGAAATATCGAACTTTCATTTAGTTAAAAGTTAATAAAACGTTATAACACTATTGTAAACATACATGCACATAATATAAACCATTTTTATCATAGTGTGTATATGTGTATATGCATGTACACATTAGCTCTCTTATGCATATAAACATTTAAGTTAAAATAAAATTTTATTTCATAAAAAATATATACATAACATATTAAAAATATAATTTTTTCAACACAAGTACTTCGGACATGGCTTGAATAGTGCAAGAGAGGGGGGAGGGTACTAGCGAGGGTAGATTTTTGGGAAGGGAGGGGTATAGTAACGCGTGCATATATATATATTTTAATTTAAACACTTATATTTTTTATTAATTCCCTAAACCAATATATACCCCTTCATCTTCATATTCTCATTTTTACAACCTCCTTCTTTATTTCCAATTTCTAAAAGCTTGAGCTAAACATCCATGGCCTCCTCTTCATGATTTTCAAAGTGAGAAAAATCATTTAGTATTTCCAAAAGTCTCCTTTTTAATCCATAAAATCACTCTACATCTTATACAACACCTCTCTTTTGAACTACAAGCAAACAACCACCCCAAAATCATATGGCCAAGCCCAAACTAGTCATGAATATGCCCAACAAGGCCTAGGTTGAGCCCATAGTCCACTTGGCAGAGCCATTTATAATGTTCGAGCAACCAAAAGTTTCATATTCGCAAAGTTTCGATAGTGTTTTCAAGTTTTGAAAAAAGTTCGCTTTGAATTAGAAAAATTTCAGTAAGTATAACCTTTTGTTATTGGAAAAGAAATTGATTTTATTTTGATGAACTATATGTTGTGAAAATATAGCGTTTGTTGTGATGAATTGTCATGTTATTTGATAGCATATGATTATATGATTGTGCTTGAGCTTAGATTCGTGATTTGGTGGTTGAATAATATGCTTGGATATGAATATGTGATTTGTTAGTTATGATATGATGGTAGCATGCTTATGAAATAAAACCAAGTGTATATGATGTAAATGTTGTAAAGTTAGCACTTTGAAAAGTCGCAAAGCACTTGAGATCCGATTTGGAACGAAGTAAACGTTTTCTTAGTTTTCACTTTTGTTTTAAGTTTTAAAATTTTTACATTTGTTTTTGTGAATATGTCATAGCTAAAGTTAAGTGAAATTTTCACCTAGAAATCAAGTCCATCGAACTGTGCTTATAGCGATAGTTGCTATGGATGTAGTTTGAAAAATTTCACGATTTCAAGGTTTAAAGTTTTTTTCCATTGGATTGTTTTTAAAAACTTATTTCAAACTGTTTAAGTAAGTCAAAAGTTTAATTTTTAATTATTTGATAATTTAGTTATATAATTTATTAACTAGGGTAATTATTATTTACCAAATCAATTAAGTAATTAGGTTAAGTAATTAGAGTTTAGGAAATTATTAACCAAGTTAAGTATTTTAATTAAGTAAGTTTTTAATAATGATTAATTATAATAAAAGAAAATTTATTTTTATTTAATCGAGTTTATATATTTTAATTAATTTTTTAATTAGAGTTAATTATTAATAAATTGTTATTTAATTAAAGGTTAATTATCCACTTAATTAGGGTTTACTTTCTTAAATAAATGTTATTTAATTAAGTTTAATTAGGGATTAGTTATAGATAAAATTAGAATTATCGATGATTTAATATTGATTTAATTAAGATTAATTAATCTTTAATTGAGTTTTAAACTTATATTTAATCAAAGGTTATTTATTTGAAAGTTTCATTTAAAACTCTATCGGTTACTAATTTTAACCAATTTTTCTTGTTTAAGTGAATTTTTAAAACCAAGAATCTCTTGTCTATGTCATTAAGTAGCCAAATGAATGAAAGTAGTTTGCAATTGTAACGACCCGGATTTTTCAACGTTGAATCTGGAATATTTAAATGGTTTCAAATATAGAAATTGAATTATAAATTCATGTGAATATGGAAATCTTGGATTTATCTATTCAGAATGTAGATACAACAATTTGTTGAATAATATAATTATTCAATAATTGAAGATTGAGTGAAATATTTAATCTTGAGTTTCGAGCTTATTAAGAATATTTTGAAGGCTTATAAAATTTATATTTGATAATACTGAAAGTAATAGATGGGGTAAAATTGAATTTAAAAGTAGTTTGTTCAATTTAAAAATACACCGTTTAAGTTCAAAAAATAGCCTTCCGAGGCACAATCGCGGATTTCGGCAAAACCAGTTCCACTGGATCCGTAATATTGTATTATTATCGGATTTCAATTTTCGTAGCATTTGGAGTTGTTGTGTGAGCACACGGTAAGTAAACGCGCTGGAATTTATATCGAAAATTCAATATAATAACTAGTCCAAAATTTATCTTGTCCATACGAACAAATTAGGCCTCAAAACGTTTTCCATTGCGTTCGGAATAGGGGTATAACATTATAAACGCCTAGCGGCACGCCTCGTTAGGGGTTCGCAATTTTAGGGTACGTAAATCGAGACAATTTGAATTCAAACTAATATATACATATTCACATACAACCCAACATTCAGTTGTAATTCTTTCATCATAACACCTTTTTCTTTCTCAGCAGCCTTTCTTTTCAGAGCACTGTAGCCTTCTTTTGCAAGCCACCATCTATTCAACATCAGATCTTGTTCCCCCATTCCTACCTTAAAATACGCAACATTCCTCTGTTTTCTCGAACAGCCGAGTATCTTAGATCGAGAAAAAGATAAACCGAAGAAGAAAATGGTCGTGGCTCAAAATAAAAAAATCAAATTCGTAAATAAATAAAGAAGATCGAATCAATTCGAACTCTCTTCTTAAGAAATGGCAGTCAAAGCTCGGCGATAGGCAGGCGATGGTATTCCGTTCAAATTGCATGATTGAGAAGGATTCCAGTTCGTTATACTCTGTTCAATTTTTGGGTTCTCGATCGTCATTAGGGGCAGCGAGTCATACTTGGGTGTGGTAGTGTTTATCGAGATAGAGGAGGCCGTCAACGCAGTCACATTGTCAAGGAAGGTCGACGATTTTCAGTGAAAATTGGAGGTGGCGACATGTTGGGCGTTACCAAGCTTGTGAGTTTGGGTTGGATTCGCACGCGACAGCCATGATTCGAGTGGCGAGAGGGCACGGCGATGGTTCCAGGGGACTCTTGACTGTGAGATGCATCGGGGAAACGATTTTGGGGACATGTAGTGCGAGTACGATGGTCGAGGTGGCGTTCCAGTGGGCGTTGGTTGATGGGGTGTTCGCTGTAAGGTCCTAAGTAATGGAGAATCCAACCGGTTTGGATTGGATTGCAAATCGAATCAAAGGTGAGTTAATCTCACTCATCTGGATTTGTATTTAAATTTAAATAGTTAAATTTAAATTATTGTTTGTTATGCTTGGATGATGATTGTTATGAGTTAAAATTAAATAGACCCTATGCGCCTCATAATTGCGGATGATATTATAAATATAAACCCATATACCACGATATTCCACCTCGAAGTGGAATTGGTATTATATATATATATATTTGGAGTGATTGATTTCCCACATTTTATAGCGGATGAGACCCAATGCGCCGCATAATAGCGGATGATATTATATTTAAAACCCATATACCGCGATATTCCACCTCGAAGTGGAATTTGTATTATTGTATTGTGCTAACATACGTGGATGCAGGGAAACAGGTTGGAGGGATCCAACTGGATTCCTCAAAATATTTAGTTTTGTTAAAATATTCTGTGATATAATTATTTGCTATCCTTCTATGAATTATATTGATAATTGGAAATGTTGGATACTATGGTTGATTTAAAATATTTCGGTGAACTGAGTTATCAAAATCTATAGAAATGGGATTTCTTAAAGTAAAATAAAAGAGTGAATTTTGAGTAAAACAATCATAGAAATTTGAATAAATTAAAAATGAATCGGAAAAGAATAAAAAGTGATTTTTGAATTCTGATAAATAAAATTCCATGTGCAGGAAATGAGATTTTGAATAAATGGGAATAACTGATTTTATTTTTAAACTCAAGTGATATTATTTCAAGAAATAAAGAATTTATTTTGAAATTCAAGGTTTGAATTTATTTGAAAGGATAAAGAAGAAATTTGAAAAATATGAAATTGGTATTTTCAGTTAAAAAGATTTTAAATAATAATGAAGAAATAAAATCTGAAGTTAATGGATTTTGGAATAAATGAAGTAAGTAAGGAGATTTATTTAAAAGTGAAGTAAATTGGAAATCAATTTGGCAATTGATTTAAGTGTGTAAAACCGGGATTTTTAAGAAAGAAGTGAGACTTGAAATTTATAAACTGGGTTTATAAAAGCGAAGTGAAATATCAATGGTTATTTGGAAGAATAAATTCACGGCGGGAATTTATTAAGGGAATGAGTAAATTTGTTTAAAAATAAATATTGATTTATTTTTAAAGGATGTGAAAGAGAAGCGTGTTTCCTTGTATAGCCAAGTACATTTTCAAAGCAAATTTTTAAGTATGAGTTAAAAGTTAAAAGTTGTTTTAAAAGCATGTTTTAGAAATTTATTATTTTTAAATTTTAAAGTAAGTATTTTTTAAAATTTATTTTAGTAGTAATTATTTAAAGGTTACTTGATATTATGTTTTAAAAAGAGGAAAATTTAGTTTATATTTTATAAAGTAGCTTTATTTTAAATATTCGTAAAGTATATATTTTTGAATAAGGTATTAAAGTAGTTTTTTATTTTAAATGGGTTAAATTATATTTTATAATAAAGTGTTTTTATATGATTTTAAAAATCTAAAGCTTTGTACTTGGTGTTTTCAGTGGAGATAAATAGTTGGGAATTTATTCCCTGAGAAGAATATGGTTTGAAAACTATTTTCAAAAGGGTTGAAAGTGGAAATATATCTTGCAAAGATATTTTGAGGATAATAAATATTTTGGAAGATTATTTATTGTTTGATGGTTGTTTGAGAATGTTAATTGATAGTTAAATAACCGACTATCAATATTGGCTAATGCGCTGATCGTTTCGAAGAGACCGGGATTGAGATTTATTTCTTGAAAACCACTTCAATCCGGTTTGAACATTTTCGTGTGGAAAACAAGAGTTTGAATTCGAAGATGGAGCAGTGAAATGCGAGGGCTAGTCTCTAATAATCCTGAGGATGATTCCAAAATGGATGTAGTAGGAGTAGTGCCTTCGGTTTCGTTCGAACCCGAGACGGACTTGTATGGAGGAATGCCTTCGGAACATCGTCAGGTGGACGATGGGCATTCTAAGTGAAACGTTCTAAAAGGTAATGCTTAGCCTCGAGCCTCATCAACCGGGAAAGGCTGAAAATCAGGGGATATACAGCAAGGCTAAGCGGGTAGCACTCATTTGGGTGAGGTCATCCCTGTCTAGATGTCGTTTTTTTTTGGCTTAGTGGTGCAGTTGCTGATCCCAACCGTGGGGTGATCTTACTCGGGATTATCCAGTAAGGGGTAGTCCCGGTCTTGTGTTGCAGGGGATCGGAAGGGATCCTCGATAAGGTGATCTAGGCCACATACCGTGACAGGTGGTACCCGAGTGCTCAGTCATTAGTTGAAAATCTATTCTCCCTACGTGCCTTTACGATTTTTGTTTGTATAACCCACTTTGTGGCTAGTATGCTGGAATTTAATCATGTAACAATTTCATCTATTTGAATAAGTATTTGTATATAGACACTATTATAATATCAGAGGATTTTTGATAAGAAATGTTTTAACTATCGTAAGGTAAAAACCTAACATGTTTATTTGTGGCGTGGTCCTACGAGATGCTTTTGATTTTCAAGGGATTTTTGAAAGTTTAGTAATCAATTTAAGTGTAATTGATCAGCTGGTATTCCAGACTGACTCGGGTGTTATATAAATATAATGCTCGGGTCAGGTCGAGTAATATAGATTATAGAAAATGATGCTGTGGAGCTGGATGGCGATAGTACATCCGTATTTGTATGAAATAATCCGCTATGTATTCAGTTTTGGGAAGGATGAAATATTATAACCATCCTGAGTTGTGTTGTTGTTTGTATTGAACTCTGATGTTGTACTCTAATGATGTAATGTATAAACAGATGTATTTTTTTGTGTAAAGATCATTTACTATCTATTATATTTTATTCCGCTGCGATGGTTAGATTTTGATGTTGTTTTTTATTTTCCTCTTCTACCTCTTCTTCTTTAACCTTGATGGTTCAGTTGTCCGGCATCCGATTGCTCGGCATTCGATACAGTGGACATATTAATGTCGATTTTCGGGCGCTGAAAAATCGGGTCGTTTCACTTGGTATCAGTGCTTAGATTGGTGATAACCTTGGCTCGGGTGGGAATTACTCATTAGAGATAGAGTCAGTAGTACTCTAGAACGAGTTTGAGTGTATTAATAGATATGAGCGCGTATTTGTTAGTGAATATATATTGTTTTAATACTGTGTTGACTTATTGGTTGAGTGGAATATGAGTTCTGATAGGGTAAGTTGGCCGCTATTCGAGAAGAGTTTATAAACACCTAACACGATAAATTGACACAGTATTGTTTAAAGGGTGGTTGAATGAAATAATTTTACCCAAAAATATATTTTGATATAAAGGAAATAATTTCTTAAATTGTTGTATAACTTGGGTGTTTGGATTATAATATTTTAAATAAATGAAATTATAAAATTAGTATGACTTGTATAATCAAATGAAAAATTGTATAGGCATAAATTATACAAATGGGTTATCGTTAAAATTGGATACAAATTAAAAATTGAAGATTTAAATATCGAGGATTTTGGAAGTGTTTTTCGAAGTATTTTGAAAGGAAAATAATAATATTATTTTGGAGATATTTTTGAAAGAAAACGGTTTTAAATAGGTTTTGGAGATGTCATAGCACTGAAATCGCTTCGGTCTCTGGGAAATAATTCCGATGATGATCGCGACATCATCGGTGTACATTTTCGAGTTTCTAAGTGATGGTTTGCTGTCGTGGCCATTGTTTTGGAATGTTTTGGGGAAAAACAAAGTTTGTTTTTGAAATTTCAAAGGAAATTTGTTGGGGAAAAAACCAGAATTGGCTTTTTTTTTTGAGAGTGCGATTTTGAGATAATGGTGATTTCAAAATGATTTGAACAAAAGTCGGGCATTTAAAAATTCTGAAATCCTTATTTAAATAATTTAGAGATCATCAGGAGATAAGTTATAAACTTATAAATATTAAATGATTTTGATGAGGAATATGGGGATTGGATTTTGGAATTAAAATTAAAGGTGAAAGTTAAAATGGAAATTTAAAATGGAAAATTAAAATGGAAAATTAACTTGGACTAAGATTAAACTTTGAAATTTAATTGATGATTGGTAGAAATAATTAGTAAATCTTGAATATGATTGGAATAGGAAAATAAAAATTAAATTTGGATTGAGAAATAAAATCAATTAGAATTAAATTAACTTAAGCAAAGTTAATAATAATGGGTTGGATTTGAAGTAAGTTAAAAAGAATTGAAATGAAATAAAAGTGAATTGTGTGGGATGATATTAAATGGAATTAAGTCCTTGCTTAATAAAATTCAAAAGAATGGTATGTAGCTAGATTTAACTGGAGTCGAGTTAAATAAAATTGAATTGAAATCAATTCAGTTGAGTTATATATAATGTTGAATAGAATAAAATTCTTACTTAAATAAATAAGTGTAAACTAAGTAAGTATTGAATTGGAATAAATAAGCTTCGGAAGCTTATAAAAGAATTGAAAAGCATTGAAATAAAAATATATAATCCCTAGTTAAAAGTAAAATTGAATGTGATTGACTGTAATGGGATGGAGAAGTATGAATATTAATAAGTGAGTAGCTTATAAAATTTTTAAAAGGGAATAAATAAGCCAAAATAAAAGTGTTGGTATTTTGAAAAAAATTCCAAACTTGAGATATAAAATAAGATTGAACTCAAGAAAATTAAATGAAGTGATTTTTGAAGATAAAAATCAAATATTGAATTGCAAGTGGGAAGGGGACTAATTTGAAATAAATGAGTTAATTGGATATGTTAGTGGGGTTTAAATTGGTTAAATTTAAAGTTGAATCGTGAGTTAATAAAATTGGTTTGTGAATTATAGTGAATGATAGAAATAGAACTTGAGTATAATATTCATCGCATATTGTAAGTGGATTAATTATAAATCGAAGTTGTCAAATGAAATGGAATTGGATTATAATAGAAATGATTAGAGTTGCAAATAAAATCTAATTCGAGTATAAATGAGTTAAATATGTGCTTGGGTATTATTTTGATAAATTGAGAATGTGAATTAAAATTAAAATGGATAGGCTAACTAAATTAAATGGAATTTGATTAGATGAGAATCAAATTAAATGGATGTTAACATAGGTTTGAAGTTGGAATAAATTGAAGTAAATTAACTTAAGTTAAGAATAATTAGAAGCTCGACTTCGAGTAAGAATGGAAGACCATTAAATAAAACCTTGGGTTGAATTAATTTGGGAATGGTAGTAGTATGCAAGCATGGAATGTGTCGAGCTAAAAAAAATGGTTGTGAATGAATTAAAATGGAATGGAATTAAAATAATTTGGGTCGGAATCAATTTATATTGGTTATAAAACTTAAGTAATTATTTATTCACATGGATATCATCAAATTACATAGAATGCATTGTCGTTTGACATAAACGAAGGTAATTAAAATTCTATGAGTTGATAGAGGTTAAATAAATTGATTTTGAGATCAATTGAATTGAATATGAGTTTGTTTTGCTTAAAAATAAATTAGATGTAAGCATGTGAGTTGCTAACCATTCGGATTAAGTAAAACGATGTGTGATTGGTTGTAAGCAATTAAAATTGAAGTTGGAACATTGAAATTGCTTATGAAAAGGGTTTAACATGCGTTGCTTTTAGTATTCATGAGTTGTAGTTGTTTAAAGAGTGAAATGATAATGAATTGCATATATATGGCACTTACATATTTAAATTGAGTAAGTACGGGTACAAGGAAGCCGTGTGGATGGATTTGGCTGCGCTAATTGCTAAAATAATAAGCCGCTTGCTTAAAAATGCTAAATAGAGGTACGCTTATGCAATAAAAGTTAGGAAATATGAACTGTTGTTTGTTTGTTTTGTTTTCCGACCGTGTGGGTCGATGTATATATATTTATATCTCTTGTCAAATTGCAAAAGCTCCTCCATAAAAGGAGAATCTGCCAAAAATTATGGAAAATTTTGGGAGACAGAAAATTTTTGAAAATTTTTGGGAAAATTTTTTTGTTAGCGACAAAACGATTTCAAATTGGAATTGAAATAAGGGATTTTGGAAATAGAAATTTAAGCTAATTGTTTAGTTGGAACTTAAGGATTAGGAAACTGAATATGAGATTTTAACTAAGTGGGTTTTAGCAAGTTAAAGGGTTGACGCATTCGTCTGCCTTAGCAATTTTGGGGACGAAATTCTTTTAAGGGGGGAGGAATGTAACGACCTGGATTTTTCAACGTTGAATCTGGAATGTTTAAATGGCTTCAAATATAGAAATTGAATTATAAATTCGTGTGAATATTGAAAACTTGGATTTATCTATTCAGAATGTAGATACAACAATTTGTTGAATAATATAATTATTCAATAATTGAAGATTGAGTAAAAATTTTAATCTTGAGTTTCTAGCTAGTTAAAAATGTTTTGAAGGCTTATAAAATTTACATTGATAATACTGAAAGTAATAGATGGGGTAAAATTGAATTTAACAGTAGTTTGTTCAATTTAAAAATACATCGTTTAAATTGATGTTCAAAAAATAGCCTTCCGAGGCACCGTCTCGGATTTTGATGAAACATGTTCCATTGGATCCGTAATATTGTATTATTATCGTATTTCAATTTTCGTAAGATTTGGAGTTGTTATGTGAGCACACGGTAAGTAAACGCGTTGGAATTTATATTGAAAATTCAATATAATAACTGGTCCAAAAGCTATCTTCTCCATACGATCGAATTAGGCCTCGAAACCATTTCTATTGCATTCAGAATAGGGGTATAACATTATAAACGCCTAGCGGCACACCTCTGTAGGGGTTCGCAATTTTAGGCTACGCAAATCAAGACGATTTGAATTCAAACTAATATATACATATTCGCATACAACCCAACATTCAACTATAATTCTTTCACCATCACACCTTTTTCTATCTCAGCAGCCTTGCTTTTTCAGAGCACTGTAGCCTTCTTTTGCAAGCCACCTTCTGTTCAACATCAGATCTTGTTCCCGTATTCCCACCTTATAACACGCGACATTCCTCTGTTTTCTCAAACAGCCAAGCATCTTGGATCGAAAAAAAAGAGAAACCGAAGAAGAAAATGGTCGATGCTCAAAAGTAAAAATATCGAATTCATAAATAAATAAAGAAGATCTGATTGATTCGAACTCTCCTCTTCAGAAACGGCAGTCAAAGCTCTGTGACAGGCAGGCGATGGTGTTCCGTTCAAATCGCATGATCGAGAAGGATTCTGGTTTGTTATACTATGTTCGATTTTTGGGTTCACGATCATCGTTAGAGGCAGCGAGTCATACTTGGGTGCGGTAGTGTTTATCGACCAGGAGGAGGCCGCGAACGCAGTCACATTGTCAGGGAAGGTCGATGATTTTCAATGAAGATTGGAGGTGGGGACAAGTTGGGCATTGCCAAGCTTGTGAGTTTGGGTTGGATTCGCACGCGACAACCATGATTCGAGCGGCGAGAGGGCACTGCGATGGTTCCAGGGGACTCTTGACTGTGAGATGCATGGGGAAACGATTTTGGGGACATGCAGTGCGAGTACGATGGTCGAGGTGGCATTCTAGTGGGCATTGGTCGATGGGGTGTTCGCTGTAAGGTCAAAAGTAATGGAGAATCCAACTGGTTTGGATTGGATTGCAAATCGAATCAAAGGTGAGTTAATCTCACTCATCTGGATTTGTATTTAAATTTAAATAGTTAAATTTAAATTATTGTTTGTTATGCTTGGATGATGATTGTTATGAGATAAAATTAAATAGACCCTATGAGCCGTATAATAGCGGATGATATTATATATATAAACCCATATACCGCGGTATTCCACCTCGAAGTGGAATTGGTATTATATATATATATATATTTGGAGTGATTGATTTCCCACATTTTATAACGGATGAGACCCAATGCGCCGCATAATAGCGGATGATATTATATTTAAAACCCATATACCGCGATATTCCACCTCGAAGTGGAATTGGTATTATTGTATTGTGCTAACAAATGTGGATGCAGGGAAACAGGTTGGAGGGATCCAACTGGATTCCTTAAAATATTTAGATTTGTTAAAATATTCTGTGATATAATTATTTGCTATCCTTCGATGAATTATATTGATAATTGGAAATGTTGGATACTATGGTTGATTTAAAATATTTCGGTGAACTGAGTTATCAAAATCTATAGAAATGGGATTTCTGAAAAGAAAATAAAAGAGTGAATTTTGAGTAAAACAATCATAGAAATTTGAATAAATTAAAAATGAATTGGAAAAGAATAAAAAGTGATTTTTGAATTCTGATAAATAAAATTCCATGTGCGGGAAATGAGATTTTGAATAAATGGGAATAAGTGATTTTATTTTTAAGCTCAAGTGATATTATTTCAAGAAATAAAGAATTTATTTTGAAATTCAAGGTTTGAATTTATTTGAAAGGATAAAGAAGAAATTTGAAAAATATGAAATTGGTATTTTCAGTTAAAAAGATTTTAAATCATAATGAAGAAATAAAATCTGAAGTTAATGGACTTTGGAATAAATGAAGTAAGGAGATTTATTTAAAAGTGAAGTAAATTGGAAATCAATTTGGGATTTGATTTAAGTGTGTAAAACCGGGATTTTTAAAAAAGAAGTGAGACTTGAAATTCATAAACTGGGTTTATAAAAGCGAAGTGATATATCAGTGGATATTTGGAAGAATAAATTCACGGCGGGAATTTATTAAGGGAATGAGTAAATTTTTTTAAAAATAAATAGTGATTTATTTTTAAAGGATGTGAAAGAGAAGCGTATTTCCCTGGATAGCCAAGTACGTTTTCAAAGCAAATTTTTAAGTACAGTTAAAAGTCTAAAGTTGTTTTAAAAGCTTGTTTTAGAAATTTATTATTTTTAAATTTTAAAGTAAGTATTTTTTTAAAATTTATTTTAGTAGTAATTATTTAAAGGTGAATTGGTATTATGTTTTAGAAAGAGGAAAATTTAGTTTATATTTTATAAAGTAGCTTTATTTTAAATATTCGTAAAGTATATATTTTTGAAAAAGGTACTAAAGTAGCTTTTTATTTTAAATCAGTGAAAGTGGAAATGGAGATATATATTGCAAAGTTATTTTGAGGATAATAAATAATTTGGGAGATTATTTATTGTTTGATGGTTGTTCGAGAATGTTAGCAGATAGGTAAATAACCGTGTAACATCCTAAAATTTTTAATTAAAATAAATAATATGTTTAAACTCTTGGGGTTTAATTTGAGAATAAATTGGAAGAAAAATCTAAAACAAATAAAATAAGTGAAAATAATATATGAAATAAATTCCAAATTTATTTTGGGTTTAAAATATTGAGATAATAAAAGTTTTTAAAGGTCATTTGGATTTAAAATCTTATACATATGAACATTACATGCATTAGTAAAATTCAATACACATTGGAATTTAATTTAAATTTGTTAAAGATAAGTGTTTATATTTCAAGCTTAAGATTTAAGTTTGAATTTAAATTTACAACAAATGTTTAAAAAAAAGTAAGTAGTATTTAAAATTGTTAAGATGTAATATATATTAGTTTAAATTCTTTCATACATTGTGCATGTATGTATATATACAAAAGGATAAAGATACTCATTTACTTTTATAATGTATAAGATATAAATATAATTTTTTTTTAATTTTTCTTTTTCTTTTTAAACATCAAAATGGACTGAAACATATATTCACAATGGAGTAAAATGATTAACAAAATCTAGGGCTTAAGATATCTCCTTACAGATGGCACAACCCATCATTGCCTAAATAAAATAGTCAAATAAAAAAATTCAGGGAAACTCTTCACCTTCCAAATTTGAATTTTTAAATCCCCTAACACCTGATGTTCAGTAATCAAAAGATCTTTGAAATTTTTACTTCAGCATTCAAAAAAAGGAAAGTTCAGAAAAAAAGAGAAACTGCCTTCTTCAATTCAAGCTAAAAATCTGAAATATTTTCTCAGGCTTCATAACAGTAGTGTGATACTTTCAGGTAAGTTTTGTTTTAAAATTTATAGTTTATGAAATTTTGATTTTTTAAATCAAGTGTTGACAATCAATTCAAAACAAAAACGACAGATTGGTGAAGCAGAGGGGTTTCTGGTTTTAGGGCAGTGTAGTTCTTTTCTATTTCTGGAAATAAATTAAAAAGTCAAGTAAATTTTCATTTTAAAAGCTTGAACTTGAAGTTGTAATTTCTAATGAAGAAAGAGTCTAATTCAACAATATTCAATCAATTGCAGGAAAAAAAAATCAAGATCAAGGTTTAATCTATTTTGGTTTCTAGTTGCAGAAAAAAGAGATTCTCTGTTACAAATTCAAAACTATAAGAAAATTTTCTTTTAAGAAGTTTCAATTTGGATCTGTTAAACATGAGTGAAAATAGGAATTAACCAATGGAATCAATCAATTATTTGCAGCAAAAGGTCAAGAATCAAAAGCTAAACCTATAGCAGTTTCCCTGGCAGCAGTTCAAGTTCTTTGTTGCATTTTAAAAAAAAAATTAAAGCTCTAAGTAAATTCAAATCCTTGTTTTGATATTAATAAATTGATTAAAGAAGATCATGCAACAGTGATCAAACAAAATGTTAAAACTTCAGATTTAAAATTCAAAATCAAGTAGAAAAGAAGAAAATTCTAGGCTCATCTCTCTGTTTGAAACTGTCAGTAACCTCTGGAAAAACAAGTGAGTAAACCCTGTTTTCTTTTTATCATGGTTGCTTTGTGTATGTCTGGGTGATGTAGGAAACTTAAACTTTGTTTGTATGCAAGAGATTTGGATGTATGGTTGAATGCTTGGCTTGTCATGTTGATCTTGCAAAAATATTAGTCACTGTTTTAGTTTCAGGAAAAACAAAAGTGAAAACCTGTAAAAATCCATTTTCTTTCCCCTCTGTATCTATTTGATTTGAATGATAAACTAAGGTTAGCCATGCATTTTTGTTTCAGTAAACAAGATGGATTTTGTTTAAACTTGCACTATTTTTTTTAGAAATAAATCAAAGCAAAGTTGTTTCTTTCCTGGAAACTATGAAACTCAAATTCATAAAGACTTCTTTTTATAAGAATAAATCATATCAAAATCCAACTCAGTCTTTCTCTTCCTTATTCCTTCTGAAATAAATTGTAACAAGTTGAAGTTAGTGTTTGAGCTTGCACCATGCTTCAGAAACTAATCAAAATAGGTTTGTAGTCTTACTGGGAATTAAAAAGAAGGAAAAAAACATAGTACATCTGAACTTTGGTTTACAGGGTAATCCATATCAAAGGAAATTTAAAACCTTTCTCTCTTTGCTTCTGAAAAGGTTGTAAACAAGTTAAAATATTGTTCTAACCCGCATTGTATTTTCAGTAAAGAATTAAAGTAAGTTTTATATAGTTTCTTCCTGAAAATTTTGAAACAAGTAACAATTCAAATTTTGCAGAAATTCGAACATTACGAATTTTATTTCAATAATATATTTGAATCCCCTTAGGAAATGATAATTTTTGAAACTAAAATCTAAGTTTTTGGTTGGTTTTTCACTGAAACATTTGGGATGTTTTGGGAAATAAAGTTTTACCAAAATCTGATGATCTAAGGAGTTATAGGCCTCGAATTCGTTGTCGCAGATGGTTTGGGTGTTCGTGATTTCCAGAAAAATACTAGATTAAATCATAGATTCTTAAATCTTGGATTCAAGAGTAAACTAGGGCTTAAGAACTCCTTTCTGTTCACGTTGGATACAACGGTGCCGTGCCTCCTAGGGATGATCGGAATGTGTGTCAGGGGGGCAAATTGATGCGTCGCACGACGTGGAAGCTGGAGGCAAAATGTGGTGGCCGATACTGGACTGGAGAGGCGACGCGAGGCGAATTCTCCGATGTCATTTTCTGATGGGTTTGGGTCGAATGTCTCGAAGCTCGTTTTCGAATTTTTTTCCAAAGTCTGGGTTTCGTGGCGTCTTGGGGGATGGACGGCGACTCGTTGGTGGCCGCAGCACCAACCAACGACGGGAGTTTGATCGTGCACGTGTACGTACTTGATTGGTGTGTCAGTGGACTGGTTTGGGAAAGACAGGGGAAAGCTCGAAGCATGGCACGGGGAAATTGAGTGAAAAACCCGAAGAAGGACTCGAGGTGTTTTAGCGTGGTGACGGTTAACTTGAAAACTTTAACAAATTTTGTGAAAATGTTTTTTCTCGGGTCAATATTGGCCTCAACCCGAAGCAAGGGGGATGATGGCTCGGGGTAAACCCGGAGCAAGCCTCGGGTGAGTGAAATAGAACAGTAACCCAGTTTTTGCCAAATGTTTGAAAAACTCAAGTGAATTTATTTTCTGAATAATTTACTGATGATGGTAAATAGCATATGAAACAAATGGTATTTCAAATTTATAATTTTATAAAAGTTGTTTTAAAGTTTAACTTAACAAAATTTTTAAAAGTAAAATAAATGTGTAAATGTTAATTTAAAAACCAAATTGATTTATAAAATGAAGAATAATTAACCCTTAAGGCTTGCAATGATTTTACCACCTAAAATTAATTAATTAAAGAATAGGGAGTTTATAAAATATAAGTAAAACTTAATTAATTAACAATTAAGAATTCATAAGTTTAAAATAATAAATCAAAGGATAATTAACTAATTAAGCCAATTAAACAAATTTATAATTAATTAAGATTAAACATTAATTTAAAATGATTAATAAAGACAATTATATGGCTAATTCACTTTAATCACAATCACTTGAATCAACGATGATTGACCATCATCAAATACTCTATACTGGATTGACATTTTTGTTGTGATGCTGTGATTGCTTTGTGATGAACTGTGATTTGTGATTTGTTCCTATATGTTTGTGAAACCCCTTCTGCCCGTAAAATGGCATTTAAACTTCGATGCGACAGGGAGTCGGATTTCAGTTTGTTATTCGAAACCCACATCGAACCTTGAATGTGAAGCTTTGTGATTGATACACCTACACATTTTAAATTTGAGCGCTCACTATTCGGATTAGCTGGGAGAGGACCTTTGTGTCATATAACTCATTCCGAATAGTGATTCGACGAATGGATCGCATTTGAAGACCGGCGGTGAAGACCGGGTGTCTTCGAAAACGATAGGATAACCTATCGATTGTGTCTGCACCGAGTTGCTCCGGTATAGGGATTCCCTAAGTGATGGGAAGCACGATCGTGATTTTGGATGCCCGGATTTGCAAGGGCTTCTTCCTTTATTGGACGAAGTGCCTTCGGTTCTGTTCGAACCCGGAACAGACTTGTATGGTCGTGTGTCTGACACTACACTTTGAGATATAAAGCCGATTTCTTTCAAATACATATCTGTTGGTGGAGGAGAATTTATTCTCTTAGCTTAACACCCTTCTCTGAGATGTACGAGCTTAGAGGTTATGTAGTTGAAGGTTATCAGCGATATACTCCCAATTGGGTAGTGTGGCATGCTAAGTGCTTAAAATATTATATATGAAATAAATTCCAAATTTATTTTAGGTTTAAAATATTGAGATAATAAATGTTTTTAAAGGTCATTTGGATTTAAAATCTTATACATATGAACATTACATACATTAGTAAAATTTAATACACATTGGAATTTAATTTAAATTTGTTAAAGATAAGTGTTTATATTTCAAGCTTAAGATTTAAGTTTGAATTTAAATTTACAACAAATGTTTAAAAAAAGTAAGTAGTATTTAAAATTGTTAAGATGTAATATATATTAGTTTAAATTCTTTCATACATTGTGCATGTATGTATATATACAAAAGGATAAAGATACTCATTTACTTTTATAATGTATAAGATATAAATATAATTTTTTTTTAAATTTTCTTTTGCTTTGTAAACATCAAAATGGACTGAAACATATATTCACAATGGAGTAAAATGATTAACAAAATCTAGGGCTTAAGATATCTCCTTACAAATGGCACAAACCATCATTGCCTAAATAAAATAGTCAAATAAAAAAATTCAAGGAAACACTTCACCATCCAAATTTTAATTTTTAAATCCCCTAACACCTGATGTTCAGTAATCAAAAGACCTTTGAAATTTTTACTTCAGCATTCAAAAAAAAGGAAAGTTCAGAAAAAAAAGATAAACTGCCTTCTTCAATTCAAGCTAAAAATCTGAAATATTTTCTCAGGCTTCATAACAGTAGTATGATACTTTCAGGTAAGTTCTGTTTTAAAATTTATAGTTATGAAATTTTGATTTTTTAAATCAAGTGTTAACAATCAATTCAAAACAAAAACTGCAGTTTGGTGAAGCAGAGGGGTTTCTGGTTTTAAGGTAGTGCAGTTCTTTTCTATTTCTGGAAATAAATTAAAAAGGCAAGTAAATTTTCATTTTAAAAGCTTGAACTTGGAGTTGTAATTTCTAATGAAGAAAGAGTCTAATTCAACAATATTCAATCAATTGCAAGAAAAAAAATCAAGATCAAGGTTGAATCTATTTTGGTTTCTAGTTGGAGAAAAAAAGAGACTTCGCTGTTACAAATTCAAAACTGTAAGAAATTTTTCTTTTAAGAAGTTTCAATTTGGATCCGTTAAATATGAGTGAAAACAGGAATTAACCAACGGAATCAATCAATTATTTGCAGCAAAAGGTTAAGAATCAAAAGCTAAACCTATAGTAGTTTCCCAGGCAGCAATCTAAGTTCTTTGTTGCATTTAAAAAAAAATTAAAGCTGTAAGTAAATTCAAATCCTTGTTTTGATATTAATAAATTGAATAAACAAGAGCATGCAACAGTGATCAAACAAAATGTTATAACTTCAAGTTGTGGATTTAAAATTCAAAATCAAGTAGAAAAGAAGAAAATTCCAAGCTCATCTCTCTGTTTGAAACTATCGGTAACCTCTGGAAAAACAAGTGAGTAAACCCTGTTTTCTTTTTATCATGGTTGCTTTGTGTATGTCTGGGTGATGTAGGAAACTTAAACTGTGTTTGTTTGCAAGAGATTTGGATGTATGGTTGAACGCTTGGCTTGTCATGTTGACCTTGCAAAAATATTAGTCACCGTTTTAGTTTCAGGAAAAACAAAAGTGAAAACCTGTAAAAATCCATTTTCCTTCCCCTCTGTCACTATTGATTTGAACGATAAACTAAGGTTAGCCATGCATTTTTGTTTCAGTAAACAAGATGGATTTTGTTTAAACTTGCACTATTTTTTTTTAGAAATAAATCAAAGCAAAGTTGTTTCTTTCCTAGAAACTGTGAAACTCAAATTCATATGGCCTTCTTTTTATAAGAATAAATCATATCAAAATCCAACTCAATCTTTCTCTTCCTTATTCCTTCTGAAATAAATTGTAATAAGTTGAAGTTTGTGTTTGAGTTTTCACCATGCTTCAGAAACTAATCAAAACAGGTTTGTAGTCTTACTGGGAATTAAAAAGAAGGAAAAAAACACAGTACATCTGAACTTTGGTTTACAGGGTAATCCATATCATAGGAAATTTAAAACCTTTCTCTCTTTGCTTCTGAAAAGGTTGTAAATAAGTTAAAATATTGTTGTAAACCCGCCTTGTATTTTTAGTAAAGAATTAAAGTAAGTTTTATATAGTTTCTTCCTGAAAATTTCGAAACAAGTAACAATTCAAATTTTGCAGAAATTCAAACTTTACGAATTTTTATTTCATTAATTTTATTTGAATCCCTTTGGGAAATGATAATTTTTGAAACTAAAATCTAATTTTTTTTATTGGTTTTTCACTGAAACATTTGGGATGTTCTGGGAAATAAAGTTTTACCAAAATCTGATGATCTAAGGAGTTATAGGCCTCGAATTCGTTGTCGTAGATTGTTTGGGTGTTCGTGATTTCTAGAAAAATACTAGATTAAATTATAGATTCTTAAATCTTGGATTCAAGAGTAAACTAGGGTTTAAGAACTTCTTTTTGTTCACGTTGGATACAATGGTGCCGTGCCTCTTAAGGATGATCGGAATGCGTGTCGGGGGGAAAATCGATGCGTCGCACGACGTGGAAGCTGGAGGCAAAATTTGGTGGCCGATAGTGGACTGGAGAGGCGACGCGAGGCAAATTCTCCGTTGTCATTTTCTGGTGGTTTTGGATCGAATGTCTCGAAGCTTGTTTTTGAATTTTTTTCCAAAGTCTGGGTGTTCGTGGCGTCTTGGGGGACGAATGGCGACTCGTTGGTGGCCGCAGCACCGACCAACGGCGGCGAGTTTGATGGTTGACGTGCACGTACTTAATTGGTGAGTCAGTGGACTGGTTTGGGAAAGACAGGGGAAAGCTCGAAGTATGGCACGGGGAAATTGAGTGAAAAACTCGAAGAAGGACTCGAGGTGTTTTAGCGTGGTGATGGTTAACTTGAAAACTTTAATGAATTTTGTGAAAATGTTTTTGCTTGGGTCAATATTGGCCTCAACCCGAAGCAAGGGGGATGATGGCTCGGGGTAAACCCGGAGCAAGCCTCGGGTGAGTGAAATAGAACAGTAACCCAGTTTTTGCCAAATAATTGAAAAACTCAAGTAAATATATTGTCTGAATAATTTAATGATGATGGTAAATAGCATATGAAACAAATGGTATTTCTAATTTATAATTTTATAAAAGTTGTTTTAAACTTTAACTTAACAAAATTTTTAAAAGTAAAATAAATGTTTAATTGTTAATTTAAAAACCAAATTGATTTATAAAAATGAAGAATAATTAACCCTTAAGGCTTGCAATGATTTTACCATCTAAAATTAATTAATTAAAGAATAGGGAGTTTATAAAATATAATTAAAACTTAATTAATTAACAATTAAGAATTCATAAGTTTAAAATAATAAATCAAAGGATAATTAACTAATTAATCCAATTAAACTAATTTATAATTAAGTAAGATTAAACATTAATTTAAAATGATTAATAAAGACTATTATATGGCTAATCCACTTTAATCACAATCACTTGAATCAACGATGATTGACCATCATCAAATACTCTATACTGGATTGACATTTTTGTTGTGATGTTGTGATTGATTTATGATGAACTGTGATTTGTGATTTGTTCCTATATGTTTGTGAAACCCCTGCTTCCCTTAAAACGGCATTTAAACTTCGATGCGATAGGGAGCCAGATTTCAGTTTGTTATCTGAAACGCACATCGAACCGTGAATGTGAACCTTTGTGATTGATACATCCACACGTTTTAAATTTGAGCGCTCACTATTCGGATTAGCCGGGAGAGGACCTTTGTGTCATATAACCTATTCCGAATAGTGATTCGACGAATGGATCGCATTTGAAGACCGACGGTGAAGACCGGGTGTCTTCGAAAACAATAGGATAACCTATCGGTTGTCTCCGCACCGAGTTGCTCCTGTATACGGATTCCATAAGTGATGGTAAGTCCGATCGGGATTGTGGACGCCCGGATTTACAAGGGCTTCTTCCTTTATTGGACGAAGTGCCTTCGGTTCTGTTCGAACCCGGAACAGACTTGTATGGTCGTGTGTCTAACACTACACTTTGAGATATAAAGCCGATTTCTTTCAAATACATATCTGTTGGTGGCGGAGAATTTATTCTCTTAGCTTAACACCCTTCTCTGAGATGTACGAGCTCAGAGGCTATGTAGGTAAAGGTTATCAGGGATATACTCCCAATTTGGTAGTGTGGCATGCTAAGTGCTGCTGTATAGTGATGATCATTTGTTGATCATTTGTGATCAAAGCATGGCTTTCGTGTGAAGCGTAGCTTTGTGGACGAGACCTCATCGGACCTCACACCCCGAAAATGGTCGAAACAGGAAAGATGCGGCAAGGTTATGAGGGTCGCGCCCTTTAGGGTATGTCATTTCCTTCTGGAAAAAGGTAGTATCATGGTATGGAGCCCAGATACTTACCTATATGGTTGCTTCAATCTCATTATTCTGTGTGGTTGTTGCTTTGTGATGGAGGGCCCTCGGATAAAGGACCCAAAGGACCGGGGAGTGGCATACTCGACTAGTAGTTACCTAGTTATAGAGGTAACCGGACCTTATGTTGGCAGAGAGCTGGGTAGGTTCTCGGGACGTCCCGCCAGAGGCGTACCCATGTGGCATAGGAAGTTCCTTGGCCTGATCATATGTTGGAAATCCAATTCCCAATACGAACCCAGTACGGTTTTAGTTGTATAACCTGCCATGGAATGTGGCGGTAACCTGCTATGGAACATGGTAGCTATAGTAGGCATACGACAAAATGTCGTATGTTGGCTAGGATTGATATTATATTTTCGAAATGGCTTTCTACACTATGCACTAGTAATAATATCAAAGAATTTTCCCATATCAAGCATATTTGCTTATCATAGGAAGAAATCTCCTCCAATTCTGTGATTGCATTGTATGTGTGGCGGGAGGTCTTATGGTAGTTTCATTTTCCAAAAGCATACCGGTTTTTCTTGTATGAATCTGTTTTATTTAAAAGCAACTATCTTTGTTTGCTCATACCAGTCCCATGAATGACCCGGAGTTTAGTGTTTCCTTTCTAAACTCTGGGTGCCCACCATTTCTACACGGGCAGCCTAGTAGCAGGTTTTCTATATTTTGGCTCTAGCTACATTTTGGAGTATTTTGATTTGGAGATTTTTGGTTTTTTGGAAGCTCACACCTTAGAGACATTTTGGAAGCTTTTGGATCTCGAGGTGCTTAGTTTGGTGTTCACTATCATTCTCTATCTTTTTGAAGACTTTTGGCATATGATATCTAGTTGTTCTATTATGTCATTCTATTTGGAGATGTTATTCATGTATTATGTACTCTGATGTTGTAACAGATATTATTATGATGTTGTATCTGTGATATGATGCATGATATTCATTTTATTTCCGCTGCTTTATAATTCATCTAATGTTGTTATAAGCTCCATCCGACTGGAGTTCGATGTTTGAATCATTGACAGTCGAGTACAAGTGAGGTATTTGATGTCAATTTTCGAACGTTGAATTTTGGGTCGTGACAAACCGACTATCAATATTGGCCAATGCGCTGATCGTTTCGAAAAGACCGGGATCGAGATTTATTTCCTGAAAACCACTTCGATCCGGTTTGAACGTTTTAGTGTGGAAAACAAGAGTTTGGATTTGAAGAAGGAGCAGTGAAGTACACGGGCTAGTCGCTACTAATCCTGAGGATGATTCCTAAATGGATGTAGTAGGAGTAGTGCCTTCGGTTGCGTTCGAACCCGGGACGAACTTGTGTGGAGGAATGCTTTTGGAACATCGTTAGGTGGACAATGGGCATTCTAAGTGAAACGTTCTAAAAGGTAACGCTTAGCCTCGAGCGTCATCAACCGTGAATGATTGAAAATCAGGAGATATGCAGCAAGGCTAAGTGGGTAGCACCCATTTGGGTGAGGTCATCCCTGTCTAGATGTCCCTTTTTTCGGCTTAGTGGTGCGGTTGCTGATCCCAACCATGGGGTGATCTTACTCGGGATTATCTAGTAAGGGGTAGTCCCGGTCTTGTGTTGCAGGGGATCGGGAGGGATCCTCAGTACGGTGATCTAGGCCACGTACTGTGACAGGTGGTACCCCAGTGCCTAGTCATTAGTTGGAAATCCATTCTCCCTACATGCCTTTACAATTTTTGCTTGCATAACCCCTTTTGTGGCTAGTATGCTGGAATTTAATCATGTAACAATTTCAGCTATTTGAATAAGTATTTGTATATAGACACTATTATAATATCAGAGGATTTTTGATAAGAAATGTTTTAGCTATCGTAAGGTAAAAACCCGACATGTTTATTTGTGGCGTGGTCTTACGAGATGCTTTTGATTTTCAAGGGATTTTTGAAACTTTAATAACCAATTTGAGTGTGATTTCTCACGTTGGTATTCCAGACTGACTCGGGTGTTATTTAACTATAATGCTCGGGTCAGGCCCAGTATTATAGATTACAGGAAATGATGCTGTGGAGCTGGATGGCGATGCGTACTTCCGTATTTGTGTGAAATAATCCGCTATGTATTCAGTTTTGGGAAGGATGAGATATTATAGCCGTCTTGAGTTGTGTTGTTGTTTGTATTGAACTCGGATGTTGTACTATGATGATGTAATGTATAAACAGATGTATTTTTTTATGTAAAGATCATTTACTATCTATTATATTTTATTCTGCTGCGATGGTTAGATTCTGATGTTGTTTTATATTTTCTTCTTCTACCTCTTCTTCTTTAACCCTGATGGTTCGGTTTTCAGGCATCCGATTACTCGGCATTCGATACAGTGGACATATTGATGTCGATTTTCGAGCGTCGAAAAATTGGGTCGTTTCAGTAATAAAAAGATGACACGTTTTATTGAAAGTAAGTCGACTAGTACTAATGACAAATACCGCACTCGACAACGTGATGAATACGAGAGGTTTAATTTCGATAAGCGGGTCATGATAATCTAAGAATATGGAATGTATATCCATATGCAAATTTTTACACCTTAATAGTTGGATAGTTCACTATAAACAACTTACCTTTTAAATTATTTAATGTTGGTTTGGAGAGACCGAGATTGGATATTAGTTGTTATCTGAAAACAACATCGAACCAACGTAAATATTCGAATTGGATATGGTAAAGGCAAGTTGCAAAATGAAGACTTTGAAGTGGTTTACTACTAAACCTCAAGGTGACTCCAAAATGGGTGTAGATATAGTGACTTTGGTTTGTTCATCTCCTGAACGACTTGTATGGATGAGTGCTGACATTGTGTCAACATATGGAAGACAATTTTAGCATTCCAAGTGGAAATGCTATAATAGGTAAACATAGCCTCATGCCTTATCAACCGGTAGTGACTAAAATAAGGGAGATGCATCAAGGCTAAGTGGGTCACTCTCATTAGGGTAAGGTTATCCTAATCTAGAGTCCCTACTGTCAACTCATGTATGCTTCGGTACGGTTGTTGATCCGAACCAAGGGACGATCTTATTCGACACTATTCAACAAGGGATAGGCCAGTCTTTCATTGGCAGGGGATCTAGACCATGATGGGCATTACCCCAATAGCCTAGTCATTATATGGAATCCATTTTCCAATAAGTGCCTTCAGTCTTAATTGTGCACCTATCATGCTGAAATTTAATTAATGCAACAATTTCGGCTATGTGAATCATTGATTTGAAAACCTTAGACATTTTGATAATATCATTGGATTTATATATAAAGTGTTTTAGTTATTGTAAGGTAAAAACCCGACCGTGTTTTTATCCGGCATGGTTTTACGAGATACCTTTGATTTTCAAAGTGCTTTATGAAAGTAAAAATTAAGTTGTTTGAGTTTACTGACACCTAATCCATGTTTGATTCGGTGTTTTATTTTCTTTTCCTAAAACTCTTCGGTCTCAAATTGTACGAGTAGCCAAGTGATCCAAGTTTCTTATGGAAGCATTTTGAGGGAACTAGAGTAGGTGGCTTCGCTGCTAGCTAATAATTAATTTATTCCACTGTATTTTATGTATGATCTATGTATTTTCATATAGGTAGGCAGTTATAACTGCCCAGTGGAAGGTTGTAATGCAATGACTCTGATGTATTATTATTATTATTGAAATAACAACATGATATCCTATGTTACCTATTACATGTTGTTCTAATTCACGGTGAGATTCTGTGGTTGTGCAGTTTCTTCTTAACTGTGACCCCCCACCTCTATACCCACGCTAGCCAAGAATATTACTGTGAATGCTGTCAACTAACACGGAGAATAAGGCTGTTGAGGAGCGACCATCCGTGTAATTGCTTTGCGCGAGCATCGATATGTCAGATAGTATAACATGCGTTTTATCTCAAGAGGAAATCCGACATACCGACACAAACACAAAGCTACTACAAAGTGGCTATAATATCTTCAGAAACAAATATAGAAATAAACATAACATAAATCAGTCATAGACAATTCATATCACAAAGGCGGAAATAGATATGAATATTACACATGAAAGTGTACATCAGAGTAGTGGTAAAAAAGATCCATAATAATACAAAGGAATAGATACAAGTGCTAGACAAAAATATGTATACATCAAGGAGTCTGTATCTCAAATGTATACAACAAAAAACTACTAAACTAAAGTAGTTAGCCAAAAGTCAGAAGATGGTTCCAGGTAGGAAGCCATGAGGAAGCACCTGTAATATCTCAGTCTGACCCGAGTATTATTTAAGAAGAAAATAATAAATGGATCAGTCTAGCTATAAATATCAGATGAAGTGATATATAATAAGAGATATGATATAAACATATAATAATCACAATGCCAAGCTGTGATAAATAAGTAATTGAAAATCAACAAGAGATTAATCAATATCACAATAATCTACTCAAGATAAAAAGGAATGTCATACTCCTAATTTCATTCACCAAGCCACAATAAATGACATATATATTCATGCCGATCGTAAAAGTTGGTGAAACATAAATTCTAGAATTCAACACACGAAATCCAGAAATCACAATCAAATGGAACAACGACGTCGTACAGCGGGACATCCGATGAACCAAATCACAATCAAAGGGAACAACGACGTCGTACAGCGGGACATCCGATGAACCAAATCACAATCAAAGGGAACAACGACGTCGTACAGCGGGACATCCGATGAACCAAATGACAAAGACATTGCACAATGCTAGTCTAAAACAAAAAATGATCGTCATGATCAAAGAGAAGTGTCAATTACAGTAAGCTAGTAAATATATGAGCTTAGCTTCATGCCCTATAACCACTAGCTTAACATAAATATTTACGAACAAATTGCAGATCTCCACTAGAAAAATTGTCACAAGTGGTTCAATCGAACAAGTCCAAAAATTAACCAACGAAGTAAACGCAAGCATTTCATACAACTTGTTTTACTAAGTCGTTTAATTAGATTTCTCATACGAGTGAGGTAAAGGTTTGTATATACCAATAGATTGGAAACCGGTTTGAGAAAACGAGCTTTGTAATAAAATAGTGTTGAAATCATTTGAAGAAAGAGTTTTGATATTTACTGCTAGTATAGAAAACCTTTATATTTTAAAGTGACAAATCATAGAAGTGATTGTAGAAACAATCGGGCATAAAAATTCACATTCGAAGACGTGAATAAAGTCCAAAGAAATCGATATAAAATCCATCAAAATGGATATATCTAAAATTCCCAAAGAAAAGGTCATCAAGGTCGATAATAAATGACAACAACAAAAGGGAGACAACACGAATCGATTAAAGTTGGATATTCAAACGAATTAGCAATATAGGCTAATCTGGCAAATAGTAGCAGGTCGGTCGACCGGACTCCCTGAGTCGGTCGACCGAACCAGAGGTTGGAATCGATCGACCGGCCCAGGGGGCTCGGTCGGCCGAAGCCTATAACCAGCACTTCCAAACAGAGGCAGGAAGTGCCTGGACTACAGGTCGGTCGACCGGCCCAGGGGGCTCGGTCGGCCGAACCTATATGCTTGCACTTCCTACCCTATTTCAAAAGAGGTGCAAATCCCGACCAAATTGCAATCGCACGAGCAACGGCGCTAAGAGTTTATGCCAATCGACTACCCGGCCCTATATGCTCCTCGATGCATCACCAAAAACATGTTCAAACATCAAAGTTAGGATTTTTAACGAATTGAACTCAAAACACTAAAAATTGGAATATTCACAAAAGCAATCCAAATCAAAATCAAATGCACATGAATAAGTGTTAGGAATTCATACCTAACAATAGAAGAGAATTATAAGCATAGATGTGAGATTAAAAATCTCACCTTTGAATCCGAAAACAATAAATGAGAAGCTTGAAGACGAAGGAAGATCAACCACACTTCAATCTCAACACAAGAAGCTTGAATCTAAGCTTAAAAGAGAAACATTTCCTAAATTAGGTTTAGGAATTTTCTGAAATTGAATGGAGAAAGAGTTGGAGAAGATGAAGGAGATGCTTACCAATGGGTTCTCTTTGAATTTGGAGCTAGAAGATGGATTTGCTAATGGAAACTAGGGCTTAGGATTTCCTAATTTTTTTTCTCTTCCCCCATTTTTGCTTGAGCTTGAGTGTTAGGAAAATAGAAAAGGAGTGAATGAAGAGGAGGGGTTGGGACTGAATACATAAGTGGGCTCAGCCCAAACCAAAACCCTAAGTGAACAGTAGCAAAATTCAACTTTCTCCAAACATATCGAAGCTTATACTCAAAAAGGTCGCAAACGGCATTTTGAACTCAATGGGGGTGGTCTCGAGTCCTAATTCGGCTGTTTGCAAAAAGTAGCTTTTCGGACTAAAATTCGACTAACGATAAAATATTTAAATAAAATATTTAAATATAAAATCGATAAATATGCGGGTTGTTACATTAACATTCATTTTCTTCTACACTTAATGGCTCGTCTTTCGGTGCAAGAAAGATGGTCGTTACAATTTTGGTATCAGAGCTTAGGTTAATCGAACACTTAGGCTTTGGGTTAGGGTCAACTTTAAGATTGTATATTTGTAATTTTTATCATATATATATATATACATATATATATATATATATGTTTGTGTGCGCCTAATAGATAGATCAGCTTGATAAGTTTGATTAAGACCCTTCTTTCAAGATTAATCTCGTCCAAGTATTCTAAGAATTATCTTACTATATCCAGGTAGTAAGACATAAATAATAGAGGTAGATGAGGTAGGGGAGTAGGTAGCACTACGACTACCAATGGTCGAACCTCAAATCCTGGAGGAGTTGGGATTACCAAAGAGGTAGCGCCAATGCAGCCAAGCGTGAAATTCACAACCTTATGCAAGGATTACACTAATTTCAGAGGGAAACCATTTAAAGGAACCAATTCTATAATGGAAGTGCAAGCTTGATTGCAATCTTGCGAAAAGATTTTTAAAGGTCTTGGCTTATCTGGTGAACAGAAAATATTTTTAGCAACATAAAAATTGCAAGAGGGAGCGGCTGCTTGGTGGGACTCCCTTACTGCAAATATTCCAGAAAAAGAGTTTTCATGGGCCAAATTTAAAGAAGTTTTTTAGGACCAATTCTAGAAAACAGCAGAAAGGACGAGGACGTACCACAACTTCATGGACTTGAAACAAGGGGATCTATCTATAATACAATATGAGTTTCAACGAATTATCTTGATTTGGGCCGGATTTGATCAACACCCCATTAAAAAAGAATGAGATGTTTATTTTAGGCATGAGGGAAGAGTGTCATGAGAAAATGGCTGCTCAAATTAAGGGTACTTTTGTGGATTTAGTTGATAGGGCTCTAAGGTACGAGGCATTAGAAGAAAAAAAAGGCACCTACTCCTGTAGCACCTAGTGGAAATACCGATGGAAATGGTTCTAATAAGAGGAAGTTCAATCTAAATTGGAAGAATTAAGGAAAAGGGAAATATGGCAAAGGTTAAGGAGGAAATCCTAAGGATAGTGGTTGTTATATTTGCAAGCAGAAAGGACATATTGTCAGGTACAGTCCGAATCGTGAAGTTCTGAAGCAGCAAGGTGGACCCATCTCTCCGATGGTCCAAAAGATTCTTTATTTTAATTGCCATCAACCAAGCATATGGTAAAGGACGACCCACTCATAAAGAAGGTGCACCAGCCCAAGGTGTACACCATTAGAAAAGAACCGTTGATTTCACCAGATGTGAAGGGGAAAGGCATTTTTGAAGGTATCTTACTGATTGGTGGTATTTTCGTTCGAGCATTATTTGATACGGGTGCCTCTCATAGTTTTATCTCTTGTGAATTGGTAGGTAAATTTCATCTTATAACCAGTATTATAGAAAACCCTATGTGTGTGTCTAACCCCATAGGTGGTGCAACCCTTTTGAACATGATTTGTGAAGATGTGCCCATTTCCTACATTTCTCATCACTTTTCTTGCGACCAACATGTTTTAGAATTTGGGTTTGACATTATTCATGGTGTCGATTGGTTATCGAAATATGGAGCTATTTTAGATTGTGCTCAAAGGACTATATCTTAGTAATCAATTTGGGAAGAGTTGCTAAGTTATCATGTAAGGAACCTGATATTCATATATATAGTTTCTTGTATGCCCTAGAAGTAGCCCAAGAGAGTTTAGGTTCTATTGAAGTTGTTAAGAATTTGCTCAATGCATTCGAAAAAGTTAAAAGTTCTCCCCCGCTGTGACGATCTGCCTTTCATTGCACAGAAAGACGCATCATTATTAAGAAATAAAGGGACAGGAAAGAGAAAAGATGAGAAAGAAAGAACTAAATAAAATCAGAATCTCACAGCGGAACGAATAAAATATATTAATCACATAGATATTACATAGTATCACCATACATTAGAGTTACATAGATTATACATCACATGTTAAATAGTTAGAAAGACCTATCTAATCATTACAACTCAAGTACATCACAGAGATACATACACTAACACTAGCACAGCGGAACCATAATATCTATATACGCTGTAGCCTCCTGCTCCAAGTCTCCTCCATAAATTCATCAAGGCTAACCTGAATCCCTTAGCTACTCATAAAATTTTTAGTACCTAAGAGTTTAATAAAATAGAAAATAAACTCTTGGTCAGACATAGGTTTGGTGTGAGTAAACAGGTTAAAGTTGCTTAACTTTGAAAATCATTTAAAAAGAAAGGTATCTCGTAAGACTTCCCACACATAAACATTGAAAAGTTTATACTAGACGATAACCAAAATATTTGATAGGAAATCCAGTGATATTATAATAGTGTCTATGGTTTTCAAGCAAAATACAGAAATAGCTGGAATGCTTACATCTCACGTCCCAACATAGTTGGGCATAATCAAAACGTACGACACTTATTGGAGATTGGATTCCATACATTGGCAGGGCTACGGGGGTATCGCCCGTCACAGTATGTCGCCTAGATCACCGTACCGAGGATCCCCCCTGATCGCCTGCAACACAAGACCGGAACCATCCCTTACTAGATAATCTCGAACAAGACAACCCCGCGGTTGGCGCGACCAACCGCCCACTAAGCCGAATAAAAGGGACCTCTAGACAGGGGAAAATCTTGTCATACCTTGGTGCTACCCACTTAGCCTTGCCGCACCTCCCCTGTATTAGCCATTCTCGGTTGATGAGGCTTGAGGCTACGATTACCTTTAGAACACATATCTTGGAATGCTCATTGTCCTCTAATGACGATGATCTAAAAGCATTCATTCATACAAGTTCGTTCCGGGTTCCAACAAAACCGAAGGCACTATCTTGCTACACTCATTTTGGAATCACCCTCAGAGTTAATGACAATAGCCCTCACACTCTGAATCTTCATCTCCTACCTCCACTAAACTCGTTTTGGAATCACCCTCAGAGTTTTAACGACACATAGCCCGTACGCTTTGATTCTTCATCTTGATCTTCATTAGAGATTTCATGACCTATCGTCTAATTTGGATCGATGTGGTTTTCAGATATTCCAATTTGGAAATCTGATCCCAGTCTCATCGAAATCCAAAACGTTGTCTGTTAAGGCTAAATTATTTTAAGTTTTGAGAATTCAATTTATTATTTAGAATAACATATTCACACTGATAGACGATTCACATTATCGCAGATGGATAATCCATATTATCAAAATTTAACCAAAGCATCTCATATCATAAAGCAGTACATATCACATATCAGAGATATCACATAATCCAAGGCATTCAACATCATTCAATCATCTATAAGCAAGATTAATTGTCACACCATCTCTAATTAATTTAATTAACCACCAATGAATTACATTAATTACTTTTAAATCATGTTTACTTGACATTAATTAATTACAACCCAAATAACTAATCATCCTTAAATTTCCTCTTAATTAATCATCCTTGATTAATTACCTTAAGTAATTAACCTTAAATTAATAATCCTCTAACTATTTCACATTAATCAACCCTTAATTACTCTCATTAATTAATTAATTATTAATTGATTACATTAATTAACGATACTTAATTAATTACTTTCATTAATTAATTACATTTATCCTTAATTAATTACATTAATTAATTATACTTTAATTAATCACTTCCATAAATAAACCTTAATTAATCACATATAGTAATTAACTATCCTGTAATTACTTACATTAATTAATTAACTCCATAATTAATTATATTAACGAATCCTTTAACTAATTATACTGAGTAATTAATCTTTAATTACTTCCATTAATTAATTTCTTTAATTACTTTCCATCAAGTAATTCCCCTTTAATTAATTACATCCAGTAATTACCCATTAATAACTTACACTAAGTAATTACACTTTATTAATTACATTAAGTAATTATACTTAATCAATTTCATTAAGTGATTATCCTTAATTAATTTAAATAATTAACTATCTTAAATTAATTACATTAATTTATTTAATTAATTACATTGAGTAATTCATCCTTTAATTATTTCCATTAATTAATCACTCTTTAATTAATTACCTTTAGTTACTTAGATTAATTAACCCTTAATAATCAAATAGTTAACTATCCTCAATTAATTAAACCAATTATCTTAAATTAATTACATTAATTATATCTTAATCACTAGTTAATAATCCATAAATTTACATTTATTACCCACCCAATCATTACCTTCATTAAGTGATTAACTTTTAATTGATTTTACTAATTAATTACCTTTAATTAATTGCAACCTTAATTAACTAAAGATAAGTTCTTTTCGTTAATTAAATAGTTAATTACATCATTTAATCTTCATTAGAAAACATTTAGGAATCAATTATATAATTAAAAATATAATTTACTTAAATACAAAACATTTAATTTTAACATTTAAATCTTTGAAAACTTATTCAAAATTGTTTAATAAATCTAATAAATACTTATTCTTAAAAACTTAATTACCATTCTTTTAAAAACATATTCATTTTAAATATATTTTGAAAATTTGGTTTAAACATCCCTTTTTAAACATATTTCTTTAAGTACACCTTAAAACTTGGAACATTCTTACTTAAAAACTTGTTTTATTTTTATTTAGCGTTGAATTTTTTTTAAACATTTTCTTTACTTCTTAAAATTTGATTTTCTTTGCTTAATATAAATCTGGGTTCTGCTTATTTTAAATTTAAAATCCTATACATGTTTATCCAAAAACTTATAAACCTGGAACAAACAAGACTGACCCGAGCCTATACCATCAAAACGCCGAGCCAACTAAAATCTTTACCGAGCTAAACATGAGTCTCTTGCATTCCTTATCTTCTTCGAGTCACACACGAAATTACATGAGATTGACCCGAGAAAAACATCATCTTCTCAAACCAACCAAACCAGACATCCAAAGTACACACATGCACGTGCACGTGCAATTGCCGGAGGTCCGACCTTCGCCACGACCCTCGACCAGTCGACATCGACCCTGCCGACCCCCTCGATCACCCAGATTGGAGAATTCACCTACGAATCGACATCGAACAACTCGACGGACATAGGACCTGTACTCGATCGATAAAACCGCCACCGGCCATGACCTCCAACCATTGGAACACACCCCGACCAATCCGAAGCTACTCCACGTCACCACGCTCCGATCCCACCCTTAGCGATCGAGTCCGGCCGCTCCACGGCAACGCAATCGTCACGAAAACAACGACGACCCAAATAGTCGACCAAACCCTAAATCTCCTCCGATGGGACGCCACATGCATCGATAAAACCTTCCGCTATTTTTCCATCAACCACCATCCTTCCAGCTATCTCTGACAACATGCCCGGCCTCCAACACCTCGTCGATCGAGTACAATCGACGAAAGTACAAAATCCGATCATCTCGATATATCTCACTATATACTTACCTTAAAATCATGATTTTTCTACCTAAATTCATCATTTGCCATGACGAATCACATTCTATAATCGATAATTGAAATTAGCAGGATTGATTTTTAACATATTTTCAGGTCATCTCTGTATTTTTTGATTTTTGTAAAAAATACTAAATATAAAATCTTGATACCATTTTAAAAACTAACTTTACACCGAAATAATCATCTTTCATTCAAAGATCAAGGCTTAAATTTGATTGTGGAGAGAGATATGAATTTTTTTCCATATGAAATTAAACCATGTAAATAAGAACTGAGAAGATATATACACACACACACACACAGGCACTCATATATAACCAGACATATCATATTACAACATGCACTCACAGCCATGTAAACATATGTACATCATCACAACACAACCTATCACATGCATCAAAGTTTAATCACAAATTTTTAGAACTGTTTTTAAAAGAAAGTTACTCACCTAATTTCAAAACAGAGAACATGCCTTTGTTCAATTATCTGGAAATTTGTTTTGATATTTTAAAATGAAATGCTTGCTGTTTATTTTGCTTGATCTGCTGCTTGATAGCTTGTTGTTGATCTTCATTATGTTTGTATGATCTCAAGTTGAAAATTTTGAAACTGATGTTGTATATAGCTTTGGTTTTCCTTCAAATTTCTGGTTTTTAGTTTACATTATTTATTTTAGAAAGAAAGAAAGATGAAGAGAAGTTTAAAAATTGGAGAATGTTGAGCTGACACCAAGTTTTTCTCTTAATACTTGTTATTTATAATTTAATTTTAAGAGAAAGTAAATGTTGCCACTTGTTATTTCAAGCTACATTAAGCTTCCAAATGTAAATGCATGATTTTAATTTCTTACAAATGTTAAATACAAGAATTTTTGTGTTTGAACCCTTGCTTAAAAAATCTCTTATTCTTTTATTTTTATGAAATATGAATTTATGTTTATATTTATTATTTAGACATATGTTTTGAAATTTATCTAATATGTTTATATATGTATTAAATCTTTATATATTTACAAACTACATTTTATTCACATGTAACTTAAAAAGAAACCTATATATATACAAACCATATTTAAATCAAGCAATATTTAAAAAGAAAGCAAAATAAACCCTTTTGTAAATCTTATTTAAACTTAGGCTAAATAATTTTGAATTAAATAAATATTTACCTTAGTTGCTTTTGAAAATATATGATTAACTTTTAAATAGCTTTGAAAATTATTATATTGAATTTTAAAACATAACTTCAAAGCATAATATATTCATATATATTACAATTTGAAAACATATCTTTTATTAAATTAAAACCAAAGACTTCCTATTTACAACATATATACCAATATATACAATATAAATAGAAAACAATTTTATTAGCTTTAAAAGATAAAATTTACCAATTAAATATTATAAAAGAAGATTATTAAACCAATTTAAAAACTTATTGATAAAGATTATCGAATTTTTATTGCCTAAAATTCCGAGTCATCACATTCCTCCCCCTTAAAAGAATTGCGTCCTCGAAATTTAAAAGCAAGGATAATTCAATAATCCAACAAAAGTTTTAATTTTTAAATAGCAAACATATATTATCAACCATATACTAGGAACCATAACAACCAATTTACTCTAACAAACCAGTCCAACTGTCTAGACAAAATTCTAGATAGGACTTCCTAATACTATTAAGAGTTTCCTAGATACAATCATTGGGATCCTGGCTCTACTGAATCCATAACTAGCTACACTACTCTGATTCGGAGCTCCTCCTTAACTCAATCTATAAAACTGAACAGGAAATCTGACCACAGTTAAATCCGATTCAACACCCAAATCCTCCTGAACTGCTGGTTCCAAACCAGTGATGGATCAAACACGTATTTCCTCAAAGATACGTGAAATACATTGTGAATCCAATCATCCGAACTGGCAATTCAATCCTGAATGCAAAAGAACTTATCCTCTTGAGAAACGAAAATGTCCAATATACCTCGGAGCCAACTTTCCAAGTCTTACCCAATCTTATTAGTCATTTTACCGGAGAAACCTTAACAACAATGAAGTCTCCAACTTCAAATTCTGGATTTCTTTGTCTCTTATCCACATAACTTCTCTGACAATCCTGGGCTGCTAACATCCTTACCTTGAACTAGAGCGACCTTCGCAAATGCCTTAAGAAACAAATCTGGATCAAGATAAAGACAATCTCCGGATCCTACTCAACAAAATGATTCTCCCAAGATCCGTCGAAATCCAGAATATAAGATTTACTCCACAAACATCAGTGGACTTCAAACTTACTTCTCCTACTTGGAATAGCCAAACAGGTGCACCCGACATTATCACCTTCAGATCCTGAAAAATCTTCTTCACACTTAAGAGTCAATTTGAACTTGGCTTCCTTTCCTATTTAGCTGGGATAAGTGAGAAGAAATCTTATAGAAAAATCCCAAATGAACTTCCACTAGAAATTACTAATCCAAGAAAACTGCAAACTTCCGTAGGAATCTGAGGTTGCTTCCACTCTTGCATAGCTGCTACCTCGCTTTCGCTGCACAACTCTGATTCAGAGATGATGATAATGCCGTCGATGAACTCGAGCACAAACTTGTCCAGGAAGATATGGTTCATCACATAAAATCCTAGTGACCCATCCGACTCAGTCACCATCACTACAGCAGAATCCCAACTAGAAAACTAGGTCAGATCAATCCTTCTACGAGAAGTCCTGAACTGCTTTATACCTCTCTCTCTAGGACCCATCCTTACACTAGGCTGAACCACCGGTAATGCTTCAGGAATCAAGTCGATATGAAAACTCAAACTCCCGATACGGAAAAACTCTGACTTCCTTGAAGACATCCGAAAACTCTTCGATAGCTTCTACCTCCTTATAAGATGCCTCAATCCCATGCAAAAGATTACCCAAAAGAACACTCAAACTATCTCAAGTCACATTTGCTATCCTACCCAGTTTAGTTCCAAAAAATCTGTTCTCTCTTCGCAAATCAGAACAGCTTATTCTTATCTATCTAATCCACCGAAGAAATCGATCCACTCAGCTGCTTTCGAACCCCACCTCTAAGAAACAGCTAAGCCAAATGACCTTCCCGCTACTCATAAAACACTCCCAAGCTGTACTGCTGCCACAGATGCCAAAGACGTCTTATCCATAAGCTCTTCGATCCTCAAAGCCATATTAACCAGTTCCACAAATGAGCCTTTGAGATGGCAGGCACCTCTTCAACAATCTCGAGCCCAAACCAAGCGTAAACATCTCACTCCTCTAAAGGGAAGACGATGAGACCATGTCCGAAGCGAGGCAACTCATTGACCTTAGTCTCATACTCTAATGCAGACAACTCCCTAGCTAAAGATCCAAAAATTACCTTTATAGTCGAGTCTTCCTTGCGGCAGGCTTCAACTGTTCCTCAAATACCACCATAAACTTGCTCCAAGAGAAAACATCTTCGGGAACACCCATGGTCACTGCGTCCCATCACGCAGCTGCTCCTTCTTGAAGTAGCCAAGATATCATCACTCGCCTCTGCTCATTCAACAGATCCAAACTCTTGAAAATCCATTCACACGAGCTTCCCAAGCTTACACTTTAATGATGGACTTCGATCCTCGAAAAGACATTCCTTCTTAGATCGATGAAATCCTTACTCAATGCTGCAAGGCTCACTCAGGCGGTATTGGGTATAAAGCCTCGGCAGATACTTGTTCAATCTCAACACTCAGACTTCTACCCTTAATCAGAGTCGTGCTACACACACCACTAACCCTCCTACCTCTAGAACTCAAGATGCCTGCCTAACTTATGTGGGTAACCCAGACAGGTAACCCAACAAAATAGACAGGAATATACATATACATACATACATACATACATACATACATACATACATACATACATACATACATACATATATATATATAGTACGCTCTCTCAAGAAAGATATCACTCCAAAGCCTAGGTATTCTCTCAACCTAGAGCTCTGATACCATAATGTGAGGACCCTCCTTTCATTCCACAGAAAGACGCATCATTATTAAGAAAGAAATGGATGGGAAAGAGAAAATATTAGAAGAAAGAACTAAACAAAATTAGAATCTCACAGCGGAACGAATAAAATATATTAATCACATAGATATTACATAGTATCGCCATACATCAGAGTTACATAGATTATACATCACATGTTAGACAGTTGTAATGACCTGTCTAATCATTACAACTCAAGTACATCACAAAGATACAGACACTAATACTAGTAAAACAGAATCATAATATCTACATACGCTGAAGCCTCCTGCTCCAAGTGTCCTCCATAAATTCGTCAAAGCTAACCTGAATCCCTTGGCGACTCGTAAAAATTTGAGTACCAAAGAGTTTAATGAAACAGAAAATAAACTCCGGATCATACATGGGTCTGGTATGAGTAAACGGGTTGAAGTTGCTTAACTTTGAAAATTATTTGAAAAGAAAGGTATCTCGTAAGACTTCCCACACATAAACATGGAAAAGTTTTTACCTTACGATAACCAAAATATTTGATAGGAAATCCCGCTATATTATTATAGTGTCTAGGGTTTTCAAGTAAAATACAGAAATAGCTGGAATGCTTACATCTCACGTTCCAACATAGTTGGGTACAATCAAAACGTACGGAACTTATTGGAGATTGAATTCCATATAATGACATGGCTACTGGGGTACCGCCCGTCACAGAATGTGGCCTAGATCACCGTACCGAGGTCCACCTTGATCCCTTGCAACACAAGACCGGAACCATCCTTTACTGGATAATCTCGAACAAGAAAACCCCACGGTTGGTGCGACTAACCGCCCACTATGCCGACTAAAAGGGACGTCTAGACAGGGGAAAATCTTGTCCTACTTGGGTGATACACACTTAGCCTTGCTGCACCTCCCATGTTTTAGCCATTCCCCGTTGATGAGGATTGAGGCGACGATTACCTTTAGAACACATATCTTGGAATGCTCATCGTCCTCCAATGGCGATGTTCTGAAAGCATTCGTCTATACAAGTTCGTTCCGAGATCGAACGAAACCGAATGCACTATCTCACTACACTCATTTGGGAATCACCCTCAGAGTTAACGACAATGGCCCTCGCACTCTGAAACTTCATCTTGAAACTGAAAGTACTATCTCCGTTAAACTCATTTTGCAATAACCCTCAGAGTTTTAACGACACATAGCCCTTACACTTCGAGTCTTCATCTTGATCTTCATTAAAGATTCACGACCTATTGTTTAATTTGGATCGATGTGGTTTTCAGATATTCCAATTTGGAAATCCGATCCCGGTCTCAACGAAATCCAAAACACCGTCTTTTTAGGCCAAATTGTTTTAAGTTTTAACAATTCAATTTATTATTTAGAATAACATATTCACATAGATAGACGATTCACATTATCATAGATGGATAATCCATATTAGCAAAATTTAACCAAAGCATCTTATATCACAAAGCTGTACATATCACATATCAAAGATATCAGATAATCCAAGGCATTCAACATCATTCAATCATCTATAAGCAAGTCACACCATCTCTAATTAATTTAATTAACCACCAATGAATTAAATTAATTACTTTAATTACTTTTAAATCCTGCTTACTTAACATTAATTAATTACAACCCAATTAATTAATCATCCTTAAATTTCATCTTAATTAATCATCCTTGATTAATTACACTAAGTAATAAACCTTAAATTAATTATCCTTTGACTATTTCACATTAATCGAACTTTAATTACTCTCATTAATTAATTATTAAATAATAACATTAATTAATGACCCTTAATTAATTACTTTCATTAATTAACTAAAATTAATTACACTGATTCTTAATTAATTACATTAATTAATTATATTTTAATTAACCACTTCCATAAATCAACCATAATTAATCATATATAGTAATTAATTATCCTATAATTACTTACATTAATTAATTAACTCCTTAATTAATTATATTAATTAATCCCCTAATTAATTACACTGAGTAATTAATCCTTAATTACTTCCATTAAGTAATTTCTTTAATTACTTTCCATCAAGTAATTACCTTTAATTAATTACGTCCAGTAATTACCCATTAATTACTTACACTAAGTAATTACACTTTATTAATTACATTAAGTAATTATACTTAATCAATTTCATTAAGTGATTAACCTTAATTAATTAAAATAATTAATTATCTTAAATTAATCATATTAATTTATTTAATTAATTACATTGAGTAATTCATCCCTTCAATTATTTCCATTAGTTAATCACTTTTTAATTCATTACCTTTAATTACTTAGATTAATTAACCCTTAATTAATTAATTATCCTTAATTAATTAAACCAATTATCTTAAATTAATTACATTAATTAATTATCTCTTAATCACTGGTTAATGGTCCATAAATTTGCATTTATTAACCATCTATTAATTACCTTCATTAAGTGATTAACTTTTAATTAATTACCTTTAATTAATTGCAACCTTAATTAATTGAAGATAAGTTCTTTTCCTTAATTAAATACTTAATTAATCATTTAATATTCATTAGAAAACATTTAGGAATCAATTATATAATTTAAAATATAATTTACTTAAAAACAAAATATTTAATTTTAACATTTAAATCTTTGAAAACTTGTTCAAAATTATTTAATAAATCTAATAAATACTTATTCTTGAAAACTTAATTACCATTCCTTTAAAAACTTATTCATTTTAAATATATTTTGAAAACTTAGTTTAAACATCGCTTTTTAAACATATTTACTTTAAATACACCTTAAAACTTGGAACATACCTAAAACCTTCTTTTATTTTTATTTAGCTTTGAAAATTTGTTAAACATTTTTTTACCTTTTAAAACTTGATTTTCTTTGCTTAATATCAATCTGGGTTCAGCTTATATTAAATTTAGAAACCTATACACGTTTTGTCCAATAACTTATAAACCTGGAACAAACAAGACTGATCTGAGCCCATACCATCAAAACCCCAAGTCGACTAAAATCTTTCCCGAGCTAAACATGAGTCTCTTGCATTCCTCATCTTCTTCGAGTCACACACGGAACTACACGAGATTGACCCAAGAAAAACATCATCTTCCCAAACCAACCAAACCAGACATCCAAAGTACACAAGTGCACGTGCACGTGCAATCGCCGGAGCTCCAACCTTCGCTGCGACCCTCGACTAGTCGGCGTCGACCCTGCCGATCAACTCGGTCACCCAAATCGGTGAATTCACCTACGAATCGATGTTGAAAAACTCGATGGACACAGGACACATACTCGATCGATAAAATCGCCACCATCCATCACCTCCAACCATTGGAACACACGCCGACCAACCCGAAGCTTCTCCACGTCACCACGCTTCGATCCCACCCCTTACGATAGAGTCCGGTCCCTCTACGACGGTGCAATCATCATGAAAACAATGCCGACCCAAACAGTCGACAAAACCCTAAATCGCCTCGGGTGGGATGCCACGACCATCGATAAGGCCTTCCACTATTTTTCCATCAACCAACATCCGTCCAACTATATTTGACAACAAGCCCGGCCTCCAACATCTCGTCGATCGACTACAATTGATGAAAGTACCATTATCTCGATATATCGCACTATATACTTACCTTAAAATCATGATTTTTCTACCTAAATTCATCATTTGCCATGACGAATCACATTCTATAATCAGTTGTTGAAATTAGCATGATTGATTTTTAACTTATTTTCACATCATCTCTGTATTTTTTTAATTTTTTAAAAATTACTAGATATAAAATCATGAAACCATTTTTAAAATTAACTTTACACTAAAATAATCATCTTTCATTCAAAGGTCAAGGCTTAAATTTGATTGCAGAGACAGATATGAATTTTTTTTCCATATGAAACTAAACCCTGTAATTAAGAACAGAGAAGATATATGTATATATATACATACAGGCACTCATATATACACAGACATATCATATTTACAATATGCATTCAAAGCCATCATTCATGTAAACATATATACATCATCACAACACAACCTATCACATGCATCAAAGTTTAATCACAGATTTTTAAAACTGTTTTTAAAAGAAAGGTTTGCTCACCTAATTTCAAACAGAGAACAGGCCTTTGTTCAGTTATATGGAAAAAAAATTGATTTTTTAAAATGAAATGCTTGCTGTTGATTTTGCTTGATCTACTACTTGATAGCTTGTTATATCTTCATTATGTTTGCATGATCTCAGGTTGAAAATTTTGAAACTGATGTTGTATATAGCTTTGATTTTCCTTATAATTTCTGGTTTTTAGTTTATATCTTTTTTTAGAAAGAAAGAAAGATGAAGAGAAGTTTAAAAATGGGAGAATGTTGCGCTGAAACTAAGTTTCCTCTTAATACTTGTTATTTATAATTTAATTTTAAGAGAAAGTAAATGTTGCCACTTGTTATTTAAGCTACATTAAGCTTCCAAATGAAAATGAATGATTTTAACTTCTTACAAATATTCAATACAAGAATTTTTGTTTTAAACCCTAGCTTAAAAAATCTCTTATCCTTTTTTTTATGAAATATGAATTTATGTTTATATTTATTATTTATACTTATGTTTTGAAATTTATGTAATATTTTATATATGTATAAATCTTTATATATTTACTAACAACATTTTGTTCATGTGTAACTTAAAAAGAAACCTATATATGTAAACCATATTTAAATCAAGCAATATTTAAAAAGAAAGTAAAGCAAATCCTTTTGTAAATCTTATTTAAACTTAGGCTAAAATACTTTTGAATTAAATAAATATTTACCTTAGTTGTTTTTGAAAATATATGATTAATTTTTAAATAGCTTTGAAAATTATTATATTGAATTTTAAAACATAACTTCAAATCACAATATATACATATATATTACAGTTTGAAAGCATTTCTTTTGTTAAATTAAAACCAAAGACTTCCTAGTTACAATATATATACCAATATATATATTATAAATAGAAAATAATTTTATTAGCTTTAAAAGATAAAATTTACCAATTAAATATTTATAAAAGAAGATTATTATACCAATTTAAATACTTATTAATAAAGATTATCAAATTGTTATTGCCCAAAATTCTGGGTCATCACACCCGCACCGAGAGATAGAGTTTCGCATTGATTTGTTCCTTGGTGCAAGGTCTGTGGTTCAACCTAAGCAAAGGATGGCTTCGAGGGTGAGAGGGGAGTTGGTAAGTCAAACCCATGACCTATTAAAGCAAGTATTGACTAGGCCTAGTCGTTCAAGTTGGGGGTCTGCTGTGGTGTTTACGACTAAGTTTGATGGATCTTAAGGTTATGCATGGATTACAGGGAGTTGAATAAGCCGACTATCAGAAACAAGTATCCCTTACCCCGCATCGATGAACTTTTTGACCAACTTCATGGAACTACAGTAGTTTCTCAGATGGATCTGGCTACTGGATTCCATCAATTGATGGTTGTTGAAGATAGTACACCCTTAACTGCTTTTAGGGGCCCTCATTGTTTCAATGAGCGGTTGATTATGACTTTCGAGCTAACCAGTGCGCCTGCATATTTTGTAGATCTAATGAACCATGTTTTCTGAGATGTTCTTAGTAAAATTATGTTAGTTTTCATCATTGACATCCTTCTACTCCGAATTTGAGGAGGAGCGTAAACATCATTTGAAAGTGGTGTTGGAAACACAGAGGAGACATGTGTTGAAGGCGAAATTTTCTAAGCACCATTTTTGAAAATCGGAGGTAAGATTCTTAGGACAAATTGTGATAGGATAAGGTATTTCAGTGAAACTAGCGAAGGTGGAAGCTATTCAGGAATGGAAGAAACCGCGTAATCCTACCGAGGTTCATAGTTCTTAGGTTTGGCTGGATACTATAGGAGGTTTATTTCTAAGATTTCCTCCTAATTGACTATGGTGACTAGGAAGTAGGAGAAATTTGTATGGACTCCAAAGTGTGAAGAGTCATTTCTAGAATTAAAGAAGGGACTGACCAGTGCACCAGTTTTTGCTATTCCAGATGGAAATAATGGATTCACGGTTTACACAGATGCATGTGGAGTAAGACTTGGTGCCAGCATGGTAGAGTAATCGCGTATGCAAGTGGGCAGTTGAAGCATTGGGAGAAGAACTACGCTAAGAGTAATGAATAAGCATTTTAAGGAAAATAAAAGAATGCTTGAGGGAAATAAAGTGAACGTTTCTATTCTGAATATAAATATAACGTTGTAAAAAGATAAAATTGAATTTTTAAAACAACATTTTACGGTAGTTAAATAGCAGGCATAGGTTGCACGGAAGTGATTTTATTGCTAACATGAAATTTAAAATAAATTGAATATTTGAGTTCATAATTACATGTGGAGAAAAATGTTGTTTTTAAATTTGAATTTTTAAACCATGATTCATATTTTATTTTATGTAGCGACGGTCCCTGCTACATAAATTGGTGTGTTCAAATGTAGTTGTGTTGTGGTAATTAAACCTTTAATGAATGTCAATTTTTTTATGTTTAGGGTTAACAAAATTAATTGAGTGAACAGATGTTTTGAAATTTGAATTCCAAAAAGTTCGTTTATAGAGTAGAGTTGGCATATTCATTCTCTTTCTAATTAATAATTGTCACACTTTTTTCATTGTTCCCTCATTTGTTCCATTACTCATTTCCATTTACTTTGTCTAAAGTCTTTTCATTTCATGAACGTTACCTACTTTTCATGTTTTTAATTCTTTCCTTCATCTCTTTTATTACCTACCGTTTTTTTGGGGTTGTTCATATTTTTACTTTGTTTCAATTCCTACTTTGTTTATATTTAGTTTTATAAGCTTTTCACTAGTTTCAATCTTCATTCTTATAGCTTCATTTTAGTTTTTTAAATCTCATCTTCTGTAGCTTCATTTTTTTTCTTTCTTCACCTTCCTCCTTCGTTCTTTTTCAAGTTTCTTCTTCATGTCTCCTTTCTCTCCTTTTTTCCAAAGCTTTTTCCCCTTTTCTTCTTCTTGTTCTTCTTCTTCTTTTTCATAACTTCTTTTTCTTTTTTTCGATTTTTCTTCTTCTTTGATTTTTTTCCCTTTTCAAGCCTTCTCTTCTTTCCATGTCTTTTTCTTCAAATCTAGATCTATATAATATTCGCCCCAAAACTTTCTATAAAAAAAAGATAGCAAGGAAACAAAACAAAATGAGAAAGTAGTTGCACTTGATAGAAGATGAAAAATCCCATAACATCTCTAAAGTCGTTGCACTCATATTTTTATTTGAGATTGATTTGACTTACATAGGAATTTTTAGTTCTGACTCGAATATATTGTTTTTTTATTATGCTCGGGTCAACCTGAGCTTTTTTAGTGTATTAAAGACCATTTTATTTTCTATAGGACGAAGATGAAGATTCAGTATATTATTGCTATTTATTATTATTATTCCACTACTTATTGTGTTTCGCTGTATTATTTTTTTATTTTCTGATGTATGTATAACTCTGATTTGAATTGTAAAAGTATAATCAAATGTCATTTGTAAAACAGATTCATGAACTGTTTATTTGATTATTATATTTTGTCATTCCACTGCGAGATTCTATGTTTTTTACCTTCTTTTCTATTATTTCTTATTTATCCCATTAAAAATCCTCCCTTTTGAATGGTTTGAATTAGATATGTATGGTTTATTGTCAATTTAAATCGTCCAAAAAGGTGGTTCGTTGTGACAACCCACATTTCGGAAGGTTTAAATTGACAATAATCCACACATGTTCGACTTAGAACATCCAGAATGTAGATAATCAATAGGATTAAATAAGAAAAATTATAAGAGAAGAAGAAAACAAAAAAATAGAATCTCACAACGAAAATGATAAAATATAATAATCAAATAACAGTTCATGAAGCTGTTTACTATACATTTCATTAAAATCTATACACATTTATCAGAGTTATAAATATACATCAGGAATAAATAATCAATACAGCAGAATAGCATGATGCAGGGCACAGTAATAATAGTAATATACCACAGTTTCATCTTCGTCCTCCAAAGAATAGTCTCCAATACACTGAAAACTCAGGACTGACCCTAGCATAATGAAAAGAAAATACACGAGTAAGAACTAAAATACTCTTATGTAAGTCAAATCAATATCACAAATATGAGTGCAATAACTTAAGAGATGTTACGAGATTTTCCATCTCCTAAGGATCCATTAAAATATTTATATATAATAGTATACGCTATATTAGATAATGTCTATCAGTAAAATAAATATAAAAATAGCATTAAGGCTTTACATTGCTCTACCTTAACACATTTTTACAATTTTAAACCAAAATCGTAATGGGCTTGCATAGGGATAAATATGACAAGGCACGTGAGGCAATGCCCAAGGTAGGATTCTACCAGTTTACCCTTTTTGGCTGGTCGTAACCCATCCGTTGCCGACCATGACAATCAATCCAAACGACAAATAAGGTGCACCCAACAAATCTGTAACCACAATAGTAATATGAGGATCAACTTCGCTAGAGGTAGCTAACCTTATTGGCTAGACATAGGCTCCTGTTTTAGTCATTTTAATTATGACACGAATGCCAAGGCTATCCCTCATCGTTCTCTTACTTCATTCCAATACACGTCGCCAATTCAACTACTACATTCTGGAAGTCACCCACCACGTACATGGTTGTTAAATTAGTTTCAATATTGACAGAGAGTATGCCAATAAGTGGCCCCGGTCTCTTTAACAACCAAGCATCATTTTACACACCGGTTGGTACTTTTACATTTCGAAAAAAATTCGTACTTGATATCAAAATATCATATTCACTTCAAAATCAAATCCATTTCGAAATCATCAGATTTACTCAAAAATCATATCCACTTCGAAATCATCGTATTTACTCAAAAATCATATCAATTTGGAAATCATCGTATTTACTCAAAAATGTCAATTCAACTCGATATATCGATTTCACTTCAAATCTTGATTTGAATTACAGTTTTGGTTATAATTCACTTTAACCCAATTCACATCTAAATCCAAGATTTAAAAATAAACATTCCATCCTTTAATCAGTTTGGATTTTAAAAAATAGTTTTAAAATAGTTAAATAGTTAAAAAAGTCTAATACAAAATAGTTTGAGAAATAAAATGGTTTATATAGTAAAATAGTTGGGCAAATAAAAAAGTTTGAATATTTAAGAAAAATAGATTAAAATAGTTTATACTAAACTAATTTATTTAAAAATAGTTTCTAAGCCAAATAGATTCAATTTCGAAATTCCAATCCAAATCTATTTCCATTTTGATTTACTCGATTCAATTTCGAATTCAAGTCGAATTTAAATTCCAATTCCAAATTAATTTCACTATCTAATTTAAATTCTAATTACAAATTAATTTCAACTCTAATCCTAAATTTTTAAACCATTTCGATTTATATCAATTGTGAGCCCCTTTCCAATTATCAATTTCAAAACACTTAATTTTCCACAATATCCAATTTAAAAATCCAAATTTTTAAATATGATTCACATCCAAGCTAAATTTCAAAATATCGTTATCACTTTTACTTTGCAATATTCAAAGTTCGAATAAAAATCCTATCTTCAAAACAATCGACTTCTAAAAATTCAATCGTATTTTGATTATAACCACAAATTCTTAAATTAGATTATTTAAACAATTTCGTTTATCAAATTTAAATTTCAACATTTTGAGGTCAAATATGAAAATAATTCAATTTCCATGAATTCGATTTTTATTCTTTAGAACCAAATCATTAAATGATTTTAAATCGAAATTTTAAAATCATTTTATTTAACCAATCCGTTAACCGTATATAATTCTCTATCCTATGGCCAAGTGATTCATTATTTCAATTTAAATTCCAAGAATCGATATACAATCATTTCAATCCAAAATAAGTGTCATAGGTATAATATCATTTAAACCTATTCCTTAATTTATTCGAAACAATATAATTTACAGTTTTATATACTCTAAATAATATAGAGGGGGATAACAGAGTATATCAAAATAATTAACCATTTAATAATTCAAATATCAACCAATTTTCATCCTTCACTGTTAATCGACAAAATTTCAAACTAAAATAAACCGCGAGCGCACGACGTACACTTGTAGCACGTATGCATGTATGGGTCGATCAGCAGGGAATTGATGATTATAAATTCTATTCAATTAAATTATACCAAAGTTGAGTGAAAGTTAAGCTAGAGAATTAGAGAATTAACTAAATAATTAAAAGAAAAGAGAAGCAGATATAAGAGTTAAATGACAATTTAGAGAATAAATCCACTCTCTAGATCATGTAGTTCAACACATATGAAATCATGATCTCTCTTTTATGGTCATTAGTGCTTTAATTGATGTGCTTATCATAATTATGGCATATTTGTGCTATTGATTAGCCAACGTAAGCCAACAAACTATAACACATCCCTTAAAGCACTTACTAATTTTCATAAAACTTAACAAAAAAATGAAAATGAAATCTATTTTTAAGTATGGCCTATTAACTATTAATTAGAAATATAGACCATCAAATTTTAATTTCAAATCACTTTATTTTGCCATAATCATATTTTGATGAAGAGGAAATTAGTGTAAGTGATTGTTTAAGTATAGCCTATTTGGTGTCAACAATATAGGCTATCAAATTCAAAGCAAAAAAAACTAATAAACCATTTCTATCATCATCATTAAGCACAAAAAGAGAGCATGAATGAACAAATAGTTGAAGCTACATAAATAGAGAGCTTCATTACCCCCTAAATTGTAGGGGTTTAGCCTCTCATATTTGTCATTTGTGTTAGTCCGTGAAATGATGATTTTGATGACAACAACCTTAGAATAGATTATAAAATATAAATACTGACATTATAAATTTAGATATATATATATATATATATATATATATATATATATATATATGTATATGCAGGATTTAACCATGCAGGTACCAAGAATGAAGACTGTACAGTATAGAGATTCAAGATATCGAGATAGAAGACTCATGAGTATCAAGATTATCAAGAGTTCAAGATTTCAAGCATAGGTATTTTTATTAGGAATTTTTGTTAAAACTCGTAGAAAAGCACTGGCATCTTAAAATCCAATTTATTCGTGGAATGGAATTCACTTTGAGCCTGTTAAAGGGATGGAACCCTAAGTAGGATGGAACCTACGAAAAATCTAGCGGAACATTGTTTTGTATCCGCTAACCTTTTATTCAAAATGATTTTCAAAATTATCTTGTTTTCAAAATGATTTCAAAACATCAAAACCCTCTATCCTGGTTTTAAATAATTTTAGCCACAAAATTATCTTTAATTTCAAAAGACAAAATTACTCCTGATTTTAAATTATCTTTTTGAATTATATATTTAACTTTTATACTTAGATTTAAATATAAAATTATAGTTAAAATCTATATTACTTATGAATTTTAACTATAGTCAAGTATAATGGTGAAGTTTAAAATAGTTTTATATTATTCTCTATATTTACTTATGAATTTTAACTATAATCAAGTATATTTGTAAAGTTTAAAATAGTTTTAATATAAGATAGAGGTTATTTTCAAAGAAAACCAAATCACCAAAAATTGCTTTGGGATGTCGACATGCCTAGGGTAACCATATCGATATGGTGTCAGTTGAATTCAAAATTTAAATTTCAAAAGAAGTGTCTATTCCCCATAACTCTTCATGTAACAATCCTAGATTTTTCATATATTTTAATATTTGAATTTGTTTTATTTCAAAATTATTTTAAACTTATTTTATTTCAAACATTTCATTTTTAAATGTAGGTGTTGATTATTATGTGAATTATAATTTCAAACCGGTATAAATTGGATATTTTACTGAAAGATGAATTTCTGGTCAAACCTTAACTTTTACATTTCAAATTTAAATATTTAAATTCTTAAATTTTATCTTTTATTATGAAAATAGATTTAATAATTTGAATACTGCTTTTCGTTTCGTTGAAAACGGATTTAATTTGTGGAAGTTATGTACATTTCAATTTTGAGTATAATTTGTTTTATTTTGAAATTTTGTCTATTTCAAATTATATAAATCATATTTTCTATGTTATATTTTATTTTAATATGTGTTAATATGTTATTTATGTATATTTTGTCTTTTAATATTTTTAAAGTGATAATAAAATTTTTCCAAAATTTACTATATTTATTTCCTATTTTTAAAGGCTGTTTTCTATTTTTCTGCTATTTTCTCCATTTAAATTATATTTAATTAAAATTTATATATTTATTTTTTGAATGTATTTTTATTTTACGTTATTATTTATGTTTAAAAATATTTTACAAGCTCATATGAATTTTCTAAAAATTATTCTATTTAATTTCAAATTTTCTAGTCTAGTTCACTGGTTTTAGATATTTTTCTTAATTTAACTTTATATAATTAATAAATAATATATAAATTTTTATATTTTGATAATTTTTCGAAATTTTATCTGGGTTTATTATTATTTCCAGAAATATAAAGTTGTATAATTAAAATAAAGAAATATGAAAAGGTTTTGACTTTTGAATTGCCTTTTGCGATTTTGAATTCCACCTCTTCATTTTCCTCACAAATCTTCATTTCTCTCGCCATAACTCCCCTCATTTCAGCCGACTATCTCATTTTCAATTCACGTATCTTTCTTTCCTCCTTCCTCAAAAAAAATTTCGGCCCTCCCTTGCTTGAAGAATTTGGTAAAACTTTATTTCTTTTATCTCTTTTTCTATTTACATCGTTTATTTCTAGCTTGATTTTGCACATGCTTTCACCTCTTTTAGGATCGGCCATGCCTCCCATGCTGCCTAGCCACCTCTAGCACCTGATGACACACCACCAGCACCTCCTCCTCACCAGCCACCCAAGCCATGAACTCCCTTGGTGATGCATATCCACAAAAGTTTCAAAACACCCTTCATACTAGCCTAACCGAGCACCACTCTCATTCCATCACCTCACCACCCCTCTAGCCGCCACCTACCAAACCACCACCACCTCCAGCACCCACGGCCACACCACCATAGTGGACCCCACTCCTTTGGCCGTGACACCTAGGGCCTTGGCCGAGCCCAAATCCTTGACCAAATTCATGTATGCATGCCTATGTGTGTTATTGCCCTCACCCACCTTTAAACCATCATTCCAACATGTAGGCCGAACCCATACTCACCCAAACCAGACACAACACCTGCAATTATGTTGTATTTCCCCTTATGGCTGAGCCTTGTAAGGGTTAAAAGCAAGTGCAAGCATTTCTATTTGATTCTGTGCAGTCTATTCTAGTGTAGTTTTGATCGTAGTTGATTTGAAACTCATCATTGTTATATTATTTTGTTTGATGTGTATCCAAGGAATTTGACACCCGGCTCCTCCATTCAAATCTCTGTCGTGCTTTTGTGCTTGTGTAGATCTCGTTTTTGCAATTCGTCGTAGGTCATCAGCTCAAACCAGTGAGTTATTCTCACCAGGCAATATGTATTTTTTTTTACTAGTAAATTGACCCCTTTTGAATCTGTAAAATACATTATCATGTTACACCTGCTATGTTATGATTTTATGATGTTCACCCATGCTTAAACACTTGTTATATCATATGTTACTGTTATATTATGTTGTTCTAGTATTATATCAGTTTATCACACTGCAAGTTCCTTTTAGATTAGAATCACTGTGGGTTGAAATGATACATACCCGAACGGACTTTAGAATAGGAGAAAATCGTTATGGGCTGAAATGATAGGCCTGAATGATTTTCAATTATTTCCATTTACTTAGGATTGCGGGTTTGAAATGATCAAACCCGGGTTTTCTTTGTAAATTACGGGTTGAAATGATATATTACCCGTATCACTTTACCTAGGCTAGAAAACGAAATGCAAACCCGTTGTTAAAATATGTTTTTCTTAAAATTTTAAAATATTTTAGAAATGTAAATATTATAATATTTTGATTTAAATTTGATTAAAATGATTTTTGTAAAGCATTATTGAATCTCTGAAAATTTATAAGTGAAATAAATTAATGGTAAATTTAGAAAATCTGAAATGTAAGTTTTTTTCGAATTTATAATTTTATGATAAGTGGAACTTAAATTAAGTATGCAAATATGATAAATTTATGATATTTTGAATTAAATGAATTAAAATTAATTTTATAATATATTAATGTTTTTTGAATTAGGTTAAAATGTGAAATGAATGAATATTTAAGTTGAAATTTTGAAATATAACTAAAATTGGAAATTTGTGAATTTGGCTTAAAAGTGAATTTTAAGTTAAGTAAATAAAAATGAAATTAAGTTATATTTGAAAATTTAAACTTAAGTGTTAAGTTAAATTTAATTTAATGAATTTAAAATTTAATGTTGGAATTTAATAAGTGAATTACTATTAAATTTTGATTTTTGAATAGAGATTTAACTTTATAAAATCATGAATATAAGGGTATTTGAATGATTGTTTTAAAAGTGAAATTATATGATTTTATAAGTTAAAAATGGTTTAAATAAAAATATAATTGTTTGTGAAATTATACTGAATATTTGAAGTTAATTTACTGCATTTCTAAAATGCTATTAATTCTATTGTAAAGGATAATACAGCATTTGTAAATGTTGTAGTTGATAATAATGAACCAAATGGCTCAATTTAATTAAAGGCTATTATAGAATTTTTAGTGAATGTTATAATGGTTGAATTTAACTAAGTTTATTTGAAACTAATGGAACCCTAGTACAGCATTTTAAATGTTGTCTTTTGTTAAATTGAACTGTTTTAAGTGTAACTTTCCGTAGCATTTTCTAAATGCTGCGAAAGTTGAATTTTTATTGTTTTAATAAATTTAAGTGAATGAATGAACTTTGAAAGATTAAAATTTTGGAAATTTAATAATTTAATTATTAAATATAATATCTTCATTTTAATGATTTAAATGAAGCAATTTGTTTCGAAATACAAACTCTTTTGAAATGTGTTTTGAAATGGTATTTAAATTAAATAAAAATGAATGTGGTTTGGAAGATACGATATTTTGATATTTTGACATGGATTTTGAATGATATTGAATTTTGAATGATATTGAAATTTTGAATGACATCTGATTTCGAAGTATAAATACTATTTTGAAATTTTAACCACGGGGTGTATTTAATTTATGGTTTAACTGATCTTTAAAGGATGGGCGATCCCAAACATCCTTTAAGTTATGGTGCATTTCTACTACAGTTCACTTGAGTTGATTTACATTATATAAGTATATATTGTCCTGACTCGAGTGTTTTGTGTTTTACATTACGCTCGGGTCAGCCTGAGTATTCACAGCTTTGGATTCTCTTTCTGGAGCTGGTCTTTGCTGGAGTTTCTACTTATCTACATTTATATCTACTTTCTGTTTCAGCTATTCTAGTTTATCTCATGTACTAGTGAACTTCTATGTGTTTGGGATTTCTATTACGTTGTTTTCAGACTGTATTATGTTTTTGGTTTGAGACACTGCCGTAGTAGCTTCATGAACTACTATGTATTTTATATTCCGCTGCGAGGTATTCTGTTTGTTCTGTGTTTGTGATTCTGTGATTTGTATTTCATTTGCTCCAAATTTATTTAAAATGCGGTATTTTGAGCAAGTCAAGTCTGACATATGCGGCTGCGAATGACTAAAAATACCGGGTTGTTACATTTGGTATCAGAGCTTTGGTTTTAGGCAAACCATAGCCTGTGGAGCAAAAACTCATTAGAGATAGGGTAGAAATACCCTAGAATGAGTGAAATCGAATCCTTTCTTGTGAGAGAACGTATTTTCGAAGTATTAAATAATTTCCAAATGGTTTTTAAAGTATTTTCAAAGATTATTTTGGTATAAAAATTTTCTTATTTTGAAACCAAGATTTTCAGAATTTCATCCCTTCAGTATCCATCTTGATAGAAATCTCTTGGTTAGGATTCTTATCGATTAAGATTCCTTGAACTTTAGAACGCTCCCACTTGTTATAAAATCCAGTCTTGTCTTCCCTATGCTATCTATTTTGATTGTGGATCATTTCATAACCCTACTTTGGAATGACCTCTATAAAGATCGGTGATTCCGCAAATCTTTGAATGATTTGTAAAGGGGCGAAAATCCTTTATAATTGGCATTGATTCACCGGAGATTCCTGTATCCTCAATTTTCGATGCTATCTATCTCCTGCTCTACCCGGATTCTATCTCTGGTGATCGAATGTCGATTTGCCTTATATTTCCGAATTGATTATATTACCGAAGTCACAGTTGACCGGTTAAGGTCGCCCGTGATTTATATAGGCTTATCATCTTCTATTTGGTAATAAAATTATCTTATCTTCGTTCGAGCTTATCTTCGAAATAGAATTCTATTTGATTAAATTTCCTCTAAATTCGAATCTCTGTATTGCTTGAAATATAACCTTGAATCATTCTTTGGAATTTGTGTTTGATTGTATTTTGAATTTGTGCATACATCGAAATTATTATTTTGACAAGGATGACCCTATTTTGTATATAAAAGTGAAATGTTTTCAATAAGGATTTTTACCTTTGGAAAATGAAAAATTAAAGCTTTGAAAGGATTTGAAATTTTGGAAATTTATAAGAAAATGTGATTTATACAAAAATGATTTATAAATGAAGGGTTTTGAATTTGAATTTCGAGGAATCGAACTCCGGTGTTTTGAAATGGGTTTTTAAGATTTTGGAAAATACATAATAATAATATGATTTAAAGATATTTTTCCAAATAAGAAATGTTTCAAATGTATTCGAATGAATTCCAATGATGTCAAAGAGATTTCAAAGAAGTTTCAAGAAATAAAAGTCCTGAACCCACATATGTCGCTGAAAAATAATTTCGGTGATGAATACATGCATCATCGACATTGATTTTTGAGTTTCTAAGTAGGGAAGAGGCCACTCTAGTAGCTTTGCTATGCGAGTGATTTTATGAAACCAAATTTTGATTTCCGATTTCGAAGTATAGTTTGATATTCGAAAGATACGTGTATGTATATAATTGAAATGATTTAAAATAAGCCGGTGTTCAATCCTCGAGATTCTGATTTGTTTTGGTATAACCTTACTTATTGGAATCGATTTACTAATTTGTTGGTGATTTCCAACTCTTGGATTGAAAATATGATTTCTTCGACTATTTTGAAGGTTCGAGCACTTCCAAATCAAGGTTAACTTTACAAAGCTAAGAAATTTTGAACGGTATAAGGTATTTGATAAAGTATAAGTTTAGTTTGGTATGATTAATGTATAAAGTAATATGATTTATATAAGTTTGAAACTGTTGTAGAGTGAAATAAATAAGACTATTTTGAATTATACTGGTATGAAATATAGTTTTGGAAAGATATTTGAAGTAAAATGTTGAGTTTTTGTTAAATTAATAAGTTAAGAAAAACAGTGAATTTTGACTTAACAAATGAAAGTGAGTTTTAAATTGAATATTTGATTTAACATTTTGTTGTGATAAATCATATGTTAAAAATTATTTAAATGTGAAATTTTGAGGTCTAGAAATATGATTTATAAGTTTAAAATTTGCTAAAATTGAAGTTGTATTGTTTTTTAAAAGTTATAATAAAATCTGGAATTTTATTAATAGCATTTCTAAAATGCTATAGTTTATGACAACACTTTAAAATGCTGTTGTTTTTTAATTTAACTTTGTTTGAATTAACTAAATATCTGTTATGGCATATTATAAATGCCGTCATTCTTTAACTAAACTATTTTGGAAACTATAAGTTACGATAGCACTTTTAAATGCTGTCATTGTTATAATTTGACAATGTTTCGTAGTGTTATAGATTTCAATACTATTGATTTATGTTTTAAAAAGTTAAATGATTTAATTTTGGAATTGATTATTTGTGAAATTTAAGGAGTTTTTAATATAATTTAATACTTTAATTTGAATTTTAAGGAATTTAAATTGAATTTGAATTTAAATAAGGTATACTTGGTTATGTGTTAAATGGAATGAAATGTAATGAGATAAATGAATTTTTGAGTGGAATTTTGAAATGTATTTTGTAATGATATTTGAAATAATAATTGAATGACATATTTTATTTTTTAAATGATATTTAAATTTAAATAGATTTGATAATGCGGCTTTGAATGATATAGTCTTCATTTGATAAAGAATGTGAATCAGGAATGATAACTGATTTTGATAAATGAAATTTAAAGTTTATATTTGTATGAAAGGATATTTGGTTCTGTTGGAAAACTAAATTGAATTGAAACTGATGGTTTGAATTGAATTAAAGCTGGAACTTGTAGACTTGGTTTTAAATTGAATAAATTTGTGAAATGCAAAGAATTAAAGGAATGTTTTATGATTTCAAATGTATGATTTAGAAAAGTTATGATTTTCAAAGTGTAATGATTTCAAGTATTTTGGTTTCGAAAGATTTATAACTTTGAAAGTATTATGATTTTTGAAAGTGAATATATGTTTGAAATGGAAATGAATTTGTTTGACCTAAATTTTTGTTGATTTGGAAATTTGGATTATTTACTAAATCTATTGTTTTAAGAAACTTTGAAACCGAGTATATGTAATTTAAAAGAAATGATTTGGCGAAATCATATATGATTTTGAAACTGAAATGTTATTGAAACAAATTAAAATTGAGAACCTTGCTTTACTAAATACTTGATTTGGGAGTTATCGAACTTATATAAAATGGATTTGTATAAGTATGAGGTTGATTTGAAGATGTTGAATTGAAAAGGTACTCAATTTGTAAATTAAAATCTTATATAATTGAAGTTTATATAAGTATGATTTGATATACTATTGATTTTGGAAAGTATTCGATTTGAAAATGACATCTTATATATAATGGAATTTATATAAGTGTGATATTTGAAGCTATGATTTTGAAGGGCTACTATATATGGTATATTATATTTTGATGTAAGAGGTATGGGAAGTACCCTTCGGAAGAAGTATAGTGATATGCTAAGACCTAGATGGACTTGGGGAATCCAGGAATGGATTCGACCGATAAACCCTAATGGACTTGGGTGAATTCAGAAATGGATTCGAACTGGTATGGTTGTCCAGACTTAAACTCATGAGTTCCTTGATTTTTTTTCCAGGGTAGATGGTTTTTTAGTTTACCCAATGGAGGCGCTTTCGATCCTGGGATCTGTTGTTTGTGGATCTTTCGGGAAGGAAGTGCATCCATTGCGTAAATCATTGAATCAGCAGCGTACCACTACAGCAGGGGTCGATGGTCCCTTGTTTACGAGCTGGCTACAATATCTTTCTGGAATCCGGAAGATAGAAGGTTCTTCTGGAAAGTGTTGTGTCCATTTCGTAAATACTGGATCAGCAGCGGGCCACTGCTATCGTATTATCATCATTTGACATTGGATTTTGAGCGGAACTTCTCATACCTATTTTTTTAGTTTTTTCACTCGGTGTTGAAACAGGTCTACTAAGTACTTGAAGAATTCTAACTTTGCGCCTGATCAACGCATAGCCAGAGTCTACGGGAACAAAAGTAAACATGTTAAGACATCGAGTTATAAAAGTATTTTGGTAAAGTATTGTATAAAGGATATTCTAATCATGATTTAAAATGTCTTAAATATTGTTTACTTTGAACTATCAAATTTGAATCAAATAACTAATTATCATATTAAATGTTTAACATGTCAAATATAAAAAAAATTAAAATAATGGTTCATCCATGTCTTTCATCCTGCTTTCCCTCCTAGCTACTTTTTCCCTACCTTCTTTTAGGATGTCTTCCAACCTAATGTTCTTTCTTATTGTTTCTCCGCTTCCTTCCTTTTCGAGGACGAAAAGATTTGAGTGGGGGAGAGTGTAACAACCCTAGATTTTTCATATATTTTAATATTTGACTTTGTTTTATTTCGAAATTATTTTAAACTTATTTTATTTCAAACAATTTCATTTTTAAATGTAGGTGTTAATTATTATGTGAATTATAATTTCAAACCAGTATAAATTGGATATTTCACTGAAAGATGAATTTTTGTTCAAACTGGTCAAACCTTGACTTTTAAATTTCAAATTTAAATATTTAAATTCTTAAATTTTATCTTCTATTATGAAAATAGATTTAATAACTTGAATACTGCTTTTTGTTTCGTTGAAAATGGATTTAATTTGTGAAAGTTATGTACATTTCAATTTTGAGTATAATTTGTTTTATTTTGATATTTTGTCTATTTTAAATTATATAAATCATATTTTCTATGTTATATTTTATTTTAATATGTGTTAATATGTTATTTTATTTATATTTTGTCTTTTAATATTTTTAAAGTGATAATAAAATTTTTCCAAAATTTACTATATTTATTTCCTATTTTTAAAGGCTGTTTTCTATTTTTCTGCTATTTTCTTCATTTAAATTATATTTAATTAAAATTTATATATTTATTTTGTGAATGTATTTTTATTTTATGTTATTATTTATGTTTAAAAATATTTTACAAGCTCATATGAATTTTCTAAAAATTATTCTATTTAATTTCAAATTTTCTATTCTAGTTCACTGTTTTTAGCTATTTTTCTTAATTTAACTTTATATAATTAATAAATAATATATAAATTTTTATATTTTGATAAGTTTTCGAAATTTTATCTGGGTTAATTATTATTTCCAGAAATATAAAGTTATATAATTAAAATAAAGAAATATGAAAAGGTTTTGACTTTTGAATTGCCTTTTGCCCTTTTGAATTCCACCTCTTCATTTTCCTCACAACTCTTCATTTCTCTTGCCATAACTCCCCACATTTCAGCTGACTATCTCATTTTCAATTCACGTATCTTTCTTTCCTCCTTCCTGAGAAAAAATTTCGGCCCTCCCTTGCTAGAAGAATTTGGTAAAACTTTATTTCTTTTATCTCTTTTTCTATCTACATCGTTTATTTCTAGCTTGATTTTGCACATGCTTTCACCTCTTTTAGGATCGGCCATGCCTCCCTTGCTGCCTAGCCACCTCCAACACCTGATGACACACCAACAACACCTCCTCCTCACCAGTCACCCAAGCCATGAACTCCCTTGGTGATGCATATCCACAAAAGTTTCAAAACACCCTTCATACTAGCCTAACCGAGCACCACTCTCATTCCATCACCTCACCACCCCTCTAGCCGCCACCTACCACACCTCCAGCACCTCCATCACCCACGGCCATACGACCATAGTGGACCCCACTTCTCTGGCCATGACTGTAACAACCCGCATATTTATCGAGTTTGTATTTAAATATTTTATTTAAATATTAACTCGTTAATCGGATTTTGGTCCGAAAAGCTACTTTTTGCAAACGGTCAAATTAGGACTCGAGACCACTTCCATTGAGTTCGAAATGTCGTTTACAACTTTTTAAGTATAAACATCAATAGGTTTGGAGTTAGTGAAATTTCACTAACTTTTCCCGCTTTGGACTTTGGGTTAGTTTAGCCTATTAAGCCCAAGTTCCAACCCTCTTTACCTCACTCTTCATAAATTTCCTAACTAATCAAGCTTTGGCATTAATGGTGGAGGGAATGGGAAATTAAAACTCCAAGCACAAATTCAATTGCAAATCCAACATTCAACTCCAAATTCAAGTAGAAGATATTGGATTCAAGCTTTGGATTGCTTCTCCTTGCTTTCAAGCTTCATCTTCATAAACTTTAGTGCAAAAGTGAGATTTTTGTCTCACAAATCTAGTCTATAACTATATTGGACTGTTGGGAATGATTCCCTATCACTTTTGCATGCACATTTGCATTTGGTTTGGATTGGATTGGCGAAAAACTCCAATTTTTAGCATTTTGGTGAATTTTCTGCACTTAGGTCGTTCTGGCCATTTTTAGGTCGTTCGGAGTTAAGTCGTTCGTCCATGGGTCGTGAGTCGTTCACGAGTTAACTTTAGGTCGTTCTGGAAGAATTGGCACTTCGGAATTAGGTCGCTCACGAGTTAAGTCGTTAGGTCGCTCGCGAGTTAGTACCATAGGTCGCAGGGCTTTAGGTCATTCTGGAAGTATTGGCACTTCGGAGTTAGGTCGCTCGCGAGTTAAGCCTTAAGTCGTAGGTCGCTCACGAGTTTGGCCTTAAGCCGTAGGTCGTTCACGAGTTAAGCTTTAAGTCTTAGGTCGTTTCCGACCTATAATCTCTAGGCAAACGTTAAGTCGCTCGCCCTGGTTTATCTCGTAGGTCGTCTCCGACCTAAGCTCCAGATAAGTCGTTCGAGTTAGGTCGTTGGACCATTTACCTTAGGTCGCTCGTCCACTAAGTCGGCCTGGTTTATCTCGTAGGTCGTCTCCGACCTAAGCTCCAGATAAGTCGTTCGAGTTAGGTCGTTGGACCATTTACCTTAGGTCGCTCGACTCTGTTAAGTCGGCCATGTTGGGTCGTGAGTCATCGTTAGGTCGCGAACACCTCTAGGTCGCAACCACTAAGTCGCTTGACCCCTTAGACCCCTAGGTCGCAGCCGTTAGGTCATATGACCCTTGAGTCGTTAGGTCGTTAGACCTCATTTTGTCTTCACTAGGTCGTACCGTAAGCGGTGGCGTTGCCCCCGCACCCCCACCTTGGGGGGTTGCCACCCCCCCTGGACCCCCCCTCCGTAGGGGATCTTATCTGAAAAACATTGAGCTGATTTCCTTGGATTTTATTCGCATCTCCGTATGCGATCTTTGTGACTGATTGTTTCTACACTTGCTTATGTGTTTTGTCACTTTATAATACAAAGGTTTCAATACTAGTAGTAAATATCAAAACTCTTTTAACAAACAATTTCAACTCTATTTTTAATAACAAAGCTCTTTTCTTAAACCGTTTTCCAATCTATTAGTATATACAAGCCTTTACCTCACTCGGATGAGAAATCTAATTAAACGACTTAGTAAAACAAGTGGTATGAAACGCTTGCGTTCACTTCGTCGGTTAATTCTTGGACTTGTTCGATTGAACCTCTTGTGACAATTTTATTAGTGAAGATTTACAGTTTGTTCGTAAATATTTAAGTTAAGCAAGTGGTTATGGGACATGAAGCTAAACTTCTATATTTACTAGCTTAGTGTAATTGACACTTCTCGTTGATCTTGATGATCGCTTTATGAATTAGACTAGCAATTGCGCGATGCCTCTTTCATTGCAAGGTTAGACTAGACACCACTTGTGTGATTCCATTCACACATACCTTTCTGCTTTTTGGTTAGTCTTGACCTCAATCTGTGTGATTCCACTCACACATGTGGGGTAGCTCCCCATGGTCTTCGGACCGTCATGTGATAGGCCTCTTTCCCTTTTTATGATTTCTGGATTTCTCGTGTTGATTTCTGGAATTTATGTCATTGACTTGTTATGATTACAAGTTTAGGGTATGATGCCCTCTTCGAATCTTTGAGAAGATTCTTGTGATATTGATTATCTCTTATTGATTGATCTTCTGTTGATCATTATTTACATACTTATAGTGGTATGTCGTTATGGATATTTATGTTTATGCCATATCTTTTATGTTATATCATGTCATCTGATATTTATAGCTAGACTGATCCGTTTATTATTTTCTTAAATAATACTCGGGTCAGACCGAGATGTTACAGGTGCTTCTGCTTGACTTCTTCCCAGGGATTCATCACTCTGACTTTTGGCTAACTGTTTAGATTAGCAGTTTTTGTTGTATACACTTGAGATATAGACTCATAGTTGTATTCTTTTGTATAGCACGTGTTGCTATTCTTTTGTATTATCGTGGATCTTACTGACCACTACTCTGATGTACACTTTCATGTGTTAGTTATATATTCATATCTTCTTCCGCCTTTGTGATATGGATATCTGTGACTGATTTGTGATATGATTATTTCTATGTTTGTTTCCGAAGATTATTTATAGCCACCGTGTGATAAGCAATTACATGGATGGTCGCTCCTCAACAGCCTTATTCTCCGTGCTAGTTGACAGCACTACTCCGGAGTGTTCTTGGCTAGCGTGGGTATAGAGGTGGGGCGTCACAGCTTGGTATCGGAGCCAAACTTCGGAACAATGTAGAATAACTTAACAAGGATCATCGTCCTAGGTCTATCTTAGGAGTCATACCATAGGATTAATTCGAGTCTTCGTACCGATTCATCCTATTTCCTTTATGATTCCTTGTTTTATCTATCAAGATTACTTGATGTTCATTGGTAAATAACCTTCTTACTTCTCTTCTTTCTTTCTTTAAGGAAGAGAATGTCTAGACCAGGCCATCCCAGAACTGGATCATCTGGTGCTGCTCCTCCGGATGGAGTTTTTATGACTGCTCAACAGCTTCTTGATTTAGTAACTAATGCTCAAGCAGCTGGAGCTAACCCAGAACCCACTCACCCAAAGTCGGGATTTGCACGCTTGTGCAGCGATTACACCAACTTGGGTGGGAAGCCCTTCAAAGGTTCGGAAAATATCATCGAGGTCCAGGCTTGGTTAAAATCATGTGATCGAATCTTCTCTCGCATGAACCTTATCGATCTCCACCGCGTTCAGGTGGCTTCCAGCATGCTCCAGGACAGAGCATTGGACTGGTACGAACTCCTTATTTCAGAAATTAATGAAGCGGATCTCACCTGGGAGCAATTTCAGGGACGCTTCGAGTTAAAGTTTGTACCAGAAGCTGGGAAAGTAACCTTGGCTCGACGTTTTATAGACCTTGTTCAAGGTCAATCCTCTGTGACTGATTACGTCGCAGCCTTCGAGTCGCTTTCCAAATATGGGGTTGAATACATCAACACCCCATTGAAGAAGAACCAGAGGTTCGTTTATGGCTTAAATAAGAGTCTTAAGAAGCCACTGCTCCTGAAACTAGAAGTCGCATTTGATCAACTCGTCGATATCGCTCTTCGTCTTGAAGAGGCTGATAGAGAGAGTGATGTTGAAGTGGAAGGCGCTAAACCAAACTTCAACAACAAGAAGAGGCCAAACAAATTCAAGGGTCCTTATCCCAACAAAAAGGGTAAGCAGGCAATCCCTGCGGCAAAGTCTCCTTCTCCTAGTGGTGCGAGTTGCTTCAACTGTGGGTCTGGGGATCATTATGCGAATAAGTGCTCTAAGCCCAAATCTTGTCGCTATTGTAAGAGCCCAGATCACTTTATACATCAATGCCTCAAACGTAAAAGCAGGAATGAGGGAAAGTTAAATGTGGCTCAAGCCCCTGGCAACACATCTCGTGGCCAAGGTATTTCTCATTCCATTCTTGATGGTATTATTTTATTTCATGATCAACCTATTAGAGTTCTCTTTGATACGGGTGCATCCCATTCTTTTATATCAAAGGAACTGGTAGACACTTTTTCCTTAAGTGTTACTGCATTGATGACTTCTTTAAAAATTGCGAATCCTGTTGGTGGATCCGCAACTCTTAGTTTGCTTTGTAAAGATGTGGAGATTATTTTATGTGATTTTTCTTTCCTAGCCGATTTGCATGTCATGCGTTACTTAGGCTTTGGAATAATTTTGGGAATGGATTGGCTTAACCGTTATCAAGCCCATATCCTATGTCCTGAGCGGACTATTCATCTCCGACATCCACAATCTGTTAAACAGATTTCTGTTAATCTTAAAGATTCAGAATCCTGTTTGGTGGCATCTTTATATTCTTTAAATCCTCGTGATGACGATGATGATGATGAAGATGATATTATTTCTCGTATTCATGTTGTTCGTGAATTTTCCGACATATTCGAGCCCGTTTTAGGTTTGCCACCTAAACGAGCAATTGAGTTCAGAATTAATCTTGTTTCTGGAGCTCAACCTATTACTCGTCCTCCTTATCGCATGTCCAATAAGGAAAATGAGGAGATGCGTAAACAATTATCTGAGTTGGAGACGAGGCAATTTATTCGCTCTAGTTCCTCGCCTTGAGGAGCTTCGGCTATTTTCGTAAAGAAATCCGATGGTACTCTGAGGCTCTGCGTTGATTATCGCAAGCTTAACGATCTTACTATTAAAAATAAATATCCTTTACCTCGGATTGATGATCTATTCGATCAGCTTAGTGGTGCTAAGGTCTTTTCACAATTGGACTTGGCTACCGGTTTCCATCAGCTTCGTATCGCTGAGGATAGCATTCCTTTGACATCATTCCGTACTCGATATGGATCTTATGAATGGCTTGTTATGCCATTTTGGTTAACGAATGCTCCAGCTTATTTCGTTGACCTCATGAATCGAGTTTTCAAAGATTTCCTCGATCGGTTTGTTCTCATATTCATTGATGATATTCTAGTGTATTCAAAAACCGAGGAGGAACATGAGAAACATCTTAGGATTGTATTGGAAACACTTAGGAGTAATCAATTAAAGGCAAAATTTTCTAAATGCCACTTTTGGCAATCTCGTGTGAAGTTTCTCGGTCATATTATTTCCGAATCCGGGATATCCGTGGATCCTTCAAAGATCGAAGCGATTCAAGATTGGAAGAGACCGGAGAGTGTGACAGAGATTCGTAGTTTTCTCGGATTGGCGGGCTATTACCGCCGTTTTATTAGAGACTTTTCTAAGATTGTCGTGCCTCTTACTGGCTTGACTAAGAAGGGAGTTAAATACATTTGGTCGGACAAATGTGAAGCCTCTTTTCAGAAATTGAAAGAACTCCTTTCCGATGCTTCTATTCTTGTGATTCCCGAGGGGAATCAAGATTTTGTTGTTTATACCGATGCTAGTCACGTTGGTTTGGGTGCCGTTCTTATGCAAAAAGAACGCGTTGTTGCTTATGCTTCTAGGCAATTGAAGCCGGCCGAGACTAGATATGCCACTCATGATCTAGAGCTCGCGGCTATTGTTTTCGCCCTTCGAATGTGGCGTCATTATCTATTGGGAGAGAAATTTATTCTTTACACGGATCATAAGTCTTTGAAATATTTATTTTCTCAAAAAGAACTTAATTTACGTCAACAGCGTTGGCTCGAGTTCCTTGCACCTTATGATCTTGATATTCTTTATACCCCCGGTAAGGGTAATCGTGTCGCCGATGCTCTTAGCCGTAAGCAACAAGCAGTTGTTTCTATGATGATATCCGAATGGAACGATCTCGAGATCTTATCCACTTGTGAGATTCGAGAGCGCGTATCTGATTTATGCTCATCGCTTGTTTTATGTAGCCTTGAGGCTCATCCTTCTCTTTTAGACCGCATTCTTGAAGCTCAAGGGCTAGATTCTGAATTGGCTCTTCTTGGCAAAAATGTTAAGGATAAAATTGATATTGAAGGTTTGAAAGACTTTGATATTGATTCTCGTGGCGGCATTCGAAAATTTGGTAGACTTATCGTACCAAATATTAGAGATCTTCGTAAAGATATTTTAGAAGATTCCCATCGTTCTAGATTCACCATTCATCCTGGTAGTAGTAAAATGTACGCTGATATGAAGCGACTTTATTATTGGGAGGGAATGAAATCTGATATTGCTAACTTTGTTAAGTGTTGCATGACTTGCCAACTTGTCAAGGCCGAACATCAAAGGCCTGGTGGGTTATTGCAACCTTTAGAAATTCCAATTTGGAAGTGGGATCAAATTTCCATGGACTTTATAGATGGCCTTCCCCGTTCTCGTTTGGGTCATGATAGCTTATGGGTGATTGTTGATAGACTTACTAAATCCGCCCATTTTATTCCGGTTCGGTCTAGCCGAACCGTTCCGCTTTTGGCCAAACTATTTGTCAAGGAAATTGTAAAATTGCATGGAGTTCCTACTTCTATTGTTAGCGATCGTGATCCATTGTTTACTAGTGGATTTTGGAAGAGTCTTCAAAAAGCTTTAGGAACGAAGCTTAATTTTAGCACCGCTTATCATCCCCAGTCCGATGGACAAACCGAGCGTGTGAATCAAACTCTTGAAGATCTTCTTCGTGCTTGTGTGCTTGATTTTGGAGGAAGTTGGGAAGATCATATTTCACTTGTTGAATTTTCCTATAATAATAGCTTCCAATCTAGTATTGGTATGGCACCTTTCGAGGCACTCTACGGAAGGCCATGCCGATCTCCTTCTTGTTGGCTTGAGGCCGGTGAGAAGCTGGTTTTAGGTCCAGACTTTATTCGTGATTCCACGGAAAAGATTGAACTTATTCGACATAGGATGAAAGAAGCCCAGAGTAGACAAAAATCCTATGCCGATAATCGAAGAAGGAAATTAGAATTTTCTGTTGGGGATCCTGTTTTTATTCGTGTTTCACCTATGAAGGGTGTTGTACGTTTCAGTCGATCGGGGAAGTTAGCGCCTCGATATATTGGGCCATTTCCTATCACTGAACGTATTGGTTCCATGGCTTATCGCCTTGCATTGCCGGATCAGTTTTCTGCTATGCATGATGTATTTCACGTTTCTCAATTACGGAAATGCCTTCGGGATTCCGATTCTATTCTTGAGCCTGCTGTTGTGGAAGAAATTGAAGTTTCGCCGAATTTAACTTATGAGCAGCATCCTATTCGAGTTATAGCTTCTGAGGTTAAACGACTTCGAAATAAAGATGTTCCGCTTGTGAAGGTTCAATGGTCCTCAAATCCTAAGGATTGTTCTTGGGAATCCAGAGAATTCATCGAGCGTACACATCCGGACTTGCTTACTCCTTCTCCTTGAGGTGAACTTCTTCTTTCAAAATTCCTCTTGTGTTAATATGCTTTTATGGTTGTTACTTTTTATTTCCATCTTATATATATTGCGAGGACGCAATTTCTTTAAGGAGGGGAGTCTGTAACAACCCGCATATTTATCGAGTTTGTATTTAAATATTTTATTTAAATATTAACTCGTTAATCGGATTTTGGTCCGAAAAGCTACTTTTTGCAAACGGTCAAATTAGGACTCGAGACCACTTCCATTGAGTTCGAAATGTCGTTTACAACTTTTTAAGTATAAACATCGATAGGTTTGGAGTTAGTGAAATTTCACTAACTTTTCCCGCTTTGGACTTTGGGTTAGTTTAGCCTATTAAGCCCAAGTTCCAACCCTCTTTACCTCACTCTTCATAAATTTCCTAACTAATCAAGCTTTGGCATTAATGGTGGAGGGAATGGGAAATTAAAACTCCAAGCACAAATTCAATTGCAAATCCAACATTCAACTCCAAATTCAAGTAGAAGATATTGGATTCAAGCTTTGGATTGCTTCTCCTTGCTTTCAAGCTTCATCTTCATAAACTTTAGTGCAAAAGTGAGATTTTTGTGTCACAAATCTAGTCTATAACTATATTGGACTGTTGGGAATGATTCCCTATCACTTTTGCATGCACATTTGCATTTGGTTTGGATTGGATTGGCGAAAAACTCCAATTTTTAGCATTTTGGTGAATTTTCTGCACTTAGGTCGTTCTGGCCATTTTTAGGTCGTTCGGAGTTAAGTCGTTCGTCCATGGGTCGTGAGTCGTTCACGAGTTAACTTTAGGTCGTTCTGGAAGAATTGGCACTTCGGAATTAGGTCGCTCACGAGTTAAGTCGTTAGGTCGCTCGCGAGTTAGTACCATAGGTCGCAGGGCTTTAGGTCATTTTGGAAGTATTGGCACTTCGGAGTTAGGTCGCTCGCGAGTTAAGCCTTAAGTCGTAGGTCGCTCACGAGTTTGGCCTTAAGCCGTAGGTCGTTCACGAGTTAAGCTTTAAGTCTTAGGTCGTTTCCGACCTATAATCTCTAGGCAAACGTTAAGTCGCTCGCCCTGGTTTATCTCGTAGGTCGTCTCCGACCTAAGCTCCAGATAAGTCGTTCGAGTTAGGTCGTTGGACCATTTACCTTAGGTCGCTCGTCCACTAAGTCGGCCTGGTTTATCTCGTAGGTCGTCTCCGACCTAAGCTCCAGATAAGTCGTTCGAGTTAGGTCGTTGGACCATTTACCTTAGGTCGCTCGACTCTGTTAAGTCGGCCATGTTGGGTCGTGAGTCATCGTTAGGTCGCGAACACCTCTAGGTCGCAACCACTAAGTCGCTTGACCCCTTAGACTCCTAGGTCGCAGCCGTTAGGTCATATGACCCTTGAGTCGTTAGGTCGTTAGACCTCATTTTGTCTTCACTAGGTCGAACCCCGTAAGCGGTGGCGTTGCCCCCGCACCCCCACCTTGGGGGGTTGCCACCCCCCCTGGACCCCCCCTCCGTAGGGGATCTTATCTGAAAAACATTGAGCTGATTTCCTTGGATTTTATTCGCATCTCCGTATGCGATCTTTGTGACTGATTGTTTCTACACTTGCTTATGTGTTTTGTCACTTTATAATACAAAGGTTTCAATACTAGTAGTAAATATCAAAACTCTTTTAACAAACAATTTCAACTCTATTTTTAATAACAAAGCTCTTTTCTTAAACCGTTTTCCAATCTATTAGTATATACAAGCCTTTACCTCACTCGGATGAGAAATCTAATTAAACGACTTAGTAAAACAAGTGGTATGAAACGCTTGCGTTCACTTCGTCGGTTAATTCTTGGACTTGTTCGATTGAACCTCTTGTGACAATTTTATTAGTGAAGATTTACAGTTTGTTCGTAAATATTTAAGTTAAGCAAGTGGTTATGGGACATGAAGCTAAACTTCTATATTTACTAGCTTAGTGTAATTGACACTTCTCGTTGATCTTGATGATCGCTTTATGAATTAGACTAGCAATTGCGCGATGTCTCTTTCATTGCAAGGTTAGACTAGACACCACTTGTGTGATTCCATTCACACATACCTTTCTGCTTTTTGGTTAGTCTTGACCTCAATCTGTGTGATTCCACTCACACATGTGGGGTAGCTCCCCATGGTCTTCGGACCGTCATGTGATAGGCCTCTTTCCCTTTTTATGATTTCTGGATTTCTCGTGTTGATTTCTGGAATTTATGTCATTGACTTGTTATGAGTACAAGTTTAGGGTATGATGCCCTCTTCGAATCTTTGAGAAGATTCTTGTGATATTGATTATCTCTTATTGATTGATCTTCTGTTGATCATTATTTACATACTTATAGTGGTATGTCGTTATGGATATTTATGTTTATGCCATATCTTTTATGTTATATCATGTCATCTGATATTTATAGCTAGACTGATCCGTTTATTATTTTCTTAAATAATACTCGGGTCAGACCGAGATGTTACAGGTGCTTCTGCTTGACTTCTTCCCAGGGATTCATCACTCTGACTTTTGGCTAACTGTTTAGATTAGCAGTTTTTGTTGTATACACTTGAGATATAGACTCATAGTTGTATTCTTTTGTATAGCACGTGTTGCTATTCTTTTGTATTATCGTGGATCTTACTGACCACTACTCTGATGTACACTTTCATGTGTTAGTTATATATTCATATCTTCTTCCGCCTTTGTGATATGGATATCTGTGACTGATTTGTGATATGATTATTTCTATGTTTGTTTCCGAAGATTATTTATAGCCACCGTGTGATAAGCAATTACATGGATGGTCGCTCCTCAACAGCCTTATTCTCCGTGCTAGTTGACAGCACTACTCCGGAGTGTTCTTGGCTAGCGTGGGTATAGAGGTGGGGCGTCACAATGACCCCTAGGGCCTTGGCCGAGCCCAAATCCTTAACCAAATTCATGTATGCATGCTTATGTGCGTTATTGCCTTCACCCACCTTTACACCATCATTCCAACATGTAGGCCGAACCCATACTCACCCAAACCAGACCCAACACCTGCAATTATGTTGTATTTCCCCTTATGGCTGAGCCTAGTAAGGGTTAAAAGCAAGTGCAAGCATTTCTATTTGATTCTGTGAAGTCTATTCTAGTGTAGTTTTGATCGTAGTTGATTTGAAACTCATCATTGTTATATTGTTTTGTTTGACGTGTATCCAAGGAATTTGACACTTGGCTCCTCCATTCGAATCTCTGTCATGCTTTTGTGCTTGTGTAGATCCCGTTTTTGCAATTCGTCGTAGGTCATCATCTCAAACCAGTGAGTTATTCTCACCAGACAATATGTATTTTTTTACTAGTAAATTGACCCCTTTTGAATCTGTAAAATACATTATCATGTTACACCTGCTATGTTATGATTTTATGATGTTCACCCATGCTTAAACACTTGTTATATCATATGTTACTGTTATATTATGTTGTTCTATTATTTTTATCAGTTTTTACACTGCAAGTTCCTTTTAGATTAGAATCACTGTGGGTTGAAATGATACATACCCGAACGGACTTTAGAATAGGAGAAAATCGTTATGGGCTGAAATGATAGGCCTGAATGATTTTCAATTATTTCCATTTACTTAGGATTGCGGGTTTGAAATGATCAAACCCAGGTTTTCTTTGTAAGTTATGGGTTGAAATGATATATTACCCGTATCACTTTACCTAGGCTAGAAAATGAAATACAGACCCGTTGTTAAATTATGTTTTTCTTAAAATTTTAAAATATTTTAGAAATGTAAATATTATAATATTTTTATTTAAGTTTGATTAAAAATGATTTTTGTAAAGCATTATTGACTCTCTGAAAATTTATAAGTGAAATAAATTAATGGTAAAGTTAGAAAATCTGAAATGTAAGTTTTTTTGGAAATTATAATTTTATGATAAATGGAATTTAAATTAAGTATGCAAATATGACAAATTTATGATATTTTTAATTAAATGAATTAAAAATAATTTTATAATATATTAATGATTTTTGAATTAAGTTAAAATGTGAAATGAATGAATATTTAAGTTGAAATTTTGAAATATAACTAAAATTGGAAATTTGTGAATTTGGCTTAAAAGTGAATTTTAAGTTAAGTAAATAAAAATGAAATTAAGTTATATTTGAAAATTTAAACTTAAGTGTTAAGTTAAATTTAATTTAATGAATTTGAAATTTAATGTTGGAATTTAATAAGTGAATTACTATTAAATTTTGATTTTTGAATAGAGATTTAACTTTATAAAATCATGAATATAAGGGTATTTGAATGATTGTTTTAAAAGTGTAATTATATGATTTTATAAAAAAAAAGGTTTAAATAAAAATATAATTGTTTGTGATATTATACTGAATATTTGAAGTTAATTTACTGCATTCCTAAAATGCTATTAATTCTAATGTAAAGGATAATACAGCATTTGTAAATTCTGGAGTTGATAATAATGAACCAAATGGCTCAATTTAATTAAAGGCTATTATAGCATTTTTAGTGAATGTTATAATGGTTGAATTTAACTAAGTTTATTTGAAACTAATGGAACTCTATTACAGCATTTTAAATGTTGTCTTTTGTTAAATTGAACTGTTTTAAGTGTAACTTTCCGTAGCATTTTCTAAATGCTGCGAAAGTTGAATTTTCATTGTTTTAATAAATTTAAGTGAATGAATGAACTTTGAAAGATTAAATTTTGAAAATTTAATAATTTCATTATTAAATATAATATCTTCATTTTGATGATTTAAATGAAGCAATTAGTTTCGAAACATAAACTATTTTGAAATGTGTTTTGAAATGGTATTTAAATTAAATTAAAATGAATGTGGTTTGGAAGATACGATATTTTGATATTTTGAAATGGATTTTGAATGATATTGAACTTTGAATGATATTGAATTTTTAAATGATATTTGATTTCGAAGTATAAATACTATTTTGAAATTTTAACCACGGGGTGTATTTAATTTATGTTTTAACTGATCTTTAAAGGATGGGCGATCCCAAACATCCTTTAAGTTATGGTGCATTTCTACTACAGTTCACTTGAGTTGATTTACATTATATAAGTATATATTGTCCTGACTCGAGTGTTTTGTGTTTTACTTTACGCTCGAGTCAACCTGAGTATTCACAGCTTTGGATTCTCTTTCTGGAGCTGGTCTTTGCTGGAGTTTCTACTTATCTACATTTATATCTACTTTTTGTTTCAGCTATTCTAGTTTATCTCATGTATTAGTGAACTTCTATGTGTTTGGGATTTCTATTATGTTGTTTTCAGACTGTATTATGTTTTTGGTTTGAGACTCTGCCATAGTAGCTTCATGAACTACTATGTATTTTATATTCCGCTGCGAGGTATTCTGTTTATTCTGTGTCTGTGTTTCTGTGATTTGTATTTCATTTGCTCCAAATTTATTTAAAATGCGGTATTTTGAGCAATTCAAGTCCGACATGTGCGGCTGCGAATGGCTAAAAATACCGGGTTGTTACACTTCATGAATGGACATGGCAGTTGTTCTATAAATAGGGGTCAATTTCAACGAATTTTAGATCTGATTTTCTAGTTTTTCACTCCTCTTCTTCTTCCACATTTCTTAATACATATTCTTACCATTACTCTGCCGAAATCAACATTGAATCGAACTCGATTACTTCTAGTTTGATTCTCTATCACTATCTCTACAAGGTTCTCAGTGCTATTCAGAGTTATAGACTTCTTTGTAATCTATTAAGTGAGAAAAGGTGTGATTGTAGCCTTGAAAATCAATCAAAAGAGAAAAGGTGCGATTGTAGCCTTGGTAAATCAATTGGGTAAACTTGTGGCCCGGAAATCAACCCAGAGGATAGAAATTCTGAAGGGTGTACATCGTAGCCTTGAAACCGAGGGTGTAATTGTACAATTGCTTTTGAAAGGAAATCCGTACTTGTGTTGCGGGACTGGATGTAGGGTAACTCCGAACCAGTATAAAATCTGGTGTGTTCTTTTCTTTACTGCTTCTATTTTTTTCTACATCTATGTTTGTTTCTACGATCATATCTGTGTCTGTATATTGCATACATCGGTGTCTAAATTAACATAAACAGAAAAAGATTTATTAATTCTTTATTAACACTATTCACCCCCCTCTAGTGTTAATCCTAGCCTTAAGATCCATAATCCGCACTTTTTCACAATTGGTATCAGAGCAAGGTTTTCAAAGTTTCATAATCTGATTTTTGAAAAAGTTTTTAAAATGCCTATATTTGTTAATACTAGTTTAGAATTATTCAAACCATCATTATTTCTTGAGTCCGCATATAATCAATATTCAAATTCAAGTTGTCCACCAATATTGTTTGATGTGTAGGAATCATGCTTTATGGGTATTGAGGAATCAACCCACAACGGACAAATTGTGCAGATCAGAAAGAAAAAATGGATACTTGATAGTGGATGCTCTAGACACATGACTAGCATTCCAGATATACTGAATGGTATAATATACAAAGATGGAGGACTGGTTAACTTTGGAGACAATTCAAAAGGATATGTGATTGGCATCGGCAAAGGCGGTAATTATGAAACTCCTACCATTACTAATGTTTTTCTAGTTAAGAATCTGAAACATAATCTGCTAAGTATAAGTCAACTGTGTGATAAAGGATATAAAATTAAATTTGAAAAAGATAAATGTCACATTGAAGATAATAATTCAACCATTATATTGGAGGGATTCAGGAAAAAGAAAATTTATATTCTTAGTATGAAAGTTCCAAATGATACCTGTGTTTGTTGGCAAATACAAGTGATCCTTAGATTTGGCATAAGAGATTTGGGCATTTGAATTTCAAACTCTTATCTAGAATGTCAAAACATGATCTAGTAAGTGGTCTCCCTAAAATGAATTTTAAAGTAGATAGTTTATGTGATGCTTGTCAATTAGGAAAACTTAGACAAAGTTTGTTCAAGTTAGAAGATATGATTTCAACTTCAAAACCTCTTGAATTACTTCATCTTGATTTATTTGGTCCATCTCAAAGTCTTTCAATAAATCATAGTAAATATGTTTTTGTAATTGTAGATGATTATTCTAGATTTACGTGAACAATATTTTTGAAACATAAAAGTGATACTTTTTAATGTTTTAAGACATTTTCAAAAAGAATTCAAAATCAATTTTCTCTAAAAATTATAACTATTCGAAGTGATCACGGTGGTGAATTTGAAAATGAAAATTTTGAGGAATTCTGCAATAAAAAGGAAATAACTCACAATTTTTCATTCCCATGAACTCCACAAAAAGATGGAGTAGTAGAACGTAAAAATAGGACGGTTCAAGAGTGTGCGAGAACCATGCTTACAGATAGTAAATTACCAAAGAATTTTTGGGCAGAAGCAGTGCTGCCGCCTGTTATATTTTAAATAGAATTTTAATTAGACCTTTAATTAATAAGACGTTTTATGAACTTCTTTATTCAAAGAAACCTAAGGTATCTTATTTCAGAATTTTGGAAGTAAATGCTTCATTTTAAATGCAAAATATAATTTAGATAAACTTGATCCTAAATCCGACAAAGGTATCTTTATCGGATATTCTAATAGAAGTAAAGCGTACAGAGTGTTTAATTTAAAAACCAATTCCATTGAAGAAACAATGCATGTTTCATTTGATGAAAATTTCAAAATTTTTGAAGGTACAAATGATGAAGAGAATTTAATCACTCAAAATCAAGAATCTATTGAAACTAATAACGAAATTAATCATCCTAATAAAAGGACTAAATTTTAAAAGATCATCCTATAGAAAATATACTGGGAGATATGCAGTCTGTTGTTAAAACTAGAAATCAACTAAGCCAAATAAGTAATGTAGCTTTTATATCAACTATTGAACCCAAAAATCCAGAAGAAGCATCAACTGATGATTCATGGATTTTAGCTATGCAAGAAGAATTAAATCAATTTACTAACTTGTTCCTAGATCAAAAAATAAAACTATAATTGGAACTAAATGGGTTTATAAAAATAAAATGAATGGACAAGGAGAGGAAGTTAGAAATAAAGCTCGATTAGTCGCTCAAGGTTATTGTCAAGAAGAAGGAATAGATTTTGACGAAACTTTTGCTCCCATAGCAAGATTAGAAGCCATTAGGAATCTACTTGCTTTCGCAAATCATAATAATTTCAAATTATCTCAAATGGATTTTAAAAGTGCCTTTTTAAATGGATTTGTAAAAGAAGAAGTATATGTTGAGCAACCACCACTTTTTGAAAATTATAATTTACCAAATCATGTTTACAAACTTAAGAAAGAATTATATGGTCTAAAACAAGCTCCCAGAGCCTGGTATGATAGACTAAGATCTTATTTATTGCAATCTAATTTTGAAATTGGTAAAGTAGATAATACTCTTTTTATTAAAAGAAATAAAAATGATATTCAACTAGTACAAGTTTACGTAGATGATATCATTTTTGGTTCAACTAATTTTGAAATGAATAAAGAATTATCTGAAATAATGACAAAAGAGTTTGAGATGAGTTATATGGTTGAATTAAATTTCTTTTTAGCATTACAAATAAAACAATTAGATAATGGTATCTTTATTAGTCAAGAAAAATATGCTAAAGACCTAATTGGTAAATTTGGTTTTACTACTACGAGTGGAAAACCCACTCCCATGGAAACCAATGAGTACCTTAGTAAAGAAGATCTCTCGAAAGACGTAGATCAAAAACTATGCAGAAGAATGATTGGATCACTATTCCATATTACCGCCACTAGACCTGATATCATGCATAGTATTTGTCTCTGTGCCAGATATCAATCCCAACCAAAAGAGACCCACTTAAAAGCTGTAAAACGAATCATAAGATATGTTAAACACACATCCGATTATGCTTTATTCTACCCTAAAAATGATTCTTTTGACTTAATATCTTACCGTGATGCTGACTATGCTGGTTGTAAATCAGACCGAAAAAGTACAAGCGGGACTTGTCACTTTTTGGGGCGTTCTCTGGTTTCTTGGCTTAGTAAAAAGAAAATCACAGTTTCTTTATCAACAACTGAAGCACAGTTTATTTCTGCCGCTTTGGCTTGTTCTCAAGTAATATATATGCAACAAGCCTTAAAAGATTTTGGTTTAAAATTTTCAAAATCACCAATTTATTGTGACAATACGAGTGCGATAAATTTATCCAAAAATATTACTCAACATGCTCGAACTAAACATACTGATATCAGACATCATTTTCTCAGAGATAATATAAGTAAGGAAGTAGTTACTCTCGTTATATCAATTCTGAGAATCAAATTGCTGATATCTTAACAAAACCCTTAAATGAATCAATATTTACTAAATTAAGAAGAGAATTAGGTATTTGTTCTATAACTAAAATATAAAATATATATAACAAGTATAATTAATAATAAATATCAAAATAATTCAAAGAGTTAAAATATAAAAGACCATGTCGACATCCCCCATATACCCATGTCGACATGCAACGTTTTTATATTTTTAAATTTTTCCCACCAAAATTCAAAATAATTGGTTATAAATTCTTCACATTTTCGAAATTTTATTCATCCTATCTATTATCTCTCTGTTCTTCTCTCTGAAATCAAATAATCAATGGCCACCTCTTTCAAATCAAACATAAAATCAACCTTTTCATTCCCCTCTCCTACGTCTGGTCCATTTCAACGTACTACTCTCGCTCGTGCGACTAAAATAGAGGACTCTCTGAAGGATGCACTTCAGATGATGACTGAAATTCAAGTGACTCAACTTCGTATGGCAAAGGAACAAGAGGGGCAAGGCAAGATTCTTAGGGATCTGCAAAAATTCCTAATGGATAACCAGGTCAACAATATCTTGATTGGTGAAGACTCTTCCCTCAATCAATAACAAGAGGCCAGCGAAGAAGAAGAAGAAGAACCCATGGAAGAAGCGCGCGAGGAGGATGATGACCAAGTCCTGTGTGTTGGAGAAGTGTGTTTTGACAAGAATGGGAATCTTGTCGAACAACGTGGAAATTTCTGTTTCCACTATCCAAATTGTTCGATTCATAGATCTCCTATGTTTAAAAACACATAATAGTTTCTTTTCTTTCTTTTCCATTGTCGTTTGTGTTTTATGTTATTTAACGCTCATGTATATACAACTTCATACGTAATAAATAACTCGTGTTCTTATGTGAGTTTTAATTATAAGTACTATCATGAACTCTTAGTTAGGATAGTTAATTGTTTAGGACTATGTTTTAGTATTAGATTTAAGTGATGATTACTTATGATAGCACTATCATTATAATCACATGTCATAGAGTGTTAGTTTTATAGGGAGTTATATAGTTTGGAGTGAGTTTTTTTTATTGATGACAAAGGGGAGAAATATAAAATAGGGTAGTTAGGAATAAATTAAGGGGGAGTTATTAGTTTTAGGGGGAGTTATTAGGATAGAAATAATATTTTATAAACAAAGGTTGTCATCATCAAAAAAGGGGAGATTGTTAGTCCGTGAGATGATGATTTTGATGACAACAACCTTAGAATAGATTATAAAATATAAATACTGACATTATAAGTTTAGATATATATGTATATGTAGGATTTAACCATGCAGGTATCAAGAATGAAGACTGTACAGTATAGAGATTCAAGATATTTAGATAGAAGACTCACGAGTATTAAGATTATCAAGAGTTCAAGATTTCAAGAATAAGTATTTTTATTAGGAAATTTTGTTAAAACTCGTAGAAAAGCACTGGTATCTTAAAATCCAATTTATTCATGGAATGGAATCCACTTCGAGCCTGTTAAAGGGATGGAACCCTAAGTAGGATGGAATCTACGAAAAATCTAGTGGAACATTGTTTTGTATCTTCTAACCTTTTATTCAAAATGATTTTTCAAAATTATCCTGTTTTCAAAATGATTTCAAAACTTTCCTTTTAAAAACATCAAAATCCTCTATCCGGATTTTAATAATTTTAGCGTCAAAATTATCTTTAATATCAAAAGTCAAAATTACTCCTGATTTTAAATTATCTTTTTGAATTATATATTTAACTTTTATACTTAGATTCAAATATAAAATTATAGTTAAAATCTATATATATTATTCTCTATATTTAGTTATGAATGTTAACTATAGTCAAGTATATTTGTAAAGTTTAAAATAGTTTTATATTATTCTCTATATTTACTTATGAATTTTAACTATAGTCAAGTATATTTGTAAAGTTTAAAATAGTTTTAATATAAGATAAAGGTTATTTTCAAAGAAAATCAAATCACCAAAAATTGCTTTGGGATGTCGACATGCCTAGGGTAACCATGTCGACATGGTGTCAGTCGAATTCAAAATTTAAATTTCAAAAGAAGTGTTTATTCGCCATAACTCTTCATGAATGGACGTGACTGTTGTTCTACTATAAGTAGGGGTCAGTTTCAACGAATTTTAGACCTAATTTTCTGGTTTTTCACTTCTCTTCTTCTTCCACATTTCTTAATACATATTCTTACCGTTACTCTGCCGAAATCAACATTGAATCGAACTCGATTACTTCTAGTTTGATTCTCTATCATTATCTCTATAAGGTTTTCAGTGCTATTCAGATTTATAGACTTCTTTGTAATCTATTAAGCGAGAAAAGGTGTGATTGTAGCCTTGGAAATCAATCAAAAGAGAAAAGGTGTGATTGTAGCCTTGGTAAATCAATTGGGTAAACTTGTGGCCCGGAAATCAAGTATCTCTACCCAGAGGATAGAAATTCTGGAGGGTGTCCCTCGTAGCCTTGAAACCGACGGTGTAATTGTACAATTGCTTTAGAAAGGAAATCCGTACTTGTGTTGCAGGACTGGATGTAGGGTAATTCCGAACCAGTATAAAATCTGGTGTGTTCTTTCCTTTACTGCTTTTATTTTATTTCGGCATCTGTGTTTGTTTCTGTGATCATATATGTGTCTTTATATTGCATACATCGGTATCTAAATTAACACAAACAGAAAAAGATTTAGTAATTCTTTATTAACACTATTCACCCCCCCTCTAGCGTTAATCCTAGCATCAAGATACGTAATCCGCACTTTCTCACAATTTGATTAACAAATGTAGCTAGCAACATGAAAGCAAAAAGAAAGGAAAATGAAAGCTAATGGAAAAGAGAACTAATCTAGTTGCATAAAAGAAGAATTACACTACTAGCATGAATGGAAATGAACATGTAATTAAAAAGAAACAATAATTAACATTGCATAAAAAGAAAAGAAAATTGTATAAAATAAAAATGGCTAAGTAGCCACGAAAAGAAAGAGAGCTTTCGTTTTTATTTTCCTAAGATAAGAGAGCCTAAAAGAGAGACTAAGGAAGAGGAGGAGATTACATGAAACATATTGGTATTTACACATGTATGAAACCCTAATATTTTTGGGGAATGCCCGAAATGCCCTTGAGGTAGTGTGGCCACCAAGTAATCATTAGCATGTCATAATCCCTATTTAAGTGTAGATGAAGTCATTAATTCCATAACCATGTGCATTGGCCTCTAATTTGTACATTAAGGTGGTGGGTAGGCGGGGTCCTCCATGATCTTCACTTTGAGTCATTTCCATCTTCATTCCATTATGTTCTTTTTATGCATGCATATGTTCTTCATGAAACAACTTGTAATTGAAATCAAATTCCTATAAAATAGTATGGAAATTTCTATTAATTTTTCTCAAAGAGTATATGCACACAAATGACCGTTTTCCCCTATATGAAGATGGATATGTGACAATTTGAAATTAATATGGATTTTGGTTAAAACAATTTAAAATACCCAATATGATCATTTATTTAATTTAAATAAAATAAATATGGTGGTAAAAATATGCACATTTACGTGCATATCAAATACCCTACACTTATCTTTTTATTCATCCTCGAATAAAGAAAAATTAGGATAAATCCATTTTCATAGGAAACACGAATGCATTGAGCGTATGCAACAAGCCGTTAAACCTCTGGGTCACCCCAGTAGGACGAGTGTTGTCTCGTGAGGGTTTTCAGTGGATACTACCCAAAAAATCCAAATGCAGGATGAAAATATTTACAAAATGCAAAATTTATTTACAAAGAGATGAATGTGAGTTTTTGAAAATATTTACAAATGAAGAATTTATTTTTAAATTGACACGAATAAGTTAAATAATGGTTTTGGTCGTTATCTTTAAATTTAAGTTACTTACTCATCAATATTTCCAACAAAAACGAAGTTATCATAACAAATAGACTATAGTTTAACTCGTTGTTTTGGTTAATAGCACGGTGCAACTATGAAATGGATCCTTATTTGATTATCAAAGTTTATCAAAGTGGTGTTTTCATTTCTTTTCAATAACAAAATCAAATCAAATAACTATAAATAGTGATAGGATTTCAATTGCTTACACTCTCATTATTTGCAAGAAAAATTACACACCTAGCTCAGGTAAATTGAGGCTAGATATATCACCCATGCACTGCCTTTCGTGCTTATGTGAGGGGAGTACAGAGCATGACAAGTGCACACACTTTCGTGCATACAACTATCGGCTGTAGTGTTGAATATGCGCTTTGCGCTTATATGATTTTTGTTTGATTATAATAAACATATATACATTCATTTAAATGTATTTGTTAATATACTATTCTATTTTTTCACAGTTTAAATAAATATTTGTTGAATAAAATAAATTACACAGAATTTGAATTCAAACAGATATTTTATTCAAATAAATATTTATTACACTTTTGAATAGTACAATTTCAATCTCTCACTATAACTATACAACTTTGATTACAATCACATCACATTTCACATTTACAGTTAACCTCACTACATATCACTCACACTCGTATTTTTATCTTCAACTTCCTTCTAGTTTGAATCCAGCATCTGAGCAATCTGCAAAAATGTAAACTAACGCAGTAAAATTGAAAAAGAAATATTTTCGCAATATAAAATAAAAGATGGATTTTAAAAATATGATTTTCCTCAGTTATTTGGGTTGTTCGTCATAATTTAAATTTGAATTCATCATACACGAACAACTTGTGACATACACAGTGTATCACTGTATATGTCACAAGGCCGTGCACACCGATATACACTTGATTGATTTACAGGGACAGGTGAGCACAGGTCAAACCCAAATAAAAAGCCGGGTTCAACTCACGTGCAATAACATAAAAGTCACAACTCTCAGCACAAGGTCAAACCCGAGTTTTAAAACTGGATTCAACTCAGATAATGCACATGATACATGATTGGTACACAAACAATAAGCTGCGGTAAAGCATGAACATGTGTGGACAACGAAAACCAAAGCCATCAGGTCAGAAACAACATTCAAGCTAAATGAAGTACAGTATGCAACAGCAATTCCAAATGTCTAGACCACTGTAATAAAGCAACATGTATAACAAGTCCAATGAACAAAGATCCCAAGATCAACTCAGCAATGAATTTAACCAAGATGCAAATGTACAAATGTTAAAACTCAGTGGCACATGAATACAAGAAGGTCAGTGTGCCAGAGAAAGAAAGGATGGAAGCAGTGATACAAGTATGCAAACAACAAGTGAAACAGTGGTGAAGCTGGAAATACAAAGACCAGTTACTCAATGCATGCAACATGACTCGACCACAAGTACAACACTGCACAAATTCAACACAGCACCAAAGTCAAGACCACTAAGGCAGTGCACAAATGACCAGGCTACAACATGAATTATGCAATGCAGATGCTAACATTGATGAATGTATATGACAGCAACAAGAGGCAACATCACATAATACAACTACAACAATGACCAAAAGTGTACAAAATGTAGTGAATGCAGACAGTAAATTAGTGTCAAAGCAAATGATAAATAATTTTTACAGTGTCAAGCTCATGTATGCAACAGATAAAGTGCAACTGATATACAGCAAACAATGAATGCAACAGAGACCAATGGTGAACAGAAGTAACAAGTGCAGGTGAACAAATGTGCAAATGCTCAAGACCACACAGTGCATATATGTCAAACATGAATGCTACAACTTCAAATGAACCAACAACATAGCAAGCTACATGAAGACAGAGCTCGATCAAAATGCCTTATTGACAAAGAAATGAAAATCACGCAACAAGTTAAAAGTCAATCAGTGATACAAGACCGAAGTTTAGAAAATTAAAAGGCCGAAGTGACAGTGAAATCGCCAATTCAATGTTGAATAAGTCAACAGTAAAATGATCGAGCTGAAGCCGAAGCAAGCATGTGTACAGGTTCAATCAATATCATGAAGTGCAGTTTAAAAAAAAAAAATTAAAAATGACCGAAGTCGAAGTCATATAATGAACAAGTCCAAAATCGAGGTAGCAAAGGTAATTGACCAAGTTAAAAATCAAGCAGTGATCATCACAATTCAAAACCGTATTGACCAAGCAATGAATCAACACCGTGTCAACCAAGTAATACCAAGAATACGATAGTGACAAAGTCAGAAAACATCTCAATCATCAAAGTATAATCAAGCGGCCAGAGATGAATAATTGACAAATTCAAATATATCTATGCAAACGAGAAAATAGGGTAACAAACCCTATAAATGCCCTAATCATCATCGGCAATCAATTATCGAGTTCAAGCATCAACCAGCAAAGCAAAACGAGAAAAGTACATACCAAAAAAGCAGAACGAATTCGATCCAAAATTGAAGAGCCGTAAGCAAATCAAAAGCATCGAAGCCTACTATCGAACGAGATCGAGCGGCGCTTCAATTTTGCACAACCCTAGTTTGAATCGCAAGGAGCAAAAGCAATTTGCAGAAACCCTAATTCGCAAAGAGGAACGAAAGAGGATCGGCCATATTTTCACAAGCAACAGGAAAGAGGAACGAGCTAAACAGTCAAAAGAAAAGGAATAAAAATATCCTTTTGTATTTTGGGCCGGTCACATTTACTTAAGGGTTTTTTAATTTTGGTTTAGGGTTGTTTAAGTTCCATTTGTTTTTGTTGTGTTTTTATTTTTCGAGTCAAAAGAATTTGTAAATCACCACCTAGGGTTTAGGTAGTGTCAGATTGTCTAGTTAGAATTAGTTCAGTGAGCAGGGTGTGCGAGTTTGCAAAGCTGTATAGGCGGGAGCAGAGTTTGCGAGTAAACGAAGCTCTATAAGCGGGAAGCAAAGTTTGCGAGTAAGCGAAACTCTATAGGCGGAGCAGGGTGTGCGAGTCTAGTAGAGTGTTTGTGAGCGGGAGCAAATGTTTGCGAGCAGGGTGTGCGAGTCTAGTAGAGTGTTTGTGAGCGGGAGCAAATGTCTGCGAGTCTAGTAGAGTGTTTGTAAGCGTGATACTGTTTAATTCTAATAAGAAATCTGTGAATGCAGCAGTAGGCAGGGGTTGCCGAAGCTGGGTAAATTTTGCGTGTGATTTACTTTTCAGCATATTTATTTCTGCAGTTTATTTCTGTGTTTAATTCGAGTAAATTTGCTATAACCCTATTCACCCCCCCTCTAGGGTTAATCTAGATCCTACAAGTGGTATCAGAGCCCAGTATTTTATTTTTTAACTCTAGAGTCATGAATCCACCAAATAATATTTTTGATGAGGGTCGTTTCAATATTATTCGTTCTATTTTCAATGGAACAGATTTTTTGAATTGGAAATTGAAAATGAAATTTTATTTAAAATCTGTTAATATTAAATGTTGGGATATTATTGAAAATGGGTGTGATAAAACCGATAAGGAAAGTATCTCGATTAATGCTCTTACTATGCATATATTATATTCTCATATTAATCGTGATAATTTTAATTTTGTTTCTCTTAGTGAAAATGCACAGAAAATCTGGAATACTCTCGATGCAATATATGGTGCAAAAGTCAACAGCAATGAGATGTCCTCCACAACCGACTCAGTTAAAGAAATGTGCTTAACCGGATTGGTAAATAGCAGTTGTGATGAGGATGATGATGATGGACCAGCCGAGCTGGCATTACTAATGAAGAATTCAAAAAGGAAATTTGCAGTCACGTGGAATAAAAGCGATAGCAGTGAAAGTGAGAAAGCAGATATGTGCCTTCATGGGAATATAACTGATAGCGACGACAACGAGCCAAGCGAGGTATCAAAACTTACTCACTCTGAATTACTTATTTATTTCCACAAAGTAAATGGCTGTTTTGAACGACTTAGGGAAAAATAAGCTAAACTTGAATCACAAAAAGACACTTTGATAGAATTGAATGAACAACTTGACCAATTAGTTAAAACCTATCAAAGTAAGATCCCTAAGTGTGATAAATGTCCAACATTTGAAGAAGAAATTAAAAAATCAGAAATTAAAATGAAATCACTTGAAAATGAAATTCTGATTTTAAAAATTGAAAATACTAGGAGAGAAAATTCTATTAAAAGGTGCACTCAATTGTTGAAAGAAAATGAATCTTTAAAAACAAAAGTCCAACAATTGTCAACGACTTTAGAAAAAATTTCCAAAAGTGAAAAATCATTGAATATGTTAATAGGAAAACAAACTGTCAATATTGATAGACAAGGACTTGGATATACTCATTCTGAATATGTTAGAAATGAGATTAATCAAGAAAATTCAATGTGCACAATTTGTAGAAAATTTGGACACAATCAAAATAATTGTTGGTATAGACCCAAACACGTGAAAACTATACCAATTTGGGTTCCAAAAGGCACAAATATAAAATCTTTGAAAGTCAAACAAATTTGGATGCCAAAAGGAACATATATAAATAGTTTTGGGTCTCCACAAACATATGCTTCATATTCTTCCACTAACAATCATGGACCTATAAAAACAAATAGGTCACATAAATCTTTTCCTGTGTAGGTATGGTGGCAGGCTAAGGAACAACAACAGTGTTCTCTGGATTTTGGCTGTTCCAGAAACACAACGGGCGACAAAGCAAAGTTCCTTAGCCTAGTATAAAGGTGACAGAATCACAATGGACAACAACGAAAAATTATCGTAAAGGTAAAACAGGTAAAATTGTTTCGAACGATATATTAAATGTGATAATCTGCACCGTATTCTGAATAAAATCAGCCAAAAATTGTGATGTTGAAAATAGATGATTTTTTTTTATTCTGACTTATTCTTAATTGATATGATTTCTTTTGACTTGTTCTTACTTTGATTTGTGCTTAAAAATAGACCAACCATCCTTTCATCATTGAACTTAATCTGTTTGGTCAAATTATGACATTGATTTGTGCTTAAATGATGACCAATCAGATTTTCAACTTTGAACTAATCCATATAAATTTGTTCGGTCAAATGATGGTTACTCATGCTACACGTAGATATATTGGTTTTGACATTTTGGTCACTGCTTGTAAATTTGCACGATTTCAATTATGAGAAAGTTGTTAAAAACGATTTTAAGAAATTTTTTCAATTTTTTGAAACTTTATGAAATTGTTGAAACTTCAAGAGATTGTTTTTGAAATAATAATGAAGTTTTAATGATTGTTGATAGTTGTTCATCCTATGGTTTCTAAGTTTAACACTATGATATTTGTTTGAGTGATAACATGGCTTCATTTCAAATTTCATTCTGAGATAGTTTGTTGAAATTTCACAATCTGGTCGTTGACATCCATCGAGTGAATAATGAGTGAAATTTAAATTCAGATGCAGATTTCACTGGTAATATGTTGATAGGAAAATTACTAGTGGAACGTGATTAATTTTTGAAACATTCATTTGCTGCATCGTTTTTTTTCAAAGAAAATATTTGCATATTTTTCACTTGAAATAATTTTCAAATAGCAGAAAATTTTCTTATAAAACCCCCTCGAGAAAATCATGTTTGACCATATTTACAGATTAGTCATTTTTGAAAAATTGATTTTTATAATTTTTGAATTTGATTTTAAATAACAAATTTTGACTAATCTGACTCCCTTTGATTATCGAAAAGATGAATAGTGATTGAAAAAGAGATGAGTGTTGATATTTATCATATATTATAACTCGAGAAAGTATAATTAGAAAATTTCTTTAGAATTTCATAACAAGAGTTATAAAAACTTTTTGTTGGGTAAAAATTCCATGACCATTTCTATTTCTATCATCTTTCTATCGACCATCACTCATCAAGATCATATTTAGTATGTAAATTTGTGGTAGTTTACAAAGGAAATCATTTGTTCTTCAATATCTTTAAATCTGTGAAGGAAATTATTTGTGCTTCAACTTATTATATTCAGCAATAAAAATAAATATCCAAAGTATTCACTCTCATTTAAAAGTCCTCACGGTTATGCATGGGTGAATTACTTGGATTTTTGATTATGTGCTTCCATGCTCATTTAAAAGTCCTCATGGTTATGCATGTATGGAACGCATATCAAAATTAATTGATTTAAATAGACAAGTTGATTCTAATCCCATTTAAAAGTCCTCACGATCATGCGTGGTTAGAAGATACTTGATTTCATATTTTTAAATTAAATTGGAATACTACTAATCTCATTTAAAAGTCCTAACGGTTATGCATGGTTAGTAGATATTCAAATTTCCTGAAATAAATATACCACAAATAGACATAACTATATGAATTTTTGATGATTTTATCCCTATCACTTCTGAAAGTGGAATATGCGCCAAACAAGGGTAATTATGATTTTTGTTTGAGTTTTATTGAAATTTGATATTTATATTCAATTGAGTTAAATGTTTGATTCATGTCTGTCACTTCATCCCTATTTTTATAACACCGTTATTCTTTTGCTGATAACAAAAGGGGGAGAGAAAATTTAAGATTTTGTCAAATAGAATCAAGTAAAGGTCAAATAATTTTCAATTTGCATATAGGCTCATTTACATATTTTTATTTGTATGCATATATGTAGGGGGAGTATCATGTAGAGAGGAAGCATTTAAATAGGGGGAGCAAATTGAACGATCAAATACATTTAATACATTCAAAATCTTAAATATATGTTTGTTATCATCAAAAGGGGGAGATTGTTGAATATGCGCTTTGCGCTTATATGATTTTTGTTTAATGATAATAAACATATATACATTCATTTAAATGTATTTGTTAATATACTATTCTATTTTTTCACAGTTTAAATAAATATTTGTTGAATAAAATAAATTACACAGAATTTGAATTCAAACAGATATTTTATTCAAATAAATATTTATTACACTTTTGAATAGTACAATTTCAATCTCTCACTATAACTATACAACTTTGATTACAATCACATCACATTTCACATTTACAGTTAACCTCACTACATATCACTCACACTCGTATTTTTATCTTCAACTTCCTTCTAGTTTGAATCCAGCATCTGAGCAATCTGCAAAAATATAAACTACCGCAGTAAAATTGAAAAAGAAATATTTTTGCAATATAAAATAAAAGATGGATTTTGAAAATATGATTTGCCTCAGTTATTTGGGTTGTTCGTCATAATTTAAATTTGAATTCATCATACACGAACAACTTGTGACATACACAGTGTATCACTGTATATGTCACAAGGCCGTGCACACCGATATACACTTGATTGATTTACAGGGACAGGTGAGCACAGGTCAAACCCAAATAAAAAGCCGGGTTCAACTCACGTGCAATAACATAAAAGTCACAACTCTCAGCACAAGGTCAAACCCGAGTTTTAAAACTGCATTCAACTCAGATAATGCACAGGATACATGATTGGTACACAAACAATAAGCTGCGGTAAGGCATGAACATGTGTGGACAACGAAAACCAAAGCCATCAGGTCAGAAACTACATTCAAGCTAAATGAAGTACAGTATGCAACAGCAATTCCAAATGTCCAGACCACTGTAATAAAGCAACATGTATAACAAGTCCAATGAACAAAGATCCCAAGATCAACTCAGCAATGAATTTAACCAAGATGCAAATGTACAAATGTTAAAACTCAGTGGCACATGAATACAAGAAGGTCAGTGTGCCAGAGAAAGAAAGGATGAAAGAAGTGATACAAGTATGCAAACAACAAGTGAAACAGTGGTGAAGCTGGAAATACAAAGACCAGTTACTCAATGCATGCAACATGACTCGACCACAAGTACAACACTGCACAAATTCAACACAGCACCAAAGTCAAGACCACTAAGGCAGTGCACAAATGACCAGGCTACAACATGAATTATGCAATGCAGATGCTAACATTGATGAATGTATATGACAGCAACAAGAGGCAACATCACATAATACAACTACAACAATGACCAAAAGTGTACAAAATGTAGTGAATGCAGACAGTAAATTAGTGTCAAAGCAAATGATAAATAATTTTTACAGTGTCAAGCTCATGTATGCAACAGATAAAGTGCAACTGATCTACAGCAAACAATGAATGCAACAGAGACCAATGGTGAACAGAAGTAACAAGTGCAGGTGAACAAATGTGCAAATGCTCAAGACCACACAGTGCATATATGTCAAACATGAATGCTACAACTTCAAATGAACCAACAACATAGCAAGCTACATGAAGACAGAGCTCGATCAAAATGCCTTATTGACAAAGAAATTAAATTCACGCAACAAGTTAAAAGTCAATCAGTGATACAAGACCGAAGTTTAGAAAATTAAAAGGCCGAAGTGACAGTGAAATCGCCAATTCAATGTTGAATAAGTCAACAGTAAAATGATCGAGCTGAAGCCGAAGCAAGCATGTGTACAGGTTCAATCAATATCATGAAGTGCAGTTTAAAAAAAAAAATGACCGAAGTCGAAGTCATATAATGAACAAGTCCAAAATCGAGGTAGCAAAGGTAATTGACCAAGTTAAAAATCAAGCCGTGATCATCACAATTCAAAACCGTATTGACCAAGCAATGAATCAACACCGTGTCAACCAAGTAATACCAAGAATACGATAGTGAAAAAGTCAGAAAACATCTCAGTCATCAAAGTATAATCAAGCGGCCAGAGATGAATAATTGACAAATTCAAATATATCTATGCGAACGAGAAAATAGGGTAACGAACCCTATAAATGCCCTAATCATCATCGGCAATCAATTATCGAGTTCAAGCATCAACCAGCAAAGCAAAAGGAGAAAAGTACATACCGAAAAAGCAGAACGAATTCGATCCAAAATTGAAGAGACGTAAGCAAATCAAAAGCATCGAAGCCTACTATCGAACGAGATCGAGCGGCGCTTCAATTTTGCACAACCCTAGTTTGAATCGCAAGGAGCAAAAGCAATTTGCAGAAACCCTAATTCGCTAAGAGGAACGAAAGAGGATTGGCCATATTTTCACAAGCAACAGGAAAGAGGAACGAGCTAAACAGTCAAAAAAAAAGGAATAAAAATATCCTTTTGTATTTTGGGCCGGTCACATTTACTTAATGGTTTTTTAATTTTGGTTTAGGGTTGTTTAAGTGTTATTTGTTTTTGTTGTGTTTTTATTTTTCGAGTCAAAAGAATTTGTAAATCACCACCTAGGGTTTAGGTAGTTTCAGATTGTCTAGTTAGAACAGGGTGTGCGAGTTTGAAAAGCTGTATAGGCGGGAGCAGAGTTTGCGAGTAAGCGAAGCTCTATAGGCGGGAAGCAAAGTTTGCGAGCAAGCGAAACTCTATAGGCGGAGCAGGGTGTGCGAGTCTAGTAGAGTGTTTGTGAGCGGGATAAAATGTTTGCGAGCAGGGTGTGTGTTTGCACAAAAAATGGACAAACACCTCCAAGTCGTATTATTTTAGTTGAGTATGTGTGATTTTCAATGATTTTAGATGAGTATGTAAATATGAGAAAAGTAAGGGCTGAAATGTAAAAGACACGCAGATTTATAGTGGTTCGGCCAGAATGTGCCTACGTCCACTTTATATGTTATTATCTTTCTTCTTCCAGATTACAAGTACAATGCGTTGTATACGAGTGTATGAAAGTAGTTTGAAAGTTCCTTCCTTGCTTGAGCTCTCAAACTTGTCTGCCATTGTTGTACCCCTGCCCCTCTATTTATAGAGTGAGGTTGGGGGTAGGGGTCTTGGATGTATATAGCTGCTGGTGGGCCCGGGCTGGAGCAATTTGGCCTGGCACTTCTGGTTCGGCGAGGCTTCATTCGGCCGTGCTTGGAGATTGGTTTGGTCATGGTGGTTCGGTTGTAAAGGTGGTTCGGTTGTGGCTTGGACCGGTGGCGATTGGTCCGGCATCATCTGGTTCGGCAGTGTATTGGAGAGGCTGGTTCGGTTGTGGCTTGGACCGGTGGCGATTGGTCCGGCATCATCTGGTTCGGCAGTGTATTGGAGAGGCTGGTTCGGCATCATCTGGTTCGGTGTCGTGTGCTTGGACCGGTGGTATAAAGGATGCCGAATGTGGTGGGGGCCGAACGAAGTGGAGGCCGAATGTGTCAAGGCCGAATGGGAAGGTGATTGGTCGTGCTGAATGAAGTGGAGATTGTGAACCCGAGCGAAACTGTGGCTTCTTGGTCTTGAGATCTTCTGGGTGAAAATTCGCCCAACATTTGCCCCCCAAAGTGGGGTACGTGCTTGCATGTGCCGCGCTTTGTTTTTCTGTGGTGGGAAGGCTCGTTTTGTAACGCCATGGGCTAGATGAGTTATTCTGTTGATGTCCTGCAAAGGGATTTACACTTTTAGTATGATTTCAAACGATGACCGCTCGTGGTCGAAATGTTTGGGATGAAGTGAATTGCGCCGTTCGAGGCGAGTTAGAGTGCCCCGAGGGGGCTTAGCATTGTCGATGCCAGGTTCACGTTAGAGTGGGTCCCTGGGTCGTTTGCCAAGGTGGTTTATCGCCAGCTCAGAGCATGCCTAGGGGTCGTTCGCGACCCCGTACATGTGTAAGTAGCTTAGCCATTTCACAATTATCAGAACCAAATATCCGTTTAACCTATGAGTTTAAAAAGGCGTGTCAAAGTGTAAATTCCCACGACGGTAGGGTTAATAACCATTCAGAGCGTGCCTATGGACCATTCGTGGTCGCGTACACGTGTAAACGATTTAATCCATGTCGGTGAGAGTTTGACGACTTATTCATCGTTATCATAATCTCATTTTATTAGTTAGTTCTGGAGTTCGGCACTTATCTGAGTGAAGCGCCCTGCGTGCCCCCTGTTCCTGGTTTCTGCTGGTAGAGGCAGCTTCATTCGGTTTCGAGTTGGCTCAGGTTTCATTCGGTTGGAGGCTGGTCCGGTATGGATAGTTCCATTCGGTTTTCATTCGGTCCGGTATGTCGAATGCCTTGGTCCGGTCCTGAGCTCGCCTATATATAGAGGCCGTACCCCCCTCGTTTTTCATTACCGAACGAGTAGAGCCGAACCATATTGTGCTGCCGAACCAAAGTCTTCGCCGAACCAGCTTATACCGAACCAGGTATGTATACTTTCTGCCGAATGAACCTTTGCCACCGAATGTCCCTGTTTGCCGAATGTGTACGGAGTGTATTGAATAGCCGAATGAGGTATGCCGAATGACATGTATGCCGAATGACATGTATGCCGAATGACCTGTATGCCGAATGAGCATTGGAGTTTGGTGCCGAATGAACTCGTCTTGCACCGCCGAATGAGACTTCATACTTGAACCTTGAGCGGAATCTTATGCTTTCTTTAGATACTTGCTTGTTTATCTTTCTATATTCCTTGTTTTAATATTAGGTTTTTCTTGTGCTGCAGAAAATGTCTCGCAAAGCGGAAACACGATCAGACAGAAAGAAGTCTAGAGGCACAGGAGAGCCTTCTTCTTCCTCGCCCCCAGTCCAATCAGGATCCGGGCAACACCGACCTATTCCGAAGTCTCTAGTGGACGGATGTGGTCCACAGGAACTTTTGAACTCTCCCCCTGACTGCTTCCCAAGCTCCTTAAAGGAGGAGCAACTTGACGTTATATCCCGTTCCTTTGGGATAGACAGGGCTCTTATGTTGTTACCGGGGGAAGGGGTCATGCCATATGATCCCCCTGAGGGGTACTTCGCTTATAGCCGGTACCATTGCATGTGCGGGGCTATTCCTCCAATCAACGCCTGGATACTAAGCTTCGTCACTTATCTGAAGGTGGCTCCATTCCAGCTCCAGCCCAACTCTTATGCCATTCTGGTTTGCTTGTATGCTATCTTCCAGAAGAGATACGGGCGTGCCCCCTCCCACCGGGAAATACGATATCTGTACAATCTGAGGGGGTACAGGAAGGGGTCCCCATATATTAGCTTGGAGTCAGCTGTTTCCTTCAAGCCTGTTTTGGATTTATACTCGAAGTATAGTATGTTCAAGAAGGAGTGGTTCTTTGTCAGGGATGACTCCGTCTCTATTCGCCGATTTACCTCCGGATGTAAGTAAAAACTCTACTCATAATTCCTGTCTTGGCTGTAATTCACTCTCTTATGTGCTTTTATTTCTTGCTAGCGACAGGTGGTTTTGCGGTTGTGGAAGATGATCGCTTGGTTCGGATGGCAGCAGAAATTGAAGCTATTTCCGGGAGAGATAGATCGGCTGCTTATCTGATTAGGAATGCCAGGCTCTTGTCGTATAATTTGATCCTCCCACATCAGTCCGTAGTCAAACAGAGGGACACGGCAGAAGAGAAGGCTGCCCAGCCTAAAGGTGGGGTGACAGCGAAGGGTGGCAAGAGGAAGCCCTTTGCACAACGTCCAGTCGTAGGAGGCAAGAAGCTCAAAGAGTCCGATGGCCCTTCTCCAAGTACTTGCCCGGGTGTCCCGGAGGAGGAAGGTGTAGAAGAGGAGGAAGGAGGTGAAGTTGGAGAAGGGTCGGAGGGTGGAGGAGATGGCGATGGTCAGGGTGGTAGCGGTGTTGCTGCTCTAACCTCTGAGCAGGACCTCGAACTGGATGAGGCTCTCCGTCGGGCCTTCGGGGAGTCAGAGGGGGAGTCGGAAACAGAGAAGGAAACGGAGAAGGCAGAGGAAACCGGCAAAGCTGTGGTTAGCACTGACCCATCCTCTAAGGGTTCCTCAGCTAGGGTGACCCCGGCGATGCAAGGTGAACTTTTGTCTTCTGCCGATTCTATTTTCGATAAGGACTTAGAAATTTTTTACGGTTCACTTCCGTCCTGGAATGAGATCCAGGACTTATTGCAGTATCCCACTCCTCCGCCGGGTTTGTATAACAGATGTGTCTCCTCACTTTTCTTTCTTTTTAACTTAGCACATTTTTTGAATTGCGGATTATTGTATGTTCGTAACACTTGTTCTTTATTCCAGGGGCAGGCCAGGCGGGTAAAACGTCGGATGTTCGACACCGCCTCGAACAATTTAAGTCGAGGAGAGCTTCCGCGAAACCTTCTACTGATCGCACTGGGGACGTAGTCAAGTACCGCCCTCTTCTTGGGGTCATCGAAGAGGGCATTCAGAAAAGGAAGCGGAGCCGTTCCTTATTTGAGTCTTCTTCTGCTTCGCAGCTTCCTACTCTGTCTCCCCCTACTCAGCCTCCTTGTGATACTACGGAGGAGAGCACGGAGCCCTGCCCCCCTCCTCCTCCTTCCAAGAGATCTACTGTCATTCATATAAGGCGTCCCGATGTGCCTCGCCCCGTGCCTCGTGACCCTTTTGCCGGTCATCCTGATTTAGACCCAAGTTTTCGGGATATTTCATTTGATGAGACCACGGGCGAGCACCTACTTCCCCGCAACCCCATGGTACGTGTGCTGGATGAGGCCAAGTCCCTAGATCTTGATCTGCTTACTACTCGGGTAGTTACTATGGGGGACGAGGCCAAGGCTAATATTGACCGGGTGGCCGAAGAGACTAAGAAGTTAATGGAGCATCATGCTCGATTGGTCAAGGCCGGGGAGGAGATTGGGAGTGCTAATATTCGGTTAAGGCTAAAGGTTGCCGATCAGGCCAAGCAGCTTGCCGACCAAGCCATCCAGATCTCCCAGCATGAGGAAGCCTCCCAGCGTCTGAAAGAGACCATGGAGAAGGCCAGTAGGGCGGAGTTACGGAAGATGGAGGTTACCTGCAGGGAGCGGATTAACATGGCCATTACAACGGTGGATGAGGTTCGAAATGCGGATCTCGAGCGGGTAGAGGAGTTGTCGGGGAGACTCGAGGCTGCGGAGATGGCTCAGGCTGAGTTGAAGGAGGAGATGGAGGAGATGAGGAGGTCCCTTAGGTTGAAGGAGGAGGAAATGAGGAGGTCACTCCAGGCTGACTGCTTGAGATACCAATCAGAGAGGGACGTCGCCGTCGCTAAGTTGCAAGCTTCCGAGGCTCGGGTGAGGGAGTTTGAGGAAAATGAGGGGATGATGGATGAGATGCTTCAGGATATGTACTTCCATACTTGGAAAGAGGGCGGCTTGTCTTGGATGGACGATTACCCTCGGGTCATGGCCAAGGTGTATCTCCAGGCTTTAGAGGAGGCCAGGGTGAATGCGGGTAAGGAAGGCGGAGAGGCTTTCAACTTGAGCGCGGTTACTGCTCAGTTCTCAAAGGAGGAGCAAGCGGCGGTGAAGGAGGGGATGCGGCTACTCGCTGCGGAGGAAGCGGGCGTGCAGTTGGATGATGAGGATCAAGCGGCGGATGCTGGTGAGTTATTCTTTTCCCTTTCTTTTCTTTTCGTGTTTTCATAACTTGATCGTTCGTTTAATGAATTCCTCTTCTGATCTGGACAGGTGGGACTTCAGATCCACATGCTGGGGGCTCCGATCCTGCGGCTAAGTAGGCTGGGGGAGTTGGTGATGGAGTGTGGATGCATCTGCCATCTTTTTGTTTCTTTTTTATCACTGTTCATGTTAGTCTTTGATATGCAACTGTAATAAAATTATTTGCAAAGAATAACTTCGTGTGATCTTATAATATAAGCTGATTTTGTCATGTTTAAATGTTGTTGCTATCTTTATGTGCTGTGTGAGAAGTATAATTATGTATATGCCTGTGATTCCACTTGTGTTTGATGTTAAGTTTTTGCTTGAAATATAATTTCACGTTTTGCAATGTCAGTGTATGAATAAGTTATAGTTACGCATTTATGTACAAGAGAAGAGAGTACCGCCCTTTATGTTTTATTCGCAGGCGGTAGCTTTGAGTGTCTTGTGTAACTGTTCACGGGTATAGCAGAGCGCCCTGCTACCCAGCACGCAGGCTTAGAGCCTCATGAGTGAATGCTTCCTATTTGGTTTCCTGTACTTTAGAGTTTGTTATACAGGATAGGAGAAAAATATTTAAATGAAATGGAAATATAGTAAAAGTAAAACTTCCAGTCACGGAAGGCCGTCGATGTGCTTAAGTTCGTGGCAAACGGGTTTTGTAGTCACTTTCCCTAGCTGTGGGTCTTGGAGACATTTGTCACCCATCTTACGCCTCCGCGGGGAGTTTTCTTTTTTACCACAGCCGCACTTAAGACACATCGGAGCCGAGATCGCGCACGGTAACTACCCGAACCGTTATGGTCCGTAATCGTGGGTATTATTCGATTTACCGTGGCCGGCTAGCGTGGGTGCCGTTGGCCGTGAACTACCCCTGGCTGGCCACACCTTATGTTGGGGCTTAAAGTAGGTTCACGGTTACCGACGAGCCGAACGCCGTAATGAGCTGCCATCGGCTATAGTCGGCCTTTATGATGACTTATAATCGGCTCATTACAGTTGGCTTTGAGGGCAGGCGCGCAATGAGTTAACCCGCAGCAGAGGGATGCTGGAGCGAAAGAGTCTCATTGGCGAGTGCATAGAATCGTGGCGTACCTGTTAGGCCTAGTCTAGATGAGGCCGCGGTGCGTCTTGAGTGGAGATGCCATAGGATTTTGTTCAACAGAAAGGGATAAAACTTAACAAGTAGCCAAGACATAAAGGAACAAGTTAAAAAGAGACAAGATTTTTTAAAGTGGTTCGGCACGAAAATGCCTACGTCCACTGGTTCTCTTTGTTAATTCACTTCATATGGGCAGTACAAGTTAAGAAAAGTATCGACGGAGGTGTCGGATGTTCCATGCCCTCTGGAACACCTCTCCGTCCACTGTTGACAAAATGTAAGCTCCGTTGTGGAGATCTTTGTGAATTACATATGGTCCGTCCCAGATGGGGTCCAGTGCCCCGGGGCGCGGAAAGATTCGCCTGAGGACAAGATCTCCTTCTTGTAAGCTGCGATGCTTGACTTTGGAATTGTATAGTGCTGCCACTTTTTGTTTGTGAGCTGCTGCTTTGAGTGCTGCATCGTTTCTCCTTTCCTCAATCAGTTCCAAAGACATGAGGAGGAGTTCTTCGTTTTCTTCTGGGTTGTAGTGGATCCTACGGTGGGAAGGCACAATAGTCTCAACTGGGAGCATTGCCTCCGATCCATATGCCAAAGAGAAAGGAGTATGTCCCGTTGATGTTCTGAAAGATGTGCGGTATGCCCATAGTGCCGTAGGAAGTTCGTCCACCCAAGCGCCTTTTGACTTTTCAAGTTTCTTCTTGATTAGGGTTTTGAGAATTTTGTTGACAGCTTCAACTTGTCCGTTTGCCTGAGGGTAAGCTACTGATGAGAAGCTTTTATGAATTCCATGCTCTTGGCACCAGTCGGCAAATTCTTCGCTGTCAAATTGGAGTCCGTTGTCTGATACGATCTTGAGGGGGACTCCATACCTGCACAGAATGTTTTTGATCAAGAAGTTGATAACTTTTGCTGAAGATATTTTATTTAAAGGTTCCGCTTCCACCCATTTGGTGAAATAATCGACTGCCACTATAGCATATTTGGCTCCGCCTCGGCCCGTTGGCAGTTCGCCAATTAAGTCAATTCCCCATACGGCAAAGGGCCAAGGGCTGGTCATTTGAGTAATTTCGTTTGTGGGTAGTCGAGGGATCTTGGCGAACTTCTGACATCTGTCGCATTTCTTAACGAAGTCTAGGGCATCTTTGTTTAGTGTGGGCCAGTAATATCCATATCGGAGTATCTTTCTTGCCAAAGTCTGTCCTCCAGTGTGATCTCCGCATCCTCCCTGATGGATGTTTGTTAATATCTCCTTGGCTTCCCTTCCGGCGACGCATCTTAATAAGGGGCTAGAGAAGCCACGCCGGTAGAGGATGCCTTCTTGTATTGTGTAGTGGGGAACTTTTCTCAAGATCTTCTTGGCTTCGTCACGCCTGTCGGGTAGTATGCCATCTTGCAAATATTTCCGGATAGGAGTCATCCAGGTTCCTTCTTCGATTGCAGTTATCAGATTTACTTGTTCGAAACTTGGGGCTAGCTGCCTTGAGATTACTAGTGCTCCGGGAATGGTGCTGTCCTTCATACTAGCTTGCTTTGCAAGTTCATCTGCCTCTTGGTTTTCTTCTCGAGGAATGTGTTTGATTAGATAATGGTCCAATCGATCGAGCAGCAGTCTGGTTTTCTCTAGGTATGCTGTGAGCCGTTCTCCTCGAGTCTGGAATTCTCCTAGTACCTGGTTTACGATAAGCTGAGAATCACTATGAATACATAAGGAATTGATCCCAATTTCTAGGGCCAGTTCCAATCCCGCTATTACTGCTTCATATTCAGCATCGTTGTTAGTGGCCGTGAACTCCAATCTTAATGCATAGTACAACTTTCTTCCCCTGGGGGTGACGATCACAATACCTGCCCCCGAGCCTTGTTCGTTCGATGCTCCGTCTACAAAGAGGTTCCACTTGATGTTCTTTGCTACTTCGGATTGTTCCTTGCCTTCGTTGGTAGTGAATTCGGCAATGAAATCAGCCATGGCTTGTCCTTTGATAGCGGTGCGGGGATGGTAGGTGATATCATACTGACTTAGTTCGATGCACCATTTGAGGAGTCGCCCAGAAGTGTCAGGACGATGGAGCACTTGTCTTAGTGGTTGATCGGTTAGAACCCTGATGGAGTGAGACTGGAAGTAGTGTCGCAGTTTCCGTGACGCGATCAATAAACAATATGCTAACTTCTCAAGTTTAGGATATCTGGCTTCTGCCCCCGTAAATCTCTTGCTTACAAAGTAAACCGGACGTTGTGTGCGGTCTTCTTCTCTTACCAAGGCGGCGCTTAGAGCATGAGATGATACAGCGAGGTATAGGTATAACACTTCACCTTCATTTGGAGTTGAGAGTACTGGTGGTCTCTGAAGGTGTTCGATTAGGTTGAGGAAGGCTTTTAAGCATTCGTCTGTCCACTCGAACCTCCCTTTGTCTTTCTTGAGTGCTTCGAAGAAAGGGACACACTTGTCAGTTGCCTTGGAAATGAATCTGCTTAGGGCGGCCACCTTTCCGTTTAGGCTCTGCATTTCTTTTCGAGTGGAAGGTATCCTTATTTCTTTTAAAGCTCGGATTTGTTCAGGGTTTGCTTCGATTCCTCTGGCGTGGACGATGAATCCTAAGAATTTTCCCGATGATACTCCGAAGGAGCACTTTAGAGGATTCAGCTTCATTCCATATCGGCGAAGTACCCGAAACATATCGTCCAGATGGCTTACATGGTCGTTGGCTTTCCTGGACTTCACCAACATGTCATCCACATATACTTCCATAGTACGTCCTATCAGTTCTGCGAACATTTTGTTGACGAGGCGTTGATAGGTAGCTCCAGCATTTTTGAGTCCAAAAGGCATGACTTTGTAACAATATAATCCGCGGTCGGTGATGAAGCTAGTGTGGTCCTGATCGGGAGCGTGCATGGGGATCTGGTTATATCCGGAGTATGCATCCATAAAAGATAGGAGTTCGTGCCCAGCTGTGCTGTCCACGAGTTGGTCAATTCGGGGAAGTGGGAAGCAGTCTTTCGGGCAAGCGTCATTCAGATTGGAGAAGTCAATACATGTTCGCCACTTTCCATTGGCCTTTTTTACTAGCACTGGGTTAGCGATCCATTCTGGGTAGATGGCTTCCCGTATGAAGTCATTAGCAAGTAGATTTTTTACTTCCTCATCAAGGGCTGCTGATCGCTCTGCTCCCATGCTCCTCTTTTTCTGCTTTACTGGTACCTTGGTGGGATCGATGTTCAACATGTGGCATGCTACGTCTGGGGAGATTCCTGTCATATCGGCGTGGGTCCACGCAAATACATCTAAGTTGTGGCGGAGAAAGTCAATGAGTTGACCCTTTAATTCCGTTTTCAGCTGAGATCCGATTTTTAATAGCTTACTTGAATCGTGCTTATATACAGATACGAATTCCATAGCCTCTGCAGGCTCGGCGGTAGCCTCCTCCTCTTTATCCCGGGGGTCTAGTTCATTGAAGGGATCGCTTGTGTATCGAAGAGGAGGGGCTTTCTTTAGTTGCTATGCCTCCAAGCTTTTCATGCAGAGAGTAGTCTCTGCATCTTTTCCTTTATTCTTTCTGCGGTTGTTGCGAAGCTCAGTTACATAGCAGTCTCGGGCAGCGTCTTGATCTCCTTCTACTTCTCCTATTTCGTTGTCTGTCGGGAATTTCATCTTCAGGCACCAGGGGGCTAGGACAATTTGGAAGTCAGACAAGGCTGGTCTCCCCAAGAAGGCGTTGTAAGCCGAGTGGTTCTCTATTAGCACGAACGTTTGTTTTCGCACCACGGAGCGGGGATGACTTCCTATTTCGACGAAGAGGTCAAGTTGCCCGAGGGGCATTTTTGCATCTCCAGTGAAACCGTGCAGTGGTTTGTCGCAGGGAGACACATCCTTCATTGATAACTTCATTTTGTCGAAAGCATGTTTGAACAAGATGTTTACGGAGCTTCCCGTGTCTATTAGAATCCGAAAAACTTTAGCAGGGCCGAACCAGGCAGAGATGACCATAGGATCCATATGTGGGTACTGTCTTCCTTCCAAATCGCGTCTACTGAATATGATGTCGTCGCTCTCTTTTCGTTTCGGTTGGCGTTCTTCTGTGACGGAGTTAACGTATCCTTCGGTATTTCTAAGCGACTTGCCGTACCTTTCCATCTCTGCCCAACTTCTGTCGGCAATGTGTGGTCCTCCTGAGATGGTAAGGACTACTATCTTCTCTTGACTAGAGCCACTGGTGTTGTGATTGTTGCGACTCCCTCCGCCTACTTCTGGGAGGGGTTGCTTTGAGTTCTCATTGGCAGGAGTTGGAGTCCTGTTCTGACTTTTCACATAACGTTCCAGTCTTCTTCTTCTAATGTGTTCTTCGATCAAGTCCCGAAGATGGTGGCATTCATTGGTGTCATGTCCGTGGGATTCGTGGAAGCGACAGAACTTTCCGGACTTGAGTGCGTTATCTGATTCTTTCTTGTGCGGGGGGCGCTTGTATCCGAGTTCGCCCTGAGTGGCTAGGTAGATGTTTTCGATTGTTTCATTCAAAGGAGTGTAGGAGTCAAATCTTGGCCCTGGTCGATATTGGCGCTTCTCACCCTTTCTGCCCCCAGCATTGTCTCTAGATTCATTTCTTCGAGCGTCCTTAGCTGCAGTGGGAACCTTGTCCTGAATTATCTTGCCTTGTTGCCCTGGCTGCCTCTCCGTAGCAGCGTCTTCAAGTCTCATATACTTTCCAGCTTCATGGAAGAAATCAGGCAAGGTAACTGGTTTTTCCTTAGTTAATCTTCTGGCAAACTTGGTGTCTGGATGCACACCACTACAGAGGGCCATTAGAGTGAGTTTTTCATCGGCATCTTGAACTGCTGCCGCTGCGGCGTTGAACCGTGTTAGATATTGTTGTAGCGTCTCTCCGGTTTTCTGTTTGACATTGGATAGAGAATAAGCATCCCTGGGTTGTTCCACATGGATGCGGAACTGGCTAATAAACCTTTCTTTTAACATCTCCCATGAGTTGATGGATCCTTGGGGTAGATGGCAGAACCAGGAGGTAGCTAGATCTGAGAGGAATAGCGGAAAGCATTTACATAATACTCCTTCTGTTGCTCCACTCATGAGCATATGCTGGGTGTATCTCTGCAGGTGTACGATGGGGTCGGAAGTTCCTTTGTAAGGTTCCATGGTTGGCATTTTCCATTCCCGGGGAGTGATGGCAGTTTCGATATTTCGGGTAAAGGGACTGGTGACCCTAGCGCCTATTCCCCGGTCCCTTTGCTCCCGTTGGACACATTCTCTGAATAATCGTGCCATCCGCTCGTCAGAACTTGGAGCGGACAAAAATGAGCTCGGTTCTTCCCTGCGGGATCTATCTCGTCCAGATGACCTGTAGGGATGGTACAGTCTATCACCTCTAGCATTATCCAGTGGTTGTCTTTGGCTGCTTGGATGCACGCTAGGACCAGCTACAGTTGCCCCCTGCCTTGATCTTCCCCTGTGGGGTTCTGTTTCGAGCACATCCATGGGGTCAACTTCGGGCTGGGTTCTAGCTCGGCTCCGTTCAGCGGGGTTTCTATGATTAGGTGGCATGACTGGCTCAGCTACATCCGACCCTCGCCTGGTGCCTCCCCCGCTAGGTTCGGTTCCAAGGGCTTCCTCGAGTCGGAATTCGGGCTGAGTCCGGGCGCGGCCCCTATCATCGTTTTTCCTGTTGATAGCTTGTTCGAAGAGCGAAGACCTTTGTTGCCTCCGGGATCCTCCGGATTGGGATTCACCCCATGATTCAGTGTTGCGGTTGGACTCTTCAGCGTCCCTTAAGCGTGTCATGAGTTGGTCCACCAAAGTTTCTTGTTGGGATGTGAAGCGGTTAGTTACTTCAGCCACAACCCTGTCCAGATCTGCCCTAGTGATTGGTTGTTCCGTTGCGGGACCAGTTGGATTTTCCTGATTTTCATCTGGTACTGCTGTTGAAGTGGGCTGATCTGTGATTGCTGGATCTGGAAGGCTGCTAGTTGCGATGTTCTTTCCTTTGTTAACATCCCTTCTCTGTTTGGAAGGCATGATTTCTAAGCAACGAGTGATGTCGTTAGGAAAAAGGTTGAGTGGAGAAGATGAAGTTTGAGTTCAGCTCTCAATGAAAGCACCAAAAATGTTTGCACAAAAAATGGACAAACACCTCCAAGTCGTATTATTTTAGTTGAGTATGTGTGATTTTCAATGATTTTAGATGAGTATGTAAATATGAGAAAAGTAAGGGCTGAAATGTAAAAGACACGCAGATTTATAGTGGTTCGGCCAGAATGTGCCTACGTCCACTTTATATGTTATTATCTTTCTTCTTCCAGATTACAAGTACAATGCGTTGTATACGAGTGTATGAAAGTAGTTTGAAAGTTCCTTCCTTGCTTGAGCTCTCAAACTTGTCTGCCATTGTTGTACCCCTGCCCCTCTATTTATAGAGTGAGGTTGGGGGTAGGGGTCTTGGATGTATATAGCTGCTGGTGGGCCCGGGCTGGAGCAATTTGGCCTGGCACTTCTGGTTCGGCGAGGCTTCATTCGGCCGTGCTTGGAGATTGGTTTGGTCATGGTGGTTCGGTTGTAAAGGTGGTTCGGTTGTGGCTTGGACCGGTGGCGATTGGTCCGGCATCATCTGGTTCGGCAGTGTATTGGAGAGGCTGGTTCGGTTGTGGCTTGGACCGGTGGCGATTGGTCCGGCATCATCTGGTTCGGCAGTGTATTGGAGAGGCTGGTTCGGCATCATCTGGTTCGGTGTCGTGTGCTTGGACCGGTGGTATAAAGGATGCCGAATGTGGTGGGGGCCGAACGAAGTGGAGGCCGAATGTGTCAAGGCCGAATGGGAAGGTGATTGGTCGTGCTGAATGAAGTGGAGATTGTGAACCCGAGCGAAACTGTGGCTTCTTGGTCTTGAGATCTTCTGGGTGAAAATTCGCCCAACAGTGTGCAAGTCTAGTAGAGTGTTTGTGAGCGGGAGCAAATGTCTGCGAGTCTAGTAGAGTGTTTGTAAGCGTGATACTGTTTAATTCTAATAAGAAATCTGTGAATGCAGCAGTAGGCAGGGGTTGCCGAAGCTGGGTAAATTTTGCGTGTGATTTACTTTTCAGCATATTTATTTCTGCAGTTTATTTCTGTGTTTAATTCGAGTAAATTTGCTATAACCCTATTCACCCCCCCTCTAGGGTTAATCTAGATCCTACATGTAGGTGGTTTTTATTAAGTCTTTTTTTATATGTGTTTCATATATGCATAACCGTGAGGACTTTAAATGAGTATGAAATCAAAGATTCCAAGTAATTCACCCATGCATAACCGTGAGGACTTTTAAATGAGAGTGAATACTTAGATGTTATTATTTTTTATTTTTATATATTTTTTTAAGAGGGAGAGAGAGTTTTGCAAAATCATCTTATCACCATTTAACTTAGAAGACAAAAAAATGTTATATCCTTTACTTTAAATATCCCACTTTTTAAAACAAAGATTTTCGATTAAGATGTACTTCATAATTAACACGTATGAATCTTCCTATATACTAGTTAAACCATTATTATTTGTAATCAAACTTCATTTTTATTTTTGTTAAGATAAATAAATTTTCAAGAATTTCAGTTTAATAAACCAAAACCATATATTTATCTTGTAGTGTTTCTTTCAAAAATAAATTAAAAGAAAATTTGTTTTTGGGATTTTTTTTAATTTTTTTCTTAAGAAATGAAGATGAGTCTTCCCCCACACTTGATTTTGACTGTGTCCCCACAGTCAACCCAATTGAAAGGAGAGAAAAAATGACCTATATTTACATGAAAACTAATGTTTACACTAGATCAGAAAGCACATCGTCAAAAAGTAAATGAAACGGTCTTCCAAAGACTGATTCATTTGGCTCGTCAGTTTGCGAGACACAAATTAGGCTCGAAAAGCCAAACCATAAAAGATTTTAAAGTTGAGTGTTTATTTGGAGTCGTTTTGCTGAAAATCGTGCGATTTTATTTTATTTTCGATAATTTTCGAGGTTGATAGAATAATTGATTGAAATTCAAGTTTATCACAAAATTGAGATTCAAATTTATCATTGAAAATTTCTTCAAAATTATTGATTTCAAAATCAAAATGGTGATGTAAATCTTCCCATCAGAATTTGACAACTCGTTTTCAAAAATTCCAAAGAAATCGAATTCGTTAAATTCAGCTTCCTTTGTTGGATTATTAACAACTTCATTGCATATAACGTTTTCAAAATCCAAAGTTGTTATGTTCAAATTTTCAGAATTGGAGAAATGAAGATTGAAATTTAAATCGAGTTTATCATCCTCAAAAGAATTGAAATCCAACTCAATTACGTTATTTTCAACAACTTCGTTAAGATATTCGTTTTCGGTTTCAAAAGTTGTTGTTTGAAAATCGTCAAATTGGGTAAAAGATGGACTATCACTGGACTCTTCACATGTGGTAATTTGATTTTGTAATTCATGTTGTTTCATATAAGTTTCAAACAACGAATCATTGCGATCATCGTAAAGTTCATTCATTTGCTTAACAAAATTGGATTTATAGTTATTAAATTGAGGATTTTCAATTTGAAATTGTTGAGAATAAAGATTTTCATCGTAACATTGTTAAGATAATTCCCATTGCCAAATTCATTTGAAAAGTTGTTTCCATTTTCATTTTGAGTTTGAAATTCGTTTTGAAATTCGAAATTAATTTGGCAAGAGTTATAATCAAAATCATTTGAATTTTGAATTGAATTCAAGTTTTGAAATCCTTGAAAGCTTGACTCGAATTATCGCAAAAATACGAATTACACAAATCATTTATCATTTGATTTTGTTGTGTAGAGAGTTCAAGTAAAGACGGAATGCTATTTTCAAGAGTTGAGGCTTGACCATTATTTTGGAAATTTTGTGGCTCCAAACTCGAATTGTCTAAACAAAAGTCGTTGTTAAAATATCCATATGAATTTGGAGTGAGCTCATATGGATTGTCATGATTTTCATAACTTTCGTAAAATTCAAGTGAGTGGCAAAACTCGGACATTTTCAAGAAAATTTTTTTTATAAAGGAAAAATATTTACAAGTAGAATTTTTTTTTTCAAAATGGAAAATTGATTTTTTTTTATTTCAATTTTTATTGGCTTTTGAAAAGATTTTTTTCGGATTTTTGTTTTTCTAAATTTTTTGGATTTTTGAAATTTCAAAGGAAAATGATTTAAAAATTTCGAAAGAAAAGGGAATATTTACTATTTTTTTAGTTTTGAATTTTGATTTTTTTTAAATATTCATGAACTAATGCACCTAAATGAATGCAGTGATTGATTACATGATTAATCCTAAGTTAACTCAAAATTGTATAATCACACTCTGTCTTAAATCAACAAAAATATTTCTCAGTCAGGTAATGAGAAAGAGTTACCGGTGCACCACGAATCACCGTAGCAATGCATCCGAGGGTATAAGTAACTTAAGAGGAACAACCACTATAATATTTACGAATCACCATAATATTTATAAATGGTTATTACTTTGCCGTAGCCTAGACACCAAGAAATTAATTTATTCGAAGAAGACAAATTGTTAATATACAATTAAGTGTTATCAATGTCTAACCGTTATTACTAAACAAAATTCTAGAATGAAATGCAAAGTAGAAATTAAACGTGTATTAACAATGCAACTACGAATGAATTTTTTTTTGAATTTTTTTTAAATGCAAATGCAAATAAGCAACAATGCAAGACAAAAAAAGCAATAGATATATGCAATGCAAGGAAAAGAGAAAGAAAATTATAAGCAAGCAGTTATTTTTTTGGCAAGATTAGCAAATCAAGCAATTTATTTTAGTAAGCACTTTTGCTTCTTCTGCAACTCTGCGTTGGCAACTTAAAAAATAAATACAAGATATATACAATTGTTTTTGTTTTTTTTTTTTTGGAAACAAATTAAAAACAAACCAAAACGAAACTAAAAAATGACTTTAGATCACACGAACTCACAAGCTCAACTCACCACACACAAACTCAAAATTCAAAACTAAAATCAAAACAAAACAAGTCAAAATAAAAATGACAACACACAAACTTAAAAGGATTTAAAACAAAACAAAATAAAACCAAAACAAATTCACAATTTTTTTAAAGAAAAAAGAAGGCCACTTCACCCAACAACACAAACCCGGCCAAATGAATTCAACTTTTAAAATGAACGAGAACCAGTATTGTCCCTTAACCAAATACTTCTCTTTCAAGATGAACAAGACCTCAAATTAGAAGAAAAATAAAATCAAAAATCCACTGCTTATGAATTCAATTTAATTTGAAATTTTAAAACTCCACAGCCAAAATTTATGAAATCATCTCGGTTTCAGGTTCGAGCGGAATTACTCAGCGGTTGCGTGTGGAGTTAGGAACTGGGTGGAGCGTGTAGGATTTGGGAATTCCTGTGAAGCGCAGTGATGGCTTCGGTGATTAGTAGAGTTCGAGGTGGCTCGGCGGTCGTAGAAGGGAATTGAGGTCGTTTAAGCTTGCGATGTTGATTTTTCTTAGTTATGCAATAAAGTCGAGATTGACAGTATGTGGACTGTTCAAGTGAATTTTAAATGTTGTCAGATGGGAGTGATGGGGGTGGTCTGTACGGTAGTGAAAATAGTACTTGTAGGCAGCTGCATTGAGTTGGGCTGGAGGCAGTATGTTGGAGGAAGGAGTTTGGATAAAGGGGAGGTTGAGTGGCATAGGAGTGTTCTGTAGTTGAACAGAGATGGATGTGGACTGAATTTTTTTGTGCAATCATGATTTGGTTGCAGAGGCGTTTAGAGGATGATCTGTTGGGGGTTGTTCGATTGCTTTCCGGTGAAGTTGGTTGACTATTGAACTTGCAGGAGGTTGTGTAGGAGGATATGCAGGTGATTGATGACTGGAATTTGTTGGTGATGAGAAGGGATAGTAAGGTTGGGAAGGAGTGGTCATATATGAAAGTAGATGATATGACAGGTTGAAAGGCAGTAAGGGCTTAGGCTTGCTGTAACAATGAGATGGCAGAGGTAAATGGTCAGAAGTGAAAGAATGCAGTTTGTTTTGGTATTGTTGATGTAGAGGGAAGGTAATGTATGCGATGAAGGGGTGATGGTGTTTCTGATGGATTTTGTATGGTAGTATGGAGAGGCGATGGCAGTGCTATGGGGATATTGACAGTTTGAGGAGAAATGAAGGCAAGTGGAGGTCACGGTGGTTCAAGATAGTGTGAGGCAGCAGTTACGTTTGGTATGGTCGGTGGCAAGTCGGTCAATGGAAATTGCAGTGAGGTGGAGATGTGTATGTGGGGATGATGGCAATGCTGATGTATGGCGGTTGAGTAGAAGTGTACACTGGTGGCTGTTGGATATCGGCACGCAGAGTGTGTTTTGTGAAGTGGATACAGTCGAGGTTGTGAAGTCTGGTAGATGACAGTTTTGTTTGTTGTGATGAATTTATTGGTAGGTAATGTTGTTTGAGTGATGGTCTGGTGGAAGAGAAGTGTAATAGGGGTAGTGGAGATAGTAGGATTTTGAGGAAGGTTTGTTGACTGACTGCAGTGATGTTCTGGTTGACAATGGTTGGTGGTTTGATGGGACAACGGTATGGCAAGTGGTGAAGTGCAGTTGGATGGGTCAGTGTGCACAGAGGATGGGAAGTGGAAGATGATGGTTTGATACTGCCAATGCGTAGTGAAATGACTGTTAGAAGTGGAGTTGAGAGGAGGCAGTAAGGTGTAACAGTGCACAGTGAACTATTATATGCACAGAATTTTTTTTAATCAACGTAAATGTAAAATTGTGAAGGAAAAAAAGAAGAAGTTGTAATGAGCAAAAGAAATGAGTAAAAAGAAAATTTATTTTTGGAATGAAACTGTGGATGTTTTTTTTAAACAGGAAATGCAACGCAAATGGAAAACTACAAAACAACAACAACCACACAAACAAAAATCAAACAATTAACACAACACAAATGTACATGTATGTATATATATACATGTATATATATACACATGTATGTGTGTGTGTATATATATATATATATATATATATATATATTAGGAAATTAACACATAAAACACACAAAAGAAAATCAAACAAAAATAATTCGAATAATAGAAAATAAAAATCAAAGAAATTCCCCGGCAACGGCGAAAAGAACTTGTTCGTCTACGAAATTTCTATTGGTTTAGAAAACCATGGAATGAATTTAAATTAAAAATATACCGCAAGCGCACGGTGTACACTTGTACCACGTATGCAAGTATCGGTCGATCCGTAGGGAATTGATGATTTTAAATTCTATTCAATCAAATTATACCAAAGTCAAGTGAAAGTTAAGCTAGAGAATTAGAGAATTAACTAACTAACTAATTAAAAGAAAAGAGAAGCAAATATAAGAGTCAAGTGACAATTTATAGAATAAATCCACTGTCTAGATCATGTAGTTCAACACATATGAAATCATGATCTCTCTTTTATGGTCATTAGTGTTTTAATTGACGTGCTTATCATAACTATGGCATATTTGTTCTATTGATTAGCCAACATAAGCCATCAAACTATAACACATCCCTTAAAGCACTTACTAACTTTCATGAAACTTGACAAAGAAAATTAAAATGAAATCTATTTTAAGTACGACCTATTAACTATTGACTAGAAATAAAGACCATCAAATTTTAATTTCAAATCACCTTCTTTTGCCATAATCATATTTTGATGAAGAGGCAATTAGTGTTAGTGATTGTTTAAGCGTAGCCTATTTGGTGTCAACAATATAGGTTATCAAATTCAAAGCAAAAACAACTAGTAAACCATTTCTATCATCATCATTAAGCACAAAAAGAGAGCATTAATTAACAAATAGTTGAAGCTACATAATTAGAGAGCTTCATAACCCACTAAATTGAAAGGGTTTAGTCTCTCATATTTGTCATTTGATTAACAAATGTAGCTAGCAACATGAAAGCAAAAAAATAAAATGAAAGCTAATGGAAAAGAAAACTAATATAATTGCGTAAAAGAAGAATTATACTACTATCATGAATAGAAATGAACATATAATTAAAAAGAAACAATAATTAACATTGCATAAAAAGAAACGAAAATTACATAAAATAAAAATGATGAAGTAGCCATGAAAAAATTGAGTTTTCATTTTTATTTTCCTAAGAGAAGAGAGCCTAAAAGAGAGACTAAGGAAGCGGAAGAGATTACATGAAACACATGGGTATTTATACATGTATGAAACCCCAATTCATATTTTTGGGGAATGCCCAAAAAGCCCTTGTGGTAATGTGGCCACCAAGTAATCATTAGCATGTCATAATCCACATTTAAGTGTAAATGAAGCCATTAATTCCATAAGCATGTGCATTAGCCTCTAATTTTTACATTAAGGTGGTGGGTAGTGGGGTCCTCCATGATCTTCACTTTGAATTATTTCTATCTTCATTCCTTTGTGTTCTTTTTGTGCATGCATATCTTCTTCATGAAGCAACTTGTAATTGAAATCAAATTCCTACAAAATAGTCTGGAAGTTTCTGTAAATTTTTTTCAAAGAAATATATGCACACAAATGACCGTTTTCCCCCATATGAAGATGGATATGTGACAACTTGAAATTAATATGGATTTTTGTTGAAACAAGTTAAAATACTCAATATGATCATTTATTTAATTTAAATAGAATAAATACGGTGGTAAAAATATGCATATTTACGTGCACATCAATCACAATCAATCAACCAAATAGTTAATACTCACATAATCAACCAATTATTGAAAATCAGGGATTTTACTAGTTGTTAAATTCTAATTTAATCTAACTATCAATTTAAATCCTATAAATAAATTCAAATGCTAATTAAATGTCAGTTTAAATTTATACAACAACCATCAATAAATTTAAATTACTTTACGATAAATTTTTTACTAGGACAAAAATAAAGTAGTCAAATGTGAATGTAAACACTCGAACTGAAATTTTCAAAGTCAGATCAATCCAAGTTTGACTCCGAGCTATAGATGACGTTGATACGGTTCCAAGGCAATTGGATTCATCAGAAATGGATCTCGTATGAAAAAAGTAATGGGTTTTAAACATTAGATAATTAATAATTTAATTAATATACTAAATAAAATCTACAGCTAATTACCCTCTTTAATCCCTGCCGCACGCGTTCTTCGTCAGACACGTCCTTCTTCCTCCACAAAATCTTGATCCGTTTTATGGTTAATTTTTTTAAACCTAGCACCTTTATCGTCGATGCTTACAGATGCGCAACCCTGCCAAGCTCTGCCTTGTCGTTAACGCGCAAGCTGCCTACCTATTACCCATGTCATCGCCGCCTTGACCACCTCGCATCGACACGTACGACTAAAACCCTTCCTCCATCGAAACCCTGATAGCTAATCTGCATCATCGGCATGATGCCACCAATCTCCTAACATCAACTTCCAGGTGGTCGCGACCTTCGAACCATCATTATTCTTTATTTTAGTTTTTCGAACGTCCGCTTTTTTTTCGAAAATTCGATCTGTAGTTTTTTTTATTAGAACGAGATCTCATTTTTATTTATTTTGAATGCTCGATTTGAAAAGAGGGGAGAGTTAGAGAGAGATACGGTGAAGATAAGAAGGACATGGCATTGAATAATGTCGCTTTATTTATAGTATTATTAATAAATTAGAAATATCTAGCTTAAATTGTTCGAAATTTCTCGAGCTCCAAACGAAGCATATTGCCTGGCGTATATAATGTTTTATCCCTATTCCGAACCTAATGGAACTAGTCCTGAGGTCTAATTCGATCTTATGCGGAAGATAGCTTTTCAAAGTCGATTATTTTAATTAAGTTCGAAAGTGAATTTATACGCGTTTCGAGCTCACATGACCAAACGACAAGTCCGATCGCTACGAAACTTGAAACCATACAATAACTCAACATTAAAGATCCGATGAAATTGGTTTCCTCAAAATCCGAGACAGTGACCAAAGTGACTATTTTAACTCGTTAATTTAGAATATAAAATTTCAAAATTAAAATTATTCACATTTAAATCCAATTTTAAATATTAAAAATATTCATTCATATTTATATAAAATTTGAATCAATTTCTGATACTATTTTTGATCATATTAAATCCATAATTCAATTATTCAAATAATCTTCTATATTAAATTTAAACCAATTGAATTATTTAATAAATTAATATTATCCATCATTAAATTTTATTTCTATTCATATTTATCCAATAATTACACCAAACTTAATAACTTACAATAGTCAAAAGTACGGGTCGTTACATACTCCCCCACTCAAAACTTTTCATTCTCGAAAAGGCGGCAAGTACGGAGTTTAACATTCAATAAACTTTCTCAAAATAATCACTTATAACTTTAAAATATTATTAGAAAATCTTTACTACCCTTTTACTACGCTACTCCGCTATCAGTTTACGGAAAATATAACCTATATATAAAAATAAGTTATAAAAATTTTAAATCTTCGAATTTTTTTCTAGCTCTCGGATTCACGGGAAATTTCGGCAGAGTCTTCTTTGCGTGGCTCGATCGAAAAAAATTTACAATTCAATATATAACACAAATATAACCAATATATATCAAATATACATCTCATCTCAATGATGAAGCATCCCAAAGGGCAAAAATATAAAATCGCGGTATTCAATCTGAGATACGTACCTTATTATTTATAATACGAGCGAGTTCACTCGTATTAAGCAAGTAAAAGCAAATAAATCCTCGTATACGCCCCAAACGGTCTTCGTATGTACCATCTCAACTCAATTTGGAATGTTAGTTACTTATAATAAGATGTAGAACATGTATAACTTTCATTAAGTATAAAACATAGATTTTGAATCTAAATCTCAATCACGAGCACAAATACGCAACCGCACGACAATCATATGCATCCAAAACAATTAAATAATGATTTACAACAAACAAGTCATCCGACAAATCAATATTCATTCAATTCAATTTATAACTATTACAATTTACATTTCAATGTCAATATTTAATTTACACACTCATGCTTAGTAACATTAAATTCTTATTAACATGTTATTTGCTCATTTCCATTTATTTGCATTCAACCTACTTTTATTCAATTAAATTTACGTTTAATTGATTTTTCATTCAATTTATTTACTTCCAACTGATTTCCATGCACTTACCAACATTAATAAGTTTGCATTTCATTAATTTACACTCGTTAATAGTTACATTCATATATTTTTTCTCTTGCTTCCATTATTTCATTTCAATAATTCATGTAACTAATTACACTTAAGTAATTTAATTCCATACCACATTCCATATATTTTAGATTAACTCACATTCACCTATTAATATTCATTTCATTATTCATACAATGGATTTATATTCAGTTCATTTGCTTTTAATTGATTTACATTTAACTTATTTGGTTTCAATTCAGTTTTATTCAACCAACCAATATTCATTCCTCTCACGTTTGATTTAATAAAATTCAATATATATTTACATTTAATTGATTTGTTTCAATTATTTACATTTGTTTCATCCACTTTTAAATTCAATTTACATTCCATTAATTCTGCCTTTTGCTTATCCAAATGCTTAGCCACATTCATAATTTGGTTTTCTTTCAAGTTATTCAAATTTATTTCATTTATATTCAATTTATTCAATTCAATTTGTGAAATTTCAATTGTTTCATTTTTTTTGTTTAACCTATTTCATATAAATTCATTTATGAATCATTTATGAAAATTGTTCCACTTAACCATGCTTAAGTAAATTTATTTCCACTTAGTATATTCTCTCTCCCCTTTTTTTACATCATTTATAAGCCATCTAAATTCATTATAAATAATTTATACGCACAATCACCTTTTTATTATTACTTCATATTTTAAGTTATTATTAACTCATTAATTTACTTCATTTATTCAAATTCATATTATTTATTTATCAAAATAAATTTATTTTATAACTTAATTCGTATTAATAACCCTTTTTTTACAATTAATTCATTTAGCTTCTCTTAAGTCCACTTTAGCTTATAATTTTTTTCCACATTATATTAGTTAACATTCAATTTTTCTATCTAAACTATTCCACTTGCATTTTTATTTATTTGTATCCAATTTAAATTAAATTTAATTAACCATATTAGTTTTACATACATTCATTTATTCTTATTCAATTTCTTACATACTTAAATCACATTTCATTTTAAATTCAAGTTCATATCCATTTGATCAATTCATTTTATAGCTTAAGTGGAATTTAATTCATTTTACTAATTTATCTAGTTTCACTTAATATGCAAATCAACTTATTTAATATTAAGTTAAACTTCATTTCATTTTAATTCATTACTCATTTTATTTAATCCTATTCAAGTTAAATATTCTTATCATCCACATTTAAAAATTTAAATTTTGTTTAGCTTAATATTCTCAAATCTATAAACTATATAATTTTTTCATTCAAAATTTCATTTTATTCATCATTTTAAATGCAATCCATTTTATTTAAGCTTTCACGAGGTAAACTATATTTTATTTATTTCATTTCACCAACTCAATCAATTTAATATTTCATAAGTCAATTATTTTGTTTAACCAAAAATTTTAACTTTTTTAAATTTGGTTTATTTTTCTATTCAAATTTATAAGTTATGACTTATTTCTTATATACTATTTCAATTTAAGGTTCAAAATTGTTTTCCTATATCTATCAAATTATAATTGGATATATATTTTTTTCACAGTCAAACTTGTTTTAATCAATTGTAACGACCCGAAATTTTGGGTCGCTAGATTTGAACATTTAATTCATTTTAAATGTCGAATATGGATTATAATTTGAATTTGAAATAAAAGACTTTGGTTAAGTTAATAAAATTAGTTAAATTTCAAATATGGAAATTTAATTAAAATTTGTATAATAATAATTTAATATTAGAATTGGGATAATTGGTAATTCCAAGTGTAAATAGATATAAAATTAGATTCTAAAATTTATTTTACGTCTATTTGGGTTTGAATTATAATATTGGACTATTGGATGAAATTAGAAGTTAATAAATTAAGATTTGGAATTTTATATTAATTTAATAATGAAATTTAATAATATAATAACGCAAATAATCAAATTTTGATTTAAACTGAATCAGAATGATTTCTATTGTGAATGTAAATTTTATACGAGTTATAACAAAGTTAATAAAATTTTAAAGGCGAAATTTTAAGTGATTTCGACGATTGTGAAAATCGCTCGATTTAATCGACGAGTTAAAATAGCCGTCCGGGGCACAGACTCAGAATTCGACGAAACCAGTTCCGTTAGATCCGTAATAGTTAGTTATTATCGGATTTCAATTTTCGCAGCAATCGGAGTTGTCGTTTGACCCCGGCAACCTAAAACGCAAAGAAAATATTTTAATCGATTTCAATTAAAATTAATCATTTATTTTCGTAACTCGCGCATACGATCAAATTAGCTTCCGAAACACGTTCCATTGTGGAACGTAGGTAAAACCTTAGGAACGCCTGTCAGCACGCGACGTTTGGAGATCGTTTGAAAAAAGTTACTTCAAATGGATTTAATAGTAAAATAATAGTTGTTAACATTTATATAAAGAAGTTTAATAAGAAAACCCTAATTCTATTCTCAGGCCGCCGTTTATATTACTCCAATGGCCGAAATTCATTCGCTTTCCATCTCAGATCTACCACAATCCATCGAGTTTTAGAAGATGCTTCCAACTGGAATGTCGTAGAGGGCGGAGAGAGCTTTAGATCCAACGGTGGATCTTGTTTGTAGTAGTCGTTTGGAGGTGCAATTTTGCACCGTTCGGCACGTGTTCGAGCTCGTCACCATGATAAAAGAGGCCACCGAGCTTGCATGGCTTCGGACATAGCATTACGTGGCGAAGGCGCGTCGTTTGATGATCTCAGATCGACCCCCAATCGCGTGAGGGGGGAGTGGCGGCAAGCCCTAGGGGGCGTTGATGGGTTCGGCTTGAGCTGTAGCGTGTGATGAAGAAGGATACATCGTGCGGCTGTGATTGTTTATGGTATAATATTAAAAAAAAAATTGTTTTTAAATTGGCGATTTAACTTTGAAAATTCATATCTAATGCACACGTTGTCAGATTCAGACGAAACTAGCGACGCCGGAATCGTAGAGACGTGTACTATGTAGTGGTGCAGTTCTGGAATCTTTCCGAGCAAGTAAGAATTTAGGTTAAATCGAACGCCGTTCTATTTAATTTAAATTTGAACGCTCGCCGAAAACCCAAGGTGAGTTTAACTCACTCACATCTGGAATATTAGTTAATTTAAATAGTCATTAATTGAATGTTTGCTTGATTGGTTGAATATGATAATTTTTATCAAATTGAATTGATATATATATTGTTGCGCTAATATCTGTGGATGTAGGGAAAGCAGGTTGGAGGGATCCAACTGGATCCCTCACAAATAGAAATTAATTTAAATTTTGTGATATATCTTATTTATTATTCTGTGATAAATTGTTTAAATCTTGTTATGCCGTTTTTTATTTATATGCTATGACGAATTAAATTGAAGTTTAAATTGTGTTGCGATATGATTGGGCGAATACAACCTGAAAATTTTAAATATAAATAGATGAATTGGGTTTAAAGGATATAAAAGAAATTCCTAAGTCAAGAATTTAAAAGGAATTAAACTCAAGAAAATTGGTTGATAATTTGAAATCTTTGGAAATGTGATCTATAGAGGAAATGTGAATTGTTTAAAAGAATAGCGAGATTTGTTTTTAAATGAATGGGAAGTGTGCTTTCTCCTGGAAATTTTATTTTATTTTTAAGAAAGCTTTCAAATTATAAATTTACAGTTTAAGTATGTTTTAGAATACTTTAGAAACAAATATTATTTTAAAATGTTTTTAAGTGAAAGCAAATATTTGATTTAGTAATTATGGTATTTATTATTTTTAACAGGTAAAGTAGCATTAAGTTTTCCTAGAAATTATAATATAAATATTTAATTTAATAACTTTATTTTAGAAAGTTAAATTTTATTTAAAATACTTAGGAAACCCCTATATATGTCCTTAAGTATTATTTCAATTAAATAATTTCTAGAGCCTATTTTAAATATTTTAAACGTACGTTTGAAAGTGATTTCCAGGAAATAGCAATGTGTTTAAAATAAAAGGTGCTATTTTTAAAGTATGGAAAGGATTTTACGGGATGGACGTAAATTTGAACTGGGATAAATCATGTTGGATTGATAAAAAGAATTCTTTGGTTATTCTAAGTTGGAAGTGTATTTACCTGAAAGCCAAATACGTTTTTAAAATAGATTTTTGAAACATTAGAGTTTGAAGTTATATTAAAGAATGGTTTCAAGAAAATTATTTAAGTTGTAAGAATTTTAAAGGTGAACATATATCAAAGTAGTTATAGAAGCAATTATTTTTAAAAGGGTAATTAGAATTATGTTTTAAAAAATATTATTATTATTATTTATACTTTATAAAAGTGTTCTATTTTAAAGATAATCAATCAAAGTATTATTTAGAAATGGTATAGAGTTTCACAGCTTTATTTTAAATTTAGAATGACTTAACTTTATTTTGAAGAGAATAGTTCATACTTTCTAAAGGAGTTTGATTTGAGATATTTTTTTAATGTAACGACCCGGAATTTTGGGTCGCTAGATTTGAACATTTAATTCATTTTAAATGTCGAATATGGATTATAATTTGAATTTTGAAATAAAAGAGTTTGGTTAAGTTAATAAAATTAGTTAAATTTCAAATACGGAAATTTAATTGAAATTTGTATAGTAATAATTTAATATTAGAATTGGGATAATTGGTAATTCTGCGTGTAAATAGATATAAAATTAGATTCTAAAATTTATTTTAAGTCTATTTGTGTTTGAATTATAATATTGGACTGTTGGATTAAATTAGAAGTTAATAAAGTAAGATTTGGAATTTTATATTAATTTAATAATGAAATTTAATAATATAATAATGCAAATAATCAAATTTTGATTTAAACCGAATCAGAATGATTTCTATTATGAATGTAAATTTTATACGAATTATAATAGAGTTAATAAAATTTTAAAGGTGAAATTTTAAGTGATTTCGACGATTGTGAAAATCGCTCGATTTAATCGACGAGTTAAAATAGCCTTCTGGGGCACGGTCTCGGAATTCGATGAAACTAGTTCCATTGGATCCGTAATAGTTAGTTATTGTCGGATTTCAGTTTTCGTAGCAATCGGAGTTGTCCTTTGACCCCGGCAACTTAAAACGCATAGACAATATTTTAATCGATTTAAATTAAAATTAATCGTTTATTTTCGTAACTTGCGCATACGATCGAATTAGCTTCCGAAACATGTTCCATTGTGTTCGAAACGTAGGTAAAACCTTAGGAACGCCTGTCGTCACGCGTCGCTTGGAGATCCTTTGAAAAAGTTACTTTAAATGGATATAATATTAAAATAATAGTTATTAACATTTATATAAACAAGTTTAATAAGAAAACCCTAATTCTATTCTCAGGCCGCCGTTTATATTACTCAAATGGCCTAAATTCATTTGCCTTCCATCTCAGATATACCACAATCCGTCGAGTTTTAGAAGATGCTTCTAACTGGAATGTCGAAGAGGGCGGAGAGAGCTTCAGATCCAACAGTGGATCTTGTTTGTAGTCGTCGTTTGGAGGTGCAATTTTGCACCGTTAGGTGCGTGTTCGAGCTCCTCACCATGATGAAAGATGCCACTGAGCTTGGCACGGCTTCGGGCAGAGCATAACATGGCGAAGGTGCGTCGTTTGATGATCTCATACCGACCTCTGGTCGCGTGAGGGGTGAGCGGCGGCGAGCCCTAGGGGGCGTTGATGGGTTCGGATTGAGCCGTAGCGCATGATGAAGAAGGAGACATCGTGCGGCCGTGATTGTTTATGGTATAATATTAAAAAAAACAAATTGTTTTTAAATTGGTGATTTAACTTTGAAAATTAATATCTAATGCACATGTTGTCAGATTCAGACGAAACTGGCGACCCCGGAATCGCAGAGACGCGTTCTACGCAGTGGTGCAGCTCTGGAATCTTTCTGAGCAAGTAAGAATTTAGGTTAAATCGAACGCCGTTCGATTTAATTTAAAATTGAACGCTCGCCGAAAACCCAAGGTGAGTTTAACTCACTCACATCTGGAATATTAGTTAATTTAAATAGTCATTAATTGAATGTTTGCTTGATTGGTTGAATATGATAATTTTTATCAAATTGAATTGATATATATTGTCGTGCTAATATCTGTGGATGCAGGGAAAACAGGTTGGAGGGATCTAACTGGATCCCTCGCAGATAGAAATTAATTTATATTCAGTAATATATCTTATTTATTATTCTGTGATAAATTGTTTAGATCTTGTTATGCCGTGTTTTATTTATATACTGTGATGAATTAAATTAAAGTTTAAATTGTGTTGTGCTGTGATTGGGTGAATACAACCTGAATTTTTTTAATATAAATAGATGAATTGGGTTTAAAGGATATAAAAGAAATTCCTAAGTAAAGAATTTAAAAGGAATTAAATTCAAGAAAATTGGTTGATAATTTGAAATGTTTGGAAATGTGATCTATAGAGGAAATGTGAATTGTTTAAAAGAACAGCGAGATTTGTTTTTAAATGAATGGGAAGTATGCTTTCTCCTAGAAATTTTATTTTATTTTAAAGAAAGCTTTCAAATTATAAATTTATAGTTTAAGTATGTTTTAGAATATTTTAGAATGAGATATTATTTTAAACTGTTTTTAAGTGAAAGCAAATATTTGATTTAGTAATTATGGTATTTATTATTTTTAACAGGTAAAGTCGAATTAAGTTTTCCTAGAAATTATAATATAAATATTTAATTTAATAACTTTATTTTAAAAAGTTAAATTTTATTTAAAATACTTAGGAAACCCCTATATATGTCCTTAATTATTTTTTCAATTAAATAATTTCTTGAGCCTATTTTAAATATTTTAAACGCATGTTTGAAAGTGATTTTCGGGAAATAGCAATGTGTTTAAAATAAAAGGAGCTATTTTTAAACTATGGAAAGGATTTTACGGGATGGACGTAAATTTGAATTGAGATAAATCGTGTTGGATTGATAAAAGGAATTCTTTGGTTATTCTAAGATGGAAGTGTATTACTCTGAAAGCCAAATACGTTTTTAAAATAGATTTTTGAAACATTAGAGTTTGAAGTTATATTAAAGAATGGTTTCAAGAAAATTATTTAAGTTGTAAGAATTTTAAAGGTGAACATATATCAAAGTAGTTATAGAAGTAATTATTTTTAAAAGGGTAATTAGAATTATGTTTAAAAAAAAATATTATTATTATTATTTATACTTTATAAAAGGGTTCTACTTTAAAGATAATCAATCAAAGTATTATTTAGAAATGGTATAGAGTTTCACAGCTTTATTTTAAATTTAGAATGACTTAACTTTATTTTGAAGAGAATAGTTCATACTTTCTAAAGCAGTTTGATTTGAGATATTTATTTTAAAGGTATATATATATATATTAAATCTAGTAAGTAAGAAGTATTAATATGAATGTTTTAATGTATTTTCAATAATAAAGTATTTAAATTATTTTAAATCTTAAGGATTGGTGCTTGGACGCTTTCAAGGGAAGTAATAATTTGGGAAATTTATTCCATGAGAAATTAAGTTTGAATAGTGTTTTCAACGGGATTTGAAAAGGAAAATTATATCTCGTGAAGATATTTTTGAGGAAAATAAATAATGTGGGAAATTATTTATTGTGTGATGGATGTTTGTGATTATTAATTGATAGTTAAATCACCGACTATCAATATTGGACAAATGCGTTGATCGTTTCGAAGAGAACGGGATCGAGATTTATTTCTCGAAAACCACTTCGATCCGGTTTGTAAGTTTTATGGAAAAACGTGTTCGGAGTCGAAAATGAAGCAGTGAAGTGCAAGGGCTAGTCGCTACTAATCCTGAGGATATTTCCAAAATGGATGTAGTAGGAGTAGTGCCTTCGGTTCCGTTCGAACCTGGGACAGACTTGTATGGATGAATGCTTTCGGAATATCGTCAGGTTGGCGATGGGCATTCTAAGTGAAACGTTCTGAAAGGTAACGCTTAGCCTCAAGCCTCGTCAACCAGGAATTACTGAAAATCAGGGGATACGCAGCAAGGCTTGGTGGGCAGCACCCATTTCCGGGTAAGGTCATTCCTGTCTAGATGTCCCTTTTATTTCCTCTTAGTGGTGCGGTTGCTGATCCCAACCGTGGGGTGATCTTACTCGGGACTATCCGGTAAGGGGTAGTCCTGGCCTTGTTTTGCAGGGGATCGGGCGTGGTCCTCGGTACACTAATCTAGACCAGGTACCGTGACAGGTGGTACCCTAGTGCCCAGTCATTGTTGGAAATCCATTCTCCCAACGAGCCCTTTTATGAGTTTTGTTTGTATTACCCACTCTGTGGCTAGTAGCTGGAATTTAATAGATGTAACAATTTCGTCTATTTTATAAGTATTTGTATATAGACCGTATTATAATATCAGAGGATTTATATAAAAAGTGTTTTAGCTATCGTAAGGTATAAACCCGACATGTTTATTTGTGGCGTGGTCTTACGAGGTGCTTTTGTTTTTCAAAGGATTTTTGAAACTTTAATAATCAATTTGGATGCATTATTATCAGCTGGTATTCCAGACTGACTCGGGTGATATTTCATTATAATGCTCGGGTCAGATCGAGTATTATATGCTCAGGACAGGATGCTATGGAGCAGGAGAGGAGCTGGAGTCCAAGACGTATTATACGTACTTGTATATATATATCCGCTGCTGTGATTGTATGGTATTGTATGACTGGTAAATGCTGTTTGTTTGAGTTACTCTGATGATATGATGTATAAAACAGATATAGTTTCATTTTGTGTAAAGATCTATTATTTACTATTATATTTTATTCCGTTGCGACTGTGAGATTCTGATATTGTTTAGTTCCTTCTTTCTTCTACCTGTTCTTCTTTAACCCTAATGGTTTGTATTTCTGTTCCACTTGAGTTAATTGATGTAGAATAGTGTTGACTCAAGGGGTACCGATTAGCGGGCTGTTATACTTGGTATCAGAGCTTAGGTTGGCGACAACCAAGGCTTTGGTGGGGAAATTACTCATTAAACAGAGTCAATAGTACTCTATAATGAGTTGAGTGTATCAATAGATATGAGAGCGTACTTGTTAGTGAATATAAAATTGTTTTTATACTGTGTTGATTTATAGGTTGAGTGTTTATGAATTCTGGTCGGTGCGTGAAGTACAACCGTATCGATAGGGGTTTCTAAACTCTTAAACGAGATAAACCGACATAGTATTGTTTTTAAAGTAGGTAAATGAAATAATTTACCCAAAATTTTATTTTTATATAAAAGAAATAATTTTCTGAAATTATGATATATATTTGATTGATTGGATGTGGATACCTTAATCAAATAAGAATCTAAAATTTAATCTAAAATTTGAAATGGTTATAATCAAATAAAATTCTATAAGTATAAATTATACAAGAGGAGAATAACTAAATTTGAATTAAACCAGAATTTAAATCCCGGAAGTTTTGGAAAGGATTTTAAATGTAATAAAAACAAAAGTTTGAGAATTTAAAATCCTGGGAAAGTTTGAAATGTTTTGCTAAGGTGTTTGAAGGCAACAATGGAATATTATTTTGGGAAGTATTTTTGAATGGAAATTGTTTTGAAATGAATTTAGGAAAGTAAGTAAGCACTGAACTCACTTCAGTCGCTGGAAAATAATCCTGATGATGCTGGCCACATCATCAGAATTCATTTTCGAGTTACTAAAGTGATGGATTGCTACCAAAGTGGTTGGTTATGATATTGTTTGGACTTGTTGGGTATAACAGTTGTTTTGGAAATTTCAAAATAGGGAAATTGTTTTGGTACAACCAAGTTGTTTTGGAAATCCGGAGATTTGATTTGGTATAACAAGTAGGTATGAGTAGATTATTATTTCAAGATGGTTTTGAAATAAAACAGGGTAATAGAATTTTGGAAAATTCTATTTAAATAATGTGAAAGTTAAAATGAATCAACCATTGAACTTATTAAGTAAAGTTGATATTAATAAGGAAGAAATGAAAATTTTAATCTTGGAATTAAAATTTAACTTGAGTAAGTGGAAGTGAATGAAATATATTGAAGTGAATAGCAAATTTAACTTGGGATAAGTTAAATAAATTGAACTTAGAATTAAATTGATTTGAATTAAATTTAAATGTAAAATGACTTTGTAATTGTGAGTCATTGTGTAATGAATTATACCCACAAGCTACTAAGTATTATACTTATAATCTGAAATTGTGGATTTAAAATTTACAAAGGATTAAGGTGAAGGAAAATTTGTATCCTTAAGAATTCAGTGATACAAGTATATGTAAAATTTGGGATTGTGATTATAAGATGAAAATAACTCAAATAAGCAATATAAACCTTTAAGTAAATAAGTTGGTGAACTTATAATTAGGAAACAGAATTATAATCACAAATGGGAAATAGTTGAATGGTATGGGGGATTAAAATTTAATCCCAAATGAGATGTAAAGTAAGATAAGGTGAAGAAAATATAAAATACACAAGGGTGAATGAACTTAAGTCAGTAAATAAATTTTGGACTTGTATATGGAGAATTAAAATTAGATTGAATTGGATTTAACTTCGATTGAATGGAATTGAGTTGAATTTGGAATAAATTAGAATCAAAATTCAGTGGTGTTACAAATAATTATGAATAAAATTAAATTCTTATTGAAAATAGTAAAAGAAATGAAATGAATTCTAGTTAGCTAAATAAAAACTTAGGTGAACTTGAATTAAACTTGGAAAAGAATTGATTTGAAGGAGAATTCAATTAAGTTGAAAGGATATTGTATGAATAAAATTTTAACTCAACTAAATTCAAAGGAATTATTTGAGAATGAATTTAGCGTAAGCTAAATTAAATAAAAAGAAGCTTGATAATGAATTTAGTGTAAACTAAATTAAATGGAATTTGTACTGGCATGGATGAAATTTTGGTGGTTTGTTAAAAAAAATTTGGATTAAAAATTAAAAACCCAGTTCTAGTATGGGATTTAATTTTGGCAATAAAAGTTGAGAGTGTGAATGAATAATGGAATTAGATTATAATAGTGATGGTTTGAATTATAAATAAATTCAAATAAGTGAAATAATTTAAAGTGGTCCCTTTGTTAATAAAATAAATCTAGAATGGATTGAATAAATAAACAAAGTGCATTAAAATTTGTAAATGGATTGGAATTTGATTGAATGAGAATCATATGAAAATAAAATAAAATTGATATAGGAAGAAATGGAAATATTGTGTGTTTGAAACAACTTAAGCAAATTGAAAAATAATTGTGATTGAGCTTTATAATGTGGTCTTGGATAAATTTGTTTAGATAATAAAATTTAAATGCAAGTGAAATGGTTTTAATTAATTAAAGATGTGTGAGTTGTAAATAATATAAAATGGGATGATATTAATTTAAACTTAAGTTGGATGATAAATTTGAAGTGAGAATGAGGATTTGATTTAAAAATAGCAAGGAAATAAGAATATTTGGGATTGTGAAAATTCTAAATGAAATAGAATTCATAAATATCTAGGTTGGAATTAATTTTAAATGGTTATAAGCTTAAGTGATTGTTACTTGCTTGGATAACATTAAAATTTGTATCGAAATTGGTCTGTCTGTTATAAACAAAAATTTAATTGGCTTAAAGAAGTAAATGAAATTGTTTTTTTTTGAATCAATTGGAATGGATTGAAATTTTATTAAGTGGTTTTGTATATTAATACAAGTGGATCATAAAGGAAATGTAAGTATATCAAATTTAAGAATAAGAATTTTATTGTGAATCAATTTGAAATTGAATTGAAATAAATTGATGTAAGTAAAGTATGGATTAATTATATTGAACTGAAAACGATTTGGTTGTAGAAAACATGAATTATAAATGAAGTAAACCTGAATGAAAATCATTCGAGTGGAATAAAATGAGATTTGGGTTTGTAAAGAGGATTTAAATGGTGTTGAAATTGTGAATTGCTTATAAAGGAAGTTAACATGCATAATTATGAAGTTGCTTGTTTAAACTTTGTAACTGATGTGTTTGGGCTAATTTAATGAATAGAATGCTGTTAAAATTCTCATATTATTGGAAACTGATGTGTTTGTTTAAGTAAGTACAGGTATGGGAGGCAATGGATAGAGTTGGAGTGCGTATATGCGATACTATTTAGCTGCTTGTTTTAAAAATGCTAATAAAGGTACGCCTACGCAAAAAAATAGGAAATATGAACTATTTTTGGTATTTCAGACCGTGTGGCTCGATGTATATATATTCATATCTATTATGAAATTGCAAAAGCTCCTCCGTACAGGGGAGACTCTGCCAGAATTTTCTAGAAATTTTAGGAGTTAGAAATTTTTAAAAATTTTTGAAAACGTTTTATAATGACAAAGTGATTTCAAATAATAATTAATATAAAAGGGATTTTGGAATAGGAATTGAAACCAGCAGTTTCGATTTGTAAATAAAGAATTTGATAAAAGTGAAATTGATATTTCACTAAGTAGGTTTTGCTATCGGGTTTGGAACATTCTTCTACCTTAACAAATTTCGGGGACGAAATTTTTATAAGGGGGGAGGAATGTAACGACCCGGAATTTTGGGTCGCTAGATTTGAACATTTAATTCATTTTAAATGTCGAATATGGATTATAATTTGAATTTTGAAATAAAAGACTTTGGTTAAGTTAATAAAATTAGTTAAATTTCAAACACGGAAATTTAACTGAAATATGTATTGTAATAATTTAATATTAGAATTGGGATAATTGGTAATTCTGAGCGTAAATAGATATAAAATTAGATTCTAAAATTTATTTTGAGTCTATTTGGGTTTGAATTATAATATTGGACTGTTGGATGAAATTAGAAGTTAATAAATTATGATTTGGAATTTTATATTAATTTAATAATGAAATTTAATAATATAATAATGCAAATAATCAAATTTTGATTTAAACTGAATCAGAATGATTTCTATTGTGAATGTAAATTTTATACGAGTTATAATAGAGTTAATAAAATTTTAAAGGTGAAATTTTAAGTGATTTCGATGATTGTGAAAATCGCTCGATTTAATCGACGAGTTAAAATACCCTTCCAGGGTACGGTCTCGAATTCGACGAAACCAGTTTCATTGGATCCGTAATAGTTAGTTATTATTGGATTTCAATTTTCGTAGCAATCGGAGTTGTCGTTTGACCCGGCAACTTAAAACGCATAGAAAATATTTTAATCGATTTAAATTAAAATTAATCGTTTCATTTCGTAACTCACGCATACGATTGAATTAGCTTTCGAAACACGTTCCATTGTGTTTGGAACGTTGGTAAAACCTTTGGAACGCCTATCGGCACGCGTCATTTGGAGATCGTTTGAAAAAGTTACTTTAAATGGATATAATATTAAAATAATATTTATTAACATTTATATAAACAAGTTTAATAAGAAAACCCTAATTCTATTCTTCGGCCGCCGTTTATATTACTCCAATGGCCGAAATTCATTCACCTTCCATCTCAGATCTACCATAATCCGTCGAGTTTTAAAAGATGCTTCCAACTGGAATGTCGTAAAGGGCGGAGAGAGCTTCAGATCCAACGGTGGATCTTGTTTGTAGTCGTCATTTGGAGGTGCAATTTTGTACCGTTCGGCGCGCGTTTGACTCGTCACCATGATGAATGAGGTCACCGAGATTGGCACGGCTTCGGGCAGAGCATCACGTGGCGAAGGCGTGTCGTTTGATGATCTCAGATCGACCTCCGTTCGCGTGAGGGGGGGAGCGGCGGCGAGCCCTAGGGGCCGTTGATGGGTTCGGCTTGAGCTATAGCATGTGATGAAGAAGGAGACATCGTGCGGCCATAATTGTTTGTGGTTAATATTAAAAAAGAAGAAATTGTTTTTAAATTGGTGATTTAACTTTGAAAATTCATATCTAATGCACACGTTGTCAGATTCAGACGAAACAGGCGATGCCGGAATCGCAGAGACGCGTACTATGCAGTGGTGCAGTTCTGGAATCTTTTCGAGCAAGTAAGAATTTAGGTTAAATCGAATGCCGTTCGATTTAATTTAAATTTGAACGCTCGCTGAAAACCCAAGTGAGTTTAACTTACTCACATCCGGAATATTAGTTAATTTAAATAGTCATTAATTGAATGTTTGCTTGATTGGTTGAATATGATAATTTTTATCAAATTGAATTGATACATATTGTAGTGCTAATATCTATGGATGCAGGGAAAACGGGTTGGAGTGATCTGAATGGATCCCTCACAAACAGAAATTAATTTATATTATGTGATATATCTTATTTATTATTTTGTGATAAATTGTTTAGATCTTGTTATGCCGTGTTTTATTTATATGATGTGATGAATTAAATTGAAGTTTAAATTGTGTTGTGCTGTGATTGGGTGAATACAACCTGAAAAATTTAAATACAAATAAATGAATTGGGTTTAAAAAATAAAAAAGAAATTCCTATGTAAAGAATTTAAAAGGAATTAAATTCAAGAAAATTGGTTGATAATTTGAAATGTTTGGAAATATGATCTATAGAGGAAATGTGAATTGTTTAAAAGAGTAGAGAGATTTGTTTTTAAATGAATGGGAAGTGTGCTTTCTCTTGGAAATTTTGTTTTATTTTTAAGAAAGCTTATAAATTTACATTTTAAGTATGTTTTAGAATATTTTAGAAAGAAATATTATTTTAAATGTTTTTAAGTGAAAGCAAATATTTGATTTAGTAATTATGGTATTTATTATTTTTAACAGGTAAAGTAGTATTAAGTTTTCCTAGAAATTATAATATAAATATTTAATTTAATAACTTTATTTTAAAAAGTTAAATTTTACTTAAAATACTTAGGAAACCCCCATATATATGTCTTTAAGTATTATTTTCAATTAAATAATTTCTAGAGCCTATTTTAAATATTTTAAATGTATGTTTGAAAGTGATTTCCAGGAAAAAGCATTGTGTTTTAAATAAAAGGAGCTATTTTTAAAGTATGGAAAGGATTTTACGGGATGGACGTAAATTTGAATTGGGATAAATCATGTTGGATTGATAAAAAGAATTCTTTGGTTATTCTAAGATGGAAGTGTATTTCCCTCGAAGCCAAATACATTTTTAAAATAGATTTTTGAAACATTAGAGTTTGAAGTTATGTTAAAGAATGGTTTCAAGAAAATTATTTATGTTGTAAGAATTTTAAAGGTGAACATATATCAAAGCAGTAATAGAAGTAATTATTTTTAAAAGGGTAATTAGAATTATGTTTTAAAATATATTATTATTATTATTTATACTTTATAAAAGGGTTCTATTTTAAAGATAATCAATAAAAGTATTATTTAGAAATGGTATAGAGTTTCACAGCTTTATTTTAAATTTAGAATGACTTAACTTTATTTTGAAGAGAATAGTTCATACTTTCTAAAGCAGTTTGATTTGAGTTATTTTTTTTGAAGGTATATATATATATATATATTAAATCTAGTATGTAAGAAGTTTTAATATGAATGTTTTAATGTATTTTCAATAATAAAGTATTTAAATTATTTTAAATCTTAAGGATTGGTGCTTGGACGCTTTCAAGGGAAGTAAAAATTTGGGAAATTTATTCCATGAGAAATTGAGTTTGAATAGTGTTTTCAACGGGATTTGAAAAGGAAAATTATATCTCGTTAAGATATTTTTGAGGAAAATAAATAACGTGGGCAATTATTTATTGTGTGATGGATGTTTGTGAATGTTAATTGATAGTTAAATCATCGACAATCAATATTGGACAAATGCGTTGATCGTCTCGAAGAGGCCGGGATCGAGATTTATTTCTCGAAAACCACTTCGATCCGGTTTGTATGTTTCTTGGAAAAACGTGTTCGAAGTCAAATGGAGCAGTGAAGTGCAAGGGCTAGTCGCTACTAATCCTGAGGATATTTCCAAAATGGATGTAGTAGGAGTAGTGCCTTCGGTTCCGTTCGAACCCGGGACTGACTTGTATGGATGAATGCTTTCGGGACATCGTCCGGTGGGCGATGGGCATTCTAAGTGAAACGTTCTAAAAGGTAACGCTTAGCCTCAAGCATCATCAACCGGGAATGACTGAAAATCAAGGGATATGCAACAAGGCTTGGTGGGAAGCACCCATTTTCGGGTAAGGTCATTCCTGTCTAGATGTCCCTTTTATTTCGGCTTAGTGGTGTGGTTGCTGATCCCAACCGTGGGGTGATCTTACTCGGGACTATCCAGTAAGTGGTTGTCAGGGCCTTGTGTTGCAGGGGATCGAGCGTGGTCCTCGGTACACTGATCTAGACCAGGTACTATGACAGGTGGTACCCCAGTGCCTAGTCATTGTTGGAAATCCATTCTCCCTACGAGCCCTTTTACGAGTTTTGTTTGTGTTACCCACTCTGTGGCTAGTAGCTGGAATTTAATAGATGTAACAATTTCGGCTATTTTATAAATATTTGTATATAGACCTTATTATAATATCAGAGGATTTCTATAAAAAGTGTTTTAGCTATCGTAAGGTAAAAACCCGACATGTTTATTTGTGGCATAGTCTTACGAGATGCTTTTGTTTTTCAAAGGATTTTTGAAACTTTGATAATCAATTTGGATGCATTATTATCAGCTGGTATTCCAGACTGACTCGAATGGTATTTCATTATAATGCTCGGGTCAGACCGAGTATTATATGTTCAGGACAAGATGCTATGAAGCAGGAGAGGAGCTGGAGTCCGAGACGTATTATCCATACTTGTATATGTATATCCGCTGCTGTGATTGTATGGTATTGTATGACTGGTAAATGCTGTTTGTTTGAGTTACTCTGATGATATGTTGTATAAAACAGATATAGTTTCATTTTGTGTAAAGATCTATTATTTACTATTATATTTTATTCCGCTGCGACTGTGAGATTCTGATATTATTTAGTTCCTTCTTTCTTCTACCTCTACTTCTTTAACCCTAATGGCTCGTATTTCTGTTCCACTTGAGTTAATTGATGTAGAATAGTGTTGACTCAAGGGGTATAGATTAGCGGGCTGTTACATCAATAATAAATAAATAATTTCCTTTTGGTAGCAATATTCACTCAGAAACTAGAAAATGAACACCGGCGATGCTGTAGTCATCCCCAGAATTATTTTCCAGCGGCCAAGCGAGTTTAATGCTTTTATTTCTTTCAAAATTCCTTTTAAAATATATTTTTCTCATCAAATTCTTTTGAATAATATTAATATTAATTTTTTGAAGCTTTGAAAACAATTTTGAAAAAATAGGATTTAAAATTCTAAAATTCTCAATTTTTTAAATCATTTCTATATATAAGCTATATTATAATATACTTACAAAAATTTCCTAATCTTATTATCAACATATTCGATTAATTTACACTTGGTCGTTTGAACCAATTCTTATTATAATTTTATTTTCAATTCAATTTTATTATCAATGCTTTATAAAATAAAATTCACTTAGTATTCATTTTATTTTTAATTCAATCAATAATCGATGATAATAAATATTATCATTTCCTAACAACAAGTTCATTAAAAATCACTTTATATATATGTATGTATGTATGTATGTATGTATGTATGTATGTATATGTATGTATGTATAATATAATTGAGGTAAAATTAGTTCATTTACTCAATTTTAAAACAGCATTATGTTCACTTGCCTCGTTTAAGTGTTTAGGGACCACTATCGATAACACGGCATCCCGCAAACCGATCGAAATTATAAACAACTCAATGGATAAGTAAACATAATATAAATCATTTTGTAACACTAATAAGTACGCTCTCTCATATATACACTCAATCTGACTCATTCTAGGGTATTACTAACCTATCTCTAATGAGTCAAACCCCACAAAGCCAAGGTTATCAATAAACCTTGCTCTAATACCAACTGTAACGACCCACATTTTGGAAGGTTTAAATCGACAATAATCCACTCATGTTCGACTTAAATAATTCGGAATGTAGATAATCAATGTAGATAATCAATGGGGTTAAATAAGAAAAATAATAAGAGAAGAAGAAAACAAAACACAGAATCTCACAGCGGAAATGATAAAATATAATAATCAAATAATAGTTCATGAAGTTGTTTACTATACATTTGATTAAAATCTATACACATTTATTAGATTTATAAATATACATCAAGAATAAATAATCAATACAGTAGAATAGCATGATGTAGGGCATAATAATAATAGTAATATACCACAACTCTATCTTCGTCCTCCAAAGAATAGTCTCCATTGCACTGAAAATCTCAGGACTGGCCCGAGCGTACTAAGAAGGCAAAACATTCGAGTCAGGGCTTAAATACTCTTATGTAAGTCAAATCAATATCAGAAATATGAGTGCAATAACTTAAAAGATGTTACGGGATTTTTCATCTCATAAGGATCCGATAAACTATTTATATATAATAGTATACGCTATACTAGATAATGTCTATCGGTAAAATAAATATCAAAATAACGTTAAGGCTTTACATTGATCCACCTTATCACATTTTTACAGTTTTAAACCAAAATCTTAATGGGCTCGTATAGGGATAAATATGACAAGGCACGTGAGGCAATACCTAAGGTATAATTCTACCAGTTTACCCTTTCTGGCTGGTCGTAACCCATCCGTGGCCGACCGCGACAATCAATCCAAATGACAAATAAGGTGCACCCATCGAATCCGAAACCACGATAGTAGTACGAGGGGATCAACGTCGCTAGAGGTAGCTAACCTCATTGGCCATACATAGGCTCCTGTTTTTTTCATTTTAATTATGACACGAATGCCAAGGCTATCCATCATCGTTCTCTTACTTCATTCCAGTACACGTTGCCAATTCAACCACTACATTCTAGACATCATCCACCGCGTATACGGTTGTCAAATTGGTTCCAATATTGACAAAGAGTATGCCAATAAGAGGCCCTTGTCTCTTTAACAATCAAACGTCATTTTACACACCAGTTGGTACTTTTACATTTCGATAACAATTCGTACTTGATATCAAAATATCATTTTCGCTTCAAAATCAAATCCATTTTGAAATCATCATATTTACTCAAAAATCATATCCACTTCGAAATCATCGTGTTCACTCAAAAATCATATCAATTTCGAAATCATCGTATTTAGTCAAAAATGTCAATTCAACTTGATATATCGATTTCACTTTAAATCTTGATTCGAATTACAGTTTTGGTTATAATTCACTTTAACCTAGTTCGCATTTAAATCCAAGATATAAATATAAACATTCCACCCTTTAATCGGTTCAGATTTATAAAATAGTTTTAAAATAGTTAAATAGTCAAAATAGTTTAATAGAAAATAGTTTGAGAAATAAAATGGTTTATGTAGTAAAATAGTTGGGAAAATAAAATAGTTTGAATATTTAAGGAAAATAGATTTGAAATAGTTTATACTAAAATAATTTATTTAAAAATAGTTACTAAGCCAAACAGATTCAATTCCAAAATTCAAATCCAAATCAATTTCCATTTGATTTACTCAATTCAATTCCGATTTTAAGTCGAATTTAAATTCAAATCCCAAATTAATTTCACTTTTAATTTCAAATTAATTTAAATTCCAATTACAAATTGATTTCAACTCCAATCCTAAATTTTTAAAACATTTTGATTTATAGCAATTCTGATTCCCTTTCCAATTATCAATTTCGAAACACTTAAATCAAATTTTCTTCAATATCCAATTTAAAAATCCAAATTTTTAAATATAATTCACATCCGAGCAAAATTTCAAAATATCGTTTTATCACTTTCACTTTGTAATATTCAAAGTTCTAGTTAAAATCCAATCTTCAAAACAATCGACTTCTAAAAATTCAATCATATTTTTATTATAACTTCAAATTCTCAAATTAGATTATTTAAAAAAAAAATCGTTTATCAAATTTAAAACATTTTGAGGTCAAATACGAAAATAATTCAATTTCCATAAATTCAATTTTTATTCTTTAGAACCAAATTATTTAAATAATTTCAAATCAAAATTTTAAAACCATTTAAGTTAACCAATCCGGTGTCCGTATATAATTCTCTATCCTATGTCCAAGTGAATCATTATTTCAATTTAAATTCCAAGTATCGATATATATCATTTCAACCCAAAATATGTGTCACGGGTATAACATCATTTCAACCTATTCCTTTATTTATTCGAAACAGTTTAATCTACAGTTTTATATACTGTAAATAATATACAGGGTGATAACAGAGTATATCAAAATAATTAACCATTTAATCATTTAAATATAGACCAATTTTCATCCATCAGAATCAATCAACCAAAACGTTAATAATCACACAATCAACCAATTATTGAAAATTAGGGATTTTACTAGTATTTAAATTCTAATTAATCTTACTATCAATTCAAATCATATTAATAGATTTAGATGTCAATTAAATGTCAGTTTAAATTTATACAACAACCGTCAATAACTTTAAATTACTTTACGGTAAAAAAATTTCTAAGATAAAAATAAAATAGTCAAACGTGAGCCAAACACTTGTTAGTCCACGAGATGATGGTTTTGATGACAAAAACCTTAGAATAGATTATAAAATATAAATACTAACATTATAAGTTTAGATATATATGTATATGCAGGATTTAACCATGCATGTACTAAGAATGAAGACTGTACAGTATAGAGATTCAAGATATCAAGATAAAATATTAAGATAGAAGACTCATGAGTATCGAGACTATCAAGAGTTCAAGATTTCAAGGATGAGTAATTTTTATTATTAGGAATTTTTGTTAAAACTCGTAGAAAAGCACTGGCATCTTAAAATCCAATTTATTCATGGAATGGAATCCACTTTGAGCCCGTTAAAGGGATGGAACCCTAAGTAGGACGGAACCTACGAAAAATCTAGTGTAACATTGTTTTGTATCCGCTAACTTTTATTCAAAATGATTTTTCAAAATTATATCCTGTTTTCAAAACTTTCCTTTTAAAAGATTCACAATCCTCGATCCTGATTTTAAATAATTTTAGCCTCAAAAACATCGTTATTTTAAAAGTCAAATTACTCTTGATTTTAAACTATCTTTTTAATAATATATTTAACTTTTACATATTTTTACTTAGATTTAAATTTAAGATTATGGTTAAATTCTATATATATTATTCTTTATATTTACTTATGAATTTCAACCATAGTCAAGTATATTTATAAAGTTTAAATTAATTTTTATATAAGATAAAGGTTATTTTCAAAGAAATTCAAAACATCATAAAAAGCTTTGGGATGTCGACATGCTAATGGGTACCATGTCGACATGGTGACAGTTTGATTCAAAAATTTAAATTTCAAAAGGAGTGTCTATTCGCCTTAACTCTTCATGAATGGACATGGCTGTTGTTCTTCTATTAATAAGGGTCAGTTTCAATGAATTTTTAATCACTTTTTTCTGGTTTTCACTCCTCTTCTTCTTCCTCTTTTCTTAATACATATTTTTATCATTACTCTGTCGAAATCAACATTGAATCATACTCGATTACTTCTAGTTTGATTCTCTATCACCATCTCTACAAGATTCTCAGTGCTATTTTAGAGTTATAGACTTATTGGTAATCTATTAAGCGAGAAAAGGTGTGATTGTAGCCTTGGAAATCAATCAAAAGGGAAAATGTGTGATTGTAGCCTTGGTAAATCAATTGGGTAAACTTGTGGCGCGAAAATCAAGTATCTCTACCCAGAGGATCGAAATTATGGAGGGTGTACCTAGTAGCCTTGAAACCGAGGGTGTAATTGTATAATTGCTTTTGAAAGGAAATCCGTACTTGTGTTGCGGGACTGGATGTAGGGTAACTCTGAACCAGTATAAAATCCGATGTGTTCTTTCCTTTACTGCTTTTATTTTATTTCTGTATCTGTGATTGTTTCTGTGATTATATCTGTGTTTGCATTTACATACTTTTGTGTCTAAATTAACATAAATCGACAAAGATTTAGTAATTCTTTATTAACACTGTTCACCCCCTCTAGTATTAATCTTAGCCTTAAGATCCGTAATCCACATTTCTCATAATTGGTATCAGAGCAAGGTTTTCAAAGTTTCATAATCTAATTTTTGAAAAGTTTTTAAATGGTTATATTCGTTAATAGTAATTTCGAAGTATTCAAATCATCATTGTTTCATGAGTCTGCATATAATCAATATTCAAATTCAAGTTATCTACCAAAATTGTTTGATGTGCAGGAATCATGCTTTATGGGTGTTCAGGAATCAATCTACAATGGACAAATTTTGCAGATCAGAAAGAACAAATGGATACTTGATAGTGGATGTTCTAGACACATGACTGGCAATCCAGATATACTGAATGATATAATATACAAAGATGGAGGATTAGTTAACTTTGGAGACAGTTCAAAAGGATATGTGATTGGCATCTGCAAAGTCGGTAATTCTAAAACTCCTACTATTACTAATGTTTTGCTAATTAAGAATCTGAAATATAATCTGCTAAGTATAAGTCAACTATGTGATAAAGGTTATAAAATTAAATTTGAAAAAGATAAATGTCACATTGAAGATAATAATTCAACCATTATATTTGAGGGAGTCAGGAAAAAGAATACATATATTCTTATTATGAAATTCTCAAATGATAACCTGTGTATGTTGGCAAATATAAGTGACCCTTGGATTTGGCACAAGATATTTGGGCATTTGAATTTCAAACTCCTATCTAGACTTTCAAAACATGATCAAGTAAGAGGTCTCCAAAAAATGAATTTTAAAGTAGATAGTTTATGCGATGCTTGTCAATTAGGAAAACTTAGAAAAAATTCTTTTAAGTTAAAAGATAATATTTCAACTTCGAATCCTCTTGAATTACTTCATCTTGATTTATTTGGTCCATCTCAAAATCTATCAATAAATCATAGTAGATATGCCTTTGTAATTGTAGATGATTATTCTAGATTTACATGGACAATATTTTTGAAACATAAAAGTGATACTTTTGAATGTTTTAAGACATTCTCAAAAAGAATTCAAAATCAATTTTCTCTAAAAATTATAACTATTCTAAGTGATCACGGTGGCGAATTTGAAAATGAACGGTTTGAGGAATTCTGCAATAAAAAGGGAATAACTCACAATTTTTCATTTTCGACAACTCCAAAAAAAACGGAGTAGTAGAACATAAAAATAGGACGATTCAAGAGTGTGCGAGAACTATGCTTACAGACAGTAATTTACCAAAGAATTTTTAGGCAGAAGCAGTTGCTACCGCCTACTATATTTTGAATAGAACTTTAATTAGACATCTAATTGATAAGACATCTTATGAACTTCTTTATTCAAAGAAACCTAAGGTATCTTATTTTAGAATTTTTGGAAGTAAATGATTTATTTTAAATACAAAAGACAATTTAGATAAATTTGATCCTAAATCCGATAAAGGTGTCTTTATCGGATATTCTAATAAAAGTAAAGCGTACAGAGTGTTTAATTTAAAGACTAATACCTTTGAAGAAACAATGCATGTTTCATTTGATGGAAATTTCAAAATTTTTGAAGATACAAATGATGAAGAGGATTTAATCACTCAAAATCAAGAACCTATTGAAACTAATAAAGAAATTGATCATCCTAATAAAAGGACAAAACTTTTAAACGATCACCCTATAGAAAATATACTGGGAGATATGCAATCTGTTGTTAAAACTAAAATCAACTAAGTCAAATGAGTAATGTAGCTTTTATATCAACTATTGAACCCAAAAATCCAACAGAAGCATAAATTGATGATTCATGGATTTTAGCTATGCAAGAGGAATTAAATCAATTCACTAGAAACGACGTTTGGGAACTTGTTCCTAGACCAGAAAATAAAGCTATAATTGGAACTAAATGGGTTTACAAAAATAAAATGAATGAATAAGGAGAGGTAGTTAGAAATAAAGCTCGATTGGTCGCTCAAGGTTATTGTCAAGAAGAAGGAATAGATTTTAATGAAACCTTTGCTCCCGTAGCAAGATTAGAAGCCATTAGGATTCTACTTGCTTTTTCAAATCATAATAATTTCAAATTATTTCAAATGGATGTTAAAAGTGCCTTTTTAAATGGATTTGTAAAAGAAGAAGTATATGTTGAACAACCACCACTTTTTGAAAATGATAATTTACCAAATCATGTTTACAAACTTAAAAAAGCAGTATATGGTCTAAAACAAGCTCCTAGAGCCTGGTATGATAGACTAAGATCTTATTTATTGCAATCTAATTTTGAAATTGGTAAAGTAGATAATACTACCTTAGTAAAGAAGATCTCTCGAAAGATGTAGATCAAAAACTATATAGAGGAATGATTGGATCACTACTCTATATTACTGCCAGTAAACCTGATATCATGCATGGTGTCTGTCTCTGTGCCAGGTATCAATCCCAATCTAAAGAGACTCACTTAAAAGCCATGAAACGAATCATAAGATATGTTAAACACACGTCTGATTATGATTTATTCTACTCTAAAAATGATTATTTTGACTTAATATCTTACTGTGATGCTGACTATGCTGGTTGTAAATCAGACCGAAAAAGTACAAGTGGTACTTGTCACTTTTTGGGGCATTCTCTGATTTCTTGGCTTAGTAAAAAGCAAAACACAGTTTCTTTATCGACAACTAAAGCAGGGTATATTTCTGCTGCTTTGGCTTGTTCTCAGGTAATATATATGCAACAAACGCTAAAAGATTTTGGTTTAAATTTCTCAAAATCTCCAATTTGTTGTGACAATACGAGTGCGATAAATTTATCCAAAAATACTACTCATCATGATCGAACTAAACATATTGATATCAGACATCATTTTCTCAGAGATAATATAAGCAAGGAAGTAGTTACTCTCGATTATATCAATTCTGAAAATCAAATTGCTGATATCTTAACAAAACCTTTAAATGAATCAACATTTACTAAATTAAGAAGAGAATTAGGTATTTGTTCTATAACTGAAATATAAAGTATAAATAATAAGTATAATTAACAATTGGTATCAAATAAATCAAAGAGTTAAATTTTGTAAAGACCATGTCGACATCCCCTAGGTATACATGTCGACATATAACATTTTTGATTTTTTAAAATATTTCCCACCAAAATTCAAAAATTTAGTTATATATTCTTCTCAATTTCGACTTTTCATTCATTCTCTCTGTTTTCTCTTCATTCTCTCTTCTGAAATAAATAAAATCATGGTTTCATCCTCAAAATCAAACATAAAATCAACTTTCTCATTTCCCTCTTCTACTTCTGGTCCATTCCAATGCACTACTCTCGCTCGTGTGACTAAAATGGAAGAATCTATGAAGGATGTTCTTCAGATGTTGACTAAAATTCAAGTAACTCAACTTCGTATGGCAAAGGAATAGGAAAGGAAAGGCAAGATTCTTAGGAATTTGCAAAAATTCCTAATGGACAACCCGGCCAACCCTATCTTGATCTATGAAGACTCTTTACTCAATCAAGGACAAGAGGCCAACGACGAAGAAGAAGAAGAACCCATGGAAGAAGCACACGAGGAGGATGATGACCAAGTCATGTGTGTTGGAGAAGTGTGTTTAGACAAAAATGGGAACCTTGTCGAACAACGTGGAAATTTCAGTTTCCACTATCCAAATTGTTCGATTCATAGATCTCCTACGTTCAGAAACACACATTAGTTTCTTCTTTTTCCTTCCGTTGTTGTTTGTGTTTTTATGTTTTCAAACGCAAATGTAAATATAACCATATACGTAATAAATAACTCGTGTCCTTATACGTGTTTTTGTTATAAGTATTATTGTAAATTCTTAGTTAGGATAGTTAAGAGTTTAGGACTATGTTTTAGTATTAGACTTAAGTGTTGATTATTTATGATAACACCATCATTATAATCACATGTCATAGAATAATAGTTTTAGGGGGAGTTATATAGTTTGGAGTTATCTCGTTTAGTTAGAGTTTTTGTTGACGACGAAGGGGGAGAAATATAAAATAGGATAGTTAGGCATAGATTAAGGTGGAGTTGTTAGTTTTAGGGGGAGTTACTTGGATAGAAATAATATTTTGTAAACAAAGGTTGTCATCATCAAAAAAGGGGAGATTGTTAGTCCGTGAGATGATGGTTTTAATGACAACAAACTTAGAATAGATTATAAAATATAAATACTAACATTATAAGCTTAGATATATATGTATATGCAGGATTTAATCATGCAGGTACTAAGAACGAAGACTGTACAGTATAGAGATTCAAGATATCAAGATAAAATATCAAGATAGAAGACTCATGAGTATCGAGACTACCAAGAGTTCAAGATTTCAAGGATAAGTATTTTTTTATTATTAGGAATTTTTGTTAAAACTCGTAGAAAAGCACTGGCATCTTAAAATCCAATTTATTCGTGGAATGGAATCCACTTCGAGCCCGTTAAAGGGATGGAACCTACGAAAAATCTAGTGGAACATTGTTTTGTATCCGCTAACTTTTATTCAAAATGATTTTTCAAAATTATATCCTGTTTTCAAAATGTTTTCAAAACTTTCCTTTTAAAAGATTCAACATCCTCGATCCTGATTTTAAATAATTTAACCTAAAAAACATCGTTATTTTCAAAGTCAAATTTCTCCTGATTTTAAACTATCTTTTTAATAATATATTTAACTTTTAAATATTTATACATAGATTTGAATATAAAATTATGATTAAATCATATATGTATTATTCTTTATATTTACTTATGAATTTCAACTATAGTCAAGTATATTTATAAAGTTTAAATTAATTTTTATATAAGATAAAGGTTATTTTAAAAGAAATTCAAATCATCATAAAAAGCTTTGGGATGTCGACATGCCTATGGGTACCATGTCGACATGGTGACAGTTTGATTCAAAAATTCAAATTTCAAAAGAAGTGTCTATTCGCCACAACTCTTCATGAATGGACATGGCTGTTGTTCTTCTATAAATAGGGGTTAGTTTCAACGAATTTTTAATCACTTTTTTTGGGTTTTCACTCCTCTTCTTCCTCTTTTCTTAATACATATTCTTATCATTACTCTGCCGAAATCAACATTGAATCATACTCGATTACTTCTAGTTTGATTCTCTATTACTATCTCTACAAGATTCTCAGTGCTATTCAGAGTTATAGACTTCTTTGTAATCTATTAAGCGAGAAAAGGTGTGATTGTAGCCTTGGAAATCAATCAAAAGGGAAAAGGTGTGATTGTAGCCTTGGTAAATCAATTGGGTAAACTTGTGGCCTGGAAATCAAGTATCTCTGCCTAGAGGATCGAAATTCTGGAGGGTGTAGCTCGTAGCCTTGAAACCAAGGGTGTAATTGTATGATTGCTTTTGAAAGGAAATCCGTACTTGTGTTGCGGGACTAGATGTAGGGTAACTCCGAACAAGTATAAAATTCGGTGTGTTCTTTCCTTTACTACTTTTAATTTATTTCTGTATCTGTGATTGTTTCTGTGATCATATCTGTGTCTGTATATTGCATATTTTTGTGGCTAAATTAACATAAATTGAAAAAGATTTAGCAATTCTTTATTAACACTATTCACCCCCTCTAGTATTAATCTTAGCCTTAAGATCTGTAATCCACATTTCTCACAACACTCACCTTCCATTTGAAACCGAAATATTTCAAAGTCAAATAAATTCTAGCTTGACTTCGTGCTACAGATGACGTTGATACGGTTCCAATGCAATTGGATTTGTCCGAAACGGATCTCGTATGAAAAAAATAATGGGTTTTAAAACATTTGATAATTCACAATTTAATCAATATACTAAATAAAATCTACAGCTAGTTACTCTCTTTAATCCCTGCTGCATGCGTTCTTCCTCAGGCGCATCCTTCTTCCTCCACCAAATCTCGATTTGTTCTATGGTAAGTCTTTTTAATCCTAGCGCCTTCATCGCCGATGCTTATAGATGTGCAGCCCTGCCAAGCTCCGCCTCGCCGCCAACGCACGAGCTGCCGACCTATTCCCCATGTCATCGCCGCGTTGGCCACCTCGTGCCGACCTGTGCGACTAAAACCCTTCCTCCATCAAAACCCTGATAGCTAATCTACATCGCCGGCACGATGCTGCTGATCTTCTAACATCAACTTCCAGGTAGTCGCAACCTTCGACCATCATTATTCTTTATTTTATTTTTTCGAGCGTCCACTTTTTTTCGGCAATTTCGATATGTAGTTTTTATATTAGAATGAGATCTCATTTTTATATATTGCTCGACTTGAAAAGAGGGGAGAGTTAGAGAGAGACATGGTGAAGATAAGAACGACGTGGCTTCGAATAACATCGCTTGATTTATAATATTATTAATAAATTAGAAATATCTAGCTTAAATCGTTTGAAATTTCTCGAGCTCTAAATGAAGCGTTCCGCCTGGCATATATAATGTTTTACCCCTATTCCGAACACATGGAACTAGTCCCGATGTCTAATTCGATCATATACGGAAGAAAGCTTTTCAATGTAGATTATTTTAATTAAATTCGTAAGTGAATTTCTACGCGTTTTAAGCTCGCATGGCCAAACGACAAGTCCGATCGCTACCATACAATAACTCACTATTACAGACCCGATGAAACTGGTTTCGTCAAAATCCAAGACAGTGGCCAAAATGACTATTTTAAATCATTAATTTAGAATATTAAATTTCAAATTTCAAATTATTCACATTAAATCCAATTTTAAATATTAAAAATCTTCATTCATACTTATATAAAATTTGAATCAATTTCTGATACTATTTTTGATCATATTAAATCCATAATTCAATTATTCAAATAATCTTCTATATTAAATTTAAACCAACTGAATTATTCAATAAATTAATATTATCAATCATTAAATTTTATTTTTACTCATATTTATCGAATAATTACACTAAACTTAATAACTTACAATAGTCAAAAGTATGGTTCGTTACAGTCGTTACACTACGCATGACCTGTAGTTGCTGGCGGTTGTCTTTGCATTAAAAATATGGAGACACTACTAGTTGGGTAAGGATCCTTCTACTCCTCTAAGTTTCTTTCTCAATTTCAGAGAAATTAGGAGTATTTTTTTTCTTTAATTGGGTGATAAATTCGAGCTATTCAAGGATCATAAATCCCTGAAGTATCTTTTTATTCAAAAAGATCTGAACCTAAGGCAACAGAGGTGGTAAGAGTTTCTGGCGGTTATGACTTGAATATTCTCTATATGCTAGGAAAGGCTAATGTAGTGGCGGATGCCTTTAGTGGGAATGTTGTTTTGACTCTTTTAGTGGTTGCCCTGATTCTCTAGAAAGTATAGAGAGCAAGCAAAGAGAGGATAGAAACTTAGTGACAATCATCAAGAAGGTTGAGTAGGGGGAGTTTATGCGTTTTGAGATTGATAACCTAGGATTTTTAAGGATAAATGGATGGAATGTGTACCGAATATCAACGGTCTTAGGAAGTTTAATTAGAGTTCCATCATTCTAAGTTGAGTATCCATCTAGGTGTCTCAAAGATGCATAATGATATGAAGCAAATGTTTCGGTGGAAGGGGATGAAGGGAGACATATCTATCTTTGTTAGTAGGTGTTCGTGCTGTTAACAAATCACGGGTGCGCATCAAAAGACAGCCGAATTATTATAACCCAAGGAAATAGATAATTGGAAATGGGAAATGATATCAGTGGATTTTATCAATAGTTTGCCCAGAACGAGAAAGGGAAATGAAGGATTATAGGTTATCGTGGATCGGCTAACGAAGAGCGTACATTTTATTCCAATGAAACCAACAAGGACCACTACTTCTTTAGCTGAAATGTTTATGAGAGAGATAGTCAGGTTGCATTGATGTAATATCCCGCCTTTTTGCACGCTTTAAATCGACGATAAACCACACACGTCAGAATTAAACCATCCAAAATGGTGGATTGTTACGGGGTAAATAATAAGAAAAGGTAGATAAAGGAAAAAACAAAATAGAATTTTGCAGCGGAACGATAAAATATAATAATCAAATATACAGTTCATGAAGCTATTTTATAAAATATTTGATTATTCTTATACAATACATATCAGAGTTACACTTACTAGAGAATATTAATAATGCAGCGGAATAAAATGATGTAGTGGAATAATATAATAGATAATAGAAATAATACAATCTTCGTCTTCGTCCTCCAGAAATAAGGCCTTCAATTCCTGAAATACTTAGGCTGACCTGAGAAAATTGAAAAGACAAAACACTCGAGTCAGAACTAAAAGATCTTATGTAAAGTTAAATCGAAAAAAATAAATATGAGTGAAACAACGTCAGAGATGTTTACGGGATTTGACATCTCTTATCCAGTGTCTAACGTGAGTGCAGTAACTCTAGAGATGCTCGGGATTCACATCTCCTAAGGATCCGTTAAATTATTTACTATGTGGTAATATTTCGCTATTATAATAATGTCTATTAGTAAAATAAACTTACTTTTAAATAGCATTAAGGCTTTACATTTTCCACCTTAACACGTAATAGTGCCAATAGTCTATACAGTACCATAATTCCTCCTGATCGAGAGGCTACCAGAGGATACTCCATAGGTACGACACTAATAGAAACTCGTACAAGGCGTGTTAGGGTAGGTGACACGGCACAACTAGGGAATGCCACGGTAGATATACCAATTACGCTTCCGGGCCGATGGTAACGCGTAGCGCGCAGCTACCGCCCACCTCGAGCCACACCCTCAAATCAAAAATCAAAAGTGGCCACCGAACCAATCCAAAAGTCTAAGTAAAATATCGAAGGGATGTGTCCGATCAAAGGAGCTACCTCATTAGCCCGTCAATCGCTCCTGTTTTAGCCACCTTATGCCAACTCGCGGGAGTCGGGTCAACGTATTTACCTCAAAGGAAACGCCGCCACCATCCTACTTCATTCCGAAATCTCCACCACGTACACGGTTGTTTAAGTGGTTTTCGGAGTTGGCAGAGAGTATGAAAACTTCCGATCCCGGTCTCTTTAACAACCAAACGTTATTATAACACCGCGTTCGTTTCAAAAATAGTTCATACTTTCAAAACCAGAATAAAATATCCATATCAAAACCATATAAATGTGATATCACTTCCAATTTAAAAAACCAAATCAATATGATATCCTTTTTGTTTCAAATCAATATAATATCATTTTATTTCAAATATATCCCTTTTTTTAAATCATAGCACTTTCAAATTTTATAATTCAAAACCAGACATTTGAAATTTTAACACCTTTAAAACATAATGCTTTGAAATTGATAACTTCGAACATTTCAATTTCTATAACATTTCCATTTCGATATATTTCAAGGCTTTAAATATTCCAAAATTTCAAAACTAAATTTGATAATTTCGATTCAACAATTACATTTCCTATTATTCAGTTTTGAAATATTTTACATAATAAACCCCTTATTATTTAAATAACACTCAAATTTCAAATAACTAGATACTACCTTCAATTCATTGTACTTGAAATAATCATTTGATTCACCTAGACCCTAAAATCAAGTTATAATAATTATACCTTTTAAAATTTCCAATTTAATAAATTTCACGTCAACCCTGTTGGTTTAATTCTTAAATATATTCAATTTCATAAAATCTCAAATTTATGAAAATTTCAAATCAAACTTTATTTGAGTAAAATTCTTAAAGAATTTAATTCACATCCACTGTAACGACCGATAGATTTTTAATAATTAAAATAAACTTTGGAATAAAATAAGGAAGGAATGTTAAAGTGGAAATGCATATTTTATTCATAAGGTAATATAAAAAAGAATGAAACTTATCTGAACGAATTTATTTGAGGATTCAATCATAATAAATGTACACATTTAACAAATTGAACATAATTAAGAACAACTGTTAATTAAAAGGAAAGAAATTAATTAAATCCATCAGGTCATTGCTTGATTTATTACCTTTTTCTACATGGCCTCTTTGTTTCTTGCTTTAGCCATACAAACTCTTTTTCTAGCCGTGTATTTCTCATTTGAAAATCATGTACAAGAAGATTTATTTCTCATTTCAAAACTCCTCATTTTCATTTGCATTTAAGAATAAAACATATATACGTATCTTTCTCCTTAACTTATGTCTTTTCTGTTTTTTATCATTTACTCTCACTTTGCTTGCCGTCCAAACCATCTATGTATCAACTCAAAAATTTTAATAAATGTTTTATTTATTTAATTTAGACAATTTTGTTATTTAAAATATAAATTTTGGTGTGGATTAGAATTCCACATATGAATTAATAGAATATTTTCCGGAAATGTAAATTTTGTCAATATGGACAAACATTGACTTCTAAATTTAAAATTTTTAAAGTTTGAAAATTTTAATTTTATCTTTTAATTTGAAAGAGAATAAAATTTTAAGAACACTATTTTTCGTTTCGTTGGAATCTGAATTATAATGTGAAAGTTATGCCTTTTTAACTATTGTGTGTAATTTGCTGTATTTACCAAAATTGTTTACTTTAATTATATAAATAATATTTTATTTGGTCATGTAATGTTCTAATTTATGTTTTCAGGGGTAAGATAACTTGTTTTGTATATATTTTGGTTTTAAAACATATTAAAAAGTGTAATTGACATTTTTCAGTGTCAGTTGTATTTTGTTTACAATTTCTAATTTCCAACTTCAATTAATTTAAGAAATTCTTTATTTATTTTTATATTTTTCTTAAGAACTTATTTTATTCTCATTCTCACTTTATTTTGTTTCTCAAAGATTTTTTTAAACAATTTTCAAGAAGAGTTGTAATTTCCCAAAGTTAAGTGGATTGTGTTTGCAATTTTATTAAGCTAGTTTCAATAAATTAAGCTATTTTCTTTATTTATCTTTCTATTTTCCTAAAATATAATTATTTATTTTCTTTTCCACTTTATTTCAGTTTGTTTTATTTTATTCACTGATTTTTTTATTTGTTTTAAAGTGTGGTATAAATTTTTCCAAATCTTTTAATTTAAGTGAATATATTCGTACAACAATTTTTCCACTTTGATTCTTTTAAATTTGGTTATATGCTTTTTTAATTAAGCAATTAGTATTGGGTAAAAGAAATAAATAAGAAACTAATAGTTTAAATCACGTTACTTTTGTCAATTATTTGAGCGTATGTTTCAATTAAAATTTTGCATCTAGGACGGGCTCCAAAATTTCATACCTTAGCTAATAAAATCAAATCTTTTATATAAATGTGTATATATATATATATATATATGTACAATGCTTATTTTGCGTTTTTTTACTGATATTGGTTGTATACTTTTTAAAGTAAGTAATAAATATTGTGAAAGGAAATAAATTTTACATATATACATCAGTTTATTTGTTACGTGTTAAGTAAATCAAAGCAATGTAAATGAATCAAAAGTTAATTTAGTAATAAATTTTAAAATTTATAGAGTGTAAATAGGCTATTTAATTTCACGTTTAAATTTGTACGCTTATATCTGTTTTGATTAATTTTGCTGGCATATAAATGGTACGTATTAAATGAATATTCTTTAAACGTATATTGTACTATATATAAGTAGCAAATAATTAAAAAAACGTATAAATTTAGATACGTTATTTTTGTTAAATTTGGCGTATGTTTGATTTAATTTTTGCGTCTATAGTACGCATTCCTAAAATCCTTACCTTAGATATTAATTTCTACTCTTTCCATTGGCCTCTCATATATAATTGGTATAAATCTTTGAATGCAAATAACCGTTTGATTTCCATTCTTCCTTGCCTAAATTCGCATGCCTAAAATTACGCAACCCTCTATAATTAAAGCCCACGTTTCCAAAGTTTCCATAGCCATTCTAATTTCATTCATTTCTTGCTTTGTCAGTCGTGTAAACTTTCTACATTTTTACATTACATCTCATATAAATTTGGAACAAAATCTTCCAATTCCTGTAGACATTTCAAAAAAATTAATTATTGCCACTTTCCCCTCCTTGTTTTACGCAACTTGTTTTTTTTAAACTAAAACTCATGTATTTCATTTCCATTTACCTCTTGTATATGTGGAATAAATGCTTCCTATTGCCGGTGACGTTTCAAAAATTATTCCTTGCTATTTTATTTCACCTAAATTCACGCAACCCATATGGAAACTTTCCTATATAAATTCATAACCCATGTTCACAAAATTAAATCGCCACCTCATTGATTTAAGTATAAACCCACGTATAAAGTTCTATTCCATCTTGTTTGGGTTCAATCTCCTCTCTCTAGCGCGAGCTACATCAGGTAAATAGCTGCTCTCCTTCTCCTTTCTTATTTTTCTTCTTTAGTTTTTCTTTTATTTCCATCCTTGTTCCACGTGTGTCAAAATTCTTTTTTTTTCAATCTTAGTTCCTGTTGCTATTTAAAATTTGCTATGATCATTTTGAATTCGCGTAAATTGTTTATTTATTTTGTTCAAGATCAGAATTGGGTTGTCACATCCTTTGAAAATTGATCGTGCCTTCTATACGCTTTTCGGTGTAGATATTCGTTATTTTGTATCAAAACTCCAGCATTGTAAGGGTGAGTATTCTCACCAGATAAGCATACTTATAGATCTGTAAATTAATAACAAGTGTAATTGTAGAATATTTATATTTTATTTTTCTTGCCTGTGATATAAATTTATGATGTTAAAACCCATGTTATTAATTTGACACATCATCAGTCATATTATATATTGTTATATTTAAGCTATTGTACTATTTATTTAACTACTGTTTATCACAGCAAGTTCCTTATAGAATAGAAATCGTTACGGGCTGAAATGATAGGACTGTACAATATTGTTTATTTATTTATTTAACTTGGGATTGCGGGTTTGAAATGATAGACCCCGGGTTTTTCTTTATAAATTACGGATTGAAATGATATATTATCCGTATCACTTGACCTAGGTTAGAAAATATTATACAGAACCATGGTTATTATATATATATATATATATATTTCTGGAACTTTTAAGTATTTTAAATATATATATTTTAATATTTTGATTTAAATTGGGTTAAAATAATTGTTGGTAGTCTTATACAAGTTAAATATATAAATAAATAAATGGTAAGTTGGAATTTGAAGTAATAAATTCATTTTGGAAATTTTGATGGAATTCAAGCTAAGTATGTAAATGCAATAAATATTGATGTAAATTGGAATTTAAATAAACTAAAAAGGTGTTATTGAATTTTCTATGAATTTAATAGTTAAATAAATAAATACTTAAACATAAAATTTGAAATATATCTTAAGTTAGAAATGGAAATTTGGTTTAAGAATAAAAGGTAAGTTAATAAATAAAGAGGAAATTTAGCTATATTTTGAAATGGTAATTCAACTAAATGGTTAAGAAAATTTTCAATATAGAAAAATATAGATATTTGGGCATTTAACTTTAATAAGTAAAGCCTTGGGTAGATTTAAATGACTATTTCAAATGGATAATATGATTTTTTTTATAAGTTAATTTAGTTTAAAATTTAAGTTTAATTATTGATGAATTTATATTGAAGTCTGAAAAAAAATTAATTAACTTAAAGCTGTTGTAAGGGATATTATCGCACTTTGTAAGTGCCATAGTTGATGCAAATGAACTAAAAGCTAAAAATCAATTAAGGGCTATTGCAGTACTTGGTAAGATGTGGTCGTGAAATTTAAATTAAAACCGAATAAATAAAAAGGTTACAGTAGCACTTGTTAAGTGTTGTAGTCGCTGAAATTGAGATTTTTGGATATTCGATTCGTAAATATAATAAATTCACTTTTAAAAGTTAAAATGAAGTATTTTGACTTAATATTAACTATTTTGTAATTTGTAACCAAGGGTATTAATAACGTTGGTTGTTAAAGAGACCGAGATCAGATATGGGCATACTCTCTGTCGATACCGAAAACCACTTTGACAATCGTGTACGCGGTGGAGATTCCAGGATGAAGTAGGATGTTGGTGACATTCTATTAAGGTATGTACATGGACCCGACTCCCGTGAGTTGGCATAAGGTGGCTAAAACAAGAGCGATCGACGGGCTTAGGAGGTAGCACCTTCAGACGCACTTCTTCGTTTTCCATTCTATTACTCTGTAATTGTTTGGTGCGTACCTTTGATTTGGGAGTGTTGTTCGAGGTGGACGGTAGTAGCTGCTATGCGCTACCACCGGTCCGGAAGCATAATTGGTATATCTACCCTGGCATTGCCTAGTTGTGCCATGTCACCTACCCTTGCTAGCCTTATACTATTTTTGTTTTGTACCATACCTATGGAGTGCACTCTGACGACGCCCAGTACGGGGGAGATTACGGTACTGTATAGACTATGGGAATATATTATGTGTTAAGGGGAATATTGGTTCACTCCTTAACGCTATTTCAAAGTAAGTTTATTTTAATTATAGACATTATTATAATAGCGAAATATTACTACATAGTAGATAGTTTAACGGATCCTTAGAGGATGGGCGGTCCCAAGCATCCTCTAAGTTACTTGTCTTTATATTACAGTTCACTTGAATTAACTTACGCTGTATAAGTATGTATGTCCTGACTCGAGTGTTTGTGTTTATTTCTTATGCTCGGGTGAGCCTGAGTATCAGTTCGTACTTCGTTCCTTGGAACTAGGACTGCTGAAGACCAACTTTACCAAGCTGCGGCCGAATTTCTGTTCAATTCTTATCTTAGCTTATGAAATCAAGACAAATTGAATATTAAGATTTTCTTTGGTTGTTCTAAACTATATTTGGTTTTAAAACTATGTAATTTATACTGATTTTGAGACTTTGTGATAGTGGCTTGGTGAACCACTATAGTATTTTAATTCCGCTGCGAGTATTCTGATTTCTATGTCTGTGATTCTGTGATTATTTATTTACTATATATTCTGAGATTTGCCAAATTTTATTTACAATGAGGTATTTTGAAGAATTCAAGTCCGACAGGTGCGGATGCGAATGGTTGAAAATACCAGGTCGTTACAATTTGGTATCAGAGCTTTGGCTCTAGGAAAAACTTAGCATGTATGGTAAATTTGATTTACAGAATCACTTTCAGTCGAGCTTGAGTCTCTTCCTTTTGATTCGATTTCCTTTGAATTTTGGAACGTTCCCTGCGGTTCCAAACTTCATTCGTGTCCCTCACTATTCATATTCTTTCGATTCTGGAGTATCCCATAACTCCACTTCGGATGATCTTTATAGTGAATTGGCGGTCTCGCCAATATTCTAATAAAGGGGTGAAACTCCATTACAATTAGCATTGATTCACCAGAGATTTATATTTATCCTCGGTTTAGATGCTAGCATCTTTGATTATTCCAAACTCTATCTCTTTAGATCAAATGTAGATTTTCCACAGAAAATCCACATCGATCTTATTCTTTAAGTAACGGTTGACCCGATTAAGGTTGCCCGCGATTTATATAAACTTATCCAATTCCTTATTTTTTATTTAATCATCGGATCTTCTGATTCCAACTTACCTTTAAATCAAAATTCTCTTTGATTTGAGTCCATCAAATTTGAATCTCTATCCTTGTTTTGAAAAATTTATTCCAATATTTGAAAAAAAAATCTAATATTATATATGAGTATAATTTTCAGAATTTTATAATTAATTTAACTAGTTGTCAAGAGATAATAGTCTTTGGTTTTATTTATGGTTTTGTAAACCATGGGTTTTGTCTCATATAAACAATTGAACTATAAACAATGGTTATAAATTAATTTGGAAATAGAAATGAATTTAAAACAAGAACTTGAGAATTCAATTTCCAATGGTTTCAAACCTTGTGTTCAATGTTTTAAAAGGATATATTATTTAAATTATTTTCGAATAGAAATTTGTTTCCAAAGAATTTTAAAGGGTTAAAAATTAGTGCTCTTCTCTTTGTCGCTGGGAAGTAATTTCGGTGATGACTGTAGCATCATCGACATTCATTTTCGAGTTTCGAAGTGAAGAGACCATTCTATAGTCTGGCTACAGTGTTACCTTGAGAATTTAATTGATTTGAATCTCTGAAATACGACTTGATTTATAATATATAGATATGTGATTTTAATTTGATTTGACATATTATGTACATTTACTTATTTATCTCTAAATGGTTTCAAGGGAAATGAAAATTTAATTCTTAAATTTTATCTTGAGGGATAATTTCAATTATAAAAAGAAAATCAAATTTTTGAATAAATGATTCAAACTTGAGATATTGAAGTTCAAAGTTTTATCTGTATAATACTCAATTGCATTTCAATATAACTTACCTTGATTTTCAGAAGTTAACAATGTAATTGGATAATATACAATATAAAAAGATTTTATAAATAAAAGTTGAGTGGTTATAATAAATGTTATACACTTAAATTCTAGTTATAAAAAGATTAACAGAGGTAAATAGAATAAAAGGGTAATGGAATAATTTACAATAAAAAATGATGTTAAAGGAACCTATAATAAATTTAAGCAGTTGTAATAAGTGCAAACATATTTAACATAGATGATAAAAATATATTGAGAGAGTGTAACGACCCATAAATTTTTAATAATTAAAATTGTTAAATTGATGAAATTTTGGTAATTTAATATGAAGAAAAATAAACTTTGTAATAAAATAAGGAAGGAATGTTAAAGTGGAATTGCATATTTTATTCATAATGTAATATAAGAATGAATGAAACTTATCTGAATGAATTTATTTGAGGATTCAATCATAATAAATGTACACATTTAACAAATTGAATATAATTAAGAACACCTGTTAATACAAAGGAAAGAAATTAATTAAATCCATCAGGTCAATGCTCGATTTCTTGCCTTTTTTTACATGGCCTCTTTATTTCTTGCTTTAGCCATACAAACTCTTTTTCTAGCCGTGTATTTCTCATTTGCAAATCATGTACAATAAGATTTATTTCTCATTTCAAAACTCCTCATTTTCATTTGCATTTAAGAATAAAACATATATACGTTTCTTTCTCCTTAACTTATGCCTTTTCTGTTCTTAGCATTTACTCCCACTTTGCTTGCCATCCAAACCATCTATGTATCAACTCAAAAATTTTAATAAATGTATCATTTATTTAATTTAGACAATTTTTTTATTTAAAATATAAATTTTGGTGTGGATTAGAATTCCACACATGAATTAATAGAACATTTTCCGGAAATGTAAATTTTTGTCAATATGGTCAAACTTTGACTTCTAAATTTAATAATTTAAAAGTTTGAAATATTGAATTTTATCTTTTATTTTGAAAGATAATAAAATTTTAAGAATACAGTTTTTCGTTTCGTTGGAATCTGAATTATAATGTGAAAGTAATGCCTTTTTAACTATTGTGTGTAATTTGCTGTATTTAACAAAATTGTTTACTTTAAATTATATAAATAATATTTTATTTGGTCATGTAATGTTCTAATTTATGTTTTCAGGGGTAAATTAACTTGTTTTGTATATATTTTGGTTTTAAAACACATTTAAAAGTGTAGTTGACATTTTCCAGTGTCAGTTGTATTTTGTTTACAATTTCTAATTTCCAACTTCAATAAATTTCAGAATTTTTTTATTTATTTTTATATTTTTCATAAGAACTTATTTTATTCTCATTCTCACTTTATTTTGTTTCTCAAAGATTTATTTTAAACCATTTTTAAGAAGAGTTGTAATTACCCAAAGTTAAGTGGATTGTGTTTGCAATTTTCTTAAGCTAGTTTCAATAAATTAATCTATTTTATTTATTTATCTTTCTATATTCCTAAAATATAATTATTTATTTTCTTTTTCAATTTATTTCAGTTTGTTTTATTTTATTCACTGATTTTTTATTTGTTTTAAAGCGTGGTAGAAATGTTTCCAAATCTTTTAATTCAAATGAATATATTCGTACAACATTTTTTTCCACTTCGATTCTTTTAAATTTGGTTACATACCTTTTTAATTAAGAAATTAATATTGGGTAAAAGAAATAAATAAGAAACGAATAGTTTTAATCACGTTACTTTTGTCAATTATTTGAGCATTCGTTTCAATTAAACTTTTGCATCTAGAACGCACTCAAACATTTCATACCTTAGCTAATAAAATCAAATATTTTATATAAAATATATATATATATATATGTGTACAATACTTATTTTGCGGTTGTTTTACTGATATTGGTTGTATACATTTTAAAGTAAGTAATAAATATTGTGAAAGGAAATAAATTTGACGTATAAACGTCAGTTTATTTGTTACATGTTAAGTAAATCAAACCAATGTAAACGAATCAAAAGTTAATTTAGTAATAAATTTTAAAATTTATAAAGTGTAAATAGGCTATTTAATTTCACATTTAAATTTGTACGTTTATATCTGTGTTGATTAATTTTTCTGGCATATAAATGGTACGTATTTAATGAATATTCTTTAAACGTATATTGTACTATATATAAGTAGCAAATAGTTAAAAAAACATATAAATTTAGATACGTTATTTTGTTAAATTGGGCGTATGTTTGATTTAATTTTTGCGTCTATAGTACGCATTCTTAAAATTCTTACCTCAGATATTAATAATTAAATTTATCAGTAGACGTGCAATTCTGAGTGGGAAAGGAATATATTCCATAGCCATCCAATTCCATATAAAACTTGCCTTGAATTCACGTGTTAATTTCTACTCTTTCCATTGGCCGCTCATATATAATTGGTATAATTCTTTGAATGCAAATAACCGTTTGATTTCCATTCTTCCTTGCCTAAACTCACATGCCTAAAATTACGCAACCCTCTATAATTAAAGCCCACGTTTCCAAAGTTTCCATAGACATTCCAATTTCATTTATTTCTTGCTTTGTCAGTCGTGTAAACTTTCTTCATTTTTACATTACCTCTCATATATAATTTGGAACAAAATCTTCCAATTCCTGTAGACATTTCAAATAAATTAATTCTTGCCACTTTCCCCTCCTTGTTTTACGCAACTCGTTTTTTTTCACGTATTTCATTTCCATTTACCTCCTGTTTATGTGGAATAAATGCTTCCTATTGCTGGTGACGTTTCAAAAATTATTCCTTGATATTTTATTTCACCAAAATTCACGCAACCCATATGGAAACTTTCCTATATAAATTAATAACCCACGTTCATAAAACTAAATCGCCACCTCTTTGATTTAAGTATAAACCTACGTATAAAGTTCTGTTCCATCTCGTATGGGTTCAATCGCCTCTCTCTAGCGCGAGCTGCATCAGGTAAATAGATGCTCTCCTTCTCCTTTCTTATTTTTCTTCTTTAGTTTTCCTTTTATTTCCATCCGTGTTCCACGTGTGTCAAATTTTTTTTCCCAATCTTAGCTCCTGTTGCTATTTAAAATTTTATATGATCATTTTGAATTCGCGTAAATTGTTTATTTATTTTGTTCAAGATGGAAATTGGGTTGTCACATCCTCTGAAAATTGATCGTGCCTTCTATAAGCTTTCCGATGTAGATATTCGTTATTTTGTATCAAAACTCCAACAGCGTAAAGGTGAGTATTCTCACCAGACAAACGTACTTATAGATCTATAAATTAATAACAAATGTAATTGTAGAATATTTATATTTTATTTTTCTTGCCTGTGATATAAATTTATGATGTTAAAAACCCTGTTATTAATTTGACACATCATCAGTCATATTATATACTGTTATATTTAAGCTGTTTACTATTTATTTAATTACTGTTTATCACTGCAAGTTCCCTGTAGAATAGAAATCGTTACGAGCTAAAATGGTAGGCCTGAACGATATTGTTTATTTATTTTTTTATTTAACTTAGGATTGCGTTGAAATGATAGAACCCGGGTTTTTCTTTGTAAATTACGGATTGAAATGATATATTATCTGTATCACTTGACCTAGGTTAGAAAATATTATACAGACCCTTAGTTATTATATATATATATATATTTCTGAAAATTTTAAGTATTTTAAATATATATTTTAATATTTTGATTTAAGTTGGGTTAAAATAATTGTTGGTAGTCTTATACAAGTTAAATGTATAAATAAATAAACGGTAAGTTGGAATTTGAAGTAATAAATTCATTTTGGAAATTTTGATGGAATTCAAGCTAAGTGTGTAAGTGTAATAAATTTTGATGTATATTGAAATTTAAATAAACTAATAAGGTGTTATTGAATTTTAAATGAATTTAATAGTTAAATAAATAAATTTTTAAAAATAAATTTTTAAATATATCTTAATTTTGAAATGGAAGTTTGGTTTAAGAATAAAAGGCAAGTTAATAAATAAAGAGGAAATTTAGCTATATTTCGAAATGGTAATTCAACTAAATGGTTAAGAAAATTTTGAATATATAAAAATATAGAAATTTGAGCTTTTAACTTTAATAAGTAAAGCCTTGAGAGGTCGATATTTATTAGTGGAATATACTTCATAAAAATCATAAATTTTTGGTTAGATTTCAATGACTATTTCAAATGGATAATATGATTTTTTTTATAAGTTAATTTAGTATAAAATTTAAGTTTAATTATTGATGAATTTATATTGAAGTCTAAAAAAAATTAATTAACTTAAAACTGTTGTAAGGGATATTACAGCACTTTGTAAGTGCCGTAGTTGATGCAAATGAACTAAAAGCTAAAAATCAATTAAGAGCTATTGCAGTACTTGGTAAGTGCTGTGGTCACGAAATTTAAATTAAACCCGAATAAATAAAAAGGTTACAGTAGCACTTGTTAAGTGTTGTAGTGGCTGAAATTGAGAATTTTGGATATTCGATTCGTAAATATAATAACTCACTTTTAAAAGTTAAAATAAAGTATTTTGATTTAATATTAACTATTTGTAATTTATAACCATGGGCAGTAATAACGTTGGTTGTTAAAGAGACTGGGATCGGATATGGGCATACTCTTTGTCGATACCAAAAACCACTTTGACAATCGTGTAAGCGGAGGAGATTCCAGAATGAAGTAGGATGATGGTGACGTTCTATAAAGGTATGTACATGGACCCGACTCCCGTGAGTTGGCATAAGGTGGCTAAAACAGGAGTGATCGACGGGATAAGGAGGCAGCACCTCATATCGGACACACTTCTTCGTATGCCATTCTATTACTCTCTAATTGTTTGTTGTGTACCTTTGATTTGGGAGTGTTGTTCGAGGTGGGCGGTAGTAGCTGCTACGCGCTACCACCGGTCCGAAAGCGTAATTGGTATATCTACCCTCGCATTGCCTAGTTGTGCCGTGTCACCTACCCCAGCGAGCCTTATACTATTTTGGGTTTGTACCATACCTATGGAGTGCCTTCTGACGACGCCCAGTACGGGGGAGATTACGGTACTGTATAGACTATGGGAATATATTATGTCTTAAGGGGAATATTGGGTCACTCACTAACGCTATTTTAAAGTAAGTTTATTTTAATTATAGACATTATCATAATAGTGAAATATTACTACATAGTAGATAATTTAACGGATCTTTAGAGGATGGGCGGTCCCAAGCATCCTTTAAGTTACTTGTCTTTATATTACAGTTCACTTGAATTAGCTTACACTGTATAAGTATGTATGTCCTGACTCGAGTGTTTGTGTTTATTTCTTACGCTCGGGTAAGCCTGAGTATTAGTTTGGACTTCGTTCCTTGGAACTAGGACTGCCGAAGACCATCTTTACCAAGTTGCTGTCGGATTACTGTTCAGTTCTTATCTTAGCTTATGAAATCAAGACAAATTGAATATTGAGATTTTCTGTGGTTGTTCCAAACTATATTTGGTTTTAAAACTATGTAATTTATACTTATTTTGAGACTTTGTGATAGTGGCTTCATGAACCACTATAGTATTTTAATTCCGCTGCGAGTATTCTGATTTCTACGTCTGTGATTCTGTGATTAGTTATTTACTGTATATTCTTAGATTTGCCAAATTTTATTTACAACGCAGTATTTTGAAAAATCCAAGTCTGACAGGTGCATATGCGAATGGTTGAAAACACCGGGTCGTTACAATTTGGAATCAGAGCTTTGGCTCTAGGCAAAACTTAGCATGTATGGTAAATTTGATTTACAGAATCACTTTCATTCGAGCTTGAATCTCTTCCTTTTGATTCGATTTCCTTTGAATTTTGGAACGTTCCCTGCGGTTCCAAAGTTCATTCGTGTCCCTCACTATTCATCTTCTTTTGATTCTGGAGTATCCCATAACTCCACTTCGGATGATCTTTATAGTGAATTGGCGGTCTCGCCAATATTCTAATAAAGGGGTGAAACTCCTTTACAATTAGCATTGATTCACCAGATGTAACGACCCGCAAATCCGTACTCCTGAGCCAACGCTATTCTACAACAATCAACTCAAGATTTACAGAATTGCGAACCATTTTAATTAAAGAAGAAGAGGTAGAAGAAGAGAAAACATAACAACATCAGAATCTAACCATCGCAGCGGAATAAAATATAATAGATATTAACAGATTTTTACTCAAAACAAATATATATCTGTTTTATACAAATATCAGAGTACATCAATCACAGCTCAACATCAATAACATACAACTGGATTTACAACAGTATCATCACAGCGGAATATATACAGAACAAGTACGTAAATACGTGTCGCCACCCAGCTCGCCTCCTGAGCTCCACAGCATCAATCCTGTATCCTATAATACTCGGTCTGACCCGAGTATTATAGTTAAATAACACCCGAGTCAGCCTGGAATACCAGCGTGAGAAAATCACACCCAATTGATTATTAAAGTTTCCAAAATCCTTTGAAAAACAAAAGCATCTCGTAAGACCACGCCACAAATAAACATGTCGGGTTTTTACCTTACGATAGCTAAACAATTTTTTTATAGAAATCCTCTGATATTATAATAGGGTCTATTTACAAATACTTATAAAATAGCCGAAATTGTTACATTATTAAATTCCAGCTACTAGCCACAAAGTGGGTAATACAAACAAAACTCGTACAAGGCTCGTAGGAAAAATGGATTTCCAACAATGACTAGGCACTGGGGTACCACCTATCACAGTACGTGGTCTAGATCACAGTACCGAGGACTACTCCCTTCATCCCCTGCAACACAAGGCCGGACCCATTCCTTACTGAATAGTTCCGAATAAGATCACCCCGCGGTTGGGATCAGCAACCGCCCACTAAGCCGAAATAAAAAGGGACATCTAGACAGAGATGACCTTACTCTCCAGTGGGGGCTACCCACGAAGCCTTGCTGCATATCCCCTGATTTTCAGTCATTCCCATTTGATGAGGCTTGAGGCTTAGCGTTACCTTTTAGAACGTTTCACTTAGAATGCCCATCGCCCACCTGACGATGTTTCGTAAGCATTCGTCCATACAAGTCCGTCCCGGGTTCGAACGGAACCGAAGGCACTATTCCTACTACATCCATTTTTGGAAATATCCTCAGGATTAGTAGCGACTAGCCCTTGCACTTCACTGCTCCATCTTTGCATCCAAATTCGTTTTCCCACGAAAACGTACAAACCGGATCGAAGTGGTTTTCGAGAAATAAATCTCTACCCCGGTCTCTTCGAAACGATTAACGTATTTGGTCAATATTGATAGTCGGTTATTTAACTATCAATTATTACTCACAATCAGCCATCAACCAATAAATAATTCCCTAATTATTTATTTACCAAAATATCTTTACAAGATATAATTTCCAATTTCAACCTCTTTTGAAAACAGTTTCAAAACCAGTTTTCCTTTCACAGAGTACATTCCCAGTAAATTATTTCCACTAGAACACCCAGTATAAAATACTTTAGATTTAAATAATTTAAAAGCACTTTTTATAAAATATACTTATAACATTAAAATTAAAACTACTTTAAATATTTTATTAAATATATATGTACTTTAAGAATATTTTACATACAACATTATATAAATTATAAACTAAACTTTCTCTTTAAAAACAATACTAAGTTACTTAATATAGTTATAACAATAATAGATTTGGAAAAATATACTTACTTTAAAAATTACATTTAGAAATAATAAACTTTCCAAAAACATGCTTTTTAAAACAATATTAAAACTCTTAAATATTTTATTGAAAACCATACTTGGCTATCCAGGGAAATACCCTTCTCTTTCCCATTTCTTAAAAATAAATCATCATTTATTTTTAAACAAATTCTCATCCCTTTAATAAATTCCTACCTTGAATTTATAATATAAAATATCCTCCGACATTTTATTCCACTTTATAAACCCAGTTCATAAAGTCCCAAAATCTCACTTCACTGTAAATTGCAATTTCAACACTTAAATCAATTTTACAATTGATTTCTATTTACTTTATTTTGAAATAAATTTCCTTTCTTCGTTTATTTCAAAATTCATTGACTTTAGATTTAATTACTAAATTATGTTTTAAAATCTTTAAACTGAAAATACCAATTTCAGATTTCCCAATTTCCTTATTTACCTTTAATTTAATCCTTAAATTTAAAATAATGACTTTATTTCACTTTAGTTCCAAAATTTATTTTTCCCTTGTTAATTAACTTTCTCATATTCCATATTTTGTTAGATTTTAGAAATCACTCTATTTTAATTTATTTTTTACTTTCCTATTAGATTTATTTCAATTTACTTGAATTATTTACTTAAGCTTTTACTCTTTTATTACTTTTCAAAAATCCAATTCTATAGATTTTGGTAATTCATTATACTGAGTTTATCAATCCAACCATACTATCCAATATTCCAATTTTTCATCAAACAAACACAGAATATCAAATATTCATCACACAGAATATTAAATAATCTAAATATATTTGAGGAATCCAGTTGAATCCCTCCAACCTGTTTCCCTGCATCCACAGATGTTAGCACAATGCCAATTCCACTTCGAGGTGGAATATCGCGGTATATGAGATTTTAATAATATTATCCGCTATTATGCAGCGCATAGGATCTCATCCGCTATAAAGTGAGGGAAATCAACAATTCCAATATATATATATATATTGGTATATATATACTACCATATATACTATCCAATCAATCCAAACCAGCATTCAATCCATTTTTTTTTTAAATTTAACTATTTAAATTTAAATAAAAATTTACTGAGTGAGATTAACTCACCTTTTCTTTTGGTATTGCAATCCGATCCAAAATAACTGGTTTCTTCCTGAATATAAACCTTGTATAAATATTTACACAATTTATCAATATTCGAAATAATCAAATGATCAATTACCATAAAATAAACTTAATTAACGAATGATTTAATTTAACAAATCCTTTTAGTAAATTATTTTTAGTGACCAATTATAATTAAATAGGTTTAATTATGCAGATTAACATTCCTAATAAAATATTTTAAAATTAAACTTTAAGTTAAAACGTGCGTATATATATATATATATGTATACATCTACTTATCCTTTAAATCTCTTCCCTATAAAAACACAAATTTGGCAATTCCCTTCACTATAAAATTCTTTAATTTATAATATCATATATATATTTGTAAAATTGAAATAAAAACCTCAAAATTCAACTTTATTCTACTGTGAGCTTAAAAACTTCTCCCTCTATATACATATATTTCATTTTATTTTCCTTTTTTTTTTCAAACCATATATATTCTTGTTCAGTACTTATATACGTATATATATATTAAATTTATTTCAAACTTATATATATGTAACTGTCTACACTTTACTGTGAATATATTTCCCTTTAATAAATCTTAATTGAGTAAAAAAACATATATTTAAACTAATACAATAAAAATAAACTACTCTACCTCGCAGCTGTTCGGCACCCAAAATCACCGCTGCCCCAAATTCCCCAGCGACCCCACTTGACGCCATCGCGAACGGAACGAAACCCTCACCGACCCCAATTCGCGATCTCCGCTTGAAATCACGACCTCCCCAACCATGTCGAACTTCCAACAACCATTCGCCAAGAACACACAGCCAAGCCCTAACCCCACGCGCACGAAAACACGAACCCCGATCGAACTCGCCGACTCCATCGCTCGATTAGGTCAAACATCTCGAGATCGGCTCCCCTTCTCGTACTATAAATCGGTCTGCTTCCGTTCACGGTTTGGCTTCCACTCGCGAATTCAATCGCGTTCTCTTTTTTTTTTTTTTAAACTGACGATTTAATCTAGAAGGAGGAAAAGGGGGTTTGCGTGAATTGATTTGGGGAAATGAAGGAACGGGGGAAACAACGAAGGAGGCGCGATTTAATCGGCACCATTTTTTTTTTTTTGATTGATTTCGGTGGCCCTGAGAAATGAAGTCAAGAGGAGAAGACTTGATAAAATTTAATATTTTGTTTGTTTCGATTATCTATAGAAAATGCACGGCTATGATTTATCTTCCAAAGGAAGCGAAAGCATGTTGGCTACAAAGGACACGGCTATTGATTATTGATTGAACGAAAAGTAGGATAGGGTGGCGTATACAGGAGGTTAGACTAATTAACTTAAATTTCTTTAGATTATTATCAACTAAATTTTTCAGCGCGTTTATATATCGTACACTCACTTACTAACTCCGATCAACACGAAATTTGAAATCCGATAATAATTCAATATTACGGATCCAATGGAACTGGTTTCGTCCAATTCCGAGACTGTGCCTCGAAAGGCTATTTTAAATTCAATTTAAACTATAAAATTTCAAAACTTAATCAAACGCTTTCAAATTCAATTTTAAAAGTTGTATCACCTTCAGTATTATTAATACGAATTTTACAAGTCTTCAAATTATTTTTAACTGGCTTAAAACTCCAGATTCAAAAATTTACCCAATTCCGATAATTAAATTCAATATTTAATTATTCGATGAATATTGATATTTGAAATTAAAGTTAATAATTAACTTTCGAATATTTAAAATTAATTAAATATTCCCATTTCAAATGTCTAAAAATTCCGGGTCGTCACATTCCTTCCCCCTTAAAAGAATTTCGTCCCCGAAATTACTAGTTGGAAGACTGATCCATAACCCATTAACTATTTCTTCAAACCAAACAATTTTTAACAACTTAGCAAACAAATCTTTTTATCGAAGACACTCTAACTCCGTCCTAGCCTTTGAACTTATCCATAACCCTTAAACCATATTACATACTTACTTATCAATTCAAATCTTAAATTTGAATTCAAATTTTAAATTATCAAAATTTTCTCAAAATTTTTCTAACTCTCTAAATTTTCGAAAAATTTCGCCAGCGTCTCCTTTGCGCGGCTAGCTCGGTTCTACTACAAAAATGGCTCTACGGCCTCCCAAATCCAAAAAGAAAACAAAAGCCAAGTGGCTCAATCCAAAAACCCAATCAAATTTCATATAGAAATTCAAATACATACCTTTTTGTCGGGCCATTTATTTTAATCTTCTGAAATCAAACATCAATTTCCTTCTGCCTTTAAAACACCTGTATATCCTGTTATAACAATAATGTCCCTCCACAACATTCAAAATCATTTTGCATTTCTTTTACAAAAGTTTCAACATTTGCTTTATTTAAGCTCGTACGATGCACACATATTATTCGTACGCAGTACCAAATCCGATCGCTCACTCGATCACGCAATTTCATTTCCGAACTAGTATCGTCCACCCGACTTCTTAGTGCGGACTCAGATCTGGTTTCTTGATCAGAAACTGTCATTCTCCTTGCATAGTCATAACTAAGATAGAGAATTTCCAAAATCAATCAACAACCCATATCCAGGTTCGCCGTCGAAAATCGAGTGAAAAATCCTAACTCGGATTGATAAAATTATCTCGAAATTCTGTGTTCGAATTCTGGATCAATATAGCTATACGAATAAATAACACACGTACATCCTACGCAATTAGCCCAATTTATTTTTAGCTATACCAATTCTCTTTTATTCACATTCATTTGGGTTTCTATACTCTTATTCACAACCTTTCAGTTTTATTTCCATTTAATTATTCACTTGGAATAATTTTCTCAATATCAAATTTACTTAAGAATTTCACCATTCACTTCTTAAGTTACATATAAACATTTTACATAATTCTTATATTTATCTTCACTTTCTATTGAAGTTTATTTCCATTACTATTCTCTTTTCCTTTACAGTTCATTTGAATTCCATTTGGCTTCCACTTTAAATATTTAAATTAGTTTCACTTAGTAATTAATTTAAACCTCAATTAACAGTTTATTTGCAAATTTCACTTCTTTAGTTTCCTTCGATTTCACTTGCTTTACATTCACATTTCAAATAGACTCTAATATTCCGTTCAACTTTATTTGCTTAACAAATTAAATCATTTACCTTAAGTGAAAATTTTCAAAAAATTTCTAACTCCCAAAATTTACGGAAAATTTTGGCAGAATCTCCTTTGTACGGAGGGACTTCTGCGATATCGCAGGATGCACAAAAACATATATACATCGGCCTCAGGCCGGAAATCAATATACATCGACCCACACGGTCGGAAAACAGAAAAAAAAAACAGTTCATATTTCCTATTTGTATTGCGTAGGCGTACCTTATTTAGCATTTTTAAGCAAGCGGCTATTTATTTAAGCAATTAACGCAGTCAAAACCAGCCAAGCGGCTTCCCTGAACCTGTACTATCTCAATTTAAACAAGTAAGTGTCATAATCATGTAACTAATCAACATTTTACATATTTAACTAGCAAACATTCTAGTTCTAATAAGCCATGTAGATTATACAACACTTATAAGAAATTTTAGAGGGTTCCAACATTAATTTAAATTGCCCACAACCTATTTATATACAACTTCATTCAATTCAAATGGTTTACCACTAAATTTCTTTCATTCAATTTATTTTAGCAAAACAACCCATATTTAATTTAATTGATCTCAAAACCAACTTATTTAACTTCTATCAACTTATAGGTTTTAATTACCTTAGCTTACGTTAAATGACACTTCATTTATATGCAATTTGATAATATCCATGTGAATAAATAAGTACTTAATTCTATTCCATTTTTAAATTTATTCACAATCCATATATTCTTATCTTCATTGCATTTAAAAGTTGAATCCATTTTCCTGCATTTCTTTGTTAACCATATGCATAACATAAACAATGTGCACTAACACTTCCCATAAGTGAATTTATAAAGTTCAACTTGAATTTATATGCCTTCAATCCATTTACACTCCATCTTACTCAATACATTCCTATTCTGTTCCATTTAAATGGTTTACACTTTATTTTAAAGACTTCCAATCAATATTCAAACCATCCCATTCAATTTAAATGATTTTACAACCCTCTTACTCAACTTATATTCATTTTTAAGTCCAAACAAACCCATTTAAACTGAATTGATTTCAAAAGCAATCTAGCTCTCATTTTTTTTTCAGAGTCAAGTTCTCATTAACATAACTTGAATTAGTTATCTCAATTACAAATTCCATTTCATTTACCAAAAAAAATTTTATTTACAACCTTCTCTTACATTCAATTCATTTTAATTGATTCCAAAATAAATTTTTAGTCAATCTCTATTTATTCATAAAATTTGATTTTATTAATAACAAAGTCTTTTCCATTCTATTTCTACCTACTAGGATTTTATTCACAAATTCAAACCATCACTATTTCAACTATATTTTAACTTGAGTTCATTGACAGCTCCATTTGTTGAAATTTAATTAGTATATTTCATTGAATCAATTATGAATTCTAATTCACATTCAATAATTTATTTCTAAACTCCTTTCATTTTATAACGAGGCCATTTCCAATTATATGTACTTAGCTTTTTATTTGCAATACAAATCATTTTTTTCTTTATGTTCATTCAATTTCCATTCAACTTCAATTTAAATCTAATTCACTTACAATTTCAAGTTGAATCTCTATTAATAACTCAAGCTTCACTTTAAATTTTATCATTTCTTCAGAACTCAAATTTTTAATTAACTAATTCGAATTCCACTTCCATATTCCATTAATTAATTTATTATCAAATTAGTTTATTTCCAAAGTTTATACCCAATATTTGATATTATATCCAACTCACTTTTATTATCTTATTGGAGTTCATTTTATTTTATAATCTAGGTTTAGAATTTTATTCATTTCCAATACAAACAAATTTTATTTCAGAATCTCTTTATCTATTTTACGGGAGTTCAACCTATTTATTTAGTAAGTTAAGTTTTGAATTTTCATTACCATTACAAACAATTTCATTTTGGCTTATTTATCTTACTTCCCAATTTTTATAAGTCACACTTGTTTATATTCATATCTCATTTATTTACAATCAAACTCATTTACCTTTTACACTTTACTTCAAATTATACATTTTGTTTAGTCAAGTATATTTTTATTATTCTATAAACATTTAAATATGATTCCAGAGTTTTTAAACAAATTTCCAAAATTTCAAAATCACCTTTGAAATCAACTGCATCCAAAACCCTTGGCAAATTCAATTACTCTTTTGAATTTTCAAAACCAAACCCAGTTTTGCAAACAAACACCGATCCAAAATCATCCAGGTAGCAATCCCTCTCTTGGAAACTCGAAAATGAACACCGATGATGTCGCGATCATCATCGGAATTATTTTCCAGCGACCACAGAGAGTTTAGTGCTTTTATTTCTTTAACAACATTTCAAATATTTTTAAATCCCAAATCTCTCCATATTCGATTTCCGAAATAATATCACTATTATTTCTCCAAAACTTTGAAACCATTTTCAAATCCAAGGAATTTAAACTTTTCCCAAATTTCCAAATTTGAAATCCATCCCGATTTATTTTCAAATATTTCTCTGGAATCCTATTCCCAATTATAAATCACATTTATAATTTATATTTTCAACATTCATTTTGTTATATAAATTTATTCTTCAACTTTGGTTATAAGTTTCCAATTGCTTATTCAATTTTTACACTTAAATGATAAAATTTTAATATTATCACTCCTTAACAACCAAGCATCCAAATACTATAATATTTTACAAAAATTTATATCCTTTATTTACAAAAATAATTTGGGTAAAATTATTTCATTTACCCTATTTTAAAAAAATATTGTGTCGAATTGTTCTATTCAAGCATTTAGAGATCCCTATCAATAGCGTTAATTACTCGTATTGACCAGAATCCATAAACTACTCAATAAACCAATCGACGCAATATAAAACAATTTTATATTCACTAACAAATACGCGCTCATATCTATTAATACGCTCAAACCCATTCTAGAGTTCTATCGACTCTATTTCAATGAGTAATTCCCACCAGAGCCAAGGTTGTCGCCAACCTAAGCTCTGATACCAAGTGTAACGACCCGCAAATCCGTACTCCTGAGCCAACGCTATTCTACAACAATCAACTCAAGATTTACAGAATTGCGAACCATTTTAATTAAAGAAGAAGAGGTAGAAGAAGAGAAAACATAACAACATCAGAATCTAACCATCGCAGCGGAATAAAATATAATAGATATTAACAGATTTTTACTCAAAACAAATATATATCTGTTTTATACAAATATCAGAGTACATCAATCACAGCTCAACATCAATAACATACAACTGGATTTACAACAGTATCATCACAGCGGAATATATACAGAACAAGTACGTAAATACGTGTCGCCACCCAGCTCGCCTCCTGAGCTCCACAGCATCAATCCTGTATCCTATAATACTCGGTCTGACCCGAGTATTATAGTTAAATAACACCCGAGTCAGTCTGGAATACCAGCGTGATAAAATCACACCCAATTGATTATTAAAGTTTCCAAAATCCTTTGAAAAACAAAAGCATCTCGTAAGACCACGCCACAAATAAACATGTCGGGTTTTTACCTTACGATAGCTAAACAATTTTTTTATAGAAATCCTCTGATATTATAATAGGGTCTATTTACAAATACTTATAAAATAGCCGAAATTGTTACATTATTAAATTCCAGCTACTAGCCACAAAGTGGGTAATACAAACAAAACTCGTACAAGGCTCGTAGGAAAAATGGATTTCCAACAATGACTAGGCACTGGGGTACCACCTATCACAGTACGTGGTCTAGATCACAGTACCGAGGACTACTCCCTTCATCCCCTGCAACACAAGGCCGGACCCATTCCTTACTGAATAGTTCCGAATAAGATCACCCCGCGGTTGGGATCAGCAACCGCCCACTAAGCCGAAATAAAAAGGGACATCTAGACAGAGATGACCTTACTCTCCAGTGGGGGCTACCCACGAAGCCTTGCTGCATATCCCCTGATTTTCAGTCATTCCCATTTGATGAGGCTTGAGGCTTAGCGTTACCTTTTAGAACGTTTCACTTAGAATGCCCATCGCCCACCTGACGATGTTTCGTAAGCATTCGTCCATACAAGTCCGTCCCGGGTTCGAACGGAACCGAATGCACTATTCCTACTACATCCATTTTTGGAAATATCCTCAGGATTAGTAGCGACTAGCCCTTGCACTTCACTGCTCCATCTTTGCATCCAAATTCGTTTTCCCACGAAAACGTACAAACCGGATCGAAGTGGTTTTCGAGAAATAAATCTCGACCCCGGTCTCTTCGAAACGATTAACGTATTTGGTCAATATTGATAGTCGGTTATTTAACTATCAATTATTACTCACAATCAGCCATCAACCAATAAATAATTCCTTAATTATTTATTTACCAAAATATCTTTACAAGATATAATTTCCAATTTCAACCTCTTTTGAAAACAGTTTCAAAACCAGTTTTCCTTTCACATAGTACATTCCCAGTAAATTATTTCCACTAGAACACCCAGTATAAAATACTTTAGATTTAAATAATTTAAAAGCACTTTTTATAAAATATACTTATAACATTAAAATTAAAACTACTTTAAATATTTTATTAAATATATATGTACTTTAAGAATATTTTACATACAACATTATATAAATTATAAACTAAACTTTCTCTTTAAAAACAATACTAAGTTACTTAATATAGTTATAACAATAATAGATTTGGAAAAATATACTTACTTTAAAAATTACATTTAGAAATAATAAACTTTCCAAAAACATGCTTTTTAAAACAATATTAAAACTCTTAAATATTTTATTGAAAACCATACTTGGCTATCCAGGGAAATACCCTTCTCTTTCCCATTTCTTAAAAATAAATCACCATTTATTTTTAAACAAATTCTCATCCCTTTAATAAATTCCTACCTTGAATTTATAATATAAAATATCCTTCGACATTTTATTCCACTTTATAAACCCAGTTCATAAAGTCCCAAAATCTCACTTCACTGTAAATTGCAATTTCAACACTTAAATCAATTTTACAATTGATTTCTATTTACTTTATTTTGAAATAAATTTCCTTTCTTCGTTTATTTCAAAATTCATTGACTTTAGATTTAATTACTAAATTATGTTTTAAAATCTTTAAACTGAAAATACCAATTTCAGATTTCCCAATTTCCTTATTTACCTTTAATTTAATCCTTAAATTTAAAATAATGACTTTATTTCACTTTAGTTCCAAAATTTATTTTTCCCTTGTTAATTAACTTTCTCATATTCCATATTTTGTTAGATTTTAGAAATCACTCTATTTTAATTTATTTTTTACTTTCCTATTAGATTTATTTCAATTTACTTGAATTATTTACTTAAGCTTTTACTCTTTTATTACTTTTCAAAAATCCAATTCTATAGATTTTGGTAATTCATTATACTGAGTTTATCAATCCAACCATACTATCCAATATTCCAATTATTCATCAAACAAACACAGAATATCAAATATTCATCACACAGAATATTAAATAATCTAAATATATTTGAGGAATCCAGTTGGATCCCTCCAACCTGTTTCCCTGCATCCACAGATGTTAGCACAATGCCAATTCCACTTCGAGGTGGAATATCGCGGTATATGAGATTTTAATAATATTATCCGCTATTATGTAGCGCATAGGATCTCATCCGCTATAAAGTGAGGGAAATCAACAATTCCAATATATACATATTCCAATATATATATATATATATTGGTATATATATACTACCATATATACTATCCAATCAATCCAAACCAGCATTCAATCCATTTTTTTTTTTAAATTTAACTATTTAAATTTAAATAAAAATTTACTGAGTGAGATTAACTCACCTTTTCTTTTGGTATTGCAATCCGATCCAAAATAACTGGTTTCTTCCTGAATATAAACCTTGTATAAATATTTACACAATTTATCAATATTCGAAATAATCAAATGATCAATTACCATAAAATAAACTTAATTAACGAATGATTTAATTTAACAAATCCTTTTAGTAAATTATTTTTAGTGACCAATTATAATTAAATAGGTTTAATTATGCAGATTAACATTCCTAATAAAATATTTTAAAATTAAACTTTAAGTTAAAACGTGCGTATATATATATATATGTATACATCTACTTATCCTTTAAATCTCTTCCCTATAAAAATACAAATTTGGCAATTCCCTTCACTATAAAATTCTTTAATTTATAATATCATATATATATTTGTAAAATTGAAATAAAAACCTCAAAATTCAACTTTATTCTACTGTGAGCTTAAAAACTTCTCCCTCTATATACATATATTTCATTTTATTTTCCTTTTTTTTTTCAAACCATATATATTCTTGTTCAGTACTTATATACGTATATATATATTAAATTTATTTCAAACTTATATATATGTAACTGTCTACACTTTACTGTGAATATATTTCCCTTTAATAAATCTTAATTGAGTAAAAAAAACATATATTTAAACTAATACAATAAAAATAAACTACTCTACCTCGCAGCTGTTCGGCACCCAAAATCACCGCTGCCCCAAATTCCCCAGCGACCCCACTTGACGCCATCGCGAACGGAACGAAACCCTCACCGACCCCAATTCGCGATCTCCGCTTGAAATCACGACCTCCCCAACCATGTCGAACTTCCAACAACCATTCTCCAAGAACACACAGCCAAGCCCTAACCCCACGCGCACGAAAACACGAACCCCGATCGAACTCGCCGACTCCATCGCTCGATTAGGTCAAACATCTCGAGATCGGCTCCCCTTCTCGTACTATAAATCGGTCTGCTTCCGTTCACGGTTTGGCTTCCACTCGCGAATTCAATCGCGTTCTCTTTTTTTTTTTTTTTAAACTGACGATTTAATCTAGAAGGAGGAAAAGGGGGTTTGCGTGAATTGATTTGGGGAAATGAAGGAACGGGGGAAACAACGAAGGAGGCGCGATTTAATCGGCACCATTTTTTTTTTTTTGATTGATTTCGGTGGCCCTGAGAAATGAAGTCAAGAGGAGAAGACTTGATAAAATTTAATATTTTGTTTGTTTCGATTATCTATAGAAAATGCACGGCTATGATTTATCTTCCAAAGGAAGCGAAAGCATGTTGGCTACAAAGGACACGGCTATTGATTATTGATTGAACGAAAAGTAGGATAGGGTGGCGTATACAGGAGGTTAGACTAATTAACTTAAATTTCTTTAGATTATTATCAACTAAATTTTTCAGCGCGTTTATATATCGTACACTCACTTACTAACTCCGATCAACACGAAATTTGAAATCCGATAATAATTCAATATTACGGATCCAATGGAACTGGTTTCGTCCAATTCCGAGACTGTGCCTCGAAAGGCTATTTTAAATTCAATTTAAACTATAAAATTTCAAAACTTAATCAAACGCTTTCAAATTCAATTTTAAAAGTTGTATCACCTTCAGTATTATTAATACGAATTTTACAAGTCTTCAAATTATTTTTAACTGGCTTAAAACTCCAGATTCAAAAATTTACCCAATTCCGATAATTAAATTCAATATTTAATTATTCGATGAATATTGATATTTGAAATTAAAGTTAATAATTAACTTTCGAATATTTAAAATTAATTAAATATTCCCATTTCAAATGTCTAAAAATTCCGGGTCGTCACACCAGAGATTTATATTTATCCTCGGTTTAGATGCTAGGATCTTTGGTTATTCCAAACTATATCTCTTCAGATCAAATGTAGATTTACCCCAGAAAATCAACATCGATCTTATTCTTTAAGTCACGGTTGACCCGGTTAAGGTTGCCCGCGATTTATATAAACTTATCTAGTTCCTTAATTTTTATTTAATCATCGGATCTTCTGATTCCAACTTACCTTTAAATCAAAGTTCTCTTTGATTTTATTCCATCAAATTTAAATCTCTATCCTTGTTTTGAAAAATTTATTCCTATATTTGAAAAAAGAAATCTAATATTATATATAAGTATAACTTTCATAATTTTATAATTAATTTAACTAGTTGTCAAGAGATAATAGTCTTTGATTTTATTTATGTTTTTGCAAACCATGGGTTTTGTCTCATATAAATAATTGAAATATAAACAATGGTTATAAATTAATTTGGAAACAGAAATGAATTTAAAACAAGAACTTAAGAATTCAATTTCCGATAATATCAAACCTTGTGTTTAATGTTTTAAAAGGATATATTATTTAAATTATTTTTGAATAGAAATTTGTTTCCAAAGAATTTTAAAGGTTTAAAAATCAGTGCTCTTCTCTTTGTCACTGGGACATAATTTCGGTGATGACTATAGCATCATCGACAATCATTTTCGAGTTTCGAAGTGAAGAGGCCATTCTGTAGTCTTGCTACAGTGTTACCTTGAGAATTTAATTGATTTGAATCTCTAAAATACGACTTGATTTATAATATATGGATATATGATTTAAATTTGATTTGACTTATTATGTACATATCCTTATTTATCTCTAAATGGTTTCAAGGGAATCGGAAATTTAATTCTTAAATTTTATCTTGAGGGATAATTTCAATTATAAAAAGAAAATCAAATTTTTGAATAAATGATTCAAACTTGAGATATTGAAGTTGAAAGTTTTATTTGTATAATACTCAATTGCATTTCAATATAACTTACCTTGATTTTCAAAAGTTAACAATGTAATTGGATAATATACAATATAAAAATATTTTATAAATAAAAGTTGCGTGGTTATAATAAATGTTATACACTTAAATTCTAGTTATAAAAAGATTAAAAGAGGTAAATAGAATAAAAGGGTAATGGAATAATTTACAATAAAAAATGATGTTAAAAGAACTTAGAATAAATTTAAGCAGTTGTAATAAGTGTAAACATATTTAACACAGATGATAAAAATATATTGAGAGAAATATATTTAATTATAATTAGGAATAAAGAAGAAATTAATTTATTGAACACATTTTTGAGTATAACAAATGATTTTCAAACTTATGATTTTAGAAATTTTTATTTTGAGATAATTGGAAGATGAAGTAATGAAATTTGAAATAGTTAAATTTAACTTAAGTGAAATTAAATAAAAGAAATCAATTATTAATTTAAAATTGAATATGTGTGGTTTAGATTAATGATTCTATTTTGAGTTTCAATTTAGTTTTCTTTCAGGTTGTTTCTATTCTCCTACTTCTTCTTTTTCGAGGACGAAAAGTTTTGAGTGGGGGAGAGTGTAACAAACCATAAATTTTTAATAATTAAAATTGTTAAATTGATTAAATTTTGGTAATTTAATATGAAGAAAAATAAACTTTGTAATAAAATAAGGAAGGAATGTTAAAGTGGAAATGCATATTTTATTCATAAGGTAATATAAAAAAGAATGAAACTTATTTGAATGAATTTATTTGAGGATTCAATCGTAATAAATGTACACATTTAACAAATTGAATATAATCAAGAACAACTGTTAATACAAAGGAAAGAAATTAATTAAATCCATCAGGCCATTGCTTGATTTCTTGCCTTTTTCTACATGGCCTCTTTATTTCTTGTTTTAGCCATACAAACTCTTTTTCTAGCCATGTATTTCTCATTTGCAAATCATGTACAAGAAGATTTATTTCTCATTTCAAAACTCCTCATTTTCATTTGCATTTAAGAATAAAACATATATACGTTTCTTTCTCCTTAACTTATGCATTTTCTGTTTCTTAGCATTTATTCTCACTTTGCTTGCCTTCCAAACCATCTATGTATCAATTCAAAAATTTTAATAAATGTTTTATTTATTTAATTTAGATAATTTTGTTGTAACGACCCAGAATTTTTAGAAATTAAAATATGAATATTTAATTAATTTTAAATATTAATAAGTGAATTTATAAGTCAAATAAATTTTTATTTGAATTATTGAATTTAATTGGATTATTAGATTGATAATTTAATACGTTAAATTATGGAAATAATTGAAAATATAGTTAAATATGATTGAAAATGATTTTTAAAATTTTATTTTATCATATTGAAGTTAGAATGATATTTTAGAACTTTTAAAATCGAATTAAAAGTTAATTTGTGAAAATTGAATATTTTAATATTTAATAATCGACTGTAAAATAGCCAATTTTTGAACAGTCTCAGAATTGAGCGAAACTAGTTCCATTGGATCCGTAATGGTTAGTTATTATTGGATTTCAATTTTCCTGTCAATCGGAGTTATCGTTTGAGCGTGGCAGCTCGAAACGCATCGAATTGTTTTTAATTTAAATTTGGCGAGTCAAAATAGCCATTTTTCAAAAAGTCTCGGATTTCGACGAAACCAGTTTCATCGGATCCGTAATGTCATATTATTGTAAGGTTTCAAATTTCAAGTCAATTGGATTTACGGTTTGTCCGGTACAAATTAAAACGCCTAGAAAATCGCTTAAATCGGTTTAATTCAAATTGAGCGTTTATAGCCATAACTCGCACAGATGTCCGAATTAGCTTCCGAAACCTGTTCCATTGTATCCGGAACGTGGGGTAAACCTTAGAAACGCTGGTTACGGCACGTAAATCGGAGTTCGGAATTTCCGGATGAATAGTGTTCGATTTTTCTCTATAAATACACCCCACCCCTTCATTAAAAAAAAAATATATATAAAATCAAACCCTAATTCAGGCCGCCGCCCCCATATGCCATGAACGGCCGAAAGCTTCCCACCTTCCCTTCCAAATTTCTTCAAATCTACTCACAATCATCAGAAACTTTCAACATGGAAGTGATAGAGCATCACGAGCTCTACAGATTCAACGGTTATGATCGTCATTGGCGTGACGAATTGACGGCAAATTGGCCTCAAAGCACCAACGGTCGGGCACGTTTTTCGAGTGCCTGGGACCACCGAGCTTGACCGGTCTTCGAGCTATGGTGGAGCATGCGTAGGCGGTTCGTCTGGAAGTGGTTGATCGAGGTAAAGGCAAGTGTTGTGGGTTGCGTTTGAAACCCTAAAGGGTCGGCTTCATGGGTTCACGCGTACGAAGAAGGAGATGAGGAAGAACATATGCGCACGGTCCAGATGCAAGTGATGGAGATCACACGGCCCAAATTAGTTTGGGTATAAATTTTTTAATTTAGTTGTAAATAATTATATTTATAATTGTACAAACTTTAAACTGTTGTATCTTGGTCATACGAGGTCCGTTTCGGACGAGATTTTTTGCGTTGGAATCGTATGGACGAGCACTACGCGATGGAGTTGGTTTGGAGTCGTTTGGAGTTAGTGAGAATTTTGGGTAAAATTAAACGCGCGTTTAATTTTATTCGAAATAAATCGCTAAAACGGAATTTAAATCAAGGTGAGAATTTCTCACTCAATCGAATCAGTTTCGATTTTATTTTAAATAGTTAGATTTAAAATATTTGAATGCATGTTTGAATGTTGATTAATATCTATTGATTGTTAAAATAGACATTATGCGCCGTTATTAAGCGGATGTTATTTAATAAAAACATATACCGCGAATATTTCATAAACAGTGAAATTGGTATTATATATAATATCAATATATATATATTGGCATATGTATATATTGCAGTTGTTGATTCCCCGTATTTTTTAGCGGATGAGACCCTATTACGCCGTTATTAAGCGGATAATATTTAATAAGAACATATACCGCGATAATTTCATACTGGAGCGAAATTGGTATTGTGCTAATGTTTGTGGATGCAGGAAACAGGTTGGAGGGATCCAACTGGATTCCTCAACAGTTTTTATTTAATTTCAGATATTTTGATATTTGATTGATTATCATATCGATATATGATATCGTTGTTGTCGTGATTGACTATTTGGTGTGTAGCATCATTGGACCCAGATTTTGGGATTTTAAAATAATTTTAAAGTGATTTTTGAAAATATACTTTATTTTTGGAATTGATCCATCATAAATAAATAACGTTATAATTTTTAATGTTATAAAAAATTATGATTTTTGAGAAAAATAGTTAAAAACTGATTTTTGAGAATATAATGTTAATGATTTTATAAAGTAGTTTAAATTGGATTTTTTTGAATTTATTATAAAAAGTGAAAATATAGGATTTATAAAATTTGATTATTTTATAAATCAAGAGAATGATGAAATTCTAAAGGAGTTTAAAGATGTTTTTAAAGAATAATATAAATTGATTTATATTAAGAGATTTATAAATAGATATTTATAAATTGAAATATTGACATTATAAAACGAGTTTTTATAAGTGTTTGAATGAAGTGGAAATGAATTTCATAAATGAATGAAATTTATAGAATTATAAACTGTGAAGTTATAAATGAAATTTATAAATAGTAAGATTTATAAATTTGGTGAAATTATTTGAAGAATAGTTAGGTAAAATAAATGGATCTTATAAGTTATAAGATTCATAAATTGGAAAGTCTTTAAAAGAACGATTTTGTAAAATAATCATTTTATAAGTATTTAACTTATAATATGAATGTTTAGTTCATAATTTAGTTATAAACTGGAATAGGTTAATAAAAGAATTTATAAAAAAAAAAGTTTTTATAAATAAATAGAAATGGAATTTATAAACGTTGTTTTATAAATTCGCAATGACTTATTTTGATAAGTAAATTGTTGTAACCTATTAATGGAGTTATATTCACGTTTTGACTGTGAATAATCCTTTGAAATAAAATGATTAAAAGAATGAAATTTATTAACGTAGTATATTCACATTTTTGAATAGTGAATAATCCTTTAAATTAAAATGAATAAAAGGATGAAATTGTTAATGAAGTATATTCACGTTTTTGAATAGTGAATAATATGTTAAAGAAATTGTTTTAGATATGATGTTTTAAATAGAATTAAAACGATCTAACGATGTTTTAAAATGTGTTGAGATTCGAAACCATAGATTTCAACATTTATTGTTGAAATAGACGTTTTCGAGAAATAAAAGGAAATGGTGGACTATAACACTGTTGTTATAGTAAATGATTTCCGAAAGGAAATGTTTTGTATAGTATTGGGATTTATATATCTATTTTAAATTTCGAATCCCTATACTAGCGATTTTGGGTTGTCGTAACGATATTTTACGTAACATTCGTTTTGGCCCAAATAAATATGTTAAGTGAATGATTTCCTTAAAGAATGAAATATATACTTAATCTCGATTTAAGTATATTGAATATTTTCTAAGTGTTGAAAATAAATAAAATTTGTGAATTACTTATGAATAAATAAGTATGGAAATGTTTTTTCAATATAAAGTGAATATTAGAGAATTTATCTTTTTGAAGATAAATTGAAAATGAATATTATAAATCGAATTGAAGTCGTATATTCATGAATACTTTGGAATGTAAATTCACTATTGAATTTATAAAAGAAAGTAGAATTGGTTTAAAAATAAATATTGATTTATTTTTGAAGTGTGAAAATTATATATCTTGTAAAGATATGATTTTTGGAAAATAAATAATTTGGAAAATTATTTGGAAACTGATGATGTGTGCATATCCATTGATAGTTCAATAACCGACTATCAATATTTCCCTTTGAATGGGTAATTGATGTGAATGGTTTGAATGTGAATGCCACACTTATTTTTGAATAAGCGCTCACTATTCGGGTTAACCGGGAAAGGACCATGGGGTCGTATAACCCATTCCGAATATGTGATACGTCGTTGTGAATTGCATTGAAGATCGGTGTTGAAGACCGAGTATTTGTGAAAGCGATAGGATGACCTATCGATTGTCTCTGCACTGGGTAGCTCCTGGTATTGAGATCTCCTAAGTGATGGGAAATTCGATCGGGATTGTGAATACCCGGATTTGCAAGGGCTTCGTAAGAAGTGCCTTCGGTTTTGTTCGAGCCCGGAACAGACTTGTATGGATTGTATGTCTGACATTACAAGTTGAGATATAAAGCCGATTTCTTTCAAATATATTTCTGTTGGTGGCGGAGAATTTATTCTTTTAGCTTAACACCCTTCTCCGAGACGTACGTGCTCAGAGGTTATGTAGTTGAATGTTATCAGCGATATATTCCCAATTTGGTAATGTGACATGCTAAGTGATGCTGAAATGATCATTGTGTTGATTATTTGTGATAGGATCATTTATTTGATCGTCTATCCTTGTGATCATTGTGTTGATCATTTGTTGACCCAAAGCATGGCTTTTGTATAAAGTATGTTTTTGTGGACGTGACTTCGTCGAGCCTCACATCCCGTGAATGGTCAAAACAGGAAAGATGCGGCAAGGTTATGAGGGGTAGCACCCTTTAGGATGTGTCCATTTCCTTCTTGAAAAGGGTGGTATCATGGTATGGAGACCAGATACTTACTCATGTTGAAAACACTTTGTTATGATTGTGTGAATTGATTACGAGCGCTCGGTAAAAGGTCCCAAAGGACCGGGGGATGGCATATTCGGTCAGTTGTTACTCAGTTAGGGGTAACCCGGCCTTGTGTTGGTAGAGATCCGGTTTGGTTCTCGGGGATGTCCATCCAGAGGCATTCTCATGTGGCAATGGGAAGTTCCTTGGCCTGATCATTCGTTGGAAATCCAATTCCCAATACGAAACCCTGTACGGTATTAGTTGTAGAACCTGCCATTCACTTATGGTGGTCACCACTGTTTGGATGGTAGCTATAGTAGGCATAGTTCGAAATGTCTATGTTGGCTAAGATTTATATTCTACTTTCGAAATAAATTTTTCCTACACTATGCACTAATAATAATATGAAATTTTCTTTTAAATGCGTATCAAGCATCTTTGACTATCATAAGGAGAAATCTCCTCCGATTCTGCGTTTGCATTGTGTGTGTGCGCGGGAGGCCTTATGGTAGTCTCATTTTTAAAAGCATTGCGAATTGAAATAAAAATATTCCTCTATTTTTGATTTTAAAGATAAATAAACTGTTTTGAGTTCTCACACCAGTCACATGACTGACTTGGAGTTTATTGTTTTCCTTCCTAAACTCTGGGTGCCCACCAATTTCCACACGGGCAGTCAAGAGTTAGGTTTATCAGGATATTCTGGATATTCTGGAGTTGCTGGAGGCAAGCTGGATGGCATGGCGTATTACTAGTTTATATAGTATTTCTTTTTTCCGCTGCACTGTTTGTTGCTGTTGTTGTACACTCTGATGATATGATGTAATGAAATGTGATGTAATGTAATAACTGATATAGTTCTTGTTTAAAGATTTTTCATTTATTATTATATGTTGTTCCGCTGCGAATTGTGAGATTCTGATGTTGTTCTGTTGTTTCCTGTTCTGTTCTATGTTCTCTATTCTCTTTTTCTTCTATTTTAAAATTTTCCGTTCTCTTTTCTATTCTCTTCTTCTTCTTTCTTTTCTTGTTTTTAAAACCCATAACATTTTGGTTTTTCGGCGATGAAAAATCGCAAACGTTACATTTGGTATCAGAGCATATGGTTAAGCGACAACCATGGTTCTGTTGGGTATTTCTCATTAGAGATAGAGTCAGCAGTACTCTAGAATGAGTTTGAGAGTAATAATAGCTATGAGAGCGTATTTGATAGTGAATATATAAAATTGTTTTATATTGTGATGATTGGTTTGTTGAGTGGTATATAGATTCTGGTTAATACGAGTAATTAACGTTGTTGATAGGGATCCCTAAACACTTTTACAGAACAATTCGACACGATATTGTTTTAAAATGGGTAAATAAAATAATTTTGCCTTGAGTATATTTTATATATAAAGAATAATTTTTCAGAATTATTAAAGTGTATATAAGTTGATTGTTTAGTTGTTTCAATAATCTAAATAAGAGAATAATTGTATAAGAAAAAGAATTATAAGAAAAGAATTATAATTAAAGTGATTTACAATTGTGAAATAAACATATATATATATATAAGAAGTGAAACTATATGAATATGAGTTGTAAATAAAAATGAATATAAACTTAAGTTATGTAAATGAAATTCAACTGTTGAAATTGAATTGAATGAATGGATTGAATATTAACAAATTGAATGTAAATAAAGTTGATATGAGATAATGAATGAAAGTGTTAATTCATTAAAATCTAATGTTATTGGAAGTTGAATAGGATTGATATACATTGGTTGTTATATGATTGTTAGTTGATTGTTTATAATTCATTAAGTGTTAATGAAATTGGAAGCTAAAGTAATTGAAATTCGATTGGAAGTTAAGTGAATCTTAAATAAGAATTGAATTTGAATTGGAAGTGAACCAACTTGAATATGAATTAGTGAATATAAACTAATTGAAAATGAATGTTAGTAAGAACATCCACTGTTAAATGAATCAAATGTGATTAAAGTGAAAACCAATTCATTGTATATGAGTGAGAATATGAATGAATATTGATTAGGTTATGAATGTTAGTTGGTTGATGTTTGCATTTGTTGCTTTAATTACATTTGCTATGTTGGCATATATAGTTATTATGTTACTATATGTTGTATATCGATACTATTGTCATATATACATGTTCTCATGTTGTTGTTGAGTGTTCAGTAGGTGCGGATCGCGTTTGCTTCGCATTTGGAGCTCGCTTTTGCGCTATATTAGCCGTATATGCTCGCTAATAAAATATAAGGTACATATCTCGGATTAAATATCGTACTTTTATACTTTTTTCCCTTCGGGATGCCTCATTACTTGATGAGATGTATATTTGTGATATATATACTGTCATTTTTTTTCGGATCGAGCCGCGCAAAGGAGACTATGGCGAATTTTTTCGAAAATTTAAGGCGTTAGAAAAAAAAAATTGAGAAAATTGGAAATTTTTTTGAAAACTTTAACTTTGATTTTGGAATTGAAAGTTAAACAATAGTAGTTGTTTTTGAAAAGGTAACTAAGTATGATTTGAAACTTAGTAAGTTATTGTAAGAAGTTTAACTATGGATTTGGAAAAAAAAATTAATAAATTCTGTAACTTTTCTTACTTAGTAATTTCGAGGACGAAATTCTTTTAAGTGGGGAAGATTGTAACGACCCAGAATTTTTAGAAATTAAAATATGAATATTTAATTAATTTTAAATATTAATAAGTGAATTTATAAGTCAAATAAATTTTTATTTGAATTATTGAATTTAATTGGATTATTAAATCGATAATTTAATACGTTAAATTATGGAAATAATTGAAAATGTAGTTAAATATGATTGAAAATGATTTGTAAAATTTTATTTTATCATATTGAAGTTAGAATGATATTTTAGAACTTTTAAAATCGAATTAAAAGTTAATTTGTGAAAATTGAATATTTTAATATTTAATAATCGACTGTAAAATAGCCAATTTTTGAACAGTCTCAGAATTGAACGAAACTAGTTCCATTGGATCCATAATGGTTAGTTATTACCGGATTTCAATTTTCGTGTCAATCGGAGTTATCGTTTGAGCGTGGCAGCTCGAAACGCATCGAATTGTTTTTAATTTAAATTTGGCGAGTCAAAATAGCCATTTTTCAAAAAGTCTCGGATTTCGACGAAACCAGTTTCATCGGATCCGTAATGTGATATTATTGTAAGGTTTCAAATTTCAAGTCAATTGGATTTACGGTTTGTCTGGTACAAATTAAAACGCCTAGAAAATCGCTTAAATCGGTTTAATTCAAATTGAGCGTTTATAGCCATAACTCGCACAGATGTCCGAATTAGCTTCCGAAACCTGTTCCATTGTGTCCGGAACGCGGGGTAAACCTTAGAAACGCTGGTTACGGCACGTAAATCGGAGTACGGAATTTCCGGATGAATAGTGTTCGATTTTTCTCTATAAATACACCCCACCCCTTCATTAAAAAAAAATATATAAAATCAAACCCTAATTCAGGCCGCCGCCCCCATATGCCATGAACGGCCGAAAGCTTCCCACCTTCCCTTCCAAATTTCTTCAAATCTACTCACAATCATCAGAAACTTTCAACATGGAAGTGATAGAGCATCACGAGCTCTACAGATTCAACGGTTATGATCGTCATTGGCGTGACGAATTGACGGCAAATTGGCCTCAAAGCACCAACGGTCGGGCACGTTTTTCGAGTGCCTGGGACCACCGAGCTTGACCGGTCTTCGAGCTATGGTGGAGCATGCGTAGGCGGTTCGTCTGGAAGTGGTTGATCGAGGTAAAGGCAAGTGTTGTGGGTTGCGTTTGAAACCCTAAAGGGTCGGCTTCATGGGTTCACGCGTATGAAGAAGGAGATGAGGAAGAACATATGCGCACGGTCCAGATGCAAGTGATGGAGATCACACGGCCCATATTAGTTTGGGTATAAAATTTTTAATTTAGTTGTAAATAATTATATTTATAATTGTACAAACTTTAAACTGTTGTATCTTGGTCATACGAGGTCCGTTTCGGACGAGATTTTTTGCGTTGGAATCGTATGGACGAGCACTACGCGATGGAGTTGGTTTGGAGTCGTTTGGAGTTAGTGAGAATTTTGGGTAAAATTAAACGCGCGTTTAATTTTATTCGAAATAAATCGCTAAAACGGAATTTAAATCAAGGTGAGAATTTCTCACTCAATCGAATCAGTTTCGATTTTATTTTAAATAGTTAGATTTAAAATATTTGAATGCATGTTTGAATGTTGATTAATATCTATTGATTGTTAAAATAGACATTATGCGCCGTTATTAAGCGGATGTTATTTAATAAAAACATATACCGCGAATATTTCATAAACAGTGAAATTGGTATTATATATAATATCAATATATATATATTGGCATATGTATATATTGCAGTTGTTGATTCCCCGTATTTTTTAGCGGATGAGACCCTATTACGCCGTTATTAAGCGGATAATATTTAATAAGAACATATACCGCGATAATTTCGTACTGGAGCGAAATTGGTATTGTGCTAATGTTTGTGGATGCAGGAAACAGGTTGGAGGGATCCAACTGGATTCCTCAACAGTTTTTATTTAATTTCAGATATTTTGATATTTGATTGATTATCATATCGATATATGATATCGTTGTTGTCGTGATTGACTATTTGGTGTGTAGCATCATTGGACCCAGATTTTGGGATTTTAAAATAATTTTAAAGTGATTTTTGAAAATATACTTTATTTTTGGAATTGATCCATCATAAATAAATAACGTTATAATTTTTAATGTTATAAAAAAAATTATGATTTTTGAGAAAAATAGTTAAAAACTGATTTTTGAGAATATAATGTTAATGATTTTATAAAGTAGTTTAAATTGGATTTTTTTGAATTTATTATAAAAAGTGAAAATATAGGATTTATAAAATTTGATTATTTTATAAATCAAGAGAATGATGAAATTCTAAAGGAGTTTAAAGATGTTTTTAAAGAATAATATAAATTGATTTATATTAAGAGATTTATAAATAGATATTTATAAATTGAAATATTGACATTATAAAACGAGTTTTTATAAGTGTTTGAATGAAGTGGAAATGAATTTCATAAATGAATGAAATTTATAGAATTATAAACTGTGAAGTTATAAATGAAATTTATAAATAGTAAGATTTATAAATTTGGTGAAATTATTTGAAGAATAGTTAGGCAAAATAAATGGATCTTATAAGTTATAAGATTCATAAATTGGAAAGTCTTTAAAAGAACGATTTTGTAAAATAATCGTTTTAGAAGTATTTAACTTATAATATGAATGTTTAGTTCATAATTTAGTTATAAACTGGAATAGGTTAATAAAAGAATTTATAAAAAAAAAGAAGTTTTTATAAATAAATAGAAATGGAATTTATAAACGTTGTTTTATAAATTCGCAATGACTTATTTTGATAAGTAAATTGTTGTAACCTATTAATGGAGTTATATTCACGTTTTGACTGTGAATAATCCTTTGAAATAAAATGAATAAAAGAATGAAATTTATTAACGTAGTATATTCACATTTTTGAATAGTGAATAATCCTTTAAATTAAAATGAATAAAAGGATGAAATTGTTAATGAAGTATATTCACGTTTTTGAATTGTGAATAATATGTTAAAGAAATTGTTTTAGATATGATGTTTTAAATAGAATTAAAACGATCTAACGATGTTTTAAAATGTGTTGAGATTCGAAACCATAGATTTCAACATTTATTGTTGAAATAGACGTTTTCGAGAAATAAAAGGAAATGGTGGACTATAACACTGTTGTTATAGTAAATGATTTCCGAAAGGAAATGTTTTGTATAGTATTGGGATTTATATATCTATTTTAAATTTCGAATCCCTATACTAGCGATTTTGGGTTGTCGTAACGATGTTTTACGTAACATTCGTTTTGGCCCAAATAAATATGTTAAGTGAATGATTTCCTTAAAGAATGAAATATATACTTAATCTCGATTTAAGTATATTGAATATTTTCTAAGTGTTGAAAATAAATAAAATTTGTGAATTACTTATGAATAAATAAGTATGGAAATGTTTTTCCAATATAAAGTGAATATTAGAGAATTTATCTTTTTGAAGATAAATTGAAAATGAATATTATAAATCGAATTGAAGTCGTATATTCATGAATACTTTGGAATGTAAATTCACTATTGAATTTATAAAAGAAAGTAGAATTGGTTTAATAATAAATGTTGATTTATTTTTGAAGTGTGAAAATTATATATCTTGTAAAGATATGATTTTTGGAAAATAAATAATTTGGAAAATTATTTGGAAACTGGTGATGTGTGCATATCCATTGATAGTTCAATAACCGACTATCAATATTTCCCTTTGAATAGGTAATTGATGTGAATGGTTTGAATGTGAATGCCACACTTATTTTTGAATAAGCGCTCACTATTCGGGTTAACCGGGAAAGGACCATGGGGTCGTATAACCCATTCCGAATATGTGATACGTCGTTGTGAATTGCATTGAAGATCGGTGTTGAAGACCGAGTATTTGTGAAAGCGATAGGATGACCTATCGATTGTCTCTGCACTGGGTAGCTCCTGGTATTGAGATCTCCTAAGTGATGGGAAATTCGATCGGGATTGTGAATACCCGGATTTGCAAGGGCTTCGTAAGAAGTGCCTTCGGTTTTGTTCGAGCCCGGAACAGACTTGTATGGATTGTATGTCTGACATTACAAGTTGAGATATAAAGCCGATTTCTTTCAAATATATTTCTGTTGGTGGCGGAGAATTTATTCTTTTAGCTTAACACCCTTCTCCGAGACGTACGTGCTCAGAGGTTATGTAGTTGAATGTTATCAGCGATATATTCCCAATTTGGTAATGTGACATGCTGAGTGATGCTGAAATGATCATTGTGTTGATTATTTGTGATAGGATCGTTTATTTGATCGTCTATCCTTGTGATCATTGTGTTGATCATTTGTTGACCCAAAGCGTGGCTTTTGTATAAAGTATGTTTTTGTGGACGTGACTTCGTCGAGCCTCACATCCCGTGAATGGTCAAAACAGGAAAGATGCGGCAAGGTTATGAGGGGTAGCACCCTTTAGGATGTGTCCATTTCCTTCTGGAAAAGGGTGGTATCATGGTATGGAGCCCAGATACTTACTCATGTTGAAAACACTTTGTTATGATTGTGTGAATTGATTATGAGCGCTCGGTAAAAGGTCCCAAAGGACCGGGGGATGGCATATTCGGTCAGTTGTTACTCAGTTAGGGGTAACCCGGCCTTGTGTTGGTAGAGATCCGGTTTGGTTCTCGGGGATGTCCATCCAGAGGCATTCTCATGTGGCAATGGGAAGTTCCTTGGCCTGATCATTCGTTGGAAATCCAATTCCCAATACGAAACCCTGTACGGTATTAGTTGTAGAACCTGCCATTCACTTATGGTGGTCACCACTGTTTGGATGGTAGCTATAGTAGGCATAGTTCAAAATGTCTATGTTGGCTAAGATTTATATTCTACTTTCGAAATAAATTTTTCCTACACTATGCACTAATAATAATATGAAATGTTCTTTTAAATGCGTATCAAGCATCTTTGACTATCATAAGGAGAAATCTCCTCCGATTCTGCGTTTGCATTGTGTGTGTGTGCGGGAGGCCTTATGGTAGTCTCATTTTTAAAAGCATTGCGAATTGAAATAAAAATATTCCTCTATTTTTGATTTTAAAGATGAATAAACTGTTTTGAGTTCTCACACCAGTCACATGACTGACTTGGAGTTTATTGTTTTCCTTCCTAAACTCTGGGTGCCCACCAATTTCCACACGGGCAGTCAAGAGTTAGGTTTATCAGGATATTCTGGATATTCTGGAGTTGCTGGAGGCAAGCTGGATGGCATGGCGTATTACTAGTTTATATACTATTTCTTTTTTCCGCTGCACTGTTTGTTGTTGTTGTTGTACACTCTGATGATATGATGTAATGAAATGTGATGTAATGTAATAACTGATATAGTTCTTGTTTAAAGATTTTTCATTTATTATTATATGTTGTTCCGCTGCGAATTGTGAGATTCTGATGTTGTTCTGTTGTTTTCTGTTCCATTCTATTTTTCTTTCCCCTCCATTTTCAAATTCTCTATTTTTCTGTTTCTCTATTTTCTTTCTCTATTTTCTACCTTCTTCTCTCTTCTTCTGCCTTTTTCTTTTCTTAAATTCTTTTTAAAACCCATAACATTCCGGTTTTTGACCTTCGATTTCTCGGCAGTCGATAAAGTGAGTGTCGATGTTGAATTTTCGAAAGTCGAAAATTTTCGGGGCGTTACATTTGTTATTTAGAATATAAATTTTGGTGTGGATTAGAATTCCACACATGAATTAATAGAATATTTTTCGGAAATGTAAATTTTGTCAATTCGGTCAAACTTTGACTTCTAAATTTAAAAATCTAAAAGTTTGAAATTTTGAATTTTATCTTTTATTTCGAAAGATAATAAAATTTTAAGAATACTATTTTTCGTTTCGTTGGAATCTGAATTATAATGTGAAAGTTATGCCTTTTTAACTATTGTGTGTAATTTATTGTATTTAACAAAATTGTTTACTTTAAATTATATAAATAATATTTTATTTGGTCAAGTAATGTTCTAATTTATGTTTTCAGGGGTAAAATAACTTGTTTTGTATATATTTTGGTTTTAAAGCATATTTAAAAGTGTAATTGACATTTTTCAGTGTGAGTTGTATTTTGTTTTCAATTTCTAATTTCCAACTTCAATTAATTTAAGAAATTATTTATTTATTTTTATATTTTTCTTAAGAACTTATTTTATTCTCATTCTCACTTTATTTTTTTCTCAAAGATTTATTTTAAACCATTTTTAAGAAGAGTTGTAATTTCTCAAAGTTAAGTGGATTGTGTTTGCAATTTTCTTAAGCTAGTTTCAATAAATTAAGCTATTTTCTATATTTATCTTTCTATTTTCCTGAAATATAATTATTTTTTTTCTTTTTCACTTTATTTCAGTTTGTTTTATTTCATTCACTGATTTTTTTTACTTGTTTTAAAGTGTGGTAGAAAATTTTCCAAATCTTTTAATTTAAACGAACATATTCGTACAATATTTTTTTTCCACTTTGATTCTTTTAAATTTGGTTATATACCTTTTTAATGAAGAAATAAATATTGGGTAAAAGAAACAAATAAGAAACGAATAGTTTTAATCACGTTACTTTTGTCGATTATTTGAGCGTACGTTTCAATTAAAATTTTGCATCTAGAACGCGCTCAAAAATTTCATACCTTAGCTAATAAAATCAAATCTTTTATATGAAAAAATATATATATGTACAATACTTATTTTGCGGTTGTTTTACTGATGTTGGTTTTATACTTTTTAAAGTAAATAATAAACATGGTGAAAGGAAATAAATTTTACGTATATACATCAGTTTATTTGTTACATGTTAAGTAAATCAAACCAATGTAAACGAATCAAAAGTTAATTTAGTAATAAATTTTAAAATTTATAGAGTGTAAATAGGCTATTTAATTTCACGTTTAAATTTGTACGTTTATATCCGTTTTGATTAATTTTGCTGGCATATAAATGGTATGTATTTAACGAATATTCTTTGAATGTATATTGCACTATATATAAGTAGCAAATAATTAAAAAATACGTATAAATTTAGATACGTTATTTTGTTAAATTGGGCGTATGTTTGATTTAATTTTTGCGTCTATAGTGCGCATTCTTAAAATTCTTACCTTAGATATTAATAATTAAATTTATCAGTAGACGTTCAATCTTAGTGGGAAAGGAATATTCCCTAGCCATCCAATTCCATATAAAACTTGCCTTGAATTCGCTTGTTAATTTTTACTCTTTCCATTGGCCTCTCATATATAATTGGTATAAATCTTTGAATGCAAATAACCGTTTGATTTTCATTCTTCGTTGTCTAAATTCGCATGCCTAAAATTACGCATCCCTCTGTAATTAAAGCCCATGTTTCCAAAGTTTCCATAGCCATTCCAAGTTCATTTATTTCTTGCTTTGTCAGTCGTGTAAACTTTCTACATTTTTACATTACCTCTCATATATAATTTGGAACAAAATCTTCCAATTCCTGTACACATTTCAAAAAAATTAATTCTTGCCACTTTCCCCTCCTTGTTTTACGCAACTCGTTTTTTTTATTAAAACTCACGTATTTCATTTCCATTTACCTCTTGTATATGTGGAATAAATGCTTCCTATTGTTGTTGACGTTTCAAAAATTATTCCTTGCTATTTTATTTCACCTAAATTCATGCAACCCATATGGAAACATTCCTATATAAATTCATAACCCATGTTCATAAAATTAAATCGCCACCTCATTGATTTAAGTATAAACCGAAGTACAAAGTTCTGTTCCAGCTCATTTGGGTTCTATCTTCTCTCTCTAGCGCGAGCTACATCAGGTAAATAGATGCTCTCCTTCCCCTTTCTTATTTTTGTTCTTTAGTTTCCCTTTTATTTCCATCCTTGTTCCACGTGTGTCAAAATTCTTTTTTTTTTCCAATCCTAGTTCCTTTTGCGATTTAAAATTTGCTATGATCATTTTGAATTCGGTAAATTGTTTATTTATTTTTTTCAAGATCGGAATTGGGTTGTCACATCCTCTGAAAATTGATCGTGCCTTCTATACGTTTTTCGGTGTAGATATTCGTTATTTTGTATAAAAACTCCAGCAACGTAAAGGGGAGTATTCTTACTAGACAAATATACTTATAGATTTGTAAATTAATAACTAGTGTAATTGTAGAATATTTATATTTTATTTTTCTTGCCTGTGATATAAATTTATGATGTTAAAAACCCTGTTATTAATTTGACACATCATCAGTCATATTGTATACTGTTATATTTAAGCTGTTATACTATTTATTTAATTACTGTTTATCACTGCAATTTCCCTGTAGAATAGAAATCGTTATGGGCTAAAATGATAGGCCTGAACGATATTGTTTATTTATTTAACTTGGGATTGCGGGTTTGAAATGATAGAACCCGAGTTTTTCTTTGTAAATTACGGATTGAAATGATATATTATCCATATCACTTGACCTAGATTAGAAAATATTATACAGACCCGTGGTTATTATATATATATATATATATGGAAATTTTAAGTGTTTTAAATATATATATTTTAATATGTTTATTTAAATTGGGTTAAAATAATTGTTGGTGGTCTTATACAAGTTAAATGTATAAATAAATAAATGGTAAGTTGGAATTTGAAGTAATAAATTCATTTTGGAAATTTTGATGGAATTCGAGCCAAGTATGTAAATGTAATAAATTTTGATGTAAATTGGAATTTAAATAAATTAATTAGGTGTTATTGAATTTTCTATGAATTTAATAGTTAAATAAATAAATACTTAATCATAAAATTTGAAATATATCTTAATTTAGAAATGGAAGTTTGGTTTAAGTATAGAAGGTACATTAATAAATAAAGAGGAAATTTAGCTATATTTTGAAATGGTAATTCAACGAAATGGTTAAAAAAATTTGAATATAGAAAAATATAAAAATTTGGGCATTCAACTTTAATAAGTAAAGCCTTGAGAGGTCGATATTTATTGGTGGAATATACTTCATAAAAATCATAAATTTTTGGGTAGATTTAAATGACTATTTCAAATGGATAATATGATTTTTTTATAAGTTAATTTAGTTTAAAATTTAAGTTTAATTATTGATGAATTTATATTGAAGTCTAAAAAAAATTAATTAACTTAAAAATGTTGTAAGGGATGTTACCGCACTTTGTAAGTGCCGTAGTTGATGCAAATGAACTAAAAGCTAAAAATCAATTAAGGGCTATTGCAGTACTTGGTAGGTGCTGTGGTCGCGAAATTTAAATTAAACCCGAATAAATAAAAAGGTTACAGTAGCACTTGTTAAGTGTTGCAATGGCTGAAATTGAGATTTTTGGATATTCGATTCGTAAATATAATAACTTCACTTTTAAAAGTTAAAATGAAGTATTTTGATTTAATATTAACTATTTTGTAATTTATAACCATGGGTATTAATAACGTTGGTTGTTAAAGTGACCGAGATCGGATATGGGCATACTCTCTGTCGATACCGAAAACTACTTTGACAATCGTGTACGCGGTGAAGATTCCAGAATGAAGTTGGATGGTGGTGATGTTCTATTAAGGTATGTACATGCACCCAACCCCCATGAGTTGGCATAAGCTGGCTAAAACAGGAGCGATCGACGGGCTAAGGAGGTAGCACCTCTTATCGGACGCGCTTCTTCGTATGCCATTCTATTACTCTGTAATTGTTTGGTGCGTACCTTTGATTTGGGAGTGTTGTTCGAGGTGGGCGGTAGTAGCTGCTACGCGCTACTACCGGTCCGGAAGCATAATTGGTATTTCTACCATAGCATTTCCTAATTGTGCCGTGTCACCTACCCTAGCGAGCCTTATACTATTTTGGTTTTGTACCACACCTATGGAGTGCCCTCTTACGACGCCCATTACGGGGGAGATTATGGTACTGTATAGACTATGGGAATATATTATGTGTTAAGGGGAATATTGGGTCACTCCTTAACGCTATTTTAAAGTAAGTTTATTTTAATTATAGACATTATTATAATAGCGAAATATTACTACATAGTTGATAGTTTAACGGATCCTTAGAGGATGGGTGGTCCCAAGCATCCTTTAAGTTACTTGTCTTTATATTACAGTTCACTTGAATTAGCTTACACTGTATAAGTATGTGTGTCCTGACTCGAGTGTTCGTGTTTATTTCTTACGCTCGGGTCAGCCTGAGTATCAGTTTGGACTTCGTTCCTTGGAACTAGGACTGCTGAAGACCATCTTTACCAAGCTGCTGCCGAATTTCTGTTCAGTTCTTATCTTAGCTTATGAAATCAAGAAAAATTGAATATTGATATTTTCTGTGGTTGTTCCAAACTATATTTGGTTTTAAAACTATGTAATTTATACTTATTTTGAGACTTTGTGATAGCGGCTTCATGAACCACTATAGTATTTTAATTCCGCTGCGAGTATTCTGATTTCTATGTCTGTGATTCTGCGATTATTTATTTAGTGTATATTCTGAGATTTGCCAAATTTTATTTACGACGCGGTATTTTGAACAATTCAAGTCCGACAGGTGCGGATGCGAATGGTTTAAAATACCGGGTCGTTACAATTTGGTATCAGAGCTTTGGCTCTAGGCAAAACTTAGCATGTATGGTAAATTTGATTTACAGAATCACATTCATTTGAGCTTGAATCTCTTCCTTTTGATTCGATTTCCTTTGAATTTTGGAGCGTTCCCTGCGGTTCCAAAGTTCATTTGTGTCCCTCACTGTTCATCCTCTTTCGATTCTGGAGTATCCCATTACTCCACTTCGGATGATCTTTATAGTGAACTGGCGGTCTCGCCAATATTCTAATAAAGGGGTGAAACTCCTTTACAATTAGCATTGATTCACCAGAGATTTATATTTATCCTCGGTTTAGATGCTAGCATCTTTGGTTATTCCAAACTCTCTCTCTTCAAATCAAATGTAGATTTACCCTAGAAAATCCACATCGATCTTATTCTTTAAGTCACGGTTGACCCGGTTAAGTTTGCCCACGATTTATATAAACTTATCCAGTTCCTTATTTTTTATTTAATCATCGGATCATCTGATTCCAACATACCTTTAAATCAAAATTCTCTTTGATTTGAGTCCATCAAATTTGAATCTCTATCCTTGTTTTGAAAAATTTATTCCAATATTTGAAAAAAAATCTAATATTATATATAAGTATAATTTTCAGAATTTTATAATTAATTTAAATAGTTGTTAAGAGATAATAATCTTTGATTTTATTTATGGTTTTGCAAACCATGGGTTTTGTCTCATATAAATAATTGAACTATAAACAATGGTTATAAATTAATTTGGAAACAGAAATGAATTTAAAACAAGAACTTGAGAATTCAATTTCCGATGGTTTCAAACCTTGTGTTTAATGTTTTAAAAGGATATATTATTTAAATTATTTTCGAATAGAAATTTGTTTCCAAAGAAAAGGTTTAAAAATCAGTGCTCTTCTCTTTGTCGCTGGGAAATAATTTCGGTGATGACTGTAGCATCATCGACATTCATTTTCGAGTTTCGAAGTGAAGAGACCATTTTGTAGTCTGGCTACAGTGTTACCTTGAGAATTCAATTGATTTCAATCTCTAAAATGCGACTTGATTTATAATATATAGATATATGATTTAAATTTGATTTGACATATTATGTACATATACTTATTTATCTCTAAATGGTTTGAAGGGAATCAGAAATTTAATTCTTAAATTTTATTTTGAGGAATAATTTCATTGATAAAAAGATGATCAAATTTTTGAATAAATGATTCAAACTTGAGATATTGAAGTTGAAAGTCTTATTTGTATAATACTCAATTGCATTTCAATATAACTTACCTTGATTTTCAGAAGTTAACAATGTAATTGGATGATATACAATATAAAAAGATTTTATAAATAAAAGTTGAGTGGTTATAATAAATGTTATACACTTAATTTCTAGTTATAAAAAGATTAACAGAGGTAAATAGAATAAAAGGCTAATGGAATAATTTACAATAAAAAATGATTTTAAAGGAACTTAGAATAAATTTAAGCAGCTGTAATAAGTGTAAACATATTTAACATAGATGATAAAAATATATTGAGAGAAATAAATTTAATTATAATTAGGAATAAAGAAGAAATTAATTTATTAAACACATTTTTGAGTATAACAAATGATTTTCAAACTTATGATTTTAGAAATTTTTATTTTAAGATAATTGGAAGATGAAGTAATGAAATTTGAAATAGTTAAATTTAACTTAAGTGAAATTAAATAAATGAAATCATTATTAATTTAAAATTGAATTTGTATGGTTTAGATTAATGATTCTATTTTGAGTTTCAATTTAGTTTCCTTTCAGGTTGTTTCTATTCCCCTAACTTCTTCCTTTTCGAGGACGAAAAGTTTTGAGTGAGGAAGAGTGTAACGACCCATAAATTTTTAATAATTAAAATTGTTAAATTGATAAAATTTTGGTAATTTAATATGAAGAAAAATAAACTTTGTAATAAAATAAGGAAGGAATGTTAAAGTGGAAATGCATATTTTATTCATAGGGTAATATAAAAAAGAATGAAACTTATCTGAATGAATTTATTTGAGGATTCAATCGTAATAAATGTACACATTTAACAAATTGAATGTAATTAAGAACAACTGTTAATACAAGGGAAAGAAATTAATTAAATCCATCAGGTCATTGCTTGATTTCTTGCCTTTTTCAACATGGCCTCTTTATTTCTTGCTTTAGCCATACAAACTCTTTTTCTAGCCGTGTATTTCTCATTTGCAAATCATGTACAAGAAGATTTATTTCTCATTTCAAAACTCCTCATTTTCATTTGCATTTAAGAATAAAACATATATACGTTTCTTTCTCCTTAACTTATGCATTTTCTATTTCTTAGCATTTACTCTCACTTTGCATGCCATCCAAACCATCTATGTATCAACTCAAAAATTTTAATAAATGTCTCATTTATTTAATTTAGACAAGTTTGTTATTTAAAATATAAATTTTGGTGTGGATTAGAATTCCACACATGAATTAATAGAATATTTTTTGAAAATGTAAATTTGCTGTATTTAACAAAATTGTTTACTTTAAATTATATAAATAATATTTTATTTCGTAATGTAATGTTCTAATTTATGTTTTCAAGGGTAAAGTAACTTGTTTTGTATATATTTTGGTTTTAAAACACATTTAAAAGTGTAATTGACATTTTTCAGTGTCAGTTGTATTTTGTTTACAATGTCTAATTTCCAACTTCGATTAATTTAAGAAATTTTTTGTTTATTTTTATATTTTTATTAAGAACTTATTTTATTCTCATTCTCACTTTATTTTGTTTCTCAAAGATTTATTTTAAACCATTTTTTAGAAAAGTTGTAATTTCCCAAAGTTAAGTGGATTATGTTTGCAATTTTCTTAAGCTAGTTTCAATAGTTAAGCTATTTTATTTATTTATCTTTCTATATTCCTAAAATATAATTATTTATTTTCTTTTTCACTTTATTTTAGTTTGTTTTATTTTATTCACTAGTTTTTTTATTTGTTTTAAAGTGTGGTAGAAATTTTTCCAAATCTTTTAATTCAAAAGAATATATTCGTACAACATTTTTTCCACTTCAATTCTTTTAAATTTGGTTATATACCTTTTTAATTAAGAAATTAATATTGGGTAAAAGAAATAAATAAGAAACGAATAGTTTTAATCACGTTACTTTTGTCAATTATTTGAGCGTTCGTTTCAATTAAACTTTTGCATCTAGAACGCGCTCAAACATTTCATACCTTAGCTAATAAAATCAAATATTTTATATAAAAAATATATATATATGTACAATACTTATTTTGCGGTTGTTTTACTGATAATGGTTGTATACATTTTAAAGTAAGTAATAAATATTGTGAAAGGAAATAAATTTGACGTATATACATCAGTTTATTTGCTACATGTTAAGTAAATCAAACCAATGTAAACGAATCAAAAGTTAATTTAGTAATAAATTTTAAAATCTATAGAGTGTAAATAGGCTATTAATTTCACGTTTAAATTTGTACGTTTATATCCGTTTTGATTAATTTTGTGGGCATATACATGATACGTATTAATTAATATTCTTTAAACATATATTGTACTATATATAAGTAGCAAATAATTAAAAATACTTATAAATTTAGATACGTTATTTTGTAAATTTGGGCGTACGTTTGATTTAATTTTTGCGTCTATAGTACGCATTCTTAAAATTCTTACCTTAGATATTAATAATTAAATTTATCAGTAGACGTGCAATTCTAAGTGGGAAAGGAATATATTCCTTAGCCATCCAATTCCATATAAAACTTGCCTTGAATTCACGTGTTAATTTCTACTCTTTCCATTGGCCACTCATATATAATTCGTATAAATCATTGAATGCAAATAACCGTTTGATTTCCATTCTTCCTTGCCTGAATTCACATGCCTAAAATTACACAACCCTCTGTAATTAAATCCCACGTTTCCAAAGTTTCCATAGCCATTCCAATTTCATTTATTTCTTGCTTTGTCAGTCGTGTAAACTTTCTACATTTTTACATTACCTCTCATATATAATTTGGAACAAAATCTTCCAATTCCTGTAGACATTTAAAAAAAAATAATTCTTTCTACTTTCCCCTCTTTGTTTTACGCAACTCGTTTTTTATATTAAAACTCACGTATTTCATTTCCATTTACCTCTTGTATATGTGGAATGAATGCTTCGTATTGCTGGTGACGTTTCAAAAATTATTCCTTGCTATTTTATTTCACCTAAATTCATGCAACCCATATGGAAACTTTTCTATATAAATTCATAACCCATGTTCATAAAATTAAATCGCCAACTCATTGATTTAAGTATAAACCCACGTATAGAGTTCTGTTCCATCTCGTTTGGGTTCAATCTCCTCTCTCTAGCACGAGCTACATCAGGTAAATAGATGCTCTCCTTCTCCTTTCTTATTTTTGTTCTTTAGTTTTCCTTTTATTTCCATCATTGTTCCATGTGTCTAAATTCTTTTTTTTTCTAATCTTAATTCATGTTGCTATTCAAAATTTGCTACGATCATTTTGAATTCGCGTAAATTGTTTATTTATTTTGTTCAAGATCGGAATTGGGTTGTCACATCCTCTGAAAATTGATCGTGCCTTCTATACGCTTTTCGATGTAGATATTCGTTATGTTGTATCAAAACTCTAGTAGCGTAAAGGTGAGTATTCTCACCAGACAAACGTACTTATAGATCTGTAAATTAATAACAAGTGTAATTGTAGAATATTTATATTTTATTTTTCTTACCTGTGATATAAATTTATGATGTTAAAAACCCTGTTATTAATTTGACACATCATCAGTCATATTATATACTGTTATATTTAAGCTGTCATACTATTTATTTAATTAATGTTTATCACTACAAGTTCCCTGTAGAATAGAAATCATTACGGGCTAAAATGATAGGCCTGAACGATGTTGTTTATTTATTTATTTATTTAACTTGGGATTGCGGGTTTGAAATAATAGAACCCGGGTTTTTCTTTGTAAATTACAGATTGAAATGATATATTATCCGTACCACTTGACCTCTGTTAGAAAATATTTTACAGACCCTTGGTTATTATATATATAAATATATATTTTTGGAAATTTTAAGTATTTTAAATATATATTTTAATATTTTTATTTTAATTGGGTTAAAATAATTGTTGGTAGTCTTCTACAAGTTAAATGTATAAATAAATAAATGGTAAGTTGGAATTTGAAGTAATTAATTCATTTTGTAAATTTTGATGGAATTCAAGCTAAGTATGTAAATGTAATAAATTTTGATGTAAATTGGAATTTAAATAAATTAATAATATGTTATTGAATTTTCTATGAATTTAATAGTTAAATAAATAAATACTTAAACATAAAATTTGAAATATATCTTAATTTAGAAATGGAAGTTTGGTTTAAGAACAAAAGGTAAGTTAATAAATAAAGAGGAAATTTAGCTATATTTTGATATGGTAATTCAACTAAATGGTTAAGAAAAAATTGAATACAGAAAAATATAGAAATTTAGGCATTTAACTTTAATTAGTAAAGCCTTGAGAGGTTGATATTTATTAGTGGAATATACTTCATAAAAATCATAAATTTTTGGGTAGATTTAAATGACTATTTCAAATGGATAATATGATTTTTTTTATAAGTTAATTTAGTTTAAAATTTAAGTTTAATTATTGATGAATTTATATTGAAGTATGAAAAAAATTAATTAACTTAAAGCTGTTGTAAGGGATATTATCGCACTTTGTAAGTGCCATAGTTGATGCAAATGAACTAAAAGCTAAAAATCAATTAAGGGCTATTGCAGTACTTGGTAAGCTGTGGTCGTGAAATTTAAATTAAACCCGAATAAATAAAAAAGTTACAGTAGCACTTGTTAAGTGTTGTGGTGGCTGAAATTGATATTATTGGATATTCGATTCGTAAATATAATAACTTCACTTTTAAAAGTTAAAATGAAGTATTTTGATTTAATATTAACTATTTTGTAATCTATAACCATGGATATTAATAACGTTGGTTGTAAAAGAGACCGAGATGAGATATGGGCATACTCTCTGTCGATACCGAAATCCACTTTGACAATCGTGTACGCGGTGGAGATTCCAGAATGAAGTAGGATGGTGGTGACGTTCTATTAAGGTATGTACATGGACCCTACTCCCATGAGTTGACATAAGGTGGCTAAAACAGGAGCGATCGACGGGCTAAGGAGGTACCACCTCTAATCGGACGCACTTCTTCGTATGTCATTCTATTACTATGTAATTGCTTGGTGCGTACCTTTGATTTGGGAGTGTTGTTCGAGGTGGGCGGTAGTAGCTGCTACGCGCTACCACCGGTCCGGAAGCGTAATTGGTATATCTACCCTGGCATTGCCTAGTTGTGCCGTGTCACCTACCCTAGCGAGCCTTATACTATTTTGGTTTTGTACCATACCTATGGAGTGCCCTCTGACGACGCCCGGTACGGGGGAGATTACGGTACTGTATAGACAATGGGAATATATTATGTGTTAAGGGGAATATTGGGTCACTCCTTAACGCTATTTTAAAGTAAGTTTATTTTAATTATAGATATTATTATAATAGCGAAATATTACTACATAGTAGATAGTTTAACGGATCCTTAGAGGATGAGCGGTCCCAAGCATCCTTTAAGTTACTTGTCTTTATATTACAGTTCACATGAATTAGCTTACACTGTATAAGTATGTATCTCCTGAATCGAGTGTTTGTGTTTATTTCTTGCGCTCGGGTCAGCCTAAGTATTAGTTCAGACTTCGTTCCTTGGAACTAGGACTGCTGAAGACCATCTTTACCAAGCTGCTACCGAATTTCTGTTCAGTTCTTATCTTAGCTTATGAAATCAAGTCAAATTGAACATTGAGATTTTCTGTGGTTGTTCCAAACTATATTTGGTTTTAAAACTATGTAATTTGTACTTATTTTGAGACTTTGTGATAGTGGCTTCATGAACCACTATAGTATTTTAATTCCGCTGCGAGTATTCTGATTTCTATGTCTGTGATACTGTGATTATTTATTTACCGTATATTCTGAGATTTGCCAAATTTTATTTACAATGTGGTACTTTGAACAATTCATGTCCGATAGGTGCGGATGTGAATGGTTGAAAATACCGGGTCGTTACAATTTGGTATCTGAGCTTGGGCTCTAGGCAAAACTTAGCACCTATGGTAAATTTGATTTACAGAATAACTTTCATTCGAGCTTGAATCTCTTCCTTTTGATTCGATTTCCTTTGAATTTTGGAAGGTTCCTTGCGGTTCCAAAGTTCATTCGTGTCCCTCACTATTCATCTCCTTTCGATTCGGGAGTATCCCATAACTCCACTTTGGATGATCTTTATAGTGAATTGGCGGTCTCGCAAATATTCTAAAAAGCGGTGAAACTCCTTTACAATTAGCAGTGATTCACCAGAGATTTATATTTATCCTCGGTTTAGATGCTAGCATCTTTCGTTAATCCAAACTCTACCACTTCAGATCAAATGTAGATTTACCCCGGAAAATCCACATTGATCTTATTCTTTAAGTCACGGTTGACCCGGTTAAGGTTGCCCGCGATTTATATAAACTTATCTATTTCCTTAATTTTTATTTAATCATCGGATCTTCTGATTCCAACTTACCTTTAATCAAATTTCTCTTTGATTTGAGTCCATCAAATTTGAATCTCTATCCTTGTTTTGAAAAATTTATTCCTATATTTGAAAAAAAAAATCTAATATTATATATAAGTATAATTTTCAGAATTTTATAATTAATTTAACTCGTTGTCAAGAGATAATAGTCTTTGATTTTATTTATGGTTTTGTAAACCATGGGTTTTGTCTCATATAAATAATTGAACTATAAACAATGGTTATAAATTAATTTGGAAACAGAAATGAATTTAAAACAAGAACTTGAGAATTCAATTTTCGATGGTTTCAAACCTTGTGTTTAATGTTTTAAAAGGATATATTATTTAAATTATTTTCGAATAGAAATTTATTTCCAAAGAATTTTAAAGGTTTAAAAATCAGTGCTCTTCTCTTTGTCGCTGGGAAATACTTTCGGTGATGACTGTAGCATCATCGACATTCATTTTCGAGTTTCGAAGTGAAGAGACCATTCTATAGTCTGGCTACAGTGTTACCTTGAGAATTTAATTGATTTCAATCTCTAAAATACGACTTGATTTATAATATATAGATATATGATTTAAATTTGATTTGACATATTATGTACATATACTTATTTATCTCTAAATGGTTTGAAGGGAATCAGAAATTTAATTCTTAAATTTTATCTTGAGGAATAATTTCATTGATAAAAAGATGATCAAATTTTTGAATAAATGATTCAAACTTGAGATATTGAAGTTGAAAGTCTTATTTGTATAATACTCAATTGCATTTCAATATAACTTACCTTGATTTTCAGAAGTTAACAATGTAATTGGATGATATACAATATAAAAAGATTTTATAAATAAAAGTTGAGTGGTTATAATAAATGTTATCACTTAATTTCTAGTTATAAAAAGATTAACAGAGGTAAATAGAATAAAAGGCTAATGGAATAATTTACAATAAAAAATGATTTTAAAGGAACTTAGAATAAATTTAAGCAGTTGTAATAAGTGTAAACATATTTAACATAGATGATAAAAATATATTGAGAGAAATAAATTTAATTACAATTAGGAATAAAGAAGAAATTAATTTATTGAACACATTTTTGAGTATAACAAATGATTTTCAAACTTATGATTTTAGAAATTTTTATTTTAAGATAATTGAAAGATGAAGTAATGAAATTTGAAATAGTTAAATTTAACTTAAGTGAAATTAAATAAATGAAATCAATTATTAATTTGAAATTGAATTTGTATGGTTTAGATTAATGATTCTATTTTGAGTTTCAATTTAGTTTTCTTTCAGGTTGTTTCTATTCCCTCCCTTCTTCCTTTTCGAGGACGAAAAGTTTTGAGTGAGGGAGAGTGTAACGACCCATAAATTTTTAATAATTAAAATTGTTAAGTTGATAAAATTTTGGTAATTTTATATGAAGAAAAATAAACTTTGTAATAAAATAAGGAAGGAATGTTAAAGTGGAAATGCATATTTTATTCATAAGGTAATATAAAAAGGAATGAAACTTATCTGAATGAATTTATTTAAGGATTCAATCATAATAAATGTACACATTTAACCAATTGAATATAATTAAGAACAAATGTTAATACAAAGGAAAGAAATTAATTAAATCCATCAGGTCATTGCTTGATTTCTTGCCTTTTTCAACATGGCCTCTTTATTTCTTGCTTTAGCCATACAAACTCTTTATCTAGCCGTGTATTTCTCATTTGCAAATCATATACAAGAAGATTTATTTCTCATTTCAAAACTCCACATTTTAATTTGCATTTAAGAATAAAACATATATACGTTTCTTTCTCCTTAACTTATGCCTTTTCTCTTTCTTAGCATTTACTCTCACTTTGCTTGCCATCCAAACCACCTATGTATCAACTCAAAAATTTAAATAAATGTTTTGTTTATTTAATTTAGACAATTTTGTTGTTTAAAATATAAATTTTGGTATGGATTATAATTCCACACATGAATTAATTGAATTTTTTCCGGAAATGTAAATTTTGTCAATATGGTTAGACTTTGACTTCTAAATTTAAAATTTTAAAAGTTTGAAATTTTGAATTTTATCTTTTATTTTGAAAGATAATAAAATTTTAAGAATACTGTTTTTCGTTTCGTTGGAATCTGAATTATATGTGAAAGTTATGCCTTTTTAACTATTGTGTGTAATTTGTTGTATTTAACAAAATTGTTTACTTTAAATTATATAAATAATATTTTATTTGGTCATGTAATGTTCTAATTTATATTTTCAGGGGTAAAATAACTTGTTTTGTATATATTTTGGTTTTAAAACATATTTAAAAGTGTAATTGACATTTTCCAGTGCCAGTTGTATTTTGTTTACAATTTCTAATTTCCAACTTCAATTAATTTAAGAAATTCTTTATTTATTTTTATATTTTTCTTAAGAAATTATTTTTTTTCTCATTCTCACTTTATTTTGTTTCTCAAAGATTTATTTTAAACCATTTTTAAGAAGTGTTGTAATTTTCCAAAGTTAAGTGGATTGTGTTTGCAATTTTCTTAAGCTAGTTTTAATAAATTAAACTATTTTCTTTATTTATCTTTCTATTTTCCTAAAATATAATTATTCATTTTCTTTTTCACTTTATTTCAGTTTGTTTTATTTTATTCACTGATTTTTTTATTTGTTTTAAAATATGGTAGAAAATTTTCCAAATCTTTTAATTTAAATAAAAATATTCGTACAACATTTTTTTTCCACTTTGATTCTTTTAAATTTGGCAGTATACCTTTTTAATTTAGAAATTAATATTGGGTAAAAGAAATAAATAAGAAACGAATAGTTTTAATCACGTTAATTTGTCAATTATTTGAGCGTACGTTTCAATTAAAATTTTGCATCTAGAACGCGCTCAAAAATTTCATACCTTAGCTAATAAAATCAAATCTTTTATATAAAAAAATATATATGTAAAATACTTATTTTTCAGTTGTTTTACTGATATTGGTTGTATACTTTTTAAAGTAAGTAATAAATATTGTGAAAGGAAATAAGTTTGACGTATATACATTAGTTTATTTGTTACATGTTAAGTAAATCAAACTAATGTAAACGAATCAAAACTTAATTTAGTAATAAATTTTAAAATTTATAGAGTGTAAATAGGCTATTTAATTTCATCTTTGAATATGTATGTTTACATCCGTTTTGATTAATTTTGCTCGCATATAAATGGTAAGTATTTAATGAATAATCTTTAAACGTATATTGTACTATATATAAGTAGCAAATGACTAAAAAAAGGTATAAATTTAGATACGTTATTTTGTTAAATTAGGCGTATGTTTGATTTAATTTTTGCGTCTATAGTACGCATTCTTAAAATTCTTACCTTAGATATTAATAATTAAATTGTTGAATATGCGCTTATATGATTTTTGTTTGATGATAATAAACATATATACATTCAAGTAAATGTATTTGTTAATAGACTATTTTATTTTCACTAATTAAATAAATATTTGTTGAATAAAATAAATAACACGGAATTTGAATTCAAACGAATATTTTATCCAAACAAATATTTATTACAATTTAGAATAGTACAAATTCAAGCTCTCATTATACATATACAATTTTGATACTAATTACATCACAATTCAATTTACATAAATTCCTCACTACATATCACTCACACTCGTAGTATTTATCTTCAACTTCATTCCAGTTAGAATACAGCATCTGAGCAATCTGCAAAAATATTCACTAACGCAGTAAAATTGAAAAAGAAATATTTTTGCAATATAAAATAAAATATGAATTTTTGAAAATAATATTTGCCTCAGTTATTTGGGCTGTTCGTCATGATCTATATTTGAATTCATCACACACGACCAATGTGACATGCACAGTGTATCAATGTACATGCCACAAGGCCGTGCACACCGATATACACTTGATAATGTTACAGGGACAGGTGAGCACAAGGTCAAACCCAAAATAAAAAGACGGGTTCAACTCAGGTGCAATATAAATAAAGTCTCGACATCAGCACAAGGTCAAACCCGAGTTTTAAAACAGGATTCAACACAGGTGCACTTAAAAATGTGCAAGTATGGAAAAATGGTCTCGGCAACTAAAACAAGTCTCGACCAAAAATCAGTGACAATTTTTATGGGGCAATGCATAAGAGGCTAAGGCACAATACCACCAACATAACAGCAAACAAATGCCAGGTCGAACAATTATATACATCAACTACAAACATCAAGTGTCGACCAGGAAGCAATCCAGACCAACCAGAAAAGATGCAAACAAAATATGCAGTGCATACTTCAAGCCATGGACAGGCCGAAACCATTAAACCAGACTACAACTATAACATGAACCAAGGCAAAAATATGTACAGCATGAACAAGATATGTACACAAGGCATGGGGGCACTGGACTATAGCACGACCAATTTATGGACAGGTGACACCAGTAACAACAGCAGACAACAAGACTGTAAAGCAACTCAAAGACCATGTCGAAGTCATTCCAGCAAAATGACAGTGTAAACAAGTACCAGATATAACATGAGACAACCAAATATATACATGCAAATTCGACAAACAACTGAAGGCAATAGGTCCAGTTACAACAAAGACCAAGTGCAGCATCAGGTCGGGCACGAAGGAATGTGAAAGAACAGAATTACTCACATATATGCAACATTTTTTTTATGTACCAATAAACTATGCAGTGAAGCCAAATCAAACAGAGGGATCAATATAGCAACACAGCAAGCACATGAATGCACATAGCAAGCTACATGAAGACCAGCAAATAAATGAAACAGCATGTATACATATATGCAGCTTGAAAACGAATACATCAAGTCACGGTCCAAACCAGTAAACAACACCGTGAAGCCATAAGGTTCCAAATTACCAAAGTCATAGTGAACAGAGCAAGGTGTAACCAAAGTTACAGTGAAATCAACATCATCAGAAAAGATCAAAGACCGAAGTCAGATGGAAATTAAACTGCAGTAACCAAACCAAGTCAAGATCAACAACGTGAAACCATGAGAATAAAGTCAACAGAAAAATGATCGGAGCTGAAGCCGTGGCAACCAACAAGCCGTGGATATGATGAACAAGTCAAATTGACCATGATATCAAATCAACACCGTGACCATCAAGTAACAAAAAATATACGTTTTTGAACAAGTTGAAATCATCTCAATCATCAATACAAAATCAAGCGGCCAGAGAAATCGATTGACAAATTCAAACATGTTTATACGAACGAAAATGAAGGAGATCGAACGCATATAAAACCCACAATTGTGATGACCCGACTTTCTATTCCCAGAAAATCGCATCATCAATTAAGAAAGAAAGGAATAGAAGAAGAAAAGAAAGAAGAGAAAGAAGAAACAACACTAGAATCTCAACAGTGGAACGAATAAATTATATTAATAACATAAAATATTACATAGTTTACAACCATAATCAGAGTACATAGATATACATCACATACTAGACAGTTATAAACACCTGTCTAGTATTTACAATATAATACAACTCAGAGACAATCACAGAGACACACAGCGGAATATATATATCTAACGCAGAAGCCTCCTGCTCCATTTGCTCCTCCATAATTCGTCAAAGCTAACCTGAATCCCTTGGCTACTCGTAAAAATTTGAGTACCCAAGAGTTTATGAAAAACAGAAATAAACTCCGGGTCAGACATGGGTCTGGTGTGAGTAACAGGTTAAAGTTGCTTAATTTTGAAAAACCTTTTGAAAAGAAAAGTATCACGTAAGACTTCCCACACATCAACAAGGAAAAGTTTTTACCTTATGCTAACCAAAATATTTGATAGGAAATCCAGTGATATTATAATAGTGTCTAGGGTTTTCAAGTAAATATGAAATAGCCGAAATTGTTACATTCATTAAATTCCAGCTACTAGCCACAAAAGTGGGTAATACAATCAAAACCGTTGGCACTTATTGGATTTTGAATTCCATACAATGGCAGGGCTACTGGGGTACCGCCCGTCACAGTACGTGGCCTAGATCAACGTACCGAGGAATACTCCCACTCCCCTGCAACACAAAGCCGGAACCATCCCTTACTGGACAGTCCCAAACAAGACAACCCCACAGTTGGTGTACATCCAACTGCCCACACAGCCGAAATATAAAGGGACTTCTAGACAGGGATCAATCTTGCTCTCTAGTGGGTGCGACCCACGAAGCCTTGCTGCACCTCCCCTGTTTTAGCCATTCCCGGTTGATGAGGCTTGAGGCTACGATTACCTTTAGAGGACTCATCTCTTAGAATGCTCATCGCCCACCTGACGGTGTTCTGAAAGCATTCAATCCATACAAGTTCGTTCCGGGTTCGAACGAAACCGAAGGCATTATCTCGTTACACTCATTACGGAATCACCCACAGAGTTAACGACGATAACCCTTGCACTCTGATTTACCATCTCGAATCTATAAGTACTATTCCGTCAAACTCATTACGGAATCACCCACAGAGTTATACTGACGTATAGCCCTTACACCTCGAGTCTTCACTCGCTCCACTTGGATTAACGACCTAACGTTAATTTGGATCGATGTGGTTTTCGGATAACCAAATATGGACACCCGATCCCAGTCTCATCGAAATCCATGTCTTTTAACGCCAAGTTGTTTTAAAGATTTAAAACAATTCAATTATCTATATACACACAGATAGATAAATCACAGATTCACAATAGGTAATCAACATTATTATCACAACAGATAACCTATATTATCATTATCAAAAGATAATCCAAATCATCATCACAATGCAACCAATGCATCCATATCACTCAACATTATCTATCTCATATCTGAGATTCAAACCAATCTCGCAACAATATCATCCATCCATAAAAGCAATGATCTATATCCCATTTATAATTAATTTAAAGTGAATTAAATTAACTACATCATTTTCTAATTAATTTAAAATGAATTAAATTAATTACTTCATCAATATAAATCTTGCTTACCTAACCCTTAATTAATTACAAATTAATTAATCATCTTCCAATTAATCACTTTAGTTAATCACCTTTGATTAATTATTCCTTAATTACATTCAAGTAATTATCCTTTAATTAATCTCACAATTTAATTATACTTAACCAAATACATTAATTAACCTTAATTACTTCACTAATTAATTGACTATAATTAATTACATTAATCCTTAATTAATTACATTAATTAATTACATTTAATCACTTATTAATGATTAATTCATCTTAATTAATTAATCCTATTACATCATTAATTATATTAATTAATCATCTCTAATTACATTTTAATTAATTACCTTATTTAAATTAAATTACATTAAGAATTAATCTTAATTTAAACCATAATTGTTAATCACCCTTGATTAACTCCATTCAGTAATTAACTACCCTTAATTACTTTACCAACAAATTAATTACCCCTTAATTAATTATCTCAAATTAATTCCTTGATTAATTTACAAAGTAATTATAATTAAATCACTTTTATCATCAAATCACCTCTAATTAATTACAAACAGTAATTACTCATTAATTACTTCTCTAAGTAATTTCTCAACATTTAATTACATTAACTAATTATACTTCATAATCCTAAATGATTAATTTAAATTAATTAAACTGTATTAATTAACTTAATCTAATCAAATTAAACTTAATTAATTACAATTAGTAATTACTTCCTTAATTACTTCCATAAGTAATTATACTTAACAATTTACACAAATGATTATCTTAAATTAATTAATCTAATTAATTATTATATTAATCCTTAGTTAATGACCTTCATTAACTATTAAACAATTCATTAATTATTTCTAAAAAATTAACTTATTTTAATCATTATTAATTACAAATTAATTAATCATTAATCATTAATTAAACTATTAATTAATCCCTAAATAATTAAGTGTTAATTAAAACTTAATTAATCCATTATTACTTGACTAATTAATTATTAACCATTAATTAAAAACTAATTTAATTTAATTAATTATTCTTAATTACAAGTTAATTATTCTAAGAATAATTAATCTTAAACCCTTAATTACTTTAAGTAATTATTCATTCCATTAATTTATTTAATTTAATTATTCATTTAATTACCTTAATAATTAAATGAAATATAAAACATTAAATTATTATTTAACTTTAACAAGTTTAAAATCAATTTAAAACCTTTTAAATTTAAAAGATAAATAATACTTTTTATTATAAAAGAAATTTTACAAAAGTTAAACAAATTTCTTTTTAAATTCAAACATTTAGAATTTCCTTAATCATTCAAATTTGTTAAACACTTCAAATATATAAACTTAAATTTATTTTAAAACCGAATATTCAAAACTAGATTTGAATCAAATTTTAAACTTGTTTAACACATTCTTTTATATTTCAATTTCACATTTAAATTCAAATTCCTTTAAATCATTTCTAAACAATAAACCTTTTTAAAGTTTATTTAACAAATTTGAATTTAAAACTTAATCATTTCCAATTATGATTCAAATCAAAACTTGAATCTATAATTTAAAGTTAGATTTAGAACTTAATTTAAATCTTTATTTAGTATTTAAATTTCAGTTTAAATTTTTTAAAATAAGACAATTTCTAAACTTCGATAAACTAGCTCGAGCAACCCAAATAACACGAGTAAACTCGAGTTAACAATTTTATTTGAAATCATCAAATTTAAAACCAACAGGTTTACCCAAACCTGTAACAACAAACTCACCCGAGCCACTACAGCAACCACTTCGAGTCCACCATCCCACCCCTCCGAGTCAAACAATCTACAGCTTCGAGCCAAACACAAACTTACCCGATACAAATACGAACCCCTTTCTTCCCCAAAAACAACTGACACTCCATTATCACCGTGCACTTGCACCAACGCCACCGTCACCTCCGGCCGTTCGCAACCCCACGAGCAAGTCAACGGTCATCTACAAGTGCCATACCAATCCTCGAATCAACTGCAGAAATCCCAAATCAAAATCTAGCATTCAAGTACCAAAACTGGACAATGTCGATAATGTCAATCCTAAAAATTCTCTCACCACCTACCACCAGAGAAGTACCACCTCCGGCCATAGACTCCTTCATACCTCATCTACCTCCAGTTCGAATAAGGGAAGACTCGATCACTTATTCATGTTGCAGTGATCAAATTTCTTGAACACCGAAAAACTAGGGTAAAAATTTTCAATCCTTAATTACTATCACCACCGTACTTTGATTCACTTCTCACCATTTTTCCATGATTCTACCATTACCATTCTATCACTAGAAACAATGCTGGCCATTCAATCCCCCTAGATCGACAGAACACCCCTAAATATGATTTCTGGATTAAACCAGAAATGCTCTTCCCATTTCAAACTAATTTTCTGATTTTAATTTTAAAAATCCAGTTTTTGTTTAAGTAATCTATTTATATTCCTAATTCAAGAATCTAGGACATTTAAACTTAACTTCTATAAAGTTTCTCTATTATTTATTCTATTTCCAGAGACAATAACAAGTTTATTGTCCTATATAAAATGTAAGACTTTAATTTATGATACACTAACACGTTTTGTTTTGAAATTTTCATCTAAACATGGATTAGATCATGAGTTCATGAATTTTGAATCAATACTTAAAATCTGGAATTTAGAACAGGGAAGAATAAATTCATAGCAAGCATGCATTCAGACCCATACATACATACAAACAATTTCCATCATACTCATCCACACAAAATATGATTATCACAGGAAACAATTCAAGCAACAATATTAACTTAAATTTAGTTTTAAAAATAAATTGTTACTCACCTGGTTTTATGGAGGCAAAGCACATATGTTTATGAAAAGCTTCAGATTCTGCTTTTATTCTTGCTTAGCATTTTGAACTTCAGTTTGGTTTTAAAAACTGCAGATGCTTTAACTTTCATCTTGCCTTTGAATTTAAACTTAGTTTACTTTTAAAACTTCATCTTGTATTTGCACAATGCTTCCCTTGATACTTTGCATGCCTGTTTCCAGGAAAATGATGCAGGTATTTGATGATGCAAATGATTTCTAGGTTAATGATTACAGGTTGAGGATGATTTTGCATTTCAGGCATTGGTTTAGAGGTAATATGAGTTTCAGTTGGGTTTTTGAGAGGAGATTTCAAATTTTCTGTTTGAAGAAAGATGCAGATTTGATGAAGTTCAAAACAGGAAAGATTTTTCAGGCTTTCATAAAAGAAAGTGCATGCATGTTGTTCCAGGTGAAAAATAAATGCAGACATTCATTTAGCATTGAAGTTGCAAGTGAATTTCTCAGGTTAATAGATTGAAATGCTACAGGTTTATACATGATTTTCTTTTCAGGCTTGAGGAGATTTCATTTCAGGTTTATACTTTGATTTCTGGTTTTGGATTTAGTTTGTGAGGGGGAACTTGTAGATTTTTGCTTTGAACAAAATTTTGTTTTTGAAATGAAGATGATCTCAGATCTGAAAATTTTGTAGATGAAGATTACTTAAGTTTTGAAGGAGAAAAAGATAATGAGAGTGAGGGGCAATGTTTATGTAAGCAAATTTTTGATTTAATCAAAAACAAAAGGAAAAGAAATTTAATGAGACACTTGTTTACATTTTAACATTTGTCTCTTTGTTTTAATTAATGGCTTACACATGTCATTTTAAGTATTAGGAGATCAACACATGTATTAAGAATATTTTAGTTTAAAATTGTTTATAAATACTTTAAAACCTCCATTTTTCATTCTTATGTATATATACATGAATTTACCACTTTTTAAATTAAAAAGAAATGAAAACAATCAAATTGTAAATATAAGCTTATTCATATATTTAAGTGTTTATTCTTTTAAAACATTAAATTCAAACTTAAATTAATTTATCAAATCAAATTTTAATAATCAAGTTACATATGTAATTTGTATTTTAAACTTCTTATAAAATTTTAGGCAATACTTTAAAAAGAAAATAAAACAAAGCTTTGATGTTAAACAAATTTAACTTCAAATTTAAGTTAATTAAAAATATCAATTTAAACAGATAAGATTTCCCTTTTAATATAAACCATATAATTATTTATTTGAATTGCTTTGAAAAGTTAAATTTCAAATTTAAATCAAATTTCCAATTTATCAAATATAAATTAGAACCAGAAAATAAATTCATTTACTAAAAATAAACTAGAATTAGAAAATCAATTCATTCACTAAATTCAAAAATCAAAATTTATCAATTTACAATACATACAAATATATATTATAAAAAGAAAACAATTTACTTATTTAAAAAAATAAAATCTTTCAACTTAAATATTTATTAAAACATGATTATTAAATCAAATTCCAAATTTGTTATTAAAATTATCAAATCGGATTAAATTTATAACATAGATTATTAAATTTATATTGCCCAAATTTCCAGGATATCACATTCCTCCCCCCTTAAAAGAATTTCGTCCCCGAAATTTAAAAGCAAAGGTAATTTAATAATCTATCTTAAGTTTTTTATTTTAAAACTCAAGCATATATTATCAAACATATGCTAACAACCATAGCAACCAATTCAATCAAACACAACAAATCTAATTATCCAGAAAAATTTGGATAAAATTTTCATGAGTTTCCCCGGTATAAATATCGGGATACTCGCTCTATAGAATCTAACCAATCAATACTATTAAGCTATAGAGCTTCTATCCAACTAAATCTACAAAACTAAACAGGATATCAGACTACAGACGAGTCTGAATCAACCATCACATCCTCCTGAACTGCTGGTTCCACAACCAAAGATAAACCATACACGTACTCCCTCAGAGATACGTGAAATACATCGAATTCCAGTTATCCAAACTGACAATTCAACTTAAAAACCAAACACCAATCCTCACAAAACTCAGAAAAGATCCAAAACATTTCGGAGCTGACTTACCCAGTCTTACTCAATCTTATAACCCTTTAGATCGGAGAAAAACTTACCCAAAATCAAATCTCTGACTCCGAAATCCAAACTTCCTTTATCTCTTATCCACACAATACTTCTGACAATCGTGGGCTATCTCAACTCTCCTGATCAGCTCAACCTTCGCTGATGTCACCAGAAACAAACTGGACCAAAACAATCCAACAAAATGATCTCCTCAAGATCAATCCAAAACCAAGAACACCAACTCTACTCCACAAATATCAGAAGACTAGCTTACTTCTCCTATTCGGAAAAGAAAAATCAAAAACACTTTCAAACTGCTCCCGCTGCACAACTCTGATAACTCAAGAGAACCCTCAAACTATCTGTAACGCCCCACCCCAAGACCCACCTTAGTAAAGAGAATTAACAAGTAATTCCGTCTACTAAAGCGGAGAGTAAGGCTGGTTAAGGGGGACCATCTATAATTTTATCTTAAACATCTATTGAATACGTCGATAAATGCAATATAACTTTTTTCAACTCAAGTGGATCGACATACCCAGTAAATGCTTAATCCAAAACTATAGGTGGTTAACGGATCTATCAGAACAAAATACAATAACTGAATGTAAATCACATCACAGAACAGTAACCAACATCATATATATATATATATACATATTCACTGATACATGTTTAGTACAATACAATATGAATACAATAAAGGTGGTACTCGACCACACCATAAATATCGAATCAAATATAACTACATCAGAGTATGCGAAAGAACAAAAACTACTCAAGAGAAAGAAGAGTTGATATCCAACATCAACTTCAAGCTATGTCCAATAGATGATACCTGAAACAACTCGGTCTGACCCGAGTATAAATACACGGGTCAGTCTAGCTACACAAATCAGTCAATATCGATAATATAAAGAAGAATGGATATAGTGATACTTCTTCTCGAATGAGGAGAAGAATTAGATAACTCATAGCTCAATACTTAAGTAACAAACGCTACCTAAGTGACAAAATACCTCGAAAGAGGTAACTCAAACTCAATACTCAAATAAAACACAAGTGCCTCATATCATTAGCGATAACCCATAATGAACTCAAATCAACTCATATAAAACTCAAGCAAAACTCAAATGGTTCGATGAACCATTACTCCAAAAGGGAGAAAACTCATCTCAATCACAAATAGAAGTCATGAAAGCAACACAAGACAACTCCATAAGAATGTGAGATCTTAAACTCATAAGTAGGCCAAGACGGCTAAATCTCACACATACATCTCAATCATAAAATCTCATGGAACTCGATACGAATTCAAACTCAATAAAGATTTCGATGCATGTTCATAACTCAGAAAATCTTAATATTAATGCGCCAAAAAAGGCGAATTCAAAACTTAGAAAACCCGGATTGGCCATATCCCTGAATACAATACCGAAGCAATGCTGCACGTGCTAAACTCAGACGGCCGAAGCTTTAGACAAGGTCGCTGACACCTTCTAAAGCAGTTCGTCCTCATGACAAGGTCGCTGACACCTTTCCAAAGCAGTTCGTCCTCATGACAAGGTTCCAAAGCAGTTCGTCCTCATGACAAGGTCGCTAACACCTTTCCAAGCCATTTTGTCGTCCCTAACAAGGTCGCTAACACCTCCAAAGCAGTTCGTCCTCATGACAAGGTCGCTGACACCTCTCAAAGCAGTTCTGTTAGGTAAACATCGTGAATGTGTCACAAACTCACGGATAGGAACCCGAAAAGTGTTAACGTGTGTCCCATACCACACATTCGCACTTTGCGGTTTACTAGCCGTTAGTTGATGCCACACTAAAAACATCATAAACTCAGAAAATTATATCTCGCCTAATCTCATTGGCGAGTGATAAAGAGATATCATACTTGTCTCATCTCATCGAGAAGTATTAAATGGCATCATAACTTGTCTCGTCTCATCGACAAGTGAAAAACATTATGATGGTTTCTCATAAACCATAAATCTCAAAATATGAAATCATAAACACAAGACTTGCCTTATGTCACTGGAAAGTAAATAAAACATCGTGATGGTTCTCATCGATCAAACTCCTATATAGGAGATCTCAAACCATAATACTTTCCAAATATTGGCTATCTTAAATAATTCCAATAAATAGGAATTATAAAATTCAAAATACGCCAAAAAATGGCAAAACATCTCAGAATTATTAAACTCAAATAGCTTCGATCGTACAAGTCCGGAATTAACCGAAATAGTAAACGCACATGTCCCATACCACGTTTTTTACTGAATTGTTTAATTCTCTTTCTCATACGTTCGAATAGTGTAAAAGTGTATGTTTTATATGTAAAATAGTTTACTAGAGAAAACAAGCTTTTAATACTATTTCTTGAAAAGACTAATAAAACCAATTCCTTTATTATAGGAAATAAATAGATTTTATATTAGAAAAATAATTTTAAAACTATATAATAATAATTTGAAATGTCCATTTATTTCAAAAATCACTTCAAAATAGTTTAGTGAAAACCGGGCTCGAAAACAATGAAAAATAAGAAAGATAACTCAAGACCGATAACTTGAATTCAATACGAATTCAATTCAAATTTAACCCAAAATCAATTCAAATTCTATTTAAATTTGAATTTCAAATTCACCAAATATAGCCAGCTTATTGATAGGAATCATAGCACTCAAACCATTTCAAAACAACATCCAAATCGGACAAGAAACAAGGAAGATATGATCAATTTACTAACTGTGTTCAGTTTGGATAACATAGTTACTAAAGTGACAGAGCTGAGAGTTTGCAACAACATTTTGATCAACTTATGCTCAAAATATGCAAATGTGTACAACAGTAACACATATAAAATAAGCTTTCCGGAACTTCAAAAATCATCCAAATCGGACAAGAAACAAGGAAGATATGATCAATTTACTAACTGTGTTCAGTATGGATAACATAGTTACTAAAGTGACAGAGCTGAGAGTTTGCAACAGCATTTTGATCAACTTATGCTCAAAATATGCAAATGTGTACAACAGTAAAGTTGTCACATATAAAATAAGCTTTCCGAAACTTCAAAAATCATCCAAATCGGACAAGAAACAAGGAAGATATGATCAATTTACTAACTGTGTTCAGTTTGGATAACATAGTTACTAAAGTGACAGAGCTGAGAGTTTGCAACAGCATTTTGATCAACTTATACTCAAAATATGCAAATGTGTACAACAGTAAAGTTATCACATATAAAATAAGCTTTCCGTAATTCAAAAATCATCCAAATCGGACAAGAAACAAGGAAGATATGATCAATTTACTAACTGTGTTCAGTTTGGATAACATAGTTACTAAAGTGACAGAGCTGAGAGTTTGCAACAGCATTTTGATCAAATTATGCTCAAAATATACAAATATGTACAACAGTAAAGTTGTCACATATAAAATAAGCTTTCCGCAAATTCAAAAATCATCAAAATCGGACAAGAAACAAGGAAGATATGATCAATTTACTAACTGTATTCAGTTTGGATAACATAGTTACTAAAGTGACAGAGCTGAGAGTTTGCAACAGCATTTTGATCAACTTATTCTCAAAATATACAAATGTGTACAACAGTAAAGTTGTCACATATAAAATATGCTTTCCGGAACTTCAAAAATCATCTAAATCGGACAAGAAACTAGAAAGATATGCCTAAAAGAATTTCTGTGTTTTAAAGCTAAGATTAAAACACAAGACAGAAAGGTTACATCATCTTCAAACTCAAATTACTCTTAGTAAACAGCTTAATCACAAAAAGTAATGAACATAAAAGTTGTTTATTATAAAAGCATCTTCCAACTGAAAATAACCTAACTCAATTTTGATCTACCATTTCAAGGTTATGGTGATTTCAATATCAGGTTTTAACAAAAATATTGCACAGAGCAAAGCTGTGTACATCAGTTTCAAACCCAATTTCGACCCTCTAAACCATGGAATTTCTTAAAGTGATTAAAAGAAAACTTACAGCTAATAGAATGTTCTTTCAACTGCAAAAAGATTGAGCTAATTTGGATAAACTGGCTCTAAGATATCGCTGTTTTACTGCAGTGATATTTTTACAAATAATTTTCAGCAAACTACAACCATGCGATCATTCAAATTCAAGCAACCAATTCACCACTAATTTGAAAGCAATTCAATCATCAAACCATCCAATTCAATTCAATTATCAACTGAAAATTATTCTCATAGATTAGAGGTAGAAGTGTGAGTGATTAACTCACCTTTTACATTCCTATAGCTTGCTAAATCCTCTTTTAAGCCTTGCTAACCTCTTAGCTTCTCCAAAATCACCAAAAACCTCAAGAACAAAATTTGGACAGCAAGCAATTTGATCAAAAAGGGGATCAAAATCATTTTTTTAGAGTTCTAAAAGATAGAGATAGAGTTTAAAACACTTACTCTACATTATTGGACAAAATCCCTTTTATTTGAGCTTTGAATTTTGAAATTAGGAACTAGGGTTTAGGAAGAGAAGGCTGAGAAGGAGAATGAACGTACTGATGTTTGAGGGAGAGAAATATGTTTCTCATTTCTTTGCTAACAGGCCAAGTGAAGTATATTAATGGGCTAGAGTCCAATTTTTCAAGGAAATTAGCTTAGGTTATAAATTAATCACTTAGTTACATGTTAACAATGCACACCTTCAAATTCAATCATCTATTCAACTTTATTTCATATCAAAAATTTATAAAACTTCATATTCATGATGATAAAATGTTATATACTCAAAATAGAAGATTATTTATATTTTAAAACTTTTTATCATCATATTTCTTTTCCTTTTTATAAATAATAAATCTACATCCTTAATTACAAATTCCATTGTAATTAACATTATAAATTACACAAAAATAATATTTATGTGTAATAAAACTTTTTATAACCCTTTTCAGATATAATTTTACACTTAAATTATATTTTTAAACTCAATTCCATCATTATTTTGAATATATCTCATCTTAAAATTAATCACTTCTTTTAAAATTCATTAAAAGAAGTAAATAGCAATAATTAACAAAATTATTGCATTAACTCTAAATAAAACACATTTTCCTCATTTTATTATCTCAAATCATGTTAATAAAGTTATCAAAATTCTATTTTCTCATTTTTATCCTCAAATATATTGTTTATTCCAAATGAAAAATTTAAATTCCTCATTAGTTATTAATTTACACTATTAAATTATAACCGCCGTTAAAATTTAATATTCTCAGGTAATCACTAAAATTAGGGTTGTTACAGACTCCCCCTCTTACAAAAATTGCGTCCCCGCAATTTTCTTGAAAAAGAGCTGTAAACAACATAAAAGATACAACCATCGAAGGATAAAGACATGCTTGAATTCCAAATCATTCATACTCTCAATATAGAATGGTCGAAAGAAATAATCAAAAACTCACTTGGTTAATCCAATGGCTCATCAAATGCTAAAATAATGATTAGTAAACCATCGAATTTTCCAAGTAAGTCGAAATAATTTCGAAGATATCCCGTCTTTGATCAAAACTCAATAAGATTCTCAACAATTAATCAATCGAAAATGATTGATTTCATAAAAATCTACAAATAGAGTCGGGATCAAACTCACTTAAACCCGAACCCTAAGAAATAGAGAAGAACATCAATAAGATTTTCTGCATAAATATGCGGAAAGAACATTCTCACAACAGGGTAGACACGATAGACAAGATAGATAAATCACAAGATGGCTTCTCAAAAGGCCACCAAACTCGAATGACCGCGAAAAATGCACGTAGATAATAATAGCTCAAAGAAAGAATATACTCAAGAACAAGAATATAAGCTCAAATTATCTTTTAAATTTTAAAATCTCAATTTTCAACATTTGAAAAATTTCTCAAACTCTTTACTATATTACTTAGTAAGTAATTTAAAACTCAAAGTTAAAATTCAAATTTCATCACTTACTTCAAAATTAGTTTCCAAAAGAATTTTGTAAATCAATAATAATATTCCTCAAATAAATTAAGGGTTCAAATTCGCTTTACTCTTCTCTTAAAACGTCCAATGTACATAATATAGATTCTAAAATCTCAAAATGTACTTTCAATAAAGTATAGCTCAATAATTTTCTCACATATTCTCATCTTTATAATTTCAAATAAATATATATAAATAAATGGCATTGCCTCGCCATTGAATCTCTAATAAATTGATATGTCCGTTGGCTGCAGAGTCGATCAAAACTGCCTCGCCACTCTAATGCTTATCTCTAAAATCAATGGCTGCAATTACCATTCAAAAATAAATTTAATATTTAATCTCAAATATTATTTTCAAAATCTCAATTTTTAAAACACAAACCACTGTGTCTGATTGCCTTATCATAGCATTTAGGAGATTCCTATCGATAACGTTGATCAGGCATATCGACTAGAACTCTTAACTACTTGATGGATAACCCAACACTCTCAAATTATTTCCATAAAAGAAATACTACTCATGTAAATATATTCTCAAATAAGATTTTATATAAGATAAGATGACATCAAACTCTATCATGAAATACTACGGAATACAATATATCTATATTCCTAGACATATTCCATCTCAACAATCCCAAAACTCAAAAAAGAATCAAGGCTCGATTTGAAAGCAAGCTCGAATAAAGAACAATGATTCACTCGTATTGTACTTCGATGTATCATGATATACGTACTTTTCTGTGTTTATTCTACTTTGTTCTGAACACAGCTCTGATACCAAGCTGTAACGCCCCACCCCAAGACCTACCTTAGTAAAGAGAATTAACAAGTAATTCCGTCTACTAAAGCGGAGAATAAGGCTGGTTAAGGGCGACCATCTATAATTTTATCTTAAACATCTATTGAATACATCGATAAATGCAATATAACTTTTTTTCAACTCAAGTGGATCGACATACCCAGTAAATGCTTAATCCAAAACTATAGGTGGTTAATGGATCTATCAGAACAAAATACAATAACTGAATGTAAATCACATCACAGAACAGTAACCAACATCATATATATATATACATATCCACTGATACATGTTTAGTACAATACAATATGAATACAATAAAGGTGGTACTCGACCACACCATAAATATCGAATCAAATATAACTACATCAGATTATGCGAAAGAACAAAAACTACTCAAGAGAAAGAAGAGCTGATATCCAACATCAACTTCAAGCTATGTCCAATAGATGATACCTGAAACAACTCGGTCTGACCCGAGTATAAATACACGGGTCAGTCTAGCTACACAAATCAGTCAATATCGATAATATAAAGCAGAATGGATATAGTGATACTTCTTCTCGAATGAGGAGAAGAATTAGATAACTCATAGCTCAATACTTAAGTAACAAACGCTACCTAAGTGACAAAATACCTCGAAAGAGGTAACTCAAACTCAATACTCAAATAAAACACAAGTGCCTCATATCATTAGCGATAACCCATAATGAACTCAAATCAACTCATATAAAACTCAAGCAAAACTCAAATGGTTCGATGAACCACTACTCCAAAAGGGAGAAAACTCATCTCAATCACAAATAGAAGTCATGAAAGCAACACAAGACAACTCCATAAGAATGTGAGATCTTAAACTCATAAGTAGGCCAAGACGGCTAAATCTCACACATACATCTCAATCATAAAAACTCATGGAACTCGATACGAATTCAAACTCAATAAAGATTTCGATGCATGTCCATAACTCAGAAAATCTTAACATTAATGCGCCAAAAACGGCGAATTCAAAACTTAGAAAACCCGGATTGGCCATATCCCTGAATACAATACCGAAGCAATGCTGCACGTGCTAAACTCAGACGGCCGAAGCCTTAGACAAGGTCGTTGACACCTTCTAAAGCTGTTCGTCCTCATGACAAGGTCGCTGACACCTTTCCAAAGTAGTTCGTCCTCATGACAAGGTTCCAAAGCAGTTCGTCCTCATGACAAGGTCGCTGACACCTTTCCAAGCCATTTTGTCGTCCCTAACAAGGTCGCTAACACCTCCAAAGCAGTTCGTCCTCATGACAAGGTCGCTGACACCTCTCAAAGCAGTTCTGTTAGGTAAACATCGTGAATGTGTCATAAACTCACGGATAGGAACCCGAAAAGTGTTAACGTGTGTCCCATACCACACATTCGCACTTTGCGGTTTACTAGCCGTTAGTTGATGCCACACTAAAAACATCATAAAACTCAGAAAATTATATCTCGCCTAATCTCATTGGCGTGTGATAAAGAGATATCATACTTGTCTCATCTCATCGAGAAGTATTAAATGACATCATAACTTGTCTCGTCTCATCGACAAGTGAAAAACATTATGATGGTTTCTCATAAACCATAAATCTCAAAATATGAAATCATAAACACAAGACTTGCCTTATGTCACTGGCAAGTAAATAAAACATCGTGATGGTTCTCATCGATCAAACTCCTACATAGGAGATCTCAAACCATAATACTTTCCAAATATTGGCTATCTTAAATAATTCCAATAAATAGGAATTATAAAATTCAAAATACGCCATAAAATGGCAAAACATCTCAGAATTATTAAACTCAAATAGCTTCGATCGTACAAGTCCGGAATTAACCGAAATAGTAAACGCACATGTCCCATACCACGTGTTTTACTGAATCGTTTAATTCTCTTTCTCATACGTTCGAATAGTGTAAAAGTGTATGTTTTATATGTAAAATAGTTTACTAGAGAAAACAAGCTTTTAAAACTATTTCTTGAAAAGATTAATAAAACCAATTCCTTTATTATAGGAAATAAATAGATTTTATATTAGAAAAATAATTTTAAAACTATATAATAATAATTTGAAATGTCCATTTATTTCAAAAATCACTTCAAAATGTTTAGTGAAAACCGCGCTCGAAAACAATGAAAAATAAGAAAGATAACTCAAGACCGATAACTTGAATTCAATACGAATTCAATTCAAATTTAACCCAAAATCAATTCAAATTCTATTTAAATTTGAATTTCAAATTCACCAAATATAGCCAGCTTATTGATAGGAATCATAGCACTCAAACCATTTCAAAACAACATCCAAATCGGACAAGAAACAAGGAAGATATGATCAATTTACTAACTGTGTTCAATTTGGATAACATAGTTACTAAAGTGACAGAGCTGAGAGTTTGCAACAGCATTTTGATCAACTTATGCTCAAAATATGAAAATGTGTACAACAGTAACACATATAAAATAAGCTTTCCGGAACTTCAAAAATCATCCAAATCGGACAAGAAACAAGGAAGATATGATCAATTTACTAACTGTGTTCAGTTTGGATAACATAGTTACTAAAGTGACAGAGCTGAGAGTTTGCAACAGCATTTTGATCAACTTATGCTCAAAATATGCAAATGTGTACAACAGTAAAGTTGTCACATATAAAATAAGCTTTCCGAAACTTCGAAAATCATCCAAATCGGACAAGAAACAAGGAAGATATGATCAATTTACTAACTGTGTTCAGTTTGGATAACATAGTTACTAAAGTGACAGAGCTGAGAGTTTGCAACAGCATTTTGATCAACTTATGCTCAAAATATGCAAATGTGTACAACAGTAAAGTTGTCACATATAAAATAAGCTTTCCGCAAATTCAAAAATCATCCAAATCGGACAAGAAACAAGGAAGATATGATCAATTTACTAACTGTGTTCAGTTTGGATAACATAGTTACTAAAGTGACAGAGCTGAGAATTTGCAACATTATTTTGATCAAATTATGCTCAACATATGCAAATATGTACAACAGTAAAGTTGTCACATATAAAATAAGCTTTCCGGAAATTCAAAAATTATCAAAATCGGACAAGAAACAAGGAAGATATGATCAATTTACTAACTGTGTTCAGTTTGGATAACATATTTACTAAAGTGACAGAGCTGAGAGTTTGCAACAGCATTTTGATCAACTTATTCTCAAAATATGCAAATGTGTACAACAGTAAAGTTGTCACATATAAAATAAGCTTTCCGGAATTTCAAAAATCATCTAAATCGGACAAGAAACTAGAAAGATATGCCTAAAAGAATTTCTGTGTTTTAAAGCTAAGATTAAAACACAAGACAGAAAGGTTACATCATCTTCAAACTCAAATTACTCTTAGTAAACAGCTTAATCACAAAAAGTAATGAACATAAAAGTTGTTTATTATAAAAGCATCTTCCAACTGAAAAAAACCTAACTCAATTTTGATCTACCATTTCAAGGTTATGGTGATTTCAATATCAGGTTTCAACAAAAATATTGCACAGAGCAAAGCTGTGTACATCAGTTTCAAACCCAATTTCGACCCTCTAAACCATGGAATTTCTTAAAGTGATTAAAAGAAAACTTACAGCTAATAGAATGTTCTTTCAACTGCAAAAAGATTGAGCTAATTTGGATAAACTGGCTCTAAGATATCGCTGTTTTACTGCAGTGATATTTTTACAAATAATTTTCAGCAAACTACAACCATGCGATCATTCAAATTCAAGCAACCAATTCACCACTAATTTGAAAGCAATTCAATCATCAAACCATCCAATTCAATTCAATTATCAACTGAAAATTATTCTCATAGATTAGAGGTAGAAGTGTGAGTGATTAACTCACCTTTTACTTTCCTATAGCTTGCTAAATCCTCTTTTAAGCCTTGCTAACCTCTTAGCTTCTCCAAAATCACCAAAAAACTCAAGAACAAAATTTGGACAGCAAGCAATTTGATCAAAAAGGGGATCAAAATCATTCTTTTAGAGTTCTAAAGGATAGAGATAGAGTTTAAAACACTTACTCTACATTATTGGACAAAATCCCTTTTATTTGAGCTTTGAATTTTGAAATTAGGAACTAGGGTTTAGGAAGAGAAGGCTGAGAAGGAGAATGAACGTACTGATGTTTGAGGAAGAGAAATATGTTTCTCATTTCTTTGCTAACAGGCCAAGTGAAGTATATTAATGGGCTAGAGTCCAATTTTTCAAGGAAATTAGCTTAAGTTATAAATTAATCACTTAGTTACATGTTAACAATGCACACCTTCAAATTCAATCATCTATTCAACTTTATTTCATATCAAAAATTTATAAAACTTCATATTCATGATGATAAAATGTTATATACTCAAAATAGAAGATTATTTATATTTTAAAACTTTTTATCATCATATTTCTTTTCCTTTTTATAAATAAAAAATCTACATCCTTAATTACAAATTCCATTGTAATTAACATTATAAATTACACAAAAATAATATTTATGTGTAATAAAAATTTTTATAACCCTTTTTCAAATATAATTTTACACTTAAATTATATTTTTAAACTCAATTCCATCATTATTTTGAATATATCTCATCTTAAAATTAATCACTTCTTTTAAAATTCATTAAAAGAAGTAAATAGCAATAATTAACAAAATTATTGCATTAACTCTAAATAAAACACATTTTCCTCATTTTATTATCTCAAATCATGTTAATAAAGTTATCAAAATTCTATTTTCTCATTTTTATCCTCAAATATATTGTTTATTCCAAATGAAAAATTTAAATTCCTCATTAGTTATTAATTTACACTATTAAATTATAACCGCCGTTAAAATTTAATATTCTCAGGTAATCACTAAAATTAGGGTTGTTACACTATCACAAGTCACTTTTGTGATCAACCAGTCCAATATCCAAAGAAAACTGTTCTCTCTTTGCCAATAAGAACAACATACGCTTAACTAGCCAATCCATCGAACAAATGGATCCACTCTGCTGCTTTTGAACTCCTTCAGAAAAACCGCTAACCAGAAGACCTTCCTGCCAGCACTCAGAATACCCAAGCTGTACTGCTGACACCGACGCCAAAGATTACTAAATCCAAAGCTCTTTGAGTAACTCGGGCCTCAAACTAGACAGAAACATCCTGCTGAGCCCACCATAACACCTGAAGCAGTCATACTTCCTAAACTTGTTCCAAAGAAAAATCTTCAGAGACATCCATATTCAATGCGTCTCTTACAGCAACTAATTCCTGAGGTATCAAGATAGCATCACTCTCTTCTGCCTAACCGACAGATCCAAACTCTACTCATCCAACTCAAAGATAGACTCCGAACCTTAACAGGTTACCTTCAGAGATCTATGAAATCCTATACTCCGCACAACTCACTCGAGACGGTATTAGGTCTACAGTCTCAACAAATACACTACCAATCTCAAGCACCAAACTTCAACCAAGGGTAGTAGTTGTGTTACACACCCCACTACCTTATCTACCTTTATAGCTTATATTGGATAACCCGAGAAGGTAACCCAACAATTAGGTAGAATAAATAAATATATAAATATATTTAAGTATATTAAAAATACAAATACGCTCTCTCAAGATAGACACCATTACAGAGCCTAGGTATTCACTCAACCTAATGCTCTGATACCAACCTGTGACGACCCGACTTTCTATTCCTAGAAAATCGCATCATCAATTAAGAAAGAAAGGGATAGAAGAAGAAAAGAAAGAAGAGAAAGAAGAAACAACACTAGAATCTCAACACCGGAACGAATAAATTATATTAATAACATAAAATATTACATAGTTTACAACCATAATCAGAGTACATAGATATACATCACATACTAGACAGTTATAAACACCTGTCTAGTATTTACAATATAATACAACTCAGAGACAATCACAGAGACACACAGCGGAATATATATATCTAACGCAGAAGCCTCCTGCTCCATTTGCTCCTCCATAATTCGTCAAAGCTAACCTGAATCCCTTGGCTACTCATAAAAATTTGAGTACCCAAGAGTTTATGAAAAACAGAAATAAACTCCGGGTCAGACATGGGTCTTGTGTGAGTAACAGGTTAAAGTTGCTTAATTTAGAAAAACCTTTTGAAAAGAAAAGTATCACGTAAGACTTCCCACACATCAACAAGGAAAAGATTTTACCTTACGCTAACCAAAACATTTGATAGGAAATCCAGTGATATTATAATAGTGTCTAGGGTTTTCAAGTAAATATGAAATAGCCGAAATTGTTACATTCATTAAATTCCAGCTACTAGCCACAAAAGTGGGTAATACAATCAAAACCGTTGGCACTTATTGGATTTTGGATTCCATACAATGGCAGGGCTACTGGGGTACCGCCCGTCACAGTACGTGGCCTAGATTAACGTACCGAGGAGTACTCCTACTCCCCTGCAACACAAAGCCGGAACCATCCCTTACTGGACAGTCCCGAACAAGACAACCCCGCAGTTGGGGTACATCCAACTGCCCACAGAGTCGAAATATAAAGGGACTTCTAGACAGGGATCAATCTTGCTCTCCAGTGGGTGCGACACACGAAGCCTTGCTGCACCTCCCCTGTTTTAGCCATTCCCGGTTGATGAGGCTTGAGGCTACGATTACCTTTAGAGGACTCATCTCTTAGAATGCTCATCGCCCGCCTGACGATGTTCTGAAAGCATTCAATCCATACAAGTTCGTTCCGGGTTCGAACGAAACCGAAGGCATTATCTCGTTACACTCATTACGGAATCACCCACAGAGTTAACGACGATAACCCTTGCACTCTGATTTACCATCTCGAATCTATAAGTACTATTCCGTCAAACTCATTACGGAATCACCCACAGAGTTATACTGACGTATAGCCCTTACACCTCGAGTCTTCACTCGCTCCACTTGGATTAACGACCTAACGTTAATTTGGATCGATATGGTTTTCAGATAACCAAATATGGACACCCGATCCCGGTCTCATCGAAATCCAAAGCGTGTCTTTTAACGCAAGTTATTTTAAAGATTGAAAACAACTCAATTATCTATATACACACAGATAGATAAATCACAGATTCACAATAGGTAATCAACATTATTATCACAACAAATAATCTATATTATCATTATCAAAAGATAATCCAAATCATCATCACAATGCAACCAATGCATCCATATCACTCAACATTATCTATCTCATATCTGAGATTCAAACCAATCTCGCAACAATATCATCCATCCATAAAAGCAATGATCTATATCCCATTTATAATTAATTTAAAGTGAATTAAATTAACTACATCATTTTCTAATTAATTTAAAATGAATTAAATTAATTACTTCATCAATATAAATCTTGCTTACCTAACCCTTAATTAATTACAAATTAATTAATCATCTTCCAATTAATCACTTTAATTAATCACCTTTGATTAATTATTCCTTAATTACATTCAATTAATTATCCTTTAATTAATCTCACAATTTAATTATACTTAACCAAATACATTAATTAACCTTAATTACTTCACTAATTAATTAACTATAATTAATTACATTAATCCTTAATTAATTACATTAATTTAATCACTTATTAATGATTAATTAATCTTAATTAATTAATCCTATTACATCATTAATTATATTAATTAATCATCTCTAATTACATTTTAATTAATTATCTTATTTAAATTAAATTACATTAAGAATTAATCTTAATTTAAACCATAATTGTTAATCACCCTTGATTAACTCCATTCAGTAATTAACTACCCTTAATTACTTTACCAACAAATTAATTACCCCTTAATTAATTATCTCAAATTAATTCCTTGATTAATTTACAAAGTATTTATAATTAAATCACTTTTATCATCAAATCACCTCTAATTAATTACAAACAGTAATTACTCATTAATTACTTCTCTAAGTAATTTCTCTACATTTAATTACATTAACTAATTATACTTCATAATCCTAAATGATTAATTTAAATTAATTAAACTGTATTAATTAACTTAATCTAATCAAATTAAACTTAATTAATTACAATTAGTAATTACTTCCTTAATTACTTCCATAAGTAATTATACTTAACAATTTACACAAATGATTATCTTAAATTAATTAATCTAATTAATTATTATATTAATCCTTAGTTAATGACCTTCATTAACTATTAAACAATTCATTAATTATTTCTAAAAAAAATAACTTATTTTAATCATTATTAATTACAAATTAATTAATCATTAATCATTAATTAACACATTAATTAATCCCTAAATAATTAAGTGTTAATTAAAACTTAATTAATCCATTATTACTTGACAAATTAATTATTAACCATTAATTAAAAACTACTTTAATTTAATTAATTATTTTTAATTACAAGTTAATTATTCTAAGAATAATTAATCTTAAACCCTTAATTACTTTGAGTAATTATTCATTCCATTAATTTATTTAATTTAATTATTCTTTTAATTACCTTAATAATTAAATGAAATATAAAACATTAAATTATTATTTAACTTTAACAAGTTTAAAATCAATTTAAAACCTTTTAAATTTAAAAGATAAATAATACTTTTTATTATAAAAGAAATTTTACAAAAGTTAAACAAATTTCTTTTTAAATTCAAACATTTAGAATTTCCTTAATCATTCAAATTTGTTAAACACTTCAAATATATAAACTTAAATTTATTTTAAAACCGAATATTCAAAACTAGATTTGAATCAAATTTTAAACTTGTTTAACACATTCTTTTATATTTCAATTTCACATTTAAATTCAAATTCCTTTAAATCATTTCTAAACAATAAACCTTTTTAAAGTTTATTTAATAAATTTGAATTTAAAACTTAATCATTTCCAATTATGATTCAAATCAAAACTTGAATCCATAATTTAAAGTTAGATTTAGAACTTAATTTAAATCTTTATTTAGTATTTAAATTTCAGTTTAAAATTTTTAAAACAAGATAATTTCTAAACTTTAATAAACTAGCTCGAGCAACCCAAATAACACGAGTAAACTCGAGTTAACAATTTTATTTGAAATCATCAAATTTAAAACCAACAGGTTTACCCAAACCTGTAACAACAAACTCACCCGAGCCACTACAGCAACCACTTCGAGTCCACCATCCCACCCCTCCGAGTCAAACAATCTACAGCTTTGAGCCAAACACAAACTTACCTGATACAAATACGAACCCCTTTCTTCCCCAAAAACAACCGACACTCCATTATCACCGTGCACTTGCACCAACGCCACCGTCACCTCCGGCCGTTCGCAACCCCACGAGCAAGTCAACGGTCATCTACAAGTGCCATACCAATCCTCGAATCAACTGCAGAAACCCCAAATCAAAATCCAGCATTCGAGTACCAAAACTGGACAATGTCGATAATGTCAATCCTCAAAATTCTCTCACCACCTACCACCAGAGAAGTACCACCTTCGGCCATAGACTCCTTCATACCTCATCTACCTCCAGTTCGAATAGGGGAAGACTCGATCACTTATTCATGTTGCAGTGATCAAATTTCTTGAACACAGAAAAACTAGGGTAAAAATTTTCAATCCTTAATTACTATCACCACCGTGCTTTGATTCACTTCTCACCATTTTTCCATGATTCTACCATTACCATTCTATCACCAGAAACAATGCTGGCCATTCAATCCCCCTAGATCGACAGAACACCCCTAAATATGATTTCTGGATTAAACCAGAAATGCTCTTCCCATTTCAAACTAATTTTCTGATTTTAATTTAAAAATCCAGTTTTTGTTTAAGTAATTTATTTATATTCCTAATTCAAGAATCTAGGACATTTAAACTTAACTTCTATAAAGTTTCTTTGTTATTTATTCTATTTCCAGAGACAATAACAAGTTTATTATCCTATATAAAATGTAAGACTTTAATTTATGATACACTAACACGTTTTGTTTTGAAATTTTCAGCTAAACATGGATTAGATCATGAGTTCATGAATTTTGAAACAATACTTAAAATCTGGAATTTAGAACAGGGAAGAATAAATTCATAGCAAGCTTGCATTCAGACCCATGCATACATACAAACAATTTCCATCATACTCATCCACACAAAATATGATTATCACAGGAAACAATTCAAGCAACAATATTAACTTAAATTTAGTTTTAAAAATAAATTGTTACTCACCTGGTTTTATGGAGGCAAAGCACATATGTTTATGAAAAGCTTCAGATTCTGCTTTTATTCTTGCTTAGCATTTTGAACTTCAGTTTGGTTTTAAAAACTGCAGATGCTTTAACTTTCATCTTGCCTTTGAATTTAAACTTAGTTTACTTTTAAAACTTCATTTTGTATTTGCACAATGCTTCCCTTGATACTTTGCATGCCTATTTCTAGGAAAATGATGCAGGTATTTGATGATGCAAATGATTTCTAGGTTAATGATTACAGGTTGAGGATGATTTTGCATTTCAGGCATTGGTTTAGAGGTAATATGAGTTTCAGTTGGGTTTTTGAGAGGAGATTTCAAATTTTCTGTTTGAAGAAAGATGCAGATTTGATGAAGTTCAAAACATGAAAGATTTTGCAGGCTTTCATAAAAGAAAGTGCATGCATGTTGTTCCAGGTGAAAAATAAATGCAGACATTCATTTAGCATTGAAGTTGCAAGTGAATTTCTCAGGTTAATAGATTGAAATGCTACAGGTTTATACATGATTTTCTTTTCAGGCTTGAGGAGATTTCATTTCAGGTTTATACTTTGATTTCTGGTTTTGGATTTAGTTTGTGAGGGGGAACTTGTAGATTTTTGCTTTGAACAAAATTTTGTTTTTGAAATGAAGATGATCTCAGATCTGAAAATTTTGTAGATGAAGATTACTTAAGTTTTGAAGGAGAAAAAGATAATGAGAGTGAGGGGCAATGTTTATGTAAGCAAATTTTTGATTTAATCAAAAATAAAAGAAAAAGAAATTTAATGAGACACTTGTTTACAATTTAACATTTGTCTCTTTGTTTTAATTAATGGCTTACACATGTCATTTTAAGTATTAGGAGATCAACACATGTATTACGAATATTTTTGTTTAAAATTGTTTATAAATACTTTAAAACCTCCATTTTTCATTCTTATGTATATATACATGAATTTACCTCTTTTTAAATTAAAAAGAAATGAAAACAATCAAATTGTAAATATAAGCTTATTCATATATTTAAGTGTTTATTCTTTTAAAACATTAAATTCAAACTTAAATTAATTTATCAAATCAAATTTTAATAATCAAGTTACATATGTAATTTGTATTTTAAACTTCTTATAAAATTTCAAGAAATACTTTAAATAGAAAATAAAACAAAGCTTTGATGTTAAACAAATTTAACTTCAAATTTAAGTTAATTAAAAATATCAATTTAAACAGATAAGATTTCCCTTTTAATATAAACCATATAATTATTTATTTGAATTGCTTTGAAAAGTTAAACTTCAAATTTAAATCAAATTTCCAATTTATCAAATATAAATTAGAACTAGAAAATAAATTCATTTACTAAAAATAAACTAGAATTAGAAAATCAATTCATTCACTAAATTCAAAAATCAAAATTTATCAATTTACAATACATACAAATATATATTATAAACAGAAAACAATTTACTTATTTAAAAAAATAAAATCTTTCAACTTAAATATTTATTAAAACATGATTATTAAATCAAATTCCAAATTTGTTATTAAAATTATCAAATCGGATTAAATTTATAACATAGATTATTAAATTTATATTGCCCAAATTTCCGGGATATCACAACAATCATCATCGGCAATTCATTCATCGAGTTCGAGTACGAAAATCAGAAAAGCACAAAAAGGGAAATTACATACCGAAGCAAAACAGTGAACTCGATCAAATAGAAGCGGCCAAGAGCGAACAACAGAGAACGAAGCACACGGAAATATCCATTAATCGATCAACAAAGGCGTGGCTTCAAATATTGTTTCAAACCCTAATTTGGATCGAAGGGACGAAGCCCTAATTGAATTGCAAGAGGAACGACCACCATAAACGAATGAAGGAACTAAAAGTGGTTCGGGCTGAATAATCAAAAGGGGGCCGGCCTATTATTTTAAGGGCTTTTTAATTTTTTTAATTAGGGTTTTTATTTTTAAATTTCTGTTTCAATTTGTTTTTAAACTTTAAACCGTTGTTGTTTCTAGTCGTGTGACTAGGGGACAAGCTACGTGGCGTAGCTTGAGAATTCGCAACTCAGTGGCTGTGTTGTGGCAGGGTTTTGAGCGTAGAGTTAGGTTTAGTCGATAGCGGGTGTCGCGAGTTTACGTGTGTAAGCGTCTGACTATCTAATTTCTAGTAGAAACCTTGGGGGCAACACGTAGGAAGGGTTTTGCCGAAGCTGGGTAAATTCTGTGTCGTTCTATTTCTGCATTTATTATTCTACTATTATCTGTGCTGCTATTGTTCTGTGATCTGTGTTGAAATTATTCTATAAGCTTCCGCAATTAATTTTTATAATTTATACTATCACCCTATTCACCCCCCCCCCTCAGGGTAAAATTGATCCTACAAGTGGTATCAGAGCTAGGAACAAAAGTCGTTTTTGTTTTAAAAATTTGATTTTACAAAAACAAATTTTTATTTTAAAAAGTTGAATTTTTAAAATGGCTTCTTATAATACTGCTTTTGCTGAGGGTCAATCCATAGTTAGACCACCAATGTTCAATGGTGAATATGCTTACTGGAAAAATAGGATGGAAATTTTTCTGAAAACCATTGACGCATGGAATGTTGTTGAGACGGGTTATAGAGTACCAACTATGACTGTAGATAATCAGGAAATCGAGAAACCAAAGGAACAATGGACAGAACTAGAAAACAAATTACAAAATACTAATTCTAAAGCTATGAATTCTATTATCTGTTCATTAGATCAATTTGAATTTAATTGTGTCTCACATTGTCTAACTGCGCAGGAAATATGGCACACACTAGAAGTGACTCATGAAGGAACATCTCAAGTCAAAGAATCTCGCCTTGCCATGCTAAGTAGCGAATACGAGAACTTCACAATGGCGAAGGAAGAAAATGTCAAAGAGATGCATGGACGACTTTCTAATATCGTATACAAATCAAAAGCTCTTGGAAAATCATATACAGAGTTGGAGATAGTCCGAAAAATCCTTAAAGTCCTTCCACGAAGTTTTGAAGCCAAAGTGACTGCCATTCAAGAATCAAAAGATTTGAAACAAATGAAAGTCGAAGAACTTATCGGAAATCTCACCACTTATGAGCTAGAAATGAAATTCAAGGAAGAGCGTGAAGGAGGAGATACTCGAAAGAAATCAATAGCTCTAAAAGGAACAACTAAAAGTGATGACGACGACGACGATGATGCAGCAGCAGAATTGGAGCTATTAATAAATAAATTCAAAAGGTGGAATTACAAATATGGAAATTCAGTTTGAATCCAAAAAGCAAAAAGCAGAATAGCCAAAGCACTAGACTACTCTGAAGAACAGAAGATCATCTGTCACAAGTGCAACCAACCTGGACACATCAAGCCCAATTGTCCTCAAAATCAACGCGACTTTAAAAAGAAATCAAAAAGGAGAAGTTTTGCAGCCACGTGGAATACAAGTGATGAAGATAATCAAAGTTCTAGCAGTGAGAGTGAGAAAGCAGATATGTGCCTTCATGGAAATATAACTGATAGCGACGTTGACGAGCCAAGCGAGGTATCAAAACTTACTCACTCTGAATTACTTATTTTTTTCCACGAAGTGAATGGCTGTTTTGAACGACTTAGGGAAAAATATGCCAAACTTGAATCACAAAAAGACATTTTGATAGAATTAAATGAACGACTTGACCAATTAGTTGAAAACTATCAAAGAAGGATCCCTAAGTGTGATAAGTGTCCAATATTCGAAGAGGAAATTAAAAAATCAGAAATTAATATAAAATCATTTGAAAATGAAATTCTGATTTTAAAAGAGAGTGAAAATACTAGGAGAGAGAATTCTATTAAAATGTGCACACAATTGTTAAACGAAAATGAATCTCTCAAAGCACAAGTCCAACAATTGTCAACGACTTTAGATAAATTTTCAAAAAGTGAAAAATCGTTGAATATTCTATTAGGAAAGCAAACTTTTAATACGGTTAGACAAGGACTTGGATATAGTAAATCGAAAATTGTTGAAAGCAATATTAATCAAGTCAACTCTATGTGCACAATTTGTAGAAAATATGGACACACTCACAATAATTGTTGGTATAGACCCAAACATGTGAAAACTATACCGATTTGGGTTCCAAAAGGCACAAATATAAAAACTCTCAAAGTTAACCAAATTTGGGTGTCGAATGGAACAATTATAAATAGTTTTGGGTCTCCACAAAATTATTTTTCAAAATATTCTGCCACTAACAATCATGGACCTATAAAAACAAATAGGTCACAAAAATCTTTCAACGTGTAGGTGTGGTGGCAGGCTAAGGAACAACAACAGTGTTCTCTGGATTTTGGCTGTTCCAGAAACACAATGGGCGACAAAGCAAAGTTCTTTAGCCTAGTTCAAAGGTGACAGAATCACAATGGACAACAAAGAAAAATATCTTAAAGGTAAAACAGGTAATGGTATATTTATTTGAACGATATATTAAATGTGATAATCTACACCATATTCTGAATTAAAATCAGCCAATATTGAGATGATGAAAAGATGATGATTCTGACTTATTCAAAATAGTTGGCCAATTATATTCTTATGCCAAAAAACACTATAAAATTCTTTAGATTCTTTGAATTACTTCATCTATATTAATTTGGATTAATAATAGTGTTTTGTTGGATGATAATACTTTTGGTTATAATACGACTAACTCTATATTGACGGTTTTTTAATTGTTTACACGGCTTCAATTCTAATTCAAGAGAATGTCATTTAAGTTGCTGTTAAAATTGAGTTTGAAATTTTTTGTGCACACTTCATGGTTTGGTCAATCAAATTCAATTAATGATGATTTTGAGTGAAAGAGAAATTCAGATGCAGATTACACTGGTAATCTAGTTGGTAGAAAAATTACTAGTTAAACGTGATTTTTGATACATTTAGTAACTGCATCGTTTTTCAAAGAAAATATCTGCATATTTTTCATTTCAAATAATTTTCAAATAGCAGAAAATTTTCTTATAAAACCCCCTCGAGAAAATCATTTTTGACCATATTTTCAAATTAGTCATTTTGAAAAATTAATTTCATAATTATTTTTGAATTTGATTTTAAATGACTACTTTGACTAATCTGACTCCGTAATGATTATCGAGAAGAAAAATAGTGATTGAAAAAGTGACGAGTGTTGATATTTATCATATATTATGACTCGAGATGGTATAATTAGTAAATTTCTTTAGAAATTTAAACAAGAGTTATAAAACTTTTTTGGTAAAAAATTCCATGACCATCTCTATACCTATCATATTTCTAACGACCATCACTCATCAAAATTCTATATAGTTTGTCAATATGTGGTGCTTTAAACAGGAATCGTTCGTTTTTCATTTTCACATTTTTAAAAAAAAATTTAATAATAATAATAAATAAATACCAAAGTATTCACTCTCATTTAAAAGTCCTCACGGTTATGCATGGGTGAATTACTTGGAATTTGTTATGTGCTTCCATGCTCATTTAAAAGTCCTCACGGTTATGCATGTATGGAACGCATATCAAAAGTTGATTTTTAAAATAGACAAGTTGATTTCAATTCCATTTAAAAGTCCTCACGGTTATGCGTGGTTAGAAGAAACTTGAATTGATTATTTTTGAAATAAAATTGGAATACTACTAATCTCATTTAAAAGTCCTAACGGTTATGCATGGTTAGTAGATATTCAAATTCCTGATATAAATATACCACAAATCGACACAATTGTATGGTTTTATACGATGACATCATTCCCATCATTCTAAAAGTGGAATATGCGCCTAACAAAATATTTATGATTTTTGTTTGATTTTTTATTGAAATTTAATATTTATATTCAATTGAGTTTTAATGTTGAATTAATATCGATCACTTTATCTCTATTTTCTCTAACACTATTATTCTTTTGCTGATAACAAAAGGGGGAGAGAAAAGTTAAGATTTTGTCAAATAAAATCAAGCAAAGGTCAAATAATTTTCCATTTGCATCTAGGCTCATTTGCATATTTTTATTTGTATGCATATATGTAGGGGGAGCTTTGTGTAGAGAGGAAGCATTTAAATAGGGGGAGCAATTAGAGCATGTCAATGATCAAATACATTTAATATATTCAGAATCTTAAATATATGTTTGTTATCATCAAAAGGGGGAGATTGTTGAATATGCGCTTATATGATTTTTGTTTGATGATAATAAACATATATGCATTCATTTAAATGTATTTGTTAATATACTATTTTATTTTCACTGATTAAATAAATATTTGTTGAATAAAATAAATAACACGGAATTTGAATTCAAACGAATATTTTATTCAAACAAATATTTATTACAATTTTGAATAGTACAAATTCAAGCTCTCATTATACATATACAATTTTGATTCTAATTACATCACAATTCAATTTACATAAATTCCTCACTACATATCACTCACACTCATAGTATTTATCTTCAACTTCATTCCTGTTAGAATCCAGCATTTGAGCAATCTGCAAAAATATTCACTAACGCGGTAAAATTGAAAAAGAAATATTTTTGCAATATAAAATAAAATATGAATTTTTGAAATAATATTTGCCTCAGTTATTTGGGTTGTTCGTCATGATCTATATTTGAATTCATCACACACGAACAATGTGACATGCATAGTGTATCACTGTGCATGCCACAAGGCCGTGCACACCGATATACACTTGATAATGTTACAGGGACAGGTGAGCACAAGGTCAAACCCAAAATAAAAAGACGGGTTCAACTCAGGTGCAATATAAAAAAAGTCTCGACATCAGCACAAGGTCAAACCCGAGTTTTAAAACAGGATTCAACACAGTGCACTTAAAATGTGCAAGTATGGAAAAACGGTCTCGACAACTAAAACAAGTCTCGACCAAAAATCAGTGACAATATGTATGGGGCAATGCACAAGAGACTAAGGCACAATACCACCAACATAACAGCAAACAAATGTCAGGTCGAACAATTATATACATCAACTACAAACATCAAGTGTCGACCAGGAAGCAATCCAGACCAACCAGAAAAGATGCAAACAAAATATGCAGTGCATACTTCAAGCCATGGACAGGTCGAAACCATTAAACCAGAATACAACTATAACATGAACCAATGCAAAAATATGTACAGCATGAACAAGATATGTACACAAGGCATGGGGGCACTGGACTACAGCACGACCAATTTATGGACAAGTGACACCAGTAACAACAACAGACAACAAGACTGTGAAGCAACTCAAAGACCATGTCGAAGTCATTCCAGCAAAATGACAGTGCAAACAAGTACCAGATTTAACATGAGACAACCCAATATATACATGCAAATTCGACAAGCAACTGAAGGCAATAGGTCCAGTTACAACAAAGACCAAGTGCAGCATCAGGTCGGGCACGAAGGAATGTGAAAGAGTAGAATCACTCACATATATGCAACATTTTTTTTATGTACCAATAAACTATGTAGTGAAGCCAAAGCAAACAGAGGGATCAATATAGCAACACAGCAAGCACATGAATGCACATAGCAAGCTACATGAAGACCGGCAAATAAATGAAACAGCATGTATACATATATGCCGCTTGAATACGAATACATCAAGTCATGGTCCAAACCAGTAAACAACACCGTGAAGCCATAAGGTTCCAAATTACCAAAGTCATAGTGAACAAAACAAGGTGTAACCAAAGTCACAGTGAAATCAACATCATCAAAAAAGATCAAGACCGAAGTCAGATGAAAATTAAACTGCAGTAACCAAACCAAGTCAAGATCAACAACGTGAAACCATGAGAATAAAGTCAACAGAAAAATGATCGGAGCTGAAGCCGTGGCAATCAACAAGCCGTGGCAATCAACAAGCCGTGGATATGATGAACAAGTCAAATTGACCACGATATCAAATCAACGCCGTGACCATCAAGTAACAAAAAATATACGTTTTTGAACAAGTCGAAATCATCTCAATCATCAACACAAAATCAAGCGGCCAGAGAAATCGATTGACAAATTCAAACATGTTTATACGAACGAAAATAAAGGAGATCGAACACATATAAAACCCACAATCATCATCGGCAATTCATTCATCGAGTTCGAGTACAAAAATCAGAAAAGCACAAAAAGGGAAATTACATACCGAAGCAAAATAGTGAACTCAATCAAATAGAAGCGGCCAAGAGCGAACAACAGAGAACGAAGCACACGGAAATATCCATTAATCGATCAACAAAGGCGCGGCTTCAAATATTGTTTCAAACCCTAATTTGGTTTGAAGGGACGAAGCCCTAATTGAATTGCAAGAGGAACGACCACCGTAAACGAACGAAGGAACTAAAAGTGGTTCGGGCTGAATTATCAAAAGGGGACCGACCTATTATTTTAAGGGCTTTTTAATTTTTTTAATTAGGGTTTTTATTTTTAAATTTCTGTTTAAATTTGTTTTTAAACTTTAAACCGTTGTTATTTCTAGTCGTGTGACTAGGGACAAGCTACGTGGCGTAGCTTGAGAATTCGAAACTCAGTGGCTGAGTTGTAGCAGGGTTTTGAGCGTTGAGTTAGGTTTAGTCGATAGCGGGTGTCGTGAGTTTACGTGTGTAAGCGTCTGACTATCTAATTTCTAGTAGAAACCTTGGGGGCAGCACGTACGCAGGGTTTTGCCGAAGCTGGGTAAATTCTGTGTCGTTCTATTTCTCCATTTATTGTTCTGCTATTTTCTGTGCTGCTATTGTTCTGTGATCTGTGTTGAAATTATTTTATAAGCTTCCGCAATTAATTTTTATAATTTATACTATCACCCTATTCACCCCCCCTATAGGGTAAAATCGATCCTACATAAATTTATCACTAGACGTGCAATTCTGAGTGGGAAAGGAATATATTCCCTAGGCATCAAATTCCATACAAAACTTGCCTTGAATTCACGTGTTAATTTCTACTCTTTCCATTGGCCTCTCATATATAATTGGTATAAATCTTTGAATGCAAATAACCGTTTGATTTCCATCCTTCCTTGCCTAAATTCGCATGCCTTAAATTACGCAACCCTCTATAATTAAAGCTGACGTTTCCAAAGTTTCCATAGCCATTCCAATTTCATTATTTCTTGCTTTATCAGTCGTGTAAACTTTTTACATTTTTACATTACCTCTCATATATAATTTGGAACAAAATCTTCCAATTCCTGTAGACATTTCAAAAAAATTAATTCTTGCCACTTTCCCCTCCTTGATTTACACAACTCGTTTTTTTAATTAAAACTCACGTATTTCATTTCCATTTACCTCTTGTATATGTGGAATAAATGCTTCCTATTGCTGGTGACGTTTCAAAAATTATTCCTTGCTATTTTATTTCACCTAAATCCACGCAACCCATATGGAAACTTTCCTATATTAATTTTGAAAAGCAAAGAGCAATAAGCTCATTTTATTGACTTAATCAAATTACAACACACACCAACAAAACACAAAATTACAAGCAATTGCAGTACATTTTTGACAACAGACTAAACTAAATATAATCACAATACAAATACACTTTACTGAAAAGAAAAATTGACAACTAACTGTTACTACAAATGAACCATAATACAGTCATCAACATGTCATCATGCTTTCTTCTAACCAATCATCCACTCCAAGCCATGATAACAGAATTATCATACTTCACTTGCAAATTCAGGAATCATGCTATTAAAAATCCAAGCATCAAACAAGCAGTAGTTGCACTTTAGTTACAAACAGATTGCAAATCTCTAAGAATGCTACCATGAATGGAATTATAGAGTTGAGAGGAGTTTTTAACATCAATACCAAACACTCTATTGTTCCTTTCTGTCCACACAGCATACACCAATTTCTTAAGCAACTTTAGGAGTAGATTAGTCATTCTAGTCTTCCATCTCGTAGCCTTAAACACATTGAACCACTCAATAGCACTGACTTGTGATGGTTTATAGAAACCACCATTTGATAGAAGTCTAAACCAAATCTGATATACAAATGTACATTGAAAGAACAAATGAGTATTTGTTTCTTGTTCTGATCTACAAAGAACACAAATATCATCTGATATTAAACCCAATCTACATAGTTTATCCTTAGTATTCAGAGCATTTGCCATCACCTTCCATAAAAGTAGATTTTCTTTAGCACTTCCACCAGTATTCCAGATTCTTGAATGCCAAGGAAAATACAAACTGTTACCACAGAGAGATTTGTACACAAGTTTAATTGAATGTTGCTTTCCTTTATCAGACCAAATCAGAACATTTCCATTATTAATGATGGAATTATTTGAAATAATATTCCAAAGTTTCCTGAGTTGAACAGAACTAGAATAAGGAAGAACAATTGTATCACCCTGAATAAAATCATCAACTATAGCTGAATCAGGTATACCAGAGTTGCATCTGAGATTATAGTCCACAACAGAACTTAATATCAGACCTTTACTAGCCCAAGGAGAATGCCAGAAAGAAAGACCTTTAATTAAAGAATAATTACATTGCAACAGTGGTAAGAATGTCTGCCTAAGCTTAAGAATGCTTCTCCAACTCCAGCTGCAGTTCTGAGGAATATGCATTGTCCAAAAATTCTTTTTACCAATTAAATTTTGATTTACCCATTGTGACCATAAATTGCCATCAGATTGAAAGATTTTATTGAAGTATACTGACATTGCTGCCTTATTCCAAAGAAATATATTTGTTATACCAAGACCACCATATTTTTTTGGATCAAACAGCTTTAAAAAAGAAATTGGGATGAGTTTCCTTGAGAAAGGATCACCATGCCAAAGAAATTTATTGAGAGCACCAGATATCATGTTGATCACCTTGACAGGAAGTATATAATGCCTTGTCCAATAATTAGTCATAGCAACAGCAATAGATTGAACAATTGTAAGCCTACCAGCTTGGGAAAGCTTATCAATAGGCCAAATTCTAAGTCTTTCAATTATCTTTTCAAAAAGAGGTAAGCAATTATGTTTAGTGATTCTGGAACTCAAGATAGGTAAACCCAGATAATAAGAATTCTTAGGCAATTCTTGTAAGCCAGAGAATTCAATGATTTCTTTCCTTTGAATTGTATTTAGACCAGCAACCAAGATATTAGATTTCTGAAAATTTATTCTCAAGCCAGTAATAGAATAGAAAAATTCCAGAGATGATGTGATACTTTGAATATTGATGGAAGTGGGCTTAGTAAAGATAATAAGGTCATCAGCAAACAAAAGATGAGTGATAATAGGATTTTTACATTTGGGATGAAGCTGCAATTTTTTTTTATCAACAAGATCCTTCAGAATGGAATTCAAAAGCTCCATAACAATAATGAACAAATAAGCAGAAATTGGGTCACCTTGTCTTACACCTTGTTTGCCCTTAAAATAACCATACAAACCACCTTCTCTAGAAATAGAAAACCTTGGTGAAGAAATACATGTGTAGATCCAGGCTAAGAAAGGTTTTGGAAAGTTCATTCTAGACATTATAGCTAAAATAGATGGCCATGCAATAGAGTCAAATGCTTTTTTAATATCAAGTTTAAGCATACACCTTGGAGAAATATTAGCTCTCTCATAACCATACAACAATTCTTGTGTCAAGAGAACATTATCACTTATTGATCTACCAGGAATATAAGCTGCTTGATTATTTGAAATGATAGAAGGTAAAACTGTTTGCAATCTATTTGTCAAAATTTTTGAAATAATTTTGTAAATAATATTGCAACAAGAAATTGGTCTAAAATCAGCAACTGAAGATGGATTTTTAATTTTAGGAATCAAAGAGATTGCTGTTGCAGCAAGACAATCAGGGAGTTTATTATGAAGGAAAAAATATTGGATGGCCTTAACAACATCTGATCCAATTATTTTCCAACTCTTCTGAACATAATGAGCATTAAATCCATCCGGTCCACCACAACTATTACTGTCTAAACTGAAAACTGCAGATTCAATTTCATTCTCAGAAATGGCATTAATTAACTCATTTGATTGATTGGTAGTAATGGTAGGGAGGTTGATGTTAAAAAGAGACTTTATATCAGGAGTGAATAAATTGGAAGGTGCTAAAATAGATTTAAAATACTGCACAAAAGCCTCATTTATCCCATCAAAGGTATTAACCATGTTACCAAGCATATCCTTGATCTGAAAGATATATTCATAATTCCTCTTGACCTTTAGAAAATTGTGGTAGTACTTAGTATTCCTATCAGCCTCTCTTTCCATTCTCAAATGAATCTTTTGCTTGAGTGAAGAAACTTCCTTTTGAATAGTTTGTTCCAAGGAATTTTTTAATTTTAGTTTAGAAAGAATTAATGATGTATCAAAGGGCCTATCATTGAGCATAGCTTGAATAATATGAAGCTCATTTCTAATCTGTGTGGATAGCAAAGAAGCCTTACCAAAGTTGATAGCAGACCACTTCTTAAGATGAAATTTAAGTGCCTTCATTTTGAAAATAATATTGGTAAGAGGATCACTTCCATATTGCATATTCCACACCTGATACAAAATAGTAAAGTATTCATCTTGTTTAGTCCAAAAATTAAAAAATTTAAAAGAATGTGTTCTACCACGAATGTCATCTGTTCCACAATGAAATACTAAAGGGCAATGATCAGAAAGAGAGGGATGCAAAATTTGATAATAAGATTTAGGCCAGAGATGTAGAAAAGGAATGTTTAAGAAAATATGATCAAGCTTACATAATGTAGATTTACCACTTCTATTACAATTGGACCAAGTAAAATCATGACCAAAATGCTTAGCAGAGAAAAGGTTAGATTGAATTAGAGCACTATTCAAAGGAGAAATATCTTTAAGAGTTAAAGGACAGCCCCCACTTTTCTGATTACTTTCATACATGCAATTAAAGTCACCACCAATTATCCAAGGAATAGAAGTTGATTTTAGCGATGGAAGGAAATCAAGAAAGACCTGCCTAAGAGATAAGGAATTATGAGCATAGACAGTTGTAAGATGAAAAGAAGCATTAGATGGCAAATGCAAACAAAGATAGTGAATGAATTGATCAGATGCATTTAACCTAGAAAGTTTGAAAAAGTTAGGATTCCAAATAGTAAGCAATCTTCCATAATTAGCTTGAAGAAAATTATCATCATACAACCAGGTTGGAGCAATCACATTCTTAGCTTTGATAGTAGCTTGTATATCAAGTTTTGTTTCAGATATACACATTAAATGAATGTTTTCCTCAAAAATAAGATTCTTAATCTCAACTTGCTTAGCTAATAAATTAGCCCCTCTAATATTCCAAAAAGCAATATTCATCATTTAATAGGAAGTGGTGGTAACAAAGGTGATGGATTTTTCCTAGTATGTCTATGATGATTATTATTTTTTGATGATGATAAAGGTAAAACTTCATGAGGCTTAAAATTTTTACCATTATTGAGATCATCAGAATTTACAACTATTTTATTACCAGACTTTGTAGTATCTTCAGAAAGCTCATCAGAAACAGATGGAGGAGGTAATTCAATATGATTTGGTGGGGACAGATGCAAATAAGGGGAAGTAAAATTAGAAATGGGTGATTTTGTGCTAAATTGAGAGGAACAAAAAGTAGAAGTAGATGCAATTGAATTGGGAAGAGTAGAAGAAGCTACAAAAGATGTTGATGAAGATGAAAAATTTCCAGAAACTAAACATGATGTTGAGGGATCAGAAACAATATCAGATGAAGTATGATTAATATGTGAAAGTACATTAGGACCAGAATCAACAGAGTTAATGATAAGAGTGTGAACTTCATTGATACTATCATTATGGGTTGCAAGAGAGGAGTCATTTAAGACTGCAAAGGAATTTTGATTTTCAGGGATACTTGAACTATTACCATGATGTACAACAGCTCCAATTTCCTTTGCTACATCTAACTCATTGATAGAATTAACATTAGAAATAATATTCTCCTTTAACACCGATTGCTTCTGTTTCCAAACCCCTTTGCTTCTTTTATTAATAATTCTCCAATTATGATTAATTGCACTATCATCCCTATTGCCACCTTTATTAATATTTACATTCACTCCTACCACCTGATTTATTTTTCCAACAGTTTCACCAGTATCACCCCCCACACATTGCTTATTCACAAATTCACAGGAAATAGTATTATGACCAAAAATTTTACAGTGAGTACAGATGCTAGGTTTCCAGTCATAAGACAGTTGAACATCTGGACAATTACTTCCCAGTTGAGGAACATGAATAGAGTCAGGTAAATCACAATCAGGAGAAATCTCAACTAATGCTTTAGCATACTTGAATCTTTGTAATTTCTCTGTACTACTATCAAAACAAATCAATCTACCAATATGACAAGCAAGCCAATTTATACCAACTAAAGTCCATAGTATGGTGGGTATCTTATGAAAATGAATCCAAATAGGAACTTTCTTAATCTGAGCTTGCGATAAACCAAATGATGGATCCCATTTTGTAATTATGAACATTCTACCTCTAATGAATAAAGGATCCGAATCAAGAACAAGATCCCTATCCTCCTGATTAGAAAACTTGAAATAGAAATTAAAACCATCCGATTTAAAATCTACTTCACCTTTGAGTTTCCAGTATCTCTTCAAGAAATTAACAACGGTTAAAAATGAGAGAGTACCATCCAAAAAGAACCCCACAAGATGATCATTCCAATACTTAATACCTTCATCCCTAACAAGATCTGGAAGCTCAGTGGGTGGCTTGTCACGAGGAATATCAAAGTGAATCGGATTATAAGATCCAGCATTCTTAGGAAGGGATTTGAAAAGTGAAGACCAATTCGATTTCAAAGAACCAGAAGCAATGGGAATAGAGGAAGTAGAAGATATGGGATTGACAGATTTGATAACAGTAGAAGAGGAAGAAACATAAGATGAGAAGGTAGAGGAGGAATCAGAGGAATGAGAAGATGAAAGAGGAGGAAAAGAGGCGGAATCAAGAGAGAATGAGGAAGAAGAACGATCAGGCGCCATTAAAATTTCAAAAGGAAACAGACCATTGTGAGATATATTTCATTTTCCTATATTAATGCATAACCCATGTTCATAAAATTAAATCGCCACCTCATTGATTTAAGTATAAACGCACTTATAAAGTTCCGTTCCATCTCGTTTGGGTTCAGTCTCCTCTCTCTAGCGCGAGCTACATCACGTAAATAGATGCTCTCCTTCTCCTTTCTTATTTTTCTTCTTTAGTTTTCCTTTTATTTCCATCCTTGTTCCACATGTGTCAAAATTCTTTTTTCTCCTATCTTAGTTCCTGTTGCTATTTAAAATTTGCTATGAACTTTTTGAATTCGCGTAAATAGTTTATTTATTTTGTTCAAGATCGGAATTGGGTTGTCACATCCTCTGAAAATTGATCGTGCCTTCTATATGCTTTACGGTGTAGATATTCGTTATTTCGTATCAAAACTCTAGCAGCGTAAAGGTGAGTATTCTCACCAGACAAACGTACTTATAGATCTGTAAATTAATAACAAGTGTAATTGTAGAATATCTATATTTTATTTTTCTTGCCTGTGATATAAATTTATGATGTTAAAAACCCTATTATTAATTTGACGCATCAGCAGCCATATTATATACTGTTATACTTAAGTTGTTATACTATTTATTTAATTACTGTTTATCACTACAAGTTCCCTATAGAATAGAAATTGTTACGGGATAAAATGATAGGCCTGAACGATATTGTTTATTTACTTAACTTGGGATTGCGGGTTTGAAACGATAGAACCCGAGTTTTTCTTTGTAAATTACGGATTGAAATGATATATTATCCGTATCCTTGACCTAGGTTAGAAAATATTATACAGACCCGTGGTTATTATATATATATATATATATATATATTTCTGGAAATTTTAAGTATTTTAAATATATATTTTAATATTTTGATTTAAATTGGGTTAAAATAATTGTTGGTAGTCTTATACAAGTAAACGTATAAATAAATAAATGGTAAGTTGGAATTTGAAGTAATAAATTCATTTTCGAAATTTTGATGTAATTCAAGCTAAGTATGTAAATGTAATAAATTTGGATGTAAATTGGAACTTAAATAAATTAATAAGGTGTTATTGAATTTTCTATGAATTTAATAGTTAAATAAATAAATACTTAAACATAAAATTTGAAATACATCTTAATTTAGAAATGGAAGTTTGGTTTAAGAATAAACGGTAAGTTAATAAATAAAGAGGAAATTTAGCTATACTTTGAAATGGTAATTCAACAAAATGGTTAAGAAAATTTTGAATATAAAAAAATATAGAAATTTGGGCATTTAACTATAATAAGTAAAGCCTTGAGAGGTCGATATTTATTAGTGGAATATACTTCATAAAAATCATAAATTTTTGGGTAGATTTAAATGACTATTTCAAATGGATAATATGATTTTTTTATAAGTTAATTTAGTTTAAAATTTAAGTTTAATTATTGATGAATTTATATTGAAGTCTAAAAAAATTAATTAACTTAAAACTGTTGTAAGGGATATTACCGCACTTTGTAAGTGCCGTAGTGCATGCAAATGAATTAAAAGCTAAAAATTAATAAACGGCTATTGCATACTTGGTAAGTGCTGTGGTCACGAAATTTAAATTAAACCCGAATAAATAAAATGGTTACAGTAGCACTTGTTAAGTGTTACAGTGGCTAAAATTGAGATTTATGGATATTCGATTCGTAAATATAATAACTTCACTTTAAAGTTAAAATGAAGTATTTTGATTTAATATTAACTATTTTGGAATTTATAACCACGGGTATTAATAACGTTGGTTGTTAAAGAGACCGGGATCCGATATGGGCATACACTCTGTCGATACCGAAAACCACTTTGACAATCGTGTACGCGGTGGAGATTCCAGAATGAAGTAGGATGGTGGTGACGTTCTATTAAGGTATGTACGTGGACCCGACTTCCGTGAGTTGGCATAAGGTGGCTAAAACAGGAGCGATCGACGGGCTAAGGAGGTAGCACCTCTTATCGGACGCACTTCTTCGTATGCCATTCTATTACTCTATGATTGTCTGGTGCCCACCTTTGATTTGGGAGTGTTGTTCGAAGTGGGCGGTAGTAGTTGCTACGCGCTACCACCGGTCCGGAAGCGTAATTGGTATATCTACCATAGCATTGCTTAGTTGTGCCGTGTCACCTACCCTAGCGAGCCTTATACGATTTTGGTTTTGTACCATACCTATGGAGTGCCCTCTAATAACGCCCAGCACGGGGGAGATTACGGTACTGTATAGACTATAAGAATATATTACGTGTTAAGGGGAATATTGGGTCACTCCTCAACGCTATTTTAAAGTAAGTTTATTTTAATTATAAACATTATTGTAATAGCGAAATATTACTACATAGTAAATAGTTTAACGGATCCTTAGAGGATGTGCGGTACCAAGCATCCTTTAAGTTACTTGTCTTTGTGTTACAGTTCACTTGAATTAGCTTACACTGTATAAGTATGTAGGTCCTGACTCGAGTGTTTGTGTTTATTTCTTACGCTCGGGTCAGCCTGAGTATCAGTTCAGACTTCGTTTCTTGGAGCTAGGACTGCTGAAAACCATCTTTACCAAGTTGCTGCCGAATTTCCGTTTAGTTCTTATCTTAGCTTATGAAATCAAGACAAATTGAATATCGAGATATTCTGTGGTTGTTCCAAACTATATTTGGTTTAAAACTATGTAATTTATACTTATTTTGAGACTTTGTGATAGTGGCTTCATGAACCGATATAGTATTTTAATTCTATTGCGAGTATTTTGACTTCTATGTCTGTGATTCAGTGATTATTTTTTTACTGTAAATTCTGAGATTTGCCAAATTTTATTTACAACGCGGTATTTTGAACAATTCAAGTCCGACAGGTGCGGATGCGAATGTTGAAAATACCGGGTCGTTACATCCACTTCATATTTTATATTCAAAATTTTAATTTATTTGAATCATTATAACCTCTATATTAAAGTATGATTTAAATACTAAACCATATTTATTTTAATAAATCAAACTCCATTATTTAACTTATTGTCATTAAATAGATTTATACATAGCTTAAATACATGAATTTAACTATATATAAAATATTTTTATATAATGTCAAAAAGAATCAACATTTATTTAAACAGTAAAATTCTATCCAAAACCATAGAAATCATTTTCAAATATTTATATATATAGATCGACGGTGTCTGTATAAAATTTTCTATCCTGTGGTTAAATGATACGGATATTTATCATTTCAATCCACAATTTAAAATAAAAATACGGTTATATATCATTTCAAACTGCAATCCCGAATGAAATAAAGTGCATAACAATTTGCGGTTTATAACGATATAAAATACAACATCCATTCATCCAATATCAATCATCAATCATTGATCACAATCATCATCCAATTCAATCAATAACATCAATATATGACGGATAATAAACAACAGGTATCAACTAGCAGTTTATATTCAAAAATAAATTAAATGAAAATTTAATTGGCAGTTTATATGCAATAAATAAATTAAATAACAATTTAAATGGGATGATGATTAAATATATGCCAAACAGTTATAAATAAATTTCTAATCATATAATAAATAAATTTAACAAACATAAGAAATTTTAGAAGTTGTGAGTGGGTTAAAACATTCACCTGTTGTATTTAAATTGAATTTGAATCCAATTTAAACCCAAAAATATGACGGTCTCGGAATCCGTCCAAACCAGCGCCAAAATGTCTGAAATTTTAGTACGATCCCAACACAAAAAAACGTGCGTAAATTTTACCTCGTATGAGAAAGTTATGATTATTATAATGAATTGAAAATTAAATTTAAAATAAACAAAACAAATAGTATTACACGTTTACAGTCTTACACGACACCCAAGCTCCTTCTCCCATGTGATACAGCACATAGAACCTTAGCTTTCTTGTTCTACTGTAGCCGTCACCAACTAGCACGCAAGGCTCGGCCCTCCGCGGTCGACATCAGTGAACGCGCCGCTCCTCCTCGACACAACAGAGGCTCGAGACCACTCTCGCTCACGACCGACGCTCCGAGCTCTCAATTTCAATCTGTGCCGCCACCGATTACTAAGGTTTTTGAAACCCTATCGATTCGTGCGCCACATATAGCTATTGAAACAACGAACAAACACCACAGATGAACTACGCGACCGCCTCTCTATAAAACCCATATCTTGATTTGACGATCTGACGCGCTTGATCGTGGCCCGATAAACGGCCGAGAATTGGTCTGCGATTTTCGGACAAACGGTAATTTAAAATCAAAAACGAACTGCAGATCTGAGATGCGTACATCGAGAGCTTCAATATATAATTTTTTTGAATTTTTTTTGAGGAGTTTGAATTTTCATTTGATTTTTGAATTTGCAATTGAAATTAAGGTTTGCAACCATTGGAAAGAGGAGGAGCTGATGGAATTTTACGCACAGACAAATGAGAAATAGAGGTAGGCTAGGGTTTATAATAAGGTATAAATAGGCAAGCTGAAAATAAAATAGATGGATCGGATTGAATATACGCGCTAACGACAAAGTGGCCCAAAAAGCCCGTTTCGACTCTGGAATGAAATTGGGTTAACCCATATATCAAAATAGATGTTTTAAAATATTTTAAACGCAATCAAAAATGTTTCAAGTCCAAATTCCATCGTATGAAGAAGTTATGCTAAAATCAATATTTTTCAAATTGATTTCAATTGATTTCAATTTCCTTAATTTCAAGGCGTTTCGAGTCCGTACGATAATACGACAAGTCTGATTGCTACGAAACTTGAAATTCTACAATAATTCACCGTTACAGATCCGATGAAACCAGTTTGGTCGAAATCCGAGTCAGTGGCCAAAATGGCTATTTTTACATTAATTAAATAAATTAATAATTGATAAATTAAATCAAATTTCCAATTTAAATTCTAAAATTGGCAATTCTTATCATTTTGATTTCTCAAATGTTTACAATGGTTTTAAACAAATTTAAATATCAATTTAGAGATGATTAATTTATAAGTTCCAATATTAACCTCAATTTCATTAAATTCACAAATTATAAATAAAATTCCCAAAATTCCATTTAATTAATTAAATAAATTATTATTCCATTCATTATTGTCAAATAGATGGATTAAACATTGGATTCAAAACTATTAAATAAATCTCCTCATATTATCTTTATTTCAAATTGAAAACCTTTAATTTCAATTGCTACAAGAATTACACTTATTAAAATTTGGATTTCAATGGATTAATTTGTTTCAATTCAAATCTTTTATTAAGTTCATTACTATTCTATATAAACTTAGTTACCTTGTTTTCTTTCCATTCATCACCTTAATATACCAAATTTAACAACTCCTAACCATTCTAGTACATTTCACATTAATGTAACATTTAATAAAATTTATTTCTAATTAACGTACTACTAAATTTCCTTTAATTGAAATTTGATTTCCAAATTTTTATTTAACATGCTAAAAAAATAAAAGCATATATTAATTGTCACCTATTTACCTTTACTTACATTTATAAGTTTATTACTTGCCTACACAGGTTAAAATTCCATATATACCACAAATTCTAATTAATTGTCATTAACACCGTATTATTTCATTAATTAATTCAATACTTACATTTGTTTTTCTTATATTTCATTTATTACCAAATATTCCTATTTACAATCAATTATAACCCCGATAGTTGTTTCAATCAACTGGGTTTGCATTGAATTAATTATTCATTAGCTTACATTAACATTCTTACAATTCATTCCCGTTATAAATTCATTAACAGATTACAAATTTTTATTCCTTCAAATATTAAATAACAAAATTGATTACATAACACTTTTCTTATCCAATTATCATTAAATTTATACTAATTCATCAATTTGTTCAATATATACTCTTGTTTCCTTATAAATAAATTTATGTTTCTACTAAATTTTCATTCACGCTTCCGTTACTATATTAAAAATCATTAAGGTAACGTTTATTATCAACAACAAACATTATAATTAATTATCTAACATTGATTGTATAAATTATCAATTTATTACGTATTACTTCATCAGTAAATATAACTTTGAATCCGTTTCCCAATTTACTAATTTCAATCAATTATAACTTTACAATCTGTTTCAATTAATTGCAATTTCATTTTTTTTACATTCACTTCAATATAAATTATAATTTTTTTATTTCTTTCTAAATTTAATTCAAAATTTGTATTAAATAACAAAATTTAATTATTGAAAATTTATGGGTCGTTACACTCTCCCACATTCAAAACTTTTCGTCCTCGAAAAGGAAAAAGAAAAAATTAAATAAAAATACATCTTATTCAAAAATATTAACTTATAAACCAAAAAATTTCAAAATTAATTATTTTAAATAAAAAATACAAATTTACAACCATAAAATCTTTTTATACTCAAATTAATAAAGTTGGAAAACATTTTTCCAAAAAAAATTTCTAAGTCCAAAATTTACAGAAAATTTTGGCAGAGTCTCCTTTGTACGGAGAGGCTCGAGAAAAAATATAATATCAAATATAACAATATACAATAAATATTCAAAACAATATATATCCCAACACGGGAAAAACAATATAATAATGATAAAACCGTAATCCGAGAACGTCCCTATTTGTCGGGCAACAACGCTTAAATTATGAAACCAGAAGCAGTAGCAATTGCTTCCATAACCTGTATTTCACTTATATAATATAAAGAGTTAATAATTATATAAAATGAAATGTTAAGTTGTTTCAACCAAAATACAATCATCACACAAATCAACCATCACATAGGATCAACACAAATCAATCATTCATTCATATCAAACAAACAAATATTTGTTCGGGTTCAAAACTTCAAATTGTATAGAATGAAAAATAAACTACTAAGCCACCATTTACTCAACAGTCTTTGATGAAGCTAAATAGATTATTCATACATCCAAACAATTTTAAATCATCCTTACCCAAACAACTATAAACCAAAACAAACAACAGCAATTTCAAACAACATATTTAGTTATCTTTTTTAGTTCCATTCACACATTTGTTGTTTGATTTCTCTTTTTCATTCATATAATGATTTATCTTTTTAATTTACATTTATTTCTTACAATTTTATTTAGAAATAACTTTAACTTATTTAATTAATTTTAAAATTTCTCACTTACAATACCTGCCTTCTATTATATTTAATTAGTATTATTTCAATTATACTTAAGTTTATAATAAATACAACACCAAATTCTTATTTATTAAAGGATTTCATTAATTACTTTCATTATCTCAAGTTTATTTCTTGTGTAATATCTATTACATTTTCTTATTAACATTTCGACTTTTTATATCTTTTGGTAAGTTATATATATGCCTTTAAGAATATAATTGAAAGTTATACAAGTTTTTCTCAATTCTTTTAATTAATTAAATGTTCAATAATAATATCCTTTGTTTTATATGTTAGAAATTTAAATTTTCATTTTATTTAATTTATAACTTAGAATTAAATCTCTTATTTCCTTTAGAGGTTTCAATTATTAATTAACTACGTTCCAATTCACTACAATAATTGAAACTATTAATTAATGGAAACCTAAGAATTAAATACCGGGTTTATTCAAATCATTTTAAAATAATATATATGTCCAATTATACTTAAAACAATTAGAAATTTATATTTGATTATCAAAATAAATCCGCAGTAAACTACTACAGTGGCCTTCCCACTTCGAAACTCGAAAATGAATGTCGATGATTGTGCACTCATCACCGAAATTATTTTCCAGCGATAGAGAGGGGAGTACAAACTTATTTCTTTCCAAAATTTCTTTTAAAACATTTCTTTCAAATTATATTGAAATATTTATATCAGAAAATACTTCTAATAATATTACTATTATATCTAAAAATCATTCAAAAGAAATTTTCAGAAATCCCGGAACTTAAGTTCTAAATTTCCCAATTTCATTTATTTTATCTTCAATCTTATTTCAACTATTATTTACAAATTTCATTACCTTACCACCAATATATTGCAACAAATTATATATTATTTATAAAAAATTTATTTTATATATAGAAATATAATAGACAAAATTATTTCATTCACCTATATTCAAAAACAAATATTGTGTCGGTCTGTCCTATTAAGTGTTTAGAAATACCTATTGATGTCACAGCGTCCTATGCACCAATCAGAATTTATAAATACAAAACGGAACAAATTAACACAATATCAAAACCTTTTATAACACTAACAAATACGCTCTCTCATATATATACACTCAGCGACTCATCATAGGGTATTATTCCCTATTAATAAAGAGTCAAACCCAACAAAGCTTAGGTTTATCGCTAAACCAAAACTCTGATAACAGATGTAACGTCCCGCCTTTTTGCACGCTTTAAATCGACGATAAACTATACATGTCAGACTTAAACCATCCAAAAGGGAGGATTGTTATGGGGTAAAAAAGAAAAGGTAGAGAAAGAAAAAAAAATAGAATCTTGCAGCGCAACGATTAAATATAATAATCAAATATACAGTTCATTAAGCTGTTTTATAAAATATTCGATTATTCTTATACAATACATATCAGAGTTACACTTACCAGAGAATATTAATAATGCAGCGGAATATAATGGTGTAGTGGAATAATATAATAGATAATAGAAATAATACAATCTTCGTCTTTGTCCTCTAGAAATAAGGCCTTCAATTCCTGAAATACTCAGGCTGACTCGAGCGAATTGAAAAGACAAAACACTCGAGTCAGAACTAAAAGATCTTATGTAAGTTAAATCAACAAAAATAAATATGAGTGGAACGACGTCAGAGATGTTTACGGGATTTGACATCTCCTATCCAGTGTCTAACGTGAGTGCAGTAACTCTAGAGATGGTCGGGATTCACATCTCCTAAGGATCCGTTACAATTTACTATGTAGTAATATTTTGCTATTATAATAATGTCTATTAGTAAAATAAACTTACTTTTAAATAGCGTTAAGACTTTACATTTTCTTCCTTAACACGTAATAGCGCCAATAGTCTATACAGTACCGTAATACCTCCTGATCGAGAGGCTACCAGAGGATACTCCATAGGTACGACACTAATAGAAACTCGTAGGCGCGCTAGGGTAGGTGACACGACATAACTAGGCAATGCCAGGGTAGACATACCAATTACGCTTCTGGGCCGGTGGTAACGCGTAGCCGCAGCTACCGCCCACCCCGAGCCACACCCCCAAATCAAAAATCAAAAGTGGCCACCGAATCAATCCAAAAGTCTGAGTATAATATCGAAGGGATGTGTCCGATCATATGAGCTACCTCATTAGCCCGTCAATCGCTCTTGTTTTAGCCATCTTATGCCAACTCATGGGAGTCGGGTCTACGTATTTACCTCAAAGGAAACGCCGCCACCATCCTACTTCATTCTGAAATCTCCACCGCGTACACGGTTGTTAAAGTGGTTTTCGGAGTTGGCAGAGAGTATAACAACTTCCGATCCCGGTCTCTTTAATAACCAAACGTTATTATAACACCGCGGCCGTTTCAAAAATAGTTCATACTTTAAAACTAGAATAAAATATCCATTTCGAAGCCATATAAATACGATATCACTTCCAATTTTAAAAACCAAATCAATATAATATCCTTTTTATTTCAAATCAATATAATATCATTTTATTTCAAATATATCCCTTTTTTTAAAAATCATAGCACTTCCAAATTTTATACTTCAAAACCAAACATTTGAAATTTTAACACCTTTAAAACATAATGCTTTGAAATTCATAACTTTGAAACATTTCAATTTCTATAACATTTCAATTTCGATAAATTTCAAGGCTTTAAATATTCCAAAATTTCAAAACTAAATTTGATAATTTCGATTCAACAATTAAATTTCTTATTATTTAGTTTTGAAATATTTTACATAATAAACCCCTTATTATTTAAATAAAACTCAAATTTTAAATAACTAGATATTACCTTCAAGTCATTATTCATGAAATAATCATTTAATTCACCTAGACCCAAAAATCAAGTTATAATAATTATACCTTTTAAAATTTCCAATTTAATAATTTCACATCAACCCTGTTGGTTTAATTCTTAAATAAATCCAGTTTCATAAAATCTCAAATTTATCTTCAAATCAAATTTTATTCGAGTAAATTTCTTAAATAATTTAATTCACATCCATTTCATTTTTTATATTCAAAATTTTAATTTATTTAAATCATTATAACCTCTATATTAAAGTATGATTTAAATACTTGACCATATTTATTTTAATAAATCAAACTCCGTTATTTAACTTATTGTCATTAAATAGATTTATACATAGCTTAAATACATGAATTTAACTATATATAAAATATTTTTATATAATATAAAAAGAATCAACATTTATTTAAACCGTAAAATTCTATCCAAAACCATAGAAATCATTTTCAAAATATTTATATATATATATATACACACCGACGGTGTCTGTATAAAATTTTCTATCCTATGGTCAAGTGATACGGATATTTATCATTTCAATCCGTAATTTAAAATAAAAATACGGTTATATATCACTTTCAAACCGTAATCTCGAATGAAATAAAGTGCATAACAATAGTTTATGATGGTATAGATACAACATCCATCCATCCCATATCAATCATCAACCATTAATCATAGTCATTACCTAATTCAATCAATAGCATCAATATATAACGGTTAATAAACAACAGGTATCAACTAGCAGTTTATATTCAAAATAAATTAAATGAAAATTTAACTGGCAGTTTATATGCAATAAATAAATTAAATAACAATTTAATTCAATTAAATTCAATTTAACCGAGATGATGATTAAAAATACGCTGTAACAACCCGCATATTTAACGATTTTATATTTAAATGTTTCATTTAAATATAGCGTCATTAGGCGGATTTTTAGGTCCGAAATGTTACTTTTTGCAAACGGCTGAATTGGGACTCGAAACCACCTCCATTGGTTCCAAAATGGCGTTTGCGATCTCTTTTAAGTACAAGCTTCGATATGTTTGGAGTTTGTGAATTTTTGCAACTTTTCTATTTGGGTTTTGGGTTTGGGTTCTGCCCATTTGTTAGTTTAAACCCCTAACTCAGCCCTCTCTTCATCCATTCACCCTCATTTTATTTCTGAAACTTAAGAAAACTGAAAATGGTGGAAGGGAAAGGGAAATAGAAATTGCAAGCCCATGTTTCTTCTTTGCAAACTTGATTCTTGCTAAAATATCAAAGAGAAGACATTGGTAAACTCCTCTTCATCTTCTCTATCTCTCTCTCTCTCTCTTCAATCTCAGAAATTTCCTAAACCTAACTTAGGAAAATACTTGTTTTATTCTTAGATTGAAGCTAGTAGAGTTGAAGTGGAGATTTGTTGGTTTTCTCCTTGCAAATTGAACTCCTTCTTCTTTGTTTTTAATTAGAAGGTGAGTTTTGAACTCACATCTACTTCTCATGATTTCATTGATGTTGGGTATATATTCCTAGCACTTGTTCATATGCACTTGCTTTTGGTTTGGATTGAATTGGAGAATATCCAAATTTTTAGTGTTTGGGTTCAATTCTTTAAAGATCCTAAATTTGACGTTTGAACATGTTTTTGGTGGCGAATCGGAGAGCTAATGGAGCAGGGGTATCAGTTGAATAAGGCTCCTTAGGTCCATTGATCGAACGGTCGCGTTTTGGAAGAGTTTGCTTTTCGATGAGAAAGGGCAAGAACTGCAGAAATTTGCAGTTCGGCCGACCGAGCCCTGTAGCCGGTCGACCGACCTGCTATCCCGAGCTTTTTTTTATTTTCTGCATCTGGCCAGCCGACCGAGCCCTGTAGTCCGGTCGACCGACCTGCTCCTATTTTCCTATTTTGCCTATTTATGCTCATTTTGATTGGTTTTCCAAATTTTGTCGATTCGAGTTGGTTTTTGGTAGTTGTCATTGCATCTTTTGGCTTTGATAACTTATTTTAACTTCATTCACGGGTTTTCATAAATAATCCCTCTAAATCGTATTGAAAGTTTCCTTCTCCAATTTATAAATTCTATTTAAAACGCACATACACAATTTCGCACTTCGAGCGGAGTGGAAGGGAGATTAAATGGTTAGGTAAAACACGGACCATGAATCCGTGCGTTTTTCTTGCCGATTAATCCCCGACCTATTCGATTGATCGTTTTGGCCTTTTGGTCTGGTTTACCGATGAAACGAGGTGAACTTTTTACTGCTTTGAGTGTGAAATTAACTAACGGATAGTAGTTTAGTGAAAACGAGTGGTTATGGGACTCACGTTACCACTTTTCGGATTCCTTTTTGAGGGTTATGACACATTCCGCCAGTTAGTGTTGTCCAGTATTAGGTCTCCGACCTTCACCACTACGGTTTGTTGCCTTCGGGTATGTGCCATCGGGTATGTGCCTTCGGGTTTGTGCCTTCGGGTTTGTTGCCCTTTTGTATCGCTTCCGATGTTTGTCGTTATGAGCCGCATGGGTGATATTGGGTTGCCCTTTAGTATCGCTTCCGATGTTGGTCATTATGAGCCGCATGGGTGATATTGGGTTTGGAGTCTTCGGGCTCATGGATCCTTGTTTGTACAGTACTGAGCTCGAGCAAATTTTCTGATGTTTCATTCATATGTATATTCCCTAAGTATCGCCCTTCGGTGTTGGTCTTTTTGAGCCGCATGATATGTAGCGATTACCTTGTGGAACTTGTATACCTTATTGGTATTTGTTATTGCCTTATGGCTTGCTTTGGGGTATTCTTATCCTTTGTTTCTATATGATGCCGATGATATGAGGCTTGTTTTATTATGATTCATCTTTTGTTAGATGATTGTGATATCTCTTTTAGAGATATTTGTTATACCTTGTAACCTTGCAGGTTAATTGTTGTTCAGTTTATCTAACTGATTTGTTTAGCTAGACTGACCAATGTACTTTATACTCGGGTCAGACAGAGATGTTTCAGGTTAGGTGCTTTTGGACTTAGCCTATTTTGCTTCCGCATGGACTATTCAGCTTGTTCCTTTTTGTTAAAGCTTTTTGTGTAGTCCTTTTTATTGTAACTCTGTTATATGTATTCTTTTGGGATTCGTCTGTATATTGTGGTTTGCTATACCACTTGACATGTATTATTTTGTATACTCTGTTATGTATCAATATATGTGTATATGATGATCTACTGTTCTGTGATGTATATTACATTTGAGTTGTTATATTCTGTTCTGATAGATCCTTCAACCACCTATGGTTTTGTTTTAAGTATTCATTGAGTATGTCGACCTGCTTGGTATGTTTATTGTCGATGTATTCAATTGATAGTTAGCGCAAGGCTATGGATGGTCGCTCCCAACCAGCCTTATTTTCCGTGTTAGTTGACGACATTACCCTGTAGTGTCCTTGGCTAGCGTGGGTATAGAGGTGGGGCGTCACAGCATGGTATCAGAGCTGAGTTCAGAACAAAATATGATAAACACAGAATAGATGCACATATTCCGGTACATCAAAGTGTATAAGTGATACAAATCTTTGAATCATCGTGCCTTTCTATTTCTTCTTCTATCAAAGGTTAGATAGAATTTTGGAAATACGTCTAGGAATGCATTTAAATTCCATAGTATTCCATATTGAAGTATCTACCTTGTGAGTAATCTTGTTCCTATCTTACTTTCAGCGTATGTTTCGAAGAGGCAGAGGACGACGTTCGGATGCTGGGCAATCCAGTGGTTCACATCCGGATGGCGTTTATATGTCTGTCGATCAGTTTTTGGAATTGTTTAGGAGCACTCAGCCTCCAGTTCCTCCTCGAGTGTCTCCACCTCGCAAGTCTGCCTTTGCACGCCAGTGCAGTGATTTTGCTCATCTTGGAGGAAAGCCGTTTAAGGGCTCCGAGTATGTTCTTGAAGTCCAAGCTTGGTTTCGCACGTGCGAGCGTATCTTCTCTCGCATGGATCTTCCTGACCATGATAGAGTTCTTGTAACTTCTAGCTTATTACAAGAGCGTGCCCTTTATTGGTATGAGCTTCTTGTAGCCGAGATTGATGAGTCTACTCTTTCTTGGACTCAATTTCGGGAGCGATTTGAACTTAAGTTCGTTCCTGAATCTGAAAAAGTTTTATTGACCCGTCGCTTCCTCGAGTTGAAGCAAGGGAAATCTTCTGTTTCTGAGTATGTTGCATCATTCGAGGCTTTATCTAAGTATGGTCTTGAATTCATTAGCACTTCTAATAAGAAGAATTTGAAGTTTTTCTCTGGTCTTAAGAAATATCTTAAGAAATCTTTGTTGCTCCATCTTAAGCTTTCTTTTAAGGAGTTGGTTGATTCGGCACTTCATCTCGAGACCATCGAGAAGGAGTGTGATAGTGATATTGATGTTGAGGTTTCCAAGAACCCCAACAAGAAGCCGTTTCCATTTCAGAAATCCAGGACTTTTCCTTCTAAGAAGAAGAAGACTGGTAGTTCTAGTTCTCAGCATCAGTCTGCTGGAATACCTTTCGTTCGGAAGTGTTTCAATTGTGGGTCTCCTGATCATATTATTCGAGCTTGTCCTAAGCCTCTCTTCTGCCGCTATTGCAAGAAGGAAGGTCATCATGTTTCAGCTTGCCCTACTGTTCCGGCCGGTGCCAAGTCTAGCAGGCTTTATGCTGCTAAGGCTTATGAAGGTCCTTCTCAGTCCAAAGGTATATCTCCATCTATTTTGGAAGGTTCTATTTTATTTCACGATCACAGTATTCGAGTTCTTTTCGATACGGGTGCCTCACATTCTTTCGTATCAAAGAAGCTCGTTGATGATTTATCTTTGGATGTTTCTTGTTTAGTTACTTCTTTAAGGATTACGAATACTATTGGAGGATCCGCGACCCTTAGCTTGCTTTGTGATGATATTGAGATTGTTTTATGTGGCTTTTCTTTTCGTGCGAATCTGCACGTTATTTCTTGTCTGGAATTTGATATGATTTTGGGTATGGACTGGCTAGTGAGATATGATGCCAGGATTATTTGTTCGGAGAGAATTATATATCTTCGACATCCGGATTCGTCTACTCACTTAGCTCTTATTCTTCGGGATGTGGATAATTCCGAAATGGCTTTATATTCTCTTGACTCGCGAGATGATAATGATATATCTCGTATTCCCATTGCTTGTGACTTTTCTGATATTTTGAACCTATTTCGGGTTTGCCACCCAAGCGGGCAATTGAGTTCCGCATTGATCTAATTCCAGGCGCGCAGCCAGTTGGTCGTCCTCCCACGAGGATGTCTACAAGGGAAAATGAGGAACTCAAGAAGCAGCTTTTAGAGCTTGAGTCCAAGCAGTTGATTCAGTCCAGTTTTTCTCCGTGGGGATCTGCGGTCGTCTTTGTGAGAAAGTCTGATGGAACTCTTAGGCTTTGCAATGACTATCGCAAACTTAACGAGTTGACCATGAGGAATAGGTATCCATTGCCTGGGATCGATGATATGTTCGATTTATTGAGTGGTGCTAAGGTCTTTTCTCAACTAGACCTTGCCACATGTCTTCATCAGTTACGAGTCGCGGAAGATAGCATTCCTCTTACCTCTTTCCGCACTCGTTATGGTTCTTTTGAGTGACTCGTTATTCCGTTCGGTTTGACAAACGCTCCTGCTTTCTTTGTTGATATCATGAATCGAGTATTCCGGGAATATCTCGATAAGTTCATCCTTGTCTTCATTGATGATATCCTTATTTATTCTAAGTCTAAAGCTGAGCATGCTAATCACTTGAGAATTGTCTTGAGTACTCTTCGTCATCATCAGCTTAGAGCCAAATTCTCCAAGTGCCACTTTTGGGAGAATAAGGTTAAGTTCTTAGGCCATGTTGTATCTTCCGATGGCATTTCTGTCGATCCCTCAAAGATCGAAGCCATCCAGAATTGGAAGAGGCCTGAGAATGCATGAGATTCGTAGTTTCCTTGGATTGGCGGGTTATTACCGTCGGTTCATTAAAGATTTTTCCTGAGTTGTGCTTCCTTTCACCTACCTTACTCGGAAAGGCATTCGTTTTGATTGGTCCGACAAGTGTGAAGCTTCCTTTCAGACATTGAAGGAACTTCTCACTAATGCTCCTATTTTGGTGGTTCACGAAGAGAATCATGATCTTGTTGTCTACACCGATGCTTGTGATAGTGGTCTCGGTGCTGTTCTTATGCAGAAGGATCGGGTAGTTGCTTATGCTTCTAGGCAACTGCGTCCGTATGAAGTTCGCTATGCCACTCATGATCTTGAGTTAGCCTCCATTGTCTTTGCCTTGAAGATTTGGCGACACTATTTATTGGGCGAGCACTTCATTCTTTGTACCGATCATAAATCTTTGAAGTATTTGTTCACTCAGAAGGAACTCAATATGAGACAATAACGTTGGCTTGAGTTTCTTGCTTCCTTTGACTTTGATATCTATTATACCCCTGGTAAGGGTAATCGTGTTGCAGATGCGCTTAGTCGCAAACATTCGACTGTTATTTCTATGATGCTTGCCGAATGGAATGTTCTTGAGACTCTATCTTGTTGTGAAATTCGTGATCGATGTTCATCTTCTGATTCTCCTATTCTATTGTTTAGTTTGGGAGCTCGACCTATTTTGTTGGATCGTATTGCCGATGCCCAATGGCGTGATCCTGATTTGTTGCATCTTATTCAGCTTTGTGTGTCTGGATCCTGTGATGAGGCGTTGCGGGATTTCAGCATTGGTTCTCATGGGTGTCTTCGTAAGAAGAACCGTCTTTTTGTGCCTTCTGATTTTGCACTTAGGCATGATATTCTTGATGACTGTTACTGTTCTAAGTATACCATTCATCCTGGTAGTAGTAAGATGTATGCCGATATGCATCGTCTTTATTATTGGGAAGGCATGAAGCGCGATGTAGCGAGTTATGTAAGTAACTGCATAACTTGTCAGCGTGTTAAGGCCGAACATCAGCGTCCTTCGGGTCTTCTTCAGCCTCTAGAGATTCCATTATGGAAATGGGATCAGATTTCTATGGATTTGGTTGACGGCCTACCTCGTTCGAGATCAGGTCATTCTAGCATTTGGGTTATTGTTGATCGCCTCACTAAGTCTGCTCATTTTGTCCCTATTAAGTCTAATAGAACTGCTTCGCATTTGGCTAAGTTGTATGTTAAGGAAATCGTGAGACTTCACGGTGTTCCTAGTTCTATTGTGAGTGATCGTGATCCTTTATTCATGAGTCAATTTTGGCAGAGTCTTCAGCAAGCTTTGGGAACAAAGCTTAATTTTAGTACAGCTTATCATCCGCAGTCTGATGGACAGACTGAACGGGTGAATCGTATCTTGGAAGATCTTCTCCGTATTTGTATTTTTGATTTTGGTGGTAGCTGGGAGGATCATCTACCTCTTGTAGAGTTCTCCTACAACAATAGTTTTCAGTTTAGTATCGGTATGGCTCCTTTCGAAGCTTTATATGGAAGGCCATGTCGATCTCCTTCATGTTGGTTAGAATATGGGGAGAAGATTATTCTTGGTCCAGATTTTGTTCGTGATTCTTCTGAGAAGATTGATCTTATCCGGTTGAGAATGAAAGAGGCACAGAGTCGCTAGAAATCCTATGCGGACAACCGTAGTAAACCTCTCGAGTTCTCGATTGGTGATCTTGTTTTTATTCGTGTTTCTCCTTTGAAAGGGGTTATGCGTTTCAGTACGACTGGGAAATTGGCTCCTCGCTTTATAGGACCATTTTCTATTACTGAACGTATTGGCCCTGTGGCTTATAGAGTTTCACTTCCTGCTCATCTATCTAGCATTCATGACGTGTTTCACGTCTCACTGCTTCGGAAGTGTCTTCGGGAGTCGGATTCTGTCATTACTTCTCCTGATTTGCTAGAGCTTGAGATCTCACCGGACTTATCTATTGTACAGCAGCCTATTCGCGTACTTGACACGGAGGTGCGACACCTTCGGAACAAGGACGTGCCGCACGTTAAAGTTCAATGGTCCGCTAGTCCCAATGACTGTACTTGGGAAACCAGAGAGTTTATCGAGCGATCTTATCCAGGTTTTCTATCTTTGCTTGGGAACGGTGAGTATATCCTTTTGTCTCAAGCTTATTTTCTTTTCTTTTGAAGGTTGTATGTATGTAGTTGTTACAAATATCGTCTCTAGGAATTACGGGGACGCAATTTTGTAAGGAGGGGAGATCTGTAACAACCCGCATATTTAACGATTTTATATTTAAATGTTTTATTTAAATATAGCGTCGTTAGTCGGATTTTTAGGTCTGAAATGTTACTTTTTGCAAACGGCCAAATTGGGACTCGAAACCACCTCCATTGGTTCCAAAATGGCGTTTGCAATCTTTTTAAGTATACGCTTCGATATGTTTGGAGTTTGTGAATTTTTGCAACTTTTCTATTTGGGTTTTGGGTTCAGCCCATTGTTAGTTTAAACCCCTAACTCAGCCCTCTCTTCATCCATTCACCCTCATTTTATTTCTTAAACTTAAGAAAACTGAAAATGGTGGAAGGGAAAGGGAAATAGAAATTGCAAGCCCTAGTTTCTTCTTTGCAAACTTGATTCTTGCTCCAATAGCAAAGAGAAGACATTGGTAAGCTCCTCTTCATCTTCTCTATCTCTCTCTCTCTTCAATCTCAGAAATTTCCTAAACCTAACTTAGGAAAATACTTGTTTTATTCTTAGATTGAAGCTAGTAGAGTTGAAATGGAGATTTGTTGGTCTTCTCCTTGCAAATTGAACTCCTTCTTCTTTGTTTTGAATTAGAAGGTGAGTTTTGAACTCACATCTGCTTCTCTTGATTTCATTGATGTTGGGTATAAATTCCTAGCACTTGTTCATATGCACTTGCTTTTGGTTTGGATTGAATTGGTGAATATCCAAATTTTTAGTGTTTGGGTTCAATTCTTTAAAGATCCTAACTTTGATGTTTGAACATGTTTTTGGTGGCGAATCGGAGAGCTAATGGAGCTGGGGTATTAGTTGGCTAAGGCTCCTTAGGTCCATTGCTCAAACGGTCGCATTGTAGAAGAGTTTGCATTTCGATGAGAAAGGGCAAGAACTGCAGAAATTTGTAGTTCGGCCGACCGAGCCCTGTAGCCGGTCGACCGACCTGCTATCCCGAGCTTTTGTTTACTTTCTGCATCTGGCCAGCCGACCGAGCCCTGTAGTCCGGTCGACCGACCTGCTCCTATTTTGCTGTTTTGCCTATTTATGCTCATTTTGATTGGTTTTCCAAATTCTGTCGATTCGAGTTGGTTTTTGGTGGTTGTCATTGCATCTTTTGGCTTAGATAACTTATTTTAACTTCATTCATGAGTTTTCATAAATAATCCCTCTAAATCGTATTAAAAGTTTCCTTCTCCGATTTATAAATTCTATTTAAATCGCACATACACAATTTCGCACTTCGAGCGGAGTGGAAGGGAGATTAAATGGTTAGGTAAAACACGGACCATGAATCTATGCGTTTGTCTTGCCGATAAATCCCCGACCTATTCGATTGATCGTTTTGGCCTTTTGGTCTGGTTTACCGATGAAACGAGGTGAACTTTGTACCGCTTTGAGTGTGAAATTAACTAACGGATAGTAAGCCGTTTAGTGCGAACGAGTGGTTATGGGACTCACGTTACCTCTTTTCGGATTCCTTTTTGAGAGTTATGACACATTCCACCAGATAGTGGTGTCCAGTACTGGGTCTTCGACCTTCAGCACTACGGTTTGTTGCCTTCGGGTATGTGCCTTCGGGTTTGTGCCTTCGGGTTTGTTGCCCTTTAGTATCGCTTCCGATGTTGGTCGTTATGAGCTGCATGGGTGATATTGGGTTGCCCTTTAGTATCGCTTCCGATGTTGGTCGTTATGAGCCGCATGGGTGATATTGGGTTTGGAGTCTTCGGGCTCATGGATCCTTGTTTGTAGAGTACTGAGCTCGAGCAAATTTTCTGATGTTTCATTCATATGTATATTCCCTGGGTATCGCCCTTCGGTGTTGGTCTTTTTGAGCCGCATGATATTTAGCGATTACCTTGTGGAACTTGTATAACTTATTGGTATTCGTTATTGCCTTATGGCTTGCTTTAGGGTATTCTTATCCTTTGTTTCTATATGATGCCGATGATATGAGGCTTGTTTTATTATGATTCATCTTTTGTTAGATGATTGTGATATCTCTTTTAGAGATATTTGTTATACCTTGTAACCTTGCAGGTTAATTGTTATTCAGTTTATCTAACTGATTTGTTTAGCTAGACTGACCCGTGTATTTTATACTCGGGTCAGACCGAGATGTTTCAAGTTAGGTGCTTTTGGACTTAGCCTATTTTGCTTCCGCATGGACTATTCAGCTTGTTCCTTTTTGTTGAAGCTTTTTGTGTAGTCCTTTTTATTGTAACTCTGTTATATGTATTCTTTTGAGATTCGTCTGTATATTGTGGTTTGCTATCCCACTTGACATGTATTATTTTGTATACTCTGTTATGTATCAATATATGTGTATGTGATGATCTACTGTTCTGTGATGTATATTACATTTGAGTTGTTATATTCTGTTCTGATAGATGCTTCAACCACCTATGGTTTTGTTTTAAGTATTCATTGAGTATGTCGACCTGCTTGGTATGTTTATTGTCGATGTATTCAATTGATAGTTAGAGCAAGGCTATGGATGGTCGCTCCCAACCAGCCTTATTCTCCGTGTTAGTTGACGGCATTACCCTATAGTGTCCTTGCCTAGCGTGGGAATAGAGGTGGGGCGTCACATACGCGAAACAGTTTTAAGTAAATTTCTTATCACATCCTAAATAAATTTAACAAGTTGTGAGTTGGCTAAAACACTCACCTTTTGAATTTAAATTGAATTTGAATCCAATTTAAACCCAAAAATATGACAGTCTCAGAATTCGTCCAAACCAGCGCCAAAATGACTGAAATTTTAGTACGATCCCAAAGTAAAAACCCATGCGTAAATTTGACCTCGTATGAGAAAGTTATGATTATTATAATGAATTGAAAAGTAAATTTAAAAAAACAAAACAAATAGTATTACATGTTTACAGTCTTACACGTCCCCAAAGCTCCTTCTCCCACGTGATACAGCACACAGAACCTTAGCTTGCTCGTTCCAGTGTAGCCGCTGCCTACTGGCACGCAAGGCTCGGCCCACCGCGGTCGACATCGGCGAATGCGCCGCTCCTTCTCGACACAGCAGAGGCTCGAGACCACTCACGCTCACGACCGACGCTCCGAGCTCTCGATTTCAATCTGTGCCGCCACCGATCACTAAGGGTTTCGAAACCCTAATTCGATTCGTGAGCCACATCTAGCCGTTGAAACAGCAAACAAACACCACAGATGAACTACGCAACTGCCTCTCTACAAAACCCATATCTTGATTTGACGATATGACACGGTTGATAGTGGCCCGATGAATGGCCGAGAATTGATCTGCGATTTCCAGAAAAACGGTAATTCGAAACCAAAAACGAACTGCAGATCTTAGATGCGTACATTGATAGCTTCGATATATAATTTTTCTGATTTTTTTTTTGAGGTGTTTGAATTTTCATTTGAGTTTTGAATTTGCAATTGAAATTAGGGTTTGCAGCCATTGGAAAGAGGAGGAGCTGATGGAATTGTACGCACAGACAAATGAGAAATATAGGTAGGCTAGGGTTTATAATAAGGTATAAATAGGCAAGCTGAAAATAGAATAGATGGATCGGATCGAATATACGCACTAACGATAAAGTGGCCCAAAAAGTCTGTTTCGACTCCGGAATGAAATTGGGTCAACCCGTATATCAAAATAGATGTTTTAAAATATTTTAAACGTGTCGAAAAAGGTTTCAAGTCCAAATTCCATCGTATGAAGAAGTTATGCTAAAATAAATATTTTTCAAATTGATTTCAATTGATTTCAATTACATTAATTTCAATGCGTTTCGAGCCCGTACGATCAAAAGACAAGTCTGATTGCTACGAAACTTGAAATCCTACAATAATTCACCTTACGGATCCGATGAAACTGGTTTCGCCGAGATCCGAGTCAGTGGCCAAAATGGCTATTTTTACATTAATTAAATAAATTAATAATTGATAAATTAAATCAAATTTCCAATTTAAATTCTAAAATTGACAATTCTTATCATTTTGATTTCTCAATCATTTACAATGGTTTTAAACATATTTAAATATCAATTTAGAGATGATTAATTTATAAATTCCAATATTAACCTCAATTTCATTAAATTCACAAATTATAAATAAAATTCCCAAAATTCCATTTAATTAAATAAATTAATTATTATTCCATTCATTATTGTAAATTGATGGATTAAACATTGGATTCAAAACTATTACATAAATCTCCTTGTATTATCTTTATTTCAAATTGCATATCCTTTAATTTCAATTGCTACAATAATTACACTTATTAAAATTTGGATTTCAATAGATTGATTTGTTTCAATTCAAACCTTTTATTAAGTTCATTACTATTCTATATAGACTTAGTTACCTTGTTTTCTTTCCATTTATTACCTTAATATACCAAATTTAACAACTCCTAACCATTGTATTACATTTCACATTAATGTAACATTTAATAAAATTTATTTCCAATTAACGTTACTAAATTTCCTTTAATTGCAATTTGATTTCCAAATTTTTATTTAACATACTAAATAAATAAAAAATATATTAATTGTCACCTATTTACCTTTACTTACATTTATAAGTTTATTACTTGCCAACACAGGTTAAAATTCCATATATACCACAAATTCTAATTAATTGTCATTAACACTGTATTATTTCATTACTTAATTCAATACTTACATTTGTTTTTCTTATATTTCATTTATTACCAAATATTCCTATTTACAATCAATTTTAACCCCAATAGTTGTTTCAATCAATTGGGTTTGCATTGAATTAATTATTCATTAGCTTACATTAACATTCTTACAATTCATTCCCGTTATAAATTCATTACCAGATTACAAATTTTTATTCCTTCAAATATTAAATAACAAAATTGATTACGTAACACTGTTCTTATCCAGTTATCATTAAATTTATACTAATTCATCAACTTTTTCAATATATACTCTTGTTTCCTTATAAATAAATTTATGTTTCTATTAAATTTTCATTCACATTTTTGTTACTATATTAAAAATCATTAAGGTAACGTTTATTATCAACAATAAACATTATAATTACTTATCTAACATTGATTGTATAAATTTTCAATTTATTACGTATTACTTCATCAGTAAATATAACTTTGAATTCGTTTCCCAATTTACTAATTTAAATCAATTATAACTTTACAATCTGTTTCAATTAATTGCAATTTCATATTTTTAACATTTACTTCAATATAAATTTCTAAATTTAATTACAAATTTTTTATTAAATAACCAAATTTAATTATTGAAAATTTAAGGGTCGTTACAATTGTGTTCCTATATGTATTGTAAGTGATCGAGACCCCATATTTACTAGTCAATTTTAGGAAGCATTGCAAACAACACTTGGAACAAAGTTGAGCTTAAGCACAGCATACTACCCCTAAACCGATGGACAAATGGAATGGATGAATCTGATTCTAAAGGATCGCTTGAGAGCACGTATTTTGGATTTTGGTGGATCATGGGAGGATCATTTACATTTGGTTGAGTTCTTCTGCAATAATAGCTTCTAAGCAAGCATCGGGATGATACCATACGAAGCCCTATATGGAAGGCCATTCAATCACCAGCATGTTGGATTGAGATGGGAGATAGATTAGTTCTTAGACCAGCCAAGATTCGAGAGGCTACAGAGAAAGTTTTAGTGATTAAGAAAAGAATAAAGGAGGCCCAAGATCTCCAAAAGAGTTATGTGGATAGGAGGTGAAGGGATTTGGAATTTGTGGTCAGGGACTTGGTGTCTGTAAAAATTTCACTAATAAGAGGAGCTATTATATTTGAAAAGGCTGAGAAGTTAGCTTCAAGGTATGTTGGACCCTTTCGTATTATTGAGAGGATCAGATCGCTTGCTTATAAGGTCGAATTTCCAGAGAGTTTAGTAGGTGCTCACAATATGTACTCTGGCAGGTGTTCACAATATGTTCCACGTGTCTCATTTGAGGAAGTATGTTCATGACTCATCTTTGTTTACGGAGCCATCAGTTCAAGAGGAACTGAAAATGGAACCGAACCCGACAGTGGTTAGACATCTAGTTTATGTTGTAGATCAAGATGAAAAGAGGTTGCACAACAAGGTGGTGCGACTAGTCAAGATTCAGTGGATTGAGGATCCAAGAGACTGCACTTGGGAAATGCTGGATTATATGAAGAAGGCCTATATTGTGTTGATGTTAGGATAGCCATTCGTAAGTTATATGTATAGAGTATGTTTATTTTCTATGGATGCTCAGTGTACGTATTATTATGTGTTTATTATATGAATATATGGCTTTCTGCGTAGTTTTAGTTATCTTCTTGAGTTCTAATTTCAGGACAAAATTCTATTAGGGGGGAAGGATTAATGACCTAGAATTCAATTGATATTTAAATGAATATATAATTATATTTTTAAACAATTAATAAATGTATTTTTATTGAAAAATAATTTAAATAATAACTAATAATGATAAAATCCTTTTCAAAATTTGTTTGCCATTACATATAGTTTATAAAGAAATAGAAAATGTGACAGGAAATTATTTTCAAAAACATCAATTTTTCATTTGGTTAAAAGTTAATTAAAATTTTATAGCTATATTGTAAAAATACATGCACATAATGTAAACCATTTTAACATGATGTGTACATGTCCATATGCATGTACACATTAGCTCTCTTATGCATATAAACATATAAGTTAAAATAAAATTTTATTAAAAATAATATATACATAACATATTTAAAATTACGCCTTTTTCAAAACAAGTATTTAGGACATGGCTTGAATAGTGCAAGAGAAGGGGGGTCCTAGAGAGGATGGATTTGAGGGGGGAGGGGTATGATAATGCATGCATACATTTAGTTTAATATAAACACTTATATATTTTTATTAATTCTCTAACCCTATATATACCCCTTTATCTTCACATTCTCATTTTTACAACTTCCTTCTTCATTTTAAAATCCAAAAAGCTTAAGCTAAACATCCATGGCCTCCTCTTCATAATTTTCAAAGTGAGAAAATCCACTCAATATTGCCAAAAATCTCCTTTTTAATCCATAAAATCACTTTACATCTTCTACTACACCTCTCTTCTAAACTACAAGTGAAAAACCCACCCCAAAACCACATCCTAATTCAAACTCATCATGGTCATGCCCAACAAGGCCTAGGTTGAGCCCAAAGTCCAAAACGCTGAGCCATTTCAAGTGTTCGAGCAATTAAAAGTTTCATATTTGCAAAGTTTCTAAAGTGTTTTCAAGTTTTGGCAAAAGTACACTTTGATTTAAAAAAACTTGGTAAGTAAAACTTTAATTTTTAGACAATAAATTAACTTTATTTTGATGAACTATATGTTGTGAAAATATAATTATTGTTGTGTTGAATTATCGTGTTGTTTTGATAGCATATGATTATATGATTTTGTTTGAGTTTGGATTCGTGGTTTGGTGGTTGAATAATATGTTTGTTTATGGATATGTGAATTGTTGGTTATGATACGATGGTAGTATGCTTATGAAACAAAACTATGTGTATATGATGTAAATATTGTGAAATTAGTACTTTGAAAAGTTGCAAAGGACTTGAGATCCAATTTGAAATAAAGCTTGTTTCCTATTTTTTGAATTTAGTAATTTATCCCGAGTTTTCACTTTTATTTTTAAGTTTTTAAACTTTTACATTTTTGTTTGAGAATATTTTATAGCTAGAGTTAAAGTAAAGTTTTCACCTAGAAATCAATTCGAATGAACTACGCTTATTGTGATAGTTGCTATGGATGTAGTCCAGGAAATTTCATGGTTTCAAGTTTTAAAGTGTTTCCTTTTTGATTGTTTTGGAAAAATTATTTCAAACTAATTAAGTCAAAGGTTTAAGTTTTAATTATATAATGATTTAGTTATTTAATTTATTAACTAGGATAATTATTACTTAATTAATTAATCAAATAATTAGGTTAAGTAGTTAGAGTTTAATAATTATCAACCAAGTTAGTTATTAAGTTTTAAATAATGGTTAATTAAGATAAAAGAAAATTAATTATTATTTCATCAAGTTTATTTATTTTCGTTATTAATTTAATTAGAGTTAATTATTTAATTAATTGTTATTTAATTATCGACTTAATTAGGATTTAGCTTATTAAATAAATGTTATTTAATTAATGTGTAATTAAGGTTTAGTTATAGATAAAATAGGATTATTAATGATTCAGTTTTGATTTAATTAAGGTTATGGTTTAGTAGAGTTTTAACTTATGATTTAATCAAAGGTTATTTATTTCAAAGTTTCTTTTAAAACTCTATCAGTTATTTATTTTTAACCAATTTTTCTTGTTTAAGTGGATTGTTTCAAGACCAAGGATCTCTTTTCCATGCTATTAAGTAGTCAGATGAATTAAAGTAGTTGTAATAAAACGATGATGTGTTTTATTGAAAGCAGATCGACTTGTACTTATCACGAATACCGCACTTCGGGAACATGATAAAGACGAAGGGTTAATTTCGATAAGCAAGTCATGGTAATCTAAGCATATGGAACGTATGTCCTTATGTAAATCTTTACACCCTGATAGTTGGATAGTCCACTATAAACAACTTGACCTTTTGAATTATCGAATGTTGGTTTGGAGAGATCGGGATCAGATATTAGTTGTTATCCGAAAACCACTTTTGTAACAACCCACATATTTATCGATTTTATATTTAAATATTTTATTTAAATATTTTATCGTTAGCCGGATTTTAGTCCGAAAAGCTACTTTTTGCATACGGTCGAATTAGGACTCGAGACCACCTCCACTAAGTTTAAAATGCCGTTTGCGACCTTTTTGAGTATAAACTTTGATATGTTTGGAGATAGTTGATTTTTGCCACTTTTTCACTTAGGGCTTTGGTTTGGACTGCACCCTTATTAGCTCAGCCCAACCCCCTTCTCTTCATAACTTCTCCTCTTTGCTTAAACACTCAAGCTTTAGCAACAATGGTGGAAGAGAATGGGAAATAGAAATTCCTAAGCCCTAGCTTGCTTTGCAAATCCAACTTCTAGCTCCAAATTCAAGAGAACCCATTGGTAAGCATTCTCTTCTTCTTCTCCAACTTATTCTCTTACCAATTTTAGAAATTCCTAAACCTAATTTTGGGAATGTTCTTGTTTTGAGCATAGATTCAAGCTCATTTGGGTTGTGTTGAAGAGAGGTTGATTCTCCATTTGCTTTCAAGCTTCTTCTTGTTTGGTTTTGTAAAAAGGTGAGAGTTTTAATCTCACATCTAGGTCTATGATTATCTTCGATTGTTAGGTATGAATTCCTAACACATATTCATGTGCATTTGAATTTGGTTTAGATTGATTTGGTGTATATTCCAATTTTTAGTGTTTCGAGTTCAAATCTTCAAAATTCATAGCTTTGTAGTTTGAACTTGTTTTTGGTGATGCGTCGAAGAGCTTATAGGACCGGGTAGTCGATTGGCATAAACCCCTAGTGGCCGTGCTCGCCCGATTGCATTTTGATGAAGATTGCATCTTCATTTCATAGGCTGGAAAACAGCCTTGGTGCCAGTCAGTCGACTGGACCCTTGAGTCAGTCGACTGGCTGTAGCACATAGGCATTCCGAAGGAAATAACTAGAGGCTCGGGTCCTCTGTTTTCCCTGCATTCAGTCGACTGAATTTTTAGGTCAGTCGACTGACTGCAGGAAATTATTTTTCCCTGCTTCTGGTTCAGTCGACTGGACCTTTGAGTCAGTCGACTGACCTGCACCAATTTGCCTAATTATGCCTATTTGTGCATATTTTTGTTTGGTTTCAAATTCCATCGACTCGTGTTATTTCCCACTTGTTGTTGCTACGACGTTAGTGACTGCTATTTTTGGAATTTTTGGGAATATCCATTTTGATGGATTCTGATCGATTTCTTTGGATCTTTATTCGCATCTTTGAATGTGAATTTTGGTGGTTGATTATTCTACAATCATTTGTGTGTTTTGTCACTTTAAAAATATAAAGGTTTCAATACTAGTAGTAAATATCAAAACTCTTTCCTCAAAACGATTTCAACTCTATTTTCAATACCAAATTCGTTTATAAAACCGTTTTCCAATCTATTAGTATATAGAAACCTTTACCTCACTCGTATGAGAAATCTAATTAAACGGCTTAGTAAAACAGGTGGTATGAAACGCTTGCGTTTACTTCGTCGGTTGATTCTTGGACTTGTTCGATTGAATCTCTTGTGATAATTTCCTAGTGGAGATATACAATTTGCTCGTAAATATTTAAGTTAAGCTAGTGGTTATGGGACATGAAGCTAAGCTCATATATTTACTAGCTTACTGTAATTGACACTTCTTGATGATCATGACGATCATTTTTATGATTTAGACTAGCAATGTGCGATGTCTCTTTGTCTGCGAGGGAGACTAAACCCCGTTTTGTGGAGTTTCGACTCAAATTGGTGGGGTAGCAACCCATGGTCTTCGGGCCGTTTGTGGAGCTTCGGCTCAATTTGTGATGGTTAGCAACCATGGAATTAGCATTCCGTTTGTTATACACGTGTTGGTGAGCCTTGTGCTCCCGTTTGTGATAGGCCTCTCTCTCCCTCCTTTGTGATTTCTGGATTTCTTGAGATGATTTCTAGAATTTGTGCTTCACCAATTTTCATGATTTCCATTGATAAGCTTTATCGATATTTGTGCATTGGTGAATTTGTGCGTCATTGACTTTTGTGATTTCTGGATTTCGTGTGTTGAATTCTGGAATTTGTGTGTCATTGACTTTTGTGATTGACATTGATATTATCGTCAATATTTATAGTTTGGTGAACTCAATTAGGAGTATGACGTTTCTTTGATTCTTGTGTAGATTTTGTGACATTGAATAATCCCTTGATGATTTTCAACTGCTTATATATATCACAGCTTGGCATTGTGATTATTATGTGTTTAGTCATATCTCTTATTCTATATCGTTTCATTTGATTTTTGTAGTTAGACTGATCCGTTTATTATTTTCTTATCAAATAATACTCGGGTTAGACCGAGATGTTACAGGTGCTTCTGCTTGACTTCTCTCCAGGGATTCATTACTCCGACTTTTGGAAAACTACTTAGATTAGTAGCTTATTTTGTTGTATACACTTAAGATATAGACTCATAGTTGTATTCTTTTGTATAGCCCGTGTTGCTATTCTTTTGTATTATTGTGGATCTTTTTGACCACTACTCTGATATACACTTCCATGTGTTAATTATATATTCATATCTTCTTCCGCCTTTGTGATATGAATTATCTGTGACTGATTTATGTTATGTTTATTTCTGTATTTGTTTCTGAAGATATTATAGTCACTGTGTAGTATCTTTGAGTTTGTGTCGGTATGTCGGATTTCCTCTTGATAAAGTGGCATGTTATACTATCTGACATATCGATGCTCGCACAAAGCAATTACACGGATGGTCGCACCTCAACAGCCTTATTCTCCGTGCTAGTTGACAGCATTCACCGTAATGTTCTTGGCTAGCGTGGGTGTAGAGGTGGGGCATCACAGCTTGGTATCAGAGCCAAACTTCGGAACAATATGGAATATTATAACAAGGATCATCGTCCTAAGTCTTTCTTAGGAGTCGTGCTTTAGGATTTAATTCGAGGCTTCGTACCGTTCTATCCTATTTTCTTTTATGATTCCTTGTTTTATTTATCAAGATTTCTTGATAGTTATTTGGTGAATAACCCTTTTCTCCTTCTTCTTTCTTTCTAAAGGAAGAGAAATTCTAGACCAGGCCGCCCCAGAGTCGTACCATCTAGCACTCCACCCCAGGATGGAGTTTTTATGACTGCTCAACAGCTTCTTGACTTAGTGACAAATGCTCAAGCAGCTGGAGCTATCCCGGAACCTACTCACCCAAAGTCGGGATTTGCACGCTTGTGCGGCGATTACACTTATTTGGGTGGGGAGCCATTCAAAGGTTCCGAAACTATTATTGAAGTACAGGCTTGGCTAAGGTCATGCGATCGAATCTTTTCTCGCATGAATCTTGTTTCCCTTCACCGTGTTCAGGTGGCCTCTAGTATGCTCCGAGAAAGAGCATTGGACTGGTACGAACTTCTTATTTCTGAGATTAATGAAGCGGATCTCACCTGGGAGCAATTCCGGGAACGCTTCGAGTTGAAATTCGTAGCAGAAGCTGAGAAGGTGACTTTGGCTCGCCGTTTTATAGACCTTGTTCAAGGTGAATCTTCCGTGGCAGATTATGTCGCGTCTTTTGAATCTCTCTCCAAATATGGGGTTGAATACATCAACACCCCATTGAAGAAAAATTAGAGGTTCGTCTATGGCTTAAACAAAAATCTCAAGAAGCCATTACTTCTAAAATTAGAAGTTTCTTTCGACCAACTCATTGATATCGCTCTTCGTCTTAAAGAGGAGGATAGGGAGAATGATGTTGAAGTGGGGGGTTCCAAACCGAGCTTCAACAACAACAAGAAAAGGACTAATAAATTCAAAAGTCCTTATCCCAATAAGAAAGGGAAACAAGCAACCTCTGTGGCAAAAACTTCTTCCTTTGGTCATGGGGAATGCTATAATTGTGGTTCGAAGGACCATTACGCGAACAAGTGCCCAAAGTCTCTCTCTTGTTGCTACTGCAAAGGTCCCGGTCATGTTATATCTTCATGTCCCAAGCTTCAGGGCAAGAAGGAGGGAAAGTTGAATGTTGCTCAAGCCCATGGCAGCACATCTCGTGGCCAAGGTATTTCTCATTCTATTCTGGATGGAATTATTTTATTTCATGATCATCCTATTTGAGTTCTTTTTGATACGGGTGTGTCCCATTCTTTTATATCAAAAGAACTTGTTGATACTTTTTCTTTGGATGTTTTGTGTTTAATGACTTCTTTGAGAATTGCGAATCCGGTTGGTGGATCCGCAACAATCAGTTTATTGTGTAAAGATGTCGAGATTATTTTGTGTGATTTTCCTTTCCTAGCCGATTTGCATGTCATGCGTTATTTAGGCTTTGGAATGATTTTGGGAATGGATTGTCTTAATCGTTATGAAGCTCACATCCTATGTCCCGAGCGGACTATTTATCTTCGACATCCACTATCTGTTAATCAGGTTTCTATTATTCTTAAAGATTCGGATTCCGCTTTGGTTGCATCTTTATATTCTTTAAATCCTTGTGATGACGATGATGATGATGAGGGTGATATTATTTCTCTTATTCACGTCGTTTGTGAATTTTCCGACATATTCGAGCCCGCTTTAGGATTACCACCTAAGCGAGCAATTGAGTTCAGAATTAATCTCATTCCTGGAGCTCAACCTATCACTCGCCCTCCTTACCGTATGTCCAATAAAGAAAACGAGGAGATGCCTAAACAATTATCCAAATTGGAGACGAAGCAATTTATTCGCTCTAGTTCCTCGCCTTAGGGAGCTTCGGCTATTTTTCGTGAAGAAATCCAATGGTACACTTAGGCTTTACGTTGACTACCGCAAGCTTAATGATCTTACTATCAAAAATAAATATCCTTTACCTCGGATTGATGATCTATTCGATCAGCTCAGTGGTGCTAAAGTCTTTTCACAATTAGACTTAGCTACTGGATTTCATCAGCTTCGTATTGCAGAGGATAGCATTCCTTTGACATCGTTCCGTACTCGTTATGGATCTTATGAATGGCTTGTTATGCCATTTGGGTTAACAATTGCCCCAGCTTATTTCGTTGACCTTATGAATAGAGTTTTCAAGGACTTCCTCGACCGGTTTGTTCTCATCTTTATTGATGATATTCTTATGTATTCAAAAACCGAAGAGGAACATAAGAAGCATCTTCGGATTGTGTTGGAAACTCTTAGGAGTAATCAACTGAAAGCAAAATTTTCTAAATGCCATTTTTGGCAGTCTCGTGTGAAGTTTCTCGGTCATATTATTTCCGAATCCGGAATTTTCGTGGATCCTTCAAAGATTGAAGCGATTCAAGATTGGAAGAGACCAAAGAGTGTGACGGAGATTCGTAGTTTTCTTGGATTGGCAGGTTATTACCGCCTTTTTATCAAAGACTTTTCTAAAATTGTCGTGCCTCTCACTGGCTTAACCAAGAAAGGCATTAAATACATTTGGTCGGACAAATGTGAAACTTCTTTTCAGAAATTAAAAGAACTCCTTTCTGATGCTCCTATTCTTGTGATTCCCGAGGGAAACCAAGATTTTATTGTTTATACCGATGCTAGTCGCGTTGGTTTGGGTGTCGTTCTTACGCAAAAAGAACGTGTTATTGCTTATGCTTCTAGGCAATTGAAGCCTGCTGAGACTAGATATGCCACTCATGATTTAGAGCTCGCGGCTATTTTTTTCGCCCTTCGTATTTGGCGTCATTATCTTTTAGGAGAGTAATTTGTTCTTTATACCGATCATAAGTCCTTGAAGTATTTATTCTCTCAAAAGGAACTTAATTTGCGTCAACAGCGTTGGCTCGAATTTCTTGCACCATATGATCTTGATATTCTTTATACTCCCGGAAAGGGAAATCGCGTTGCGGATGCACTTAGTCGAAAGCAACAAGCGGTTGTTTCTATGATGATATCTGAATGGAACGATCTCGAGATTTTATCCACTTGTGAAATTCGAGACCGTGTTATCGATTTGTGTTCATCCTTTGTTTTATGTAGCCTTGAGGCTCATCCTTCTCTTTTAGTGCTCATTCTTGAAGCTCAAGGGTTGGATCCTGAATTGGCTCTTCTTGGCCAAAATATTAAGGATAAAATTGATATTGAAGGTTTGAAAGACTTTGATATCGATTCTCGTGGCGGCTTTCGGAGATTTGGTAGACTTATCGTGCCAAATATTAGTGATCTTCGTAAGGATGTTTTAAAAGATTCTCATCGTTCTAAATTTACCATTCATCCCGGAAGTAGTAAAATGTACGCGGATATGAAGCGACTTTATTATTGGGAGGGAATGAAACTTGACATCGCTAACTTCGTTCAGCGTTGCATGACTTGCCAACTCATTAAGGCCGAACATCAAAGGCCCGGTGGGTTATTGCAACCTTTAGAAATTCCAATCTGGAAGTGGGACCAAATTTCCATGGATTTTGTAGATGGCCTTCCCTGTTCTCGTTCGGGTCATGATAGCTTATGGGTGATTGTTGATAGACTTACTAAATCCACCCATTTTATTCCCGTTCGGTCTAACCGAACCGTTCCTCTTTTGGCCAAGCTCTTTGTTAAAGAGATTGTTAAATTACATGGAGTTCCTACTTCTATTGTTAGTGATCATGATCCATTGTTTACTAGTGGATTTTGGAAGAGTCTTCAAAAAGCTTTGGGAACGAAGCTTAATTTTAGCACCGCTTATCATCCCCAGTCCGATTGACAAACTGAGCGTGTGAATCAAACTCTTGAAGATCTTCTTCGTTCTTGTGTGATTAATTTTGGTGGAAGTTGGGAAGATCATATTTCACTTGTTGAATTCTCCTATAATAATAGCTTCCAATCTAGTATTGGTATGGCACCTTTTGAGGCACTCTACGGAAGGCCATGCCGATCTCCTTCTCGTTGGCTTGAGACCGGTGAGAAGCTGGTTTTAGGTCCAGATTTTATTCGTGATTCCACAGAAAAGATTGATCTTATTCGTCATAGGATGAAAGAAGCCCAGAGTAGACAAAAGTCCTATGCCGATAATCGAAGAAGGAAATTAGAATTTTCTGTTGGAGATTCTGTTTTTATTCGTGTTTCACCAATGAAGGGTGTTGTACGTTTCAGTCGATCGGGAAAATTGGCGCCTCGATATATTGGGCCATTTCCTATCATTGAACGTATTGGTTCCATGGCTTGTCGCCTTTTATTACCGGCTCAATTTTCTGCTATCCATGACGTGTTTCACGTTTCTCAACTTCGGAAATGTCTTCGAGATTCCGATTCTATTCTTGAGCTCGGTGTTGTGGAAGAGATTGAAGTTTCGCCTAATTTAACTTATGAGCAACATCCTATTCGTATCATTGCTTCGGAGGTCAAACGACTTCGAAATAAAGATGTTCCGCTTGTTAAAGTTCAATGGTCTTCAAATCCTAAGGATTGTTCTTGGGAATCTAGAGAGTACATCGAGCGAACACACCCGGACTTACTTTCTCGTGCTCTTGGAGGTGAACTTCTTATTTCAAATTTCTTTTGTGTTGAATATGCTTTTATGGTTGTTACTACATATCTTCTTCTTAAATATTGCGAGGACGCAATTTCTTTAAGGAGGGGAGTCTGTAACAACCCGCATATTTATCGATTTTATATTTAAATATTTTATTTAAATATTTTACCGTTAGTGGGATTTTAGTCCGAAAATCTACTTTTTGCATACGGTCGAATTAGGACTCGAGACCACCTCCATTGAGTTTAAAATGCCGTTTGCGACCATTTTGAGTATAAACTTCGATATGTTTGGAGATAGTTGACTTTTGCCACTTTTTCACTTAGGGCTTTGGTTTGGACTGCACCCTTATTAGCTCAGCCCAACCCCCTTCTCTTCATAACTTCTCCTCTTTGCTTATACACTCAAGCTTTAGCAACAATGGTGGAAGAGAATGGGAAATAGAAATTCCTAAGCCCTAGCTTGCTTTGCAAATCCAACTTCTAGCTCCAAATTCAAGGGAACCCATTGGTAAGCATTCTCTTCTTCTTCTCCAACTTATTCTCTTACCAATTTCAGAAATTCCTAAACCTAATTTTGGGTATGTTCTTGTTTTGAGCATAGATTCAAGCTCATTTGCGTTGTGTTGAAGAGAGGTTGATTCTCCATTTGCTTTCAAGCTTCTTCTTGTTTGATTTTGTAAAAAGGTGAGATTTTTAATCTCACATCTAGATCTATGATTATCTTCGATTGTTAGGTATGAATTCCTAACACATATTCATGTGCATTTGGATTTGGTTTAGATTGATTTGGTGTATATTCCAATTTTTAGTGTTTCGAGTTCAAATCTTCAAAAATCATAGCTTTTTAGTATGAACTTGTTTTTGGTGATGCGTCGAAGAGCTTATAGGACCGGGTAGTCGATTGGCATAAATCCCTAGTGACCGTGCTCGCCCGATTGCATTTTGATGAAGATTCCATCTTCATTTCATAGGCTGGAAAATAGCCTTGGTGCCAGTCAGTCGACTGGACCCTTGAGTCAGTCGACTGGCTGTAGCACATAGGCATTCCGAAGGCAATAACTAGAGGCTCGGGTCCTCTGTTTTCCCTGCATTCAGTCGACTGAATTTTTAGGTCAGTCGACTGACTGCAGGAAATTATTTTTCCCTGCTTCTGGTTCAGTCGACTGGACCTTTGAGTCAGTCGACTGACCTGCACCAATTTGCCTAATTATGCCTATTTGTGCGTATTTTTGTTTGGTTTCCAAATTCCATCGACTCGTGTTATTTCCCACTTGTTGTTGCTACGAAGTTAATGACTTCTATTTTTGGAATTTTTGGGAATATCCATTTTGATGGATTCGAATCGATTTCTTTGGATCTTTATTCGCGTCTTTGAATGTGAATTTTGGTGGTTGATTGTTCTACAATCATTTATGTGTTTTGTCACTTTAAAAATATAAAGGTTTCAATTCTAGTAGTAAATATCAAAACTCTTTCCTCAAAACGATTTCAACTCTATTTTCAATACCAAATTCGTTTATAAAACCGTTTTCCAATCTATTAGTATATACAAACCTTTACCTCACTCGTATGAGAAATCTAATTAAACGGCTTAGTAAAACAGGTGGTATGAAACGCTTGCGTTTACTTCGTCGGTTGATTCTTGGACTTGTTCGATTGAATCTCTTGTGACAATTTCCTAGTGGAGATCTACAATTTGTTCGTAAATATTTAAGTTAAGCTAGTGGTTATGGGACATGAAGCTAAGCTCATATATTTACTAGCTTACTGTAATTGACACTTCTTGATGATCATGACGATCATTTTTATGATTTAGACTAGCAATGTGCGATGTCTCTTTGTCTGCGAGGGAGACTAAATCCCGTTTTGTGGAGTTTCGACTCAAATTGGTGGGATAGCAACCCATGGTCTTCGGTCCGTTTGTGGAGCTTCGGCTCAATTTGTGATGGTTAGCAATCATGGAATTAGCATTCCGTTTGTGATACACGTGTTGGTGAGCCTTGTGCTCCCCTTTTTGATAGGCCTCTCTCTCCCCCTTTGTGATTTCTGGATTTCTTGAGATGATTTCTAGAATTTGTGCTTCACCAATTTTCATGATTTCCATTGATAAGCTTTATCGATATTTGTGCATTGGTGAATTTGTGCGTCATTGACTTTTGTGATTTCTGGATTTCGTGTGTTGAATTCTGGAATTTGTGTGTCATTGACTTTTGTGATTGACATTGATATTCTCGTCAATATTTATAGTTTGGTGAACTCAATTAGGAGTATGACGTTTCTTTGATTCTTGTGTAGATTTTGTGACATTGAATAATCCCTTGATGATTTTCAACTGCTTATATATATCACAGCTTGGCATTGTGATTATTATGTGTTTAGTCATATCTCTTATTCTATATCGTTTCATCTAATATTTATAGTTAGACTGATCCGTTTATTATTTTCTTATTAAATAATACTCGGGTCAGACCGAGATGTTACAGGTGCTTCTGCTTGACTTCTCTCCAGGGATTCATTACTCTGACTTTTGGCAAACTACTTAGATTAGTAGCTTATTTTGTTGTATACACTTGAGATATAGACTCATAGTTGTATCCTTTTGTATAGCCCGTGTTGCTATTCTTTTGTATTATTATGGATCTTTTTGACCACTACTCTGATATACACTTCCATGTGTTAATTATATATTCATATCTTCTTCCGCCTTTGTGATATGAATTATCCGTGACTGATTTATGTTATGTTTATTTCTGTATTTGTTTCCGAAGATATTATAGCCACTGTGTAGTAGCTTTGAGTTTGTGTCGGTATGTCGGATTTCCTCTTGATAAAGTGGCATGTTATACTATCTGACATATCGATGCTCGCACAAAGCAATTATACGGATGGTCGCTCCTCAACAGCCTTATTCTCCGTGCTAGTTGACAGCATTCACCGTAATGTTCTTGGCTAGCGTGGTATAGAGGTGGGGCGTCACAACTTTGAACCAACATAAACTTTTGAATTGGAAAAAGTAAAGGTAAGGTCCAAGATGAAGACTTTGAAGTGTAAGGGCTATTTGATATTAGCCCTGTGGGCCCAAAACTGGAGTGAAGATAATGCCTTTGGTTCATTCGTCTTCTGAACAACTTGTATGGATGAGTGCTGACATTGTGTCAACATTTGGAAGATAATGTTACTATTCCAAGTGGTAATGCTATAATAAAGGTAAACCTAGCATCAGGCCTCATCAATGGGAAATGACTAAAACATGGGAGACGTAGCAAGGCTAAGTGGGTTGCTCCCATTAGGATAAGGTCGTTCCTATCTAGGGTTCTTACTATCAACTCATATATGCTTCAGTATGGTTGCTGATCCCAACCGAGGGGTGAACTTACTTGGTGCTATCCAGCAAGGGGTAGGCTAGTCTTGTGATGGCAGAGGATCCAAGGCGAGGTTCTTGATGTTATTTTATCTAGGGATGCACCATTACGGGTGGTACTCCAGTAGCCTAGTCATTGTATGGATTCCGTTTTCCAATATATGCCTTCGGTTTTAGTTATATACTTATTATTCTAGAATTTAATTAATGCAACAATTTTGACTATGTGAATTATTTATTTGAAAACCTTAAACTTTATGATAATTTCACTGGATTTCTATATAAAGTGTTTTGGTTATCATAAGGTAAAAACCCATTCGTGTTTATGCCTAGCATGGTCTTACAAGATACCTTTTATTTTCAAAGTGTTTTATAAAGGTAAAAGTTAAGTTGTTTGAGTTTACACACATAAAACCCATGTCTGACTCGTATTTTTATTTTCTTTCCTAAAACTCTTCGATACTCAAATTTGTATGAGTAACTAAGTGATCCAGGTTTCTTACGGAAGCATTTTGAAGGAGCTGGAGCAGGTGGCTCACCACTAACTAATTATTATCTTATTCCGTTGTGTTGTATGTATGACCTGTGTATTTTTGTACGGGAAGATGGTAATAACTGCCCAGTTGAAGGTTGTAATGTAATGACTTTGATGTATTATTGTTATGAAAATGACAATGTAATATCATATGTTATCTATGATATATTGTTCTGATTCGGGGTGAGATTCTGTGATTGTACGCTTTCTTCTTAGATTTCATTTTCTTTTACCCTTAATGGCTCATTTTTCGATGCAAGAAAGGCGATCGTTACACTATTGGTCGTAATCCTTCAATTAGAACTCTTCACAACTTTAAATAGAGTTGAACTGTATCCTTTTTAGTTATGAATTCTAACTTGCTTTTCTTCTTTTAATATTCATGTGAAAACTTTCAACTTCCTAAATCAACACGTTCAAATAGTCATCTCAAACACATTATGGAAATGGTGTACTTTATTGACTCATTCATGTTATTCAAGAACATGCAATGTCAAACATTTTTGCTGCCATTTGTAGTCAAAGTCCTGTTCGCAGCTCAAGCAGTTAGTAATATACGTGTTCCTCTAGGTTAAGTGAGGATATTGTCTAAATCCAGAAGGAGTCTGGGACTGGATGAAGAATGGGAAGTTTGAACCAGTATAAAAACTCTGGTGTGATCGTTTTTACTTTCTTTACTTTATTTATTCAACTTCTTATCTATTAATGATTAGCTATGTGGACTTTATTTATGCTATTGGTATACAAGTCTTAATTTAGTATAATACTTCATATTACTCGATCCATGATGACTTTCATATACTAATATCTTAATACAAAACAAAATCGTTCTACCAGCCTACCCACTAATCACACCCGATCTATTTCCTTTAACCCTGTTCACTAACAATCCAATTTCAATTTTCGCTACAACAATATGTTGCAAGGTTTAGGGTCTTTTGAAAAGAAATCCTATTATCAAGGCAACTTAGGCAAGTAAAGTGGCAAGATCAACTTCTACAGCTACAAGCAAGGTGATGAGATGAAGTCGACCTCTATAAGTTGTCGACAACTCCAACGTACCTTTAGTTCAGTCTCAGATTTGGGTTATCGATGTTTGACAACCCTCCAGGCTCTACCGCTTTTCTTTGGCATACACTTTAGTGGTATGATTAGGGTTTTGTTTCCATTGATTTTTTACCATAGTTAATTTGAATATAATTAGTGTTTTTGTTCTTTTAACTTTTGACCGTCCAAAACTTTGGTTGAATCTTATGTGATATTTTTGGACGAAATCTAGGCTGTACAATTGAGAATGACTATAGATTGGTTCTATAATAAGGTTTGTTTTTGCGCTAAATTTTAGTTACATTATTCAGGCACATAAAAGGTTTATTTACTTATTTAATGTTCGTAGATATACATAAAATTTGTATGGTACTAGTATATTCGTCAAACTTCATTCAAAACCAACATTTTTTATTTTACTGTTAATTGATGCTAACCCTTATTAATATGAACTATAGTTATTTTCTTTTCATTTCTTAGACAAACATAAGATTACTTATGTTTCCATCTGAAACATTGTCACTTCCATCTTAGTCATCTCTTGCATAATCCATGTCATTTGTATGTTTGTAACTTCATCATCCTTGGGCCAAAATGTATGCCAAAATGTATTTTCTAAGAAATAAATTTCCTAATCTCTGTAAAGCTCATTTGATTGCTTTTAAGTGGATTGTATAGTTTGAAACTCAATTTCTTACATAGAGCTTTTTTCCTAAATGAAGCCTAATTAAATATCCTTCTAACATAAAATGAATGTAACCACTATAAGGAGCAAGGTGCATCCTTGAACAAATAAAAATTTCCCTTTCTTTTGGATTCTTTATAAAGTGATTATTTTTTCTTTACCATTATTACAGAATGCTAACTTCTGCCCTTGTTATATAAGCCATGGATAGAAGTTCTTCAGTTCTTTGGAAGTTTCTAAGTGAAATTATACTTAAAACATCACGTTATAACTCATTATGGACTAATGAAGCAACTAGTTCAAATTAATGAAATCCTAAATAGAGTAGGTATAATTGTGGAATGCAGGAATACGAAGATGAAATGGAACGATTGCTAAGTTCAGTCGTAAACCTATTTAGTCCCTAATTTGTTTTCTACTTTTATTATATGTACTTTTCTTAACTTTTCTTAGCCTCTTCTATGAAGTTCTTTCTTTTTCAAATAAGTAGTTTGTTTGTATATAACAATGCATTGCATGTTAAATACGCAAGGATTTAGCATGCTTTGCTTACTAAGTGAGTATTCTTGTTTTGAAACCTAGGTCTTGAATGTGTTTTTGCCATTGTCCATTATGGGATTCTTCATTTGAAGTCAAAGCATTCAACAACTTGTGCAATGAACAAGGTGAATATTGTTATTTTATTATTCATTTAATTACTTTTTCATGCACCTTAATATTCTCTCTCAATCGTTTCACATTTGTCTATCATTAATCTGTCCTTTGTGTTATTAATACATGCACATACTCTTAATTGTTTCACATTTATCGAGAATCTAGTGATACAAAATTAATGTTGTCTTTTTACTTATAAGCTTCATCAACATGTATATATTAGTATGTGTATGTGTGTACGTGTGTACACACACTTATATGCATGCATGCATGTACATATGTGTATATATAAACATTGTCCTTGCCCAAGACCAAGGCAAGCGAGACACTAATCGAGGGAAATCCAAGCTACAAGAAAAATAAAAAAAATTGAACTTATCATCCCCGGTCGCATACAACAGTCCCTCATTATCCTACATGGCTTGAGCATTGAATCCACTCAACAATTGGGCATGCCCATGTTTACTAGTGCCTAACTGTTATAGTGCTGCCTTGATCGAACTAGTTGTTGATTTTAAATCACCATCGAATCCTAAGTATAACTTGCTCCTAGATCATGTAAGTTTTTCAGTTAGTTGATGGTGATTTCAAATATGATAAAATAGTAAAATCTTTTATTGAATTACTATAAATTAATTTATGGTTTATAAATAAATTTCCATTTTTTTGTCAGTGAAAACAAGGAATCCCTTTTTCGTTAAAACTAATAAAATATTAAGTACATTTATCTTATGAATGAATTATAGAGATTTCATTTATTTTTGTAGATGAATAACCCTATAACAAAAATCCTTCTTTTAATATATTGATTTCGTAATTTGTTAAATTTAAATTAGTTAATAATTGAGTTGACTGTACTATGATTGTAATCGAGCTAAACTAAAATGAGTTATATTAAAATGTGAATGAGTTAAAAAATTTATATTAAGTTACATAAATTTATGGCCAGAGATGCTTATTTTTTTATATAACATATCGAACTTTAACTTTGCTTAGAGAACGACCAGTGTAATTTAAACATTACAAAGGAATTGTTGGTTTTTTGACTAAATTGAGAATTGAAAATTTAAATATTTTTAGTAGTGATGAATTGAAGAAACAGTGCATGATAACTCGTGATATGTTACAATATGATGTTGACATTTTGATCTCTCGACATGTAGAATCGCTTTTTAACCAACATTTTGCACTCAATGTTAAATTTATAATAAAATTTGTATTTTGTTTTTACATATTAAACTATTGTAATGACCCTATTTTACATATTTAAGGATCATAAAATATTATTTTTAAATTCGTATAAGGTCATATGACTCTATAACTTTGGGAAATGCCTGTTAGCGACATTTCCTATCTTTGAATTTTCTTAGTGACTTTACCTCAGAAAACTTGTAAGGGTTATAACCTTTGATAAAAGCAAAATTAGCATCTGTAATCACTTCCATTGAAAATATATGATGGTTTCCCTTTCTGTAGAGTGGTTATAATAGTGATTTGGACTTTTTTTGCTAGGAGATATGGCTATCTAAAGATTGGTAGTTTTTGGAGCAGCTTAGTGGGTAATTAGTGAGTTTGGGAGCAAGTCCACTAACCCATTTCAGGTTTAGAGAGTATGTCTGGCTGAATCATTATCCCCAAATCACTTTACACCCGCTTACATAGATCTAAACCTCCATTAATCCATTCTCCACTCAAAAACTTTTCTTTCTACTCCTAATCAAACATAAACCATGGATTAAGGTTAGATTAGTAAGGATTCATTGGAGATCTTCAAACCTACATTTTCGGGAGGAAAAATCAGGCCTTTGCTGTTGATTCTTGGTTTTCCTTGATTTACGTGCAAATCTTTACTTGTTGGTTGTTGGTTGTTTGTTGAGTAATTTATCATTTCTCACCTTACTATATATGTATCTGTAGTTCTTGATATGTTTTATGATCATTTTTGAAGTCAAGTTAAAGTTTTAAAACTGTTTTCAGTGTCAAATATGCAGCAAAAAGAATTTTAAAATGTTTAATGTTCCTTAATCATGTTATTATGGAGTATAGTTGCCTTTATGTGATAGGTTATATTATGGGTGTATTTACATGATAAATTTCCATAGTTTGATGTATGTTTGGTGTTGAATGTAATTTGTGTGGGTGTGGTGTTTGTGCGAATGCTTGTTTGTTTGAAATTCTTATCGAAGCGATTTAGAGTTAGACGCCATTAAACCAGTTTCAATGTGTTGACTCGAGATTGTCATGAGTAGTATCATATGAAATGTACAAGGGTTGAAGAATGAAGTGTAGCGATGAAATCGACGCAAAGCTTAGTTTCTGCAATGCCACAGGAGAATGGTTCGACGTGCTTGATTAGACGTCGGTTAGTTTAGGCTAGGCTTTGGTGCGATGACAATTTAAGAAACTTGATTTGATGGTAGGCTGAAGTAGTGATCGGATGAGGATTGATGTTCGGTGGATGGTGCTCAATGGTCAGGCGGAGAAGTCTGCTTGATGATCGAAGGTAAAGGCTTGTCGACATATGGCATGGGTCAGTTCGGCACTTGGAGCCTTCGGTGATGTAGTCAGATGTTGCACCGATAAGGTTGTAGCATAAGGTTTGGTTATGGACTTCATACACAGTGATGGAGTTTGGGAGTCTTTGAAAAGTTAATGAGAAGTAAGTGTGGATGACTCTGGGATAACTCGAATGAACTTGGACTTCATTAACGACTAGTAAAGTAATGGCGTGGTGCTTCGACGTTGAGACATGATGACTGTGGGACTTAGTTTGACTATTCTATGACTTACGATAGGGAGAGAGACGTTCCAAAGATAGCGAATTAATGATGGGAGTTATGGCGCTGATCTATAAGAAGCTTAACGATGGGGGTCTTGCGAGTGGGATTTACAATGGTGCCTACAATAAAGGTAGCCATGATGGAATAACGATTGAGCTCCATTACGAAGAAGCATGCAAAGGGATCATTGATAACCAAGAGCCTTTTAGAGTTCTAAAAAAGAAGGGGTATGTGAGACATCCACAAGGATTTGTGATTGTGTCTAAATCTTGCGATAGTAGATTGTCTTGGGCTTTGCGATTGTGGACCTGGTTTTTAGCTTTTTGGAGCGGTGTCGATTCGAGCACCAATGAAGCCGAGATTTCAGTTGGCACTCTAATTTGCAATTGTGCCATACAAGTTATCATATATCAAACACATATGAGTGACAACGATGATTGTTTAGTTGATGTTATGCTTGCCATGGTTGTTCTTACCCTAGGGTGTCACATGATGTAGGTATTTTCAACCATATGCCTAGACAATAGACATTATACTTTAATTGTAGTACACTTATATTGTTGTGGTAGTAGATTAGCATATAGCGACTGTTATGTGCTAACTCTTTGGATGCAGGGACAAGTCAGGTGTGGTTCTTCATACCCTATGCCCCTATTTACTATATACAGTTTTTGTATAGTATTTTGAGATGATATATTGCTAACACCAAACTATTGTCTGACACAAGCTTTTATGCTTTGCTTATTATTATTTTGGGTACTCTTAAATAAGTTGATTAAGGATAACATGTTTTGATAGCACGTGGAGCTATACGGAGTACGAGCAGGAGGTTATGCTTTCATATATATATATATATATATATATATATATATATATATATATATATTCAGTGCCTACTATCGCTTATCTTCCATTGTGCAGTACTATGGAGCTATGTCAGTAATTGTATTATTAAAGACAATTTTGGAGTTAATTTTGAAGATTTTGGATATATAAACTCTATTTTCGGTTTTTATAGTCTATGAACATAATGCACTCTGATGTTTTATTTATGGGTTATTTGATTATTTCACTGTCTCGTCTATTTTACATCGATGTTATCGTACTATTTTTTGCCTATGCGATGTGAGATGTTCTATAACTTTTGTTTTGGATATTTCTCTACTTTATATTCTTAGCTATCGTCCTGCATCAGCCAGGTACCTTTACAATGCATCGTATAGGTATATTGGGTACCTGAGGTGTAGGGCAATCATCACAATTGTTATTGGAGCTTAGATTGCATGGATGACCTAAGCTGATACTCGGATCCATTATAGATAAGAAAGGAGTTATCACCTTAGAATGGACCCATCGATATATGAGAGAGCATACATGTTATATTTTTTTTCAAAACTATATAGTAGTGTACATATGTAGTATATACTCATTCCTTTTAAAGAGACTGATCATTCTTATTACAGCTTGTAAGAATGAGTCGACTAAAGAGATATGCTGCTAGGAACTCGGTTCTCGAGTTAAGGAGGGAGATCGAGGTTTGCTAATCCCGACTTGTAGAACATGTTCACTGAGATGGTGCATAACATAATTGAGAATGCCCAAGTTGCTCCTACTATGGCTATTGGTGGTGGTGCTCCAATGCAAGCGTCAAGGGCTTACTTTGCCAACTGAACAAGGATTACTCTACTATGGGAGGCAAACCATTTCTTGGAACGAAATCGACCGTCGATGTGCAGGATTGGTTGGACACCTACGAATGCCATTTTAAGGAGGTGGAGTCAGAGGATGCTATAAAAGGAAGCTGGCCTTTAGACAGCTTCGGGAAAGAGCTATGCGGTGGTAGAACGCCATCAAGATTACTACTTCCAAGGATTAGATTACTTGGGAGCAGTTCAAGGCGAAGTTTAAAGAGTAGTATATACTGGCCGCCTAGAAGTCGGTGCTCTTTTGAAAGTTTGCTGATTTGAGATGGAAGGATATGTCTATATTAGAGTGCATGGCTGAGTTCGACACACTATATGACCTACCTTTAATCGAAACTCTACTTAAGAAGAACTAGAAGTTTATTATGGGCTTGGACGATTATGTTGGAGAGAAGTTGGTATGACATATCGATGAGACCCTCGAGAGGCTAGTAAAGAAGGCACTTCGACATGAGAGTCTGTATCCTAAGCCTAAGTCGGTTGTTTCTTCCAAAGATGAGCCAAATCCAAAATCTGGCAGGGGAGGCAAGAGGAATTGGGACAACAAGAAGAAGAAATTCCAGAAGAAAGATCAAAAGAAGGGGAAGTGGGAGCCTACTTGCTATAAGTGTAGAGAGAATGACCATTTGTTAGAGACCGTAAGGCGGAAGGCAAGAAGTGCTACAATTGCAACAGGGGGTACATCAAGAACGATTGTTCGAAACCGCCAGGGAATAAGAAGTTAGCATCTGCTTACGCTTTGAATGCTATTATAGCTTCATCGAGTGCTTTACAGATGAAAGAGAAGAGAAGAGTGTCATTATACAAGATATGCTTTCTATTTTTGGTACACCTGTACATGTTTTAATCAATACTAAGGCTTCATATTCCTTCATATCTAGTGATTTGGTAGATAGATTGGGATTGAGACCCAAGATAGACCTTTAATTGTCACAAACCCTATTGGTGGATTGAGTAGCCTTTGCATGGTTTGCCGAGACTCGGCCTTATTGAGTCATGGATGTTTGTTTGCTTATGATTTATTTGTTTTGGGTTTTGTGGGATTCGGTTTTATTTTTAGGATGGACTGGCTATAGAAGTACGGAGTAGTGGTGGATTGAGAGAGGTCATTGGTGATGATAGGATGGGCAATGGATGTAGGTTAGGGATAGGTTGCCTACCTAACAATGAGGCGATGGTTAGCTTTATGTACTCGCTTGAGATCCCATAGGATGAGTTGTCATCTGTGTCCATAGGGAAGGAGTATCCAAACATATTCAATGAGGCAACCAGATTACCGCCACATAGGAAGATAGAGTTTCATATAGATTTGGTGTAGGACGATAGACCGATAGTTATGTCATTAAGGCGTAAGGTACCGAGAGAGAAGAAGGATTTAGAGGTGCAAGTGAGTGACCTATTGAGGCGAGGGTCCATTCGTAGGAGCATATCTAAGTGGGATGCATCTGCAGTATTCACCACCAAGGAAGATGGCTCTTTGAGGTAGTGTGTATCGAATAAGGTGACGAGGAAGAACAATTATCCACTCCCACGTATTGATGACTTGTTCATGGAGCTAAGGTGTTCTCTTAGTTGGATCTTACGACGGGGTTTCACCAATTGACAGTGCCAAAGGAGAATGTGTCGATTGCAATGTTTCATATGCCGACTGGATTTTATGAGTGGTTAGTTATGTAGTTTAGGCTAACCAATGCACTGGAATACTTTGTTGATCTTATGAACTATGTTCTCAGGGATCAGCTAAATAAGTTTGTACTTGTGTTCATGGATAATATCCTTGTTTATTTGAGGACGAAGAAAGAACATAAGGAGCATTTGAGGATTATGATCGAGGTGTTGAGGAAGCACGGATCGAAGGTTAAGTATGCAAAATGTCATTTTTGGGGGAAGGAAGTATGATTCTTGGATCACATTGTCTTTTAGCAGGGTATTTGTTGTAGATCCTGTGAAGGTGGTAGTAGTACAGGATCGGGTTTGACCCCAGACCGCTACAGACATGAGGAGTTTCTGTGGCTTGGCAGGATACTCTAGACGCTTTATCCAGGACTTTTTTAAGGTATCTGTGGCGCTAACCAACTTGACAAGGCAGAATCAGAATTTTATTTAGGATGAAAGGTGTGAGAATGCATTCGTAAGCCTGAAGGAGAGGTTGATGGACACATCGGTATTAATCATTCTGAGTGGGAATGAATAGCTATCAGTATAGCTAGACGCTTGTGGTATTGGACTTGGTGCGGTGTTGATGCAAAGGGAAAAGATTAGCGCCTATGCTAGTCGACAATTGAAACCGCAAAAGAAGAAGTATCCAACTCACGATATAGAGTTAGCGGCGATAGCATTCGCTTTGAAGATATGGAGGCATTACTTACTTTGGAAGTGGTTCGAGTTATATATAGAAGACAAGTCATTAAAGTATCCGTTGCCCTAGAAGGGCCTTCACCTTCATCAGCAGCGATGGTTGGAGTTCCTAGCATCCCATGACTTTAGCATTTCCTACGTGCCTAGTAAGGGAAATGCGGTCATTGATGCTTTGAATAGAAGATATGCAAACTTAGAAGTGGTGTTCCTAGAGCAGAAGTAGTTGGCTTTTATCGTTGGTTGGGATTTTAAACCTCGAGAGTGGATCAATACTAGTCAAATGCGAGAGATAGACTAGCGGAGATCATGGCAAAGATATAGGAAGGGGTAGAGTCTGAGGAGATGAAGGAGTACAGTCTTGACTATGATGGTTGGCTCCGTAAGTACACGAGATTGTTTGTTCCTATTGTCAATGAGTTAGGGGATGAGGTGCTACTCTAGTGCCATCGTTCGAGATTAACTCTACATCCCGGTGGCAATCAAATGTACCATGATATAAGGCATACATTTTATTGGGAAGGGATGAAGAAGGACGTTAGAGCATTCGCCTTAAAGTGCATGAACTGCCAGTTGGTAACGGCAGAGCAAAAGAAGTTGAGTGGTTTACCACAACCTCCCGAGATTCCAGAGTGAAAATGGGAGCTTGTTTCAATGGTTTGATTAATAGGTTGCCGAGGAGCCGATAATTGTAAGATAGCATTTGGGTCATAGTCGATAGATTGACATAAAGTGCCCGGTTCATTGTCGTCAAGTCTAGTAGAACGATATCCAAATTGGCCAAGTTGTATGTGAAGTAGGTTGCGCAATTCCATTGTGTACCGAAGAGCATTGTGAATGACTGAGACCCTTTATTCGCTAACGGATTTTGGAAGAGCTTATAAGAAGCGTTAAAATCGGAGCTGAATCTCAATATAGCTTATCACCCATAAACAGATGGTCAAACCGAGAGGGTGAATAGTATCTTGAAGGCTCTCTAGTAAGCTTGCATTCTCGATTTCGTTGGCTCATGTGATGATCATTTACACCTAATAGAGTTTGCATATAACAACAGTTATCAGTTAAACATTGGTATGGCACCATTTGAGGCATTTTACGGCCGACCATGCAACGCTCCTTCATGTTGGTGGGAGGCGAGCGTTAAACTGATACTTGGGCCAGATATGATTAGAGAGACTTCAAAGAAGTTTGAGATCATTCAACAATGAATGAAAGCTGCTAAGTATAGATAGAAGAGCTATGCTGATAGGAGAAGATGTGATTTAGAGTTCTCTGTTGGTGATATGGTATTCGTTAAGATCTCTCTGTTAAAGAATGTCGTTCAATTCGATGCTAAAGGGAAGTTAGCACATAGATTTGTCGGTCTTTTTCGAATACTTGACAGGATCAGGAATCTACAAATAGAGTCGACCTACCTCAAAAGATAGTGGACATGCACAATATTTCCTCATATCTCACTTGCAGAAGTTTGTGCATGATTCATGCATGATAGTTCAATCGAATTTTCTTGATGATATCGAGATTGAACCAGAAGCATCGAGCCTCATAGACCTATTCGAATCATCGGACGTGATATGAAGTAGCTTAGGAGGAAGACGGTAGAGTTGGTAAAGGTTCAGTGGAGTGAGAGCAAAGTCAGTTGTACTTGGAAGATCGAGAAGAGAATGAAGACTGCTTATCCGAAGCTCTTCACTTGGTGAGACTTTTGTTTATCGCATTTACTTTCACTTTCGATATAATATAAGGTAGAGCCCTACATGCTAGGGTAGGTGTAGATATCATTACTTGCTTTTGTGTGCATGTTTGATGTTTGATATGATTGCTCATAGATATTAAGCATGTGAAGTAGCTATATTGATTTAACCTTGTTTGTATTGAGGATTTCAGGGTCGAAATTCCTAGGAGAAGAGAGTGTGACGACCCATATTTTACGTATCGGAGGATCATAAAATTTAATTTTTATATTCGTATGAGGTCGTACGTCTCTATGACTTTGGGTATGCCCATTGGTGGCATTTCATATCTTTATAATTTTCTGGATGACTTTACCCATGAAAACTTGTCACGGCTATACCTTTTGATAGACGCAAATTTAGAGTCCAAAACCATTTCCATTCTAAGGATATGATGGTTTCCCTTTCATGAATAGTCATAATAGTGATTTGAATTTTTTGGCTAAGAGATATGGCTTTTTGAACACTGACAGTTTTTGGAGTTGCTTAGTGGATAATTAGTGAGTTCGGGGGTAAGCCCACTAACTTATTTTGGGTTTAGAGAGTATATTTGTTGTACCATCACCCCTAATCACTTTTACGCCCTCTCATCTAGATCTATGCCTCCATTAACCTATTCTCGACCCAAAACCTTCTCTTTTCTCCACCAAATCAAGTGTAAATCATATATTAAGGTTAGATTAGTAAGGGAATCCATTATAGTTCTTCAAATCCACATTTTTTGGGAGGTAAAATTAGGCCTTTGCTATTGATTCTCGAATTTGCCCCAATTTGCATGCAAATCTTTACTTTTCGGTTTTTTTATCAATGTTTTACATCTCTCACCTTATTATGTATGTAACTATAGGTTTTGATATATTTTAGCTCATTTTTGAAGTCAAATTAAGGTTTTGAAACCTTTTTCAATGTCAAACCATAGCAAAATGAATTTTGAACAGTTTAAAGTGCCTTAATTGTGTTGTTTTGGAGTATCATTGCATTTATATGTGATAGACTATATTATGGATGTATTTATAGGATGAATTGCCATGGTTTGATGTATATTTGAATGTTTAGATGTAATTTGTGTGAGTGTTATGTTTGTGTGAATGCTTATATGGTTGAAATGCTCAACGGAGTGGCTTAGAGTTGACACCGTGAAATCGGACTTCGACCGATTAACTAGAGATTATTGGAAGTTGTATCAATGTGTTTGGAATACACAAGGGTCAAATAACGAAGCATAGTGGTGAAATCAATGCAGAACTTAGATTCTATAATGCTACATGAGTTTGGTTCGGTGTGCTTAGTTCGACATTACTTTGTTCAGGCTGGGCTTAGGTGTGTCGACTGGTCAAGCGACTTTGTTCAATGGCGGAAATAGATTACTATATGAGGATGGATGTTCGGTGGGAGGCATCTTAGTAGTCGGGTGGAGAAGTCTCCTCGGTGGTGGGTTGGAGCTGGGACCGAACAAGGAAGGTTGTTCGGTGGGAGGTGGTTCGATGGCTAGACGGAGAAGTCTATTCAGTGGTCGAAGGTAAAGGAGGGCCGATGTGTGGCATGGTTCGACACTTGGTGCCTTGTGTGGTGTGGTAAGAGGTTGGATTGGTAGGGTTAAAGCATGAGGTTTGGCTATGGACTTTGGAAATAGCGATGGAGTTTAGCGGCCTTTGATGAGTAAATGAAGGGCAAGGGTAGATGACTCCGAGATGACTCAAGATGACCTTGGACTTCATGCAGCGAATAGTGAAGCAATGGCATGGTGCTTCAACTTCGACAACATGATGACTTAAAGTCTTTGTACGTGTGCTTTACGACTTTGAATAGGGATTTAAAGGATTTCCGAAAATGGTGACTTAATGGTGGGAGTTGTGGCGGTGATCCATTAGGGCAATAACGATGGTGTCCTACCATAGAGATAGCTGAGATGGAATAACAATTGAGTTCCATCATGGTGATGCATGCAAAGGGATCATTGATAACTCGACGGCTTTTAAAGTGCTTGTAAAGAAGGGGTATGTGGGGATGCACACAAGGATTTGTGATTTTCTCTGGATCTTGCGAATAGTATATTAACTTAGGATTTGCGATTGTGGGCATGGATCCTAGCCTTTTAGAGTGGCATGGATTCAAGCAACAATGAAGCCCATATTTCAATTGGGTCTCTAGTTTGCAATTTTTTCATACAAGTTATCACATATCCAACACACACGAATGATGGTGAGGATTGCTTGATGGATGTTATGTTTGCCATAGTTGTTCTCACTCTACGGTGTCACATGATGAAGGTATTTTTGACTGTATTCCTTGAAACTAGACATTGTACTTCGATTATAGTACACTTATATTATTGTGATAGTAAATTAGCATATATTTATTATTATGTTCTAAATCTCTGGATGCAATGATAAGTTAGGTATGATTCTTCAAGCCTTATGCCTATATTTACTATATATGGTGTTTATATAGCAGTTTGAGATGATATATCGCTCGCACCAGGCTATTGTTTGACCCAAGGTTTTATGCTTTGGTTCTGGTGCATGGAGTGGGTTTTGGATCATGATGCTGTTACAAATTGATTCCTCCAATAAAGGAAGCAGGAAACCTATTGTGATTGATTTAGCGGGGGTTAGAAACCGATCATAATGCTATGAATAACATAACAACTTTAGTCAATTACACAAAGCCTCACTGAATTTTTAACTTAAATCTAAAGCAAATAGTCAATTGAAAAAGTTCAGGACTGTTTGAAGGAAGTTGAATGATATTTTCGTCCTAAAAAGTTTAACTGTTAAAGATTTCTTAAGTAAAGTTCAATCTTAATTTTTTTAGTTGTGCCAGCCATGGTATTTCAATATTTCACATTTCAAGATTATATTCTTCACTAATGATTTTCTATTATTTGAATCTAGTCCATTATTTATTTACATTTATCTATTTCCACTGTCTTATTCAGTTTTGTCCATTTCTATCCTCTTGCAATTGACGACAAATCACATTAATTGGATTTCTATTCAATATTTGCAGCATATTACTTAGTGGCATTATTTTTTGCATGCCGCTTCAAGTCCATCTTTTAAGATATTTAAGATGATAAAAAAATACAAAATGCATAGTTTGCACCTCTACCTCTATTGTTGAATTTGAGGAACATCTTTTGCATCATAAAGGGCTATAGATTAAAAATAAAATTATAAAAATAATATATCTTACATTATAATAATAATATATTTGGTTTGTTGAGTTATACATTTCTTGATTTTACATCACAACTTCTTCAACTACAAATACAACAGGCTCGTGCCCCTACCCTTGCTCTAAGGTTAACTTCAATGTTGTTTGGTCTAGATTAAACCTTATGTTATTTTTAGTATGTAATACATGTTTATGTTAGTTTAGGCTTGAACTACGATGTTTTATAACTATGTCAAGTATTTATGAATGGTGTGAATACATGAATCTTTTTTCATTTTGAAATATGATTTTTATTTTTATTTTTAGTAAATATTAATGAATATGTTTCTTATTAGTACAATATATTAGTTTTAGCTACAAATTAATTTTAAATTTACAGGTGTTTTACAGTAATGTTTATATTTTTTTCATATTTTAATTCTTTTAATAACTGATAAAAATAGTTGTAAAAGACCCTACTGCAACATACAAAAATAGTTGTAAATTATAGCATTGCAATAGGTAAAACGGTTGTAATAAATATCTACGGTAATGATTGTTTCCAACGGTCAAAATGCACCCAATATATTATAGCTTCGCATAATACAATGGTTGCATGACCATTTTTAAATACTTATTACACCTGGAATTGCCATTTGCAAAATAGCAATTTTGTTGTGGTATTTATTAGTGAAAAAACATATGTCCATTAAATTAAAAAGTCTTATATTAATTCAACTTAAGAGTCATTCTATTTGATGAAGAATAAAGTCTGTCTAGTGAAGTGTCATTTCCATTGAAATGAAAACATGTCTATCTAAAGTGTTTATTTATAAGTGCATGTAGTCTACTATAAATATGTGATCACTTTCTTATGTTTAAATGCTACTTGAGTTAAAGTGGTGACAAAATATATATTCCCTTCAGTCTTCCCTTCTTCATTATTTTTAAAAATATAATTCTCCTTCTTCGAACAAAGTTGTATCAGAGCCACCTATGTTTGGAGATTTTAAACTGAAGAAAAATGTCGAACGAAATGCCATTTGAAGTTCTGGTATTCGCCAAAGGTAATTATGGTGCATAAGAATGAAGGCCTTGCTTAAAGCCAATGATGTATGGGATCCAGTAGAGAAACATTTTGAAGGAGATGATGTAGTCACTAAGAAAAAAGATAAAAAATGCTCACACTCATCCATCGAGGTTTGGATGATAAAATGTTAACGAAGTATTAGAAATGCAATCACCTGAAAAAAATCATGGGAAATTCTTCAATCATCTTTTAAAGATGTTGACAAGTGAAGAAGGTGCGTCTCTAAACATTAAGAGGAGAGTTTGAATCTCTGAACATGAAAGATTCTAAAGATTTTTTGGATTATATTTTGAGTGTTTTGGCTATTAGTAAAAAAAATAAAGAGAAATGGATAAGATATGAAAGACATTTGGGTCAATGGAAATTTTTTAAGATCATTGGATCCAAAATTCAATTATGTCGTTGTTTCCATTGAAGAATCAAAGGAGTTGGATACCTGATTTTGAATGAACCTGTTGGTTTATTATAAGTGCATAAAGAAAGATTGAAGAAACTGATTTAGGAATTAGTGGAACAAGTGCTAAAAGAAAACTTATATTTAAAAGAGAAGGAAATAATTCATAGCACATTTCAAAGAGGCCGAGGACGTGGAGAAGACTATGGTCGAGAGAAAAATCGAGGAAGAGGTCTTGGAAGTGGAGCACGATGTGAAAAATACACTTTAAATAATAGTCAATTAAGCCATAACTTCAATCAAGGAAGACATCGTGGACAAGATATAAGTGGAAGTCATCAAACAAGCTAGCCAAAAAATGATAAATCAAATACTTTATGTTATAGGTATCATCGTTTTGGTCAATTTTTGTGGGAGTGTAGAAGTAGCACAGAGGAAATTTTTTATCTCATGGAGAAGATGAAGAACCCGCTTTACTTCTCCTATGCAAAGTAAACAAGAGGAGGAGAATGACCATTCATATCTTGATGTGTGCAAGAAGTCACATTCATGGAAAGGAAAATCTATTTGTGGAACTTAATGAGACTATTGGAGATGATATCACATTTGTTGACTTTTCAAAGGTCGAAGTATACTATTTTAGTTCGGTCAAAAGATCCACTACGCCATAAATGGCCTTCTGCAACAAAAAAAAATGTTGGGTCAGGCCCAAAAAATGTTGCCATAGGTCTATGGCGACACCTTTGGGGTGATGCAATTTTTGCTGTTGCCTTAGACCTCAAAGGCAACATTTTTACTATCTAAGACAACATAAGTAATATTGTTGCAATAGAACCCTATTTGTGTATATAGCAACATCCATAGGTGTCTGTAGCAATATTCCAAAATGTTGCTATAGATATTAACTTTCTGAATTTGTGGGGCCCACAATGTAGAGCATATTTGATTTTTTAATAGAAATAAATATTTATTTAATAAAATGCTATTGCACAGAATTTGATATTCAAACAGTAATTTATTTAAATAATATTTTATTTCAACATTTGAAATAGTACAAATTCCCGACTCCACTATTTTACAATTCAATGATATATAACACTGATATTCACATATACAGATATTCCTCGCTACATCACTCAGTTCACTCATTACATATGCAGTTTCAATTTATACAGACATCGACACTGACAAATATATGACGAGCCGAGTGCCGAGCCGAAGGCGAGCCGAGTAGCAGGTCCAGTCTTCAAGCTCATGCACATTTGATTTGACTCTGTCTTCAAGCTTGTATTTAGCTGTCCAGTCTTCAATACCTGTCACATATAATTCAAAAGCAGTAATCGGGAAAATAATATTTAACTCGAACAAAAAATGAAAATATTTTTGTTATATTATTTGCCTCAGGTATTTGGGTTGTTTCTTTTCATATTTTTTTCTGACAGGGACCAAATATTTGCACGGACAACCTGTGAATGCACAAGTCAGCTGTTCACAAGTGCATAAGCCAAACATGAATGCAACACAAGGATACAAGACAGTATGGAAGACAGCAAGCAACAGTTCAGGCAAAAATGCACAAAGGAGAAGCCAAGTGCACAAAGTAGTACTCAACACAGCAAGCAACATAACATGACCAAGAAATGCATGTACATGGATGAACATACATGCATCATAAGGCTTGGTACAAGAAACTACTCAAGTGCAACTACTCAAGTGCAAGTTCATACTCAAGTGCAGCCAAATATGTAGATAAGCCAAAAAAAATGGACACGGTACAAGTTCAAACCCGAGTCATCAACTGGATTCAACTCAGGGCCAAGCAACCAACAAAACAAACAAGTACCAGGTTTAGCAAAATGTAGACAAGCTAGTGCAAGAAACACAGCAGTACACATAGGCAGCCCATCAAGCAAAAACAGTGAATGCATCAGGCATGTACAAGAGAAACATAGGCAGTAATATGATATACAGAGGACTTGGAGCATTAGTTCATGTTAAAGAACAAGGTTAGCATGATACCAGTTCAGTCCAGACCAAGCAAAACCAACAAAGCTCAACACACATATGTTTATATATATCGTGGAAATCAAAACTCAATGTTCAGATTAGTCAATAATTTAATAAAACCAAAGATCACTTTCAAAGTTCTGATTTTCGAAAATGCAGAAGTTTTCAAGTGAAGCAGTTTTCAAGAGGACAGCAGAATACAAATACTTCAAGTTCTGGTTTAACAAATGCAGCAAGGTACAAAGGTATGTGAATAAGTTTAACAAAGGTTCAAGTTCTGGTTTAACAAATGCAGCAGAAAGGAGCTAACAAGCTCAGATCAGAAATCAAAAACAAGCCAGTGAACCAAAATCCAACATACCAAATAATATCACATCGCAATTCATCATCGGCAAAGCAAAATCAAGCCAGTGGACCAAATTCCAACATACCAATACATCATCGCAATCCAACATACCAGATTTCTCAAAGTCCAACAGAAAGATTAAACTCGAGATTATAGGAAATAAAGCCTATAAATAAATCCCAATTCATCATCGGCAAAAGCGTGCGAGTGTAATCAAAATTGAGAATAATCAAGTAAACCAGAAGGTAGAAAACATACCAAATAATATCACATCGCACCCGACGACGAAGTCAAAGAAATTCGAGCAATCAATCAAGGAGAACGAAGGAGCAAGCTTCCAGGAATGTTTCTTACACTAGATTCGATCAATCAAAGCATCAAAGCAACTGGAATCGCGTGCCCTAGTTTTCACAGAGAGGAATGAGAATAAAAAATCACGTGCCCTAATTTTCATACAGAGAGGAATGAGAAAGAAAAGTAAAGCGGGAAATGGAAATTGGTAAGGTGTGGATCGATGGTGTGAATCGACAGTTGAGATTTTTTTTAAATGGTATTGTGGATCGCTGAGATGTAATTTTTTTTTTAATTTTTTTAATTAGAATATATCTATGGAAACACTATATAAAAATGTTGCATCGTGTTACACTTGTTTAGCTAGAGCAACACATTTTTATGGCTAAGGTAACACCAAAAATACAACGTTGCAGTAGGGCCAAAATTTTATAGCTGTCGCAACATTTTAGCTAGCAACACCTTGCAAAAATGTTGCAGAAGGTCATCTATGGCGTAGTGATCAAAGCCATTGCTTTATCTATAACATCTTCCTTGTGCCTAACATGAAAAAAAAAACATTTCGAGTTTGGAGCAACTTTTGGAGAAAATTTATGAGATATAATTGAAAAATAGAAGTTTGAACATGAAAGATGTAAAAGGAAACTAATTGCTAAAGTACCTATAACAAAGATATTTTTGTTGAATATCTAATGTGACGTCTCTATGTGCTTAAAGTCTTGTTTCAAAGATTCATCATGGCTATGTCATTGAGACTTAGGCACTTGAGTTTTGATGGCTTGAAAATGATGAGTAGAGAAAGGATGATAAAATGGTTACCTTTCATTAACCATCCAAATCAACTTTGTGAAGGATGTTTTCTTGTAAAACAAGCAAGGAAGATTTTTCCGAACGAGTCTTTGACAAGAACCTGATACCTGTTGGTGTTGATACATTAAGATGAATGTCAACCTATCAAACCATCATCACTTGGAAAAAACAATTATTTTGTGCTATTCATTGATTACTGTAGTCGAAAACCCTGGGTATTATTTTAGAAGAGGAATTAGATATGCCTAAAACCTTTAAAAAGTTCAAGACACTAGTGGAGAAGGAATGTGATTGACAAATTAAAGCTCTTAGATCCAATAGAGGTAGTGAGTTCACATCAGCGTAGTTCAAAGTTTTATGTTAGAAAAATGACATCCATTGTTCTATGACAACTCTACATTCACCTAAATAAAATGGAGTAGCCGAAAGAAAGAACCATATTATCCTTAAAATACCAAGAATTATGTCAAAAAGTAATGATACGTCGAGGGAATATTAGATCAAATTTGTTCCCTTTGCAGTCTACTTAATGAATCGGTGTTGCACCAAAATTATTCATGGAAAAACACATCAAAAAGATTATAGCGGTTACAAACCAAGTGTGTAACACTTTAGAGTATTTGGAATCATAGTATATGCATGCCTCCTTGATTAAAAAAACAAATTTGATGATTAAGTACAAGTTATGCATTTATCGGCTATGATCAAAGCTCTAACAGTTGTAAACTTAGATAGTGTAAAAATTGTTATAAGTTAAGATGTTGAGTTTGATGAGGAAGGCATATGGAAACAAAATTACTAACTGCAAGACTATCATTATAGCTTGTTCTTTGATGATGAAGAAGACACAACACAACCTACTGTCATGCCACCAATACCTCGACCATAAAATGTACAAGTTAATGAAGAAATTTCTAGTGAAGGGCCTCAGAGAATCAAAAGTATTCGTAAGTTATATTACACTATTGAAGAAATTTCAAATTTCATTGATTTTACATACCATTGTTTATTTGTAGAAACTGAACCTATGAATACTATGGTGCTACTTATGATGAAAACTAGAGAGTTACAACGGATAAAGAAATTAAAGCGATTAAAAAGAATGACACGTGGGAGTTAGTTACACTACCAAAAGGCAAGAACCTAATATTTGGTACGAAGTGGCTATATAAAATAAAGAGAGCTAGTAAAAGAAAGAGAGAGAAATAAAAGCTAGATTAGTCGCCAAAGGGTATAGGCAGAAGGCTGGGATTGATTATGAAAAAGTATTTTCATCTGTTGCTCATCTAAAGACAATAAGGGTGACTATTACCTTGGATGCTTAGAACCATTGGAAGATTCACCAAATGGACATAAGTCTCTTGAATGGACTTTTAGAGGAAAAAGTCTATATAGATCAACCAATGGGATATGTAGTACAAAGACATGAATATAAAGTGTTGAAACTGAAGAAGGATCTCTACCGCTTGAAACAAGCCTGTCATGCCTGGAATAGTAGACTCGATGAATATTTTCAAGAAAATTGGTTTATAGAGTGCCCATAAGGACATGCTCTATATGAAAACTCGAATGAAAATGGCGATATGCTACTCGTTTTCTTATAGAGGCTGACATGATTTTCTCAAAGAATAATCCAAAAAATTATTGAAGATTTTAAGAAATTATAACAAAGGAGTTTGAAATGACGGACATTGGTTTAATATCTTACTATCTTGGTACTAAAGTGAAACAAGGAAATGATGATATATTTATTTCTCAAGAAGGACACGCAAAGGAAGTTCTTGGGAAATTTGAAAGGGAACTTGCAAACCGATTAGCATCCTTTGGAATGTGGAGCCAAAATATCATTGCATCAACATGGTGAAACTATAAATCCTACATTCTTCAAGAGTCTTGTTGGAAGCTCAATGTATTTTACATATACAAGTCATAATATTTTGTCTAGCGTTGGACTTATTAGTTGTTGCATGGAAGCTCCCACTACATCGCTTCTAAAAGTGGCTATAAGAATACTTCAATGCATCATAGGTTCAATTGGTTATGAAATTTTATACTCCTCTCCTTACGACTTAAAACTTGTTAGCTACTATAATAGCAATTGGGCCAGTGACATTGATGATTAAAAAATATTACAGTGTTTGTTTACTCTATGGGAAGTTCAACATTTATGTGCAATTCAGAGAAACAACCGGTTGTAACTTTTTTCATATGTGATGCGCAATATGTTGCAGCCTTTCTAGTGTTTGTCATGCTATTTGGCTATGAAGTTTGCTGAAGGATCTTAACTTTCCACAAACTGATTCAACAAAGATTTTTGCTGATATATAAACTGCTATTGCATTGGCTAAGAATCTAGTATTTCAAGATAGAAACAAATATACTGATACAAAGTGTAACAAACCGCATATTTATCGATTTTATATTTAAATATTTTATTTAAATATTTCATCGTTAGTCAGATTTTAGTCCAAAAAACTACTTTTTGCATACGGTCGAATTAAGACTCGGGACCACTCCCATTGAGTTTAAAATGCCGTTTGCGACCTTTTTGAGTATAAGCTTTGATATGTTTGGAGAAAGTTGATTTTTGCTACTTTTCACTTTGGGTTTGGTTTGGGCTCAGCCCTATGTTAACTTATGCTCAAATCTAAGCCACTCTTCCCCACTCACCCTCATTCTCTTCTCATTTCAGTTTTTAGTGTATTAATGGTGGGAGAGATTGGAAATCAAAACTCCAAAACCCTAGTTCCTTTTGCAACTTCAAATTCCTAGCTCCAAACTCAAGAAGAACCCATTGGTAAGCTTTTCTTCTTCTTCTCCAACTCATTCTCTTACCAATTTCAGAAATTCCTAAACGTAATTTTGGGAATGTTCTTGTTTTTGGGCTTAGATTCAAGCTCAATTGGGTTGTGTTGAAGAGAGGTTGATTCTACATGTGCTTCCAAGCTTCTTCTTGTTTGATTTTGTGAAAAGGTGAGATTTTTATCTCACATCTATGCTTATATTTATCTTCGATTGTTAGGTATGAATTCCTAACACTTATTCGTGTGCATTTTCTTTTGGATTGGATTGAATTGGTGTATATTCCAATTTTTAGTGTTTTGAGTTCAATTCGTTAAAAATCCTAACTTTGATGTTTGAACATGTTTTTGGTGACGCATTGAGGAGCATATAGGGCCGGGTAGTCGATTGGTATAATCCCTTAGCGCCGTTGCTCGAGAAAATGCAATTTGGTCAAGATTGAACCTCATTTGTAATAGGCAGGGAAGAGGCTGGAAACAGGTCCGGGCGACCGACCCCCTGGTTCGGTCGACCGACCTGCTTCCAAATTTGCAGTTGCCCTTTTGTTTCTGGTTCGGCCGACCGACCCCTCTGGTCCGGTCGACCGACCTGCTTCCAAGTGCATAAGCACTTTCTGTTTTAGGTTCGGTCGACCTACTCAGGGAGTCCGGCCGACCGACCTGATGATTTTTGCCTGCTTTGCCTTGTTGCTTAAATATCCAACTCTAATCGATTTGTGTTGTTTCCCTATCTGTTGTTATCAGTTGTTATTGACTTTGATGACTTATTTTCTTTGGGAATTCTGTGAATATCCATTTCGATTGATTCGGTATAGATTTCTTTGGATTTTTATTCGCATCTTCGTATGTGAATTTTAGTGATTGATTGTTCCTACAATCTTCTTTGTGATTTGTCACTTCAAAAATATAAAGGTTTTCTATACTAGTAGTAAATATCAAGACTCTCTCCTCAAACGATTTCAACACTATTTTATTACAAAGCTCGTTTTCTTAAACCATATTCCAATCTATTAGTATATACAAACCTTTACCTCACTCGTATGAGAAATCTAATTAAACAACTTAGTAAAACGAGTGGTATGAAACGCTTGCGTTCACTTTGTTGGTTAATTCTTGGACTTGTTCGATTGAAACTCTTGTGACAATTTTCTAGTGGCGATCTACAATTTGTTCGTAAATATTTAAGTTAAGCTAGTGGTTATGGGACATGATGCTAAGCTCATATATTTACTAGCTTACTGTAATCGACACTTCTCGATGATCATGACGATCATTTTTGTGATTTAGACTAGCAATGTGCGATGTCTCTTTGACTGCGCGGGATACTAAACTCCGTTTTGTGGAGTTTCGACTCAAATTTGGTGGGGTAGCAACCCACGGTGTTCGGACCATTCGTGTGTCAGGTCTTCGGACCATTCGTGTTTCAAATTAATGGCTAGCTACCATGAGATAGCTTCTCGTTCGTGTGTTACAGCTGTTGGTGAGTTTTCATGCTCCCGTTCATGTGATAGGCCTCCCCCCCCTTATTCTGTGTGATTTCTGGATTTCGTGTGTCGAATTCTGGAATTTTCTTCTTCACCTATTTTTGTGATTTCTATTGATATGATTTATCAATTCTTGTGCATAGGTGAATTTGTATGTCATTGACTGGATTTCTTGTGTTGATTTCTGGAATTTATGTTTCACCAACTTTGTCATTTCTATTGATATGATTTATCAATTCTTGTGTATAGGTGAATTTGTGTGTCATTAACTTATTGTGAATACAAGTTTTGGGTATGATACCCTTTTTGGATCTTTGAGAAGATTCTTTGATATTGATTAATCGTTTGTTGATTATCATTTACATACTTATAGTAGTATGCCGTTATGGATATTATACGTCTATGCCATATCTTATATGTCATTTATTGTGGCTTGATGAATGAAATTAGGAGTATGACATTCCTTTTTATCTTGAGTAGATTATCGTGTTATTGATTAATCTCTTGTTGATTTTCAATTACTTATATATATCACAGCTTGGCATTGTGATTATTATGTGTTTAGTCATATCTCCTATTCTATATCATGTTATCTGATATTTATAGTTAGACTGATCCGTTTATTATTTTCTTATAAATAATACTCGGGTCAGACCAAGATGTTGCAGGTGCTTCGACCCGACTTCTCTCCGGGGATCCATTACTCTGACCTTTTGCTTACTACTTAGATTAGTAGTTTTTGTTGTATACATTTGTGATACAGACTCCATAATGTATACTTATTCTTTTGGGATATTGTGGATCTTTTTAGACCACTACTCTAATGAACACTTTCATGTGTTATATTCATATCTATTTCCGCCGTTGTGATATGAATTGTCTGTGACTGATTTATGTTATGTTTACTTCTATATTTGTTTCCGAAGATATAATAGCCACTGTGTAGTAGCTTTGAGTTTGTGTCGGCATGTCAGATTTCCACTTGAAAAGAATTGCATGCTATACTATCTGACATATCGATGCTCGCACAAAGCAATTACACGGATGGCCGCTCCTCAACAGCCTTATTCTCCGTGCTAGTTGACAGCATTCATCGTGATGTTCTTGGCTAGCGTGGGTATAGAGGTGGGGCGTCACAGCTTGGTATCAGAGCCAAACTTCGGAACAATATGGAATATTATAATAGGGATCATCGTCCTAAGTCCATCTTAGGAGTCGTGCTTTAGGATTTAATTCGAGTCTTCGTACCGATTCATCCTATATTCCTTATGATTCCTTGTTTATCTATCAAGATTGCTTGATATTCAATTTGGTGAATAAACTTCTTCTTGCTCTTCTTTCTTTCTAAGGAAGAGGAATGTCTAGACCAAGCCGTCCCAGAGCTGGACCATCTAGTGTTCCACCCCAAGATGGAGTTTTTATGACTGCTCAACAGCTTCTTGATTTTGTGACAAATGCTCAAGCAGTTGGAGCTAACCCGGAACCTACTCACCCAAAGTCGGGATTTGCACGCTTGTGTAGCGATTACACTAATTTGGGTGGGGAGCCATTCAAAGGTTCCGAAACTGTTATTGAAGTACAGGCTTGGCTAAGGTCATGCGATCGAATCTTTTCTCGCATGAATCTTATTGACCTTCACCGAGTTCAGGTGGCCTCAAGTATGTTCCGAGAAAGAGCATTGGACTAGTACGAGCTTCTTATTTCTGAAACTAATGAAGCGGATCTCACTTGGGAGAAATTCCGAGAACGCTTCGAGTTGAAATTCGTACCGGAAGCTGAGAAAGTGACATTGGCTCGACGTTTTATAGACCTTGTTCAAGGTGAGTCCTCCGTGACTGATTACGTCGCCTCCTTCGAGTCGCTTTCTAAATACGTGGTTGAATACATCAACACCCCTTTAAAGAAGAACCAGAGATTCGTTTATGGCTTAAACAAAAACCTCAAGAAGCCATTACTTCTAAAATTAGAAGTTTCTTTCGACCAACTCGTTGATATCGCTCTTCGTCTTGAAGAGGCGGATAGGGAGAATGATGTTGAAGTGGTGGGTTCCAAACTAAACTTCAACAACAAGAAGAGGTCAAACAAATTCAAAGGTCCTTATCCCAATAAGAAAGGGAGGCAAGCAACTCCTGCTGAAAAGACCTTTTCCTCTACTCAGGGAAAATGCTATAATTGTGGTTCGAAAGACCATTTTGCGAACAAGTGTTCAAAGCCTCGTACTTGTCGCTATTGCAAGATCTCGGACCATTTTATGCATGTGTGTCCCAAACTTCAAACTAGGAAGGAGGGAAAGCTTAATGTTGCTCAAGCCCCTGGCAACACATCTCGTGGCCAAGGTATTTCTCATTCTATTCTGGATGGAATTATTTTATTTCGTGATCATTCTATTCGAGTTCTTTTTGATACAGGTGTGTCCCATTCTTTTATATCAAAAGAGCTTGTTGATACTTTTTCCTTGGATGTTTTGTGTTTAATGACTTCTTTGAGAATTGCGAATCTGGTTGGTGGCTCCGCAACGATCAGTTTATTGTGTAAAGATGTCGAGATTATTTTGTGTGATTTTTCTTTCCTTGCTGACTTACATGTCATGCGTTATTTAGGCTTTGGAATGATTTTGGGAATGGATTGGCTTAACCGTTATGAAGCCCATATCCTATGTCCTGAGCGGACTATTCATCTTCGACATCCTCAATCTGTTAAGCAGATTTCTATTAATCTTAAAGATTCAGATTCCAGCTTGGTTGCATCTTTGTATTCTTTAAATCCTCGTGATGACGACGATGATGATGAGGGTGATATTATTTCTCTTATTCACGTCGTTTGTGAATTTTCCGACATATTTGAGCCCGTTTTAGGATTACCACCTAAGCGAGCAATTGAGTTCAGAATTAATCTCATTCCTGGAGCTCAACCTATCACTCGCCCTCCGTATCGTATGTCCAATAAAGAAAACGAGGAGAAGCGTAAACAATTATCTGAATTGGAGACGAAGCGATTTATTCGCTCTAGTTCCTCGCCTTGGGGAGCTTCGGCTATTTTCATGAAGAAATCCGATGGAACACTTAGGCTTTGCGTTGACTACCGCAAGCTTAATGATCTTACTATCAAAAATAAATATCCTTTACCTCGGATTGATGATCTATTCGATCAGCTTATTAGACTTAGCTACTGGATTTCATCAGCTTCGTATTGTAGAGGATAGTATTCCTTTGACATCGTTCCATACTCAGTATGGATCTTATGAATGGCTTGTTATGCCATTTGGTCTAACGAATGCTCCGGCGTATTTCGTTGACCTTATGAATAGAGTTTTCAAAGACTTCCTCGACCGGTTTGTTCTCATCTTTATCGATAATATTCTTGTGTATTCTAAAACCGAGGAGGAGCATGAAAAACATCTTCGGATTGTGTTGGAAACTCTTAGGAGTAATCAATTAAAGGCAAAATTTTCTAAATGCCACTTTTGGCAATCTCGGGTGAAGTTTCTCGGTCATATTATTTCCGAATCCGGAATTTCCGTGGATCCTTCAAAGATTGAAGCGATTCAAGATTGGAAGAGACCGGAGAGTGTGACGGAGGCTCGTAGTTTTCTTGGGTTGGCAGGTTATTACCGCCGTTTTATCAAAGACTTTTCTAAGATTGTCGTGCCTCTCACTAGCTTAACGAAGAAAGGTATTAAATACATTTGGTCGGACAAATGTGAAGCTTCTTTTCAGAAATTGAAAGAACTCCTTTCTGATGCTCCTATTCTTGTTATTCCCGAGGGGAATCAAGACTTCGTTGTTTATACCGATGCTAGTCGCGTTGGTTTGGGTGCCATTCTTATGCAAAAAGAACGTGTTATTGCTTACGTTTCTAGGCAATTGAAGCCAGCTGAGACTAGATATGCCACTCATGATTTAGAACTCGCGGCTATTGTTTTTGCTCTCCGGATTTGGCGTCACTATCTTTTAGGAGAGAAATTTGTTCTTTATACCGATCATAAGCCATTGAAGTATTTATTCTCTCAAAAGGAACTTAATTTGCGTCAACAACGTTGGCTCGAATTTCTTGCACCTTATGATCTTGATATTTTTTATACTCCCGGTAAGGGTAATCGTGTCGCCGATGCTCTTAGCCGTAAACAACAAGCTGTTGTTTCTATGATGATATCCGAATGGAACGATCTCGAGATCTTATCCACTTGTGAGATTCGAGACCGCGTATCCGATTTATGCTCATCATTTGTTTTATGTAGCCTTGAGGCTCATCCTTCTCTTTTAGACCGCATTCTTGAAGCTCAAAGGCTAGATCCCGAAATGGCTCTTCTTGGCCAAAATATTAGGGATAAAATTGATATTTAAGGTTCGAAGAACTTTAATATCGATTCTCGTGGCGGCATTCGGAAATTTGGTAGACTTGTCGTGCCAAATATTAGTGATCTTCGTAAAGATATTTTAGAAGATTCTCATCGTTCTAAATTTACCATTCATCCCGGAAGTAGTAAAATGTACGCGGATATGAAGCGACTTTATTATTGGGAGGGAATGAAACTTGACATCGCTAACTTCGTTAAGCGTTGCATGACTTGCCAACTCGTTAAGGCCGAACGTCAAAGGCCCAGTGGGTTATTGCACCCTTTGGAAATTCCAATTTGGAAGTGGGACAGTATTTCCATGGATTTTATAGATGGCCTTACCCGTTCTCGTTCGGGCCATGATAGCTTATGGGTGATTGTAGATAGACTTACTAAATCCGCCCATTTTATTCCCGTTCGGGCTAACCGAGCCGTTCCTCTTTTGGCCAAGCTCTTTATCAAAGAGATTGTTAAATTGCATGGAGTTTCTACTTCTATTGTTAGCGATCGTGATCCATTGTTTACTAGTGGATTTTGGAAGAGTCTTCAAAAAGCTTTGGGAACGAAGCATAATTTTAGCACCGCTTATCATCCCCAGTCCGATGGACAAACTAAGCGTGTGAATCAAACTCTTGAAGATCTTCTTCGTTCTTGTGTGCTTGATTTTGGTGGAAGTTGGGAAGATCATATTTCACTTGTTGAATTTTCCTATAATAATAGCTTCCAATCTAGTATTGGTATGGCACCTTTCGAGGCACTCTATGGAAGGCCATGCCGATCTCCTTCTTGTTGGCTTGAGGCCGGTGAGAAGCTGGTTTTAGGTCCATATTTTATTCGGGATTCCACAGAGAAAACTGACCTTATTCGACATAGAATGAAAGAAGCCCAGAGTAGGCAAAAATCCTATGCCGATAACCGGAGAAGGAAGTTAGAATTTTCTGTGGGAGATCTTGTGTTCATTCGTGTTTCACCTATGAAAGGTGTTGTACGTTTCAGTCGAACGGGAAAATTGGGGCCTCGATATATTGTGCCATTTCCTATCACCGAACGTATTGGTTCCATGGCTTATCGCCTTTTATTACCGGCTCAATTTTCTGCTGTCCATGACGTGTTTCACGTTTCTCAACTTCGGAAGTGCCTTCGAGATTCCGATTCTATTCTTGAGCCCGGTGTTGTGGAAGAGATTGAAGTTTTGCCTAATTTAACTTATGAGCAACATCCTATTCGTATCATTGCTTCGGAAGTCAAACGACTTCGAAATAAAGATGTTCCACTTGTTAAAGTTCAATGGTCTTCAAATCCTAAGGATTGTTCTTGGGAATCTAGAGAGTACATTGAGCGAACACATCCGGACTTACTTTCTCGTGCTCTTTGAGGTGAACTTCTTATTTCAAACTTCTTTTGTGTCGAATATGCTTTTATGGTTGTTACTTTATGTTCTCTTCATAAATATTGCGAGGACGCAATTTCTTTAAGGAGGGGAGTCTGTAACAACCCGCATATTTACGATTTTATATTTAAATATTTCATCGTTAGTCGGATTTTAGTCCGAAAAGCTACTTTTTGCATACGGTCGAATTAATACTCGGGACCACTCCCATTGAGTTTAAAATGCCGTTTGCGACCTTTTTGAGTATAAGCTTCGATATGTTTAGAGAAAGTTGATTTTTGCTGCTTTTCACTTTGGGTTTGGTTTGGGCTCAGCCCTATGTTAACTTATGCTCAAATCTGAGCCACTCTTCCCCACTCAACCTCGTTCTCTTCTCATTTCAGTTTTTAGTGTATTAATCGTGGGAGAGATTGGAAATCAAAACTCCAAAACCCTAGTTCCTTTTGCAACTATAAATTCCTAGCTCCAAACTCAAGAAGAACCCATTGGTAAGCTTCTCTTCTTCTTCTCCAACTCATTCTCTTACCAATTTCAGAAATTCCTAAACCTAATTTTGGGAATGTTCTTGTTTTTGGGCTTAGATTCAAGCTCAATTGGGTTATGTTGAAGAGAGGTTGATTCTCCATTTGCTTTCAAGCTTCTTCTTGTTTGATTTTGTGAAAAGGTGAGATTTTTATCTCACATCTATGCTTATATTTTATCTTCGATTGTTAGGTATGAATTCCTAACACTTATTCGTGTGCATTTGCTTTTGGATTGGATTGAATTGGTGTATATTCCAATTTTTAGTGTTTTGAGTTCAATTCGTTAAAAATCCTAACTTTGATGTTTGAACATGTTTTTGGTGAAGCATCGAGGAGCATATAGGGCCGGGTAGTCGATTGGCATAATCCCTTAGCGCCGTTGCTCAAGGAAATGTAATTTGGTCAAGATTGAACCTCATTTGTAATAGGCAGGGAAGAGGCTGGAAACAGGTCCGGCCGACCGACCCCCCTGGTTCGGTCGACCGACCTGCTTCCAAATGTGCAGTTGCCCTTTTGTTTCTGGTTCGGCCGACCGACCCCTCTGGTCCGGTCCACCGACCTGCTTCCAAGTGCATAAGCACTTTCTGTTTTAGGTTCGGTCGACCGACTCAGGGAGTCCGGCCGACCGACCTGATGATTTTTGCCTGCTTTGCCTTGTTGCTTAAATATCCAACTCTAATCGATTTGTGTTGTTTCCCTATCTGTTGTTATCAGTTGTTATTGACTTTGATGACTTATTTTCTTTGGGAATTCTGTGAATATCCGTTTCGATGGATTCGATATCGATTTCTTTGGATTTTTATTCACATCTTCATATGTGAATTTTAGTGATTGATTGTTCCTACAATCTTCTTTGTGATTTGTCACTTTAAAAATATAAAGGTTTTCTATACTAGTAGTAAATATCAAGACTCTCTCCTCAAACGATTTCAACACTATTTTATTACAAAGCTCGTTTTCTTAAACCATTTTCCAATCTATTAGTATATACAAACCTTTACCTCACTCGTATGAGAAATCTAATTAAACAACTTAGTAAAACGAGTGGTATGAAACGCTTGCGTTCACTTTGTTGGTTAATTCTTGGACTTGTTCGATTGAAACTCTTGTAACAATTTTCTAGTGGAGATCTACAATTTGTTCGTAAATATTTAAGTTAAGCTAGTGGTTATGGGACATGATGCTAAGCTCATATATTTACTAGCTTACTGTAATCGACATTTCTCGATGATCATGACGATCATTTTTGTGATTTAGACTAGCAATGTGCGATGTCTCTTTTACTGCGCGGGAGACTAAACCCCGTTTTGTGGATTTTCGACTCAAATTTGGTGGGGTAGCAACCCACGGTCTTCGGACCATTCGTGTGTCAGGTCTTCGGACCAGTCGTGTGTCAAATTAATGGCTAGCTACCATGAGATAGCTTCTCGTTCGTGTGTTACAGCTGTTGGTGAGTTTTCATGCTCCCGTTCATGTGATAGGCCTCCCCCCTTATTCTGTGTGATTTCTGGATTTCGTGTGCCGAATTCTGGAATTTTCTTCTTCACCTATTTTTGTGATTTCTATTGATATGATTTATCAATTCTTGTGCATAGGTGAATTTGTGTGTCATTGACTGGATTTCTTGTGTTGATTTCTGGAATTTATGTTTCACCAACTTTGTGATTTCTATTGATATGATTTATCAATTCTTGCGTATAGGTGAATTTGTGTGTCATTAACTTGTTGTGAATACAAGTTTTGGGTATGATACCCTTTTTGGATCTTTGAGAAGATTCTTTGATATTGATTAATCGTTTGTTAATTATCATTTACATACTTATAGTAGTATGCCGTTATGGATATTATACGTCTATGCCATATCTTATATGTCATTTATTGTGGCTTGGTGAATGAAATTAGGAGTATGACATTCCTTTTTATCTTGAGTAGATTATCGTGTTATTGATTAATCTCTTGTTGATTTTCAATTACTTATATATATCACAGCTTGGCATTGTGATTATTATGTGTTTAGTCATATCTCCTATTGTATATCATGTTATCTGATATTTATAGTTAGACTGATCCGTTTATTATTTTCTTATAAAGAATACTCGGGTCAGACCGAGATGTTGCAGGTGCTTCGACCTGACTTCTCTCCGGGGATCCGTTACTCTGACCTTTTGCTTACTACTTAGATTAGTAGTTTTTGTTGTATACATTTGTGATACAGACTCCATAATGTATACTTATTCTTTTGTGTAGTTCATGTAACTATTCTTTTGGGATATTGTGGATCTTTTTAGACCACTACTCCGATGAACACTTTCATGTGTTATATTCATATCTATTTCCGCCTTTGTGATATGAATTGTCTGTGACTGATTTATGTTATGTTTACTTCTATATTTGTTTCCGAAGATATAATAGCCACAGTGTAGTAGCTTTGAGTTTGTGTCGGCATGTCGGATTTCCACTTGAAAAGAATTGCATGCTATACTATCTGACATATCGATGCTCGCACAAAGCAATTACACGGATGGTCGCTCCTCAATAGCCTTATTCTCCGTGCTAGTTGACAGCATTCATCGTGATGTTCTTGGCTAGCGTGGGTATAGAGGTGGGGCGTCACACAAAGTATCATTTTATTTGATACTTCATATCAAAGAAGGAAGTGAAGCTTGAGTTCGTGAAGTCATAAGAATCAAATTGCAGATATCTTCAAAAATCCATTAAAGATGGTTGTTTTTCAAAAATTTCAATTATTACTTGGAGTAATTAATATGTTCTTATAGGGTGTTGAAAAGAAAACTCAACCAATATGTCATGTCGTATGTCCATTCGATGAAAAATAATATGTCCATTCAGGTAAGGGGCGTGTCCATTGAAAAAAGAGCATGTCTATTGAAGTGAAGAGTCATATCTATTTAATAAAAGTCATGTCTATTGAGACTAAAAGATGTTTATTTAAAGAGTTGTGTCTATTTGGAAGGGTGTATAGTCAACTATAAATATGTGATTGTTTTCTTGTGTTTAGATGCAACTTAAATTGAAGTGGTAATAAGATAAATATTTCCTCCACCTTCCCTTCTCCATTAATTTTAGAAATATAATTCTCCTCTTCTAACAAATTCTGCATCTAAATACTTGAAATTACATGCAACCAAACATAGTTTTATTGCAATTGCCTAACAAAATATGATAAATGTTAATAAACAATCTAATAAACAAATAGCAGGTAAAGTACCTCAAATTATACAAAGGAAAATGAGTGAAATGTTTGGAAGCCATTGCCTTTGAACTCAGTCTAAGCTTTTCTCCAAAAGCTTTAAATTTATTTAACTTAATATATTTTTCTCTTTCTGTTATCAAACCATATGACAATGTCATCTTCTCAAAGACCATCATTTGAACATTATCCCTGAACTTGCATCAATAGGTATATAAAATTTCACTATTTGTGTTCTCCCTCTTTTTTGCTATATAGTTTGAATAGTTGATAGGTAGGAACGCAATATTAGAAGAAAAAAAATTCTGAGGCAAGGATCCAAAATTTTCACCATTAAGATGTTCAAAATGTTTTCTTCTAAATATAAGAGAAATACATCTAAAAATGAGGAAGTATAAAATAAAGTATTGTTACCGAAAATTTGCTTCTTAAAGGAAGGTGTACTAAAATGTCTTTGTGACGACCGCCCTATATCTCAGCTAACCAATGTACCTGTAAAGTACACTGCCTTAGTATTCAAACAATATATAATGATTGTCAAGGGTGTATAACAATCATTCAAATCAAAACCTAATTTATATCTTGCATAATAGACGATAAAATATAATAGCCAATACATATATAAATTAGGCAAGACAAATATGCATAACTAAAATTAACTATAGGAATATCATATTAATAGATTCATAGCATGTATACAATATAAATAGAGTTTATACATTAGCAAAATATAATCTAGTATTGTCTCTAATAGTCAAGCATTAATAAAAGCTTTAAAATGCTACACAATAGAATAATAATAATGTAACGACCTGGTATGTCAAACCGTTCAAATCGACAATCATTCTCTCATTTCGGACTTGAGTTGCTCAAAACATCATATTATTAATTTATATTTCGAAAAACTTAATATATGCAGTAAATTAATTAATCATAGATCATAGACACAGAGTATTACGACACTAAGCAGCGGAATACATAAATAGTAAATCATGAAGTACTATAAAACATCAGAGTCTCAAAAAATACAACAGAATCTCAAATACAAATGATCTCTAATACATAAGCAACCGACTAGAATAACCAGAAATAACCAAAAGTTGGATAAATAGCTCTTCGAACAAATTTCAATCTCCAAAGGTGAGTCTCAATTGTTGTGACACTAAGTCCGACCCAAGCATAAAGCAAAATACAAAACACTTGAGTCAGGATTAGCATTCTAATACCGGTAAATTCAACTAGAGTGAAATGTCAACTGAAATACAAGTAACTAATATGATGTTCGGGATTTCCATCATTTAAGAATCCATAGAACTATCTACTACACAGTAATATACGCCATTATAATATGTCTATAGTAAAGTAAACTGTTAAAATAACATTAAGGCGTTACCCATACCTCCTTAACACATTTTATATATTCTCGTAGTCTATATGATGTCGTACGCTCCACCAAACCGGTGGTTTACCTAGAGGACATCCCATAGGTATGGTACAAAACAAACTAGTAGAAGGCGCGATAGGTCATGTGACAAGGCACGCGAGGTAATGCTAGGGTAGAAATACCATTTGCACTCCCGGACTGGTGGTAATGCATAATAGCTACTACCGCCCACCTCGAGACACACTCCCAAGTAAAAGGTGCACCCAAATCAAATCACGATGAAATAGAACAGTGTCGAAGAAATGTGCCTGATCGGAGATGCGACCTCACTTGGCCCGGTATAGCTCCTGTTTTAGCCACATCAAGATGTCTCAAGGGAGTCGGGGCTGCGCTAAAACCTCATATAGAATCGCCGCCAAACCATCCTACTTTGTTCTGGAATCTCCACCACGTACACAGTTGTTAATGTGGTTTTCGGTATTGGTAGAGAGTATGACAATATCTGGTCCCGGTCTCTTTGACACTCAAACACTTATTTCACACCATGGTCCTTTCCTTTCAAATAGTTCATACTTCATACAAAAATATCATATTCATTTCAAAACCATATTAATATCCATTTCCAAAATCGTAACACTTCCAAAATTATAACACTTTCGAAATCATAACACTTTTGAAATCATAACACTTTCCGACTTAAACAATTTGGATATTGAAAATAGTATATATATTAAAATATTTATAAATTAAAATATTTTATGTATTAAAATAGTTTATATATTAAAATAGTTGTAAATTATAATAGTTTATATTTATTTAAAGATATTATATTGAAATAGTTTCAAAATTAGAATTGTTCATCCAATTCCAAAAATCGATTCAAATCGAACTACATTCGAAAATTCAATTTAAACCAATCCCAATTCAACATTTTCAATTTAAAAGGTTAAAGATTCAATTCAAATTCCATTTCAAATTTTGCCGATTTCAAATCCCGGTTTTGAACTATCATTTCAATTCTAATAAGATTCAAAGTTTAAATATTAAAACATTTTCAATATAAGTTTCATTTAGATTTCAACATTTAACTCTAATTTTATTAAAATTGGAAAATATACCCATAATCATTTTAGTAACAATTAATTAAAACCTCAATTTACGAATTTAAATAAGTATAAATATATTAAGTCTCAACTTTATTTAAAATTGTGAATATTCATTTAATCACTTTTTATCAAATCAAGTTATCAATCATATCTTTCAAAGTCTCAAAATCAATAAGTTCAAATCAATTCTTATTTAAATTCAATTATTAAAAAATTTAAATTCCAAGTCAACATTAATTTATCTTCCGAACCTTTATTATTTAAGTTATTAAAACATATATTTTTAACATATTAGTATAAATTTAAGCGATTACTTAAACATATTATAAATCAATTAAATTAAATTTTATTATTGAATGTATTAGGTATTAAATCTTATTTTATATAGTTTTAAAATAATAAAATTATAAGAAAAATCTCAAAAATTATATTTTCAATACTAACTTATAAATTTAATATTTTCAAAACATATAAATTTAAAAATCTAAAATTTTCACATATATGTTAAAATAAATTCTTTATATTATAATTTAAAAATAAATATTTAATAAAATCCATATATTTCCTTCTAAACTTTGGCAATCATTTTTTCTCAAAATAGACTAATGGTGTTCATATATAATTTTCTATCCTATGGTCAAATGTTACGGATATTTATCATTTCAATCTGCAATAATTTAATATTTACAGGTATATATCATTTTAACCCGCAATCCTAAAATTTCAAAATCAATGCAAATTGCTTGGATTTATCATTTCAACCTATAATGATTTTCCTCTAATCTATAATATCGTTCGGGTATGTATTAGTTCAACCCATAGGGAATTCTAAACTAACAGGGAACTTGTAGAGTGAGAACACATATGATAATAATACAACATATCAACAACAAGCATATATCTTCAGCAACAAATTTAAATATAATATATGTAACAGGTTATGGTGTCATATGTGATAGGTAAACAATTACAGATAATGGCATATCAGATTTTAAAAAATAAATAACTTAACACTTTAAATTTAACAGCATATTTCAATGATCATTTCTTGTGAATTGAATTTACTGAATATAAGAACGTTAATCGTGAGTGATTACTCACCTTCCGAGGCTAGAGAGGTTAGACAATACGAAAATCTATAAACTGAATCACGAACTCGACAATCGACCATATTGATATGGATAAGCACGGATTTAACAGCGGGACATCAACAAGGCACAAACCTAGACGAATTTGATGAAAACAAATCGAATGAAGCTAGAGATTGAAGAAACAATATACAATAAAAAAAATTTCTCAAAAAAATTAATGCTAATTAAAACACATACCAAGTAATATATATATATATATATATATCGGAACCAATATTCAAAATAAAATCTTTATATATATATATATATCGGAACCAATATTCAAAATAAAATCTTTATATATATATATATGTATGTATGTATGTATGTATGTATGTATATGTTTGAAAACCAAACTCATGTAGACTCATACAACTAATATATAGGCTAATATATACATTACATACATAATATATATTTAATTATATATATATATATATATATATGAACTCAAACGAATCACATGCATAAACTTATATAAATATATAACAAGTAGATTATAAACAACTTATATAACTTATACAAATGAACAACTTTATATATCCACATATATATATATATATATATATATATACAGTTTAAAATCAATAATTAGATAGATAAATATATTATCTTTCAAAAAAATTCATATATATATTTATATACAAGTACACATATATTAAACTGTTAGAACTGAAAAGAACAACATAAAACAAGAATCAAAATATACTCAACTTGCAACATAAATATGTTCTGCAAGTAATCACAGAAAGAAAAGAAGGAAGCAGGTTGTGCAGAGGGCTGAGGGAGATTACAAGCAGCTTTCATATGGAGGAAGCGAAGTGTTGGGGGATGCTCTAGGTGCAGCACCATCCGCTGATGGTGGTAGGCTGATGATGTGGGGGCGGGTTTGAACATGGGGACAAGGCGGTGGATCGGCTGCTGTGCTATGTGAAGGTAGGGTCTGGGGTCGATGGTGGAGGAGGGAGACGTCACATGTGTTGTCCATTAGGGTGGTTGAAGCGGACTGTCGGCTGATGGAGGGAAATGGATGGGTCGAGTTTAATGGCCGTGGGTTCAGGGTCTGGGAAGAGAAGGGTCGAGGTGGGAGGTCGAATTAATGGAAGAAATTACTGGGAATATAGGTTTGCTATCACTTGCCTAAGTGAGATGTGGTGTCAGGTAAAGGCTTCGTTTGGGTTCAAGGCAGAGGAAAGTTGGAGTTTGGGTCGGTGGAGGGATATGTGCAGCCGAAGGATGGATGAAAGCCGAAGGCTTTTGTGTAGAGAGGGAAGGGACGAGGGTTTGGCACGCACGTGCTGCCGGGGGGTTGATGTGAAGGGAATGTGGTGGCAGAGGAAAGTGAGAGGTCGAGTGTAACGACCCTGACTCGACCTTCAAAAATCGACACCGAATACGACACTCGTATTCAAATGTCGCAGATCCAAATGTCGAATCTGGTTCGCCAGAGCTTATAACACGTTAAGTATAACAACACAGCGGAAGAAAATGAATGATACATTTGATGTACAACATTTGATACAATATCAGATACAACGATGATACAATAGAATGATACAATAGATATCAATACTATCAGAGGTACAAGAAATAGCAGCGGAAAAGAATATGTTCAATAGAATACATCCCTAAAAAATTCCAACTCCATAACGCAACTACAACTCCATCTTCAATCCCAAGCTAGCTCGAACCACCATCACGTTTCACAAAGCTAAGAAAGTGCAGTCCATGAATGATAAAATGTAGAAAATGCGATCCACAAATCCAAAAGGCTTCGAAGGCTAACGAATCAATTCCCACTATTCGACTATCGGAAAACCCCAACTCTAGACTGCCCGTATGGAAAATTGTGGGCACCAAGAGTTTAGGAAAGGAACAATAAACTCTAGGTCAGTCATGAGACTGGTACAAGCAAACAAAACAGTTTTATCTTTAAAAACAAACAACAAAGGGATTAAAACATTGAAAACCGCAATGCTTTTTGGAAAATGAAACTACCATAAGGCCTCCCGGCACACACACAATGCAATCGCACACTTGGGGGAGATTTCTCCTTATGATAGTCAAATATGCTTAATACGAAAAAACTCTGTGATATTATTACTTGTGCATAGTGTGAAAACATTTCGAAAATATAATATTAATCATAGCCAGCATAGGTACTATTATACTATGCCTACTACAGCTGCCATGTTATATGGCAGGTTCTACAACTAAACCGTACAAGGAACGTATTGGATGATTGGATTTCCAACAAATGGTCAGGCTAACGAGCTTCCCATTGCCACATGGGTACGCCTCTAGAGGGACGTCCCGAGAACTTAACCAGTTCTCTGCCAACACAAGGCCGGGTTACCTCTGTACTAGGTAACTACTACACGAATATGCCATCCCCCGGTCGTTTACGACCTTTATCCAAGGGCCCTCAATCACAAAGCAACAACCACACAGTAATGAGATTGCAGCAAGCACATAGGTTAAGTATCTAGGCTCCATACCATGATACCACCTTTTTCCAGAAGGGAATGACATGCCCTAAAGGGTTCGACCCTCATAACCTTACCGCACCTTTCTTGTTTCGACCATTTTCGGCTTGTGAGGTCCTGATGCAGTCTCGTCCACAAAGCTACGCTTTTTCATAAATCCATGCTTTGATCAACAAATGATCAGCGGCACTTCGTATGCCACATTACCAATTTAGGAATGCATCACTAACCATCAACAACATAACTTCTGAGCTCGTACGTCTCAGAGAAGGGTGTTAAGCTAAGAGAATGAATTCTCCGCCACCAAACAGAAATGTATTTAATAGAAACCGGTTTTACATCTCAAAGTGTAATGTTAGACACACATCTATACAAGTCTGTTCCGGGTTAGAACAGAACCGAAGGCACTTCCAAAGAAGCCCTTGCAATTCGGTAAGTCTGTTCCGGGTTAGAACAGAACCGAAGGCACTTCCAAAGAAGCCCTTGCAATTCGGTTATTCACAATCCCGATCAGGCTTCCCATCACTTAGGGAATCTCTATACCGGCGCGACTCGATGCAGAGACAATCGATGGGTTATCCTTTCGTTCTCGAAAATACCCGGTCTTCACCACCGGTCTTCAAATGTTATCCATACACGACGTATCATTATTCGGAATGGATTATATGACACAAGGTCCTCTCCCGGTTAAACCGAATAATGAGCGCAATATGTAAAAACATATGGATATTGGATTTCAGTTAAGTCACAACTTATTATCCAAAACCTTTCTTTAAATGGTTTAAAACAAATTACCATTTCAAATCTTTTTAAATAAAAAGATTCATTTCACAAAGTTCACCCACCTTTCACAAAGATTCAATTATAGCTTTCAAAACAATTTCAAGTTGGATTAACTCATCCAATCATTTAAATAGAAGATTTAATTCATAGCTTTCAAAACATTTCCAATTCAAATCTTTTACATAAAAGATACACCATTTAAAATGCTCTTAGATTTCAAAACAAGGTTTAATAATCTTTCACAAAGGTTAATTCATAGTTTTTCAAAACCGTTTACAGTTTCATTTCAAACTTGAAATCTTTCGATACAAATTGGAAATCCTTTCTTTTTATGAAAGCTATTATTATTTGGAACAAATAATTTTCATTTTGGGAAAAGCTGATTATATTTACATAAGTTAAAGCCATTCAAGTATAAAACTTGGGTTTAAATTCAAATTCCCAAAGCAATACTTTTTAAGATGGTTAAAAATCCATATAAACACCTTTATCACTTGTATGATATTTTTAAACCATAATTTCCAAATTATTGAATTCAATTTCACATATCAAATTCAAATTCAAATCAAATTATTTAACTTTCAAGACTTTAACAAGTTATTCAAAATAACTTTTATCTTTAAAACTCCTTTTCAAAAGCTTTCATATTTAACCCTATTCCAATTCCAAAACCATTTGGATTCAAAATTCAATTTAAAACCATTTGAAAAATCTGCGACTTAACCGATTTCCTCGTGAAATCCATATTTGGGTGTGTATAGTGTGGTCCAGGGGTTTTACACAATAGAAGTGCAACATCATCAATCATCACAGATACAATCACAGCAATATCGATAAGCGGTATATCCTATAACGCTTATCTATATACACATAATCACAAATAGAAAATATAAATGCATTATAAATAAATAAATCACAGCTTGAATTAAAACAATTCAAATCACAAAGAATCCCATAGCAGAGATGACAAAACAATTCATAGCATTCAATAGAATACAATCATCCATAAATAAGGTTTAATTGATCATTTGATTAACTGAAATCAGATTAATCACAAATTCTGGTTGATTAACATTAATTAATTATAGTTTATGTTAATTAATTATCCTTTAATTATTTATTAATTAACCTTAATTAATGCATTAATTAACCTTTAATTATTAAAGAATTAATCTTAATTAATTGATTATCCTTTAATTAATTATCCTTAATTAATTAATCATTAAATTAGCCCTTAATTAATTATCATTTGATTAATTAATCCAAATTAATTTAAAATCAGCAATTATCCTTAATTACTTAATTAACTTTTACCATTAATTAATTGCAATAAGTGATCATCCCTAATCACTTGATCTTCTTTAACCATTGGTTAATTACTTTTAATTAAGTAATTGTTGTTAAGCAATTAATCACCTTTGATTACTGATCATAAATCAGTCAACCTTTAATTAAAGTAATCAACCTTTAGGAAGTCACATTAATTAATGTTTCAAAATAATTTATCATTATCATATAGTTTAACTTAAAACTTTCAAGTTTACTAATGATTAAAAATATTATTTTAAGATAAACCATTTATCTATTAAATCAACTTCTTAATTAAGCTTATTGAAGATTATTTCAAAACAACTTAAGAAAATAAAACTACTTAATTTTAAGTTGAAAAGCTACACAACTTTTATCAACCATTGATTTACATAAACTTTTATTGTATGAAAGGAATTGTTTTTAAAATATGATTTCTAAAACTTGTTTCAATATTTCTGTTGAAAAATCTGTTTAATAAATTTATTTTGCAACTAGTTAAACATCTCAAAATACACTCGGCCCAAGCCCAAAAATCATGACCAGGAACCCAAGCTACAACCCATACCACCTGAGCATGTCCCCGAGTCACCCCTTCCTAATTTTTGTCTTCAGATTTTTTTTGTTTTGTTAAATTTTTTTAATTTGTTGTAAAATCCACATGAACTACCCTGTCATAAACCCGAGATATTTCCACTCCTTCCCCGAGTTTGTCTTCGAGATCGAACTCCTTTCCTCTTCAATAAAACAAAACTGACACCAGATGTACACGTTTACATGCACCGATGATCGGAGCTTCTCGGATCATCGCCGCCACCCCACTTAAGTCATCATGGACCGCCTCGACTCAACCAAACACCCAAAACTCTTGAGGACAACTCGAAATCTAAATCGAACGCAACAGTGTCACTTGGAAACTGCTATGATCATCGAAAAAATGCCTAGTTTGACACCTCCGGCCACCGGCTAACCTGCGATCACCCCAAAAGCTGCTCCATTTTTTCACGCATAAATTCCCCTACCTGTTATCGCCTGAAACACCTCGAGATCGACACAGTTCCTCTTAAAACCAAAACGAGTAAAACTAGCTATAAAACCATACATCATCTTCGTCAAAACACGATGATGATCAGAAAAATATAGCTCCATTATTCCACCAATCTTCGACACCCCGGTTACCTTCCATCATGATCTCGACGAAGATAAAATTGTCAGTCGATGGAAATTGACAGAAACAAGTTTTCAGTTCAACTCGCAATTCCTCCTCATTTATAAATTTAAAAATTAAAATTCAATCGCCAAGAATCATCATTTGTTAATGCGAACCAGAATATATATATGAAGCTTTCAATTATGTTTGTTGAAATTTTCTTATATATCTGTTCTTTACTTTATAATTCAATATTATCAGAAGAATACTTAGTAATTTCATTTGAAATTATTTTTAAAAATTGTATTGCCTTCACACAAACATATATTCTTAAGACATCATAACCTATAATGTCTTAAATAAAGAGAAATTGAATTTTTCTTTAGGGGAGATGAGCCTGTAAACTAAGCAAAGATATGATTCCTGAAACACAGACATGCACACTCTCATTTATGTGTGTATATACAGTCATACATGAACTTCTAACGTCCATACGACTAATCTTTATCACATACTTTACGAATGAATCCAACCATCACAATATAATAACAGAATCAAAGGGTTTGCTCACCTCAAAATTGAAGACAAAGGACCAGACTTGAATTTGAATTTGGTCTTTGCTTGCTTGATCTTGTTTTGATATGATCTAGCTTTTATCTGTTTCCAGTTTTAAATATTTGAATCAGGACTCTGATTTCTAGATTGAAGCTTGCATATTTTCTTTAAGGTTTCAGATTGAATGATTGTATTTGTTTCCCAGGCTTTTGAACTTTGAACTGCTGTTTTGATTTCCAGTTTGAAAATACTTTTAGGCCTCGAACATTGACATTGATATTGCCTGATTATATGCATTTGCCTACTTCAGGTTGAAGTTGCTTTTCCTAATTCAGACTTTGGTTTCAATGATTTGAATTGCTTACTTATTTTAGTTTATTTTCAGGCTTGATCTTTACCTTTGCTCTGGTCTTTATTTTGAGAATTCTCGATCTCAGGTTTCAGATTTTTTTGAAATGAAGATGAGAAGAGTTTGACAAAAGAGATATGAAATAAGTAGCCTGGTTTCTTTCTAATGTATGTTTAGTTTTTCTTATTCTTCAATATAAAATTTAATTCATTTTAAACAAAATCAATGCCACTTGTTTACATTGCATGCCAATTCAACTACACTTGTAATCCTACATACCTATTTGTTTCACAAATGTCATTTGTTATAAATTTATGTTTATATCCCTTTTCTTAAATTCATTTGTACATTTTGTTTTTCAAACCCTTATTTTATTTTATTTTATTTTATAAACATGTTTTGTATTTACGTGTTTATTACAAAAGGGTATATTCATAACAAAGCCTTTATATTTATTCTAACTATTCATCTTTAATTATATAGGAGGAAAGCATTTTAAAATTTTAATTAAATCTTACTTTATTTCAGATTTAAATTTTTTATTTTAAATCCTTAATCAATTTGTGAATTGATTTATCTTATGTGTATTTTAATACTTGTGCTCATATTTCAAAAGGTATATACACATCAAAGCTTTTTAAATCTAATCTATCTATTAAGCCAATTTTATTGCCAATATATATATATATTAAATTTCAAAAGGTAAATATTTTATTTTCATTCTCGTTTTAAATTTTAAATTCAAGTCATTGCACAAATCGTAACTTTTTAAAGAAATTAATTTCAAGGTTTAGATGTATTTTAATAATAAACACATATATAGATTATTTATGTATATAAGTCTTTAGAATAAAGGTTTAACTTCAAACAACTTTTAAAATCCATTTCATAAAATTAAATTCAAATATCTTTATATTATTTTCTATTTATATTTCTTTTTATAGCTATATATACATCTTTAAGAAAATAATTCTTATATTGATCTTAAATCTGATCTTCCAAATCACAATGTATATATTCACATATATGTATATATAATAGAAAACAAATTTCTACTAGTTTATAAAATTCTTAAATCCAATTTATTTCTCAAAATATTTATTCTTGAATTACAAATTCCATATTCAATTTAAAAATCCATTTATATACATATATATAAATTTTAAAGATTTTTTTAATTCCTCTTTTCACAATCTATTTATAAAACCCACATTTTAATTGTTTTTGGAGAAACTCAAATAAATTTTACCTATTAATCTCACAATTTAATTCAAAATTTTATATTGATTACCAAATATTTCAAAGTTTAATTCCAAAGATCAAATTAATTATTAAATTAATTTGGCCTTAAAATTAGGAATGTTATAGATTCCCTCCCTTAAGAAAATTTCATCCCCGAAATTTGCCAAGGAGACAACGAAGAATGGATAGATACACAGAGATAGAGAAATATCTTTTTAGAACAAACAGAACATTTATTCTGCATTTGGCTTACCAAATCAGAATATCAATAATAGGACGAATCTATTTAACTCTTTACAAGATACTCGGGGTCATCCAGATCTACGAAATATACATGGGTATTGGTTAGTTCGAAGGGATAACTAACCGTTCGTAGTATATATCTGGACCCCAAAAGAACAGATAATTGGATACAGTCTTTCGAAATTCTCAAATACTAAGTATGGATTCCAAACTTAAGTCGGAACACCCCAAATTAAATATCTTGTCCCTCTTCGGACTTTGGTCCTCACAAGAAATTACAATAGAATTTCAAATTTGGTTTAATCGAAATTGTTTTATCGATAAAATTTATTTAACTTTATATTTTAGTTAACCAATTTACTTCAAATCAAATTTCAATTTCGCTAATGTTAAAAACGAAAAGCTGATAGAAATTTGACGAAGAGAACACGAAATAGAGACTTATGTACACGATTCGTAGGGGCACCATCACACCGAAGCTTCTTCCTCGAGCTGCCATGAAGCAATCAAAGAATTGAAAAGACAAATCAAAGGAGAATGATAAGAAAGTTGTTTCCACTATTACAGGGTATTGACCATTTGTAGTGGTACTTCCCAGTCCCCTATCTCGTCCTCTTCTTGCTCATACTTACTATCAGTGAATAGTAAGAGAATTTATTAAGGCATACAGACGGATATCTTAGGGATATACTCATTCTAGGGTATACTTTACCCTATCTCTAATGAGTTACCTAATGTGCTATACTCCTGAGCTAAATTTCAACCTTCAGCTCTGATACCACTGCAACGATCCTGACTCGACCTTTGAAAACCGGCACCAAATACGACACTCGTATTCAAATACCGTAGATCCAAATGTCGAATTTGGTTCGCCGTAGCTTATAACACATTAAGTATAATAACACAACGGAAGAAAATGAATGATACATTTTATGTACAACATTTGATACAATATCTGATACAACGATGATACAATAGATTGATACAATAGATATCAATACTATCAGAGGTACAAGAAATAGCAGCGGAAAAGAATATCTTCAATAGAATACATCTTCAAAAGAATCCAACTCCATAATGCAACTGCAACTCAATCTTCAATCCCAAGCTAGCTCGAACCACCATCACGTTTCACAAAGCAAAGCAAATGCAGTCCATGAATGCTGAAGTGTACCAAATGCGATCCACAAATCCAAAAGGCTTCGAAGGCTAACGAATCAATTCCCACTATTCGACTATTTGAAAACCCACCTCTAGACTGTCTGTGTGGAAAATTGTTGGCACCCAGAGTTTAGGAAGGGACCAATAAACTCCAGGCCAGTCACGGGACTGGTATGAGCAAACAAAACAGTTTTATCTTTAAAAACAAACAACAAAGGGATTAAAACATTGAAAACTGCAATGCTTTTTGGAAAATGAAACTACCATAAGGCCTCCCAGCACACACACAATGCAATCGCACACTTGGGGGAGATTTCCTCTTATGATAGTCAAATATGCTTAATACGAGAAAACTCTTTGATATTATTACTAGTGCATAGTGTGAAGACATTTCGAAAATATAATATTGATCTTAGCCAGCATAGGTACCATTATATTATGCCTACTATAGCTTCCATGTTAAATGGAAGGTTCTACAACTAAAACCGTACAAGGCACGTATTGGATGATTGGATTTCCAACAAATGGTCAGGGTAAGGAACTTCCCATTGACGCATGGATACGCCTCTGGAGGGACGTCTCGAGAACTTAACCAGTTCTTGGGACAACACAAGGCCGGGTTACCTCTGTACTAGGTAACTACTGCACGAATATGCCATCCCTCGGTCGTTTGCGACCTTTATCCGAGGGCCCCCAATCACAAAGCAACAACCACACAGTAATGAGATTGCTGCTACCACATAGGTTAAGTATCTGGGCTCCATACCATGATACCACCTTTTTCCAGAAGGGAATGACATACCCAAAAGGGTGCGACCCTCATAACCTTGCCGCGTCTTTCCTATTTCAACCATTTCCGGTTTGTGAGGTCCCGATGCAGTCTCGTCCACAAAGCTACGCTTTTTCACAAAGCCATGCTTTGATCAAAAAATGATCAGTAGTACTTCGTATGCCACATTACCAATTTGGAAATGTATCACTAGTAACCATCAACTACATAACCTCCGAGCTCGTACGTCTTGGCGAAGGGTGTTAAGCTAAGAGAATGAATTCTCTGCCACCAAACCGAAATGTATTTGATAGAAACTGGTTTTACATCTCAAAGTGTAATGTCAAACACACATCCATACAAGTCTGTTCCGGGTTCGAACAGAACCGAAGGCACTTCCAAAGAAGCCCTAGCAATCCGGTTATTCACAATCCCGATCGGACTTTCTATCACTTAGGGAATCTCTATACCGGCGTTACTCGGTGCAGAGACAATCGATGGGTTATCCTTTCGTTCTCGAAAATACCTAGTCTTCACCACCGGTCTTTAAATGTTATCTATATACGACGTATCATTATTCGGAATAGGTAATATAACACAAGGTCATCTCCCGGTTAAACCGAATAATGAGCGCAATATTTAAAAACATATGGATATAGGATTTAAGTTAAGTCACAACTTATCATCCAAAACCATTCTTTAAATGGTTTAGAACAAATTACTATTTCAAATCTTTTTAAATAAAAAGATTCATTTCATAAAGTTCACCTACCTTTCACAAAGATTCAATTATAGCTTTCAAAACAACTTCAAGTTGGATTAACTCATCCAATCATTTAAATAAAAGATTTAATTCATAGCTTTCAAACCATTTCCAATTCAAATCTTTTATATAAAAGATACACCATTTAAAATCCTCTTACATTTCAAAACAAGGTTTAATAAACTTTCACAAAGGTTAATTCATAGTTCTTCAAAACTATTTACAATTTCATTTCAAACTTGAAATCTTTTGGTACAAATTGGAAATCCTTTCTTTTTATGAAAGTTATTATTATTTGAAACAAATAGTTTTCGTTTTGGGAAAAGCTGATTATATTTACAAAATTTAAAGCCATTCAAGTATAAAACTTGGGTTTAAATTCAAATTCCCAAAACAATACTTTTTAAGATGGTTAAAAATCCATATAAACACCTTTATGACTTGTATGATCTTTTTTAACCATAATTTCCAAATTATTGAATTCAATTTCACATATCGAATTCAAATTCAAATCAAATTATTTAACTTTCAAGACTTTATTAAGTTATTCAAAATAACTTTTATCTTTAAAACTCCATTTCAAATGCTTTCATATTTAACCCAATTCCATTTCCAAAACCATTTGGATTCAAAATTCAATTTAAAACCATTTCAAAAATTTGTGACTTGACCGATTTCCTCATGAAATCCCTATTTGTGTGTGTATAGTGTGTTCCAAGGGTTTTACGCAATAGAAGTGCAACATCATCAATCATCACAGACACAATCACAGCAATATCGATAAGCGGTATATCCTATAACGCTTATTTATATACATAGAATCACAGATAGATAATATAAATGCGTTATAAATAAATAAATCACAGCCTGAATTAAAACAATTCAAATCACAAAGCATCGCACAACAGAGATGACAAAATAATTCACAGCATTCAATAGAATACAATCATCTGTAAATAAGGTTTAATTGATCATCTGTTTAATTGAAATCTGATTAATCACAAATTCTTGTTGATTAACATTAATTAACTACATTTTATGTTAATTAATTATCCTTTAATTATTTATTGATTAACCTTAATTAATGAATTAATTAATCTTTAATTATTGAAGAATTAATCTTAATTAATTAATTACCCTTTAATTAATTATCCTTAATTAATTAATCATTAAATTTACCCTTAATTAATTATTATTTAATTAATTAATCCTAATTAATTTAAAATAAGTAATTATCCTTAATTACTTAATTAACTTTTACCATTAATTAATTGCAATAAGTGATCATCCCTAATCACTTGATCATCTTTAACCATTGGTTAATCACTTTTAATTAAGTAATGGTTTTTAAGCAATTAATCACCTTTGATTACTGATCATAAATCAGTCAACCTTTAACTAAAGTAATCAACCTTTAAGAAGTCACACTAATTAATACTTCAAAATAAATTATCATTATCATATAGTTTAACTTAAAACTTTCAAGTTTAACAATGAATAAAAATATTATTTTAAGATAATTAAACAATTATTTATTAAATCAACTTCTTAATTAAGTTTATTGAAGATTATTTCAAAACAACTTAAGGGAATTAAACTAACTTAATTTTAAGTTGAAAAGCTACACAACTTTTATCAACCACTGATTTAAATAAACTTTTATTGTATAAAAGGAATTGTTTTTAAAATATGATTTCTAAAACTTGTTTCAATATTTCTTTTGAAAAATCTTTTTAACAAATTTATTTTCCAACCTAGTTAAACATCTCAAAATGCACTCGGCCCAAGCCATGACATCATGGCCAAGAACCCAGGCTACATCCCATACCTCCCGAGCATGTCCCCGAGTCACCCTTTCCTTATTTTTTCTTCAGTTTTTTTTTGTTTTGTTATAATTTTTTAAGTTGTTGTAAAATCCACACGAACAACCCTGTCATAAACCCGAGATATTTCCACCCCTTCCTCGAGTTCGTCTTCGAGTTCGAACTCCTTTCTGCTTCAATAAAACAAGACTGACACCAGATGTACACGTATACATGCACCGATGATCGGAGCTTCTCCGATCATCGCTTCCACCCCACCCAAGTCATCAATGACCACCCCGATTCAACCAAACACCCAAAACTCATGAGGACAACCCGAAATCAAAATCGAACGCAACTATGTCACCTAGAACCAATAATGATCATCGAAAAATGCCTAGTGTGGCCACCTCTGGCCACCGACGAACCTACGATCACCCCAAAAGCGGTGCCATTTTTCCATGCATAAATTCCCCCACCTGCGATCGCCTGAAACACCTCAAGATTGACACGGTTCCTCTTCAGACCCATACGAGTAAAACTAGCTTTAAAACCCTACATCATCATCGTCAAAACACCAATATAATCAGAAAAATATAGCTCCATTTTTCCACCAATCTTCGACACCCCGGCTACCTTCCATCATGATCTCGATGAAGATAAATTTGTCAATCAACGGAAATTGACAGAAACAAGTTTCCAGTTCAACTCATAATTCCTCCTTATTTATAAATTTAAAAATTAAAATTCGATCGCCAAAAATCATCAATTTTGAATTCGAACCAGAATATATATATACACGAAGCTTTTAGTTATGTTTGTTGAATTTTTCTGATATATTTGTTATTTACTGTATAATTTAATATTATCTGAAGAATACTTAGTAATTTCATTTGGAATTATTTTTAAAAATTGTATTTCCTTCATACAAACATATACTCTTAAGACATCATAACCTATAATGTATTAAATAAAGAGGAATTGAATTTTTCTTTAGGGGAGATGAGCCTGTAAACTAAGTAATGACATGTTGCCTGAAACACAGACATGTACACACTCATTTGTGTGTATGTATATAGTCATACATGTACTTCTAACAGCCATACAACCAATCTTCATCACATACTTTACGAATAAATCCAACCATCGCAATATAATAACAGAATCAAAGGTTTTGCTCACCTCAAAATTGAAGACAGAGGACCAGACTTGAATTTGAATTTGGTCTTTGCTTGCTTGATCTTGTTTTGATATGATCTAGTTTTTATCTGTTTCCAGTTTTAAATATTGAATCTAGACTCTGCTTTCCATATTGAAGCTTGCTTATTTGCTTCCAGGTTTTAGATTGAATGATTGTATTTTTTTTCCTAGGCTTTTGAACTTTGAAGTGCTGTTTTGATTTCCTGTTCGAAAATACTTTCAGGCCTGGAGCATTGACATTGATATTGCATGATTATATGCATTTGCTTGCTTCAGGTTGAAGTTGCTTTGCCTGATTCCAGACTTTGGTTTCAAGGCTTTGAATTGTTTACTTATTTTAGTTTATTTTCAGGCTTTATCCTTACCTTTGCTCTGGTCTTTATTTTGAGAATTCTCGATCTCAGGTTTCTGCTATATTATATTATTGTATTACTCCGTTGAATTAGTTTGGTATGTTTTTGATTGTACTCTGATTTTGTTGTAAATGTTTTGCAATCAAATGTACAATATAAAACAGCTTCATGAACTGTTTATTTGGTTATTATATTTTGTCCTTCCGCTGCGAGATTCTATGTTTTGTTTTCCTTCTTTTATCTTGTTTTCTTATTTACCCCATTGACAATCCTTTCTTTTGAATGGTTTGAGTTAGACATGTGTGGTTTATTATCGATTTAAATAGTTCAAAAAGGTGGGTCGTCACACTTGTAGTGGAGAATGGATTTCCATGCAAATGACCGTGTGAAGTGACTACCTTTCGGCAGTACATCGCTAGTGGAATATACCAAGGTCAACAGAACATTTGCACCTCTACTAACATAAGACCGACCTACCTTTCTCACTAGATATTAACGAATATGTCATCACCTTGGTTGTTACCGACCTAACCGAGGGCCCTTACAGCATACATCCATAATAATTTAAAACCCGAATGCCATAGCGAGAATAAACATATCTAGAAGAGGATGATCATATCCTAATGGTTGCGAACCACATAGCCCTGTTGCATCTTCCCTGTTTTGGTCATTCGGGGTGTGAGGCCTGAGGTCACGGTTATTTTTCGTATAGAACAAATTACTTTCCTCATTGAATGCTATATTACCATTCCTTTAATCACTATTGACTTTCACAAACATACAACCTCTAAGCTCCTACGTCTCAGAAAAGGGTGTTAAGCTAAGAGAAGTTGTCTCCTCCACCACCAAACAAATGTACGTCTAGCATAGTCAATGATGTAATCTTAAAAATGCAATGTCAGACATCCATCCATATAAGTTGTCCATGAATAGGACAAACCGAAGGTACTCTCCTACCATATCCTACCTGGAATTAACCCTAGGATTAGTAGTGATTAGTCCTTGCATTAGATATTTCATAATGAAGAGACCAATGCTACTATATGTATATTGGAAGTTTATCCCCAAAATGATCAACAAGTAGTCCTTCATTACGAAGATCCCAAATAAGTTGTCCAGACATCCATCCATATAAGTTGTCCATGAATAGGACAAACCGAAGGTACTCTCCTACCATATCCTACCTGGAATTAACCCTAGGATTAGTAGTGATTAGTCCTTGCATTGGATATTTCATAATGAAGAGACCAATGCTACTATATGTATATTGGAAGTTTATCCCCAAATGATCAACAAGCAGTCCTTCATTACGAAGATCCCAAATATCAATCTCTTCGGATACCTGCACATCCGAATGCATATACGTTGATCCGAAGTGGTTCTCGAATAAATCCTGCCCCGGTCTCTCTGTATCCACAATGATAAAGAGGACGATATTTGATAGTCGGTCATTTAGCTACCAATGCAACAAGTAACATCTAGCGCATTAGCAGTCACTAGGCCAATTTAGTAAATCTTTTATTATTAAATCACTTTCCAAATATTTGCTTCAAATTATCTTTGAAAAAGATATATTAACAAACCATTTCAAATCTTTATATATTGGAAAACATTTCTGTATACTTATATCAATGGTATAAGTATATTCCCTAATCATTTCATTTTCAATACTTAGACAATATTTCCATATACTTAAAACAGAATTAAATATATATACAACCTTAAGGAAGGCATTCTTCAAACTCACTTTGTTTGGGTCAAAAAGAATGTTGTGTAAAACGTCGTTATGACAACCCAATACGTTAGTATAGGGATTTAAGTAATTATATATATATAATCCTATATATTACATAAAACATTTTCTTTCGGAATTCATGTACTATAACAATAGTGTTATAGCCCATGCCTTCCTTAATTCTTCGGAAATATCTATTACAATAATGAATGTTGAAATCTATGCTTACAGTGCGTACCACATTTCAAATCATTTTTTAAATTATTAAATTCCATTTAAAATTATTACTTCTAAAACCTTTACTTCCAGAAGATAATTTTCTTTAAAATCCATTAACTCCATCAAAATATTATTTTCAAACATTCCTTTAAATAAAATCCATATTTAAACCTCAACATAAGCCATTTCCATATTTGTAAAACTATTTTTATAAATCTTCTTTCGATATTATAAAACTTCTATTTATAAAATTCCTTTATTTACAAAATTCTATTTATTAATCCATTCTTATATAAAAACTAATTTTACTACTAAATCCATCTACAAATCCATTTCTTTATAAATCAAGTTTATTTATAAAATCCATTTCAAATCCTTTTACCAAACAATATCAAATCTTTTTAAAAAATATTTATAAATTCCAGTTATAAATCTATTTCTTTATTTATAAAATATTACTTCTACAAATCCTTTATATAAACTTATTCAAAAATCCCACATAAATTCTCAAAACTATATTTTTTATAACATCAAAAATCAATTTTTTTTATTTATTTAAAAATAAATCCGATCCTTTTAATAATTTAAAAATTATTAAAACGTATATACTTTCAAAATTACTTCAGAATCCTTTTTAAATCAAAATCATCATTTCTAGTATTTCAAAATACTAAAATTAAGGCCTAATGCAACCGTAGAACTAAATAAGTCAAATCACATCAAAGACATCAATATGACATCCAGAACATCATATATCAGCATACATATGAAAAGTAAATCAATAGTGCCGAGGATTCCTGTCGGGTCCCTCCAACCTGTCCTCTTGCATCACATACAACATATAATCTTAAAAATATAAATCAACCGCTTCGAGGCGGGATATGTATACAAAGGGTCATCCGCTCTTACATGGGAATGTAATAGGGTCTCATCCGCTCCAATAGGGGGAATATATCTAAACCAACTAATATACATAATATACCATTCAAACAAGCAATAAACAACATAAATAAATTTATTTCCACTTATATAAAAATAAGCAGGCTAGAGAGGCGAGTTTACTCACAAAAATGCTTAAAATCGCCTAAGCGCTCCAGTTTGAATTAAAATTGAATAATCGTTCAATTTAACTCAAAATTCCAACTAGCTCCAAATTCATCCAATCTAAGTCCATAGCATAATGCTCACTGATACAATCGCAATACATCATGTCGCACTCGAAACGGACCTCGTACGAATAAGTTATAAATTACTGAACATTTGAGATAATTAAAAATATAATTAACTAAATTAAAATAAAAGTTAAAAATTTTAAACATTCTCTTCTCCCCCCAGGCATGCGTATATCTTCTTCCAGGCGACACAATTTTTTCCCTTCGCTCGATCGCATGCCTGCACCCACAAACGACGCTGAGCCCCTTCGACCATTGCTCGTGCGCCACCAGCCACACGCCATGCCTAGCCCTCCATCATGCCTCGTGCGCGCACGTCTCATGCCAAATAACCATGGCCGAACCTAAATGGCAGTTCTAAATGCGAGCGAATCGACGGCAACTCGGTCGACGATAGCTTAATCCAACCATTGACGAGCTTCATACGGTCATGCTCTACGTTTTTCTAGTTGAAATCGAAGGCTAATTCGGCCCCTAGAGTCATGATTGATGATAACCATTGGATAGTTTTATTTTAATGGCAGTTGAGAACATTTTAGGGTTAGGGTTTGTAAATGGAAGAAATTTGGGAGCTGTCTATAGAAAAATAAACTCTGCACTATTCATTAGTGAAAATTACGAACTCCAAACGAAGCGTGCAACTTAACGTTCTATATGTTATACCGATATTCTGAACACAATGGAGTATATATCAGGAGCCAGTTCCATCATATTCAGAAGATAACTTTTCAAGTCGAATTATTTTAATTCAAATTCCTTTAATAAATTTCTACACGTTTCGAACACGCATGACTAAACGATACATCCAATCGACACGAAATTCGACAACATATAATAATTCACTATTATGGATCCAATGAAACTGGTTTCGTTTAAATCCGAAACAGTGCCCAAAAAGTATATTTTTACACGTTAATTAAAACGAGTAATTTCCAAAATCAATTTATTCACTTTTAAATCCAAATTAAAAGTTTATTAACTCCATTCTTATTCAAATAGAATTTAAATCAACTTTAGAAATCGTTTTCGTTCACATTAAATTCACGGTTCAATTATTTTAAAATTTTCAGATATTAGATTTAATAATTTAGTTATCAAATAAATCACTATACTTGAAATATAAGTTATTTAACTTATAAAATTAACTTTTCAATATTAAAAATCAGTTGAATATTTCAATTTTGAATGACTGAAATTCTAGATTGTTACATTCTCCCCTCCTTAAAAGAATTTCGTCCGTGAAATTTCCAAGTAAGAAAAATGCTGCAAAACCATTAATTTTTTTTTAAAATTAGTTGAAACTGAATTACAAAATTTCCGTGTCTCTCAAATTTATTCATAGTTACTAACTAATACGGGTTTAACTTATAACTCAAAATCAAAATTTTAGTCATCAAAATTTTTCCCAAAATCTTCAAAAAATTATAACGCCTTCAATTTACGGGAAATTTCTCCCGCGTCTCCTTTGCATGGTCCGATTGCAGAAAAACACAACATATATATATATAACCACAAATATACATCTCATCTTTGAGAATTAGGCATCCCATAGGGAAAAAATGTAAAAGCACGATATGTAATCCAAGATATGTACCTTTTATTATATTAGCGAGCATGTACAATGAATATAATGTGAAAGCAAGCTCCAAATGCGAAGTATACGCCATTCGCACTTACTAATCACTCAACAAAAAATGAGAACATGTATATAGAAAGTAGTATCAATATATAACATATACCAATATAATAATTATATGCAAATATAGCAAATGCAACAAAAGAAACCATCAACCAATTAACATTCATCCAATTAATTCATAATCATATCAATTTACATTTTATAATGTCAATGTTTAAATTTATTAAACTCGCGCGATGTACATATATCATCTATATGCAAAACCATACCTGATCATTCGCTTGATCACACAATTTCACTTCCAAACTAGTATCGTTCACACGACCACTCTATTGCGGACTCAAATCTGGTTCCTTGAATAGAATATAGTCATTCTCCTTGCATAGCTATATACCATGATAATGAATATCAGAATCAATCAAAAAATCCATATCTAGGGTTCACCATTAAGAAATCGAGTGAAAAACCCCAACTTGGATTAGTGTAAACCACCTCGAAATCATATATTTGTGTCTGGATCAAACAGTTGTGCGAAAAAAATTGTAACGACCCGTAAATTTCCGATAATAAGATTTGTTATTTTAACGAGATTTTGTAATTTAATTTAGAAAAAAACTTTATAATTTAATATTGAAATGAACGCTAAAATGAAATGTGGCAATGGTAATTAAAATTAACTATTGACAATTGGAGTGAAATCCCAATAATGAAATAGTGCAAATTTGTTGCACTTGGTTATAAAATTAAATGCAAGTAAATAAAAGTAAATATTGAATTAACCAATGAAATAATATATTGATTAATAGTAACTGAATGCAAATTAAGGTAATAATGTTAATGCAAGTTAATAAATAACTAATTTAATGCAGAACCTAATTAGTTGAAACAATTGTAGGGTTATAATTAATTGTAAATAGTAAATTTAGAAATAATTCAAAGTTATATTAGTTGATGAAATAATACGCAATAAACTGTATTCTGATAAAATAAATGTTAGATAAGTAATTATAATACTTGTTGTTGATAATGACGTATGATTATAAGTTAGTGGCAACAAATATTATAAGTTACCAATATATTTTTAATCCATTAAATTGAGTTGAATCAATTGCAATAAATCTAAATTAAATATTATGTTAATGTTAATTAAGGTAGTATTTGGAAATAATGTTAATGTTATTCATAATAGGACAATTTGTTGAATTAAAGGAATGGAAATAAAGATTTTTCAATTTAATGGGATTTGAACTATGATAATTGGATTAATTGAATTAAATGAAATTTAATATCTAAATATTACGTAAATTAAAATTTAGATGGAATTTGAGAATATTAATGTAATAGATCATGAGTCCAATGTTAATATTATCGGGTTGACAGCAATGAATTGAATAATAGAATGAAAAGTGAATTAAATGGAATTATTGAAAATTAAATTCATAATTTCTGAATTTAATGAAATTGAGATTAACACTGAAATTGATAAATTTATCAACTCTAAATTGACATCTAAATTCATTTAAATTTGTGTCAATGATTAAGAAATTTAAAACGATAAAATTTATCAATTATAGGATCGAAAATAAAATTTTGATTTAATTATTTAATTATTAACTTATTTAATTAATGCAAAATTAGCCATTTTGGCCAACGACTCGGATTTCATTGAAACCAGTTTAATCAGATTCGTAACCGTGAAGTATTATAGGATTTCAAGTTTCGTAACGATCGGACTTGTCCTTTGATCGTACGGGCTCGAAACGCCTAGAAATCAATTGAAATCAATTTGAAATAACTTGATTTTATCATGACTTCTTTTTATGATGGAATTTGAATTTGAAACCTGTTCCATTGCTTTTAAAATATTTAAAAACATATATTTTGATATATGGGTTGACCCATTTCCGTTCCGGAATCGAAACGGGCTTTTTGGGTCAATTATCGTTAAAAACTCAAACCAATCGGGCCCATTCCTTTCTATTTTGTTCTGCCTATATATGTGTGTGTGTGTGTGTGTGTGTGTGTGTGTGTGTGTGTTATAAACCCTAGCAGCCTTTTTATTTCTCATTTTTGTACGTACAGAAATTTCTATTGCTCCTCTTCCTCAATGGCTGAAAACCCTAATCTTCCCAATCCAATTTCAATTTCCAAAAAAAAAATATTTTGCGGATCTGCAGCAACGTCGGGTCGCACTTTGAGTTTCAGAGGCAAAAATACTGCATCAACTTTGGGTCAGGAAGAAAATGACTCGGGTCGCTCCGGGTCGTTTTCATAAAAACTCCAAGCAAGCACCAGGATTTGAGGCAGTGGACCGAAGTTGAACCCGAAGTCGACCCAGGACCAGAATTTTCAAATCTTCTAATTTTCATAACTTTTTCATACAAGCTCGGATTCATGCGCGGTTTGTTTTGCTGGGATCGTATTAGAAATCCAGACATTTTGAAGCTGGTTTGGACAAATTTGAAGATTTTTCAAATTTTGGGCTTATTTTGAATTTAAATTCAATTTAAATTCAAAGGTGAGTTTTTTAACCCACTCATAACTTCAAAAATTTCTTATGTTTGTTAAATTGATTTATGATGTGAATTAAAAAAAATATTACTGTTTGGCGTATTTTTAATCATCATCTCAGTTAAATTGAATTTATTGAATTAAATTGTTATTTAATTTATGATTGCATATAAACTGCCAGCTAAATTGTTATTTAATTTATTATTGAATGTAAACTGCCAGTAAATACCTGTTATTTATTACCTGTTCTATATTGATGTTATTGATTGGATCGGATGATGATTGTGATAAATGTTTGATGATTGATATTGGATGAATGGATGTTGTATTTTATATTATTATAAACTACAAGTTGTTATGGATTTTTATTTTTTCGGTATTGCGGTTTGAAATGATATATAACCGTATTTATATTTAATTACGGATTGAAATGATAAATATTCGTATCACTTGACCATAGGATAGAAAATTATATACAGACACCGTGGTCTATATATAAAAATATTTTGAAATGATTTCTATGGTTTTGTAAAGAAATATATGGTTTTAGATAATAATGATTTTAGATATTATACAAATGTCATTTTATCCTTGATTTTGAGCTATGTATAATTTTTTTAATATAGAATAAGCTTAATAATAAACAGTTTGATTTTATTGAAGATAATACGGTTAAGTATTTAAATTTTATTTTAATATAGAGTTTATAATGATTTAAGTAAATTAAGGTTGGAAGATTAATTTGAGATTTATTTGAAATTGAATTTATCTAAGAATTAAACCAAAATAAGCTCCATGTGAGATTTATTAAATTTGAAATTTTAGTAGGCATGGTTTTTTTATAACTTTTATTTTGGGTTTAAGGGGAATTAAACGAATAGTTCAAGTATAAATAAATTGAAGGTAATATTTAGTTATTTGTAATTTGAGTTTTATTTAAATGACAATGGATTTATTATGTAAAATATTTCAAAACTAAATAACAGAAAATTTAATTGTTGAATCGTAATTTCCAAACTTAGTTTGGAAATATTTGAATACTTAAAGTTGAAATATATCGAATTTGAAATGGTTTATTCCGTGGATCAAATCTTTTTTGAAATCGAAAAATTTGGAATAGTTTATTTAGAAACTGAATCTTATTGAAATTTATGATTTGGGATTTAGTTATTTAAAATTTATAAATTCAAGTTGTTTTGGAATTGATTTTTGAAATTGAAGAATCTAATTTATGATATATAGTATTTTAATAGTTTAACCATTTAAGTGGTGGAAGTTATGTTTCAAAGTTTGAGTTTCAAAGGATTATGATTTGAAAGTGTTATATTTCAAGAGTTCTGATTTCGAAGTGTCATAACATTGAAAGTGATATGATTTTTGGAAAGGACATAATTGAAATAAAAATGATATTATATTGATTTGGGTTTTAATAAAAATGAGATCATATTGGTTTGGGTTTTGAAATGGAAATGATATCATATTTATATGGTTTTGAAATGGATATTATATTCTGGTTTTGAAGTAAAAATATTTTTTTAAATGACCGCGGTCTTATAATAACGTTTGGTTGTTAAAGAGACCGAGATCAGAAGTTGTCATACCATCTGCCAACTCCGAAAACCACTTTAACAACCGTGTACGCGGTGGAGATTTTAGAATGAAGTAGGATGGTGACAGCGTTCCTTTGAGGTATATACGTGGACCCGACTCTCGTGTATTGGCATAAGGTGGCTAAAACATGAGCGATTGATGGGCTAATGAGGTAGCACCTTTGATCGGACACATCCCTTCGATATTATACCTTTTTGGAATGATTCAGTATCCACTTTTGATGTTTGATTTGGGGGTGTGGCTCGGGGTGGGCGGTAGCTGCGGCTATGCGTTACCACTGGCCCGGGAGCATAATTGGTATATCTAACCTGGCATTACCTAGTTGTGTCGTGTCACCTACCCTAACGCGCCTTGTACGAGTTTGGTTTTCTCCCGTAGCCCATGTGGTATCCTCTAGTGGCTTTCCGATCAGGAGGGACTATGATACTGGATGGACTACTGGGACTATTATTCTGTTAAGGGGGAGATCGGGTAACTCCTTAATGCTATCTAAAAGTAACTTTATTTTACTAATAGACATTATTATAATAGCTTATAATACTACATAGTAGATAGTTTAACGGATCCTTGTGAACCCCGAGCATCTCCTAAGTTACTGCACTCACATTAAACACTGGATAGGAGATGTCAAATCCCGTAAACATCTCTAACGCCATTTCACTCATATTATTTACCGTTGATTAACTTACATAAGATCTTTTAGTTCTGACTCGAGTGTTTTGTCTTTTCAATTCACTCGGGTCAGCATGAGCATTTCAGGATTGGAAGAACTTACTTCTGGAGGATGAAGACGAAGATTGTATTACTATTATTTACTATATTATTCCACTGCATCACATTGTTCCGCTGCATTGTTATTTATTATTCTCTGCTATGTGTAACTCCGATATGTATTGTACAAGTAAAATCAAATGTTTTGTAAAACAGCTTCATGAACTGTTTATTTGATTATTATATTTTGTCATTCCGCTGCAAGATTCTGTTTTGTTTTTCTTTCTCTGCTTTTTCTTATTCACCCCAATAACAATCCGCCCTTCTGTATGGTTTGAGTCTCGTCGATTTAAAACGTACAAAAAGGTGGGATGTTACATATGGTATCAGAGCTTTGGTTTTGCAATAAACCTTAGCCTCGTAGGGTCGGACTCTTTATAAATAGGGTAGTAATACCCTATGATGAGTCACTGAGTGTTTATATATGAGAGAGCGTATTTGTTAGTGTTATAAAAAGGTTTTAATATTGTGTTAATTTATTCCGTTTTGTATTTATAAATTCTAGTTAGTGCATAGGACGCTATGTCGGCAATAGGGATTTCTAAACACTTAATAGGACAGACCGACACAATATTTGTTTTGAATATAGGAGAATGAAATAATTTTGCCTATTATATTTTCTATGTATAAAATAATATATTTTATAAAGGATATATTTGATTGTAATATATTGGTTTTTAGGTAGTGAAATTTATAAATATTGATTGGAAACTTAGAATCTAAGTGCCGGGGTGTTTGAAAATTTCTTTTGAATGATTTTGAAATATAATGATAATATTATTAGAAGTATGTTTTGATATAAATATTTCAATATAATTTGAAAGAATTGTTTGAAAGAAATTTTAGAAGGAAATAAGTTATGTACTCCCTTCTCTGTCCTTGGAAAATAATTTCGGTGATGAGTGCACGCATCATCGACGTTCATTTTTGAGTTTCAAAGTGGGAAGGCCACTATAGTAGTTTTACTACAGATTTATTTTGATAATCAAATATAAAATTTTAATTGTTTTAAATATAATTGGATATATAAGTTGTAAGTATATATTTATCTATTATTTTAAAATTATTTGAAATTAAACCCGGTATTTAGTTCTTAAGTTCTGTTAATTAATAGTTTCAATTATTGTAGTGAGATGGAATGTAAATAATTAATAATTGGAACCTCTAATTTAAGTAAGAGATTAAATGCTAGGTTATAAATGAAATTTCTAGAAAGTTGAAATATGTTACCTATAAAAACAAAAGATATGATTATTAACATTTAATTTATTAAAAGAGATAAGATAAACTTGTATACTTTCAATTGCATTCTTAAAGCATATATATATAACTTACCAACTATAAAAAGTTGAAATGTTATAAGGAAATGTAATAGGAAATTTTACAAGTAAAACTTGAAGTAATGAAAGTATTCAATGAATTTGCTTTTATAAATAAGAATTTAATGTTATGATTGTTGTAAACTTAAGTATGACTGAAAGGCCACTAATTAAATATAATAGAAACGTTATAAAGAAATGATAATAAACTTAAGTAAATGTTAAGGTTATTTATAATAAAAATAAGTAAAAGATGAATACTATAAATAAATGAAATTAAGTAGTGAATAAATGAATGTAATATAAAAAAGATAATTTATTTGATATGAATAAATAAAAATGAATTTGTTAACCCCGTTCTGCCAACGAGTTGAAATCTGGGTCGACTCATCCACTTAAGGTCCTTAACGACTCAGTGGACCTGCAACTCAATAAGCCTCAGCAACTTAAAGAATGGACCGACTCAACTGGTTGCGACTCAATTAGCTGACGAGCTAAGGCTTAAGGCAACTTAGAGGAACAAAACGACTCAAGGGGGGACGGTTCATGAGACAGGCCGACTCAGTGAATCACCGACTTAACGAGTTAGAGACTTGAAGCCCCAAGCAACTTGAAGAGGTCAGCGATTCAGTGGGTACACGATCTAAAAAGTATTGCGACTTAACTGATACGCGACTCATCAAGACTATCGACTCAACGACCTAATTTGTTACCGACTCAACAAGTTCACAACTTAAGGACTCGAGACAGTAAGAAGTTAGAGTTGCACATAGGCCACGACTCACGACTCACGACTCAGTATGACTCGCCTACAACCTAAAACCACTGAGTCGTAGCCCGCTGTCACAATACTTGTGTCAATGAGGATTGAGTCGTGGACGACTTATGACTTGTGCTATATCCAGGAGACCGAGGGCGCTCTGATACCAAGCTTGGACTCAGCCAGTTAAGTCGTCCACGACCCTACTTGACTCGGCCACGAGTTAACCATGAGTGAAGCACGGCTTACGACTTAAGGAGGAAAACCCCTATAAATACGTGACCACCTCCAACATTCAAGGGACTTTTGGGGGGGGGGGAATCATTTTTCTTCAAGGCATTGGAACTTTACTATCTTCAAAGCAAGCTACACTCCATCACTCCAAGCTCACGCAAGACGCTTAGATAAAACTTCACACGAAGATTCAACACATTCAATTATGGATTCGAAGAACTTTGTTGCATCGAAGTTTTCTCTAGCTACTTGTCTTCTGAATGGAATTGAATTGTAATTGGAAGAGATTGTAATAAGTTGTAATCCAATCAGCAATAAAAGGATTGAAGTGGACGTAGGCTTGATCATAAGCCGAACCACTATAAACTCTGTGTTAATTTACTGCATTTTCTGTTACTTACTGCTATTTCTTGAATCCCGCATTCACGGGTGGTGCTTTCACACTGTTTCAACACACACCGAGGTGTTAGCGTCTGAATTTCACGTTAACATTTTTGGTGCTTTCACTGAGAACTGAACTCAGGCTACTTTCATCGTTGCTTCTCGAAAGTTTGTTGAAAGAATCTCTCTAAAGACCAGAAGGTTATCTGAAATCATGGCTCCGGGAAGGAGACGTAGATCCGTTGGATCCGGAGATACTTGTGGCAACACCATCTCTTCTCCCACGCCAAGTGAAGCAGCTCCAACTGTTGGAATTTCAAGGGCAGAATTGGACGCTGTAGTTTTGGGGCTAAATCAGCAGTTGAATGCCCAGAATGCACAGTTGGAGGCCCAGAATGCCCAGAACGCCTTGATCTTGAATAGGCTGAACGATTTGCTTGGGACTAATCCACAACCACAAAACAATGAAACAACCTTTGCCGAAGATGCCCATGACTCCCAAGAGAAAGGCGTTCCTCAAAGAGCAGTTGGCACTACCGTAGGGACACCTTCCCAAGCTGAAGGTTCAAGGCCACAACCAACTTTTCGCAAATATTTGCCCAGGCAAACTTCCGAAAGAACAGCTGACGCCTGCCCGGCAAGGCCTCTGAACGATGAGGAGTACCTATGAGGGATGGTTCGCTCGATTATGAAAGAAAGCATGCAGAGGCAAGAGGATGAAAATGATTGGGGGTTTGCCCCGAGTAAGACACCGTTCACCGAAAAGATCTTAAAGGCAGAGTTTCCAAGGAAATTTGTACCCCCTACTATCACGGCCTATCGAGGGACAGGTGACCCTAATCAGTTCCTATACAAGTACGACTGGCATATGACCAGGGCAAGGGCAACAGATGAAATCAAGTGCCGTTACTTTCCGGTATACTTAGAGGGAGTGGCTTTACTTTGGTTTACAAAGCTGCCAGTTAGATCCGTGGATCAATTTTCTGACTTAACACGAAAGTTCAAGGATCAGTTCAGGCTATATGCTACAAAGGCCAAGGATATAATGCCACTTTCCACTCTAGAACAAAACCCCGGGGGATCTATCAGATCATTCTTAAATCGTTTCAATATAGCCCTAGCTGAAGTCGAGAACGCGGAGCCATGGATGATTTTGACTTATCTGATGCGGGCTATCGATAAATCGAGTGAATTTGGAAAATGGCTAAAAATGAAGGAGCCAAACTCACTTGAGAAATTCTATAAGAAGGCTGATGAATTTATGCGTTTGGAAAGCTTTCGTGCGCCATCAAAAGCGATCGTAGCCGAAATTCAGAATGTCGGTGTTGCTTCTGACAAAAGAGAATCCAGAGGACAGAAGAGGAAGAACGATGGTGGAAAAAATCAGAGAGACTTGAAGAAAGCTCCCGCTTTAAACCTTCAGACTTTACTCCCTTAACTGATAGTCTAGAGAACATCTTTCTCGCAACCAAGGATGCTATTGATTATCTAAGCCACCTGAGTCGGAGATTGGGAAAAATGCAATGCATAATGGAATATTCTGTCAGTTCCACAATCAACCTGGTCATGAAACCAATGAATGTCGCCATCTAAGGAATTTGATTGAAGAACTATTGAAACAGAATAAACTCCAACAATATGTCAAACAAGACAGGAATGATCCATTCTCATCCACTCAGGGGCAAATACTTCTTGCTCGTCAATATGGCTCAAATGAAAGAACTGCAGCGCAGGGATCAGGGAGGCTTATCGTTAATGCTATCACAGGAGGCCCTCACCCAGCGGGCGGAAGCTGGGATGAGATGGAAAGATACGCTCATGCCCTAAGAAAAGCCCCGGAGGGAGAAAAAGTTCCTGTTCTGAAAGATGCTGCCATCTAGTCCCCTCACACCGGAGATTCAATTCCAAAATCTTGGGACAACAATAACTTGCATCCATATTTTACTTTAAGGCTTTGTTACAAATTTGTAAAAGAATGATGAATGTATCATTCTCGTATTAAAAGCCATTGTAAAAACATTGCAAATGAGATATAGGAACTATAAATCTTGTGTTTTCTATTACTATAAAATGCCCGTTCCATTTCGATATGCAAATATCTTGAATATATTGCTAAAATGTCGATTTAATATTGCAGGCAATCAAAGCAAAGCTTACCTAGTCAACACATCACAAAGCTAAGCGATTCCTATAAGTCATTCAGCAAATAAACGTCAAGCTAGAAAAAGTTCCAAATTCAATTCCTGCATAAGAAGTGTTCCTCACAAACGGTTGATTCTACCAAATGGGCACCTTCCCAATGCGAAGGTTCCAGGCCCTTACTAACCGACGGAGATCGTTTGTACAAACAGACATCCAGTTGGGTAGTTTGGGTCTGCCCTATGGATTCACTTAACAAAGAAGAGCACTTCTCTGGAAAAGAAACAAATAACTGGCAAAGAAAAGAACATGGGTTTGGAAATGACAATCAGGAATCGCTGGGGAGCAAATGGTGAAGAGGCATGGGCAAGCAGACAGAAAACACATAACACCTCTTCGGAGGCACATTTCACTAGAGCTGAAATGCGAAATAAAGACCTCTTCGGAGGGACAAGCCCTCTTCGGAGGCACAAGCCCTCTTTGGAGGCACAACTCTTCGGAGGAAAAAGCCCTCTCCCGAGGCATAAAGAGCCCTCTCCCGAGGCACAAAAAATCCACTTCCGAGGAAAATAAAAGTCCTCCAATGAGGCACACTTCCCAAGTTGAAGTGCAGAAATAAAATTCCTCCAATAAGGCACACTTCCCAAGTTGAAGTGCAGAAATAAAAGTCCTCCAATGAGGCACACTTCCCAAGTTGAAGTGCAGAAATAAAAGCCCTCCAATGAGGCACACTTCCCAAGTTGAAGTGCAAAATTAAAGCCCTCCAATGAGGCACACTTCCCAAGTTTGAAGTGTAAATCAAAGCCCTCTAACGAGGCACACTTCCCAAGTTTGAAGTGCACATTAAAGCCCTCTAACGAGGCACACTTCCCAAGTTTGAAGTACAAATTAAAGACCACCAACGAGGCACAACTAAAAAAAAAAAGGGGTCCTCTTTAAAGCCACACTTTAGCTCTCGAAGGAATATCGGTTTATCTATATTAAAACCCCTCCTAGAAAGACTAGAGTGTTCTTCGGAGGCCCGCTCTGCTACATAGGAGAATTCACTCTGTAAAAATACATATATACACAAAAGAAAGGGTGACATCTCCGAAAAGCGGAGTGTGAAATCTCACATAAAATGAGGTGTGCTCTATTTTAAGCAGAATAATAGTCCCTCAAGCATGAAATAATTATTCTTCAGAAAATAAGAGTGCAAATCCCCTCGAATTTGCAAATATTGCGACGAGCTCATGGTATGGGGGCAACATGGTATAACTACGTTGGTAAGTGTGATGCTCATACAACATACCACCAGCTCACCGTAATATCATAAAGAGAAACTTGTACGAAAATAAAAAATAAATGCATTCTCAAATTCAAACAAGAGTTTGTACAAATAAAGGATCATTTTATTCGATTCTATTACAATTTCTTACGGGCACAAGTTTCAAAATAAAGAAAGCGGGGGTCGGTACCCGCACAATCCCCGACCAGTACATGCAAAAAACAAAAAAGCTAAAATCTGGAATCTTCATTTCTTCTTGCCACCTTTGGACCCTTCACCAGGCCGGATTGTTAGCTTTTTGGGTCGATCTGTAGGCATGAGGGAAGAAGGAGAGTGATGAACAATCGGTTCAACTTCCGTTTCCTCTTCAGTAGCAATGATGCTCTTCCTCCTCTTCTTTGATGTTCCGCGCTTCTTTTTCCTCCTTGAAGAAGATTCACTCCCTGGAGTGACAAGTTTAGACAAAGTTATGTCATCAGAAGGAGTCCGCTCCGGAGATATCTCACCTCCCTCAAGTCCTTCGCCCTTTTGTTCTTGCGAAGCAGCTGGGTCATCCAAGCCCTGAAGGGCACCTATTATTTCTTCCTGCGATCCCAGATGAGGAGTAGGAGTGATTGGGGGAGGCAGAGGAACAGTAACCGGAGGAGGAAAAGTTTGAATGACTCTCGGTGCTTTCTCTACAAAGGAAAAGTTAAAAGTGTTAGTATTCCCCGTAAAGAGAGGAGACAATGGCTCGTCGAGATTCAAGAAATAATCAAGAAGCTCGTCAAATCCGTAAGAAACTAGCAAGTTGTCCTCCTGAGCATTATTAGGTTTACCTGGAGAAGTTGGTGGTATCACATCAATCTCGTAATCCAGAGCTTCAGCACTTTCTTGTGGCTCATCTACGGCTTGTGTAATTGTAGCTCCGGTATCAGCTTTAGCAGGAATCGATGCATGAGAACTAGGACCAGCAATGTCAACATCGACTGAAGTTGAAGGAGGGACAGGGGCAGTCAAAGTTGTTTCTTTTTCTTGATGCTCTTCCCCCATCATTTCAACTCGTGATCTAGCAAGTTGCTCCTTCCCTCTAGCAAGGGCTGAGCGAGCTTCGAAGTCTAAATAGTGCGCCTCTAGCTCCTTTTCAGTGTACCCGGCGCCTTTAAACATATCAAGCACGGCTTCCCATACTTCAGCTAGGGTAACCTCATATTTGGGACCCAGAAATGCAAGACTGCCACGCCCTAACACGCTTTGCAAATAGAATTCAAATAATGTCGAGCCGATGTCAGCTTCGGTAGCTTCGTGAGCTTCTTCAGCTGCAATTCTACCAGCAATAGCCTCATCTCACTCTCTTTCGACTTTAGATAGTTGAGCTTTCAATTTTTCAATTTCCGCAACCTGAAAGCTAGTTTGCCCTCGTAACTGAGTAATATCAGTACGGTAGCCCTCTACAATTTGCTCCAGCCCATCAGCCTTGGCCTCGGCATCCCTTTGCGCAGCATGAGCATCACGCACCTGCTGCTGGAGCACACTCTCCCTTTGAGAATAAGAAGTGGAGGAAGTGGCAAGCTCCTCTTTGAGTTTCCCAACTTCCGCTTCAAGTTTTTCATTATAATCGGCAATGCTCCTCATTTCTGCATCATGCTGCTTAAGGGTCTTTTACCATTCGATTTTGTCATTCTCCATGGTCAGCATAGCTTCGAGATTGGCCCAATTCACCCTTTGGAGCTCATCAACAAGTTTTTGCCAATTTGACATCCTCTCAATGTCAATTCTAACGGCATCAAGGTTCCGTAACATGGCATTTTTATCTACGGGAACCAGGTCAAGGTCAAAGCGAACTCCTTTTAAGCACCAATTTGGAAATCGACTTTGGAGAGTGGCTGGACCTAGTCCAACCTGGTAAGAAGGCCTGTTGATGATTGCCTGGATATCAGCATGGGAAGGGGCAGGAGACTGAGAAGGAATAGGAGCAGTAATCTTTTCAAAAGTTGCAGGCATTGGTTGCTCACTGACTTTAGCCCGTTTACTTGGGTCATCAGTTATGTGACTCTTCCCTCTGTCATCGTGAGATTTGCGTTTGTGGGAGTCACCCTCTTTGTGGGAAGAATCGTATCGGTCATCCGGTCTTCCATAATGTTCTTTATGGGCACGTCTCTCCCGAGCCTTCCGAGCGGCCCTCTCTTCATCAGTCTCTCTGTGAACAGGAAGATAGCGCTTATAGTCATACTGGTCGCGTCTCCCGTATCGTTGGAAGTCATCATAATACGAGCCACCTTGCTTCATTGAAGAACCTGAAATTGAAAAAAAAACACAACTTTAGAATTTTTTGGAAAGTATGTAGAGCTAAGCGTATGAGATGTCAAAGAATCCTAGTCATGTGTGATGTGCAAACTACACACGCTGAACTAACGAACCGCTTCTCGGTTGAGGGAGAGCAAGTTCTTGGGATAAAGGAGTCTGTTTAAGGGCAAATGTCGCTTCAACCGCCGGAGATATAACCTTAACACTGGCAGAGTCATCTTTAAAGAGTTCTTGAGAAGTGATCATTATGTCGCTTAAACTCCCAAAGATGTCATCACCATCGTGCCTAACAAGACTCCCTCCATCGATTCCTTCCTCAACATGCTCCCCGGTTTGATGAAGGGGCTCCTCTTCTTCAATAATTGGGGCAAGTGCAGACTTGTCAGACGGCCTCGCAGCATCTTTCGGAGTTGAACATTTCACTAGTGAGGCTTCAATGGTAGTTTCTCCCTGCACAGGCTTTTTAGCAGGAGGCGGGGCATCTGGAGTTTTAGCTGGAGAATCCGGGGCTTCGTGAGGGTGCATAGAGCGAGAAGTATGTAAAAGCCCATATTGATGCAAAAGTTCATCCCTCAACAAAAACTTTATACTCCTCTCCTCTTTGGCCACGGCACTTAGTCTTTCAAAAATTGGTTTGAGACTTGGATCTTTAGAAGGAGGAGGAAGTGCTGAAAAAGGAAAGAGCGAAATTAGCACTTAGCAACTCTGATCTCAAAAAAGCTCAGGAATGGAAAAATTAAAGCAGCTAATCTTACTTCCTACTCTCCAAATGGCGTAAAACCCTGGTGGGCAGCGAGCAAAGAAATACTAACTTAAGAATCCATGAGCGATGTCAGAGAGATCAGTGATGAGTTTGCGATTCCTAGCGCTCCTTATAACTATGATAGAAGGATGATCTTTAATTTTTGTGAAAGAGCATAAGTAACAGATTTCTTCGAAGCTTGGCAAGCGGTCAAGAGTTCTCCTAAACAGAACACACAACCCCATCAAGATAGCATAGCCGTTAGGATGGAGTTGCAACGGAGAAATTGTCAGCCGAAAGAGGAAGGTTCGAAGGAAGTCATTGAAGGGGGGAATCGCCCCGCTTAAGCACATTTGACGGTTGACTGCGACAAAACCATGGGGAGGACTGTCAGCAGTATCATTTGGCCCGGGAAAAAGTACTTCATTTTCAGCAAAACCTAACTGAGTGCGCATCTGAATAAACGCTCTTGGGGTAAGGCTAGTCGGAACTCTCTCTGGGGGATTTGCCACGGGAATAGCTACCTGAAAGGTCTCTCTCATTTGAGCTTCCGTTTTTTCTTCTCCTTGATGTGAAGCCATTCTACATAATTAACTGGATGTTCAAACGTGAAAGTGCACGTTTCCTAAAAGTGTGAAGTGTTGTGCAGAACTAATAATAATGACAAGTAAATATAGCTGAACTTAAACTAGTCGACAATTGATCGATTACTAAATTTCCGGACTTGTTAATTCAAAAAGTTCAAGTGCAGTATTGGTGCAAACCGGTCAATTTCAATTGACTATCTCAATGTTGCTTTAATACTCTACTTGAATTCGTTGAATTGAAGCACTTCGTTCACACAATCTATTTAAGTTAATTATCTTCTATTAACTAATCTGTCATTGGATGAGGGCAGTCAGTGGCAGTATATTCGTCCTAATTTTCTGTGACTATTGTATTAAGCAGGTTGTAGACTCGCAAATTGAAGCAATCTGTAAAACTAAAATATGCAACAAAGTTTAACAGGTTAAAGTCCAAACAAATCAATATTCAGGCAGTTTTTCTCAGCAATCCAAGTTAAAGTTCAAGTCAGGATTATGCTCCGAGACAGTTCAATATAACTCGCCCACGATTTAAAGGTTATGTGGCGGCTTAGATCGTTTATGTTATAAGTCGTCAACCCTTTGAGTCGGCAATGCTTAAGTCGTAAGGCATAGAAGGGAGAAAAGATTTCAGTTCAAAGTTATGAGAAAATTCTCCAAGTCCTATCTCGGCCACGACTCAAGACTTGTGTCGTGAGGATTAGTAAGCCGGTCCAGAGTTGAGTCGCGAAGGATATCAGGTCGCCCAGAATTATTGAGTCGCATCCGAGGCAATGCTCCACTCTGATTGGCCTACTTACCATACAATTCCTAAACCCGTCTACCTTCTAGCTCTTAACCCATGTACCGTCTCCCTCCTATCCCATGAACCTTCTAATTCCTAACCCGTTAACCCAATAAACTCTCGATCCACAATCCTAGCTCTATCACACCACTAAATCGCTTCGAATCGTGGATCATCAGAATAGATAACCCTAAGTCCATTGATGACCAAAACAACCAAGTTCGCAGGGCTTAAAGGGGCAAATCGAAGATGAAGATGGGGTGCATAAGTTAGAGATGATCGACAATCATAGGGAAAGTGAGATCGCTTACGCAGTATGATGTTAGAGATGATCGAAGATGAATCTGGTCGAAATCGCCTTTGGGAGCTTGAAGGTGCGTTAATGGCAGACACGGTTTAAAGGTTAGGGAATGAGAAGAAAAGGGGAGCGACTCAGGTTTTTATAGCTTTGGGAAGTAGAGCTTGAGTCGGCACACGAGCTAAGATGAGTCGAAGCACACAACCTACGACTTAGGCGTGTACTTCGAGGGGCAAATGTTAACCCCGTTCTGCCAACGAGTTGAAATCTGGGCCGACTCATCCACTTAAGGTCCTTAACGACTCAGTGGACCTGCAACTCAATAAGCCTCAGCAACTTAAAGAATGGACCGACTCAACTGGTTGCGACTCAATTAGCTGACGAGCTAAGGCTTAAGGCAACTTAGAGGAACAAAACGACTCAAGGGGGGAACGGTTCATGAGACAGGCCGACTCAGTGAATCACCGACTTAACGAGTAAGAGACTTGAAGCCCCAAGCAACTTGAAGAGGTCAGCGATTCAATGGGTACACGATTTAAAAAGTATTGCGACTTAACTGATACGCGACTCATCAAGACTATCAACTCAACGACCTAATTTGTTACCGACTCAACAAGTTCACAACTTAAGGACTCGAGACAGTAAGAAGTTAGAGTTGCACATAGGCCACGACTCACGACTCACGAATCAGTATGACTCGCCTACAACCTAAAACCACTGAGTCGTAGCCCGCTGTCATAATAATTGTGCCAATGAGGATTTACTCGTGGACGACTTAGGACTTGTGCTATATCCAGGAGACCGAGGGCGCTCTGATACCAAGCTTGGACTCAGCCAGTTAAGTCGTCCACGACCCAACTTGACTCGGCCACGAGTTAACCATGAATCAAGCACGGCTTACGACTTAAGGAGGAAAACCCCTATAAATACGTGACCACCTCCAACATTCAAGGGACTTTTGGGGGGGGGAATCATTTTTCTTCAAGGCATTGGAACTTTACTATCTTCAAAGCAAGATACACTCCATCACTCCAAGCTTACGCAAGACGCTTAGATAAAACTTCACACGAAGATTCAACACATTCAATTATGGATTCGAAGAACTTTGTTGCATCGAAGTTTTCTCTAGCTACTTGTCTTCTGAATGGAATTGAATTGTAATTGGAAGAGATTGTAATAAGTTGTAATCCAATCAGCAATAAAAGGATTGAAGTGGACGTAGGCTTGATCATAAGCCGAACCACTATAAACTCTGTGTTCATTTACTGCATTTTCTGTTACTTACTGCTATTTCTTGATTCCCGCCTTCACGGGTGGTGCTTTCACACTGTTTCGACACACACCGAGGTGTTAGCGTCTGAATTTCACGTTAACAGAATTTATGTAAGTATAAGTGCAAATAAGTGAAATAAACACTGAATCAATGGATGGAAATGAATATTCGCAAGAAATAAATGTAAATTAAAAAGGTAAATCATTATATGACCGAAAAGGAAATCAAACAATGAATGTTATGGAATGAAATCAATAAGAATGAACTTGATCTATTGTTTGAAATTTTTGTTTTTTGGTTTAGGGTTGTTTGAGGAAAGGATACTTTAAAATTGTTTGGATGTATGAATAATCTATTTAGTTTCATCTAAGACTGTTGAGTAAATGGTGCACTTAGTAATTTATTTTCATTCTGTACAATTTAAAGTTTTTAAACCCGAACAACTATTAGTTTTGTTTGATATGAATGGATATTTGATTGCGTTGATTTTTGATTGTATATTGGTTGCAAGTGATTGTTGTTGTTTGATATTGATTTGTTTGTTAGTGGTTGAAACAACTTTAAATATTTTATTTTATATAACTATTAACTATTTTTAGATTATATAAGTGAAATGAAGGTTATGGAAGCAATCGCTACTGCTTTTGGTTTCATAGTTAAGCGTTTGATTGCCCGACAAATAGGTATGTTCTCGGATTATGGTTTTATAGCATTATTATATTATTTTTCCCGTTGTCGGGATATAGTATTTTGAGATATTGTGATATATATTGTTACATTTGATATTATATTTTCTTCCGAGCTTCCTCGTATAAAGGAGACTCTACCAAAAGTTTCCGTAAATTTTGGACTTAGAAATTTTTGGAAAATGTTCTCCAAACCTAATTAATTTAAGTATAAAAGGATTTAATGGTTACAAATTGGATTTTATTTAAATTAATTAATTTTGTAAATTTATTTGTTTATAAAGTTAATATTTTGGAATAAGATGTATTGTTTACTTAATTCCTTCTTTTCCCTCATTTTTCCTTTTCGCCGACGAAAAATTTTGGGTGAAGGAGAGTGTAACGACCCGTAAATTTCCGATAATAAGATTTTTTATTTTAACGAGATTTTTTAATTTAATTTGGAAAAAAAATTTATAATTTAATATTGAGATGAATGCTAAAATGAAATATAGCAACGGTAATTAAAATTAACGTTATTCATAATAGGACAATTCAAGTCACTCTAGGTTCTGGGACAATATTTTGGAACAATCGTATTGAAATTTATGATTTGGGACAATTCAATTCAAATCCCAAATCATAATTGTATGTGTGTTATCGTTATAAACCCTATTTCATTAATGTATGTATGTGTGTATCGTTATAAACCCTAGCAGCCTTTCTTTTTCTCATATCTGTATGTACAGAAATTTCTATTACTCTTTTTCTTCATTGGCTAAAAATCCTAATCTTCCCAATCCAATTTCAATTTTAAAAAAAAATTGTGGATCTGCTGCAACTTCGGGTCGCGCTTCAAGTTTCAGAGGCAAAAACGCTGCATCAACTTCAGGTCAGGAAGAAAATGACTCGAGTCACTCTGGGATGTTTTCTCAAAAACTCCGAGCAAGCACCGGGGATTTGAGGCGGTGGACCGAAGTTGAACCTGAAGTCCACGTAGGTCCAAAATTTTCCAATCTTTTAATTTTCATAACTTTTTCATACGAGCTCGGATTCAAGCGCGGTTTGTTTTGCTGGGATCATATTAGAAATCCGGACATTTTGACGATTGTTTGGATAAATTTAGAGATCGTTCAAATTTTGGGTTATTTTGAATTTAAATTCAATTTAAATTCAAAGGTGAGTGTTTTAACCCACTCACAACTTCAAAAATTTCTTATGTTTGTTAAATTGATTTATGATATGAATTGAAATTTTTTATGACTATTTGGCGTATTTTTAATCATCAGTTAAATTGAATTTATTGAATTAAATTGTTATTTAATTTATTATTGCATATAAACTACCAGTTAAATCGTTATTTAATTTGTTATTGAATATGAACTGCCAGTAAATACCTGTTATTTATTACCTGTTCTATATTGATGTTATTGATTGAATCGGATGATGATTGTGATAAATGTTTGATTATTGATATTGGATGAATGGATGTTGTATTTTACATTGTTATAAACTACAAGTTGTTATGGATTTTTATTTTTTCGGGATTGCGGTTTGAAATGATATATAACCGTATTTATATTTTAATTACGGATTGAAATGATAAATATCCGTATCACTTGACCATAGGATAGAAAACTGTATACAGACCTATATATACAAATATTTTGAAATGATTTCTACGGTTTTGTAAAGAAATATATGGTTTTAGATAAATATTGATTTTAGATATTATATAAATGTCATTTTATCCTTGATTTTGAGCTATGTATAATTTTTTTTAATATAGAATAAGCTTAATAATAAATAGTTTGATTTTACTGAAGATAATACGGTTAAGTATTTAAATTTTATTTTAATATAGAGTTTATAATGATTTAAGTAAATTAAGGTTAGAAGATAAATTTGAGATTTATTTGAAGTTTAATTTATTTAAGAATTAAACTAAAATAAGCTCAATGTGAGATTTATTAAATTTGAAATTTTAGTAGGTATGTTTTTTTTATAACTTGATTTTGGGTTTAAGGGGAATTAAACGAATAGTTCAAGTATAAATAAATTGAACGAAATATTTAGTTATTTGTAATTTGAGTTTTATTTAAATAATAATGGATTTATTATGTAAAATATTTCAAAAATAAATAATAGAAAATTTAATTGTTGAATCGTAATTACCAAACTCAGTTTGGAAATTGTTGAACACTTAAAGTTGAAATATATCGAATTTGAAATGGTTTATTCCATGGATCAAATCTATTTTGAAATCGAAAAATTTGGAATAGTTTATTTGGAAACTAAATCGTATTGAAATTTATGATTTGGGATTTAGTTAAATTTAAAATTTACAAATTCGAGTTGTTTTGGAATTGATTTGTGAAATTTAAGAAGCTAGTTTACGATATAAAGTATTTTAATAGTTTAACCATTTAAGTGGTGGAAGTTATGTTTCAAAGTTTGAGTTTCAAAGGATTATGATTTAAAAGTGTTATATTTCAAGAGTTTTGGTTTCGAAGTGTTACAACATTGAAAGTGTTATGATTTTGGAAAGGACATAATTGAAATAAAAATGATATTATATTAGTTTGGGTTTTAATAAAAATGATATCATATTGGTTTGGGTTTTGAAATGGAAATGATATCGTATTTATATGGTTTTGAAATGGATGTTATATTCTGGTTTTAAAGTAAAAATATTCTTTGAAATTACCGCGGTGTTATAATAACGTTTGGTTGTTAAAGAGACCAATATCATTTCAGAATGAAGTAGGATGGTGAAGGCGTTCCTTTGAGGTATATATGTGGGCCCGACTCCCGTGAGTTGGCATAAGGTGGCTAAAACAGGAGCGATTGACGGGCTAATGAGGTAGCACCTTTGATCAGACACATCTCTTCGATATTATACTTTGACTTTGGGATTGATTCGGTGGCCACTTTTGATTTTTGATTTGGGGGTGTGGCTCGAGGTGGGCGGTAGTTGCGCTATGCGTTACCACCGGCACGGAAGCGCAATTGGTATATCTACCCTGGCATTGCCTAGTTGTGCCATGTCACCTACCCTAGCGCGCCTTGTACGAGTTTGGTTTTCTCCTGTAGCCCGTGTGGCATCCTCTGGTGGCTTCCCGATTAGGAGGGACTATGATACCGGATGGACTACAGGGACTATTATTGTGTTAAGGGGGAGATTGGGTAACTCCTTAACACTATCTAAAAGTAAGTTTATTTTACTAATAGACATTATTATAGTAGCGTATATTACTACATAGTAGATAGTTTAACGGATTCTTAGGAGATGTGAATCCCGAGCATCTCTTAAGTTACTGCACTCATGTTAGACACTGGATAGGAGATGTCAAATCCGGTAAGCATCTCTGACGTCGTTTCACTCATATTATTTGCAATTGATTAACTTACATAAGATCTTTTAGTTATGACTCAAGTGTTTTGACTTTTCAATTCGCTTTGGTTAGCCTGAGCGTTTCAGGATTGGAAGAACTTACTTCTGGAGGATGAAGATGAAGATTGTATTACTATTATTTACTATACTGTTCCACTGCAAAACATTGTTCCGCTACATTGTTATTTATTATTCTCTGGTATGTGTAACTCTAATATGTATTGTATAAGTAAAATCAAATGTTTTGTAAAACAGATTCATGAACTATTTATTTGATTATTATATTTTGTCGTTCCGCTGCAAGATTCTGTTTTGTTTTTCTTTCTCTACTTTTTCTTATTCAACCCAATAACAATCCGCCCTTCTGTATGGTTTGAGTCTCGTTGATTTAAAACGTACAAAAAGGTGGGATGTTGCAAAAATAATATACGTACAACTTATGTATTTATTTAAATTTGGTTTCTTAATATATCCCATTATTTATTTATGTTCAATTCCATTTAAATTTATTTATTAAACTTCACTTTAAATTCAATTTATGTTTAACAACATTTCATCTATATTCCATATACTTAGTATATTTCCTTTAATATTAGCAACACTTAATAGCCATTCCATAAAATTGTTTACTTAAATTCATAAACATTTTATACAACATTCTTATTTTTATTTCACTTTAAAACTTAAGTTCATATTCAATTTTACCATACAGCATTCTAACCATATTCAGTTCATTTCACAACTCAAATTTAATTGAATTTATAACTTTAAGTTCAACTTCATTTCAAATGTCAAATTCTATTTCATTTAACTTTTCTTGAGGTAAATTTCATTTCATTTACTTCATTTATTTAACTTTACCTAAGTTATTTTTTTTATTTCATATCTCAAATTCAAATTTTCTTTTGTTTGCTTAACCAAAATGTGCAACCATTTTAAAATTTCGATTTACTTTCCTGTTCAAATTCATAAGTTGTAAACTTATTTCTTATTTATGCTATTTTCAAATTATAAGTTCACAACTTTTTTTTTTACATTTACTAAATTATACTTGGAATTTTACAATCAAAACTTGTTATATCGAAACAAAACTCCAATAGTAAATTATTACGGTAGGAATTCATCGCTTAGAAACTCGAAAATGAATACTAATGGTGATGCAGTCATCATCCGAATTATTTCCCAACGAATAAAGTGAGTTTAGTGCTTTTTATTTCTTTTAATTCCATTTTTATATCTATAAATTGCATTTATAAGTTTATACTTATATATAATTTCACTTATTCCACCTTGGTTATATGCAACCATTTCTTATTTGTTTGTCTTTGTTTTTATTATAATAACAACAATTACTTTTTATTAAAATACAAACAACAAATACTAAATGATAATAATCAAATATTGCCTTTCCTTAACAACTAACAATCCATATATAACTATAATAATTTCTGAAAAATTACTCCTTTATATATATAAAATATAATTTAGGTAAAATTACTTCATTTATCCACTTTAAAACAATATTATGTCAATTTGCTTATTCAAATGTTTTGGAATCCTAATTGATAACATTAGCTAGACGCATCGACCAGAAACCAAACTTCAAACTTAACAAATCAAACAAACCAATATAAAACATTTTTATAATCACTGACAAATACGCTCTCATATCTATAATACACTCAAACTCAATCTAGGGCTTTACCAGCCCTGTCTATAATGAGTACCCATCAAAGCCTAGGTGTATCACAAAATCCTAAATTCTGATACGAGATGTGATGATCTAGGTTTTGCAACCATCGATAATGGATACACTCCACTGTAACTCACCCTGGTACCTCAAATTTGCTTTTACGGCTAGCCTCTCGACTACACAACCTACCCTTTATCACTAGGAACATGTAGGGGTAAGAGTCATCCGTTCGCTACCTAACAAGAAGCGAGAACCCCTTATCATGCTGAACAAATCAAGAAAATATGACCCGTTTAGAGCTGACAATAAACCACACATGTCCAACCCAAACCGAATGGATATACGGATAATGATAAGAAATAAAGAAAGTGAAAATAAGAGAAGAGGAGAAGAAGAGAGAAAGATACTAAAATAATTACAGAATCTCACAATCATAGCGGAAAAACATATAATATCATATCGGTGATCTTTATAAAACAAAAACAGTAATATACTTTACAAACATCAATCAGAGTATAACAACCAATCACTAATCATCAGCCTGGACAGTTATAATAACTCATCAAATGCTGATAATTTAAAAAATAATGTAGCGGTAAATAAACATATATGGAAATACGACCAAAAGAACTCCAGCTTGTCTGTAGAAGCTCCGAAACATCAAAATCTATATCATTAAGTATACTCCGTTTGACCCGAGCATTGAAAGGGGAGAACAGTCGGATCAGTTTGGTAAACCGGCATGAGAAAACATATCTCAACTGTATTTATTTTAAGGTTATAAAAATGTTCCTTTATCAAAACAAAGATATCTTGTAAGACCACGCCCACACATAAACACAAATGGGTTTTTACCTTATGATAACCAAAACATTTTATATCAAATCCTGTTATATTATACTAGTATCCACTATAAAAATAATAGTTCAAATAGCCAAAATTGTTACCATTATTAAATTCTAGCATACTAGGCTCTAGAATAAAAAAGGTAGGCCACAGTGGAGAATGGATTTCCATATAAGTGACCAAGTGAAGGAACTACCTTCTGGCAGTACATCTCTAGAGGAATGTGATGAGGTCAACATAACATCTGCACCTCTACCAACACATGACCAGCCTACCTTTCTCACTACATAGTACCGAATATGTCATCACCCCTGTCGTTACCGACCTATCCGAGTGCCCTCACAACATGCATCCATAATAATTTAAAATGCAAAAGTCATAGCATGAATAAATATATTTAGAAGGAGATGACCATATCCTAATGGTTGTGAACCACATAGCCCTGCTGCATCTACCCTATTTCGGTCATATCCGAATGTGAGGTCTGAAGTCATGTTTATCATTCAAATAGCACAAATCGCTTTCCTCTTTGAACGTCACATTGCCATTCCTTCAATCACCATTGGCTTCCACAAACATACAACCTCTGAGCTCGTACGTCTCAGATAAGGGCATTAAGCTAAGAGAAGTTTCCTTCTCCGCCACGACACAGTTGTACATTTATAAAAGTTAACGATGTAATCTCAAATATGCAATGCCAGACATCCATCCATACAAGTTGTCCAGGAACCGGATAAACCGGATGTACTCTCGTACTGCATACCTGTCGGGAGTTAACCCTAGGATTAGTAGTGATTAGTCCTTGCATTGGATATTTCATAATGAAGACACCACTCCTACTATATGTATATTAGGAGTTTATCCTCGAATGATCAACAAGCCGTCCTTCATTACGAAAATCCCAGATAACAATCTTCCCTACATATTCGAACGCATATACGTTGATCCGAAGTGGTTCTCAAACAAATCCAGCCTCGATCTCTTTGAATCAACAACAATTAAGAGGACAATATTTGATAGTCGGTCATTTAACTTCCAAAGCAACAAGTAATATTTAGCACATAAGCAGTCACTAGGCCCATTTAATAAATCTTTTATTATTAAATCACTTTCATAATATTTACTTCAAATTATCTTTGAAAAGGTATATTCAAAAATCCATTTCAAAAGTTTCTATATTGGAAAATATTTCCACATACTTATATCAACGGTATAAGTATATTCCCAAATCATTTCATTTTCAACACTTAGAAAATATTTCCATATACTTAAAACAGAAATAAGTATATATAACCTTAAGGAAGGTATTCTTCAAAACTCACTTTATTTGGGTCAAAACGAATGTTGCGTAAAACATCGTTCGGCAACCCAAAACATTAGTATACGGATTTAATTAATTGTAAATATAAAATCCCATATACTACATAAAACATTTTCTTTCCGAATTCATTTACTTTAACAACAGTGTTATCATCCATGCCTTCCTTACTTCTCCAAAAATGTCTACTACAACAATGAATGTTAAAATCTATGCTTTCGATACATATCACATTTTAAATCATTTTTCAAACTATTAAATTCCATTTAAAATTATTACTTCCAAAACCTTTGCTTCCAAAAGATAATTTTCTTCTAAAACCCTTAACTCCATCAAATATTAATTTCAAACATTTCTTTAAATAAAATCCATATTTAAATCTAAACATAAATCATTTCCACATTTATAAAACTATATTTATAAATCTTCTTTTGATTTAATAAAACTTCTATTTATTAAATTAATTTATTTACAGAATAATATTTATAAATCCATTCTTTTATAAAAACTCATTTTACTATCAAAATCCATTTATAAATCCATTTCTTTATGAATCAAATTTATTTAAATAATTCATTTCAAATCCGTTTACTAAACAACTTCAAATCCTTTTACAAAATATTTATAAATTCCAGTTATAAATCTATTTCTTTATTTATAAAATATTACTTCTATAAATCCTTTATATAAACTTATTCAAAAATCCCAAATCAAAGTATTTCTAGCATCAAAAATCATAAACTTTTGTATTTATTTAAAAATAAATCTAATCCATTTAATAATTTAAAATTATTAAAACCTATATACTTTCAAAATTACTAAAATCCTTTTAAATCAAAATCATCATCTTTAGTATTTCAAAATACCAAAAATAAGGCCCACTGCTACCATAGTACTAAATAAGTCAAATCACATCAAAGGCATCAATATGGCAACCAGAATATCATATATCAGCATATATATGAAAAGTAAATCAACAGTGGTGAGAAATCCTATTGGATCCCTCCAACCTGTCCCCCTGCATCATAGACAACATATAATCATAAAAATATAAATCAACCGCTTCGAGCCGGGATTCATATACAAAGGGTCATCCACTCTTACACGGGAACATAATAGGGTCTCATCCGCTCCAATAGGTGAGAATATATCCAAACCAACTAATATATATACTATAGCATCCAAACAAGCAACAAACATTGTAATAAATTTATTCCCACTTATATAAAATATAAACAGTCCAAAGAGGTGAGTTTACTCACAAAAATGCCAGAAATCGTCTAAGCGCTCCCGTTTGAATTAAAATTGAACGGTCGTTCAATTTCACTCAAAATTCCAACTAGCTTCGAATTCGTCCAATCCAATTCCATAATATAGTGCTCGTTGATACGATTGCAACACAACTTTTCATGCTTGCAATAGACCTCGTACGAACAAGTTATGACTTATTGAATAATCGAGAAAATTAAAAATATAATTAACTAAATTAAAATAAAAACAATTTTTTTTAAACCTTTTCCTTCTCCCCCTTAGCATACATGCATCTTCTTCCAGGCAACGTAGATTTTTTTCCTCTTCGCCCGACCGCACGCCTGCACCCACGAACGACGCCGAGCCCCTCCGACCATTGCTTACGCGCCACCAACGACGCACCTCGTCTCGCCCTCCATCATGCCTTGCGCATTCGCATCTCATTCCAAATAACCAAGGTCGAATCTAAATGGCAGTCCCAAACGCGAGCGAATCGACGATAGCTTGATCCAACCGTTGGTTACCTTCATATGGTCATGCTCTACGTTTTCCAAGTTGAAGTCGAAGGATAATTCAAACCCTAAATGCACCGATCGATGAAAACCATTGGATAGTTTTATTTTAATGGCGGATGAGAACATTTGAGTTAGGGTATGCAAATGGAAGAAAGTTAGGGGCTATTTATAGAAAATAAACTCGGCACTATTCATCCGTGAAAATTTTGAACTCCAAACGAAGCATGTCGCTTGGTGTTTTATATGTTATACTCCTATTTCGAGCACATTGGAATACATATCTGGAGCCAATTCCATCATATTCAGAAGATAGCTTTTCAAACCAAATTATTTTAATTCAAAATCCTTTAACAAATTTCTAACCCTTTCGAACTCACACGACCAAACGATACATCCAATCGACACGAAATTCGACAGCATATAATAATTCACTATTACGGATCTAATGAAACTGGTTTCATCAAAATCCTAGATGGTGCTTAAAAAGTCTATTTTTATACGCTAATTAAAACGACTAATTTCCATAATCAATTTATGCACTTTTAAATCCAAATTAAAAGTTTATTAACTCCATTATTATTTAAATGGAATTTAAATCAACTTTTGAAATCATTTTCATTCACATTAATTTCAAGATTCATTATTTTAACAATTTCAAATATTAGATTTAACAATTTAATTATCAAATAAATCACTATACTTGAAATATAAGCTATTTAAATTATCAAGATACCTTTTTAATATTTAAAATCAATTAAATATTCCAATTTGAATGAGTATAATTCTGGGTCATTACAACCACCTGCATTATGATCGCTTCCTTAATTTTCTGGAGTGAAGCAGATTGGCAGTATCCACCCTGGCGGCCTGATCGTGGTGTCGCGCCCTCGAGCCACAACACCGTTATTGTGTGTCCCTTTGATGAGTATTATGGGTCCCTTCGAGGAATATTATGTTATGTCTTTTTTATGCATATCAAATCTGCCTCTAGTTTCCAGATTTAGCTTTGTTCTCTGTGAAAGCACCAAAATGTTAACAAAAAATGGATTAACACTCCGAAATTAGATAAAAGCACTAGTTCAGATTAAATAAACAGAAAAGCATTAAAAGAAGACACGGTTTTTATAATGGTTCAACGTAATCTTCGGCCTACGTCCACATTAGTCTTTTATTAGTTGTTCTCTCTCTAGATTACCATAGTTTAGTGGACTCGGATTCATATTGGAGTTAAAAAAGTTCTTGAGGAGAATAGAAGTGAAGAAAGTGTTGGGGAAGCTCCAAAGTTAGAAGATAGATGGAGATCCAACTGAGAGAAATTCCTTTTCTACTTGTAGGTAAGTCCATACTATAGAAGAATTGAGATGTATGGAGTCAAAAGCCCATTAGTAATGAGGTCGAGGAGTTAGCTCGAAGTTGCATAAAAGAAGATATGCACATCCGAGTTAATTTGATAACTCGGTATCGAATTAAAGCTTAACTCGGTGCCGAGTTATAATTCTTGGTGCAAATTTGATAACTCCACTCATTTTGCTTTCATATCTCTTTCTTAAGTCGTTCGAATCACTTTTCCATCGCCTTCGAGTTGGTTCATGCAATTCCTTTGATAGTTGCTTTCCTTACCTCTCCATACTTAGTCAATCCTTAGAGTGGTCTATCGAGTCCTTGCATAATCACTTGAGTATGAAGTACTAGAGTAGAGTGATCAAAGCCTGAAATGAGGAGGTCACTTGAGCAACACACATAGGTCGGACCCAAACTATTGGATAACTCAGGGTCGAGTTTAATTGACTGGTCCAAATCACCTGCAATCTTTTCTAAGTCCTTCCTTATGCTCTTCTAGGTTCTGTTTGAATTCTCTAAATCCCCTTAAACATGCTTTACTGACAACTTGGTACCAACCTATCTTGATAACTCGATACCAAGTTATGGACGTAGCATATTTTGGTTGGAATTTCCCCGAGCTATTTCCTTAGTTCATTTGAGTGTGCCTTCTAAATTTCAAGCCGTTTCGTCCTTGTTTGAACCTTCAGAGTCCAATTGAAATCTGCTTTGCTATAAAGCGGGTTAACAACAACAACAAGTGCATAAGTACAAAAATTGATCTAATTATATATATATATATATATATATATATATTGTATTACCATATCTTCCATTATTAAAATAAGTTTTTATTTGATGTCAACTTCAAAAAAATTATTTATTAAAATTCTTATATATTAAAAATCACACACTATAAGAGGCGCCCTGTTTAACAATGCTATAGTGGCATCGGCGCGACGCTGTAAACAGAATACCGATGCTGCTCCATTGCGTTATATGGCATATGTAAATAAGGTGTAACAACTTGATTTTTAAGTGATAATTAATTAAGGTTAATAATGAATATTTATTTAATTAAATTGGAATTTGATGGTTTATTTGATAAATTGGTTTAGTAATTATTTCATAAAAGGATTTAAATTTCAAAGTTGTGATATTTAAATTTAAATAACTTATAAATGTGTAAAAAAATATTTTATAAAATAGATAAATTTGAAATAAAATAATAACTTAGGTCAAATTGAATTTAGCTTAAGAATAACATATATATATATATATATATATATATATATATATTCTTTATAATCTAATCTTGAGCCAAAATAACTTAAACTAAACCCAAATTTTCAAAATTTTTGTTTTCTCTATTTTCACTTCATTTATTCATTTCCTGGAGACTATCATCGACCTTTCATGGAAAGCTATCAACAACCAAAATATTCACTTCTCTAAAAAAATTAAGAAAAATTATATATGAAATTTGTATAATCCCTAAATTCGATTTTAGGTTTCTCGATTTCATTCTTTATGGCCATTCGAAGGCAATATTAGGCATGCGATTTAGAGGCCTGGAAGCTACTGGAGATTGATGCAATGCTTGCCTTACAGCTTGGAGTGCGATTAGGTGGCACAAAATCTACTGGCGAACGACGAGATGCTGGTCTCGAGGTTTGGAGTGTTGGACATCGTTTTGTTGATGTTGACTTCAAACCTACAATTAAAGCTTGGTAGTGGTTTGTCGACAGCGATTGTGGATATGCGGTCATCTTTCGGTGAGTTTATTTCTAACTCACAACTATATACATTGTTTACTAGTTATATTTATAATCATTCCGTTAGTGATAGTAATTGTTTGCGTAAATTAAATATGTTTATTGATTGAATTATTTTGTGAGATGAATTGTTGATTGTGGAATTATTTGATTAAATTAATAATGGATTATAAGATTTGGAATCGTTCTAAAAGAAAATAAAATATATGGCAATTTCATAAAATATATTAGGAAAATAATAATATTTTTTAAGAGAATTTTTATAAAGATTATTTAGTAAAAGTCCCTTTTATAACATAAGAATTTTCTTATATGGGATAATTTAAAAGAAATTGTTATATTCTTGATTGTCTTGGATGTTAAGTAAGGACTATGAATTATAACTATGGTTAGAAACAAATATAATATATTTTAAAGTTTATATATATACATATATTATGAAATAATTATTAAATTGCAGAAAATTATAGTAAAACTCTTATAAGTATATTTGTTTTATAAATCGTCCTTTAAATATTTTATGTAAATATTTGACTATTTGTTTTAGTTGTTTAAAGAATTATTTTTGTGAGCCTTATTTTATTATTACAATGTTTGAATTATAATTGGCATTTATGTATGATTTCCTTATTTTATGATTTCTCATATTTTATACAGATTTTGATATGATGAGTGATTCACCGTTGAGTTTAATTTGATCGATGAATTTAGTATGATATGGTCATGACATTCTTGATATTATTGTATTATATTTCATTTCTATATGATGAGAAATACGAATAAAGGAATTAGTAATACCATTTGGGATGGGTCATTCAGCAATACCTTTTCGATTATTCATTGGACTTGTCATATTGAAATATCTAGTATCGATCCAGTGTAGTTTATGAGCATTGAAGAATTATTCGAGTAACATGCGATGGAATGAAAAATCCCTATGTTATTTGTTTGATTATTTGTTGAAATGTCACTCAAACTGTGATTATACTCATGGTCCATGTGATACTTGGTAAGGAGTATCATATTATTAGATATTAACTTATGAGAGCTGCATGTTGGCCTATTATTAGAGATAGGCGAAGTGATAGGTCATGAGTACTATATGATCATCCACATTGTGACCAGCTTCCTTAATTTTTGGGAGTGAACCAGATTAGGGAGTTAACCAGATTGGCTAGTTCCCACCCTGGTGGCCTGATCGTGGGGTCGAGTCCTTGATCCGCGACACCGTTATTATGCATCCTTTCAATGAGTATTACGGGTCCCTTCGATGAGTATTATATTATGTCCTTTTGATGCGCATCACAATATTAGTAGTAGTAGATGGGTTATTGCCCATAGTCCCTTGTGTCGCATAGGCCAACAGTCTGTTACCATTATGGGAAAAGCAGGGTCATAACCAGAGCTACGCATAGAGGAGCCATTGGTGGGTAGGGTCACAATATCAGTCGAGGTAACTAAAGACTATAGGAATAGATGGTTACTTGTGGTAGGCAAGTAGACCTAGGTTCTTGGAGCAGGCTTGCATTAGGCGGCAGCGAGTCTTCCTATCTGGTTCAAGGTATGTGAGTGTTGTAGATTGACAGATACCTCGAAGACTATAGGAATAGAGGGTTATTCTATGGTTGGCGAGTAGACCTGTGTTCCTGGAGCAGGCTTATGGTAGGCGGATGTCAGTCTCTCGTTAGATTCATGGTATATGTTTGAGAAGTGAATTGGCATATATATCTTATTCCTGTGATGAGTTGACTAGACCAGAGACTGGATGATAAAGTGTAGTCACTCTCCATATACCCAGACTTTTGGTCTAGTATTCTAGAGATAGCCTTGTTTATTGATTATGATTGATTATCTTTGTGATTTGTATGATATTGGATATGGACTTGATGATTTTATGGGTTATCTCACATTATCTATTGATTATGTGATTTTATGATATTATATTAGTACATTGTTGTGTATTAGCCCTATTTAGTGGTTGGTTACATATTTTTTTATGATGATAATTCATATTGTGAGATTGAGAGATATTTGGACATTATAGTGTTCTGTATTCTTTCCCGATTATACTTGAGGATATCTTATTATTGTTTGTTTTCAGTTTCGGTAGTGATTTCACGATATGGATGATTCAACCACAGATGTTGTTTTATGTGAATTCTGATTTGATGTGTTTTATATGAGCAATGACATCTTTATACTATGTTTTGAGAGTGTTACTATTATGTTATACTATTGTCAATATGTCATCACCATTATATTATGTATATCCTATATTTATGTATGCATTGACCTATATATTTAGATATAGTCTGACCTATATGTTATTTACATAGCACTCTGGTCAGTCCAAGACATTTCAAGCATAGGGAAAATAAGACTAGCAAGTATTTTATGGGCTTTGAGGAGGTTAGATATTCAGCATTGCTATATTATTTTATATTATATTGACTTGAGGATGTATTGGACAATTGAGATGTATTTCATACTTTGTATATTATGCACATTATACTTTATCGCTTCAACTGACTCTATGAACTTTGTTTATTTGCTATATGTGGTGTATTGTTTATCCTGGAGGCATACATGTTTATTGCTTTATACTGATACTATGCACGTATAGGTTTATTATTTATTCAATGTTTAAATACGTACCAGTGTTAGCCTAAGGGAATATTCATGTGTGTACCTCATGTCACCTTATTCTTCGTATTATCTGATAGTATTACTTTATAGTACTTTTAGATAGTATGTGTATAAAGATGAGGTGTTACATAAGATGTCACAAATTTTTATCGACACCTGGCGTCTTTTGTGGGGTACTTACCGATGCCATATTGACGTCATAGTTCCGACGATATTTGAACACCATGCCTGTGCCTCTTTGCCAATGCTATGCTATGCCCTTTTGATCCATGTTAAAATATTTCTGCCGATGCCATGTTGATGCCTACCCATGCCAAATTAGAATGCTAAAATGGGACTTTTGGATGTTCGTTCGACGCCATAGCTGAAGCATTTTTGCAGCATTTCCCACTTCAATTATGAATTTATTTATATATATATATATATGATATTTGATCACACGAATATAACAAAAATATCAAACATCACAAATTCATATAATTGATGATTAATCATACAAATATAATGATATAATATCCAATCATGAATTTACATGCATGTTCAACACCACAAACATAAACATACATAATATCCGTCAATACGTACAATAAATTATAGTATTTTCCCTAGGGAATACCCCTAACTCTCTTAATTTCACATTCTCACTTAGGGCCAATTATGGAATTTCAATCTCATCCCTTCGATCCGTTCGTTCAGTATTGATGGAGTCGCTCCCTGCATGAATGGATCTACTATGTTAACTTTCAAAGAATGTACCTTGACGTCTTGTATGCTCTTGGTTCTTTCATGATCTGCATCGTGAAATTGTTATCACATAAGAATGCTATGAGTTTCTCAATGTTTGGAAACACTTCTCGCTGTAGCATCGGGACATTGTTATCACATAACATTGTTCTTTTGCGGTCCGACCGGGATACATATGGTATTCTCCTTATATACACCGTCTCCTCATCCATATGAGGAGCACCCTTCATAGAAAGGACGATTCTAGATTACATCGGAATGTTTTTGTACTTGGAATTCTCTATAATGAACCTTTTCGGCATGTTATCTAAATACAGGGACTGGGATAATCCCAATAAACACTTGGACCTATATCTATAGATCTTTTTGCCAAGTATATTGGTCGCTTCGCCCAATTCCTTCTTGGAGAAGTTCCTGGACAAACATGCATTTATCGACTGCAATAATGCAATGTCATTGCCACTCAGTAGCAAATAGTCAACATACAAGATTAAGAACCCGAAGGCAATTCCATGTTCTTTTTGTTATATTAATGCTTCCTTTTTACTGTGATTAAAAAATAAATTGTTTGATTGATTTATTAATGCACTTATTTTAACTCCTTGAATCTTGTTTAAGACCATAAATTGATGTTAAAAATTTACATGCCCATCCCTCGCTCCCACTGACCTTGAAACCCTCGGGTTGTGACATGTAAACAGTCTCTTCTGAATCAAAATTCAAAAACACTTTTTTCACATCCATCTGCCATATTACATAGCCATAGAATGCGATGATAGCAAGCATTATTCATATGGAATTAACATGTTGTGGGTGAAAACATCTCATCACAATCATCATCTTAAGTCCAACAAAAACATTTCGCAACTAGCCTTGCCAGGTCTCTACCTTACCATCTACATTCAGTTTCTCCTTAAAAAATTCCTTTACAGTCGATTGGTCTTATCCGTTTGGGCATGTCATCTAAAGTCCAAACTTTGTTGTTATACATAGAATCCATCTTGAATTTCATAGCTTCAAGCCAAAGAGCAGAGTTCTTACTCTGCAGTGCTTGTTGAAAAGAGAAAGGAGCAGGATGTTCCAAGACACGGTCCACTTTCTCGCCATTCATAAGAAAATCATAGTATATTTCTGGTGCATGAGATTCTATATTAGACCTTCTAATAGGCTGCGTGTTTTTGTATAATGGTGAATTTGATTCTTCCATTGGTTCAGCCTGTGCATTAATTTCTTCGATCCCATCCAAGTTTACAACTTCGCTGTTAGTTTACTTTGAAGGAAATTCCTTTTCTAAAAGGGCAACGTGCCTAGAAATAGAAACCTTTTGTTCCTTCATGTAATAAAAATTATATACTATATAATTCTTGGGAAATCCTATAAATTTGCACAATGTCTATCTTAACTCAAGTTTATTTGCGTCAACGTAAGCTGGACAACCCTAAGTCTTCAAATAATTGAGGTAGGTTTCTTCCCATGCCACATCTCATATGGCATCTTAGGCAAAAATTTAGTAGGAAACAAATTTAACATATGCCATGCGAATTTTAGCGCATATCCCCAAAAGGAAATATGTAACTCAACCTTACTTGACATGGAATGAACCATATCTATAAGGATTCGATTCTTTATTTGTGAAACACCATTGTCTTATGGAGTATAGGGTGAGTAATCTAGGAGATAATCTCATTATCTTTAAGTACCATTGGAACTCTTTTCCAACATACTCACCTCCTTGATCTGGTCGAAGTATTTTAATTTTACGATTCGTCTTACTTTCTACATCATTTTTATACTCTTTTAATTTCTCATGGGCATTAGATTTATTCTTCCTAAGCTATACATATCCTAATCTCAAGAAATCATAAGCAAAAAGTTAAAAAGTAAGTTGAATTATCCATGGTCAATATAGGCATCGGGATACATACTTCGGGATGTACGAGACCCAAAAGTTCATCAACTTTTTTGTTTCTCCCACTAAAGGGGCACTTGGTCATTTTTCCTTTAAGACATGACTCACAAGTGTTAAATAATTCATAATCAAATGATAGTAGAAAACCTTTGGTTTTCAGTTTGTGCTGTCTTTTATCACTAATATGAATTAGTCAACAGTTCGATAAAAAACTATTATTAATCTCATAAGAATATTTATTAACAACATAGTTATGATTAAAATTAAATCCATAAATGTCATTATCTAAAACACCATTGCAAATATTATTCCACAAAACACAATATTCATAATAATGTCTTTACGATGAAAACCTAAACTCGTCTCAGCCAATCTAGACACAGATATAGTACCACAAATAAATTTCTTGAACATAATAATACTTATTCAAAATTAAAGCAAATCCACTTGGCAAAGTCAAGTGATAGTTTCCAATTGCAGTTGTGTCTACTAGAGATCCATCAACAACTTGAGCCTCACTTCTCCATTTGCCACATGCGGCCTGCTGCAAAGTCCTTGTAACGGATTACAAATATGAGTAATATATCCAGTATCTAAAACCTAATATAATATATTAATTGAAAAAAAAATTAATAATCATACCCCTAAGAGTAAAAGAAACATTTTCCTTCTTTTCTTTGACCATCTTCAAATAGTCCGAACAACTGTGCTTTCAGTGCCCCTGTTTATTATAACAGTGACATTTATTCTTGTCATTTGTGATGGCACTTTTACCTTTCTTGAGTTTCTTTGAACCTTTTAAAGACAATGTCTTTCCCGTTATAACTAACATTATGTTCTTATACTTGAGCGATCCCTCAGTAGATCTTAATGCATTGACTAGCTTAATGATTTTGTAGTACAGTATGAATGGTTGAAATTGCGGAGTCAGTGAGCCTTGGATCAAATCCACTTGCAATTTGTTGCTTATAGTGACATCTAGCTCTGAAAGTCTATTAATATAGCCTTTCATGATCAAGACGAAATCCTTAACATGACCGCTCTTACGCATCTTCGTATTGAACAATTTCTTTTTAATCTGGTACCTTGTAGAATGAGATTACTCGCCAGACAAAGATTTGAGGCTTTCAAAGATTTTGTGGGTAGATATATTTTCATGTTGTCTTTGCAATGATTTGTCTAATGTGGATAAAATGAAAACTAGAGCGATTTCGCAATTAGCTACCCATGTGTTGTAAGCTTCACTATGTTGTGATCAGTGTTTTTAGTTTGTTTTTCTCCTAAAGGTTCATTAATATATAGCCATAAATGTTTATACATAAGTTCTATCTTAATTACTCTTAGCCAGTCAGTATAGTTTGGTCTAATGGGCTTATCATTTTTAGAAAATAGTCTTAAATTGGTTGTTTTGCTATAGATTAGATTTAAGTTGATTACAAAAGTTCATACATAACAAGTGTTCTTATATTATTAGATATTTTAAATGTTTCACTTCATTTATTAAGCTCCCACTAGATTTTTATGTTTCCTAAAACCCTAAGAAAAACATAGAGATCTTTTGATTTCTCTAGTGGCTGTTAGGACATGCTTGATTTGGATTCTAGCCTTGAGTTTGCTGAACAAATCATAGAGAAAGTGATGTATAACACCTTATTGGTTATATCAAATATAACTCCTAACCCCTGATCTTTATCCTAATGTCATCTCGACCTTGAGTTTGCTCAACAACTCGATAGAGATTATTCACTCATACCTTCCATTTCGCGGTGGTCGAAGTATAATGCACATACCTTGAGTTTTCTCAACAAATACGTGCATGTATCTTACCTTGTCTTATCAATATATTACTATTACTACACATAACATCTCCAACATGAATTTTCTCAACAATAAATGTGTATGCAAGTAATCTATTAAACGATAAATGGTAGAGGATAACTTTATACATTAAAGATTCATAATCTTAATATATGTAGTTTTAATTGAGCGATATCGATTTATGAAATATTGTATTTCTTTGGAAATACCCTCATGATTTATGTGTCGGAGATATCTGCAATCATGGTATACATACACTACGTATGTACTTGATTCTTAAACAAAAGTTGGGATTGCTACCGTTTCATTTATATTGGGTTTGCTACTGTTCCACTTATATTATACATTCATATCATATAAGTTTAATTTATTTATAACTATTTATAATTTAATTTAATCATATAATATTTCTATGTATATTATTAATTATATCATATTTAATTTATTAATTTAATTAACTAATTAATTTTTTTAGGTTCAAAATGATATTTTATTCTCTAAACAACCGAAGATTAAAATTAACTCTAAAAATTATAGTTTTATATACATGTACGATTATATATATATGAAGATATACACACAAAATTAATTAACATTTAATTAATTACCTTAATAAATATTTAATTTAACTAAAACATTTTTAATTAAATAATTTAATAAATTCAAAAATATTCATTTATAATTTTTCTTAAACACACACACATACATATATAATTATAACATATGTACATACATACATATGTATGTATGTATCTCGATATATATGTGTGTGTGTATTTTTAATTCATTTACTTTTAATTCATTATTTATTTAATTAATTAAGTTAGTTAAATTACTAAATAATTTCAAAATTTTATTTATTTGTAGAAAAATATTGAAATTTTATTTTATAACTTTTATAAAATTTATTTATATTCTAAATTTAACTTTTTAAATTTGAAACATATTTTTGAATTTTCAAATCAAACATTGAAAATTAATCCAAGGCCTAAATCGATTTGGGACTTTATGGTTGGGCCAACCTTTTGACTTACTCCACCACTGGGCTAACCTAGTAATAAAGAGGGGTTAATGCTTGATTATCCAATCCCAAACCTAGGCATTACTATTCCATACAGCCAAATGATAGGTATTCTTTATTAGTTGGCACTAAATTTGCTAATTTAGACCACATAATCTAATAAAGCTCTAACGCCATTGATGGAATCAGACCAATCTATAGTGGGTGGAGTAGATAAGTTTCAGTTTTTTTCTAATCCGGATCATAGTGGGCCTATGACGTCTAATGGTTGTACTAGATCCGATCTAGATTAATCTAATTTTATTTAATTTTCTGGTTTAATTGAGTAATGAATTTTAATAAATTAATAATTAATATAATTAATGCCTATATAATTATATACTCATATGTTTATAATGTGCAAGTTCAACATAGTAATCTATACATGGGTAATTTCAACGTATATAGATGTTATAATTTGTAACTACAACGTATAAATTCGTTATTTATACATGTAATGACTGTCTCAAATCAATGTTTAATATATTTATAAAATAAATAAATTTAATTATTACTAAAAATTATTTATATAAAATAAAATATAAAAAATCTATTTTTGATTATGTCATTAAATTATAAAATCAATTTTTATAATTAAACTATCTAGTTAAGATTTGGTATGACATTTTAAATTCTATTTTGGATCTTAAAATTATTATTAATATATATATATATATATATATTAAGTTTAAATGTATAATGATATTTTAAAATGAATTCAAAATAAAAAATAATTTTACTAAATTTGATGCCGAAATTATATTTATTAAATTTACGACCAAAAATAATTTAACATGTATAAGGAATTTATAAATATATTTGTATATCATAAAATAAATTCTAAAATTAATAGAAATATGTTTGAATGTTATGTGTCTAGAAACATAAACTTTTTTATTTTAAATTTGGAATTAAATTTATTAATTGATTATATATATAGATATATATAATTTATAATAAATAGTGTATTAAATAATAAATTAATATATAAATATATAATAATTATATATAAATATTATTCGACCAGAGAAAAGACTATTATTTTTTCAAATTAGTCGAATGTATTTTACATATATTTTATATATAGTTTTAATAGTATTAAAAGTAAATATAATATTAAATTCTTATTATTAAATATATATTAAAATTGTTTTTGGCCAGAATTTTTTTTTTATTGTTGAAGCATATTTAGTTATTTAATACATATATTGGATTAAAATACTTTACAGTTTAAAAATAGTAGGTACACATTTAAAAAAATTATAAATATTTATAATATTTAGCAAAATATTACATACATGTATAAAGAGGTATATGGCTGAAAATTAATTTATATATATATGTGTGTGTGTGTGTGTGTGTGTGTATTTTATTTTAAATTTTTTGAATTTTTGAAGCAACAACTTCACGCGGATTAATTGTTTAAAATTATTTAATGAATTAATATTTATAAGAGAGAGTCATCACACATGTAAAATTGTTTTAATGGAATTAATGACATTTAAATATGTAGAATAGATATTACCTACAATACATTGCCTTAGAACCACACCATGATCAGTCAGTCTCCTAGATTTTGAATAAGCATCATTGTTGCTAGCAATCGATGCTTCACTACTAGGTATGGTTGATTGGATGTAATAGAGTTAGAAAAATTAGAGTTGTGAAGGAAGGTTTGTGTGGCTATGAATAGGAAGGGAGGATCCAAAAAGTAAAGTACAAAGTGGAGCATAACGCTTCAATTTATAATAAGAGTTAGAGAGAAATATTTCCATGTTTCTCTCTTAAAAATTAAAGCACCAAGACCCCCTCTTCCTTCTATCTTAGGCCGGTCATAGACTTAGCTCAATATGGATAAAAGCTCCATAACACGATGGGTTTTTCCCTTACAATAACCAAAACATTTGATATCAAAATCATATGATATTATAATAGTGTCTATAGAAAGTAAATAGAAAATAGCTGAAATGCTTGCATCTCACGTTTTAGTATAGTTGGGCATAATCAAAACTGTACGGCGCTTATTGGATAATTGATTGCATACAATGACTAGGCACTGGGGTATCACCTATCACGGTACACATCTAGAAAAATGTACCAAGGACCTCATCAGATCCCCTACAACACAAGACCGGCCTACCCTTAACCTGGATAGTACCGAATATGTCATCACCTCAGGTATTCCCACCTTTAAAAAATCGAGCGCTCACTTTTTCATGCATAACCATATCCATAATATATCCATATCTCCAAGGGTATCCGGAAAGGTGATAACATACCGTAATTGTGTGCGACCCACTTAGGCTTGCTGCATCTCCCATATTTTAGTCATTCTCAGGTTGATGAGGCTTGAGGCTAACGTTAACTTTCAGGAACAATTCCACTTAAAATGCTCATCATCCTCCAATAACGATGTTATGATAGCATTCGTCCATACAAGTTGTCCTAGGTCTGGACAAATCGAATCACTGTCTTCACCGTCTTCACGATATCCATTCGTAATGTTCAAACCAGATCGAAGTGGTTTTTGGATAATTAAATCCGACCCCTGTTACTTCGAAACGATTAACGAAATTGGCAAAATTGATAGTCGGTTATTTAACTATCAATAAAACATCCATAAGCAGACATCAAGCCTTATTATAATTTTTCCAAAATTTAATTCAAAATATTTCATAAGATATATATTCAAATCCCTTCCAAAATTTCAATATTTGAGACAACTCAAATACTTATACCCATATCAGGACATTTCAAACCATCTCTTATTTCAACACTTAAAAATATATTTTGTAACCCCCTTACTTCTCAACACTTAGGAAAATTTCATTATTTCTCTTTTCTCAAAATTCTTCACAATTTATATTGTAAATTCCTTAACTCGTCTATGACGAATTCTATAAGTTCCCGAGGTCCATAATTAATTCTCTTTAATATTTCCAAAGTCAGAACATGTCTATAATTATAAATATCCATTTCTAACTTCTTTTATGAATCCTAATTCATTTTTTTGAAGTTCGCTTTTATTTAAATACATCTAAAATTTTCCGTACATTTCCCAATATCCACGTTGAGAATTTCTCTTATAAATCCCATCTACCAAATTAATCCCGTTTTCGAACCTCAAAAAGATTTATAAATAAATTTAAATCGTTCCAAAACACTACGTATATAGATAGTAAGTATTTTAACAGAATAATAATTTTTTTTTTGAAACATGTTCAAGTAATTATTTAAAATACCGAAACACTTTTTTTATAACATCAATAACTCATTTTTAGATGAACCAATCGATTTACAAAGCTAAGTATAAAAATTAGAATTTAATTTCAATTGATATTAGATAATTTGAAAATTTTGCTTTCGAAGAATTGCAATTCTAACTAATTTAAAATTACATAGTTGAATAAGTAAAATTTTCCTTTTTAAAAATAAACTTAACTTCTAAATAAAGTGTTTTTCTAAATCTCAATAGCCAGTTCAATTTATAAATCCCTCTCGATTTATAACTCATCAATCCCATTCCGATCTCCTTAACTATTTTCACTTTTCAAAAATAGTATGTAGTATCTTTCCCAACCCTATTTCCATATTCTAATAAAAATTCACCCTATGAATTTTATATTCCCAAATTTTCATTTGATATCGATTTCCTTTATTTATAAACATCGTTTATAAATTTATAACTTCTTCGAATTTCACTTTTTATAAAAATAATCTCATTTATAAAATTTAATTTTATAAATTCCATTCATTTTTGCCAATCTATTTTTAATATCGATTTCGACTTCTTTTCATATTTTCCATAAATATCGTTTAACAATCCATCGTTAAAAAAATCTTTTATATAAATTATTTTTAAATCTCTATTTAAAATATATTTTCCCGAATAGTTAAGAACAATCCATAAATTAATTTATTGTTTTATTCAAATCAGTTTCTTTTAAAATAATCTAAACTTCCATATACTTATTTATATATTTAAATCTCTTTTAATTTCTTCAAATTCAAAAATAATATGGTATTTAAAATACCGAAATTCAGGCCAGTGCTACTATATCATCCGATAATTCTCATCACAGCAATAATTTATAACAGATTATTCTAACTATCATATATTACTATATATAAAAGAAAATCAATATAAATTTTTGAGGAATCCAGTTGGATCCCTCCAACCCGTTTCCCTGCATCCACATATGTTAATACGACAAAAAATACATCAATCCCACTTCGAGGGGGATATCGCAGTATATAGGGTTATCCGCTATTATGCGAGGCGCATAGGGTCTCATCCGGTCCAATATGCAGGAATATCAATCCAACTACTAATATACATACTACTATATATATAACATTCAAGTGATAATAATTTATAAATTCAACCAGCATTCAATAATTTGTTTTAACTATTTAAAATAAATTCTAGTAATCCAAATGAGTGAGAATTTCTCACCTTGATCTTTAATTTTCCAAACCAATATTATTGTAGGTTTCACCGCTACGAACCACAATCGACTTGTTTTTATCACAACCGACCTTCTTTCCCAATTCAACTTCATATCAAAACTCAAGCATCCTGAGACTGACAGAGATTCATTCTTTTCTACGGATAGCGTTTTGACCCTCGACTTCGATTTCGAATGTCACACTAAATGACAGCCTTTGCCAACAGCAAGATTACCGAGTCAGTCTTAAAACCACGACAACGCTGGTCTTCCAGTGACAGAGTTCAAATTCAGCAATGAGGTCATTTTCAATCCTCTGCCTTGCTGCTTAAATAAATCCCACACACCCTGACACCTCTCCCATCATTGATGCCTTCCCCCACTCACATCGCAGCCCTCAATTCGAGACGCACGACCCATCTCCTCGAATCGGTAGTGGTCCGCCATCCTTCCTTCGAACACTGCCAGACAAGATCCCCAACCCTAAGGAATCGAACAAAAGACCTTTCTCAGCCTCGCCGCACTCGAGTTAAGCTAGAACGAATCGCGACTTGCTGTAGTCGAAGAAGCCCCAATCTGCAACTGCATCTCCACACGATCAAATTTGTTCCATTTTTTCATGGATCTCGTTCTGAATTAAAGAACGAAGGTGCTCGGATTTTATTTGAATAAGTTCAAACTTATTGAGAGAAAAGGAAATGTCGCGTGTTTCAGAAGGGAGAAGACATGCGACTGAAAGTTGGAAGGAGGCGGCTCAACTGTTCACTGATTTTACCTTTATATTATCTTTTATTATTAAATCATCTCGAATCACATATCGTGAAATCTCAACCTCCTTTTGAGGCATGCCGCCTGGCGTTTCTAATGTTATATCGCTATTTTGAACTCAGTGGAACAAGTTTCAAAACCTAATTCAATCATACGTGGAAGATAACTTTCTAAATCGACTATTTAAATTAAATTCAATTCAATTATCTCTATGCGTTTTTAGATCGCATAACCAAACGGTAAATCTAAATGCTAAGAAATTAGAAATCCAATAATAATACACTATTTCAGATCCATGGAATTGGTTTCTTTGAATTCCGAGATTGTGCCTTAGATCGCTATTTTTAACACATTAATTAAATCAATGATTCCAAAAATTAACGCAATCGCTTGAAAATTTCTGTTTTAAAATCTTACTAACTAAATTATAATTCCAAATCAAACGTTGAAAAATCCAAACCATTACATTCCTCCCCCTCAAAAGAGTTTCTTCCCCGAAATTGCGAAGGCAGGAAAATGCTCCAAACCCATTAACTTAACAAAATCCACTTAGTTAAAACTCAATATTCCCCCTTTCTAAATCTTTTAATCTTAACCAAAACAAATAGTTTCCATCTTCTAATTTAAAATCCTTCATATTTATTACAATTTAAAAATCTCCCTTTTCAATTTAACAAAACTTTTTTGAATTTTTCAAAAAATTTCTAAGACCCTAAATTTTCAAATTTTTTTGGTAGAATCTCCCTTGTAAGAAGAGCCCTTTGCAATATGATGAGAGAGATAAAAGTATATACATCGACCCACATGGTCGAAAAACACAATATATGACAACATTTATATATTTTGCGATATTTAATTCCAAAACGTACCATATTTTGGCATTTTTAAGCGAGCGGCTTATTTTATAAGTAGTTTGCATGACCAAAATCAAGAAAAACAGCTCCATATACCTGTACTTACTAATTTAAACACATAAGTACAAAAACATGAAATTTAATAACATTTCATTCATTTAAATGGTTAAAACATCTAAGCTTCATAACCCAATCATGCTAAACATGTATCATAAGCAATTATAGGGTTTCGATACTAATTTAATCGCTTTCAATCGATTCATATTCAATTCGAATGATTTACAACCCAATTTACTTGCATTAACTTCATAATTACACACATTAAAATTATTCAATCCAAACTGATTAAAAATCAATTTATTCACTTGTCATTTATTTACTTTCGTTTCCGTCAAACGACAAATTTTCTATGCAAATTCGGCGATATTTATTTAATAAAATAACCATTTAGGTTTATATCTATTTTAAGTTAATTCCAAATCAATTTATATTCAATTCTATTCCATTTCAAATTGATTCTCAATCAATTTATTTACATGCCATTCATATCCACATTCATTATACTCAAATCCATTTTATATGGCTCAAAATCATTCCATGCTACTTCATCGAATAACCATTTTCACAAATTTTATTTGAGCCAAGCTTCCATGAAAATATTAACTCAAGTTAATTCATTTATTTCATATTATTTCAACTCTCTAACTTAAGTTTATTACTCTTGCAACCAAATCCTATTTTCAATTTAGATTAATTCTTATTTAATCAAATTCCATTCCATTTACTAATTAATAATTAGTCCATTCACTTAATCCACTTCAAAACATAACTTCATACTCAAATTCATTTAATTAATATCCCAAGCCATATTCAATTTATTTACACTTAAATTGAATTTATTTATAACTTAAGTCATCATTATTTCAACCCATTTCTATTTTATTCAAATATATTCAATTCGCTTACTTTTTAAGTCGAATTTAATCTATAACCCATGTTCCACATTAAATTTTAATTTTAACCCATAATCCAATTTACTTAACCATGTTAAGTTCTATTCTCATATTCAATTAACTAATTTGTTTAGCTAATTAGTTCACTTTCATTTATAACTCAATATCTAATTTTTATTTCAAAACTCACTTCATTTAATTTAATAGAGTTCAAATTCATTTTATAATTCAAGTGTGGATTTTATTTTTTCACTCTAAAATGTCACACCATTTTATTTTGGTTGTTCTATTCCATTTTTCCAATTTAATGAGTTACACCACTTTTTTTTTCCTATTCCTATCAATTTTATACTCGAGCATATTCACATTTTATTTTCAACTCAAAATTTACATCACTTCATAGCTTAAATATATATTTATTCCAATTAATATTTTATAACTTATAGTTATTTAGTCACTTTACAATCCAGGTTTATATATTCCATCCAATTTTCATTTAACTTACATTAATTAATTTTTAGTTTCACACAATTCATTTGAATTTAATCAAGTAAGAGTTTCATTCCAACTTTAAATTTTTCCACACTTCCTTACTTATTTATCTGTTTCATTCACTTATTCATTTTCAATTGAATTCAAATCCAACTTAACTTTATTTAAGTTAGCTTAAGTCAAATTCAAATCCATACAATTTTCTTTACCAATTTATTTTATTTAACTTGCATAAGTTAAATTTTAATTTCATAGTGAAATTTCCAAACTTATTTAACTTAGCCTAAGTTAATTTTCAATTTGCTCATTCCATTTAAACCTACTCAATTTAGATTTTTAATTTCAAAAATTCAAATTCTAGAATTCAACACCTGGTTTTCACTTCAAATCATTTTGAAACCAATATATAGCCTTTTGGTCTTAACAAACCATTTCTTCGAAATTTGCAAAGTCAACCTGATTTTATCCAAAACAATTCATTTCAGAATTTCCAAAACAACACTTGTTTGCTTAACAAATCTAAAATATCAATTATGGTAGCAATCTGTCACTTAAAAACTCGAAAATGAACACCGATGATGTCGCGATAATCATAGGAATTATTTTCCAGCGGCTGTTGTAAGTTCAGAGCTATATCACTTCCAAAATCCATTTAAAACAATTTAATTTCAAAAATATTCCAAATAATATTACTATTATTTATTTCAAAATACTTTGGAAAACATTTCGAAAAATCTTTGGGTTTTCGTTTTCCAATTTCCGATTTGAATCCATTTTTCAGCTTTTACTCATATGTATAATTCATGCTTATACAATTCAATTTTGGTTTTTATAAACCATTTCAAATTTTATAGTCTTATTTTGACTATATACTAATATCAACCAAACACTCCAAATAAACCATAACTTTTTTTTGACAATTATTTCTTTCATATCAAAATATAGTTTGGGTAAAATTATTTCATTTACCCGCTTCAAAACAATACAATGTAAGTTTACCTGGTTCAAATGTTTAGAAACTACTATCGGTTCTGTGGCATACCATATATCGACCCGAATTTATAAGCCACTCAACAAATAAGTCAATACAATATAAAATAATTTATATTCACTAACAAATATGCGCTCATATCATAATACACTCAAACTCATTCTAGGGTACTACTGGCCCTATCTCTAATGAGTAATCCCCATCAAGGCCAAGTTTCTGACCTAAACTTCAGCTCCGATACCAAGTGTAAGGAACGGGATTTTCGACCCTCGAAAATCTACATCAATGCGTCCACTGTATAGGATGTCAAGCAATCGAGTGTCAGAAAAACCAGTTCATTAGGGGTGAAGAAGAAAATGGCGGAAGAAAATAGAAACAACAACGCAGAATCTCACAATCGTAGTGGAACATGATATAATATATAATGATAGATTTTTATACAGAAGAATCTGTAAAAAAAATTACAATTGCAACCATCAGAGTACACCAATCAATACATCAATCTGGACAGTAATAACTTGTCCACATACAACGGAAATATGAATCAAGTATGGAAATACGTCTTTTCATCCATCTCGTCTCCTGAGCTCCATAACATCTAATCCTGAATCTGTAATACTCAGTCTGGCCTGAGCATTATAATAAAGTAACACCTGATCAGTCTAGAAAACCAGCGTAAGGAAACACACTCAATTTGAATTATTAACTTTTATTAAAATCCTTTTAAAAACAAAAGTATCTCGTAAGACCATGTCACACATTAACACGATAGGTTTTTTCCTTACAATGACCAAAACATTTGATATCAAAATCATCTAATATTATAATAGTGTCTATAGAAAGTAAACTGAAAATAGCTGAAATGCTTGCATCTCACGTTTCAGCATAGTTGGGCACAATCAAAACCGTATGATGCTTATTGGAGAATTGATTCCATACAATGACTAGGCACTGGGGTACCACCTATCACGGTACATATCTAGAAAAATGTACCGAGGATCTTGCCGGGATCTCCTACAACACAAGACCGGCCTACCCCTAACCTAGATAGTACCGAATATGCTATCATCTCGGGTTTTCCCACCTTTATAAAAAATTGAGCGCTCTCTTTTCCATGCACAACCATATCCATAATATATTTATTTCTACGAGGATAACTGGAAAGGTGATAAAATACCCTAATTATGTGCGACCCACTTACCCTAGCTGCACTTTCCCTGTTTAGTCATTCCTGATTGATGAGGCTTGAGGTTAACGTTACATTTCAAGAACAATTCCACTTAGAATTCTCATCGTCCTCCAATGATGATGTTTTGATAGCATTCGTCCATACAAGTTGTCATAGGCCTGGATAAAATGAATCACCGTCTTCACTATCTTCACGATATCCAATCCTAACGTTCAAACCGGAAAGAAGTGGTTTCTCGATAATTAAATCTGATCCTAGTCTCTTCGAAACGATTAACGAAATTGGCCAAAATTGATAATCGATTATTTAACTATCAATAAAACATCCATAAGCAGACATCAGGCCTTATTGTAATTTTCCAAAATTTATTTCAAAATATCTTTATTTCAAAATAAAATTTATTTCACAATTTTCCAAGCTATGGAAAATTATGAATTTCTAAATGAAAATATGATATATTCGGTTTTAAAATTTATTTCGATTACTTCAAGAAGAAATTGGGTCTAAAATTTTAATATGTTTGAAAATATGATGCAGGTGAATTTCTGTGATTTTTGGGGATTTTTCCTAATTGATTTGCTATGGAAAATAAATTTATTACAAAAGGACATATTTGAAATATTGGTTTTGCTTAATTGAAGGGCTTGAACATTAATTATCCCTTAATTTAGATCTGATAAATGCGATAGTTATTTTGTAAAGTATTTGAACAGTTTTAAGGCAACCAATCAAAAGATTACAAATAGGCAGGTAATTATAAAGCAATTACTAAAAGTAGCATAAGTTCAGCCTTTATTCAAAGTTGGTTCCACCTATTTTAGTAGTGCCTTTCGACTCCTTTGCTTCCGCTTCGACTCAGTCGAAGCCAACCCAGCCAAAATCCACTTAGTCGAAACCAATACACAAGATATCCTTAGATGGTATGTAGTGGATTGGAGGAAAGGCGAAGCCATGGTGCCAAAAGTAATGCTTTCGATGAGGTTGAAACCTTAGTTTTATTTTCACATTTTAAGTGCCTACTTCATTTTACTTAAGATTTTTACATAGTCAAAGCATATATTTTCGAAAGGGTTTTTTCTATAGCTTTCGAAGGAGGTTTTCATTTTATATTTTAATGGTACAAGCTATCGATGGGGTTACTTTATTTATAAAAGAATGCTTTGGAAAGTACTAGTTCTGACTTGTTCGAAATCCAACCATAATTCTTTTTCCTTTCGAATGCATTGCGACCATCAATGCTTTCGAAAGGTTTTCTTTGTTTTAAACTTAAGCTAAGTCACTTACTAAATGCTTTAGAAAGGGTTCAGGGGTTTCGAAGGCAATGGAGTCGAAAGGGGGTTTCGATGTTACCCTTGAAAGTTTTACTCAAAGGTTTTGAGCTTTCGAATAGATAGTTCCAACACCATCAAATTTTCCCTAACTAATTTTGTGACGCCCCACCTCTATACCCACACTAGCCAAGAACACTACGGTGTAGTGCTGTCAACTAGCATGGAGAATAAGGCTGTTGAGGAGCGACCATCCATGTAATTGCTTATCACACGGTGGCTATAAATAATCTTCGAAAACAAACATAGAAATAATCATAACACAAATCAGTCACATATATCCATATCACAAAGGCGAAAGAAGATATGAATATATAACTAACACATGAAAGTGTACATCAGAGTAGTGGTCAGTAAGATCCACGATAATACAAAAGAATAGCAACACGTGCTATACAAAAGAATACAACTATGAGTCTATATCTCAAGTGTATACAACAAAAACTGCTAATCTAAACAGTTAGCCAAAAGTCAGAGTGATGAATCCCTGGGAAGAATTCAAGCAGAAGCACCTGTAACATCTCGGTCTGACCCGAGTATTATTTAAGAAAATAATAAACGGGTTAGTCTAGCTATAAATATCAGATGACATGATATAACATAAAAGATATGGCATAAACATAAAATATCCATAATGACATACCACTATAAGTATGTAAATAATGATCAACAAAAGATCAATCAATAAGAGATAATCAATATCACAAGAATCTTCTCAAAGATTCGGAAAGGGCATCATACCCCAAACTTGTACTCATAACAAGTCAATGACAGAAATTCTAGAAATCAATGCAAGAAGTCCAGAAATCATAGAAAATAGAAAGAGGCCTATCACATGACGGTCCGAAGACCAAGGGGAGCTACCCCACATGTGTGAATGGAATCACACAGATTAAGGTCCAGACTAACCAAAAAGCAAAAAGGTATGTGTGAGTGGAATCACACAAGTGGTGTCTAGTCTAACCTCGCAACAAGAGACATCGCACAGTTGCTAGTCTAAATCATCAGAATGATCGTCATGATCAACGAGAAGTGTCAATTACACTAAGCTAGTAAATATAGAAGTTTAGCTTCATGTCCCATAACCACTTGCATAACTTAGATATTTACGAACAAACTGTAAATCTTCACTAATAAAATTGTCACAAGAGGTTCAATCGAACAAGTCCAAGAATTAACCGACGAAGTGAACGCAAGCATTTCATACCACTTGTTTTACTAAGTCGTTTAATTAGATTTCTCATCCGAGTGAGGTAAAGGTTTGTATATACTAATAGATTGGAAAACGGTTTAAGAAAAGAGCTTTGTTATTAAAAATAGAGTTGAAATTGTTTGTTAAAAGAGTTTCGATATTTACTACTAGTATTGAAACCTTTAAATTATAAAGTGACAAAACACAGAAGCAATAGTAGAAACAATCAGTCACAAAGATCGCATACGGAGATGTGAATAAAATCCAAGGAAATCAGCTCAATGTTTTTCAGATAAGATCCCCTATGAAGGAGGGTCCAGGGGGGGTGGCAACCCCACAAGGTGGGGGTGCGGGGGCAACGCCACCGCATACGGGGTTCGACCTGCCCGGTAAGGTCACGGGGGTCCAGGGGGCAGCGCCCTGTCCAAAACGGTACGACCTAGTGAAGACAAAATGAAGTCTAACGACCTAAGAGGAATAGGGTCGAGCGACCTAATGGTTGCGACCTAGGGGTCTAAGGGGTCAAACGACCTAGTGGTGTTCGCGAGTTAGCAGAAGCGAGCAACCTAAGAGAGACGAGCGACTTAAGGAACTCGCGACCTAACATTTGAATAGGTCAAGCGACCTAAGTGGTCAGGCGACCTAAGGTCTTACGACCTAACGACCTACGGTCTAAACAAGGTCACACGACCTAAGGCCAGCAATGACCTAATGTGGGACGACCTAAGGTCCAGCGACCTATCGGTATGAGGACTAGCAACCTAATGGAAAACGACTTAGGGTCTTACGACCTAACGACCTAAGTCAAGTACAAGGTCACGCGACCTAATGGTTTACAAGGTCTTGCGACCTAAGGAGACAGGGACTAGCGACCTACGACCTAGGTCAATACGACCTACGACCTAAGGTCCATACGACCTAACTCTGAAGACGTTAGAAATGGCCAGAACGACCTACGACCTACGACCTAAGCCCGAACGACCTAACACCGAACAAGCATTTAGATGGCCCAGCGACCTATGGTGCTAACTCACGAGCGACCCAAGGGTTAGGTCGCGAGCGACCTAACTCCGAGCACCAAAAATGGCCAGAACGACCTAAGTGTAGAAAATTCACCAAAACGCTAAAAATTGGAGTTTTTCGCCAATCCAATCCAAATCAAATGCTAATATGCATGCAAAAGTGATAGGGAATCATTCCCAACAGTCCAATGTAGTTATAGGCTAGAATTGTGAGATAAAAATCTCACCTTTGCACCAAATATCAATGAAAATGAAGTTTTAAGCAAGCAAGAATCAATCCCTCTTCTATCTAAGCACAAGAAGCTTGAATCCAATGTCTTCTTCTTGAATTTGGAGTAGAAAGATGGATTGCAATTGAATTTGAGTTTTGGAATTTTAATTTCCCATTCCCTACACCATTTTTGAAGAAGCTTGAAGACTTAGGCAAATAGAAATGAAGTTATGAAGAGGAGGGGTGAAGGTTGGGTCTAATAGGCTAAAAGCCCAACCCAAAGTCTCAAGTGAAAAAGTAGTGAAATTCTACTATCTCCAATCATATCAATGTTTATAATTAAAAATGTTGTAAACAGCATTTCAAACTCAATGGAAGTGGTCTCGAGTCCTAATATGTCCGTTTGCAAAAAGTAGCTTTTCGGACCAAAATCCGATTAACGATTTAATATTTAAATAAAATATTTAAATATAAACTCGATAAATATGCGGGTTGTTACAAATTTTATTAAGGGTTTTGAAAGAAAAACTTTCATATATAACCTCTTTGACCCAAAAATGTTTTTAGAAGTAAAACCTAATGCTTTTTAAAGGGGTACTTTCATTGGTTTCGAAGCTAAGTTTCTAAAGAGTATTAAGCAATGTTTTGACACACAATCAAACGGTATAATTTGTTTCGAAAGAGACGTTTTAGAAAGGGCTTCGAAAGGTATATACATAATGTTTTGAAAAGGAATTTTCTTTGCTTTCGAAGGAGGTTATCCTGGGGTTTTGATAGTGATGTTTTATGGTTTTCAAAACAAATAACCTAATCTCATTTTTAAGCAAAAACCATGGCATAAATAAATTATAGAGTTTTTAAATAGAAGAAGTTTTCCTTGATTAATAGGTTAAAGGGTTTGACCAAGTTTCATATAAAATGATTCCATGGACATTAAACCACAGGGGTTGGTATTATTATGATTGCTTCTTTATATGTTTATTCACATTGTAATTAACCCATAATGGTACTTTGGTGAAGGGCAGAATAACCAACTAGGTTGACCCGGTAGTGAATATAACTTAAGAAATGTTAAAATCCAAATTCAAGATATTGGCAGGGTCCGATAGGTTCATAGTAAGCCACGAAAACTATATATAGAAAAAGGTATTGGTAGGGGTTAATAGATTCATAGTAAGCCCATGAAAACTATGATTTGATATTGGAAAGGGCCAATAGGTTCCTAGTCAGCCTATGAAAACTAGGATAAGAAATTAAGATATTGACAGTTAGTCAATAAGTTCCTAGTTAGCCCATGAAACCTAGGATAAGAAACAAAGATATTGGAGTTACGAATAGGTTCTTAGTAATCCCATGAAAACTATGAAATCGGACAGGTAATCTATAAGTATCAAACAGGCTAACAGTAACCCTAAATACTATATTTGAGACAGATAGTCATAATGCATGGAAATGGTTAACCCAGAATTAACCTACTTTTTTGCATATCATCATATTATTTTGAATGGTTTTACCATTATGGATGCAGGAGCATAATATACGGTTTTATAAAGTTTTAAAATGCTAGTGAGGGGAAAACCCGTTCCGCTAAGCAGCGTAGTCTCACTAAATATCTAAATGGTTTGAGATGGTAGATTATTATCCATACTAGGCTTTATGTATGACTCGAAGTTTTTTTTTCCCGTTAAACTTTTGGGTACTCTATTGATAATGGGTAGTTTGAGATTTAGGGTTTTCAGGTGTTTTTTTAGACGAATAAAGCTTCCAGTGACGTGCAGGAGGCATGCTAGTTACTTAGATTTCTTTTATTTCCGCTATGTTTGGTTTAAAGGCTTGTTTTATTGCCTTATTATATACTCTAATCGTCCAAGGGGCATCTTCATATGTCGCTCTTGGCATATTTTGTAATAAGCATATTTTGTCTGAACGTGGTTTGCGCACTGGGATTATGTAATGAATTTGAAATATTTGAAATGAAATATGGACTTTGTTTTCTATTTTAATTTTTTTCTATATTCATGTGTTTCCGTGTATTAATGTATCTAGCATTGTCGTATTTGGTCGTTGTCAATTAATAAGTATGGATGACTGCAACAATCGTAGCCGAGTTTTGGGCCTCCAAGTAAGAGGATGTTACAAGTTGGTATCAAAGCAAAGGTTTATGAAAATTTAAAAGAAATTTAAACCTATAAGATTTTTCAAAACATAGTCCAATGAATTAGGTAACAAGATTGGGGTTTGGGTTAACGTTATAGTTATGTACTTGTATTTGATATATATATATATATATATATATATATATATATATATATATAAGAACATATTTCCCGCTCTCTTGGATCGTTCTTCTGTATCTTACCAAGGCTCGTATGCAGATTTACGAGAAAAGAGAATGGAAGCAGGAAACGGAGAAGGACATCTCATTGGAGGAAGCATCGCAACTAATGGAAATGCTCGACTCACCACCAGAAGGAACCCGTGTCGACCAGCTAATGCTAATAACCAAAATGTTAATGCCAATGTGGGTGATGGAAGTCCACCCGTAGATTTGAGTGTGATGTATCAGTTCTTCGTCAATATGATGCTAGCAGGAGTTGTTGAAAATATAGGAGGAGCTAATCCTATAGCTCCAGTTGTTAATAATTAAGCTAAGTCGAACAAAGATTACACCGGTCTAGGTGGAAAGCCATTCATGGGGTCGGAGAATGCTATTGACGTAGAGAATTGGTTGTTGCATTGTGAGCGTATATTTGCTGATTTGGGTTTAGACGACGGACAAAAGAGGAGGTTAGCCTCTAGGCAGTTACAAAAGTCAGCACTTCATTGATGGAATAGTGTTACTATCGGAGTTTCGGAGGAGCAGCTGACTTGGGCTGATTTTAGAAGGAGATTTGAGCAGAAGTTTGTGTTTGATTTTGCTAAGTCAGAGCCGATGAGGAAATTTATGGATCTTAAGCAGGGAGAGATGTCGGTTGTTGAGTATGCTACTAAGTTTGCGGAGCTGTCCCGTTATGGACATAATACTATAGACACAATCATTAGAAGGAACGAGAAATTCATTAGGGGACTGAGGCCCAAGATTGCTAGGGCGGCCATGCCACATCTTCGCAATCCTAGCAATTTAGTTGTGGAGATGGCCATTCGCCATGAGGAGATGCTTGCTAATTGTGCTTGAGAGAAGCCAGTGGAAATTCAGGGTTCTCAGGGGAAGAAGAGAAAATTCTTTAAAAAGAAGGGAACCCGAAAGGGAACCTAGAAGTAGATACCGCTGAGAAGGCAAAAGAAAAGTTAGTTTTCTATAAGTGTGACAAGAATGGTCATTATACGAATGAGTTCTGGTCAGATAATGGAAAAAAGGCTGTAAATAAGAAGAATGTGAAGTGTTTCAACTGTGATCACGTTGGGCGTTAAAAGAATCAGTGTCCAGAGCCAATCAGGGCAGACAAAGGAAAGATTTCCGCTATTGGACTAGCTAGGCCTACTACAGCTGATAAAGGGAAGACTGTGATGGAAGGTACATTTTTGATTTAGAGTATAACATTAAGGGTACTTTTTGATATGGCGCATCGCATTCATTTATATCTCAGTGTTTGATTGATAGATTATGCTTGTAACCTACCTACCTTGTTACTTCCTTAAGATTTGTGAATCTAACAGGAGGGTATGCAACTCTATGGTTGAGATGTAACAAGTTAGAACATGATTTGTTAGATCATAAGTTTACATGCAGTCTGTATGTTTTCGATTTCATAGATTTCAGAACCATTTTGGGTATGGATTGGTTAGGTAGGTATGAGGCTAGAATATTTTGCCAGGATAGGGAGATATCATTGAGTCATCCCGATAGTCATAACCGAGTAGTATTTTCAGTGGATAATTTTGACCGGAGTGTTAGTACTTTGTTTAGTGCTATGGGGATAGGAGATGAGTGAAGTCAGGTTTGAGTAGCAAGAGAATTTGTAGATGTCTTTGAGCCGGTCACAGGACTACCACTGAAATGAGCAGTTGAGTTTCTATAGATCTTGTGCTTGGGGCTAAACCTGTTAGTTGACCACCTAGCAGGATGACACCTACAGAGATGAAGTAATTGAAGGTGCACTAGTGGATCTTAAAGGAAGGAATTTTATTAGGCCAAGCAATTTTCCATGGGGAGCGGCCGTGGTGTTCGTGAAGAAATCGGATGGGTCGTTGAGAATGTGCATCGAGTATCGTAAATTGAACGAAAGGTCAATCAAGAATAAGTATCCTTTGCCAAGAATAGATGATCTGTTTGATCAGTTGAGTGGAGACAGACTGTTTTCCTAGTTGGATTTAGCGACAGGTTTCCATTAGTTAAATGTGGCAGAGGACAGTATTCCTATGACAGCATTTCAGACTAAGTATGGTTCGTATGAGTGGTTAGTGATGCCATTTGGATTAACGAATGCACCTTCTTTCTTCGTGGATTTGATGAACTGAATTTTTCAAGAGTACTTGGATAGGTTTGTGCTAGTGTTTATAGATGACATTTTAGTATACTCTAAGGACGAGAGAGAGCATGATGTCAATTTTAGAGTGTTACTTGAGACGCTGAGGTAGAATCAGCTAAAGGCGATGTTTACCAAGTTACATTTTTAGAAGAAGAGGTTATGTTTTTTGGTCACGTAGTTTTAGAGAAAGGCTTGTCAGTCGATCAAGATAACGAAGCTGTTAATAATTGGAAGAGACCAGAGATGGTGACTGAAATTATAAGATTTCTTAAACTTGCTAGTTACTACTGGAGATTCATCAAGGATTTCTTGCGGATAACAGCACCTTTGACTAAGTTAACTAGGTAGGAGGTGAAGTTTGTCTGGTCCAACAAATATGAGGAAGCATTCCTTAAGTTAAAGCATATGTTGACCAATGCACCAGAGTTAGTAGTCCCAGACGAAAAATACGGATTGGTGGCGTATACTAATGCATGTGGAACTGGATTTGGAGCAGTGTTGATGCAGAAAGGTAAAGTTATTACTTACGCATCCAGACAGCTTAAGCCATATGAATGAGGTATCCTACTCATGATTTGGAGTTGGCTACGGTGATCTTTGCATTAAAGATTTGGAGACATTATCTCTTAGGGGAGAGGTTTGAGCTTTATACCGATTGTAAGTCTTTAAAGCATTTATTCTTTCAGAAGGAGTTGAATATGAGACATCACAGGTGGCTAGAGTTTTTGGCTACTTATGATTTTGGAATAGAGCATACACTAGAGGAGGTTAATAAGGTAGCGGATGCTCTTAGCAAAAGATATAAGAATGTGGTAATAGCTATGTTGGCGGAGTGGAAGCATTTTGAAGCTTTGGCTGGTTGTGGTGTGTAGTTAAGATCGAGTTCTAGTTCTAGTCAGAGTAATGCCATATTGTACTGTTTAGAAGTTCGATCGGTGTTGATCAAAAGGATTTCTTTTAAGAAAAAAAGGATCCAGTGTTAGCCGAGAGGATTAGAAGGCTTGAGGGTGGAATGTAGATCGATGATCTAAAAGACTTTAGTCTTGACCAAAGAGGATGGTTGAGAAATAAGGGACGATTGTGTGTTTCGAATATGGAGGACTTAAGGAAAGAAGTTCTTGAAGAATGTCATATGTCCAAGTTTGTGGTTCATCCTGGAGGGACCAAGATGTATCGGGATAGGAAGAGGAGCTTCTATTGGAAAGGTCTAAAGAGAGATATTGGCTTATGGGTTAGCTAGTGTGCAAACTGTCAACAAGTGAAAGTTGAACATCAAAAGCTGAATATGTTGCTTCAACTTTTAGAAATTCCAGTTTGAAAACAGGATTCGAAATCCATGGATTTCATAAATGGGTTGCCAAGGTCAAATAAAGGTAATGAAAGTATATGGGTTATGGTGGACAGGTTGACCAAGAGTGCCTATTTCGTTTCAGTAATGTCAATTAGGACGGCACATGTTTTAGTTAAGTTGTTCCTGAATAACATAGTTAGACTACATGGAGTTCCTAGTATAGTTAGTGACAGAGATGCTTTGTTCAGTAGTGAATTCTAGAAGAGTCTACAGGAAGTGTAGGGTACCAAGCTTAATATGAGTACTGCATATCACCCTTAGACAGATGGGCAGACAGAGAAAGTCAACAAAGTACTCGAGGATTTACTAAGAGCTTGTATATTGGACTTTGGTGGATCTTAGGAAGACCACCTACATTTGGTTGAGGTTTCCTATAATAATAGTTATCAGACTAGTATAGGAATGGTGCCTTTTGAAGCTTTGTATGAAAGGCCATGCAAATCACCGGCATTTTGGTTGGAGACTGGAGACAGATTAGTCTTAGATCTAGATTTGGTTAGAGAGGCGTAAGAGAAGATTGAGTTGATTCGGGAAAGGATAAAGGAAGCTCAGTCCAGACAAAAGAGTTACGTAGATAAGAGGCGTAAAGACCTAGAGTTCTCAGTTAGAGATAAAGTTTTTATCAAGGTATCACCGACGAAGGGTGTGGCACAATTTTTAAAAGTCAACGAAGTTAACCCCCAGATATGTTGGACCATTGCAGATTATAGAGAGGATTGGGAAGCTTGCATATAGAGTAGAGTTGCCGAGCAGTATGGCAGATGTCCATAATGTATTTCATGTGTCTCATCTTCACAAGTGTGTGCATGATCCAGAGACTGTTATTCCTATATCAGCGTAGGAAGACTTGATGATAGAGCCTAATTTGACTTTTGTTAGACAACCACTTCAGGTGTAAGAAAAGATTGAGCAACAAGACAGCCAGATTGGTGAAAGTTCAGTGGAGCGACAACGAGAAGGACTGTACTTGGGAGACAGAAGACAAGATTATAGATACTTATCCCGATATGCTTTAAGGATATGTTCGTATTAGGTTTATATAAATAGTTGCTAGTCTGATAGGCTATTATGGTTGTTAGGAATTATTACAGATGATTGCTATGTTTAGTATTTAGTCCTTAGTGAATTTCAACGACAAAATTCTTTAAGAGGAGGATCCTGTAACATCCCTAATTTTAAATAACATTATTCAGAAGATTTAATTAGATAAATTAAATATAATAATGCAAGAATTAAAATGATAAGAAGATTGGACTTTGAAATAAAATTTAAGGTCGTGCTTAATAATTATAAACGGGCTCAGATAGACTAATATGGTATTAATTTACATAAAGGTTTATTAGGGAATAATCGCCTTCATTTCTATTACCCACATTTTCACATATCCTTTCATTTTCTCACGTTCATTTTATTTCTCAAAAACCAAACAAACGTAAACCTAAGAAATCCGGCCATTACAAGGAAGAAAAGTGGGGAAGATTAAATCAAGCTAAGGAATTAAAGCAAGGCGATGAATCTTAAATTAAATCTCAAAGATCTTATCATATTCAAGGTGAATAATAATTCATTCCATCTCCTTTTTGTTTTCATAATCATAAGTTTTCTAATTTAAGATTAAATTTGTTTTTATGATGTCTTGGATGATGTTATGCTTGAATTATTATATGTTTGATTTAAACCAATTTATTTACATATGAATTTGCACGTTTTTAGGACAAAATCGATTGTTATTGATTTTAGGATGCCATGGAAAGATTATGTAAAACAGGATTTTAGAGATGTGTTTCAATTTTAACAATTTTGCAAGCTATGGAAAATTTATTATGAATTTCTAAAGGAAAATATGATATATGCGGGTTTAAATTTATTTCGATTATTTCAGGAAGAAATTGGGTTTGAAATTTTAATATGTTTGATAACATGATGAAAGTGAATTTCTATGAATTTTGGGGATTTTTTCTAATTGATTTGCTGTGGAAAATAAATTTATTTTAAAAGGACTTATTTGCAGTATTGGTTTTTCTTAATGAATGGGCTTAAACGTTAATCCTCCCTTGATTTAGATCTGATAAATGCGACAGTTACTTTATAAAGTATTTGAAAAGTTTTAAGGCAACCAATCAAAGGATTACAAATAGGCAGGTAATTATAAAGAAATTACTAAAAGTAGCATAATTTTAGCCTTTATTTAGTAAAGTTTGTTCCACCTCCTTTAGTAGTGCCTTTCGACTCCTTTGCTTCCGCTTCGACTCAGTCAAAGCCAGCCCAGCCAAAACCCACCTAGTCGAAACCAATACATAAGGTATCACTTAGATGGTACATGGTGGATTGGAGGAAAGGCGGAAGCCATGGTGCCGAAAGCGATGCTTTCGATGAGGTCGAAACCTTAGTTTTCTTTTCAAATGTTAAATGCGTGCTTCATTTTACTTAAGCTTTCGATGTAGTCGAACCATATATTTTCAAAAGAGGTTTCTCTAAATAGCTTTCGAAGGAGGTTGCCATTTTATTTTTTTAAGGTACAAGCAATCGAAGTGGTTACTTTATTTATAAAAGAATGCTTTCAAAAGTAGTAGTTCCGACCTAGTCGAAACCAACCGCAATTCGTTTTCCTTTTGAATGTATTGCAGCCATCAACACTTTTGAAGGGTTCTCTTTTTGTTTTAAACTGAAGCTAAGTCACTTACTAAATGCTTTTGAAAGGGTTCAGGGGTTTCGAAGGCAATGGTGTCGAAAGGGTGTTTCGACGTTGTCCTTCAAAGTTTTACTTAAAGGTTTTGAGATTTTGAATAGATGGTTCCAACACCATAAAATTTTCCCTAAACAATTTTATTAAGGGTTTCGAAAGAGATACTTTCATATATAGTCGCTTTGACCCAAAAGTTGTTTTTAGAAGTAAACCCAATGCTTTCAAAAGGGGTACTTTCATTGGTTTCGAACTAAGTTTCTATAGATCATTAAGCAATGTTTTGACACACAATCAAAAGGTATAATTGGTTTCAAAAGTGTCGTTTTAGAAAGGGCTTCAAAAGGTATATACATAGTGTTTTGAAAAGGAGTCTTCTTTGCTTTCGAACAAGGTTATCCAGGGGTTTTGAAAGTGATTTTTTAAGGTTTTCAAAACAAATAACCTAATCTCATTTTTAAGGAAAAACCATGGCATAAATAAATTAAAGAGTTTTGAAATAGAAGAAGTCTTCCTTGATTAATAGGTTAAAGGGTTTAACCAAGTATTATATAAAATGATTCCACGGATATTAAACCACAGGTGTTGGTATTATTATGATTGTTTCTTCATATATTTATTCACATTATAATTAACCCATAACGGTACTTTGGGAAAGGGCAGAATAACCAGCAAGGTTGACCCGGCAGTGACTATAACTTAAAAAATGTTAAAATCCTAATTAAAGATATTGGCAAGGGCCAATAGGTTCATAGTAAGCCCACAAAAACTGTGTGTAGCAAAAGATATTTGTAGGGGCTAATAGGTTCATAGTAAGCCCATGAAAACTATGATTTGATATTGGCAAGAGCCAATAGATTCCTGATCAGCACATGAAAAATAGGATAAAAAATTAAGATATTGGAAGTTAGTCAATAGGTTCCTAGTTAGCCCATGAAAACTAAGATAAGAAATAAAGATATTGGAATTACCAATAGGTTCTTAGTAATCCCATGAAAAATATAAAATCGGATAGGTAGTCCATAAGTATTAAACATGTTAATAGTAACCCTAAAAACTATAACTGAGACAGATAGTCAGAATGAATGGAGATGGGTAAGCCAAAATTAACATATTTTTTTGCATATCATCATTTTATTTTTAATTGTTTTAACCATTGTGGATGCAGAAGCACAGTATATGGTTTTATAATGTTTTTAGATACTAGTGAGGGGAAAACCCATTCCGCCAAGTGGCCTCGTCTCACTAGATATCTAAATGGTTGGAGATGGTAGATTATTGTTCAGACCAGGCTTTATGTCTGACTCGAAGTTTTTTTCCCTTAAACTCTCGGGTGTTCAATTGATTTTTAGTAGTTTTAGGTTTAGAGTTTTCAAGTATTCTTTTAGACGAATAAATCTTCCGGTGACATGTAAGAGGCATGCTAGCTACTTAGAGCTATTTTATTTTCGTTGTGTTTGGTTGTAAAGGAAAACTTGTTTTATTGCTTTATTATATACTCTGATCATCCAAGGGGACATCTTCATATGTCTCCTTGGTATATTTTGTAATGAGTATATTTTGTCTCAACGTGGTCTGCACATTGGGACTATGTAATGAATTTGAAGTATTTTGAAATGGAATATGGACTTTGTTCGATGTTTTAATTTTTTTTCCATGTTCTTGTGTTTCTATGTATCGATGTATCTAACATTGTTGTATTTGGTCGCCGAGGATTAATGACTATGGATGACTACAGCATCCGTAGTCGTTAGTTTTGGGCCTCCAAGTAGAGGGGATGTTACAAGTCCTTAGAAACGACAATTTCGTGTTGGATCAGAACATTTCAACGCTAGGAATTTTCCATACTAAAAGTTTTTTCTTATGGAATTCATGTACTTGAACTGGATAATTCCAACATCCTTTTTTGATCTATCTCCATGGATCTTAATTCCTAAAATATAGGAAGCATCACCTAAATTTCTCATCGAGAAGTTATTAGATGACCACACTTTCACTGATTGCAACATTGGTACATTGTTGCCGATCATTAGTTAATCATCAACATATAAAACTAGGAATGTTACAACACCATTCGGCTCTTTCTTATTTGTACACGCTTCCTTTGTGTTTTGTCAGAAACAAAAATGTTTGATTACCTTATCAAAACATTTGTTCCAACTTCAAGATGATTGCTTAAGATCGTAATTGGTTTTAAGAGCTTACAACTCTTATGACGACCGCCCTACACTTCTAGCACCTAATATACCTGTAGTAGTGCAATATAACAGTGCCCGGACGATGTAGGACGTTTTTCAGGTGGTAAATAACCTAAACAATTACAGAACCTATTGTATATCTTATGGCATAAGGATAAAATATAATAGTCCTCAGATATATAAATAAGGAAGACATAAATAACTATATGAACCATCACCGATCAAAGAAAAGGTTCAACACGGTTATATAAGCAATAATAGAGCTTATACAATCGAAAAATAACCTCAAATATCATTCTCTAATAAAAATTGAATATTATCATCTCTACAACGTCACACAACAGAATAAGCAATAATAGTCTAAACTATAAGTATGAGAAAACATTAGTCTCATGCTAGTCCACTCATTAAAATACTCGAGATAATAAAAAGCAAAGCATAAAACCTCGAGTTAGACAATAATTTGGTGTGAGTGACAAACAATCTCAAAATACAATGAATGTCGATATAGTATAGGATATAGACGATAAGGAATCATACCCGACCTTTCTCATCATCCAAGAGTTAGCACATAATAGTATATGCTAAACTAGTGCCAACATCATCTTATAGGTATACTACAAGTCTAAGTACAATATCGTGTGTTTGGGTATCCAAGTCCACAATACCTAAGTAAAATGATATCCCTATGGTAAGAAGACAAGCGCAACAACACATAACATACATAATAGACATAACATCCATAAAAGAATCCTCACATCACCCAGGTGCATTGAATATATGATAACTCATATTTCCATGCCATCTGCCAGAGACTAATGGAAAATATTAGTTTCTCAATGCTCGAATGCACATCATATGGTAAGGTCGGGAACTAGAGCAACGTTTCCACAAGGTCCATGGTACATAGATCAGTATCAACGATCTAGGATACCATATCTACATATCTGGTGGGTTCACTCACATACTCCCTCTTTACGGGAATGCTTAGAAGACCTACGAGTATAAACGATTCCTTTTCATATGTTTTCACAGTCGAACTCGGTTCTCATTCCATTCCATAGATCTCCATAGTAGAACACATTCTTCATTCTACGATAAGTTCCTATCTTCGGACTTGCCCTTATGGGTGATCATTGCAACTCCAACCGTTGATTCACTCTCATTGGAACATCTCTAGACACTTGTTCCTAAGTTATTGAGTCTTTATACCAAAGTACGAAGCAATTGCATTAAATCTTAGCATCTTCGTTTCATTGCTGAAATCACCCATCATAGAGTTGTAACATCGAAAATTAAATGTCGAAGGAAAAAACAAATAACTATAGCACAAACCTCGAAGTATGATCCTCGATTTTCTCCAACCATGGTATAGTCACCTCCGACCATAGTCATGTCGGCATCGACAGTATCATATCGGTTCCAACATGTTTACTTAACCAAAAATGGTTGATTTTATCTCTACCTTAGAACTTTTCTACACCTCAGTCTTTCCTCAAAGAAAAATCATAGGTAGCTCGGAGTCACACTGCGGCCAACCCAAAGCCAAACCCAAGACCATTTAGAATATGTCGGTGCCAACATGTGTACCCCTCAATACTTAGCCGAATTTCCATGCCCGATCCTTTAGGTGGTAATCTCTTAACCCGAAGCATCAATGCTTGACATCCGAAGTCTCTCCATCAAGCACCCAAAGTTATGCCTCGAATTCCACGAAGCACGTCACACCTGACTTGATTTTTAAATCACTATTGACTTATTTTTCCCTTGCTCGAAACTTCCTTCACTTCTTCCCGAATCCCATGCTGAAATTCTCGAAGTCCACTTACTCCGACTTGATTCCACTACCACCATTAACTTGTTTTCCTTTACCTTAAAACTCCAACAAATCTCACCCAAATGACTTGCGACCAAAAATATAAGCTCCCTGGACCTTTAAGAACAACAAACATCAGTCATATACAATTTCAAATACTTTCACCATCGATTTTCACAAAATGACAACACTCTCTACGTAACAACCCGTAAATTTTCGATAATTTAATCCGTTAATTTAGTGAATCTTGTTAATTAATATTGGAAGAAATAAAAAGTTGTAATGCAATAACGAAATAATAACTAAATTAAAATCAAACAATGTTAATTCTAGTTAACTATTAACAATCTTAATGAAATTCTAATTCACTATCATTTAAATGCTATGCTTGGTTATCAATTGAATATAAGAAAATAGAAGTAAGTATTGAATTAACTAATGAAATTAATATATTGATTTATAGTAATTGATTGAAATTAGTATTAGGGATCTAATGGTAACAATGTTTTGAGTAATAAACCTGCAAATGAAATTAAAGATTTATGGTAACAACTATTACATGTTACCTTTTTAGTTTGTCTATTAAATGGAAATGGGGAATCAATTAAATTAAACTGAAATTTAATGTTACATTGATGAGATTTAGACAATATCTGCAAAATATGAGTGTAATAAGTGAATGGAAATGCTAGTTTATTTCATAAAGTAATAATGGATTTAATAAAAAGAATGGGAATCAAGGTTTATAAATTTATTGAAATTTAAATTGTAATAGTTGAAATTTGTGCAATTAAATGAAATTAATTATAATGAAAAGTGAAAGGGAGATGAAATGGGAAATTATTAACGTATTAGGATACAAACAATGTTAATTGTACCCTTGAGGTGACAAGTGATGGAATAACAGGATTTAAAATCAATTAAATTGGATTATTGGAAGTGAAAAGATTTAGAACCTTCGAATTTAAAAGGAATTGAAATCAAACACTGTAATTTGTAAAATAACTAACTTTAAATAGATGTGTAAATTTATTTTAAAATATTGTAATTATACAGGTACTTGAAAAGATAAAATTTGTGGATTATATTATCTCAATTGAAAATTTGGTTTAATTAATTAATTACTAATTTATTTAATTAACTAAAAATAGCCATTTTGGCCAATGACTTGGATTTTGACGAAACTAGTATCATGAGATCTGTAATGGTGAATTATAGCAGGATTTCAAGTTTCGTAGAGATCATACTTGAATTTTGATCGTACGGACTCGAAACGCCTTGAAATCAATTTAATTGAAACTAATTGAAATCAATTTAAAAAATGTTGATTTTAACGTAACTCCTTCATACGATGGAATTTGGACATGGAACCTATCTCACTGAATTTAAAATATTTAAAAACATCTATTTTGATATATGGATTGACCTACTTGCGTTCTGAAGTTAGTACGGGCTTTTTGGGCCATGTATCGTTCAACTTTCCAAACCCAATTTAGCCCGTTCAATTCTATTTTGTTCAGCCTATATATGTCCGGTTATAAGCCCTAACAGCCTTTCTGTTTCTCATTTCTGTATGTACAGAAATTTATGTTGCTCCTCTTTCTCAATGGCAGACAAACCCTTAAACTTCTCAATCCAATTTCAATTCAAAATCAAATTTCAAAATTTAAACTCCACAAACTATATCAAATTATATATCAATTTAAAGCTCTCGATGAGCACATCTCAGATCTATGATCCATTTTCCAATTTAAATCACCTTCTGTCCTAAAATTTGAAGAACAAATCACGGGCGTACTTTGCGCGTCGCGATCAACGTTGACCGATCATCAAATCAGTTGAGGGGTTTTGTAGCGCTCGCTTCGTGGAGTAGATCGAGGGTGGTCGCAACCTGTATTGGGGTCGGAGGCATTTGGAATTTTCAGTTCAAGGTTTGAAACCCTAGACGCTATGGTGGCAGCTCATGCCATTTCTGGCGATCAGACTAGTGGGGAAGGAAAGGCGTTGTCGTGGCGAGCTTGATAGCGGGGGTCTAAAGGTCGGAGGCGGCGCGTAGGTGGAAGTCAGGCCGATCAAAGGCGGAGCAGCTGTATGAGTTCATGGGTTCGAACGAGATGGGTTTAAATGTTAGGGTTAGTTTGAAAATCTGGGAGGTGATGCGTGGCCAGCATGGGTTGAGGTGACGTGTAGTTTGAGAAATTTATTTATTTCTGTTTTTAATTTAAATTTTTATTTCAACTTGTTTTAACGCCCATAACTTTTGCATATGAGGTCCAATTCATGCATGGTTTTCTCCACTAGGATCGCATTGGAATTCGGACGTTTTAATGCTAGTTTGGACGGATTCGAAGAGTGTTTGAATTTTGGGTTTAAATTCAATTTGAATTCAAAAGGTGAGCGTTTTAACCCACTCGCAACTTCTAAAATTTCTTATGTTTGTTAAACTGATTTATGATGTGATTAGAAATTTATTTATGACTGTGTGACATATTTTGAATCATCATCTCAGTTTATTTGAATTTATTTGGATAAATAGTTATTTAGTTTATCATTGATTACAAACTGCCAGTAAATACATGTTATTTATTATATGTTCTATATTGAATGTTATTGATTGAATTGGATGATGATTGTGATAAATATTTGATGATTAATATTGGATGAATAGATGTCGTATTTTATATTTGATTTTATTAAAAAAGTAATATGGTTAAGTATTTACGTAAATTATATTTTTATATAGAGTTTATAACGATTTAATAAAATTTAGGTTGGGAGGATAGATTTGAAATTGATTCTAAATTGTATTAAATGTAAAAATTTATTAAATGAAACGGATTTGGAACTTATGGAATTGGAGATTTGTAAAGGATATGATTTATAACTTGATTTTGGTTTGAGGTGAATTAAATAAATATTTCTAGTATAAATGAATTGAAGGAAACATTTAGTTATTTGTAATTTGGGTTTTATTTAAATAATAATGGATTTATTAAGTAAGCGTTTCAAAACTAAATAATAGGAATTTAATTTGATACATATATGAAATTATCAAACTTAGTTTAGAAATTGTTGAATACTTAAAGCTTGAAATATATTGAATTTGAAATGGTTTATTTTGTGGATCAAATCTGTAATATCCCGGAATTTATGGCAATATAAATTTAATAATCTGTGTTTAAAATTTAATTAATTTGATAACTTTTGTAAATAAATTTGAATTGATTCAATAATCTTCTTTAATAAATATTTAATTAGCGGATTTATTTTTAATAAGTTAATAAACTATTTTCTATTTATAATATTGTATATATATTTATATGTATTTTAAATAGATAAGTTTGGTTTTGAATTTAGTGTAGCATATTTTCTAATTTTAATATTTTGAAATTGGAAAATTATGATTTATTTTTGAATTAAGCTTTTCAAAACTATCTAATAAAACAACTATATGATTTAAATATATAAGATAAATGTTTTATTTGTTTAAGTTATATTTTGACTTAAGTTTGAATGTTAAAATAAAGTTACAAAAATGTTGTTTTATTTCTTTTTAAAATATTAATTAATAAATGTGATTTGTAAAATTTAAATATGAGAGTTTAAAATACAACTAAAATATGAAACATTAATTTATTACATAACAAATAATTTGCAACCTCTTTTATAAAATGATTAAAAATATTATTTTTAAATAATTGTTTTGTTTTATTTATAATAATACTTTGTTTTATTCTTTAAAAATTATTTATCTATATACATAACTAAGTATTAAAAACTAATTAACTAAGTTAAACTTTCATTAACACTTAACTAACAATATTAATTAATTAAAGATACATGTGTAAACATCTTAGATTTTAATATAACAAATGTAACTAAATATTATTTTAAAATGACAAGTGTGAGATTTGAGACATGTGTCATTTTAATTTTATTTTTCTTTGCTTTTAAAAATAAATCATAAAGAAGTTATATGAACTTGCATATTCCCATTTTTTTATTTACTCATTTTTATTCATACAAAGAAAATCTATAGCATTTTCAAGATTTTCAGATTTAAATCAATTGAAACCTGAAAATCACTCTTCATACTCATAATCCAAACACAAACCATCTTCAAAAAAACATCATGCATAGCAAATCTGTTCCAAAAGCCTGCAATTTCAATCTGTAATCAATCCCTGAATTTCATTTCCAAAGCCAGAATCCTGCATTTCATTTTCAAGCTACCTGCATGCAAAAATTAAAGCCTGCATTTTTCAAAAATCTGGAAAATAAAGCAAGAAGTCTGCATTTTATTCAATTCTGAAACAAGGGCCTGCATCTTCTTGTATGTTGGAGCATGCATGCAAGTTTATAACTAATCAAGGGGCAAAGGCATTTTAAAAGCATTTAACAACTCAGGTCTTAAAGGCATTCAAGCAAGTTGCAAAAGATGTTCTGCATGTTTAAAATAATCATGCTCTGCTCATCAGGATTTAAAACTGCGAGTAACTTTTCTTTAAAAAAAATTAAAGGTTAAAAATTTGTTGCATGCTCATATCTGTAAATCAGTATGATTTGTGAGTAAATTGCAGTGCATTTCTGTGAATTAATATGTGATGGGTATGGATATAATTTACTGTGTATAAGCTTCTGTCAGTGTTTAGTTTTTTTGCAGTATGGATTTTATTAAAATCCATTTCCCATCTTATAACAATCCTTGTTTATATTTATACTTCAATACAAACCTGTTTGTTAGGACATAAAGTAGAGTTTAAAATTTTATATAAGTTGGATATTACTTATGTTGCCTAGAAATATTAATAACAGAGCAATAAAATTGTATAAGTGAAAATATAAACATTACAAATCAGTGTTTCAGGTTTGTATATCAAAACATCATGTAAAATTATGATTTTTAAAAGTAAAACTACAATTTTTATTGCTTTAACCAGAAAGCAATTCAAACTTCACTGTAATATACATTTTGGGTTAGCATTGTTAGTTTATGTGTTCGATTGAGTTGGATTTGTTACTGGAGGAGTAGGAGATATCTGAGATGATGAGAAAATTACTGGATTGGATTACAATTCATCTTTGAGGGTGTAATTTTGATTTGAAAATTTTGAACCCTAGTTTTACTGGGTTATAAATTTTGCTTGAATTCGATCTCCTCGGTGGATCAAGTTACTTGGGGTTTTAGGGAATGGATGATGGTGGTTTGAGGAAGTCATCGTCGGAGTTGCAGAGTCAACCATGGCCGGTGGCGCGTGGACGAAGCCGTTGACAGGTTGGAGTGTTTGGGTACTGTTTTGTTCCAGGGTTGGAAATTTGGTCTCGATTTTGAATTCGAGCAAATGGTGATTGGGTTGATGTTTGGATGGTCGGAGTTGATGAGTGACGATCGTGGGGAGGTCTTGTAGTTGGCCAACGATGGCCGGAGGTGTTGTGCATGTGCAAAGAGGAAGTGGGATGCTGGTGATGTTTGGTGGTTATAGTTTTGTTTGCCTTGTGATGGACTCGGGGGATTTGGGTTTCTGCTCGAAGCAGATAAGTTTTTACTCAAAGTAAAAATAAGGGAGGCTCGAGTATTTGGTTTGTTTCAGGGTTTATAAATAAACAGAAACCTGTTACATATTTTAAAAGTTAGAAGTAAGTTTTAAAAAGCGTAAACAAAATTTGAATTAAGATAAAAACCAGAATCTGAATATGAATTCAAATTGTTTGAATTCTGGTTTTTGTAATAATTTGAATTTTGAAATTTAAGTTTGGTTTTTATAAAACATATAGAAACCTGTTTCTGTTTTGAGATTAAAAGTAGAGTTTAAGAGGTAAATTAAAATCTGAACTGAGTTTAAAACCTAAATTTAAATATGAATTCAATTAGTTTAAATTTTGGTTTTTGAAATAATTTGAATTTTTAAATTCTGGTTTGGATTTAAATATAAACAGGAAAACTGTTTCTGTTTTAAAATCAAAAGAGAAGTATAAAATGCAAATTGAAAATTTAAACTGAGTTTTTGAAATCTGAATTTGAATATGAATTCAAATTATTTTGAATCTGGAATTGAAATAATTTACGTTTTAAAATTTAAATTTGGTTTTAAAACTTGTAGGTGTAAAGAACACATGTGGTTTTGAATTTGAATTGGAAGCTTAAATTTTTAATTAGAAATTTAAATTGAGTTTAAATATGGGTTTTTAAATCTGGAATTAAATTTAAACTTCAGTTTCTAAATTAAAATAAGTTTAAATTTAAATTGTTTAATTACTTTAAAACGGTTAAATGATTTGAATTTTAAAATGGAGTTTAAAATGTAAGTAAGCTTTTAAAGATTTGAGTTTAGATCTGGAATAAGATTCAAACTGTATTTCAGTTTTGAAATTAAAAAGTAAATTTTAAATTGAATTTGTTTTGAAAATAATCTGGAATGTTTAAGTGTGTTTTTAAATTGATTTGAATTTAAATTGAATTGGGATTTAAATTCTTTAAAACTTATTTTATAAGTGGATGTTTCTTTAACATATGAGATAAAGGTTTTGAATTGTTTTTAAAATCTTGTTTAAGTTAAAATTTGTATTCATTTTAAAATCTCAAATTTTAAAATAAAGTTTAAATAGAATTTAAAGTAAGTTTAAAAACAATTTGTTTTAAATGCTTAATTAAGTAAGAAATGTTTATCTAAAAGATAAATGGAATTTGATGAATTGGATTCATTAAATAATTAAGTTAATTTAAAATGAATAATTAATTAATTAATTAATAATGTGGATGATTAATTAAGTAATTAATAATTTTTAAATTGATTTAATTAAAGACATAAGATTAATTAATTAAGGTTAGTTAATCTGTAATTAGGGATTGTTAATTAAATTTTAATTTATGGTTAAGATTAATTAATCAAGTGATTAGGATTAGTTAATTTGTTGTTAATACTTAACTAATTTAATAATTAGCAATTAATTAATTGGTAACTAAATATTAATCAATTGGTAATTAATAATGATTAATATAAGTTAATTTATTAATCAAGTAATTAAGAAATGTTAACGAAGGTCATTAACTTAAGATTATTTAACAGTTAATTAATGTGATTAATTTTTAATAATTAATTAGATTAATTAATTAATAATAATCATTTATGTAATTTTTTATTTTTAATTACTTTATGGAAGTAATTAATAAATTAATTACTTAAAGTAATTAATTGTGTTAATGTGATTTGTTTAGGTTAATTAATTAAGTTTAATTAATTTAAACACTTGAGGATTGGTTAATAATTACTTTATGTAATTAATGGAATTGTAATTACTTAGGGAAGTAAATAATTGATAATTACTAGAGGTAATTAAAGGTGTTAATGATGGAAGTAATTTTAGATTAAATTACTTTGTAATTAATCAAGGGATTAATTGAGATAATTAATTAAGAGTAATTAATTTATGGAATGTGTAATTAAAGGGAGTTAATTACTGGATTTGTTATTAATCAAGGGTGATTAATATATGCGTGGTCTAATTGAAGATTAATTACTTAATGTAATTAATTTATATAGTGAGATTGATTAAATCATTAATTAATAAATTAATGATGAATTGATTAATTAAGGAATAATTAATAAATGAAGTAATTAGTTAATAAAGGATTAATGTAATTAATTTTAGTTAGTTAATTAATTAAGCAATTACAAGTTAATTATTTGCAAAGAGTTAAGCATAATTAACTTGTGTAATTAATATTAAAGGCTAATTGCTTATTGTAATTAGGGAATTGTTAATCAGTAATGATTAATTGGAATGGATAATGTAATGGCGATTTATTTAATTGATTTGTAATCAATTAATGGTTAACTTAAGCAGGATTATAGTGATGAAGTAATTAATTTAATTTATTTTAAATTAATTAAAGATGATGTAATTAATTTAATTCACTTTAAATTAATTATAGATGATGTGATCATTAAATCATTTCTTATGCATGAATGATTGATATTGGTTGCCTTGAATGGTTTGTAATCTCAGCCATGAGATGATTTATGTTATATGATATGGATGCATTGGTTGCATTGCGATGATGATATGGATTATCTGTTATATGGATGATATGGATTATCTATTGATGATGATAATATTGATTATCTTTTGTGATGTGAATTATCTATCTGTGTGTGTATAGATAATGAATTGAATTATTTTAAACTCTAAAATAACTTGGCCTTAAAAGACACGTTTTGGATTTCGATAAGATCGGGATCGGGTTTCAATATTTGGATATCCGAAAACCACATCGATCCAAATTAACATTAGGTCGTGAATCTGAAGTGAAGATGAAGATTCATAGTGCAAGGGTTATCGTCGTTAACTCTGAGGGTGATTCCAAAATGAGTGTAACGAGATAATGCCTTCGGTTTCGTTCGAACCCGGAACGAACTTGTATGGATTGAATGCTTTCAGAACATCGTCAGATGGATGATGAGCATTCTAAGTGATATGTCCTATAAAGGTAATCGTAGCCTCGGAATGGCTAAAACAGGGGAGGTGCAGCAAGGCTAAGTAGGTCATGCCCAAGTAGGACGAGATTTACCCCTGTCTCGATGTCCCTTTATTTCGGCGTAGTGGTGCAGTTGCTGATCACAACTGCGGGGTGGTCTTGTTCGGAACTGTTCAGTAAGGAATGGTTATGGCTTTGTGTTGCAGGGGAGCGGGCGTACTCCTCGGTACGGTGATCTAGGCCACGTACCATGACGGGCGGTACCCCAGTAGCCCTACCATTGATGGGATCCAAAATCCAATAAGTGCTGTACGTTTTAGTTGTGCCCAATTATGTTGGAATGTGAGATGTAAGCATTCCTGCTATTTATGTATTTTACTTGACAACCCTAAACACTATTATAGTATCATCGGATTTCCTATCAAATGTTTTGGTTAGCGTAAGGTAAATACTTTTCCATGTTTATGTGTAGGAAGTCTTATGTGATACCTTTTCTTTTCAAAAGGTTTTTCAAAGTTAAGCAACTTTAACCTGTTACTCACACCAGACCCATGTCTGACCCGGAGTTTATTTCTGTTTTTCTTAAACTTTTGGGTACTCAAATTTTTACGAGTAGCCAAGGGATTCAGGTTAGCTTTGACGAATTATGGAGGAACAATGGAGTAGGCGGCTTCGGCGTTAGGTATATGTTTTCCGCTGTGTTGGTATCTCTGAGTGTTTTCTGTATTGTGTTTGAGTTGTAATAACTAAACAGGTGTTTATAACTGTCTAGTATGTGATGTATTGTCTGTGTAACTCTGATAATTGTTTTATACTATGTAATACTTATGCTATTAATATTTTATTCATTCCGCTATTGAGACTCTGTTGTTTTTTCTTCTTTCTCTTCTTTTTTTCTCTTTTCTATCCCTTTCTTTCTTAAAAATGATACGACTTTTTGTGGAGAAAAAGTCGGGTCGTCTCATTTGGTATCAGAGCGCTAAGTTGAACGAATACCTAGTCTCTGGAGTGGTGACTATCTTGAGAGAGCGTATTTGTATTTATATATATATATATATATATAATTGTTTCTACCTATTTGTTGGGTTACCTGTTCGGGTTTTCCAAAATAAGTTATAAAGGTAGATGAGGTAGTGGTGTGTGTAACACAACTACCAATTGGTTGGAGTTTGAAGGTTGAGGTTGGAAGTGTATTTGTCGAGACTGTAGACCTATTATCGTCTCAAGTGAGTTTTGCTTGGTATAAGGATTTCATCGATCTCTGAAGGAAACCTGTTAAGGTTTAGAGTTCATCTTTGAAGTCCAGAATTGGATGAGTTGAGTTTGGATCTGTCGGTTGGGCAGAGGCAAGTGAGTGATGGTGTCTTGATACCACAGGAAGTAGTAGCTGCGTGATGAGATGCAGTGATTATGGATATTTCCGAAGATGTTTCTTGGGAACAAGAATAAGGAAGTGAGTCTGCTCGGTGATGTGGATGAGTCCAGCAGAATGTCCTATTTTCTTTGAAGTCCGAGTTTCTCGAAGAGCTTTGGATTAGGAAGTCTTTGGCTTTGGTGTTAACAGTGCAGCTTGGAGTGTTCTGTGTTAGCAGGAAGTTTTCTGGCTGAGTATTTTTTATGAAGTAGAGTTCAGAAGCAGCAGTGTGAATCCTTTTCTGCGGTGAATTGGATAGGCCAGCATAAGCTGTTCTGATTGGTTGAGAGAGGGCAGTTTCTTTGGAATTAGGCTGAGTTGATCGCAAAAGTGACTTGCGATAGTGGAGTGTTCTCTTGGTTGTTGGAGATTGTCCGAATGTCTTCAGGGAAGTCAGAACTTTGTCCGCATTTGGAGATCGAGTTTTCTTATCAGCTAGGATTCCAGGATTTGGTACCAGTGGTTCAGTTAGTAGATGGATGGATTCCTTGAGATAGAAGTTGGTGAAGCAGCTCAGGTTTCGGAGGAATTTTTGAGTTTTCTTTATGGATATGTTGAACCATATTTGTGTGATGGGTTGTCCAGTCTGTGCTCGTGCTCTTTATCAGCATTTTCTTCTACTTCGGATCAGAGTTGTGTAGCGGAAGCAGTTTGGGGGGGTGTGTGTGTATGTTTTGTCTTTTTGGGATAAGGAGAAGTTTGTTCTGTCTTCTGTTGTTGAGGAGTTGAGTTTGTGTTCTTGGTTTTGGATTGATCTTGAGGAGATCATCGGGTTAGGTTGTTTTGATCCAGTCTATTTCTAGAGGCATCAGCAAGGGTTGAGCTGATCAAGAAGGATGTTGGAGGCCTAGAATCGTCCGAAGAATTTTGAGGATAAGAGACGGAGAAATTTGGATTCTGGTGTCGGAGATTTGGTTTTGGGATAAGTTTTCTCTGATCCAAGGAGCTGTAAGTTTTAGTAAGTCTGTGAAGCTAGCTCCGAGGTATTTTGGGTTTCTTCTGTGTTCTGGTAAGATAAGTGTTTGGTTTTCAAGAGTTGAATCGCCAGTTTGGATAACTAGGATTCGATATGTTTCACGTATCTCTGAGGGAGTACGTGTAAGATCTATTTCTGGTCGTAGAACCAGCAGTTCTGGAGGTTTGGTTGTTGAGTCAGACTCGTTTGTAGTCTGATATCTTGTTTAGAGTTGTAGATATAGATGAATAGGAGCTCTATAGCTTAGTAATATTGATTGTTTGAATTCTATAAAGCGAGTATCCCGATATTTATACCGGGGAAACTCGTGAAAGTTCTATTCACAATTTTTTTTCTGGATAGTTAGATTTGTTTTAATTGTGTGAATTGGTTGTTTTGGTTGTTGGCATATGATTAACATATGTTGTATTTTAAAATTTAATCTTTAATGAGATTATTAAATTACCTTTATTTTAAATCTCGGGGACGAAATTCTTTTGAGGGGGGAGGATTGTAATATCTCGGAATTTATGGCAATATAAATTTAATAATCTGTGTTTAAAATTTAATTAATGTGATAACTTTTGTAAATAAATCTGAATTGATTCAATAATCTTCTTTAATAAATATTTAATTAGTGGATTTACTTTTAATAAGTTAATAAATTATTTTCTATTTATAATATTGTATATGTATTTATATGTATTTTAAATAGATAAGTTTGGTTTTAAATTTAATTAGTGTAGCATATTTCTAGTTTTAATATTTTGAAATTGGAAAATTATGATTTATTTTTGAATTAAGCTTTTAAAAACTATTTAATAAAATAACTATATGATTTAAATATATAAGATAAATGTTTTATTTGTTTAAATTATATTTTGACTTAAGTTTGAATATTAAAATAAAGTTACAAAATGTTGTTTTATTTCTTTTTAAAATATTGATTAATAAATGTGATTTGTAAAATTTAAATATGAGAGTTAAAATACAACTAAAATATGAAACATTAATTTATTAAATAACAAATAATTTACAGCCTCTTTTATAAAATGATTAAAAATATTATTTTCAAATAATTGATTTGTATTTTCAAATAAAATGATTAAAAGTACTTTGTTTTATTTTTTAAAAATTATTTATCTATATACATAACTAAGTATTAAAAACTAATTAACTAAGTTAAACTTTCATTAACACTTAATTAACAATATTAATTAATTAAAGATATATGTGTGAACATCTTAGATTTTAATATATCAAATGTAAACTAAATATCATTTTAAAATGACAGTGCAAGATTTGAGACATGTGTCATGTTTAATTTTATTTTTTCTTTGTTTTTAAAAATAAATCATAAAGAAGTTATATGAACTTTCATATTCCCATTTTTTTTCTTTTACTCATTTTTATTCTTAACAAAGAAAACCTATAGCATTTTCAAGATTTTCAGATTTAAATCAAATGAAACCTGAAAATGACTCTTCATACTCATAATCCAAACACAAACCATCTTCAAAAAAAATCATGCATAGCAAATCTATTCCAAAAGCCTGCAATTTTAATCTGTAATCAATCCCTGAATTTCATTTCCAAAGCCAGAATCCTGCATTTCATTTTCAAACTACCTGCATGCATAAATAAAAGCCTGCATTTTTCAAAAATCTGGAAAATAAAGCAAGAAGTCTGCATTTTATTCAATTCTGAAACAAGGATCTGCATCTTCTTGTAAGCTGGAGCATGCATGCAAATTTATAACTAATCAAGGGGCAAAGGCATTTTAAAAGCATTTAACAACTCAGGTCTTAAAGGCATTCAAGCAAGTTGCAAAAGATGTTCTGCATGTTCAAAATGATCATGCTCTGCTCATCAGGATTTAAAACTGTGAGTAACTTTTCTTTAAAAAAAACTTAAAGGTTAAAAATTTGTTGCATTCTCATATATGTAAATCAGTATGATTTGTAAGTAAATTGCAGTGCATTTCTGTGAATTAATATGTGATGGGTATGGATATAATTTACTGTGTATAAGCTTCTGTCAGTGTTTAGTTTTTTTGAAGTATGGATTTTGTTAAAATCCATTTCCCATCTTATAACAATCCTTGTTTATATTTATACTTCAATACAAACCTGTTTGTTAGGACATAAAATAGAGTTTAAAATTTTATATAAGTTGGATATTACTTGTATTACCTGGAAATATTAATAACAGAGCAATAAAATTGTATAAGTGAAAATATAAACATTACAAATCAATGTTTCAGGTTTGTATATCAAAACATCATGTAAAATTTTGATTTTTAAAAGTAAAACTATAATTTTTATTGCTTTAACTAGAAAGCAATTCAAACTTCACTGTAATATACATTTTGGGTTAGCACCGTTAGTTTATGTGTTCGATTGAGTTGGATTTGTTACTGGAGGAGTAGGAGATATCTGAGATGATGAGAAAATTACTGGATTGGATTGAAATTCATCTTTGAGGGTGTAATTTTGATTTGAAAATTTTGAACCCTAGTTTTACTGGGTTATAAATTTTGCTTGAATTTGATCTCCTCGGTGGATCGAGTTACTTGGGGTTTTAGGGAATGGATGATGGTGGTTTGAGGAAGTCATCGCCGGAGTTGCAGAGTCAACCATGGTCGGTGTCGCATGGATGAGGCCGTTGACAGGTTGGAGTGTTTGGGTACTGTTTTGTTCCAGGGTTGGAAATTTGGTCTCGATCTTGAATTCGAGCAAATGGTGATTGGGTTGAAGTTTGGATGGTCGGACTTGATGAGTGACGAACGTAGGGAGGTCTTGAAGTTGGCCAACGATGGCCGGAGGTGCTGTGCATGTGCACAGAGGAAGTGGGATGCTGGTGATGTTTGGTGGTTACAGTTTTTGTTGCCTTGTGATGGACTCGAGGGATTTGGGTTTCTGCTCGAAGCAGATAAGTTTTTACTCGAAGTAAAAATAAGGGAGGCTCGAGTATTTGGTTTGTTTCAGGGTTTATAAATAAACAGAAACCTGTTACAGATTTTAAAAATTAGAAGTAAGTTTTAAAAAGTGTAAACTAAAATTTGAATTTAGATAAAAACCTGAATCTAAATATGAATTCAAATTGTTTGAATTCTGGTTTTTGTAATAATTTGAATTTTGAAATTTAAGTTTGGTTTTTAGAAAAAATATAGAAACTTGTTTCTGTTTTGAGATTAAAAGTAGAGTTTAAAATGTAAACTAAAATTTGAACTGAGTTTAAAACCTAAATTTAAATATGAATTCAATTAGTTTAAATTTTGGTTTTTGAAATAATTTGAATTTTTAAATTCTGGTTTGGATTTAAATATAAACAGGAAAACTGTTTCTGTTTTTAAAATCAAAAAAAAAGTATAAAATGCAAATTGAAAATTTAAACTGAGTTTTTGAAATCTGAATTTGAATATGAATTCAAGTTAGTTTGAATCTGGAATTGAAATAATTTAAGTTTTAAAATTTAAATTTGGTTTTAGAACTTATAAGTGTAAAAAGCATATGTGGTTTCGAATTTGAATTGGAAGTTTAAATTTTTAATTAGAAATTTAAATTGAGTTTAAATCTGGTTTTTTAAATCTGGAATTAAATTTAAACTTTAGTTTTTAAAATAAAATAAGTTTAAAGTTAAATTGTTTAATTACTTTAAAATGGTTAAATGATTTGAATTTTAAAATGGAATTTAAAATATAAGTAAGCTTTTAAAGATTTGAGTTTAGATCTGGAATAAGATTCAAACTGTATTTCAGTTTTGAAATTAAAAAGTAAATTTTAAATTGATTTTTTTTTAAATAATCTGGAATGTTTAAGTGTGTTTTTAAATTGATTTGAATTTAAATTGAATTGGGATTTAAATTCTTTAAAACTTATTTTATAAGTGGATGTTTCTTTAACGTATGAGATAAAGGTTTTGAATTATTTTTTAAAATCTTGTTTAAGTCAAAATTTGTATTCATTTTAAAATCTCAAATTTTAAAATGAAGTTTAAATGGAATTTAAAGTAAGTTTAAAAATATATTTTTTTAAATGCTTAATTAAGTAAGAAATGTTTATCTAAAAGATAAATGGAATTTGATGAATTGGATTCATCAAATAATTAAGTTAATTTAAAATAAATAAATAATTATTTAATTAATTAATAATATGGATGATTAATTAAGTAATTAATAATTTTTAAATTGATTTAATTAAAGACTTAAGATTAATTAATTAAGGTTAATTAATCTGTAATTAGGGATTGTTAGTTAAATTTTAATTAATGATTAAGATTAATTAATCAAGTGATTAGGATTAATTAATTTGCAGTTAATACTTAATTAATTTAATAATTAGTAATTAATTAATTGGTAATTAAATTTCAATTATTTGGTAATTAATAATGATTAATATAAGTTAATTTCTTAATCAAGTAATTAAGAAATGTTAATGAATGTCATTAACTTAGGATTATTTAACAGTTAAATAATGTGATTAATTTTTAATAATTAATTAGATTAATTAATTAATAATAGTCATTTATGTAATTGTTTATGTTTAATTACTTTATGGAAGTAATTAATAAATTAATTACTTAAAGTAATTAATTGTGTTAATGTGATTTGTTTAGGTTAATTAATTTAGTTTAATTAATTTAAACACTTGAGGATTGGTTAATAATTACTTTATGTAATTAATGGAATTGTAATTACTTAGGGAAGTAATTAATTTATAATTACTAAAGGTAATTAAAGGTGTTAATGATGGAAGTAATTTTAGATTAATTACTTTGTAATTAATCAAGGGATTAATTGAGATAATTAATTAAGAGTAATTAATTTATGGAATGAGTAATTAAGTGGAGTTAATTACTGGATTTGTTATTAATTAAGGGTGATTAATTATGTGTTGTCTAATTGCAGATTAATTACTTAATGTAATTCATTTATATAGAGAGATTGATTAAATCATTAATTAATAAATTAATGATGAACTGATTAATTAAGGAATAATTAATAAATGAAGTAATTAATTAATAAAGGATTAATGTAATTAATTTTAGTTAATTAATTAATTAAGCAACTACAAGTTAATTATTTGCAAAGATTTAAGTATAATTAACTTGTGTAATTAATATTAAAGGCTAGGTACTTATTGTAATTAAGGAATTGTTAATCAGTAATGATTAATTGGAATGGATGATGTGATGGTGATTTATTTAATTATTTTGTAATCAATTAATGGTTAAGTTAAGCAGGATTATAGTGATGAAGTAATTAATTTAATTTATTTTAAATTAATTAAAGATGATGTAATTAATTTAATTCACTTTAAATTAAATATAGATGTTGTGATCATTAAATCATTGCTTATGCATGAATGATTGATATTGGTTGCCTTGAATGGTTTGTAATCTCAGCCATGAGATGAGTTATGTTATATGATATGGATGCATTGGTTGCATTGCGATGATGATGTGGATTATCTGTTATATGGATTATCTATTGATGATGATAATATTGATTATCTTTTGTGATGTGAATTATCTATCTGTGTGTATATAGATAATTAATTGAATTGTTTTAAACTCTAAAACAACTTGGCCTTAAAAGACACGTTTTGGATTTCGATGAGACCGGGATCGGGTTTCCATATTTGGATATCCGAAAACCACATTGATCCAAATTAACATTAGGTCGTCAATCTGAAGTGAAGATGTAGATTCAGAGTGCAAGGGTTATCGTCGTTAACTCTGTGGGTGATTCCAAAATGAGTGTAACGAGATAATGCCTTCGGTTTCGTTCGAACCCGGAACGAACTTGTATGGATTGAATGCTATCAGAACATCGTCAAGTGGACGATGAGCATTCTAAGTGATATGTCCTATAAAGGCAATCGTAGCCTCAAGCCTTATCAACCGGGAATGGCTAAAACAGGGGAGGTGCAACAAGGCTAAGTAGGTCATGCCCAAGTAGGACGAGATTTACCACTGTCTAGATGTCCCTTTATTTCGGCGTAGTGGTGCGGTTGCTGATCACAACTGCGGGGTAGTCTTGTTCGGAACTGTTCAGTAAGGAATGGTTCCGGCTTCATGTTGCAGGGGAGCGGGCGTACTCCTCGGTACGGTGATCTAGGCCACGTACTGTGACGGGAGGTACCCTAGTATCCCTGCCATTGATGGGATCCAAAATCCAATAAGTGTCATACGTATTAGTTATGCCCAACTATGTTGGAAGGTGAGACGTAAGCATTCCAGCTATTTCTTTATTTTACTTGAAAACCCTAGACACTATTATAATATCATCGGATTTCCTATCAAATGTTTTGGTTAGCGTAAGGTAAAAACTTTTCCATGTTTATGTGTGGGAAGTCTTACGTGATACCTTTTCTTTTCAAAAGGTTTTTCAAAGTTAAGCAACTTTAACCTGTTACTCACACCAGACTCATGTCTGACCTGGAGTTTATTTCTGTTTTTCTTGAACTCTTGGGTACTCAAATTTTTACGAGTAGCCAAGGGATTTAGGTTAGCTTTGACGAATTGTGGAGGAACAATGGAGCAGGAGGCTTCGTCGTTAGATATATAGTTTTCCGCTGTGTTGGTATCTCTGAGTGTTTTCTGTATTGTGTTTGAATTGTAATAACTAGACATGTGTTTATAACTGTCTAGTATTTGATGTATTGTCTATGTAACTTTGATAATTGTTGTATACTATGTAGTACTTATGTTATTAATATAATTTATTTATTCCGCTGTTGAGATTCTGTTGTTGTTTCTTCTTTCTCTTCTTTCTTTTCTCTTTTCTATCCCTTTCTTTCTTAAAGATGATACGACTTTTTGTGGAGAAAAAGTCGGGTCGTCTCAAAATCGATTTTGAAATCAATATAATTTGAAATGGTTTATTTGGAAATTGAATTGAATTGAAATTTATGATTTGAGATTTAGTTAAATCTAAATTTTTTGAATTCGAGTTATTTTGGAACTGATTTGTGAAATTGAAGAAGCTAGTTTATTATATAAAATATTTCAATATTTAAACCATTTAAGTGGTGGAAGTTATGTTTCAAAGTTATGAGTTTCAAGTATTATGATTTGAAAGTGTTATATTTCAAGTGTTTTGATTTTGAAGTGTTATAACTTTGAAAGTGCTATGACTTTTGGAAAAGGATATATTTGAAATAAAATGATATCTTATTGATTTAGTTTGAAATGGGAACAATGTCATATTTATATGGTTTTGAAATGGCAATGATATTTCGGTTAAAAGTATAAACTATTTGAAATGACCGCGGTGTAATAATAACGTTTGGTTGTTAAACAGACCTTGATTGAAAGTTGTCATACTCTCTGCCAACTCCGAAAACCACTTTAACAATTGTGTACGCGGTGGAGATTCTAGAATGAAGTAGGATGGTGGCGGTATTTCCTTTGAGGTATATACGTAGACCCGACTCCCGTGAGTTGGCATAAGGTGGCTAAAACAGGAGCGATCGAAGGGCTAAGAAGGTAGCACCTTTTATCAGACACACTCGTTCGATAACATTCTATTACTTTGTGATTGATTGAGGCCCTTTGATTTTGGGGGTGTGGGTCGAGGTGGGCGGTAGTAGCTGCTATTACCACCTGTCCGGAAGCATAATTGGTGTATCTACCATGGCATTGCCTAGTTGTGCCGTGTCACCTACTCTATCGCGCCTTTTACGAGTTTGGCTTTCTCCCGTAGCCCATTGAGTATCCTCTGGTGGCTTCCCTATCAAGAGGGACTATGATACTGGATGGCCTACTGGGACTTTTACTTGTTAAGGGGAATATTGGATCACTCCTTAATGCTATTTTAAAGTAAGTTTATTTTACTACAGACATTATTATAATAGCGAAATATTACTACATAGTAAATAGTTTAACGGATCCTTAGGAGATGTGAATCCCGAGCATCTCTTAAGCTACTGCACTCACGTTAGACACTGGATAGGAGATGTCAAATCCCGTAAACATCTCTGATGCTGTTCCACTCATATTATTTACCGTTGATTTAACTTACATAAGATCTTTTAGTTCTGACCTGAGTGTTTTTTCTTTTCAATTCACTCGGGTCGGCCTGAGCATTTTAGGGCTTGAAGACCTTACTCTAGATGACGAAGACGAAGATTGTATTACTATTATTTACTATAGTATTCCACTGCATCACATTGTTCTGCTGCATTGTTATTTATTATTCTTTGGTGTGTGTAACTCTGATTCTGGATTGTATAAGTATAATCAAATGTTTTGTAAAACAGCTTCATGAACTGTTTATTTGATTATTATATTTTGTCGTTCCGCTGCAAGATTCCGTTTTGTTTTTTCTTTCTCTGCATTTTTTCTTATTCACCCCAATAACAATTCGCCCTTCTGTATGGTTTGAGTCCGACGTTTGTGGTTTATCGTCGATTTAAAGCGTACAAAAAGGCGAGATGTTACATTTGGTATCAGAGCTTTAATTTAGCGAAAAACCTTAGCTTTGTGGGGTCTGACTCTTTATCAATAGGGTAGTAATACCCTGTGATGAGTTGCTGAGTGTATATATATCAGAGAGTGCATTTGTTAGTGTTATAAAAAGGTTTTGATATTGCGTTAATTTGTTCCATTTTGTATTTATAAATTCTAGTTGGTGCATAGGACGTTATGACATCAATAGGAATTTCTAAACACTTAATAGGACAGACTGACGCAATATTTGTTTTGAAATATAGGTAAATGAAATAATTTTTCCTATTATATTTTTTGTATATAAAGTAATAAATTTTGTAAAGGTATATTTGGTTGTAGGTAGTGAAATTTATAATATTGGTTGTAAAATAAATTTTACATATAAAAATAAAGTAAAATTGGAAATTTAGAACCTAAGTTCCGGAGTTTTGAAAATTTCTTTCAAATGATCTTGGAATAATAATATGGGTTAGAAGTATTTTTTGATATAAATATTTCATTATAAATTGAAAGAATTATTTTAATGAAATTTTGGGAGAAATAAGTTCTGTATTCCCCTCTCTTTCGTTGGAAAATAATTTCAGTGATGAGTGCACGCGTCATCAACATCCATTTTCGAGTTTCAAAATGGAAAGGTTGTTGTAGTAGTTTACTGCACATTTGTTTTGATAAATAAATATAAAATTTTATTTTAAATATGTTTTGATGGATATATAGATATGGTTATAAATATATATATATATGTATGTATGTATGTATGTATTAAGCGATTTGAAATGGGACCCGATATTTAGTTTTTAAGTTTCTGTTAATTAATAGTTTCAATTATTGTAGTGAAATCTAATGTAACTAATTAATAATTGGAAACTCTAATTAAAATAAGAAATTAAATGCTAGGTTATAGATGAAATATAAGAAAAGGTAACTATTGAATATTTATTTACCAAAATGAAATGAGATAGACTTGTAAAATTTGAATTGCATATAAATAACTTACCAAATATTAAAATTTGAAATGTCTAATAAGAAAATGTAATGGAAAAATTTACAAGCAAAACTTATGTAATAGAAAGATTAGATGAATTACTTTTATAAATAATAATTTGATGTTATAGTGGTTATAAATTTGAGTTATAATTGAAATGTTACTATAATAAAATAAGATAGAATGTAAGTATTGTAAATGAGTAACTAGAAACTTAAGTAAATATATTGAAATGCTAAATAATTGAATTACACATGAATACTGTAAATAAATGAAATTAAGTAGTGAATAAATGAATGTAATGCAAATAAAAAGAATTTACATTGTATGGATAAAAGAAAATGAATTTGTAAGTAGTGGATAGAAATAAATGAAATTTGCAAGAAATAAAGGTAAATTAAAAAGATAAATTATTATATGAATGAAAAGGAAATCGAACAACAAACGTATGAAATGAAATAAATAAGAATGAACTTGATCTATTGCTTGAAATTGTTGTTTGTGTGGTTTATGGTTGTTTGGGCATGGATACATTAAAATTGTTTGGACGTATGAATAATCTATCTTATTTCATCTTAGACTGTTGCGTAAACGGTGCACTTAGTAGTTTATTTTTCATTCTGTACAATTTAAATTTTTTAAACCCGAACAACTATTTGTTTTGTTTGATATGAATGGATAATTGATTTGTGTTGATTTATATGTTGATTGTATATTGGTTGCAAGTGACTGTTGTTTATATTGATTTGTTTGTTAGTGGTTGAAACAACTTTAAATATTTCATTTTATATAATTGTTAACCTTTTTGGATTATATAAGTGAAATACAGGTTATGGAAGTAACTGCTACTGTTTTTGGTTTCATAATTAAGCGTTATTTGTCCGACAAATAGGTACGTTCTCGGATTACGGTTTTATATCATTATTATATTGTTTTCCCCTTGTTGGAAGATATTATGTTGAGATATTGTGATATATATTGTATGTTTGATATTATATTTTCTTCCGAGCCTCTCCGTACAAAGGAGACTCTCCTGTAATTTTTTGTAAATTTTAGACATAGAAAAATTTTGAAAAATGTTTTTCAAACTTTATTAATTTGAGTATAAAAAGATTTAGTAGTTACAAATTGATATATTTTATTTAAATTTTTAAATTTTGTAAATCTATTTGTTTATAAAGTTAATATTTTTGAATAAGATGCATTGACCACTTAATTCTTTCTTTTCCCTTCTTTTTCCTTTTCGGTATGAAAAGTTTTGAGTTGGGGAGAGTGTAACAACCCGTAAATTTTCGATAATTTAATGAATCTTGTTATTTAATATTGGACGAAATAAAAAGTTGTAATGTAATAACGAAATAATAAATAAATTAAAATAAAACAATGTTAGTTCTAGTTAACTATTAACAGTCTTAATGAAATTCTAATTCACTGTCATTTAAATGCTATGCTTGGTTATCAATTGAATATAAGAAAATAGAAGTAAGTATTGAATTAACTAATGAAATTAATATGTTGATTTATAGTAATTGATTGAAATTAGGGTTAGGGATCTAATGGTAACATTGTTGTGAGTAATAAACCTGTAAATGAAATTAAAGATTTATGGTAACAACTATTACATGTCTTTAGTTTGTCTATTAAATGGAAATGGGGAATCAATTAAATTAAACTAAAATTTAATGTTACATTAATAAGATTTAGACGATATTTGCAAAATATGAATGTAATAAGTGAATGGAAATGTTAGTTTATTTCATAAAGTAATAATGGATTTAATAAAAAGAATGGGAATCAAGATTTATAAATTTATTGGAATTTAAATTGTAATAGTTGAAATTTGTGCAATTAAATGAAATTAATTATAACGAAATGTGAAGGGGAGATGAAATGGGAAATTATTAATGTATTAGGATATAAATAATGTTAATTGTACTCTTGAGGTGACAATTGATTGAATGACATGATTTAAAATCAATTAAATTGGATTATTGGAAATGTAAAGATTAATAACCTTTGAATTTAAAAGGAATTGAAATCAAACAATGTAATTGATAAAATAACTAACTTTAAATAGATGTGTAAATTTATTTTAAAATATTGTAATTATACAAGTAATTGAAAAGATGAAATTTGTGGATTATAAAATTTGAATTGAAAATTTGGCTTAATTAATTAACTACTAATTTATTTAATTAATTAAAAATAGCCATTTTAGCCACTGACTCGGATTTCGACGAAACTAGTTTCATCAGATCCGCAACGGTGAATTATAGTAGGATTTCAAGTTTCGTTGCGATCGAACTTGTCGTTTGATCGTACGGACTCGAAACGCCTTGAAATCAATTTAATTGAAACTAATTGAAATTAATTTGAAATATGTTGATTTTAACGTAACTCCTTCATACGATGGAATTTGAACTTGAAACCTATCCCATTGATTTTAAAATATTTAAAAACATCAATTTTGATATATGGATTGACCCATTTGCGTTCCTGAGTCAGAACGGGCTTTTCGGGACATGTATCTTCAACTTTCCAAACCCAATTTAGCCCATTCAATTCAATTTTGTTGAGCCTATATATGTCCGGTTATAAACCCTAGCAACCTTTCTATTTCTCATTTCCGTACGTATAGAGATTTTTGTTGCTCCTCTTTCTCAATGGCAGACAAACCCTAAGACTCCTCAATCCAATTTCAATTCAAAATCCAACTTCAAAATTTAAACTCCACAAACTATATCAAATTGTATGTCAATTTGAAGCTCTCAACGAGCGCATCTCAGATCTGTAATCCGTTTTCCAATTTAAATCACTATCTGCCCTGATATTTGAAGAACAAATCATGGACGTACTTTGCGCGTCGCGATCAACGTTGACTGATCGCCAAATCAGTTGAGGGGTTTTGTAGCGCTCACTTCGTGGAGTAGATCGAGGGTAGTCGCAGCCTGTATTAGGGCTGGAGGCATTTGGAATTTGCTGTTCAAGGTTCAAAACCCTAGACACTATGGTGGCGGCGCACGCCGTTTTAGGCGATCGGACCAGTTGGGAAGGATAGGCGTTGGCTGGCGAGCTCGATGGCGGGGGTCTCAAGTTCGGAGGCGGCGCTTAGGTGAAAGTCAGGCCGGTCAAAGGTGGAGCAGCTGTACGAGTTCATGGGTTCAAACGAGATGGATTTACGTGATAGGGTTAGATCGAAAATCTGGGAGGTGACGCGTGGCCAGCATGCGTTGAGGTGACGTGTAGTTTGAGAAATTTATTTATTTCTATTTTTAATTTAAATTTTTATTTCAACTAGTTTTAACTCCCATAACTTATGCATATGAGGTCCAATTTACACATGGTTTTCTCCGCTAGGATCGCATTGGAATTCTGGACATTTTGATGCTGGTTTGGACGGATTCAAAGACTGTTTGAATTTTGGGTTTAAATTGGATTTAAATTCAAATGGTGAGTATTTTAACCCACTCACAACTTCTAAAATTTCTTATGTTTGTTAAAACGATTCATGATGTGATTATAAATTTGTTTATGACTATTTGGCATATTTTGAATCATCATCTCCGTTTATTTGAATTTATTTGGATAAATAGTTATTTAATTTATTATTGAATACAAACTGTCAGTAAATACCTATTATTAATTATCCATTCTATATTGAATGTTATTGATTGAACTGGATGATGTTTGTGATAAATGTTTGATGATTGATGGATGAATGGATGTCGTATTTTAAATTCTTATAAACTGCAAGTTGTTATGGATTTTTATTTCATTTGGGATTGCGGTTTGAAATGATATACAACCGTAAAATATTAAATTGCGGATTGAAATGATAAATATCCGTATCACTTGACCATATGATAGAAAATTATATACAGACACCACGGTCTATACGTAAAAATATTTTGAAATGATTTCTGTGGTTTTATAACGAAATATATGGTTTTATATAAATATTGATTTCGGTTATTATGTAAATGTTACTTTATATATATAGTTAAATTCTTGATTCTAACTATGTATAAAAAAATTTGGTATAAAACAAGTTTAAAAATAAGATTAATTTTATTAAAAATGTAATATGGTTAAGTATTTACATAAATTATATTTTTATATAGAGTTTATAATGATTTTAATTAAATTAAGGTTGGGAAGATAGATTTTAGATTGATTCGAAATTGTATTTAGTGTAGAAATTTATTAAATGAAACTGATTTGGAACTTATGGAATTGGAGATTTGTAAAGGATATGATTTATAACTTGATTTTTCTTTAAGGTGAATTAAATAAATATTACAAGTATAAATGAATTGAAGGAATCATTTAGTTATTTGTAATTTGGATTTTATTTATCCGAATCAAAACGACTTCCAAATCAAAACAACAAATAATGGTATTTCAAAATACTATAACGAGGACAATAGCTGGCATAACACTTGACCAATGCTATTACTACCTTTATCACTAAAAAGGTTCACCTTTTAACATATATTAATGTCATATCCAATATGGTAAACTATAAAATTTTAACATTCAACAACTTATATAACAGATATATAACTGCAATTAAAATCAATAGGTATGTAAATGAAACTAAAACCACAACAGTGAGAAATCCTGATTTCTCTATAAAATTCCCTGTATTTCATTTTAAATGACTTTCGCTCTTAAAATGGAAAGTTAACCAAACAAAACCAATAATTTATCCAAACATAAAATAATAATTTATATCAATTATATAACATAATATAATCATTCAGAAGTGAGATAACTCACCAAAATTCCAATAGAAGTTTAAGCATTCTAGTTCTAACTAAAATCAAACAATGTTCAATCTTAACCTAAAATTTCACTTGTTTCAAACTCAAGGAAACCAGTTCCATTGTGTAGATAATGCTATTGCGAGTGCAACATAATAAATCTCGCTTCGATTGAACCTTGTATGAGAAAGTAATGTGTTTTATAAGATTTTTGAATTAAATTATATTAATTATACACTAATCACTTACTTTAATAGTATTTCCCTTCCTATTTCTTCTTCCTCACCACTAACACACTTCATGTACATGTCCACGCACCTGTACCAATCACCCTGTGCATGCACCCCAAACTCCATCAATAATCCATGAAATCCAACATTGATTACTCTGTTCAACTCCGTATCACATAAGCTTCCTCCACGGCCTATTGATTTCAAGCTCTACCTACCCTATTTAATAACAACCCATGCCCTCCTCCCGCTTGCAGCCAAATATTGCGAATTTCCATAATGGACCGCTCTATCCCAACCTTCATATGATGACCGCCCCATACCATTCGCACATCAATGACCTAAAAGAGCGTTGTAACTGTGCCAGGTTGGTATGGAACGATCATCAAGGTTGAAATTTAAAGCATAAAACCTATTGTGTATCTCACAGCGCGTGGATAAAATATAATATAAAATATACAATAAGATATAGTGAGCAATGATAAATGAGAATAACATCTCCACTAAATAATGAGTTATGGTACAAATGTCATAATATCTTAGTACAACGTTTCCTCACCACATCCCTCAAAGTACATAGAAACAGACAGCGGAAATTACAAATATAGAGTAATACCCCATAGCTTATCCAAATTTGTCTTCTAACAGTAGCTGTGACTCTAGGCCTCTTATCTAATGTGACGCCCCACCTCTATACCCACGCTAGCCAAGAACACTACGGTGTAGTGCTGTCAACTAGCGCGGAGAATAAGGCTGTTGAGGAGCGACCATCCATGTAATTGCTTATCACACGGTGGCTATAAATAATCTTCGGAAACAAACATAGAAATAATCATATCACAAATCAGTCACAGATATCCATATCACAAAGGCGGAAGAAGATATGAATATATAACTAACACATGAAAGTGTACATCAGAGTAGTGGTCAATAAGATCCACGATAATACAAAAGAATAGCAACGCGTGCTATACAAAAGAATACAACTATGAGTCTATATCTCAAGTGTAAACAACAAAAGTTGCTAATCTAAACAAGTAGCCAAAAGTCTGAGTAGTGAATCACTGGGGGAGGAGTCAAGCAGTAGCACCTGTAACATCTCGGTCTGACCCGAGTATTATTTATAAGAAAATAATAAACGGATCAGTCTAGCTATAAATATCAGATGACATGATATAAAATAAAAGATATGGCATAAACATAAAATATCCATACTGACATACTACTATAAGTATGCAAATAATGATCAACAGGAGATCAACCGATAAGAGATAAATCAATATCACAAGAATCTTCTCAAAGATCCAAAGAGGGCATCATACCCTAAACTTGTACTCATGACAAGTCAAAGAGACAAATTCCAGAAATCAACACAAGAAATCCAGAAATCATAAAAAGGGAAAGAGGCCTATCACATGACGGTCCGAAGACCATGGGGAGCTACCCCATATGGATGAGTCTGAGTCACCCGAATGAGGTCAAGGCTAACCAAAAAGCAAAAAGGTATGTGTGAGTGGAATCACACAAGTGGTGTCTAGCCTAACCTTGCAATGAAAGAGACATCGCGCAATTGCTAGTCTAATTCATAAAGCGATCATCAAGATCAACGAGAAGTGTCAATTACACTAAGCTAGTAAATATAGAAGTTTAGCTTCATGTCCCATAACCACTTGCTTAACTTAAATATTTACGAACAAACTGTAAATCTTCACTAATAAAATTGTCACAAGAGGTTCAATCGAACAAGTCCAAGAATTAACCGACGAAGTGAACGCAAGCGTTTCATACCACTTGTTTTACTAAGTCGTTTAATTAGATTTCTCATCCGAGTGAGGTAAAGGCTTGTATATACTAATAGATTGGAAAACGGTTTAAGAAAAGAGCTTTTTATTAAAAATAGAGTTGAAATTGTTTGTTAAAAGAGTTTTGATATTTACTACTAGTATTGAAACCTTTATATTATAAAGTGACAAAACACATAAGCAAGTGTAGAAACAATCAGTCACAAAGATCGCATACGGAGATGCGAATAAAATCCAAGGAAATCAGCTCAATGTTTTTCAGATAAGATCCCCTACGGAGGGGGGGTCCAGGGGGAGTGGCAACCCCCCAAGGTGGGGGTGCAGGGGCAACGCCACCGCTTACGGGGTTCGACCTGCCCGGTCAGGTCGCGGGGGTCCAGGGGGCAGCGCCCCGACAAAACGGTACGACCTAAGTGAAGGCAAGAGGCCTACAACCTAAAGCAAAATGAGGTCTAACGACCTAAGGGTTCACGCGACCTAACACAATGGCTGAGCGACCTAACTAAGTGCGCGACCTGGTGGGTAAGGAGGTCGAGCGACCTAATGTTCTTTGCGACCTAACGAGGTAGAGGGGACACACGACCTAAGAAAGTTCGCGGGCTAAGGATAAGCGACCTAACAAGGTTCACGACCTAACGGAGACGAGGTCATGCGACCTAAAAGTGAAACGACCTAAGGGAGAAAACAAGGTCACGCGACCTAACAGGAAACAAGGTCAAGCGACCTAAGGGGTTACGCGACCTAACGTAACACGGGTCAAACGACCTAAGGCATCACAGGACGAACGACCTAACTTCTTAAGGGACAGGCGACCTAAAGAGGTTCGCGACCTAATAGGGTTCGCGACCTAAAGGTGCACGACCTAAGGTCTTTCGACCTAGGGGTATATAGGTAACACGACCTAAAGATGTCGCGACCTAAAAATAGAAAGCGTGGCCGAACGACCTATCGAAGTAGAAAGGCATGCGACCTAACGGTCCAAAGGCCAACGACCTACGACCTAAAAGTCATACGACTTACGACCTAAAAGCCATACGACCTACGACCTAAAAGCCATACGACCTACGACCTAAAAGCCATACGACCTAACGTGAAACGACCGAACTCCAAAGTGAAGATTCAAGGCAGTGCGACTTAGCGCGATAACACGCGAACGACCTAAGGGTTAGGTCGCGAGCGACCTAAGTACTAGGTCGTGAACGACCTAACTCCGAACACGCGAAAAATGGTCAGAACGATCTAGGAGCTATCTCGTACGCGACCTACGACCTAAGACCCACACGACCTAACTCCGAGCGACCTAAAAATGGCCAAAATGACCTAAATGCAGAAATTTCGCCAAAACGCCAAAAATCGGAGTTTTTCGCCAATCCAATCCAAACCAAAAGCAAATATTCATGCTAAAGTGATAGGGAATCATTCCCAACAACCCAATATAGTTATAGACTAGATTTGTGAGATAAAAATCTCACCTTTGCTCCAAAACCCAATGAAAATGAAGAACAATGCTTGAAGGCAAATGGAGAAGCAACCACAAGCTTGAATCCGATGTCTTCTTCTTGAATTTGGAGTTGAATGTTGGAGTTGCAATAAAACAAAGACTTTGGAGTTTTAATTTCTCATTCCATTCACCATTTTTGTTCAAGCTTTAGTGTTAGGAAATGAAATGAAGCAATGAAGAAGAAGGGGGTGGAACTTGGGCCTAATGGGCTAAAAGTCCAAACCAAAGGCTCGAGTGAAAAAGTGGTGAAATTCCACTAACCCCAAACATATCAATGTTTATACTTAGAAGATTGCAAACAACGTTTCGAACTCAATGGAAGTGGTCTCGAGTCCTAATTTGACCGTTTGCAAAAAGTAGCTTCGGACCAAAATCCGATTAACGATAAAATATTTAAATAAAATATTTAAATATAAAAATCGATAAATATGCGGGTTGTTACATCTAATCTACTCGTTTTAGACTACCCAAGATGATAAGAAGAAACATAAAACCTTTGGTCAGACAACAGTCTGGTGTGAGTGGTAAATGACTATCAAAAACTATACTGGAAAATATAGTACTAGATAGGTACAAAAAAACCTTACCTAACTTGTCCCTGCAACCAAAGAGTTAGCACATAATAATAAGATATAATATGCTACTCAAATAAACGACGGTAGAATACTGCAACAGAACATGATAGAAGAAGCTAAGCAACCTCCTCTACTGACCCTATTCCCAATCCCTTCTCCAACATTCCTTTAGATAGTAGATTACCTAAAAGAAATAATAAACATAAAACCATAGCAGCCATCAAGAAAAATCTAGCTATCATCTTCTAAAGCCTTGAATATATGATAACTTGTATAGCCCTGCCCTCACTTTCCAGAGACTAATGGAAATACCAGTTTTCGACTAATTATTCCCCTATACTTTCAAGTCCAAAACCCTACACGGTTTTCTCCTAAAGTACCTCTATACCATCTGACACTAGACCCTCTCGGAGAGGTCTAGGATACAAGACTATCGCTACAGCCCACGGGTCCTCCCGCATATAGTACCCCTGCTTGAACACAACCAGTGTAACAGACCCCTTTTTGTACGTTTTAAATCGATGATAAACCACACACGTCAGACTCAAACTATACAGAAGGGCGGACTGTTATTGGGGTGAATATGAAAAACAGAGAAAGAAAAAAAAAACAGAATCTTGCAGCGGAACGACAAAATATAATAATCAAATAAACAGCTCATGAAGCTGTTATACAAAACATTTGATTATACCTGTATAATACAGAATCAGAGTTACACATACCAAAGAATAATAAATGACAATGCAGCAGAACAATGTGATGCAGTGGAACAATAGTAAATAATAGTAATAGTAAAATCGTCGCCTTCGTCCTCTAGATATAAGGTCTTAAAACCCTGAAATGCTCGGACTGACCAGAGCGAATTGAAAAGACAAAACACTCGAGTCGGAACTAAAACATCCTATGTGTATTAAATCAACAGAAATAAATATGAGTGGAACGACGTCAGAGATGTTTACAGGATATGAGATCTCCTATCCAGTGTCTAACGTAAGTGCAGTAACTTAAGAGATGCTCGGGATTCACATCTCCTAAGGATCCGTTAATCTATTTACTATGTATCAATATTTCGCTACTATAATAACGCCTATAGTAAAATAAACTTACTTTTAAATAGCATTCAGGGGTTACCCATATAGCACTTAACACGTAATAGTCCCAGTAGTCCATCCAGTATCACAGCCCCTCCTGATCGGGAAGCCACCAGAGGATACTCCACCGGCTACAGGAGAAAACCAAACTCGTACAAGGCACGCTAGGGTAGGTGACACGGCACACAAGGCGATGCCAGGGTAGATATACCAATTACGCACACGGGCTAGTGGTAACCTATAGCAGCTACTACCGCCCACCTCGAGCTACACTCCTAAATCAAAAGGTGGCCACTAAATAAACCTCAAAGTCAGAATATAATATCAAAGGAGTGTGTCCGATAAGAGGGGCTACCTCCTTGGCCCGAGATCGCTCCTGTTTTACTCATCTTATGCCAACTCACGGTAGTCGGGTCCACGTATATACCTCAAAGGAACGCCGCCACCATCTTACTTCATTCTGGAATCTCCACCATGTACACGGTCGTTAAAGTGGTTTTCGGAGTTGGCAGAGAGTATGAAAACTTCCGATCCCGGTCTCTTTAACAACCAAACGTTATTATAACACCGCAGTCATTTCCAAAATAGTTTATGCTTCAAAGCCAAATATCATTGCCTTTTCAAAACCAAATCAATACAATATCATTTCCATTTCAAATATATCCTTTTCAAAAATCATAGCACTTTCAAAGTTATAACATTTCGAAATCAAAACACTTGAAATATAACACTTTCAAATTATAATACCTTGAAACTCATAACTTTGAAACATAACTTCCACTACTTAAATGGTTTAAATATTTAAAATACTTTATATAATAAAATAGCTTCTTCAATTTCACAAATCAATTCCAAAACAACTCGAATTTCTAAATTTTAAATTTTACCGAATCCCAAATCATAAATTTCATTCAATTCAGTTTCCAAATAAACTATTCCAAATTATATCGATTTCAAAACAGATTTGATCCCCAGAATAAATCATTTCAAATTCAATATATTTCAAACTTTAAGTATTCAACCGTTTCAAAACTAAGTTTGGTAATTACAATTCAACAATTCAATTTTCTATTATTTAGTTTGGAATATTTTACATAATAAATCCATTATCATCTAAATAAAACTCAAATTTCAAACAACTAAATATTTCCTTCAATTTATTTATACGTGGAATATTCATTTAATTCACCTTACCAAAAATCAAGTTATAAAAATTATACCCTCTAAAATTTCAAATTTAATAAATTTCACATCAAGCTTATTTGAGTTTAATTCTGAAATAAATTCAATTTCAAATAAATCTCAAATTAATCTTCCAACCTTAATTTTATTTAAATTATTATAAAATCTATATTAAAATATAATCTAATTACTTAACCATATTATCTTCAATATAATCAAACTTATTATTAAGCATATCCTATATCAAAACAAATTATACATAGCTTAAAATCGAGGATAAAATAACATTCATATAATATCTAAAATCAAAATTTATCTAAAACCATATATTTCTTTACAAAACCACAGAAATCATTTCAAATTATTTATATATACAGACCACGGTGTACGTATATAATTTTCTATGCTATAGTCAAGTGATATAGATATAAATCATTTCAATCTGTAATTTAAAATATAAATACAATTGTATATCATTTCAAACCGCAATCCTGAATAAAATAAAAATCCATAACAACTTGCAGTTTATAACAATATAAAATCCAACGTCCATTCATCTAATATCAGTCATCAAAAATTTATCACAATCATCATCCAATTCAATCAATAACATCAATATAGAACAAATAATAAATAACAGGTATTTACTGGCAGTTTATATTCAATAATAAATTAAATAACTATTTTATCCAAATAAATTCAAATAAACTGAGATGATGATTCAAAATATGCCAACGGTTATAAATAAATTTCTAATCACATCATAAATCAATTTAAAAAACATAAGAAATTTTAGAAGTTGTGAGTGGTTTAAAACACTCACCTTTGGATTTAAATCGAATTTAAATTCAAATTTAAACCCAAAATTCAAACAGTCTCTGAATTCGTCGAAACCTGCGTCAAAATGTCTAGAATTTCAATATGATCCTAACGAAGAAAACCACACGTGAATTGGATCTCGTATGCGAAAATTATGTATGTTAAAAGATTATACAATTTTGAATTAAAATAAATAAAATAATTGATAAAGAAAAAGAATACGTCACCCCATTCAAGCCTGAGAACCCTAGCCTGTATCATGTTCGAACTCGAAGCCGCGACCACGTTCAACTTTCACCGAAATATCGCCACGCCATCGTCGACATCCACCACCATCTGACATCGCCACGTGACTCCCAAGGACCAGGCGCACATCTAGGTGGCGCGCGCCAACGTCCGACCCCATCTTCCAGCTCCACCACCGTCGGCGTTCTTTACCGATTTCAGGCAAAGTCAAGCCTCTATAGCACGAACAAGCGCCAGATCCATAACCTGCTTGACGAGCTCTTCACAACAACGCCAGCCGATCGTCGAACCGTTGAAGATCCACGGTCGAAACCAATAACCCAATACGAACGACCGAGGATAAACAGAAAATTTCTGATCAAATTGTGCTCCGAATCGAAAAACGCATCACAGAATTGGGATGCGCTTGTTAAGAGCTTTCCAGGATATATAATTTGATATATTTTGTGGAGTTTGAATTTTGAAGTTGGATTTTGAATTGAAATTGGATTGAGGAGTTTTAGGGTTTCAGCCATTGAGGAAGAGAAGCAACAATAGTTTCTATACATATAGAAATGAGAAATAGAAAGGCTGCTAGGGTTTACAATAGGGTATTTATAGACACAGCTGAAAATATAATTGACCAGATTGATTGGTTTGGACCGTTGAACGATAAATGGCCCAAAAAGCCCGTTCTGACTCTGGAACGAAATTGGATCAACCCATATATCAAAATAGAGGTTTTTGAATATTTAAAAATCAATGGAACTGGTTTCAAGTCCAAATTCCATCGTATGAAGAAGTTACGTTAAAATCATCATATTTCAAATTAATTTCAATTTAATTGATTTCTAGGCGTTTCAAGTCCGTACGATCAAACGACAAGCCCGTTCGTTATGAAACTTGAAATCCTGCAATAATTCACCGTTACGGATCCGATGAAACTAGTTTCGTCGAAATCGAAGTCAGTGGCCAAAAATGGCTATTTTCTAGTTAATTAAATAAATAAATATTAAATTAGTTAGATCACATTTCCAATTCAAATTTAATTATTCGCAAATTTTATCAATTTGGGTAACTTGGTAATTTAGAATCCTTTAAACAAATTTCTACATCAATTTATCGTTGAATATTTCCCAATTTATAGTATTTAATTTCAATTTCAATTTATCCAGTAATTATAAATTTAAATTCCTAATAAATCCATATATTTGATTTCTCAATCTTGTTATTAAATCAGTTGTTAACTTACCAACTTATAGGCAATATTAACATTGGTTTATATATACTAGAACATCTATAATTTCCCAATTCATCCAAATATCAATTGTCATAATATTTAACAAATTTATTATGAATTGAATTCCATTTAATTATAATTAATCCCAATAATTGATTTGATTCATTTAACTTCAATTACTATTAATCAATATACTATTCCCTTGGTTAATTAAATACTTACTTTTTATTTTCTTATATTTAATTGATGACCAAGCATAGCATTTAAATGACAATGAAATAGAATTTCATTAAGATTTTTAACAGTTAACTTGGATTAACATTGTTTCAATTTAATTTAGTTATTATTTCATTATGAAATTACTAATTTTTATTTCCTTAAATATTAAATTACCAATATCTTAATAAATTAACAATTTTAATTTATAGAAAATTACGGGTCGTTACACTCTCCTCCACTCAAAACTTTTCGTCCCCGATAAGGAAAAAGAAAGGAAGGATGATACTAAACAATCAATTTATCTTATTCAAAATATTAACTTTATAAACAAATAAATTTACAAAATTAATTAATTTTAATAAATATCCAATTTATAACTATTAAATCTATTTATACTCAAATTAATAAAGTTTGGAAAACATTCTTTTAAAAAAATTCTAAGTCTAAGATTTTAAGGAAAATTTCGGCAGAATCTTCTTTGTACGGAAAGGCTCGGGAGAAAATATAATATCAAATATAAAAATATATAACATATATTTCCAAATAATATATCCCAACACGGGAAAAACAATATAACAACGTTATAAAACCGTAATCCGAGAACGTACCTATTTGTCGGGCAAACGATGCTTAATTATGAAACCAAAAGCAGTAGCAATTGCTTCCATAACTTGTATTCCACTTATATATTTCAAAAGAGTTGATAATTATATAAAATGAAATATTTAAAGTTGTTTCAACCTCTAACCAACGAATCAATATAAACAACAATCATTTGCAACCAACAGCATACACATCATATACACATCAACGATTCAGGCAAAACAAAACAATTTATTTGTTCGGGTTAAGACACCTTTAATCACATAGAATGACAAATACTGTGAAGTATTCCATTTACTCAACAGTCTTAGATAAACTCAATAGATTATTCATACATCTAAGCAATTAAAAGTATCTTTTACCCAAACAACTCGTAAACCAAAACAAACAACAATTTCCAACAATAGATCAGGTTCATTCTTATTAATTCAATTTCATAGCATTTATTATTTAAACTCCTTTTCATTCATATAATGATTCATCCTTTAATTTACATTTACTTCTTATAAACTTTTATTTCCATTCATTCATTCAGTATTTATTTCATTTATTGGTTATAATTATTCATTTTCATTTATTCGGGTTATGTCAATTTCTTTTTATTGCATAATATTTATTCATTCATTCATTATTGCTTAATTTCATTGATTTACATTCATTTATTTATAGTATTCATGTTTAATTCAATTTCTTAGCATATCAATTCATCTACTTAAGTTTATAATTATTTATTTATAATACTTACCTTTCTATTATATTTATTCAGTTACATTTTCAATTGTACTTAAGTTTATAACAACTAGAACATCAAATTCTTATTTATTAAAGAATTTCATTGAATATTTTCATTATTTCAAGTTTTTACTTGTATAATATCTATTACATTTTCTTTTTAAACATTTGAACTTTTAATATTTGGTAAGTTATATATATGCTTTAAGAATGCAATTGAAATTTATACAAGTTTATCTCATTCCTTCTAAATTAATTTAATGTTCAAAAGTCATATCTTTTATTTTTATAGATTACAAATTTCAAATTTATTGTTATTTCATTTATAACTAGCATTTAGTCTCTTATTTTAATTAAAGATTCCAATTATTAATTAGTTACATTCCATTTCACTACAATAATCGAAACTATCGATTAACGAAAACTTAAGAACTAAATACCGGGTTAAATTTCAAATCATTTTAAAATAATAGATAGATGTATACACTTACAATTTATATATCCAATTATATTTAAAACAATTTGAAATTTATATTTATTTTCTAATCAAAATAAATCTGTAGTAAAACTACTATAGCGGCCTTCCCACTTCTAAACTCGAAAATGAATGTCGACGATGCGTGCACTCATCAGTGAAATTATTTTGCAGCGATAGAGAGGGGAGTACAAAACTTATTTCTTCCAAAATTTCTTTAAAACAATTCTTTCGAATCATATTGAAATATTTATATCAGAAATACTTATAAATAATATTATTATATTCCAAAATCCTCTTAAAGCAGTTTCAAAATCCCGGAACTTAAGTTCTAAAATTTCAAATCTTCATTTATTTTATTTTCAAATCCTACCATAAACTAATATTTATAAATTACACTACCTAACAACCAATATACTACAAACAAATATAACCTTTATAAAAATTTATTTTATATATAAAAAATGTAACAGGCAAAATTATTTCATTCACCTATATTTATACAAATATTGTGTCGGTCTGTCCTATTAAGTGTTTAGAAATCACTATTGTTGTCATAGCGTCCTATGCACCAATCAGAATTTATAAATACAAAACGGAACAACTTAAAACAATATCAAAACCTTTTTATAACACTAACAAATACGCTCTCTCATATGTATACGCTCGGCGACTCATCATAGGATATTACTACCCTATTAATAAAGAGTCAGACCCCACAAAGCTAAGGTTTATCGCTAAACCAAAGCTCTGATACCAAATGTAACAGAGCCCTTTTTGTACGTTTTAAATCGACGATAAACCACACACATCAGACTCAAACCATATAGAATGGTGGATTGTTATTGGGGTGAATAAGAAAAACAGAGAAAGAAAAAACAAAATAGAATCTTGAAGCGGAACGATAAAATATAATAATCAAATAAACAGTTCATGAAGCTGTTATACAAAACGTTTGATTATACCTATACAATACAAAATCAGAGTTACATATACCAAAGAATAATAAATGACAATGCAGCGGAACAATGTGATGCAGCGGAACAATAGTAAATAATAGTAATAACAAAATATTCACCTTTGTCCTCCAAAAATAAGGTCTTCAAAACCTGAAATGCTTAGACTAACCCGTGCGAATTGAAAAGACAAAACACTCGAGTCAGAACTAAAGCATCTTATGTGAGTTAAATCAACAGAAATAAATATGAGTGAAACGGCGTCAGAGATGTTTACGGGATTTGACATCTCCTATCCAATGTCTAACGTAAGTGTAGTAACTTAAGAGATGCTCAGGATTTACATCTCCTAAGGATCCGTTAAACTATTTACTATGTAGTTGTGACGACCCTGACTCGACCTTCGAAAATCGGCACCAAATACGACACTCATATTCCAATGCCGTAGATCCAAGCATCGAATCTGGTTCGCCGGAGCTTATAACACCATTAAGTTCAACACAGCGGAAGAAAGACTATCAATATATAACATTGATACCATGACAGATACAATATCTGATATAATATGATACAACAGAATGATACAACAGATATGAGAACTATCAGAGATACAATACAAGACACAGCGGAAAGAATATCTTCAATAGAATGCACCCCCAATCCAATGCTCTAATCTAAAGCTAGCTCGAACCAACATCACGTGTCACAACGATAAGCAAGTCCGTCGTGATCTAATAGAATGAATTAACTCTAGATAATCTACTAGACCTGACTATCTGAAAAACCTAACTCTAGACTGCCCGTGTGGAAAATTATGAGCACTCAGAGTTTAGAAAAGGAACAATAAACTCCAAGTCAGTCATAGGACTAGTGTGAGTAACAAAAACAGTTGGTCTTTAAAAACAGACAACAAAAGAATTTAAAATAAATTTGCAATGCTTTTTGGAAAATGAAACTAACATAAGGCCTCCTACCGCACACACCATGCAAATGCAGGATTGGAAGAGATTTCTCCTTATGATAGTCAAACATGCTTGATACAAGAAAATTTCTTTGATATTATTATTATAAGTGCACAGTGTAGAAAATATTTTGAAAGTATAATATAAATCTTAGCCAGCATAGGCATTTTGCACTTATGCCTACTATGGCTACCATGTTCAATAGCAGGTTACCGCCACATTCCATGGCAGGTTATACAACTAAAACCGTACAAGGCGTGTATTGTTTTGATTGGATTTCCAACAAATGGTCGGGCTAAGAAACTTCCCACTGTCCATGGGTACGCCTCTGGAAGGACGTCCCGAGAACTTAACTAGCTCTCTGCCAACACAAAATCGGGTTACCTCTGTAACTAGGTAGCTACTACACGAGCATGCCACCCCCGGTCCTTTGGGACCTTTATCCGAGGCGCCTCTAAGCCACAAAGCAATAACCACGCTGAAAATGAGATTGAAGCCCACCACATAGGTAAATATCTGGGCTCCATACCATGATACCACCCTTTACCAGAAGGAAATGACACACCCTAAAGGGCGCGACCCTCGTAACCTTGTCGCATCTTTCCTGTTTCGACCATTTCCGATTTGTGAGGTCCTGATGCAGTCTCGTCCATAAAGCTAAGCTTTATACAAAAGCCATGCTTTGATCACAAATGATCAACAAATGATCATCAACACACAGCTGCACTCAGCATGCCACACTACCAAATTGGGAGTATATCACTGATAACCTTCAACTACATAACCTATGAGCTCGTACGTCTCAGAGAAGACTGTTAAGCTAAGAGAATAAATTCTCCGCCACCAACAGATATGTATTTGAAAGAAATCTGCTTTATATCTCAAAGTGTAGTGTCAGACATACAACCATACAAGTCTATCTCGGGTTCGAACAAAACCGAAGGCACTTCCGAAGAAGCCCTTGCAAATTCGGGTATTCGCAATCCCGATCAGACTTCCCATCACTTAGGGAATCTCTATACCGGCGCGAGTGCAGAGACAATCGATAGGTCATCCTATCGTTCTCACAAATACCTAGTCTTCACCACCCGTCTTCAATGCTATCCATATCGACATATCATTATTCGGAATGGGTTATATGACACAAGGTCCTCTCCAAGCTAAACCGAATAATGAGCGCAATATTTAAAAATATATGGATATGGGATTTCAGTTAAGTCGCAACTTCTAAATCCAAAACCTTTCTTTCAAATGGTTAAACAAATTACCATTTCCAATCTTTTAAACAAAAAGATTCGATTCACAAAGTTCACCCCATTACAAAGATCCATTCATGGATTTCAAAACAATTTCCATTTCAATTGGATTAACTCGTTAAATCTTTATATTAAAGATTTAACTAATAGCTTTCAAATCCATTTCCATAACTTGGAAAATCATTTTTCATTTTAGCTTAAAATCCTTTTAACACAAATTGGAAGTTCATTACTTATGTGAAAGCTTTTATTATTTGAAAACAAACAGTTTTCGTTTCAGAAAAATCCAATTACATTTGCACGAGTTAAAGCCTTTGAATTTAAATTCCAATTCCCAAATTAATACCTTCAAAATGGTTTAACCCATATATAACTGGTATAACATCTTTAGTCCCAGGTTTCAAATTATAGAATTCAGTTTCAAATTCTGAATTTAAATATAAATCAAGTTATTTAAACTTCAAAACTTAATCAAGTTATTCAAAAATAAATTTTATCTTTGAAATTCCATTTCAAAAGCTTTTCACATTTAACCCGATCCCATTTCCAAAACCATTTGGATTTAAATTGTCTATTTAAAATTTTAAAAAATCTATGACTTAATCGATTTCCTCGTGAAATCCATATTTGTGTGTGTATGGTGTGGTCCAGGGGTTTAACACAGTAGTGCAACAACATCATCATCACATATCAAAACACGGAAATATAGTTGATAAGCGGTATAAACTATAACGCTTATCGTTCATTCAAAGATCACAGATTAATAACAAATGTATCACAAATAAATGAATAAATTACACACAGCTCAATCCACTGAACAAAATATCACAGATCAGATAGGACAATCGATTCAAGGCATCTCATACAACACAATCATTCATAAGTAAGGTCAAGCATTCAATAATTATTCATAAGTAGGATTAATTAATTGTTTAATCCTAATTAATTCAATTTATTTCCAATTAAATTAATTACTTATGAATTAATTATCCAATCCTGATTAATTAATTACTTACAAAACTTTTGATATAAATTAATTAATCATCTTAATTAATTAAATTATTCTTAATTAATCATATTAATTAAGTTAACCTTTAAACCAATTACATAATTAATTAACCCCTTAATTAATTAATTTAATAAATTAACCCTTTAATTACTTACCATAAAGTAATTACACTTACACAATTCATAAATGATTATCATTATTTAATTAATCTAATTAATTGTTAAAATCAATCCTTAAATAATCTCCATTTAATTAATTATCCTTAATTAATCATAATAAACAATTATCCTTAATTACTTAATTAATCAATTATTAATTCATAATTAATTTCTTAATTAGTTAATCCTTAATCATGAATTAACTTTAAGATAAATTTATTCTTATAAATGATTTCAATTGACACTCACGAATACGTAAGAAAATATTTCTTTCAAGTTTCTCATTTTAATTTTCAAACTATAAAATGAATACCAATTTATCTGAATAAAGTTTAAAAAACCAACTTTTAAACCTTTGAATTCACATATTTAACTGATACTTTTATTACAAAAGAAACGTAAAAGAGTATCCTTTGTGCTGCAATAAATGGTCGGGGTCCATTCAACCCCGTCGGCCTTGCCAAAAAAAAAATTCTCTTTCAATTTCACATATTTAAAAGTATATTTTAACCTTAAAACTTATGTAAACATCTAAGTTTATAAACTTTATTTTATTTCAAAATCTAGATTTTCAATTTAGATTTTAAGTCCAGTTTTCAAAATTTGATTTAACTTTGTTTAAATCTTTCCTTTACAATTTAAATTTCATTTTTAAATTCAAATATACTTAAATACTTAAACACCTTAAAGTTATTAAACAATTTTGAATTTAAAAACTTAATTATTTCCAACCTAAGATTCAATCTAAACTTAAATTTATATTTAACTTTGATTTAAAAACTTAGTTTAAACCTTGCTTTATAATTTTAATTTCAATTCTTAAAATTTAAAACAGGACAGGTTGAAACCTGTAACAAGCATCTACCCGAGCCAGTACCCTATCTACCTATCTACTTTGAGTTCTGACCTGAGTTCCCTCCCATTTTCCCCGAGCCTTCCCCCCTATTTCTTTCCTTCATCATTTCTTTTTTTTTTGAAAAACTTATGTATAAAAACTGTTACACTCGCATACCTCTCCACACTCTCGAGCTCAAACCCGAGGAACGAACCCACATGCACGAGTACTCCTTCGAGTCTTACACGAAAACGCAAACCTGATATACGAACAATGTCGTGCATGTGCACCAGGCTTCGACGGTGCTCCGACGATCGGCGATACCTCCAACCTGATGACGAACATCACGACACCGACCCCAGATCAACCCAAGACCCAAACATGTCCTCAATCAAAATCGAGCAAATCTCGAACAATCGCGACTCAGACATCGACCAAAGAAATGACTCGCCATCGTGACTCCAACCACCAGACGCTTCGAGCTTTCAGCCACATCTTCCTCAACCACCGAGCCACCGCGTCCCCAGAGCACATGTGATTCGATTCACGTACGAGGCCGCGGTGATCATTTTTTCAAACATGTGGAAAATTGGGTTTAAAAACAAAAACTCCACACCGCCGTCACCTCGACGATCGAGAACATCTCCGGCTATTTTTCCCCACAGTGTCATAGGCTTCTCCACCTCTAGGAGGAAACTCGACTCCTTCAATCATTGGGATCACCCACGGCGACCCAAAAAGCACAATACAATCAAACCCACACTGCTCTTCGTTCTTTGATCGAAAAATTATGATTTTAACCTTAAAAATCATGTTAAAGTACAAAGATTTCTTTTGCATACCTGAATTTGTAAATTGTAAAGTTTGAATTTTTGACATATTGAAAGATATGATCAGTTTTCTTGATTTCTTGAGCTAACAACAAATTGATTTGGCTTGAATAAAATTTTAATCTCGGGTATAGGCTATAACAAACACTTCTTGTTTCAACTCTAAGTCCAGAAAGTAAATAGAATGAAAAAGAAAGATTTTTTTTAAAATCAAGGTCTGGTGTTTTTAAATCTGAAACAGAGGACAAATGTAATAACAGCTTGCTCACCATACTTCCAGTTTCAACATATGCAGAGAATTATGTACATAACTCGGATATACTTGCAATAGATTTAAACCTTTAAATTTTTAAAGAAAGATGTTACTCTCCTTGTTTCCAGAAAATGAACAGAGCTTCATTGTTGAACCTGGTTTTGAAACTTGCTAGCTGAAGCTCCTCTTTACTTCTCTGGTTTTATATGAATTCATATTTTTGTTTGCAGTTAGATTTTTGTTTAAGTTTTAGATTGTATTCACTTCAAAATTTTCTTTTTTACACAGCCTTGATGAACGAAATGAAATGAAATTGATGATATATAGAAAAGATTTACAGCTTGATGTAGTTTTCTTTGAACAGGGTAATTATATTGTTTGTGCCATAGGGTAACATAATATTCGTATTGTACAACATGAACCAGAGATTTCCTTAATATGGTGGCTAAGCTGATGTGCTATTTTGGATGAGATGATAAAATGTGTGCTGAATTATAAATTGTTACTTGTCTTGTTTATAAGCTTTATAAATATTTAGATTTTGTTTCTTTTTGTTTCTTCTTTCTTTTGTTTTAAAATGGTGGCTGGTGATATCACATTGGTGGCTAACATTAATTGTTTAAGTCCTTTATGTTCAAGTGTTCATACATATCCTATTTGTTTCTACTTAAATATATCTTTGCTTATACATGAATATACTTTATTGTCTTCACTTGCAAGCTCATATATATATATATATATATATATATATATATATATATATATATGTTTACTTGTTTCATTCCATACTTGTTTCATATTTGAGTATATTTCTTTTGCTTTGTCTTCCTATACAAGCTTTTCATGTTTCATTTTTGAATGTATTGTTTTCTTTCTTTAGTCATATTGCTTTGTAATATAAATAAAATCCTTTATTTATTATGTTGTTATAGTTTATCTATGTGTTTACTTTATATCATTACATAACTATATAATTTATCTTATGTATATTTATTTGTATACATATCTAATTTTTTAAGAATTATCCTAAGTATTGATTTATAGTTTACATAACTAAAATTTTAAGATATTTATTTTATTTCTTTTTGAAGTTTAACTATCCAACATTTAATTTATATTAATATTTTTTTTATAATTATAAAACTAACTACCCATAAATAAATATAAATAATATTTTTACCAAATCATTTTCTAAGTCTTTTATTCAAATTTTAAATACAAATTCAATATTCAAAATTCAAATTTTAAAGTCAAACCCAAATTTACTCATATATATACTTCAAATTCAAAATAATTCCAAAATTTATCCAAAATTCACATTAATTATTAATTTAAATTTAATCAAAATCCAGGATCGTTACAGTAGTAATATTTTTCTATTATAATAATGTCAACAGTAAAATATAACTTACTTTTAAATAGCATTAAGGGGTTACCCATATAGCCCTTAACATGTAATAGTCCCAGTAGTCCATCCAGTGTCATAGTTCCTCCTAATCGGGAAGCCACCAAAGGATACTCTACGGGCTACGGGACAAAACCAAACTCGTACAAGGCGCGCTAGGGTAGGTGACACGGCACACAAGGCAATGCCAGGGTAGATATACCAATTACGCACACGGGCTGGTGGTAACGCGTAGCAGCTACTACCACCCACCTCAAGCCACACCCTCAAATCAAAAATCAAAAGTGGCCACCAAATAAACCTCAAAGTCAGAATATAATATCGTAGGAGTGTGTCTGATAAGAGAGGCTACCTCCTTGGCCCGAGATCGCTCATGTTTTAGCCACCTTATGCCAACTCACGGGAGTCGGGTCCACGTATATACCTCATAGGAACGCCGCCACCATCCTACTTCATTCTGGAATATCCACCGCGTACACGGTTGTTAAAGTCATTTTCAGAGTTGGCAGAGAGTATGACAACTTTCGTTCCTGGTCTCTTTAACAACGAAACGTCATTATAACACCGCGGTCAATTTTAAAATAGTTTATGCTTTAAAACCAAATATCATTGCCTTTTCAAAACAAAATCAATACAACATCATTTTCATTTCAAATATATCCTTTTCAAAAATCATAACACTTTCAAAGTTATAACATTTCGAAATCAAAACACTTGAAATATAACACTTTCAAATTATAATATCTTGAAACTCATAGCTTTGAAACATAACTTCCACCACTTAAATGGTTTAAATATTTAAAATACATTACATAATAAAATAGCTTCTTCGATTTCACAAATCAATTCCAAAACAACTCGAATTTCTAAATTTTAAATTTAACCAAATTCCAAATCATAAATTTCATTCAATTTAGTTTCCAAATAAACTATTCCAAATTATATCGATCTTTAACAGATTTGATCCCCAGAATAACCACTTCAAATTCAATATATTTTAAACTTTAAGTATTCAACCGTTTCAAAACTAAGTTTGGTAATTACGATTCAACAATTCAATTTTCTATTATTTAGTTTGAAATATTTTACATAATAAATACATTTTCATCTAAATAAAACTCAAATTTCAAACAACTAAATATTTCCTTCAATTTATTTACACTTGAAATATTCATTTAAATCACCTTAGCAAAAATCAAGTTATAAAAATCATACCCTCTAAAATTTCAAATTTAATAAATTTCACATCAAGCTTATTTGAGTTTAATTCTTAGATAAATTCAATTTCAAATAAATCTCAAATTAATCTTCCAACCTTAATTTTATTTAAATCATTATAAACTCTATATTAAAATATAATTTAATTACTTAACCATATTATCTTCAATAAGATCAAGCTTATTATTAAGCTTATTCTATATCAAAACAAATTATACATAGCTTAAAATCAAGGATAAATAACATTCATATAATATCTAAAATCAATATTTATCTAAAACCATATATTTCTTTACAAAACCATAGAAATCATTTCAAATTATTTTTATATATGGACCACGGTGTCTGTATATAATTTTCTATCCTATGGTCAGGTGATACGGATATTTATCATTTCAATCTGTAACTTAAAATATAAATACGGTTATATGTCATTTCAAACCGCAATCCCGAATGAAATAAAAATCCATAAAAACTTGCAGTTTATAACAATATAAAATCCAACATCCATTCATCCAATATCAATCATCAAACATTTGTCACAATCTTCATCCAATTTAATCAATAACATCAATATAGAATAGATAATAAATAACAGGTATTTACTGGCAGTTTATATTAATAATAAATTAAATAACTATTTTATCCAAATAAATTCAAATAAACTGAGTTGATGATTCAAAATATGCCAACAGTCATAAATAAATTTCTAATCACATCATAAATCGATTTAACAAACATAAGAAATTTTAGAAGTTGTGAGTGGGTTAAAACACTCACCTTTGGATTTAAATCGAATTTAAATCCAAATTTAAACCCAAAATTCAAACAGTCTCTAAATTTGTCCAAACCAGCGTTAATATGTCTGGAATTTCAATACAATGCTAACGGAGAAAACAACGCGTGAATTGGACCTTGTATGCGAAAATTATGTATGTTGGAAGATTATACAATTTTGAATTAAAATAATTGAGAAAGAAAAAGAACACATCACCGCATTCAAGCCTGAGAACCCTAGCCTGTATCATGTTCGAACTCGAAGCCGCCACCACGTTCAACTTTCACCGAATTATCGCCATGCCCTCGTCGACATCCACCACCATCTGACATCGCCACGCGACTCCCAAGGACATGGCGCACCTCTAGGCGGTGCGCGCCAACATCCGGCCCCGTCTTCCAGCCCCGCCGCCGCCGGCATTCTTCGCCAATTTCAGGCGAAGTCGAGTCCCTATGGCATGAATGAGCGCTAGATCCATGACCTGCTTGACGAGCTCTTCACAACGACGCCAGTCGATCGTCGAACCGTTGAACATCCACCACCGAAACCAATAACCCAATACGAACGGCCGAGGATAAACGGAAATTTTTTGATCAAATCGTGCTCCGAATCGAAAAATGCATCATAGAATTGGGATGCACTCGTTGAGAGCTTTCCAGGGATATATAATTTGGTATATTTAGTGGAGTTTGAATTTTGAAGTTAGATTTTGAATTGAAATTGGATTGAGGAGTTTTAGGGTTTCAGCCATTGAGGAAGAGGAGCAACAGAAGTTTCTGTATGTACAGAAATGAGAAATAGAAATGCTTCTAGGGTTTACAGAGGGTATTTATAGGCACAGCTAAAAGTAGAATGGACCGGATTGATTGGTTTGGACCGTTGAACGATAAATGGCCCAAAAAGCCCGTTCTGACTCCGTAACGAAATTGGGTCAACCCATATATCAAAATAGACGTTTTTGAATATTTAAAAATCAATGGAATAAGTTTCAAGTCCAAATTCCATCGTATGAAGAAGTTATGTTAAAATCAACATATTTAAAATTGATTTCAACTGACTTGAATTTAATTGATTTCTAGGCGTTTCAAGTCCGTACGATCAAACGACAAGCCCGATCGTTATGAAATTTGAAATCCTGCAATAGTTCATCGTTGCGTATCCGATGAAACTAGTTTCGTCTAAATCCTAGTCAGTTGCCAAAAATGGCTATTTTCCAGTTTATTAAATAAATGAATATTAAATTAATTAGATCACATTTCCAATTCAAATTTATCATTTGCAAATTTTATCAATTTGGATTACTTGGTAATTTAGAATCCTTTAAACAAATTTCTACATCAATTTATCATTGAATAGTTCTTAATTTACAGTATTTAATTTCAATTTCATTTTATCCAGTAATTATAAATTTAAATTCCCAATAAATCTTGTTATTGAATCGATTATTGACTTACCATCTTATAGGTAATATTAACATTGGTTAATATATACTACATCAGTAATTTCCCAATTCATCCAAATATCAATTGTCATAATATTTAACTTCATTTATTATGAATTGAATTCTATTTAATTATAATTAATCCCAGTAACTGATTTGATTCATTTAACTTCAATTACTATTAATCAATATATTATTCCCTTGGTTAATTCAATAATTACTTTTTATTTTCTTGTATTCAATTGATAACCAAGCATAGGATTTAAATGATAATGAATTAGAATTTCATTAAGATTTTTAACAGTTAACTTGGATTAACATTGTTTCATTTTAATTTAGTTATTATTTCGTTATGAATTTACAAATTTTTATTTCCTTAAATATTAAATTACCAGAATCTTAATAAATTAAAAATTATAGAAAATTACGGATCGTTACAACCTGAATGCTCCGAGTTATCAATGATTCCTTGGCACTCCTAAATCTTCAGAGCTTTCACAACTCCAATCAATTTCTAGGCACGAGTCTTGCCACTCAACCTAGTCCATTATATGACAGCCTCGTTCCATCCCGAGCTGTCCGTCAACTTCTTAGATCCTACTCCTAATCTGAGCCCCCGATCAAAGGGCCGAAATTTCATCATGCTATAACTGCCAGATCACGAAAGCAATCAGCGAGCCACAACTTCCAACATGATCCACTACAACCCCATAGTCTCCACCTCGGATCTGACATCGAATAGAGCCAAATATTTGGATCGGTATCAATCCATCCAATTGGATTGGCGTTGATCCAAATACTCAACCATTTTGGATCCATTTCTCTTCTAGCCTCTAGTTCACTCCCTCTAGATGTTATAAACCCTTAGGCATCCCTCTTAACCTTCAAGTCTTCTCTTCTATGCACCATAGCCGATCAAACAAAGATGATCCATCCATTCTTCAACACTTGGCCTATCCTCCGATCCAACTTCATAGAGCCACTCTAGAACCCATGCTCTATTCTCGATATGAGTCTCTCCTCAACTGGAGCTCAAAATTAAAAATGGTACCGATATGATCAAATCAGATTAGTGCTGAAAACATACTTAGCCCCAATTGTAGTGCAATTCATAGAACTTCCTCTTGATGTGTTCTTGAGCTTATCCTTTAAGTTTCGTGCAATTCTGACGAACATTGCTCCCGATATGCTCTGACCATCCATCTTAATCCTAAAACTTGAAAAACACTAGCAAACGAATCAAGCACAGCAAGAAATTCAAACATAACAGTGAATCATACATAGTACATCATCCAATTACATCCAATATGAACATACAAATCATCTGATTCAATCTACAGTTACAATTCTAGCATATATCTAATCTAACACATGGAATTTCATAGCCAAATATACAAAAATGACACCAGCACATGATCTAATTCAAATTACATGTTTAATTAGGTGAATCTAGTGTTTCTAAATCTGATTACCAAAGTCTAATCAATTTAATTTGATAATTCTAACCTATAATCACCTAACTACAACCTATAATCCATCATAGACTAGTAAGAGATCATAACCACTCACTAAATCTACCAAACTTATGAAATATGATGAATATCCGATCCAAACAACGAGAAATCAGATGAAGATGCAACCAAAGTGATTAGATCAAGCTCCTACTTGAAGAGCTAGCCTCTAATTTGCAATTAGAGACGATTTGAGATGAAATCAATCAAGATGAATGAAGAATTAGAGATGAGTTAGCATTTAGGGCTGATTTGAATGAGAGATAAATTTTCAAATGGTCTCTCTCACCTCACATTTATAGTCAAATCTAAATAGACTAATGGGCTTGCTAATTGGGTCCATTAATCCCCTTCAATTTCTCGCCAGCAAATTTTAAAATTTAAAACTACTATAACTTCTTAACCTCTTATCTGATATTTCTATATTACCACTCTACGGAATGGGAAACTACCATCCTAAAGCAATGAAATAGGCTAGAGCATGTAATTCGTCGTCTATCAAAAGTTATAGCTGAAATAATATCTCTAGGGGAAAATGGTGACATAGAAATTCGGGAAAGATCATAGATATGTAAAACATCCCTAAAAACCATGTCCTAAAATATTAGAATCATACGACCATAAATAAATTAAATAAAATTATTTTACGATCCTTTGTTATGTAAAATACGGGTCGTTACACTTCACCAAATGAAGTTCTCCACTTGAGAAACATGTTGCGACAATCCCCGAACACTAACTCCACCTAAATCTCCTGAACTTCCAAACCCTGGTCACTATGGCCACATCCAAAACTGCCGCTCCTCTCCAAACACCGTCGAGCTTCACCATATACATATAGACTTGTTGATCTAGTCCATACGAGTTCGAAGATTTAAACTTTATATTATTTCGATTAGTAAATTTTTTGTTTTGAAATTTTAAAGGAGGTTGACATTTCTTTTTTTACAAAGAGGAAAAAATTAGGAAAGGAAATAAAGCAAGTGTGTTGAATCTTTCTAAGTATTTTATTTAGTTATATTGAAAGTTTCGACATCTCGTTACAGGAATTTTCATTCATGTATGATCCACGAACAACAAAACGAAATTAAAATCATGCATAAAAATGTAGCACGATCCTAAAATAATAATAATATACACCGGCTATCTTATTTTATAAAATTTCAAAAATACCATCATTTTTCAAAAAAAATCATCAAACGATACTTCAAATATTTTCCAAATAAAAAATTATGTAAAAATCAGATAAATTAAATCAAAAATTACTACAAAAATCGAGTCATTATATTAACAATTGAATTTCTTATTAATTGTTAAATTTAAATCACATCTGAATATTTTCACATTTGAAATGTTTAAAATTCCGGGCCATTACACTGATTTCCAAATGTCACATACCAGCATAAGAGCATCGGTGTACTAGTAGGTATGAATTTTACTATCCGACAAAGGTTATAGTAGACAAAACATAGACAATAACGAGGAAAATGCTATTTTATCTTTGGAATTTCTATTTTTATATCTTGTTGATAGTAAACGAAAACTTGCGCTTAAGATATGTACGCTTTAACATCCAAAAATAAAACTTCTTATGCAAATTGTACTTGAAAAAGTTGGAAAAGAATTGAGGGGTTGAAGAGAAGGTTCTAAGCTACAACGGAATATGTATCCAAAAGAAGGGTGAAAATGTAAGATTTTCCATCTAAATTCCTTTACCGACACAGGAGTAAATATTTAAAATGTATTTATTTTTATTTTTTGATTTATTAGTAGCGGGTTGCATGTAATTTCCATAAGTTATCCAATTTTAAAATATGTATAAAAGCACATCGTTTGAATTAACAAGGAATATACTAAAAAAGGAAAGAGATGCGTAAGACCTTACTTTTGGTTAATTTATGGAAAATTATAATGGTAATCCTTTTTAAATGAATAGCTTTGATAAATTAAAATGTGAAAAGCAATGTTCTAGTCTAGATATTAATAATTATATAAATTTATATAAACATATAACCAAGCTTAACATTCAAAAATAGAAATATGTAAATAGCATAATTTACGACTATGTACGTATTAGTAATTAACAGCACGATAATTAATGGACTATGATTTATGGACGTTAATTACAAATTTAACTGACAATAAATCATAATTAATAGAGAATTAAAATGGAATTAAATGGGGACAGACTAGGGAAATTAACATGGCGTTAATAGGAAAATGAATAGGCATAATAAATTGATTTTAAAGCTAGTGAATAAATGTCATTAGAAAATTTAATATGGCAATTATGGGAAATTAAATAGCCATAAAAGGTAGATTTTGAAGCCGGTAAATAGATTAAAGGAATTAAATGAGAATTAATTATAGACAGTCAATTTTTGCATTAAAGATTAATTATTATAGGTAATAGACATTTAGTAGACATTACAAGAAAACGAAGGCTTAAGCGTATAAATTAGGAGCAATAACGTAGCCAACAAGTAAGTATTAATACTATTAATTATACCTAGGAAGCAATATAATTTTTTGTAACGTCCCGTATCCAAAGCCCAAAAGCTAAGCGCTATGGATGTTGCAATCATCTACAGTATTAACATTTGGTGATGAAATAAGGTACTGTTAATGGTATCCATAATATCAGAAGCACTTGAATATGAACAAAATCACATATTTTCAAAAACAATAATTTTCAGTGATTACATTTCGAATAATATCATACCCAAGTTACAAAAATCCCCAAATGTATCCCAATCATTGATCAGATATAATTTACAACAATACGCCAAGAGCAACATATGAAGATGCCCCTTGGATGATAAAAACAATATACACATAATTGTCTTAATACACAGCGGAAACAATTTAAAACATAATTCCTAAATTAGCTATCCGTCAGCCACCTGCTCATCTTTGGATGCTTTATTCGCCAAAATCTGCTAAAACCTGAAAACCTAAACTTCAGTCTACTCAAATCAAATTTTTAGCACTCAAGATTTTAAGGGGAAACAAAAACTTTGAGTCGGACATAAAGCTTGGAATGAATAATTTTTGTTACATCTCATTTAGCTGATAAATAGCGAGACTACACCGCTTAACGGAATGGGTTTCCCCTCACTAATATCTCTTTCAAAACATATATTTTGCAAATCCTTTCCTGCAACCAAACTAGTTAATCAACTGATTATAATAATAATATAGCAATATCCATTATGATAAAATAGGAAATAAAATAGACTATCTGCCTAAAATCTGAGCTATCTGCTCTATGCTAGACTATCTGTCCTAAATTCTGAGCTAACTACTCTTTTCTGGATTGTCTATCGTAAAACTGATTATACCAAAATAACAATATCTTTTACGTTAGATAATGGGCTATCTGCGCAAAATAGGTAAAAAGGGCAGACTGGCTGTCCTTAAAATTAGCAAGATCTGTTATGCTAATAAATGAACTAACTGTTCAAATCAGAGCTGACTGCTCTTTTCTGGACTAACTATCCTCAGGGTTGACTGCCCTCAAAATGGACTAACTGTTCGGATTTAAAATGAGTTGGCTGCTCGAATTTTCTTTTGGGTTAACTACCCTTTAATTATCTAGGCTAACTGCCCTTCAAAATATCTAGGCTAATTGCCCTTCAAATTTTCCGTGAAAACCTTTTCAAAATGATGTAGTCCGTCAAATCATCTATATACAAGGAAAATATATCTTTAGCTTTACTCTAAGCTATTTTTTCCATATTATATATACTTTACTCAAAATAATGTTGATGATGTTTAATGAGGATTATCTATCCCTTTTAAAATAAGTTAAAGTCCTTTATAACATATAAACCACTTAGGCTATCTGCCTAATCATACTGTTCGAATCCTTTGTTTAAAACATGTTAAACAACCTTTCGAAAAAAATGAAGGTACCTCCTTCAAAACCATTAAAAAAACCCTTCGAAAGCATCAAAGGTAACTCCTCCATATCCTTTAACAAACCTTTCGAAATCATTGAAGGTAATTCCTTTAAAACCTTTTTAAAAAGATTTCCTTTTACAAGCTTTAAACATATAACATTAACCTTTTAAATCCTGTAAATCTTAGCCTTTCGAAAACATTACAAAACCATATCTTTCACCTTTTGACCTTGTCAAAAGGTTTCTTTCAACTTAGACGAAAGGTTTCACCATTCAACTTTGTCGAAAGCCTAGGGTACCTCCCCTGTAAAGCAACGAAACTCAAAACCTTTCGAAGACATTGGGTTCAATTTAAAACAAGTGGAAACCTTTTGAAACCTTTCAAAGTTAACTACTTTGAAACCATTTAAAATGTTTCGACTTAAAACATTTGGATTATGCCTTCAAGTAAAGCAAAAGGATGAGAAAAACATTGGAGTCGAAAGCATCTACTTCGAATCCTTTATAAAACCTTTTGAAACCATTGAACATAATGAAGTGTTAGTGTTGGAACCAACCCTTCGAAATCAATGTAGAGGTGGCATATTTTAGAAAAACAAAAGATCCTCTTCGAAAGCAACTGAATCAAAGGTAAGAAGCGGCTCTAAAGTCTTGTCGGCCCAGTCGAAAGGTTTCATACCTTTTGAACTCGTCGAAAGCTTTACCTTTCTACTTTGTTGAAAGGTTTCAATCAAAATAAGAAAGAAAATAAATAGAAACCTTTTTATTTTAAACCATTTAACAATGTCGAAAGCTCTTTGCCGAAAGATAGCAGGCGTATTTTCATTAAAACCCAAAAAGTCTCATCTCCTTCGAAAGCTCTAACCTTTCGTCCCTAAACCCTTAGACTCCTTTCAATTCACTACATACCAGTTCGCTGATACCATATGCATTGATTTTTGATCTAAATGGTTTGATACCTTTCGACCTTGTCGAAAGGTTTGGAGTGGAGGCGGAAGCTCTTGTCGAAAGAGTTGAAATTGTAGAAAAACTATTTATTTGTACTTTAAAATAGTTCTTTTGTACCCAATCTACCTTGTTTTCTAAATCTGATTGGTTGCCAGAATTTTATATTCAAAATGCTGCCAACTTTCCTTATTAAGAAATTTAAATAATTTTGAAAAAAAGCTCCTTTCTCCTTTATAATTATATGAAACATTTAAATCTCATACCTTAAATAATTTCACAAAACTATTAAAACATCTTGAAATATTCTGGAAAAATTCCAGAAAATCAATTAATATGTTCTCTTCAACATATAAAAAATTTGGACCCGAACAATGATTATATTTCCATAAATAAGTTTATAATCCAAAATATCATTTTTCTTCCTTAGAAAATTCATAATAATTCCACAAAAATTCAGAAAAATCTAAAAATGGAAATCCATCTCTAAAATAACTTTTTAGATCATCACAAAAATTTGCAAGGCTAATAGATGTTATTTAATAGTGTTTTCATCTTAATACATGTCATAAAATCTATATGAACATGCATAAATCATCAATTTGTATATATATCATTTTATCAATCAAAAACATGGCAAACCGGTTGAGTCACAAGTTTTATGAAGGTTTTGATGTCTGACAAATAACTAAAGGCGATCGACAAAACAAGGTCATAGCTACATATGGTACTCTAGATTGTAGGTTGATTATTTGATATTATAATAGTGATAAACTTGTTAAAATCTATCCTCAAATAATCATGCATTTTCAAGGAAATCAATATATATACGAATAAATTGTAGTTGCACATTCAGTGTGCAACTTTACAGGGACCGGTCGACCGGTCACAATATATGCGGTCGACCGTTCCTGCATAATTTGCACACTGAACGTGCACACATGCACATAACGTATATATATTTGAATTCCTGTCTACTGGTCACTTTTTAACCTGTCGACCGTTTTTAAACAGAAAGCAATTTTTCCAAAAGACACTTCTTTTCTCCAAAGGTTGCATCTCTTACCTTTCACCAAAGATCATATCTCTTAATGGCAACTGCTCACAAAGAGTTACAACCATTCTTATCTATATAAACTCATCTAATTCGTTGATTAAAACAACATGATTTTATATGCTTTTACTCTAATCTCTGATCTTACTTTATATATACTCCTGCATTCTAAAAGCTCTCGATTATTTATTGAATCATTGAAACTATTTCATATCTTTTGATTCAATAAGTAATATACTTTCCTTAATCTTTTCAAAACATCATTTCTCATACTTTGAGGATAAGATTATAGGAAGGGGGTACTGCTAGTGACAAATCCGTGTTTTCAAGAGCATAAGTTCTCAACAACAATTGTATTTGTTCTTTTGTTGAAGTCCTTTGTGTTGTAAGAGGCAAGTGTTGAAGTCCTCAGTGTATTAGAGGCGTGAAATCCCGTTCGGTTGTTCGGGTGTTGTAAACCTGTTCCTCCGGGTGAAGCGAGGTAGTTAATAGTGAAAATCCAGATAGAAGTCTGGGACTGGACGTAGGACGGTGCTCCGAACCAGTATAAAAATCTCTGGTGTGATTTTTCTATTTTTATTTACTATGCTATTATCATCTATTTCCGCATTTATATTGTAGACCATATTACACGATCCGTGTGTACTATATTAGCACATATAATTGTATACACACCGCACTTTCATTTGGTATCAGAGCACGGTCATCATATAACCGTAACACAGTTATTTGATATACCATAGTAATATGGCAAATAACGTAAGTACTAGCACTCAAAACACCACTTACACGGAGGGTCAATCGACACAAAGACCTCCATTTTTCAATGGTCTTAACTATAGTTATTAGGCAACACGTATGTCATTCTTTATGCAATCAAATAGCTATGATGCTTGGAATGCCACTCAAAGAGAAATAGTGAATCCAACAACTGATTATTCAGAATGGACTGCAGCTGAGAAAACGGCAGCAGCCGTAAATGCCAGAGCAATAAATATGTTGTTCTGTGCATTAGACCAAAATGAATATAACCGTGTTAGTATCTGCATTACTGCATATCAAATTTGGCAAACACTAAAAATCACTCATGAAGGTACTAACAAGGTTAAACAAGCCAAAATAGCCATGCTAAAAAGTCAATTTCAAAATTTCAAAATGAAACCAAATGAGACAATCAATGACATGTATTCACGGTTTCAAACTATTCACCATGCACTTATTGGCTTAGGACAAAAGTATTCTGATTTCGATGTTGTTTCAACAGTCCTACATTCTCTGACCAGTGAATGGGAAGGAAAAGTATTAGCAATTGAAGAAGCTAATGACCTTTCCGTCATGAAGCCAGATGAATTGATAGGAAATTTAATGTCCTATGAAGCAAATTTGCAGGCTAGAAAAGAACAGAAAGAAGAAAAGAAAAATGTAGCATTTCATGTTGAGAAAGATGAAAATGAATCAGATTCTGAAGACGAAGAATTGGCATTCATTGCGAAAGGATTCAAAAAATTCCTAAAATATCGAAAAGCCAGTCGTTACAATAAAAGGAAACCTGGATCAAACAAACCATCTTCATCTGCTATAGAATGTTTCAACTGCCACAAAAAGGGACACATGCAGAAGGATTGTCCAGAACAAAAGAAGAAGTCAGAAAATGACAAATTCAAATATAAGAAGGACAAATCTAAGAAACGAGCTTTCTCAGTAACATGGGATGATTCAGAGTCATCTTCATCAGAAAGTGAAAGTGATTCAGAGAATGAACAAGCTAATGTTTGTTTTATGGCAACAGAAGATGAGGTACAAATTCCTACATTTGATGAATTACTTGATATTAATGCTGAATTGATAGTCAAATATAAAGACATAAAACGTCAATTAAAAGTAGTCAAAGCAGATTTAAGTAGAGCAGAGTTTGAACGAGATATGCTAAAAGATGAGAAGAAAATATTAGAAGAGGAACTTGAAAATATTCAAGAATCATCATCTAATGTTGACTCTCAAATATCTCTTTTGAGTCAAGAAATAGAAGCTCAAAAAGAGAAAAATAATGCTCTCACTACTGAAAATCATGAGCTTAAAGCAAAAGTCAAAATTCTAGACCTAGAAAAAGCTAGCTTACAAACAAAGTTTGATGACATTACTCAAAATGTTTCTAACTTTAACAAAGGTCGAGAAAATTTGACAAAAATCATTGAAAGTTCACAATCTATTTCAGACAAACAAGGATTGGGATATAACAAACAAGAAACCAAGAAACATCTTGGAAATAAAAGGAAGAAGAAAGTACAGAAAACTGAAGCTAAGAAAAATCTTAGTTTATTATATTCCAAACCAAAACCAGTTGTGAAATTTCAAAAGAAAAATGTCAAGACTATCAAAATATGGGTTCCTAAAACAAATAACAATTTGATTAGGAACAAATACATTCAGCAATTCATGAATACTGTGCATTTTAATAATAATTATATATATAAAGGGGATACCGGACCCATATGGGTTTGGACTCCTAAGACCTAACTCTTAGGACCCTATAAAAAGTGGGTACCACGGACTTATTTCTATTTTTTGCAGGTCCCACTTAAGAAAAGAGGAAAGTGGATATTGGACAGTGGTTGCTCAAAGCACATGACGGGAGACAAGAGTTTATTAACAAATATTACATATTCAGATGGTGGCTCCGTCACTTTTGGAGACAATTCAAAAGGCTATATCATCGGCAAAGGCGATGTGAGCAATTGCGGTACATCTAACTTACCTCTTATTACTAATGTCATGCTAGTTAGAAATTTAAAACACAATTTGCTTAGTATTAGTCAGTTATGTGACAAGGGTTTTATAATTTCATTTTCGAATAATAAGTGTAGTATTTTAGATAAAGACCATAATTTGGTTTTCGAAGGTTATAGAGACAGAAATATATATATTCTGAATATGAATATTAATCATAATTCAGATATGTGTCTTGTGGCTAATGACAATGATCCATGGCTATGGCACAAACGCTTCTGTCATATAAACTTCAGAACTATTGACAAGCTAACCAAAAACAATCTAGTTAGAGGACTACCCAAAATGAGTTTTAAAGTTAACAACATTTGTGATGCATGTCAATTAGGAAAATTGACCAAATCATCTTTTAAATCCAAGAAAGTCATATCAACATTACAACCACTTGAGTTACTACACATGGATTTATTTGGACCTACTAGGGTTCAATCGATAAATCACAATCAATATGTGCTTGTAATTGTTGATGATTTCTCTCGTTATACATGGACAATTTTCTTAAAAAATAAAAGTGACACTTTCGATCATTTCAAATCTTTCTTCAAAAGAATTCAAAAATCAAAAGGGATTAAAGTTAAAAATATAAGAAGTGATCATGGCGGAGAGTTTGAAAATAATGAATTTGAACATTTTTGTACAAAGAAAGGTATATATCATAATTTTTCGTTTCGCAGAACTCCACAACAGAACGGAGTTGTAGAACGGAAGAACCGAACTTTACAAGAATGTGCAAGAACATTATTGAATGGAACCACCTTACCAAAACATTTTTGGGCGGAAGCTGTCGCAACTACCTGTTATGTTTTAAATCGTGTGTCCATAAGACCTCTTACCAAAAATACTCCTTATGAATTATTTAACAAAAGGAAGCCTAAAATCTCATACTTCAAAGTTTTTGGTTCCAAGTGCTTTATTTTAAATACGAAAGACCAGCTTGGCAAATTCGATCCAAAAGCCGATGAAGGAATATTTGTCGGTTATTCGGAACGAAGTAAGGCCTATCGGATATTTAATAAACAAACTAAAACTATTGAAGAATCACTTCATGTCTCTTTTGATGAAATCTATCAGCATCCTCACACTATAACAGATGATGACGAATCAATAGTCACTGACAATCCTATCATCACAAATATTGATTCTGACTCGGAAATAATTATTGAGAATATTCCTCAAATATGTGAGTTACAATCACCACCAAGAATATTAAGAGACCATCCGGCACAAAATATAATCGGTGAAATAACATCACATGTCAGAACAAGGAGTCAACTCAATCAAATGGGTCATGTCGCTTTTCTCTCAAATATCGAACCTAAGAATCCAAAAGAAGCTGCTACAGATGATTACTGGATCATTGCCATGCAGGAAGAACTAAATCAGTTTGAGCGCAATGACGTTTGGGAACTTGTTCCAAGACCAACTGATCAGTCAGTAATTGGCACTAAATGGGTCTATAAAAATAAGGCTGACGAACAAGGAAATATCACCAAAAATAAAGCAAGGTTAGTAGCACAAGGATATAATCAGGAAGAAGGTATAGATTATGAAGAAACTTTTGCACCAGTTGCTCGACTAGAAGCTATTAGAATCCTATTATCTTTTGCTTGTCACCATAATTTCAAACTTTATCAGATGGATGTCAAAAATGCTTTTCTCAATGGATTTATCAAAGAGAATGTCTATGTCGAACAACCTCCTTTGTTCGTACATGAAAAATATCCTGACCATGTGTTCAAACTTAAGAAAGCTCTGTATGGTTTAAAACAAGCACCTCGTGCTTGGTATGAACGACTACGTAGCTATCTTATTAACTCAGGATTTCAAATAGGCAAAGTCGATCAAACTTTGTTTATTAAACATTCTCGAAAAGATATTCTAGTTATCCAGATATATGTAGACGATATCATCTTTGGTTCAACAAACGATAAACTCTGCAAAGAATTTGCAAGTATTATGACCAAAGAATTCGAAATGTCTCATATGGGAGAACTATCTTATTTTCTTGGACTTCAAATAAAGCAACTTTCAAACGGTATTTTTATCAATCAAGAAAAATACTGTGAAAACCTTATCAAATGCTTCGGATTAGAAAATACATCTGGTAAACCAACTCCTATGAGTACAACTACACATCTTGAAAAAGATGAAAGTGGTAAGAATGTTGACCAGAAATTATATCGAAGCATGATTGGTTCTCTTCTTTATCTTACAGCTAGTCGTCCAGATATAATAATGAGTGTTTGTTTATGTGCTCGTTTTCAAACCGATCCAAAGGAATCACATCTACGAGCAGTGAAACGTGTAATTCGTTATCTTAATAATACCAAAGATTTCGGTCTTTTTTATCCAAAAGAATGTCCATTTGAATTAGTATCATATAGTGATGCTGATTTCGGTGGCTCACGAACGGATAGAAAAAGTACAAGTGGTACGTGCCACTTTATTGGAAAATCACTTGTCTCCTAGTTCAGTAAGAAACAGAATTGTGTTTCACTATCAACATGTGAAGCTGAATATATATCAGCAGCTCTCGCTTGTACTCAAGTACTATATATGCAACAAACACTTCAAGATTTTGATATTCATTTATCAAATTCTATTATATACTGTGATAACACCAGTGCTATAAATCTCTCTAAAAATCCAGTAAATCACTCTAGAACCAAACACATTGATATCCGTCATCATTTCCTTCGAGATATTATTGACAAAGGAAATATATGTCTTGAATATGTCCATACTGACAATCAATTAGCAGACATTTTTACTAAGCCTCTGCTCGAATCTAATTTTATTAGATTACGAAGAGAGCTTGGTTTAATTTCAAGAAAAAATCTTGACTAAGTAATTTCTAAAGAACGTCTTCTTTTTAGTTATTCTTTAACCATAACTTTTTCATAAACTATTTTTTTACATTAAATATAAACCACTGCTTGATTTAATGGTTAATTCTCTTTACTCATTTTTTCATTCTTTTCTTTTAGTGATCGTCCTTTCCTTTCTTATTTTATAATTTCAGTTTTAAAAGGAGAGCTATTTTTAGAGTTAACATAAAATTTCTGCTTATGTTTTCTTGGTTAAAATTTTCCATTAACTCACATCCATAGGTTTATACATAAGAAACTTGTATATAAGCTTGCAAAAATTTCATATTTTGTTCATATCTAACCATAATATTCTATACAACATTCCCTATGGCTCACATTTGTGATAAATGTGCTCAAGAATCATACATTTCTATTACGAGTTCTGAGTCGGAGGAATATTATTCTCCTACAACACCAAAACAAAAACCAAGTTGTCATCATCAATGCTCTTGTATGTCTGATAAAACTCCAAATTCAAAACGAGTGAAGAGGACACTGTTATGTTCTCCTCGTACCAAAGCACAAATCGATGAGATACACCACTATCAGAAACATCAGATAGACCTTCAGAGACAGCTCCATTATGGGCAAAGTCAACTTTATCATGAGCAACAACGGACATCGGCACGATTATCCGTTTTAGAAAAGTTGGCAACATTTTTCTGCGGTTCCAACAAGCATGACGTGCATGAACCAATGCCGTCTAGACCATCAACATCTAAAAGTCCTAACTCTTGGGATCGGAACTATGAGAAGAATGAAGGTGCTCAGAAACACTGGAGTCCATGGTCAAAACGTATTGAAGGAAACAACGATAATTCTAATGACGAACCTTCCACTTCTCATTAGATTTATATATAGTTATTATATCTTTATCTATCTCTTGTGTAATAACGGTTATATTTTGTATTAAGAATGAAATATAATATATATAGGTTGATATATTATAAAAACTTGCAAAATAACATGTTATTACTCAACAGGCCAAAACCGGTCGACCGCCCCATTTATAGCCGGTCGACCGTTTGCTCCCTGGTTGAAAAAGGTCGACCGGCCATATTTCTCTGGTCGACCGGTTGACGTATTTTCAGTTTTTATATATATCTATGCGTCATTTTTCCTTCTACCCTCTTTCTCTTTTGACTCAAGCTGTTCTTTTTCCCAAAATCACAAACCCTAGTTTCCTATTTTCAATTCCCAAATCTCAAATCTTCCAACAATGGCTCCTCCTCAAAAGAAATCTAAGAAAGGAACAACGTCTGAAACTTCATCTCTGAGCATCTCTGCCAAAAAGTGGCTTCAAAGTCCAATTGCTGTAACAAGATGGAATCAGATGACAAATTACAAGTTTCATCCAGGCTCTTTCATCAAATTTGATGATTTCACGGCTTATGGAGTTCGGAGGTTAGCCAATAATTCCAACATTACTCCATTGATAGATTTTTCAGAAAATAATGTGGAGATAAATCATTTGATGATCAAATTGTTTTACGCCAACATGAATCTCGATGAGTATCAACCTGATAATCCAAACGGAGTCATCTGGTCTGTGGTCTGTGGCAAGCAAATTTTTCTTACTCATGCTAGAATTGCCTCTATACTTGGTATACCAAATCGAGGCGATGAGTTTTCATCTACCTTCTGCGAAGTCTTCACTCGAAATAGTACCAGTCATCAGTTCATAGAAGACAACAGTGATGGCACAAAGTCTATTGGACTTCGACCGACAGCCAGACTACTTCATCGTGTTTTGATGCATTCTCTTTTTCCTAGACATGGAAATTATGATGCAGTATATAAAGAAAACTTCAAAGCTCTCTATGCTATTTATGGTGAAATCCAAATCAATTGGGTACACATGCTTTTTTATGAAATTCTCAAGGTAAATAACTCTACACGACCTCATTTCTTCTACAATGAATATATCATGCGACTTTTGTTAGCTTGTGGGGTCAATCCTCCTGATTCTGCAACCTCAAAACCAAAATGCATTGATTCCATAACCATCAAACGAATGAAGCTTCCTCCACCTTATCTTGATATTATGCCTTTTGAGGAATGGCAACAAAGAGGACCAAGAAAACAAAAAGCAACTTCCTCTCGTCCTCGTTCCCATGAAGTAAAACTATTAAAATCAAAATCATCCACAAAAGAATCACTTGAAACAATTGCGCGTAACCAATTTTAGCTTGAATCACGTCTCAAGCGCATGGACTCTAAAATTGATAAGCTCTTCAATAAGGTCAAGTCATTCTTTGGTATGCTATGGGATGCTATATCATGTTCCACATCCACCTCTGTTCAAGCACAAGACTCAGGAAAACGTCCTGCTGCTCCTGTTTTCACCTGGACATCATCTGACGAGTCTACTGGTATGAGTGGTCATGGACATGGAGAATCATCTAGAGGGAACAATGATGAGTAAGAAGAAGAAGAAGATGATGATGATGACGACGACGATGATGATGAAGAGGATATACGATCTGCTTCATCTTAGATTCTATTATGGTTTAGCACTTTAACAAACATTCATCGACATTTGTACTAAATAGTGTCGTTATTCTTATTTTTCGTTTGACATTATGATCTGTATTATACTCTGTTATGTTTTGTGTTAATGATTTATTTTGCTATGCATATCATATTCATTCTACTATTCTAGTATCTGTTACTCCTTTTTGTCGATGACAAAGGGGGAGAAAGAGCTAACAATTGTTTGCAGGAACATACATATATAAGAATTCAAAGAGAGAGATCACATACTCAGGGGAGATTCAGATTTGCAAATATATATTGTCATCAATCAAAAAGGGGGAGAATGTTGAGTCACAAGTTTTATGAAGGTTTTGATTTCTGACAAATAACTAAAGGCGATCGACAAAACAAGGTCATAGCTACATATGGTACTCTAGATTGTAGGTTGATTATTTGATATTATAATAGTGATAAACTTGTTAAAATCTATCCTCAAATAATCGTGCATTTTCAAGGAAATCAATATATATACGAATAAATTGTAGTTGCACATTCAGTGTGCAACTTTACAGGGACCGGTCGACCGGTCACAATATATGCGGTCGACCGTTCCTGCATAATTTGCACACTGAACGTGCACACATGCACATAACGTATATATATTTGAATTCCTGTCTACTGGTCACTTTTTAACCTGTCGACCGTTTTTAAACAGAAAGCAATTTTTCCAAAAGACACTTCTTTTCTCCAAAGGTTGCATCTCTTACCTTTCACCAAAGATCATATCTCTTAATGGCAACTGCTCACAAAGAGTTACAACCATTCTTATCTATATAAACTCATTTAATTCGTTGATTAAAACAACATGATTTTATATGCTTTTACTCTAATCTCTGATCTTACTTTATATATACTCCTGCATTCTAAAAGCTCTCGATTATTTATTGAATCATTGAAACTATTTCATATCTTTTGATTCAATAAGTAATATACTTTCCTTAATCTTTTCAAAACATCATTTCTCATACTTTGAGGATAAGATTATAGGAAGGGTGTACTGCTAGTGACAAATCCGTGTTTTCAAGAGCACAAGTTGTCAACAACAATTGTATTTGTTCTTTTGTTGAAGTCCTCTGTGTTGTAAGAGGCAAGTGTTGAAGTCCTCAGTGTATTAGAGGCGTGAAATCCCGTTCGGTTGTTCGGGTGTTGTAAACCTGTTCCTCCGGGTGAAGCGAGGTAGTTAATAGTGAAAATCCAGATAGAAGTCTCGGACTGGACGTAGGACGGTGCTCCGAACCAGTATAAAAATCTTTGGTGTGATTTTTCTATTTTTATTTACTATGCTATTATCATCTATTTCCGCATTTATATTGTAGACCATATTACACGATCCGTGTGTGCTATATTAGCACATATAATTGTATACACACCGCACTTTCAAAACCATTGCAAAATCATTCAGAATTAACCTTAAAACTGAAACCATAAAAATTTGAGATGTAAACATTATTCACCTTTGCTTCAATGATTAAGGAGCTTGATATTTGAATGAATTTGATTTGAATTTTCTTTTCTTAAGCTTTTCTTTTGTTTCTTCTTCTTTTCTTGTTAATGGTGGCCGGCGTTGCTTTTTAAATTTTAGAAATGAGAATGCATGTGTATTAAGATACACAACCTAAAGAAGGTGATATAGGAATGGGCTCTTTCCCATAATACCCCTCCTCTAGTTCATTTTAAACCCTTCATTTAATTTATTGGTTAAAAGGCACGGCTACCTTAATTAAATCAAATCTCAATCCCCTTATCAACACATTATTTTATTTAGTTTATCTAACTAAATCTCCTAAATAACGTTATCAAAAATCTGGGGTGTTATAGACTCCTTTTCTTAAAGAATTTCGTCCTCCAAATTACAATCAGGCTCAAAATAAATAAGAAGGTAAAACATACCATCACACAAATCAGGATAAGTATCTCTAATCCTGCTCTCAACCTCACATGTACAGTCATCGTCACTCCACCGGACTTTGACTAATCTGACCGTCTTGGTTCTAAGCCTCTTCTCATCTCTTGCAACAATGCGAACTAGCTTCCTTACTATGGTCAAGTTCGGTTCTACCACTAAATCATCTAACACTATTGGTGTAATAGAAGTCTTCGGGTCCCTAACACACTTTTTGAGGTGAGAAATATGAAAAACATCGTGGACACCTGCCGAACTGCTCGGTAACTCAAGTCTATATGCGATCTTTCTGATCTTCTACAAAATAGGAAAAGGTCTAGCAAACCTAGGAGATAACTTCCCAGACTTCCCAAATCTAAGCACATCCTTCATCGGTGATACTTTGACGAAAACCTAGTCCCTAACTAAGAACTCCAAATTTTTCCTTCTCTTATTTGCATAACTCTTCTACCTAGACTAAGCCTCCTTCATTCTAGCCCGAATGACCTCAATCTTTTTTGCAGCTTCCCCAACCAAATCTGGACTAAGAATCAACCTATCCTCGGTCTCCAATCAACAAACGTGAGATTTTCATGGCCTTTCATACAAAGCTTCAAACAGTGCCGTCCGAACACTAGTCTGGTAACTGTTGTTATACGAAAACTCGACTAGATGCAGATGGTCCTCCCATGATCCGCCAAAATCCAGAACACAAGCTCTTAACAAGTCTTCCAAGATCTTGTTAACTCTTTCCGTTCTCCCATCTGTCTGCGGATGGGAAGCGGTACTCATCATTAGTTTTGTTCCCAAAACTTCCTACAGAGTCTTCCAAAACTCGCTAGTGAATAAGGAATCTCCATCACTAACTATACTGCTAGGAACTCCATCCAATTTAACCACATTCTTCATGAACAACCACACTAAAACAGGTGTCGTCCTGGTTGACCTCATTGGAATGAAATGGGCACTCTTGGGCAATCTGTACACTATAACCTATGTACTTTCATTTCCCTATTCGAACTTAGCAACCTGCCTATGAAGTCTATAGAAATAGAATCCCACTTCCAAGCGGAATGTCTAAAGGCTGAAGCAAACCACTTGGTTTCTAGTGTTCGGCCTTTTCCTGCTGGCAATTGAAGCACCGCCTTACACACAAACCAATATCTCGCTTCATTCCTTTCCAGAAGATACTTCTCCTCATATCCCAATACATCTTGGTACCTTCAGGATGTATAGTGAACTTCAAACGATGGCATTCATCCAAGACTTCCTTTCTTACGTTTCCTACTCTCAGAACACAAAATATTCCTTTCTTTCTCAACCACCAATTCTGGTGAAGACTAAAATCTTTCAAGTCATCACTCATGGTTCCTTCCTTTAGCTTTCTGATCCGTTCAGCTAACACCAATCCTCCATCTACTTAGAACCAATCTGTTCGATCAACAATGATCGAACTTCTAAACAAGATAATACAACTGTATTACCACTAGACCATGCCTCGGATCCCCACCGCACTCTGGAATTTTCTAATGCTTTTAAATCTTTCCACTCAACCGTCATAGCCAATACTGCATTCTGATGCTTCCTGCTAAGTGTATCTGCAACCTTGTTGCCTTTCCCTGGTGTATGCTCAAAATCATAAGTAGCTATGAACTCTAACCACCTCTACCGTCTCATGTTCAGGTCCTTCTGAGAGAAAAAAATACTTTAATGACTTGTAATCTGTATATAGCTCAAAGCTTTCTCCCAAAAGGTAATGTCTCCACATCTTTAAAGCAAAAATCACTGTAGGCAACCCTAATTCATGCGTCGGGTATCTGACCTCATGCGATCTAAACTGTCTAGAAGACTATGCAATCACTTTACCTCTCTGCATTAGCACAGCTCCTAATCATGTTCCACACGCATAGGTATAGACTACCAAATCCTGAATCCCCTCTAAAACAACCAATACAGGTGCATGGGTCAATAAGTGTTTCAAACACCGAAATGCTTCCTCACACTTATCGATCCACACAAACTTCACATCCTTCCTCGTCGGCCTGGTCATCTATACTGCTATCCGTGAAAATCCTTAACGTATCTCTGGTAATAACCAGCCAACCCAATGAAACTCTCAATATCGGTTACTATCTTGGGTCTCTTCCAACTATTCACTGCGTCGATCTTAGTCAAATCCATTAACAACACTTCCTCTGAGACTACATGACCAAGAATCTTCATCTCCTTCTTCCAAAAGTGACACATCGAAAACTTCGCTTTTAGTTGATGCTACCTCAGCATCTCAAGAACCACTCTAAGATTAACTTCATGATCTCTTTCATCCTTAGATTAAATCAAGATATCATCTATGAGAACTAGCACGAACCTTTCCAAGTGCTCTCAAAAAATCCAGTTCATCAAATCTACAAAGAAAGCTAGAGCATTCGTTAGTCCGAAGGGCATAACTAACCATTTGTACGATCCATACCTGGTCCTGAACGCTGTCAAAAGTATATTATCCTCTACTACCTTGAGCTGATGGAAACCCATTGCTAAATCCAACTGAGAAATTACTTTTTCCCCACTTAACTAGTCGAACAAATCATCAATCCTGGGCAATGGAAATCGATTCTTTATCGTCCCCTCATTTAAATTTCGATAATCGATACATAGCCTAAACGATCCATGCAGCTTCTTAGCAAACACAACTGCTACACCCCTACGATGAACTGCTCGGCCTGATAAAACTCTTGCCCCCTAAATTCACTAACTGCACCTTCAACTCCCTCATTTCTAAAGGAGTCATCCTGCTTGGTAGTCTACTCACTAGTTCTGCTCCTAGAACCAAATCTATCCAAAAATCTACGGCTTGCTTTGGCGGAAATCCAACTACAGGCTCAAATACATCTACGAATTCTCCAACCATGAAAGCTTGGCTCAACTCATCAACTGAATCCAAAGCACCCAATAAAGCAAACACTGCACTACTAGAACCTCCTATAGTGAAAACAATCTAATCGCTGCAATCCGGGTGTCTAAGAGATATCTTCCAACCCTGGCAAAATATCTTAGCATCATACTCACTTAACCAATCCATACCTAAGGTAATCCCAAATCCCACAAAATCAAATACAAGAATACTGCACAAAAAGTATGACCTAACAGGTCAAACTCAAACTGGTCACACCTCAACCCTAGAGTTGCATACCCTCTTATTGGATTCGCAATACGCAAGGAAGTAACTAAATATGTGGGTTCAAAGTTAAGCTTATCCATCAAACATCAAGATATAAAAGAATGCGATGCACCGATATCAAATAAAACGCTAACAGACATACCATGAATTTGAAGCATTCCTCCAAGAACTGACTTCGCCTTCTCCTAAGCTGTAGGCTTAGAAGCAGCATGCTCCAATGCATACACTTTGCCCTTACCATCACTAATGGGGTCCTTGCACTAGTTCTTATAATGGCCTATCTGGTCATAATTGAAGCACCTAACATCTTCCCCTTAGCCACATCTTTCGCCTTTCTTGAGCAACATTCATTAGCAAAGTACCCTTTCTTATTGCATTTATAGCAAACAACTTCGGACTTCGCTTTCTTGGCTGCTCCACCCTTTTGAACACCTTTCTTGGGAAAGAACTTGCTCTTCTGACCTTGCCCAACCTGGACCCCATTTGCCTTGCTCTTCTCCAAAGATTCAAGGACTTGTTCCTGTCTCAAAGCCATCTCCTTAACAATATCAAAAGGATCTCTAAGATGAGACAAAGTAGCACTAGCCAATTCCGGCTTCAATCCTCTGATAAACTTCTCATTCCGCTTCAATACGGTATCTACAAAAGTATATCCATACTGGGCCAACTCTTCAAACTTCCTAGCGTACTCAACAACGGACATCTCCCTTCACACCAACTCAGCAAATTGCCTAATCAAAGCTAACTATGCCATCACAGACATAAACCTCTCCTGGAATCTCCTCTTGAAATCCTCCCAGGTTACTATCTCTTCATCAACTATGGCTATTACACTATTCCACCAGAACAATGCGACTCCCTGAAGCTGCCTGGACACAACCTTCTCTTCTACTCATCATTGAGCCCTAGATCTGGAAAAATCCTTTCATAGTGTAACAACTAGTTCTCAACTCTAATGGCATCCTCTGTTCCCATAAACGGCTTTCCTCCCAGGTTCACATAATTACTGATCATCTTAGTGAAATGATTAATTACCAAAACTTCTAAATCCCCTGCTCCTGCAGCATTTCCTCCTAATACTCCGGCTGATATCAAGTATGCTAGCTCCTTATCTGAACTGAGCCCTTGAGTTACTTAATGATGTCAAGTATTACACGATATAGCATATTCTAGAGAGGAGAATGTGACGGTTGATTGGCTGGCCAAGTTGGCAAGCTTAGGAGATGCGCAACTCATTGGCATGGTCCCAGTTAAAGTACTATTAGCTCCAAGCATTGGCCAGATGGATGTCGATTGGATCTTGGAGGCTGAATCTGAGAAGGAGATGACTCCAGTCAAGAATATTTACAGAGAGGAATCCTTCCTGACAGGAAGAACGAGCGGCGTCGGCTCCTTCGCAAAGCCTCAAGATTTTTCATATAGGAAGGAGTGTTATATAGGAAAGGATTCTCACTCCCATTTCTTTGGTATGTATCCAATGATGAAGTCAAGCAGTTTTTGATGGAAGTGCATAAAGGTGCCTATGGTGATCCCAATAGGATAGACCTTGGCAAAGAAGATTCTTCACTACAGATACTTCTGGCTAATAGTTAACCGAGATGCAGCTGGTTACACCAGAAGGCGCAATAAATGCATGAGGTTTGCAAAAATTTTTAGAGCCTCATCAACAGACATTACGAAGATGGTCAGACCGTGGTCATTTTTAGTTGGGTAATCGATATTATTGGTGTTCTATCAATGTACAACGGTAGTTGAAGTATGCCATCGTTAGCGTTGACTGATTTACAAAGTGGGCTAAAGCAGTACCTCCTGCCACGATCATTACTAAGAAGGTGATCAACTTCGTATTCAGAAACATCATCTGTCGCTTTGAGGTCCCATAAATGATTATCTCTGATAAAAAAAAACCCAACTGTCGAGTTCAAAGACTTCTACCGTAGGAATCACATTGAGAAGAGATTTGCAGCGGTAGCACATCCATAAGCCAATGGACAAGTAGAAGCGATGAACGAAGAAAACAAGTTCATTCTCAAGAAGCGACCGTAAAGGCCAAGAGAAAGTGAGTCAATGAATTACCAATAGTATTATAGGCTTATAGGATGACCCACAAGTCCACGACGAGCCATTCCTCGTTCGCCCTTGCTAATAGATCGTAGGCTATGCCTACTTAAACTCAAAGTACTTTCTCATCGAGTAACTCATTATAACCCTCGAACGAACATGGAATTCTTGTTGGAATCTTTCGACATAATCGATGAGAAGTATAATGAAGCTAACCTGAGAGCAGCCGCACATCGAAAATGAGCGACCCGATATTACAACACTAAGGTTAGAGCTGAATCTTTGATATTAGCGATCTTGTTCTCAAACGAATCTTCCTAAGCCCCATGAATATAGGCCTAAGCTAGGAAGGTCTGTATGCAGTCGAACATAAGTTTGGAGACAGAACATTAAAGTTGGCAACTATAGACAGAATTTCACTCCGTGGGTATGGAATAGTGGACATTTGCGAAGTTATTTCACCTAAGATTTGACTTTGTAAATATTTAGTCAAGTATAATGTCACAAGATAGAATTCGTCATTTCCTATGAATATAAAGCAAAATGACTTCCTGAATCTTTGACTTTGTCTCCATCTAACCATGAATTGTGAATTATGGTAAATGTGAATGAATCTGCATGAATATAATTCATGTATAGGTACCCAGAGATAGGTGCCAATCAAACATCTATGGTCCATGATTTGACCCTTGAAGTAAAACCATCCTTGACATGCTGACGTAGATGGCTACTAACTCTTTTTAATCCTTGACTTGGGGATAATAGTATAAACATCGAGGGTGGAATGAGACAGTTTACCTTAGAAGCGCATGCTCTAAGTTTGGCAAAGCCCTAATGCCTTGTCGAAAGGATGGGAAGATGAAAGGCTAACACCATGTGTTAGGTAAGGCCTTGCGCAAAAACACTGATACCTTGCCCGGAGCTAGATGAGGTCTAGGACCGTTGCCTAGAGTTAGAAGAGATCTCATTCAAACCTTGACGATGCCTAGATTCAGGCATGGTCAAAGGCTAACCTCTTGAAGAGGGATGACTAAACCACCATCCCACATAGTCAACCCTAATCGGTGCCCCGAGTCTAGCATAGATGGGAAAAAACATCCTAACAAGGGATATCCGAACCGCAGTTCTAGGGGACCAACTCTAATCGATGCCCAGAGTTAGGCATGATCGAGGGCAAACATTCCAAAGAGGGATGTTCAAACCACCGTTTTAGGTGATCAAAATTTGATTGGACCCCATAATCAGATACGATCGAAGAAGGTTGTCCAAAGATGGGCATTTGACCTGTTAAGCTCATGATGTTCGATTTAGCATAATGCAAATCACTATTGCAGTTTAGACAGAGCTTGGTTAAAGTCAAACAATACAAGCAAATAGTTTGGTCAGGTAACAACAGAGATATGGTTTGCAAGTATATAAACAAGGCTACTAAGAGCATTCATTGTAACTAAAACAAGTCAATACAAAGTTTGAAAAGAAAATCAAGTTTTATTAACACAAAAATCCAAAACAAAAGTAGGGGTCAAACTTGTACAAAGCCAGCCTAAACAAAAGCAAATCCTATGGCTATACAATAAAAGCGAACGAACAGTCACATCTAATGCTTAGGTTTCTTCCTCTTCTTTTCCTTGGCTTCCTCTTTGGAGGAATGTGTGCCAGGCTCCTTTGGTTTCTTTCTACTCCTTTTCGCTTCCATGGCTCTTTGAAGGAGGGTTTGCAATCCGGTGGGAACACTTTGAGTGCCTCCAGGAGTGGAAAGAGCGACCAAAGCAAAGATAGTCTGGTCAGCCAAAGCTATAGACAAAGGAGAAGGAATTAATTCAATTGGCTCTTTCTTAATCTCCTTGGCGAACATAACTTAAGTCTGAAGCATCTATTGCATGGTAGGCCTTGAAGAAAGCTCAGATTACTCAGTTATGAGAACATCATCCTTAGCCTAAGCTCTTAGGAGATCACCAGTCATCTCCTCCTCTAAGGCATGAATGATCTCCAATCCTTTTATGCCCTGATATAAGATCTGGGTATAGAAGCTCGCCAGTTCGAAGTGCTCAAGTCTCATTTGTATTCAGAAGCTCATGTTCTACCCCCTCCAAATTTACGTTGCCTCCCTCTAAGGACTCCCATTCTTCTTCCACATACTGCTCCCACGCCAAGGCTAGTGCCTCAAAAAAATTATTGTCAAGCCATTCCATATTTCTAAATTTGATTACATTAGCATTATAATTGATTATTATTAGTCCTAATTTATCTCTAATCTGCTTCTCCATGACTTTGATTTGATTATCTACGTCTTTGGCCCAAGATTCTGCCTTGCCTCTCGCTTGACGAGCATCCACCAACTCTTCATAGTAGTTGTGAGCCTCCATGAGAGCATCGTCATTTTCTTTCTTCTCTTTATTAAGTTATTTCTTCAACTTATCTAATTCTTTGGTTAGACACACACTTTTCAACGAAAGAGTGCGATTCCTATGATAGGTGGTCTCAATTTTCATTTTGTGACTCTATTTATCCTACTTGACCGACTGTGTCCGGTCCACAACTTTCTTCTCGGTTTCTTTCAATAACTTTTCATCCCTACGACCTCCTTATCAAGATAGGTTATAGTTTCCTTACCCTGATTTGCCTGAAGCCTTAATCCTGCGACCTCAAACTTTTGGTTTCAACAAACTTAAAAATCACCTCAGTATATCTCTTTCATTTAAAGTATTGTTCATAAGCATCATTGACATAAGCCTTGGTGTGGCCTTGGACATGCTTAGGGATAGCCTTTAAGTTAAGGACAATCTTGATTTTGTTAAAATAAATCTTTCTAAATTGACACTTCAAAGCATCCATATGAGGGTTTGAATTAGTTTCTTTCTCTATTCTAGCAGCGAGAGGTTGGATATATCCCTTATCCACCCTATAGCGCGAAGAGTCAAGGTAATAAGTTGGGATGATTGCTCAGATTGCTAATGGGAACCGAACGACACCGTTTTCTTTGTAGAGTGGGAAGTTGAAGTTGGGGCACGTAGAAATATCCATGGGCAGAATGTCATCGGGTCAGTTGGAGAATCTATCCAAGCTTTTTGGTAGGGAGACCTACATCTAGATCAATTCCTTGAGGATGAATCGTGAGATTGACAACCTCTGTCTCGTTCTCAATCTTGGTTTGATCACTTAATAGTGCTTGAGTTAGGGCTAATACCATAAGAGTGTGTGCACGAAGTCCACCTCTTATGCTTACCTATCTGATCCTGGAGGGAATCAAACATGAACCTTTTCTCCATCGAACCTGCAAGTGAAATAGGGACAAGTTAATCCTGGTAGGATATAACACAACGTAAAATAAGGAAGGGGTGTGTGTCCTAATGTCCGCTTAATGAACCATGGGTCTAAATTTTGTTGACAGGTGTAATCCCCATGCGCGGGTAGTTGGCAAGTCGCCCTGTAGACAGATAGGGAAGTCGATATCCTTTAGGCTCATGTTGTCTAAACCAAAAGAGCCAAACTCATCTAGAATCGGACCAAGGTCCTGGTAGACGTCATCGAAAGGAAGGACATAAGTCTCCTCAATTGCAGTAGTTATGGGAGGTTGTGTCGGGGTCTGCATTGGAAGGATCGTTTTCTTAGGGCACTGCTTCAAGAGAAAACCCTGGTCTTCATCGCCATCATCATCAAAGGATTCATGAGCAATGTCAACATCATCACGGTCTCCTCCACCATCTTCACCTTCCTCGACCTACTCATGCACTTGTTCAGTTCTAGCCATAGGACTTCGGACTAGGGGCACTCCGGATTCTCACCATCATCCCTAGATGAAGATTCGTCCTCATCACTATCATTAGTTTCCAGGATTTGCCAAAGCTACGACCCATTTTTAGTAAGTTGTGGGCCAAAAGATTTTCATCGATGAGAAGTGATCTCGCCTCTCTTTCTTCGGTCAGAACTTGAAGGAGGACTCTGAGGCTATCTGCTAAGGTCGCACTACTAGGTCTTCTTAGCACATATGAGAATGAAAAAAAGAAATAAAAGTTAAGTCAATGAATTTATGAGACATGCTCGAACAAAGAGGAAAGAAAATGGGACATGCATCTAGACAACCATGTTTGTGCGAATCCCGATAGGCAGTGAACAAAAAAGAGTTCACCCTTGAAAAAGATCAATTTATTCCAAGTTCTTGTCACTATCCAACAACCTCTGGAAGATTCCAAGTATGTAAGAGAAGGAATTCCCTTTTGATGTTTGAAGCTGTACAAGTATCGGATCTCTACATCACTTGGAACACGATTCAGGTGTCGGACAAAGATGATGTGTGTGCTATACCAAAATGCATAGCTATTATGATATAATTGGATCGAAGCCAGCTTCTCTATTTGTATAACTCAATGAATGAATTGGTTAACTAGTGGGACATACCCTGCCTGGCACATGTATCAGTTGCATGCCATGTACTGTACTAGAGGATGGTGTGCCCGTTGATGGTGCATGGGAACCAACACTTCCTTGAACGGGGTGCCATGTTTTTCACATATTCTTGTAAAGGACCCTTCATCGATTTTCAAGGTAGTAGAATCCATAGGGTCACTAATATAATCGCATCATCGAGACTATCCAAAAAGCCTCTACTTACGGACCTTCTGCTGGCTCAGAAGGAATCTCTTTGAAAGGTCATTCGGGTTGATGACTAGTATGCGGACATCTAGGTAGTTTCGGAGTATGTCTTATGATATGAACTGTAGTTGAGCTAGATTCGGCATCGGATTCGACGTACCTAGAGCTTAAAAGGCATGCAGACGCCTAGAGAGATGCTAAAACATCTACGATCCATAGCTATCAAAACTCAACGTACGAGTAATACCAGAAATAGTAAAAGTTATGTCCCTGTGCCCGAGTGAAAACACGGTAAGGTGTGATGCAATTTGCAATATTGTGTAGTGTCGTGCAGTGTCAGCATTTGATATTATGAAACAGTTCATTTGTAAGTAAGCTTGCTATCTGAAGTGACCATCATCGCTTTCCATCCTTATGGACTTCGCATCGCCAACCACACACTAGTAACTCCATGATGAAAACTCGAAAGATTTCGTTCAAGGAAATTTGAGCGTTTTCTCAAAGTTTCCAAAGATTGTGTGACTATAATTTTCTAAAGGCAGGAACACCATGAATCCCCATCTTGCCCTAGAAAATTTGTCATCTTCCCTCCATCTATGTCTCACATGTAGCCGATGGCACGAATCCCTAGCAAAGTCAACCTTCCAACATCGCTACCCACCTAGAGGCTGAATTGAGGATCATAGAAGGATTAGTCAGGAAACACATATCGGTTGTGGTGGGTTGAATGATGTTAGAGGCCGGAGGTCACAGCTTGGGGCGGCGACGTTAAAGGGGCAAGCACCAGAGTTAAAAGCTTCGATTTGGAGCAAGAAGTTTTCTAATAGAAATCTTGGAGCTTGAAATCTCAAAAGAAAAGAACAGATAAGAGTGAGAAGAAGAAGCGTTGGGTCAGTATATATGACCTCGACCCCATAAACATAGGTTATAGAGTAGCATGAAACTTCGAAGTATGGGATTGGTACCCTATTAAGGGATTGATATTGAACCTTTAAAATAATAATAATAATAATAAATATAAATGTATGTGTGCATGTATATGAATGTATATAGGTATATGCATATATTCCTATGTGAAGCCTAATGGTCGACCAATATATGTGCACGTTTTTACAAGATATAAGGCAATGAGTTCAAACCTATGGATTCCAAGAAGGAAACCTATTGAAAGCTTCTAAATTTGGAGTAAGAAACCGCAGGAAAACACTTTAGTTTTTCATAATGCAAGATGTCAACAGGCATGAGCCATGCAAGGGGTTGCAATGGATGGTCAAAGACACCACACTTCACTGAAATAATTCGAAGGAAAGATGACAAACATTTGAAGTGTGGATTGAAGTCTAATTAAGGAATCCCAACCTGACTCGATTCAAGGCATATTATGTTGAAAATAATATGTACTTTAAGGGACAAGCATTGTCCAGCCTTTTGACCAAACTATATTTGGACGAATTCCACTAGTCGAACTTGAAAGTTGTCGAGGTAAAGAGCCTAGAGTGATAACTAGCAAACCCAAATGCCATGTACGAACAAGATTGCGAGCCGAAGCCATCAACTTTTAGGAGGAAGCAACATCCAATGCTTCAACAAACAAAAATCCGGAGACTATATTTAAGAAAAGTTTAGGATCGGTACTGATCCCTAGCCAAGGGTCAGTACCAATCTCCAAGTATCCAGGAGGATCAACCCTCCTTCAAGATGCCACCATGCCATGTTGAGTAGAACCCATTCCAAGCCTCATCAGGTCATTCGCATGTAATTACCATCACGTAACGAGTATGCACGAAGCTACTCACTACAACTTCACCACCAATACGGTATTTTACCAAGAAACAAGCTTCTAGCAAAGAAGTCAAGGTGGAAAACAAGGAGGCACAAGCAAGTCACTCCTACCCAAAACCACAAGGGAGACCACGTAGCCATCTTTTGGTTCGGACTGATCCCTGGCATGGTTCGGCATCGATCCCTGATAATGGTTGACGTGGCCATAACCTTTCGAGCATTTCTCTTCCTAGACATAGGGATTGTGACTACAAATGTGGGGAGGAGATTTCGGCAACCTTTATCTATATATAGAGAGGTAGAGCAATGTTTTGAGGGATCATTTTTAGTTGTTTACGAATTTAAATATATTTCTTGTAATTTCGAGGATCATCGTTGATCCATAAGAGCACCTCTTGTAACAACAATCAAATCAGCAACAAATTTCAAATGGTACGAAATTATCGATTCAAACAACATCGATATAAAGAGAACGATAATCGGAAAGCCCTAACTTGCATCAATCATAACTCACAATCCACAAGTTCAAACGTCGCCAAATTTTCACAGGAGCTTACATACATCCTCAACAGCATTCACAATCGATCTCGACTCAATTGGATGAAGTTTTGATCGATACGAAGCTCGTTCATATCAATCCTAGGTCGTGTGCAAATCACATGAGATCGATCGCGTGGGCCCACCTACGTGCCAGAAGAAGTCTTTCGAGATTTGAGCTAGATATTTGCATCCTATGCCTATAAATAGCATCCCAGAGCCTATAGAAAAAGGACTTTTCAGCTTTCCAACGTCTAGACTATGCCGAAACCATTTTTGCACTAAAAGATCACTTTTGTACTCGAAATCTACTACTATAATCCACTGTAATCGGTTGTTATCAGCAAGGTAACATCGATAAAATTATCAATTTCATAGTGGACGTAGGCAATATGCCGAACCACTCTAAATCTCTGTGTTTTCGCGTGTTTTTCTTATCTGTTTTTGAAGTGTTTGTTAGATAATCCTGTTTTTACATTTGCTTTCTTCATTTTATCTCTTCAAACACTTTCGAAGAGTGTTGTTTCCAATTTTGGTACATACACTTTGGTGCTTTCACTGAGAGAACACAGTTTTTCTCCTACTCGTTGGATCTACTATCGATATCGGATTGCATAAATATAAGAAGAAGATCCATATCTCAAATTCAAAGTTCTTCCATCCTATTTAGATTTACATCAAATCTGGGAAAGCGCGTCACTATTCATCATGATAAACACAAGGACCACCTCTACTACTATAGATCCAGAAGGATAGGATCGACAAAATCCCATGCAATTACCTCCAACTGATCAAAATGCTACCGAACCATCAGATCTGCAAGGCCCTATCACCAGGGAAGAGTTTCAGATGCTAATGCAAGAGCTGACATAGAGCCGTCAGCGACTTACTCAACAGCTACGTGCCAACTCGGAATAGACCAATCAGCTGAATCGCCAAAGGCATAAGGGATCCAAGAGGGATCAGGATTCCTATTCATCTATTGAAAGTTTAGCTTCTTCATACTATCATCACAAATCTACGCACCCAAGGCTAGATGGGAGTTATACCCAAGCTACTGGACATCAGCACGCACTTAGCCTTGGGTAACCAAGAGTTGGCTCATCCACCAGCCATCAGACTAGACCCTCCTCCCGAGGAGGAACTATTCCATATCATGTTACAAATAACCGAGCCACCACTGCTGCTGAGCTGGGAGTTGATGCCCAAAACTAGACAGATCTGATCCAACATCAGCATACTTGTTCGTCGATGGAAATTCTATCGGTTTAGAAAACCATCGAACAAATTTTGAATAAAATTATCTGTAAGCGCACGGTGTACGAATGTAGCACGTGGCGAATACGGGTCGATCCATAGGTAATTGTTGATTTAAATTTCCTACTCAATCAAATTATACCAAAGTCGAGAGTGTATTTAAGCTAGAAAATGAACTAACTAACAAAAAGAAAAGAAATGCAAATATGAGAGTTAAATGTCAATTTAGAGAATAAATCCACTCTCTAGATCATGTAGTTCAACACATGAAATCATGATCTCTCTTATATGGTCATTAGTGTTTTAATTGATGTGTTTATCATAAGTATGGCATATTTGAGCTATTGATTAGCCAACATAAGCCATCAAACTATAACACACCCCTTAAAACACTTACTAACTTTCATGAAACTTGACAAAGAAAATGAAAATGAAATCTATTTTAAGTATGGCCTATTAACTATTGATTAGAAACATAGACCATCAAATTTTAATTTCAAATCACTTTCTTCTGCCATAATCATATATTCATGAAGAGGCATTTGTGTTAGTGATTGTTTAAGCATAGCCTATTTGGTGTCAACAATATAGACTATCAAATTCAAAGCAAAGACAACAAATTAAACCACTTCAATCATTCTCATTATGCACAAAAAGAGAGCATGAATTGACAAAATGTTGAAGCTACATTAATTGGAGAGCTTCATTACCCCTAAATTGAAGGGGTTTAGCCTCTCATATTTGTCATCATATGAACAAATGTAGCAAGAAACATTGAATAAAAAGAAGAGGAAAAAGAGAGCAAAATGAAAAGATAAACTAATTAACTTGCATAAAAGAAAAGAGATCTACACTACAACATAAAAAAGAGGCATGTAAAAGGAAAGAGCATGTATTAATAATATAAAAAAAAAAGGAAAATTACATGAAAATAAAAATGGCTAAGTAGCCATGAAAAGAGAAAGAGAGCTTTCTTTTATTTGATCTAAACTAATGAAGAGGAAGTGGAAGAGAGGAGGCCTAAGAGAGACTAAGAGAAGAGATGATTACATGAAACATAAGGGGTATATATACAAGTTTTAAAACCCTAATTCACTTTTTGGGGAATGCCCAAAATTCCCCTTAGGAAGTGTGGAGGCCAAGTAATCATTAACATGTCTTAATCCCCAATTAAGTGTACATGAAACCATTAACTCCATAAGCATGTGCATTAGCCTTTAGTTTGTACATTAAGGTAGGTGGGTAAGTGGGGTCCTCCATGATCTTCACTTTGAATTATTTCCATCTTCATTCCTTTATATTAATGTTATGCATGCATGTGTCTTCATGAACCACTCCTATTTGATACCAAATTCCTATAAAAAAATATATATATATTTCTAATTAATTTTTCTCAAATAAATATATGCACGCAAATGACCGTTTTGCCCCTATATGAAGATGGATATGTGACGATTTGGAATTAATACGGATTTTGGTTAAAACAAGTTAAAATACCCAATATGATCATTTATTTAATTTAAAAAGAATAAATATGTTGGTAAAAATATGCACATTTACGTGCACATCAAATACCCCCACATTTATCTTTTTATTCGTCCTCGAATAAACTAAAACTAAGATAAATCCGTTTTCGTAGGAAGCACGATTGCATTGAGCATATGCAACAAGCTGTTAAACCTCTGGATGTCCCCAGTAGGACGAGTGTTGTCTCGTGAGGGTTTTCAACGGATACTACCCACAAAATCCAAATGCAGGATGAAAATATTTACAAAATGCAAGATTCGTTTACAAAGAGATGAATGCGAATTTTTGAAAATATTTACAAATGAAGAATTTATTTTAAAATTAACACGAATAAGTTAAATATAGGTTTTGGTCATTATCTTGAAAATTTATGTCATTTACTCGTCAAAATTTCCAACAAAAATCAAGTTATCATAACAAATAGACTATAGTTTAACTTGTTGCTTCGGTAGATGACAAAGTGTAATTATAAAATGGATCCTTAGTTGATTATCAAAGTTTATCAAAGTGGTATTTTCATTTCTTTTCAATAATAAATCAAATCAAATAAGTAAAAATAGTACTAGGATTTCAATTGCTTGCTCTCTCATTATTTGCAAGAAAAATTACACACCTGACTCAGGTAAACTGAGGCCAGATATACCACCCATGCAGAGCCTTTCGGGCTTATGTGAGGGGAGTACAAAGCATGGCGAGTGTGCACACTTTCGTGCATACACCTATCGACCGTAGGTGGTTTTTATTAAGTCTTTTTTTAACATGTGTTCCATACGTGCATAACCGTGAGGACTTTTAAATGAGTATGAAAGCACACAATCAAAGATTCCAAGTAATTCACCCATGCATAACCGTGAGGACTTTTAAATGAGAGTGAATACTTTGGATGTTATTATTTTTTATATTTTTTATATTTTTTTAAGAGAGAGAGAGTATTGCAAAATCAACTTAGCACCATTTAACTTAGAAGAAAAAAAAATGTTATATCCTTTACTTTAAATTCACCACTTTTAAAACAAAGATTTTCAATTAGGATGAATTTCTTAATTAACACGTATGAATTTTCCTATATACTAGTTAAACCATTGTTATTTATAATACAACTTCATTTTTATTTTTGTTAAGACAAATAAATTTTCAATAATTTCAATTTAATAAACCAAAACCATATATTTATCCTATAGTATTTCTTTAAAAATAAATCAAAAATGCTAAAAAAAAGAAAAAATCTTCTTTTGTTTTTGGATTTTTTTTTTATTTTTTGGAAGAAAAATGAAAAATTAATCCTGAAAAATCAAGAAGAAGATGAGTCTCCCCCCACACTTGATTTTGACTGTGTCCCCACAGTCAACCCAAGTGAAAGGAACGTTTATTATTATTTACATGAAAATGAAATGTATTTACACGAGATCAGAAAGTATATCATCAAAAAATAAATGAAACGGTCTTCCAAAGACCGATTCATTTGTCTCGCCAAGTATGTGAGACACAGTTTAAGCGTAGAAAACCAAATCGTAAAAGATTTTGGAATCGAATGTAGATTTGGAAAAACTAATGTCGTTTTATTGAAAATCGTACGAGTTGTTTTATTTTCGACGATTTTTGGGATTGATAAAACAATTGATTGAAATTCACATTTACTTTCACCAAATTGAAATTCAAGTTTATCATTGAAAACTTCTTCCAAATTATCGATTTCAAAGTCAAAATGGTGATCGAAATCTTCCCCATTAGAATTTAATGACTCATTTTTGATAAGTCCATAAAACTCGTGTTCGTTAAATTCATCTTCCTTCGTTGGTTTATCAACAACTTCATCACATGTATCCATTTCAAAATCCAAAGTTGTTGTATTCAAATTTTCAGAAAAAGGAAGATCGAAATTTAAATCGAGTTTCTTACCCTCAAAAGAATTGATATCCAACTCAATTACCGTCTTTTCAACAACTTCGTTAAGATTGTCGTTTTCAATTTCAAAAGTTGTTATTTGAAAATCGTCGATTTGGGTAAAAGATGGATCATTGTTTGACTCATCACACATTGGGATTCGGTTTTGTTTCCCACGTTGTTTCATATAAGTTTCGAACAAAGAATCCGTGTGATCATCGTAAATTTCGTTCATTTGTTCAACAAAATCCAATTTGTAGTTATTAACTTGAGAATTTTCGATTTGTATTTGTTGAGAACAAAAAATTTCACTCGCAACATGGTTAAAATTATTCCCATTGCCAAATTTGTTTGAAAAGTTGTTCCCATTTTCATGTTGATTTTGAAATTCATTTTGGAGTTCGAAATTAAATTGGCATGGGTTATAATCGTAATCGTTTGAATTTTGAATTGAATTTAAATTTTCAAATCCTTGACTCGAGTTATTACACAAATAAGAATTACATAAATCATTTATCTCTTGATTTTGTCGTGTAGAAAGTTCGAGTAAAGATGAAATCATTTCAATGCTATTTTCAAGAGTCGAAGGTTGGTCATTGTTTTGAAAATTTTGTTGTTCGAAATTTGAATTATTTACACAATAGTTGTTATTAAAATATCCATACGAATTTGGACTGAAATCATATGGATTATATTGATTTTCACAACTATTGTAAAATTCAAGTGAATATGGAAATTCAGACATTTTTAAGAATGATTTTCGGTTTTTTTTATAAGCAAAAAATATTTACAAAGAAAATTTATTTTTCAAAAGGGAAATCGATTTTTGTTTTGTTTTATTTTTCAATTTTTTTGGTTGAATTTTGGTTTTTCTAAAAAAAATTTGGATTTTTTTTTTGAAATTTCAAAGGAAAAGGATTTAAAAAATTTAAAGAAAAATAAAAGGAATATTTACAAAAAAAATTTAGTTTTGGATTTTTGAAATTTTTTTGTTTTTTTTTTAAATATGCATGAACTAATGCAATTAAATGAATGCAAGGGTTAATTACAAATTATTTATCCTAAATTAACCCAAAATTGTATAATCACAAATTGTCTTAAATTAACAAGATAGTTCTCAGCTAGGTAACAAACAGGATTTATCGGTGCACCACGAAACACCATAGCAATGCAGCCGAAGGTTTAAGTACCTTAAGAGGAACAACCACTATAATATTTACGAATCACCGTAATATTTATAAATGGTTATTACTCTGCCGTAGCCTAGACACTAAGAAATTAAATTGTTCAAAGAAGACAAATTGTCAATATACAATTAAGAACCATTGTTATTATTAATTAAAATTCTAAGATGAAATGCAAAGCAAAAAATTAAACGTGTGTTAACAATGCAACTAAGAATGGATTTTTGTTTTTTTATAAAATGCAAATGCAAGCAAACACAATGCAATTCAAATAAAACTAGAGATTAAGGCTGCAATTTTTTTTGTTTAATTGCAAGCAAGCAGTTATTTGGCAGCGGTTCTTTCCTCTATCTGCTTTTGCAACCTGAAATAAAAACAAGATATATACACGGTTTTTTTTTTTGACGAAGAACCTAAAATAAAATAAATCAAGTAAAATCAAATTAAGCAAAACAAAACAAATGAAGGAGAGAAAACTCAAAGCAAAGATTTTTTTTGTTTTTTTTTAAAAACAAATCAAAACAAATAGAACAAAGAAAAACAAAGCAAACGTCTCTGTCTTTTTTCTATAGAAAAAATAAGGATGGACTAAAAATGTACAAAAGAAAGCAAATTAAAAAAAAAAATCAGCCCAATCGAGTCCAACGCAAGCCCAATGCCACTCTTTAACACAAATTCGACTTTTTAACCAGATAGCCAACTTTTTAATGCAAAACCAAAAACAACTCTCTTTCTATCTGTTCAAATCGCCAATCAATGGGAAAAAAACTCGAATGTCTTTCCTCTGTTCTACTCGCAAATTGAAAATAAATGTGAGTTTTGTTTGGTCATGAAGGAGCAGAAGGGTTGAGGATTGTGGTGTTCAACAGCGTTTAGATGCTCGTGGTTGTTTGCAGGTGAAACAGTGGCTTTGGAATTAGGGTTGCGGCTTGGTTCACGATGATTTGGATGCGGTTTCGAGTTCACGGTTTCTGGTGATTGTTGATGATGGAAGAGGGATGGCGATTGAGTAATCGATGATGGTGATGGTTTCTGACAATTGTAGTGGAACTGCCTCTAGTTGAAGGGGAACACTGCTGTCATATGGATGCGCAGTGAAGCATGGTTTGTGAAATTGCAGTTTTTTTTTGTATCAGTGATTGGGTATGTTTTGATTTTGGAGTTTGTTGTGATACGGTGAAGCACAACACTGGGTGTTGAAATGTGGTGAATGCACTGTCAGGGTTTGTTTTGCAGCAGTTCTTGATGATGTTGGAGGCAAGTTAGTGATGTGGTGAGTGTTGTACAGAGTTAGGCAAAAGAAGGTGAGTTATATGGAGGAGGTTGAAGTGGTTTGTTGTGGAGTAGCTTGTGATGTTTTGTGACAGAGGTGGATTTTGGGGAAATGCAAGTGGTTGATGCCAGAAATGAAGAAGAGTGGGTGGAACTGTGGTATGGGGAATGAACTTGCTTGTAGTTTGAAGATGTTTTTGGTATATGGATGAAGTCTGGTATATGGTAATTGACAGTAGATAGATGGTGATGATTGGAAGTGATATGTTTGATGATGACTGTTAGGCTGGTGATGACCGTGGAGTTGATCAGGAAGTTGTTGGTGTTTAAAGTGTTGTTTCTTTTGCAGTGGTTAGATGCGTACGGTGGTATGCAGAAGTATTGGCTGTGTGTATGCAGGGGATGTTGAACTGTCAGGGAACAGAGGGGAGGTTTTGGAAATGGACAATGGTTTGGATTATTGGAGATGGAAGGTTTTTATGCAAATGCAAGTTGTACTTGTAGAGGTTTGGTATGAGTGGTGAAACTGGAGAGGTAATAGGAGGTGATGGCGATATGGTGGAGAGAACAAAGCAGTGATTATCGATGTTTTGACAGAGAGGGTTGCTGTAAGTTGAGGAGTGGTTTAAAGGAGATTGTCAGTGTTGGGCGAATTCTCACCCAGAAGATCTCGAGACCAAGAAGTGTCAGTTTCACCCGGGTTTGCAACCTCCATTCCATCAGCTCCTATGTCCATTCGGCGATTCGAAGGAACAAGCTCATTCGGCAGTGATGGTCCATCCGGAGTACCTTTTCATCCGGCTATACAAGCCTATTAGCTCATTCGGCACTCCAAGTGTGAAGGTCCATTCGGCATGAGTCCATTCGGCATCTCCAATTCATGCCGAACCGAAGGCCATTCGGTCATCCCCACATCCGGTCCAACCATAACCGAACCAAAGCAATTGCAACCACCGGACCAAATGACCTACCGGACCAACCCCACAGCCGGTCCAAACAAGCACCGGACCACCGTTCCACACTCACAACCGGTCCAAGCCTACCACCGGTCCAAGCTCCATGCCGAATGAGACCTCGCCGAACCAGACAACTGCCAGTCCAGATTGCTTCAGCCCGGGCCCACTAGCAGCTATATACTTCCATGACCCCTGCCCCCTACCTCATTCTATAAATAGAGGGGCAGGGGTACAACAATGGCAGACAAGTTTGAGAGCTCAAGCAAGGAAGGAACTTTCAAACTACTTTCATACACTTGTACACAACGCATTGTACTTGTAACCTGAAAGAAAGAAGATAATAACATATAAAGTGGACGTAGGCACATTCTGGCCGAACCACTATAAATCTGTGTGTCTTTTACATTTCAGCCCCTACTTTTCTCATATTTACATACTCATCTAAAATCATTGAAAATTACATATAATCAACTAAATAATACGACTTGGAGGTGTTTGTCCATTTTTTGTGCAAACATTTTTGGTGCTTTCATTGAGAGCTGAACTCAAACTTCATCTTCTCCCACTCAACCTTTTTCCTAACGACATCACTCGTTGCTTAGAAATCATGCCTTCCAAACAGAGAAGGGATGTTAACAAAGGAAAGAACATCGCAACTAGCAGCCTTCCAGATCCAGCAATCACAGATCAGCCCACTTCAACAGCAGTACCAGATGAAAATCAGGAAAATCCAACTGGTCCCGCAACGGAACAACCAATCACTAGGGCAGATCTGGACAGGGTTGTGGCTGAAGTAACTAACCGCTTCACATCCCAACAAGAAACTTTGGTGGACCAACTCATGACACGCTTAAGGGACGCTGAAGAGTCCAACCGCAACACTGAATCATGGGGTGAATCCCAATCCGGAGGATCCCGGAGGCAACAAAGGTCTTCACTCTTCGAACAAGCTATCAACAGGAAAAACAATGATAGGGGCCGCGCCCGGACTCAGCCCGAATTCCGACTCGAGGAAGCCCTTGGAACCGAACCTAGCGGGGGAGGCACCAGGCGAGGGTCGGATGTAGCTGAGCCAGTCATGCCACCTAATCATAGAAACCCCGCTGAACGGAGCCGAGCTAGAACCCAGCCCGAAGTTGACCCCATGGATGTGCTCGAAACAGAACCCCACAGGGGAAGATCAAGGCAGGGGGCAACTGTAGCTGGTCCTAGCGTGCATCCAAGCAGCCAAAGACAACCACTAGATAATGCTAGAGGTGATAGACTGTACCATCCCTACAGGTCATCTGGACGAGATAGATCCCGCAGGGAAGAACCGAGCTCATTTTTGTCCGCTCCAAGTTCTGACGAGCGGATGGCACGATTATTCAGAGAATGTGTCCAACGGGAGCAAAGGGACCGGGGAATAGGCGCTAGGGTCACCAGTCCCTTTACCCGAAATATCGAAACTGCCATCACTCCCCGGGAATGGAAAATGCCAACCATGGAACCTTACAAAGGAACTTCCGACCCCATCGTACACCTGCAGAGATACACCCAGCATATGCTCATGAGTGGAGCAACAGAAGGAGTATTATGTAAATGCTTTCCGCTATTCCTATCAGATCTAGCTACCTCCTGGTTCTGCCATCTACCCCAAGGATCCATCAACTCATGGGAGATGTTAAAAGAAAGGTTTATTAGCCAGTTCCGCATCCATGTGGAACAACCCAGGGATGCTTATTCTCTATCCAATGTCAAACAGAAAACCGGAGAGACGCTACAACAATATCTAACACGGTTCAACGCCGCAGCGGCAGCAGTTCAAGATGCCGATGAAAAACTCACTCTAATGGCCCTCTGTAGTGGCGTGCATCCAGACACCAAGTTTGCCAGAAGATTAACTAAGGAAAAACCAGTTACCTTGCCTGATTTCTTCCATGAAGCTGGAAAGTATATGAGACTTGAAGACGCTGCTACGGAGAGGCAGCCAGGGCAACAAGGCAAGATAATTCAGGACAAGGTTCCCACTGCAGCTAAGGACGCTCGAAGAAATGAATCTAGAGACAATGCTGGGGGCAGAAAGGGTGAGAAGCGCCAATATCGACCAGGGCCAAGATTTGACTCCTACACTCCTTTGAATGAAACAATCGAAAACATCTACCTAGCCACTCAGGGCGAACTCGGATACAAGCGCCCCCCGCACAAGAAAGAATCAGATAACGCACTCAAGTCCGGAAAGTTCTGTCGCTTCCACGAATCCCACGGACATGACACCAATGAATGCCACCATCTTCGGGACTTGATCGAAGAACACATTAGAAGAAGAAGACTGGAACGTTATGTGAAAAGTCAGAACAGGACTCCAACTCCTGCCAATGAGAACTCAAAGCAACCCCTCCCAGAAGTAGGCGGAGGGAGTCGCAACAATCACAACACCAGTGGCTCTAGTCAAGAGAAGATAGTAGTCCTTACCATCTCAGGAGGACCACACATTGCCGACAGAAGTTGGGCAGAGATGGAAAGGTACGGCAAGTCGCTTAGAAATACCGAAGGATACGTTAACTCCGTCACAGAAGAACGCCAACCGAAACGAAAAGAGAGCGACGACATCATATTCAGTAGACGCGATTTGGAAGGAAGACAGTACCCACATATGGATCCTATGGTCATCTCTGCCTGGTTCGGCCCTGCTAAAGTTTTTCGGATTCTAATAGACACGGGAAGCTCCGTAAACATCTTGTTCAAACATGCTTTCGACAAAATGAAGTTATCAATGAAGGATGTGTCTCCCTGCGACAAACCACTGCACGGTTTCACTGGAGATGCAAAAATGCCCCTCGGGCAACTTGACCTCTTCGTCGAAATAGGAAGTCATCCCCGCTCCGTGGTGCGAAAACAAACGTTCGTGCTAATAGAGAACCACTCGGCTTACAACGCCTTCTTGGGGAGACCAGCCTTGTCTGACTTCCAAATTGTCCTAGCCCCCTGGTGCCTGAAGATGAAATTCCCGACAGACAACGGAATAGGAGAAGTAGAAGGAGATCAAGACGCTGCCCGAGACTGCTATGTAACTGAGCTTCGCAACAACCGCAGAAAGAATAAAGGAAAAGATGCAGAGACTACTCTCTGCATGAAAAGCTTGGAGGCATAGCAACTAAAGAAAGCCCCTCCTCTTCGATACACAAGCGATCCCTTCAATGAACTAGACCCCCGGGATAAAGAGGAGGAGGCTACCGCCGAGCCTGCAGAGGCTATGGAATTCGTATCTGTAGATAAGCATGATTCAAGTAGACTATTAAAAATCGGATCTCAGCTGAAAACGGAATTGAAGGATCGACTCATTGACTTTCTCCGCCACAACTTAGATGTATTTGCGTGGACCCATGCCGATATGACAGGAATCTCCCCAGACGTAGCATGCCACATGTTGAACATCGATCCCACCAAGGTACCAGTAAAGCAGAAAAAGAGGAGCATGGGGGCAGAGCGATCAGCAGCCCTTGATGAGGAAGTAAAAAATCTACTTGCTAATGACTTCATACGGGAAGCCATCTACCCAGAATGGATCGCTAACCCAGTGCTAGTAAAAAAGGCCAATGGAAAGTGGCGAACATGTATTGACTTCTCCAATCTGAATGACGCTTGCCCGAAAGACTGCTTCCCACTTCCCCGAATTGACCAACTCGTGGACAGCACAGCTGGGCACGAACTCCTATCTTTTATGGATGCATACTCCGGATATAACCAGATCCCCATGCACGCTCCCGATCAGGACCACACTAGCTTCATCACCGACCGCGGATTATATTGTTACAAAGTCATGCCTTTTGGACTCAAAAATGCTGGAGCTACCTATCAACGCCTCGTCAACAAAATGTTCGCAGAACTGATAGGACGTACTATGGAAGTATATGTGGATGACATGTTGGTGAAGTCCAGGAAAGCCAACGACCATGTAAGCCATCTGGACGATATGTTTCGGGTACTTCGCCGATATGGAATGAAGCTGAATCCTCTAAAGTGCTCCTTCGGAGTATCATCGGGAAAATTCTTAGGATTCATCGTCCACGCCAGAGGAATCGAAGCAAACCCTGAACAAATCCGAGCTTTAAAAGAAATAAGGATACCTTCCACTCGAAAAGAAATGCAGAGCCTAAACGGAAAGGTGGCCGCCCTAAGCAGATTCATTTCCAAGGCAACTGACAAGTGTGTCCCTTTCTTCGAAGCACTCAAGAAAGACAAAGGGAGGTTCGAGTGGACCGACGAATGCTTAAAAGCCTTCCTCAACCTAATCGAACACCTTCAGAGACCACCAGTACTCTCAACTCCAAATGAAGGTGAAGTGTTATACCTATACCTCGCTGTATCATCTCATGCTCTAAGCGCCGCCTTGGTAAGAGAAGAAGACCGCACACAACGTCCGGTTTACTTTGTAAGCAAGAGATTTACGGGGGCAGAAGCCAGATATCCTAAACTTGAGAAGTTAGCATATTGTTTATTGATCGCGTCACGGAAACTGCGACACTACTTCCAGTCTCACTCCATCAGGGTTCTAACCGATCAACCACTAAGACAAGTGCTCCATCGTCCTGACACTTCTGGGCGACTCCTCAAATGGTGCATCGAACTAAGTCAGTATGATATCACCTACCATCCCCGCACCGCTATCAAAGGACAAGCCATGGCTGATTTCATTGCCGAATTCACTACCAACGAAGGCAAGGAACAATCCGAAGTAGCAAAAAACATCAAGTGGAACCTCTTTGCAGACGGAGCATCGAACGAACAAGGCTCGGGGGCAGGTATTGTGATCGTCACCCCCAGGGGAAGAAAGTTGTACTATGCATTAAGATTGGAGTTCACGGCCACTAACAACGATGCTGAATATGAAGCAGTAATAGCGGGATTGGAACTGGCCCTAGAAATTGGGATCAATTCCTTATGTATTCATAGTGATTCTCAGCTTATCGTAAACCAGGTACTAGGAGAATTCCAGACTCGAGGAGAACGGCTCACAGCATACCTAAAGAAAACCAGACTGCTGCTCGATCGATTGGACCATTATCTAATCAAACACATTCCTCGAGAAGAAAACCAAGAGGCAGATGAACTTGCAAAGCAAGCTAGTATGAAGGACAGCACCATTCCCGGAGCACTAGTAATCTCAAGGCAGCTAGCCCCAAGTTTCGAACAAGTAAATCTGATAACTGCAATCGAAGAAGGAACCTGGATGACTCCTATCCGGAAATATTTGCAAGATGGCATACTACCCGACAGGCGTGACGAAGCCAAGAAGATCTTGAGAAAAGTTCCCCACTACACAATACAAGAAGGCATCCTCTACCGGCGTGGCTTCTCTAGCCCCTTATTAAGATGCGTCGCCGGAAGGGAAGCCAAGGAGATATTAACAAACATCCATCAGGGAGGATGCGGAGATCACACTGGAGGACAGACTTTGGCAAGAAAGATACTCCGATATGGATATTACTGGCCCACACTAAACAAAGATACCCTAGACTTCGTTAAGAAATGCGACAGATGTCAGAAGTTCGCCAAGATCCCTCGACTGCCCACAAACGAAATTACTCAAATGACCAGCCCTTGGCCCTTTGCTGTATGGGGAATTGACTTAATTGGCGAACTGCCAACGGGCCGAGGCGGAGCCAAATATGCTATAGTGGCAGTCGATTATTTCACCAAATGGGTGGAAGCGGAACCTTTAAATAAAATATCTTCAGCAAAAATTATTAACTTCTTGATCAAAAACATTCTGTGCAGGTATGGAGTCCCCCTCAAGATCGTATCAGACAACGGACTCCAATTTGACAGCGAAGAATTTGCCGACTGGTGCCAAGAGCATGGAATTCATAAAAGCTTCTCATCAGTAGCTTACCCTCAGGCAAACGGACAAGTTGAAGCTGTCAACAAAATTCTCAAAACCCTAATCAAGAAGAAACTTGAAAAGTCAAAAGGCGCTTGGGTGGACGAACTTCCTACGGCACTATGGGCATACCGCACATCTTTCAGAACATCAACGGGACATACTCCTTTCTCTTTGGCATATGGATCGGAGGCAATGCTCCCAGTTGAGACTATTGTGCCTTCCCACCGTAGGATCCACTACAACCCAGAAGAAAACGAAGAACTCCTCCTCATGTCTTTGGAACTGATTGAGGAAAGGAGAAACGATGCAGCACTCAAAGCAGCAGCTCACAAACAAAAAGTGGCAGCACTATACAATTCCAAAGTCAAGCATCGCAGCTTACAAGAAGGAGATCTTGTCCTCAGGCGAATCTTTCCGCGCCCCGGGGCACTGGACCCCATCTGGGACGGACCATATGTAATTCACAAAGATCTCCACAACGGAGCTTACATTTTGTCAACAGTGGACGGAGAGGTGTTCCAGAGGGCATGGAACATCCGACACCTCCGTCGATACTTTTCTTAACTTGTACTGCCCATATGAAGTGAATTAACAAAGAGAACCAGTGGACGTAGGCATTTTCGTGCCGAACCACTTTAAAAAATCTTGTCTCTTTTTAACTTGTTCCTTTATGTCTTGGCTACTTGTTAAGTTTTATCCCTTTCTGTTGAACAAAATCCTATGGCATCTCCACTCAAGACGCACCGCGGCCTCATCTAGACTAGGCCTAACAGGTACGCCACGATTCTATGCACTCGCCAATGAGACTCTTTTGCTCCAGCATCCCTCTGCTGCGGGTTAACTCATTGCGCGCCTGCCCTCAAAGCCAACTGTAATGAGCCGATTATAAGTCATCATAAAGGCCGACTATAGCCGATGGCAGCTCATTACGGCGTTCGGCTCGTCGGTAACCGTGAACCTACTTTAAGCCCCAACATAAGGTGTGGCCAGCCAGGGGTAGTTCACGGCCAACGGCACCCACGCTAGCCGGCCACGGTAAATCGAATAATACCCACGATTACGGACCATAACGGTTCGGGTAGTTACCGTGCGCGATCTCGGCTCCGATGTGTCTTAAGTGCGGCTGTGGTAAAAAAGAAAACTCCCCGCGGAGGCGTAAGATGGGTGACAAATGTCTCCAAGACCCACAGCTAGGGAAAGTGACTACAAAACCCGTTTGCCACGAACTTAAGCACATCGACGGCCTTCCGTGACTGGAAGTTTTACTTTTACTATATTTCCATTTCATTTAAATATTTTTCTCCTATCCTGTATAACAAACTCTAAAGTACAGGAAACCAAATAGGAAACATTCACTCATGAGGCTCTAAGCCTGCGTGCTGGGTAGCAGGGCGCTCTGCTATACCCGTGAACAGTTACACAAGACACTCAAAGCTACCGCCTGCGAATAAAACATAAAGGGCGGTACTCTCTTCTCTTGTACATAAATGCGTAACTATAACTTATTCATACACTGACATTGCAAAACGTGAAATTATATTTCAAGCAAAAACTTAACATCAAACACAAGTGGAATCACAGGCATATACATAATTATACTTCTCACACAGCACATAAAGATAGCAACAACATTTAAACATGACAAAATCAGCTTATATTATAAGATCACACGAAGTTATTCTTTGCAAATAATTTTATTACAGTTGCATATCAAAGACTAACATGAACAGTGATAAAAAAGAAACAAAAAGATGGCAGATGCATCCACACTCCATCACCAACTCCCCCAGCCTACTTAGCCGCAGGATCGGAGCCCCCAGCATGTGGATCTGAAGTCCCACCTGTCCAGATCGGAAGAGGAATTCATTAAACGAACGATCAAGTTATGAAAACACGGAAAGAAAAGAAAGGGAAAAGAATAACTCACCAGCATCCGCCGCTTGATCCTCATCATCCAACTGCACGCCCGCTTCCTCCGCAGCAAGCAGCCGCATCCCCTCCTTCACCGCCGCTTGCTCCTCCTTTGAGAACTGAGCAGTAACCGCACTCAAGTTGAAAGCCTCTCCGCCTTCCTTACCCGCGTTCACCCTGGCCTCCTCTAAAGCCTGGAGATACACCTTGGCCATGACCCGAGGGTAATCGTCCATCCAAGACAAGCCGCCCTCTTTCCAAGTATGGAAGTACATATCCTGAAGCATCTCATCCATCATCCCCTCATTTTCCTCAAACTCCCTCACCCGAGCCTCGGAAGCTTGCAACTTAGCGACGGCGACGTCCCTCTCTGATTGGTATCTCAAGCAGTCAGCCTGGAGTGACCTCCTCATTTCCTCCTCCTTCAACCTAAGGGACCTCCTCATCTCCTCCATCTCCTCCTTCAACTCAGCCTGAGCCATCTCCGCAGCCTCGAGTCTCCTCGACAACTCCTCTACCCGCTCGAGATCCGCATTTCGAACCTCATCCACCGTTGTAATGGCCATGTTAATCCGCTCCCTGCAGGTAACCTCCATCTTCCGTAACTCCGCCCTACTGGCCTTCTCCATGGTCTCTTTCAGACGCTGGGAGGCTTCCTCATGCTGGGAGATCTGGATGGCTTGGTCGGCAAGCTGCTTGGCCTGATCGGCAACCTTTAGCCTTAACCGAATATTAGCACTCCCAATCTCCTCCCCGGCCTTGACCAATCGAGCATGATGCTCCATTAACTTCTTAGTCTCTTCGGCCACCCGGTCAATATTAGCCTTGGCCTCGTCCCCCATAGTAACTACCCGAGTAGTAAGCAGATCAAGATCTAGGGACTTGGCCTCATCCAGCACACGTACCATGGGGTTGCGGGGAAGTAGGTGCTCGCCCGTGGTCTCATCAAATGAAATGTCCCGAAAACTTGGGTCTAAATCAGGATGACCGGCAAAAGGGTCACGAGGCACGGGGCGAGGCACATCGGGACGCCTTATATGAATGACAGTAGATCTCTTGGAAGGAGGAGGAGGGGGGCAGGGCTCCGTGCTCTCCTCCGTAGTATCACGAGGAGGCTGAGTAGGGGGAGACAGAGTAGGAAGCTGCGAAGCAGAAGAAGACTCAAATAAGGAACGGCTCCGCTTCCTTTTCTGAATGCCCTCTTCGATGACCCCAAGAAGAGGGCGGTACTTGACTACGTCCCCAGTGCGATCAGTAGAAGGTTTCGCGGAAGCTCTCCTCGACTTAAATTGTTCGAGGCGGTGTCGAACATCCGACGTTTTACCCGCCTGGCCTGCCCCTGGAATAAAGAACAAGTGTTACGAACATACAATAATCCGCAATTCAAAAAATGTGCTAAGTTAAAAAGAAAGAAAAGTGAGGAGACACATCTGTTATACAAACCCGGCGGAGGAGTGGGATACTGCAATAAGTCCTGGATCTCATTCCAGGACGGAAGTGAACCGTAAAAAATTTCTAAGTCCCTATCGAAAATGGAATCGGCAGAAGACAAAAGTTCACCTTGCATCGCCGGGGTCACCCTAGCTGAGGAACCCTTAGAGGATGGGTCAGTGCTAACCACAGCTTTGCCGGTTTCCTCTGCCCTCTCCGTTTCCTTCTCTGTTTCCGACTCCCCCTCTGACTCCCCGAAGGCCCGACGGAGAGCCTCATCCAGTTCGAGGTCCTGCTCAGAGGTTAGAGCAGCAACACCGCTACCACCCTGACCATCGCCATCTCCTCCACCCTCCGACCCTTCTCCAACTTCACCTCCTTCCTCCTCTTCTACACCTTCCTCCTCCGGGACATCCGGGCAAGTACTTGGAGAAGGGCCATCGGACTCCTTGAGCTTCTTGCCTCCTACGACTGGACGTTGTGCAAAGGGCTTCCTCTTGCCACCCTTCGCTGTCACCCCACCTTTAGGCTGGGCAGCCTTCTCTTCTGCCGTGTCCCTCTGTTTGACTACGGACTGATGTGGGAGGATCAAATTATACGACAAGAGCCTGGCATTCCTAATCAGATAAGCAGCCGATCTGTCTCTCCCGGAAATAGCTTCAATTTCTGCTGCCATCCGAACCAAGCGATCATCTTCCACAATCGCAAAACCACCTGTCGCTAGCAAGAAATAAAAGCGCATAAGAGAGTGAATTACAGCCAAGACAGGAATTATGAGTAGAGTTTTTACTTACATCCGGAGGTAAATCGGCGAATAGAGACGGAGTCATCCCTGACAAAGAACCACTCCTTCTTGAACATACTATACTTCGAGTATAAATCCAAAACAGGCTTGAAGGAAACAGCTGACTCCAAGCTAATATATGGGGACCCCTTCCTGTACCCCCTCAGATTGTACAGATATCGTATTTCCCGGTGGGAGGGGGCACGCCCGTATCTCTTCTGGAAGATAGCATACAAGCAAACCAGAATGGCATAAGAGTTGGGCTGGAGCTGGAATGGAGCCACCTTCAGATAAGTGACGAAGCTTAATATCCAGGCGTTGACTGGAGGAATAGCCCCGCACATACAATGGTAACGGCTGTAAGCAAAGTACCCCTCAGGGGGATCATATGGCATGACCCCCTCCCCCGGTAACAGCATAAGAGCCCTGTCTATCCCAAAGGAACGGGATATAACGTCAAGTTGCTCCTCCTTTAGGGAGCTAGGAAAGCAGTCGGGAGGGGAGACCAGAAGTTCCTGTGGACCATGTCCGTCCACCAACGACCTCGGAACAGGTCGATGTTGCCCGGATCCTGGTTGGGCTGGGGGCACAGAAGAAGACTCTCCTCCATCCTTGGATTTCCGTCTGTCTGATCGTGTTTCCGCCTTGCGAGACATTTATCTGCATACACAAAAGTGAAAAACATGATGTTAGAACAAGAATACAAGCAAGCATACATAAGTCCAGAGTTCCACCCAAAGACCGAATACAAAGTTCATTCGGCACTAGGGTCTTATGCTCATTCGGCACTAGGGACTTAAGTTCATTCGGCAATGGGGTCATAAGTCCATTCGGCACTAAAAAACACATCCGGTATACATATCATTCGGTAAAACAAAACCCTTCGTGTGCATTCGGCAATCATATTCATTCGGTGATAAAAAACCATTCGGCAAAAGAATATATACCTAATTCGGTATAAGCTTGGTTCGGCAGAAGTTTGGTTCGGCTAAAAATTGATTCGGCTCTCTTTGGTTCGGTAAGGGAAAACTAAGGGGGGTAGCCTCTATATATAGGCAAACTCAGGATTTGCCGAACCAGCTGGTATCGGCCTACCGGACCAACATACCGGACCAGCGTACCGGTCCCAACCAACAACCGAATAAAACTGTCTCTACCAGCAGAAACCAGAAACAGGGGGCACGCAAGGCGCTTCACTCAGATAAGTACCGAACTCCGGAACTAACTAATAAAATAAGATTATGACAACGATGAAATAAGTCGTAAAACTCCACTAGCATGAATTAAATCGTTCACACGTTGTACGCGACCACGAATGGTCCATAGGCACGCTCTCTGAATGGTCATTAACCCTATCATCGTGGGAATTTACACTTTGACACGCATTTTTAAAGCCCATCGGTCAAATGGATATTTGATAATTGTGAAATGGCTAAGCTACTTACACATGTACGGGGTCGCTGCGAACGATCCTAGGCATGCTCTGAGCTGGCGATAAGCCACCTTGGCAAACGACCCCAGGGACCCACTCTAACGTGAACCTGGCATCGACGATGCTAAGCCCCTTCGGGGCACACTTGCTCGTCCCGAGCGACACAGTTCACTTCATCTCAAATATTTCGATCATGAACGGTCGTTATTTGAAACCACACTAAAACTGTAAATTCCTTTGCAGGTACATCAGCAGGATACGAACGTCCAGCCCATGGCGTTACGAAACAAGCCTTTCTATCACCGGGAAACAAAGCGCGACACGTGCAAGCACGCGCCCCACTTTGGGGGGCAAATGTTGGGCGAATTCTCACCCAGAAGATCTCGAGACCAAGAAGTGTCAGTTTCACCCGGGTTTGCAACCTCCATTCCATCAGCTCCTATGTCCATTCGGCGATTCGAAGGAACAAGCTCATTCGGCAGTGATGGTCCATCCGGAGTACCTTTTCATCCGGCTATACAAGCCTATTAGCTCATTCGGCACTCCAAGTGTGAAGGTCCATTCGGCATGAGTCCATTCGGCATCTCCAATTCATGCCAGAACCGAAGGCCATTCGGTCATCCCCACATCCGGTCCAACCATAACCGAACCAAAGCAATTGCAACCACCGGACCAAATGACCTACCCGGACCATAACCCCACAGCCGGTCCAAACAAGCACCGGACCACCGTTCCACACTCACAACCGGTCAAGCCTACCACCGGTCCAAGCTCCATGCCGAATGAGACCTCGCCGAACCAGACAACTGCCAGTCCAGATTGCTTCAGCCCGGGCCCACTAGCAGCTATATACTTCCATGACCCCTGCCCCCTACCTCATTCTATAAATAGAGGGGCAGGGGTACAACAATGGCAGACAAGTTTGAAGAGCTCAAGCAAGGAAGGAACTTTCAAACTACTTTCATACACTTGTACACAACGCATTGTACTTGTAACCTGAAAGAAAGAAGATAATAACATATAAAGTGGACGTAGGCACATTCTGGCCGAACCACTATAAATCTGTGTGTCTTTTACATTTCAGCCCCTACTTTTCTCATATTTTACATACTCATCTAAAATCATTGAAAATTA